>CM061747.1:106059945-107395866 GCA_030979885.1 Lolium multiflorum
AGTTGATCACCCAAGGTTTATCGAACTCGTGGAGGAAGAGGTCAAAGATATCCCTCTCAAGCAACCCTCGCAATCACGATACAAGAAGTCTCTTGTGTCCCCAACATACCTAATACACTTGTCAGGATGTATAGTACTCAGTTCTGCAAAGAGATAGTAAAACACAGGTGGGATAGATGGTGGTAATATTGGCAGAAAGTAAAGATGCAAGAAATAAAGAACAAGCGCTTTAAAAATAGCTTGTCGCGTGGAAAGCAATTCTTTGTGATGGAAACAAGGCTAGGATCATACTTTCACTAGTGGACACTCTCAACATTGATCGCATAATAAATAACTCTTTCTCATATGTGCTACATATACTCTTGTTTGATAATGAACACCATTCGTTACGTAGGATTACACGAACCCTCAATGCCGAGCTAACAAGCTCCACAACATTCGATATTCATGTTTAAATAACCTTAGAGCATAATAGATCACTGCAAAAATAAACCAAGAACTAACATAGCGCACACACTGTCCACATTACACTATGAAGGAGGAATAGATCACATCAATACTATCATAATGATAATTAACTCCACAACCTACAAGAGATCATGATCATAACCTACGACAAGAACCACACGGTGCACACACTAGTCACCTTTACACCATGCAGGAGGAATAGACTACTTTAATAACATCACATGAGTAGCATATAACTAGTAGCGATACAAAGCTCATCATATGGATCTCAATCATGTAAAGCAGCCCATGAGATCATTGTATTGAAGTACATAGGAGAGAGATTAACCACATAGCTACCGGTACAGCCCCGAGCCTCGATGGAGAACTACTCCTCGTCATGGGAACAGCGGTGATGAAGATGGCTGTGGAGATGGCAGCGGTGTCGATGGAGAAGCCTTCCGGGGCACTTCCCCTCCCGCGGCTGCCGGAACAGAGACTCTGTCCCCCGATCTTGGCTTCGCGATGGCGGCGGCTCGAACTTTCTGCACCGTGGCCGTAATCGTGTCGAAGTTTTAGGTCACGACGGCTTAAATAGGCGAAGAGTCGAGTCGGAAGAGTCCCGAGGCCCACCTCACAGGGTGGGGTGACCACCCTCCAGGATGCGCCGCCTATTGGGAGGAGGCCCCAGCCTCCCTGGCTTGCCCTTCTGGCTCCGTGAGTCTTCCGATGAAATAGAATTTCTGTAATTTTTCTGGATTTTTCCGAGCACTTTGGTTTTTGGGCCTTTTCTGCAATGACATAATAAACAGAACTGGCACTGTGGCATCTTGTTAATAGGTTAGTCCAATAAATGCCATAATATGATATAAAGTGCAAGCAAACCATGTAGGTATTGTCATAAAACAAGCATGGAACATCAAAATTATAGATACATTGAGACGACAGCATCCCAGCTTAGTTCCTACTGGCCCCGAGTAGGTAAATGATAAAAAGATATAAGTGACATGCTACCAACATAATCTTAATCATACTATTGTAAAGCATATGAGATGAATGCAGCGATTCGAAGCAATGTTAATGCAATGAGTAAACAATTGAATCATATAGCAAATACTTTTCATGAATAGTACTTTCAAGACAAGCATCAATAAGTCTTGCATAAGAGTTAACTCATAAAGCAATAAATTCAAAGTTGAAAGATCGAGATGTCGCCTAGAGGGGGGGAATAGGCAATTACAAACTCTTTCGGATTTGTCTTGTAAGAATGCGGAATTAAACTATCGTTTAGTTTACAAGCACAAACCCTAGATATGCTAAGCTCAACTAGGTATAACAATAACAACTAGAGCTAAGCAAGATAGGCACAAGATATATGTAGCACAAGTGATAGCAAGATATATATATATACTTCAAGCACGATGGCTATCACAAGGAAAGAGAGCTCGGGTATAGAAATAACCGAGGCACGCGGAGACGAGGATGTATTCCCGTGTTCCCTTGCTTTGCAACAAGGTACGTCACGTTTGGAGGAGTGGAGGTCCCACGAAGGATTCCCCGCGCCACGAAGGCTCACCCTATTCTCCGAACCACACCCACGAAGGATAATGGCCCTTTCCTTATGGTTAGCTTTTCCTCCGCTCCGGAGATGGCAAGCTCCACAACCACTTCACAAGCTCCACGAAGGAGAAGCCCGGGCCCCTTCACAATCTTCACGAAGAGATCACCGGGACACCAACCAAGCCAACTAGGAGGTCACCCTCCAAGAGTAACAAGCTCACGGTCTCTCACTCGAACAAATCGTGGTGGAGAGCTCAACACTATGCAATGATGCAAAGCAAGAACACCGGAGGTGTTCAAGTCCTTCACACTCAAATCCCACCAAAGCAACGAATGCTAGGATGAGATTGGAGAGGAAGAACAAGGGGGAAAGTCAACCAAAGACTCCAAGATCTAGATCCCAAGAGATTCCCTCACTTAGAGAAGAAACGGTTTGGTGGAAGTGTAGATCTAGATCTCCTCTCTCAAATCCTCAAGAATGAGCAAGAATGGTTGGAGGAATCAAAGGGGGAGAGCAAGTTCTTCAAAATGGAACAATGGAGGTGAGAGAATGGGAAGAACTAGTTGTCTCAAGGTAGGAGAAAGGTATTTATAGTGGGGGAAGAAGAAATAACCGTTGGGGAAGAAACGGGGTGAAAATCGCATAAAACGGGGGCGTAAAACAGCCCAAACCAAAGGCCGACCGGAGCCACAACCGGACAGCCCAGCATGCAGCCAGGTCGGACCTGCCCACTGGCCGGCGGGCGGGAGGCCCGCCGAGCTGGGAAGCTGAGGCGCGGGGCGCGGTGGCGCCGCATGGGCCGCGCGGGCAAAGCCGCCCAGGAGGCCCGGTCGGGAGGCAGCCGAGCAGGCCGGACAACTGGCCCGTCACGGGGCCAAAATGCCCCCGGATCCCGGCCGATGGCACCGGTGCGGGCCGGTCTTCGACCGGGTGGGCCGGCGGTCCGACTCCTGCTGCCCATTTTTTTTTCTTTTTATTCTTTTCTCCTTTTTCCTTTTATCTTTTCTTTAATAACTTTTGCTCCCGAACCCCGAATGACATGAAACCAATTTTGTTGGAAAGATAACGACGAATATAACCCCAAAAAACGGTGAAGACATCCAAACTCGAAAACGCAATAGAAGATGCATGCGGATTCCGTTTTCGATGAACTTGGGCTTGTTGTAAAGCTAGCAACAAGCTCAAGAACCTCACACAGAGAAACACCAAGAAGCAATAAGGATATGCAAAGTATGCAAAGGGTTGAGCTCCCTAAGACGATGTGATCAAGTTACCCAACCGAAAGCCCCTCTTGATAGTGCGGCTATCTATCCTATAATCCGGTCTCCCAACAACCACCTTGAGACCGGTAAAAGGAAAACCTATCAAGGTCATACCTTTGCCTTGCGCATCCCGCTTGATCTTGATGATAGCTCTTCACGCTCCACTCAAGCCGGAATGCCTCACTTGACCAATGTTGCTTTGTGAAGACTCACAAATGCTCCCCCATACACTATGATGGGAAAGCTCCATTGATGCACATCTTCACATGTCCAATGTCACCAAATGGACGGCAAGCTTCAAGCATGTGATCCACTTGAGATGCTCATCTTGAACTTGCACGACTCAACCTTGTATCTTCTCATACTCACTTAAGATAGAGCATGGCTAATATTGAGTTCCACATAAGAACTCCATCTTCATTTCTTCTTGTTGATCATATCACATATTTATCTTCAAACCGATGATCTTGATGCCAATACACAAGGTATATCTTTATCTTCATGGCATCCATACTTGAATCCAACATATGGAGTACAAGTAGTACCTATGGAATATTCCTTCATATAAACTCAACGAAAACATTAGTCCATAGGGGTTGTCATTAATTACCAAAACCACACATAGGGGCAATATACCCTTACAAAAGTAAAGGCATTGAAGCAACACAATGGAAGATTAAGTTTCAGCGGTTGCTTTCAACTTGTAACATGTATATCTCATGGACAGTTGTCAATGCAAAGCAATATAACCAGTGCAATATGCGAGTATGTAAGAATCAATGCACAGTTAACACAAGTGTTTCCTTCTTGAGATGGGAGGAAATAGGTAGACTGACTCAACATAAAAGTAGAAGAATGGCCCTTCGACGAGGGAAGCATTGATTGCTATATTTGTGCTAGAGCTTTTATTTTGAAAACATAAAGAGAGCATAAAAATAAAGTTTTGAGAGGTGTTTGTTGTTGTCAACGAATGGTAGCGGGTACTCTAACCCCCTTGCCAGACAAACCTTCAAAGAGCGGCTCCCATTTTATTTTATTTTTGGGTGGCACTCCTTCCAACCTTTCTTTCACAAACCATGGCTAACCGAATCCTCGGGTGCCTGCCAACAATCTCATACCACGAAGGAGTGCCTTTTTATTTTAGTTTTATTATGATGACACTCCTCCCCACCTTTGCTTTCTCAAGCCATGGCTAACCGAATCCTTCGGGTGCCGTCCAACAATCACATACCATGGAGGAGTGTCTATTTTTGTTAATTAATTTGGGACTGGGAATCCCATTGCTAGCTCTTTTTGCAAAATTATTGGATAAGCGGATGAAGCCACTAGTCCATTGGTGAAAGTTGCCCAACAAGATTGAAAGGTAAACACCACATACTTCCTCATGAGCTATAAAACATTGACACAAATAAGAGGTAATAACTTTTGAATTGTTTAAAGGTAGCACTCAAGAAATTTACTTTGGAATGGCGGAGAAATACCATGTAGTAGGTAGGTATGGTGGACACAAATGGCATAGTGGTTGGCTCAAGGATTTGGATGCATGAGAAGTATTCCCTCTCGATACAAGGCTTAGGCTAGCAAGGTTATTCGAAACAAACACAAGGATGAACCGGTGCAGCAAAACTCACATAAAAGACATATTGTAAACATTATAAGACTTTACACCGTCTTCCTTGTTGTTCAACCCAATACTAGAAATTATCTAGACCTTAGAGAGACCAATTATGCAAACCAAATTTTAGCAAGCTCTATGTATTTCTTCATTAATAGGTGCAAAGTATATGATGCAAGAGTTTAAACATGAGCACAACAATTGCCAAGTATCAAATTATTCAAGACATTCTACCAATTACTACATGTAGCATTTCCCGTTTCCAACCATATAACAATTAACGAAGCAGTTTCAACCTTTGCCATGAAAATTAAAAGCTAAGAACACATGTGTTCATATGAACCAGCGGAGCATGTCTCTCTCCCAAACAATCATTTATTCAAACAAAAACAAAAACAAAAGCACACAGACGCTCCAAGTAAAGTACATAAGATGTGACCGAATAAAAATATAGTTTCAAGAGAAGAAACCTGATAAGTTGTCGATGAAGAAGGGGATGCCTTGGGCATCCCCAAGCTTAGATGCTTGAGTCTTCTTAAAATATGCAGGGATGAACCACCGGGGCATCCCCAAGCTTAGACTCTTCACTCTTCTTGATCATAGTATATCATCCTCCTCTCTTGACCCTTGAAAACTTCCTCCACACCAAACTCAAAACAACTCATTAGAGGGTTAGTGCATAATCAAAAACTCACATGTTCAGATGAGGTGACACAATCATTCTTAACACTTCTGGACATTGCACAAAGCTTCTGAAAGTTAATGGAACAAAGAAATCCATCCAACACAGAAAAGAGGCAATGCGAAATAAAAGGCAGAATCTGTCAAAACAGAACAGTCCGTAAAGACGAATTTTAAAATGGCACCAGACTTGCTCAGATGAAAATGCTCAAATTTAATGAAAGTTGCGTAAATATCTGAGGATCACTCACGTAAATTGGCATAATTTTCTGAGTTACCTACAGAGAATTAGGCCCAGATTCGTGACAGCAAGAAATCTGTTTCTGCGCAGTAATCCAAATCTAGTATCAACCTTTCTATCAAAGACTTTACTTGGCACAAAAATGCAATAAAAATAAGATAAGGAGAGGTTGCTACAGTAGTAACAACTTCCAAGACACAAATACAAAATAAAAGTACTGTAGCAAAATAAACACATGGGTTATCTCCCAAGAAGTTCTTTCTTTATAGCCATTAAGATGGGCTCAGCAGTTTTAATGATGCACTCGCAAGAAATAAGAGTTGAGGCAAAAGAGAGCATCAAGAAGCAAATTAAAAACGCATTTAAGTCTAACCCACTTCCTATGCAAAGGAATCTTGTACACAAATGAATTCATGAAGAACAAAGTGACAAGCATAAGAGGATAAAACACGAGTAACTTCAAGATTCTCAACATAAAGAGGGGAAACTTAATATTATTAAGATGCCTATAACCATGTTTCCCTCTCTCATAATAACTTTCAGTAGCATCATTGATGAAATCCACAATATACCCGTCACTTAAAACATTCTTATCATGGTTCATGTGCATAGAAGTATCATTAATTTTGGCATAAGAAGAGTTCTTCTCATTAATAGTAATTGGAGCAAGATTATTATCAAGAATTTGAACATGGTAAACAAGTTGCATATTAAGGGAATTGTTTTTAGCAATCCAATCATAACTATGACAAGTTTCATAAGGATAATTATAACCTATATCATAGCATTCTTTATAATAATCATCAAAGGTCGGAGGCATAGTGTCATCATAAGAAATAGAATAGTTATCTTTCACAGTCGGTTTATCTGTGACCATACCATCATTGTTATTAGAAGGAGATGTATCAAACACATAATGATCAGTAGCAAAAGGATTTTCAAACACCCCTTCCCCAAGCTTAGAGCTTTCTATATCATTATGGGAGGAAGCATGGATAGCACTGATACTATGGCAATTATTATCATCATCATTTTCAGAATTAGTTTCCCAGAGATTTGCAATATCAAAAGTAGTGTGCTCATTCAAATCATGATCACTAATGTATGTAAAGGGCATAGGAAGATCATTGTATTCAGATTCATTATCATAATAATCATTAGGAGCAACATACTTACGGTTACCTAGCGTTATCTCATTCACGCGGGGATATGCCGTTACCTCTTTCTTTTTATTCTCCTTCTTCTTCTTCTTCTTCGTTCCCTTCTTCTTCTTCTTTTCCTTCTCCTTGTTCCCTTCTTTAGGAGGAAGAGGCTTGAAGGGTGGCTTGTCCGCATAACCTGATTTACTTTCAGAAACAATAGAAGAAACTTGGGAGGATCCCTCCTTTTCATTAATTAGTTGAAAACACACAGCGGTCCTATCATATTTTGGCAAGGTGTCATCTTCTAAAATATTTTGTATGTAAGTATTTGTATGGCTATTATCAATGCAATAAGAAAAACACCCATGCAGGACATCATCAATATCAAGATCACTCATATGTAACAAAGAGATTTTTCTTGAGAGCTCTTCACACCACAAAAATAAAGTAAGTTCATCATGCTGATTAGGAGTAATTTCATCATCACAATACAAATTTGCAGCACTCATTGGGTTCAAATTATCATTGGAGGAGCATTGAAAATTAAAATGACCCACTTCATGGCAAACTTCACAAATAAAAGGATAGAGGGCACAAACTTTTTTACCAAGATCATCTAGAGTCCTAGCCCACTTTCTAGTTTTTTCATTAATATGGTGGATACAATATTCATCTTTGATTTGATTAATTCCACAAGGTCTATGCATTCCACAAAAATTAACATGCTTATAGGAAATAGCATTCTTAGGAGTTTGAGCATGCTTATTGCAATCATTAACAACAATTTCATTCTTCATGCAAGCCTCTTTAAAAGGTTCATGATACTTATCAAAATTCTTTTTAGGCAATTCAAAATGAGAAGCAAAGGCTTTATAAAGATTTGCAGCAACTTGAGAGTCAAGACCATAAGTAGCACTCATATCTCGAAATTTATCAGTATCCATAAAAGTTTCAATGCATTCATAATCATAATTTATACCTGACTCTCTACCTTTGTCATTCTCCCAATCTTCAGCGTTCTCCTGAATCCGATTAAGAAGGTCCCATTTAAACTCTTCTTTATTGCGTGTGAATGATCCAGAACAAGAAGTATCCAACAAGGTTTTATCCTGAAAAGAAAGTCTTGCATAAAAATTATCAATGATGATATTACCTGGAAGCTCATGATTGGGGCATTTGAGCATTAAGGACTTCAATCTCTCCCATGCTTGGGCAATACTCTCTCCATCATGAGGCCAGAAA
Organism: Lolium multiflorum; assembly: GCA_030979885.1. Lineage (NCBI taxonomy): Eukaryota > Viridiplantae > Streptophyta > Magnoliopsida > Poales > Poaceae > Lolium > Lolium multiflorum. The sequence continues at coordinate 106,068,137 of CM061747.1, forward strand.
TTATATATACGGTTTCGATCTTTGTGAATTTCACTTGGAGGATAGAACTTAGAATAAAATAGAGGCACAATATCCTTCCAATCAAGAGAGCGCCCGTCCTTCAGCAGTTTATACCAATGCGCCGCTTTACCAGATAGCGACATAACAAATAATTTCTTCCTAACTTCATCCATTGAAATACCTGCACACTTGAATAACCCGCATAATTCATGCAAAAACAGTAAATGATCTTCAGGATGAACAGTTCCATCCCCTTCATAGCGGTTATCCATAACACGTTCAATAATTTTCATAGGTATCTTGTAAGGAATACTTTCAGTAGGTGGATTTAAAATGTCACAAGCATCATTAGAGTTATCGCATATGGGAGATAAAGTATTATCAGAGCAAATTTTCTCCCCTAAAGATGGGAGGCTAAAAAGATCACATAAACTAGCTTCCCCAAGCTTAGACTTCTCCATAGCATTAGCAGTAATTGCATTCATACTAATAACATTGCTACTAGCATGCAAATAAGGTTCCATAGGTTTTTTAATTTTCGCATCAAACAATTCTAAATCAGGAAAAAGATTAAAAAGCTCACTAATTTTTTTGTTGTTTTCCATTATGCCTAACTAGTGAAAATAAAAACAAGAAACAAAAAGATGCAATTGCAGGATCTAAAGGAAATAGCTTCGAGTACTTACAACGGCGGAAAATAGCTTAGTAGCCGAGCCGAGTGAGTGATACGCGTAGATGCACACGTCCGTTGGGAACCCCAAGTGGAAGGTATGATGCGTATAGAAGCAAGTTTCCCTCAGTATGAAACCAAGGTTATCGAACCAGTAGGAGCCTAGAAGCACGTTGAAGGTTGATGGTGGCGAAATGTAGTGCGGCGCAACACCAGGGATTCCGGCGCCAACGTGGAACCTGCACAACACAACCAAAGTACTTTGCCCCAACGAAACAGTGAGGTTATCAATCTCACCGGCTTGTTGTAACAAAGGATTAACCGTATTGTGTGGAAGATGATTGTTTGCAAGAAAACAGTAAACAAGTATTGCAGTAGATTGTATGCGATGTAAAGAATAGGACCGGGGTCCACAGTTCACTAGAGGTGTCTCTCCCATAAGATAAAAGCATGTTGGGTGAACAAATTTCGGGCAATTGACAAATAGAAAAGGGCATAACAATGCATATACATGATATGATAAATATAGTGAGATTTAATTGGGCATTACGACAAAGTACATAGACCGCCATCCAACTGCATCTATGCCTAAAAAGTCCACCTTCAAGTTATCATCCGAACCCCATTCGTATTAAGTTGCAAAGCAACAGACAATTGCATTAAGTATGGTGCGTAATGTAATCGACAACTACATCCTTAGACATAGAATCAATGTTTTATCCCTAGTGGCAACAGCACATCACAACCTTAGAACTTTCTGTCACTGTCCCAGTGTCAATGAAGGCATGAACCCACTATCGAGCATAAATACTCCCTCTTGGAGTTAAGAGTAAAAACTTGGCCAGAGCCTCTACTAGTAACGGAGAGCATGCAAGATCATAAACAACACATAAGTAATAGATTGATAATCACCATAACATAGTATTCTCTATCCATCGGATCCCGACAAACACAACATATAGAATTACAGATAGATGATCTTGATCATGTTAGGCAGCTCACAAGATCCAACAATGAAGCACAATTAGGAGAAGACGACCATCTAGCTACTGCTATGGACCCATAGTCCAGGGTGAACTACTCACTCATCACTCCGGAGGCGATCATGGCGATGAAGAGTCCTCCGGGAGATGAATCCCCTCTCCGCGGGTGCCGGAGGCGATCTCCTGAATCCCCGAGATGGGATTCGGCGGCGGCGTCTCCGGAAGGTTTTCCGTATCGTGGCTCTCGGTAGGGGGTTTCGCGACGAGGCTTTAAGTAGGCGAAAGGGCAGCCTCGGAGGGGGTCTGTGGGGCCAGACACTAGGCGGCGCGTGGGTGTTCTGGATGCCGGCAAAATAGGAACCAGGCGTTGATTTCGTCCAATTCCGAGAATATTTCCTTACTAGGATTTCTGAAACCAAAACAGCAGAAAACAGAACTGGCTCTTCGGCATCTTGTTAATAGGTTAGTTCCAGAAAATGCGTAAATACGACATATAATGTGTGTAAAACATGTAGATATCATCAATAATGTAGCATGGAACATAAGAAATTATTGATACGTTGGAGACGTATCAACATCCCCAAGCTTAGTTCTGCTCGTCCCGAGCAGGTAAAACAATAACAAAGATAATTTCTGAAGTGACATGCCATCATAATCTTGATCATACTATTTGTAAACATATGTAATGAATGCAGCGATCAAAACAATGGTAATGACATGAGTAAACAAATGAATCATAAAGCAAAGACTTTTCATGAATAGTACTTCAAGACAAGCATCAATAAGTCTTGCATAAGAGTTAACTCATAAAGCAATAAATCAAAGTAAAGGTGTTGAAGCAACACAAAGGAAGATTAAGTTTCAGCGGTTGCTTTCAACTTATAACATGTATATCTCATGGATAGTGTCAACATAAAGTAATATAACAAGTGCAATATGCAAGTATGTAGGAATCAATGCACAATTCACACGAGTGTTTGCTTCTTTAGGTGGAGAGAGATAGGTAAACTGACTCAACATAAAAGTAGAAGAATGGTCCTTCAAAGAGGAAAGCATCGATTGCTATATTTGTGCTAGAGCTTTTATTTTGAAAACATGAAACAATTTTGTCAATGGTAGTAATAAGGCATATGAGTTATGTAAATTATATCTTACAAGTTGCAAGCCTCATGCATAGTATACTAATAGTGCCCGCAACTTGTCCTACTTAGCTTGGACTACCGGATCTTCGCAATGCACATGTTTCAACCAAGTGTCACAAAGGGGTACCTCCATGCCGCCTGTACAAAGGTCTAAGGAGAAAGCTCGCATTTTGGATTTCTCGCTTTTGATTATTATCAACTTAGACATCCATACCGGGACAACATGGACAACAGATAATGGACTCCTCTTTAATGCATAAGCATGTAGCAACAATTATTATTCTCATATGAGATTGAGGATATATGTCCAAAACTGAAACTTCCACCATGATTCATGGCTTTAGTTAGCGGCCCAATGTTCTTCTCTAACAATATGCATGCTCCAACCATTAAGGTGGTAGATCTCTCTTACTTCAGACAAGACGGACATGCATAGCAACTCACATGATATTCAACAAAGAGTAGTTGATGGCGTCCCCAGAAGCATGGTTATCGCACAACAAGCAACTTAATAAGAGATAAAGTGCATAAGTACATATTCAATACTACAATAGTTTTTAAGGCTATTTTGTCCCATGAGCTATATATTGCAAAGGTGAATGATGGAATTTTAAAGGTAGCACTCAAGCAATTTACTTTGGAATGGCGGAGAAATACCATGTAGTAGGTAGGTATGGTGGACACAAATGGCATAGTGGTTGGCTCAAGGATTTTGGATGCATGAGAAGTATTCCCTCTCGATACAAGGTTTAGGCTAGCAAGGTTATTTGAAGCAAACTCAAGGATGAACCGGTGCAGCAAAACTCACATAAAAGACATATTGTAAACATTATAAGACTCTACACCGTCTTCCTTGTTGTTCAAAACTCAATACTAGAATCATCTAGACCTTAGAGAGACCAAATATGCAAACCAAATTTTAGCAAGCTCTATGTATTTCTTCATTAATGGGTACAAAGTATATGATGCAAGAGCTTAAACATGAGCACAACAATTGCCAAGTATCACATTATCCAAGACATTTTAGAATTACTACATGTAGCATTTTCCAATTCCAACCATATAACAATTTAACGAAGAAGAAACTTCGCCATGAACATTATGAGTAAAGCCTAAGGACATATTTGTCCATATGCAACAGCGGAGCGTGTCTCTCTCCCACAAGGTGAATGCTAGGATCCATTTTATTCAAACAAAAACAAAAACAAAAACAAACCGACGCTCCAAGTAAAGAACAAAAGATGTGACTGAATAAAAATATAGTTTCAGGGGAGGAACCCGATGATGTTGTCGATGAAGAAGGGGATGCCTTGGCATCCCCAAGCTTAGACGCTTGAGTCTTCTTAAAATATGCAGGGTGAACCACGGGGCATCCCCAAGCTTAGAGCTTTCACTCCTCTTGATCATAGTATATCATACTCCTCTCTTGACCCTTGAAAACTTCCTTCACACCAAACTTCAAGCAAACTCATTAGAGGGTTAGTGCACAATTAATAATTCACATATTCAGAGGTGACACAATCATTCTTTACACTTCTGGACATTGCACAAAGCTACTGGACATTAATGGATCAAAGAAATTCATCCAACATAGCAAAAGAGGCAATGCAAATAAAAGGCAGAATCTGTCAAAAACAGAACAGTCCGTAAAGACGAATTTTAAAATGGCACCAGACTTGCTCAAATGGAAAAACTCAAAACTAATGAAAGTTGCGTACATATCTGAGGATCACGCTCGTAAATTGGAAGATTTTTTCGAATTTTCTACAGAGACTTAGGCCCAGATTCGTGACAGACAGCAATGCTGTTTCTGCGCAGCGATCCCAAATATAACATCAACTTTAACATGGAAACTTTACTTGGCACAAAAACATGATAAGGAGAGGTTGCTACAGTAGTAAACAACTTCCAAGACTCAAATATAAAACAAAGTGCTGTAGTAAAAACATGGGTTGTCTCCCATAAGCGCTTTTCTTTAACGCCTTTCAGCTAGGCGCAGAAAGTGCAAATCAAGTAACATCAAGAGTGGAAGCATCAACATCATAACTTGTTCTAATAATAGAATAAAAAGGCAACTTCATTCTCTTTCTAGGGAAGTGTTCCATACCTTTATTGAGAGGAAATTGATATTTAATATTACCTTCCCTCATATCAATAACAGCACCAACAGTTCGAAGAAAAGGTCTTCCCAACACAATAGGACAAGATGCATTGCATTCGATATCCAAGACAACAAAATCAACGGGGACAAGGTTATTGTTAACCGTAATGCGCACATTATCAATCCTCCCCAAAGGTTTCTTTTTAACATTATCGACAAGATTAACATCCAAATAACAATTCTTCAATGGTGGCAAGTCAAGCATATCATAGATCTTTTTAGGCATAACAGAAATACTTGCACCAAGATCACATAAAGCATTACATTCAAAGTCATTGAATTTCATTTTAATGATGGGCTCCCAACCATCTTCTAACTTTCTAGGAATAGAAGTTTCAAGTTTTAGTTTCTCTTCTCTAGCTTTTATGAGAGCATTTGTAATATGTTTTGTAAAGGCTAAATTTATAGCACTAGCATTAGGACTTTTAGAAAGTTTTTGTAAGAACTTTATAACTTCAGAGATGTGACAATCATCAAAATCTAAATCATTATGAGCTACAGCAATGGGATCATTGTCCCCAAGGTTGGAAAAAATTTCAGCAGTTTTATCACAAGCAGTTTCAGCAGTTTTAGCAATTTCAGGCAGTTTTGTACGCTTTGCACTAGGAGTAGAAACATTGCCAACACCAATTATTTTACCATTGATAGTAGGAGGTGCAGCAACATGTGAATCATTATCATTACTAATGGTGGTAATAGTCCAAACTTTAGCTACATTATTCTCTTTAGCTAGTTTTTCATTTTCTTCTCTATCCCACCTAGCACGCAATTCAGCCATTAATCTTATATTCTCATTAATTCTAACTTGGATGGCATTTGATGTAGTAGTAATCTTATTATCAATATCATTATTAGGCATAACTTTCAATTTTAACAGATCAACATCAGAGGCAAGTCTATCAACTCTAGAAGCAATAATATCAATTTTATCAAGCTTTTCCTCAACAGATTTGTTAAAAGCAGTTTGTGTACTAATAAATTCTTTAAGTATAGCTTCAAGACCAGGGGGTACACTCCTATTATTGTTGTAAGAATTCCCATAAGAATTACCATAACCATTACCATTAGCAGAAGGATATGGCCTATAGTTATTACCGAGTTGTTCCTATAAGCATTGTTGTTGAAATTATTATTTTTAATGAAATTAACATCAACATTTTCTTCTTGAGCAACCAATGAAGCTAAAGGAACATTATTTGGATCAACATTAGATCTACCATTCACAAGCATAGACATAATCACATCAATCTTATCACTCAAGGAAGAGGTTTCTTCAACAGAATTTACCTTCTTACCTTGTGGAGCTCTTTCCGTGTGCCATTCAGAGTAATTTATCATCATATCATCAAGAAGCTTTGTAGCCGCCCCCAAAGTGATGGACACAAAGGTACCTCCAGCAGCTGAATCCAATAAATTCCGCGAAGAAAAATTTAGTCCTGCATAGAAGGTTTGGATGATCATCCAAGTAGTCAGTCCATGGGTTGGGCAATTCTTTACCAAAGTTTTCATTCTCTCCCATGCTTGAGCAACATGTTCAGTATCTAATTGCTTAAAATTCATTATGCTACTTCTCAAAGATATAATTTTAGCGGGAGGATAATATCTACCAATAAAAGCATCTTTACACTTAGTCCATGAATCAATACTATTCTTAGGCAAAGATAGCAACCAATCTTTAGCTCTTCCTCTTAATGAGAAAGGAAACAATTTCAATTTAATAATATCACCATCTACATCCTTATACTTTTGCATTTCACAAAGTTCAACAAAATTATTAAGATGGGCAGCAGCATCATCAGAACTAACACCAGAAAATTGATCTCTCATAACAAGGTTTAGTAAAGCAGGTTTAATTTCAAAGAATTCTGCTGTAGTAGCAGGTGGAGCAATAGGTGTGCATAGGAAATCATTATTATTTGTGTTTGTGAAGTCACACAACTTAGTATTTTCAGGGGTATTCATTTTAACAACGGTAAATAAAGCAAATTAGATAAAGTAAATGCAAGTAACTAATTTTTTTGTGTTTTTGATATAGAGAACAAGACAGTAAATAAAGTAAAACTAGCAACTAATTTTTTTGTGTGTTTTGTTTAGGTGCAGCAAACAAAGTAGTAAATAAAATAAAGCAAGACAAAAACAAAGTAAAGAGATTTAGAAGTGGAGACTCCCCTTGCAGCGTGTCTTGATCTCCCCGGCAACGGCGCCATAAATTTAGCTTGATACGCGTAGATGCACACGTCCGTTGGGAACCCCAAGTGGAAGGTATGATGCGTATAGAAGCAAGTTTCCTCATGAAACCAAGGTTATCGAACCAGTAGGAGCCAAGAAGCACGTTGAAGGTTGATGGTGGCGAAATGTAGTGCGGCGCAACACCAGGGATTCCGGCGCCAACGTGGAACCCGCACAACACAACCAAAGTACTTTGCCCCAACGAAACAGTGAGGTTGTCAATCTCACCGGCTTGCTGTAACAAAGGATTAACCGTATTGTGTGGAAGATGATTGTTTGCAAGAAAACAGTAAACAAGTATTGCAGTAGATTGTATGCGATGTAAAGAATAGGACCGGGGTCCACAGTTCACTAGAGGTGTCTCTCCCATAAGATAAAAGCATGTTGGGTGAACAAATTACAGTCGGGCAATTGACAAATAGAAAAGGGCATAACAATGCATATACATGATATGATAAATATAGTGAGATTTAATTGGGCATTACGACAAAGTACATAGACCGCCATCCAACTGCATCTATGCCTAAAAAGTCCACCTTCAAGTTATCATCCGAACCCCATTCAGTATTAAGTTGCAAAGCAACAGACAATTGCATTAAGTATGGTGCGTAATGTAATCGACAACTACATCCTTAGACATAGAATCAATGTTTTATCCCTAGTGGCAACAGCACATCACAACCTTAGAACTTTCACTGTCCCAGGTGTCAATGAAGGCATGAACCCACTATCGAGCATAAATACTCCCTCTTGGAGTTAAGAGTAAAAACTTGGCCAGAGCCTCTACTAGTAACGGAGAGCATGCAAGATCATAAACAACACATAAGTAATAGATTGATAATCACCATAACATAGTATTCTCTATCCATCGGATCCCGACAAACACAACATATAGAATTACAGATAGATGATCTTGATCATGTTAGGCAGCTCACAAGATCCAACAATGAAGCACAATTAGGAGAAGACGACCATCTAGCTACTGCTATGGACCCATAGTCCAGGGGTGAACTACTCACTCATCACTCCGGAGGCGATCATGGCGATGAAGAGTCCTCCGGGAGATGAATCCCCTCTCCGGCAGGGTGCCGGAGGCGATCTCCGAATCCCGAGGTGGGATTCGCGGCGGCGGCGTCTCGGAAGGTTTTCCGTATCGTGGCTCTGGGGGGTTTCGCGACGGAGGCTTTAAGTAGGCGAAAGGGCAGCCTCGGAGGGGTCTGGGGGGCCAGACACTAGGGCGGCGCAGCCAGGGCGGGCCGCGCCGCCACCATGTGTGGGCCCCACGTGGCCCCTCTCTGACGGCTCTCGGGTGTTCTGGATGCTTCCGGCAAAATAGGAACCTGGGCGTTGATTTCGTCCAATTCCGAGAATATTTCCTTACTAGGATTTCTGAAACCAAAAACAGCAGAAAACAGAACTGGCTCTTCGGCATCTTGTTAATAGGTTAGTTCCGAAAATGCGTAAATACGACATATAATGTGTGTAAAACATGTAGATATCATCAATAATGTAGCATGGAACATAAGAAATTATCGATACGTTGGAGACGTATCAAGTACCTTTTTCCTCCCCGTTGGCGCCAGAAAATAGCTTGATGTCTACGGGTGCTTCTATTCTTGTAGACAGTGTTGGGCCTCCAAGAGCAGAGGTTTGTAGAACAGCAGCAAGTTTTCCCTTAAGTGGATCACCCAAGGTTTATCGAACTCAGGGAGGAAGAGGTCAAAGATATCCCTCTCAAGCAACCCTGCAATCACGATACAAGAAGTCTCTTGTGTCCCCAACACACCTAATACACTTGTCGATGTATAGGTGCACTAGTTCGGCGAAGAGATGGTAAAACACAGGTGATATAGATGGTGGTAATATTGCAGAAAGTAAAGATGCAGTAAACAGTAAACAAGCGGCGCCATAAAAATAGCTTGCTGGCGTGGAAAGCAATTCTTTGTGATGGAAACAAGGCCTAGGGATCATACTTTCACTAGTGGACACTCTCAACATTGATCGCATAATAAATAACTCTTTCTCATATGTGCTACATATACTCTTGTTTGGTAATGAACACCATTCGTTGCGTAGGATTACACGAACCCTCAATGTCGGAGTTAACAAGCTCCACAACATTCGATATTCATGTTTAAGTAACCTTAGAGCATAATAGATCATTGCAAAATAAACCAAGAACTAACATAGTGCACACACTGTCCACATTACACTATGAAGGAGGAATAGATCACATCAATACTATCATAATGATAATTAACTCCACAACCTACAAGAGATCATGATCATAGTCTACGACAAGAACCACACGGCACACACTAGTCACCTTTACACCATGCAGGAGGAATAGACTACTTTAATAACATCACATGAGTAGCACATAACTAGTAGCGATACAAAGCTCATCATATGGATCTCAATCATGTAAACAGCTCATGAGATCATTGTATTGAATTACATAGGAGAGAGATTAACCACATAGCTACCGGTACAGCCCCGAGCCTCGATGGAGAACTACTCCCTCCTCATGGGAGCAGCAGTGATGAAGATGGCGGTGGAGATGGCAGCGGTGTCGATGGAGAAGCCTTCCGGGGCACTTCCCGTCCCGGCGGCGTGCCGGAACAGAGACTCTTGTCCCCCAGATCTTGGCTTCGCGATGGCGGCGGCTCTGGAACTTTTCTCGTACCGTGGCTTCGTCAATCGGTGTCGAAGTTTTAGGTCACGACGGCTTAAATAGGCGAAGAGTCGGAGTCGGAAGAGTCCCGAGGGGCCCACCTCACAGGGTGGGGTGACCACCCTCCAGGCCGCGCCGGCCTATTGGGAGGAGGCCCTGGGCCTCCCCCTGGCTTGCCCTTCTGGCTCCGTGAGTCTTCCGATGAAATAGAATTTCTGTAATTTTTCTGGATTTTTCCGAGCACTTTGGTTTTTGGGCCTTTTCTGCAATAAACAGACATAACAGAAACTGGCACTGTGGCATCTTGTTAATAGGTTAGTCCAATAAATGCCATAATATGATATAAAGTGCAAGCAAACCATGTAGGTATTGTCATAAAACAAGCATGGAACATCAGAAATTATAGATACGTTGGAGACGTATCAGCGCTCTATCCACCCTTGCTTATGCCGTCGTAACCCTTGCTCCACTTGTCCTTGGTGGATCTTCTACTGCTGTCGTGGGTCGTGGACTATTTTGTCTTGGGGTTCCTTCGGGAGGTGTAGCTGCAAATGTTGTTCCCATGACTCCAACTCCAGCCATTGCCATATTAAACAATGCGTCTCTCGGGTCCCCAGGGGGTGGTCTGGACACGAGGATATAAGCTTGAGTTTCCATGTATCCAGCTTCTGGTGTTTTCGGGATGATATTTCCCCTTGTATCAATCGTCATGAAGGACATGTCGAGATTTTGAATTATGTTTCCTCTCTCTGCTTCAGGTATATTTTGCAGCCGAGATCTTGCCCTCCTCCGAGCTTCTCTGTGACTATCTCCCGAAGTTCCTGATTGTCGACTGAGCTCTGCTCGACGCCTGCTTGACGCGGAGGCTGCCTCTTTTCTTCTATTCAGGGATGCTGTCTGTTTTTCCAGCTCCCTACTCACACGAGCAAGTCTATATTGATAGGCTTGTAATTCTTCTGCAGTAGCAGTGGTGGCCATTGGTTCTGAACCATCCATGGCTCTTGCGGCCCTATCCCACGCTGCTTGCGGGAGTTGAACTCTTTCGCGAGGTGAAGACCCGACATATTTAGTGCCTAGGCCTCTTCTGAGATCAGCGGGATCGACGTATGGATTTCCCAAATCATCGAAAGCCTCTGACGTCTCTGGTTCTGCTCGGCTTGCCTCCTCGATTGCATAGACTTGATGATATTTTGAGTATTGGTTTTTGTTGGGATCGGTGACACCATCATAGAGATTGGTGAAGACCTTTCCGATGGCATCAGATTTGTCGATGAAGTTGAAGTTGTTGACGCTGTCGGAGTCGCTGCTTATAACGGAGTCCGCAGACGACTCGAAGGATGTGTCGTTGAAGATCTTGGCGAGCTTTCCGCTTGCCTTGGTGTCGATGAAGCGTGGCGACGAAACCTCTTCATCACTCGATGAAAAGTTAGAATCGATCGCTGAAAATTCCGACGAGATCGGAACTTCGAGACGAGAGGATCCTTCTTTGTTGACGCCAAATCGGAATTCTCCGAACGTCATGACGATGGGATCCTCCAGATAGGCACATGCATCCAAACGGGAGGGCGGGTGAGGAATAAAATCGACTAGATCAGTTTTTTCCCATTTACCTCGATCCATCGCATTGCTAGCCACCGACGAAGTCGACGATTCTGGACGTGCCATCGAGATCAGCTCCTTGCAACCTCTAATTCCCACAGACGGCGCCAATTGACAAAGGATTAATTTGTCAATGCCTACAGATTGTAGACTAGGGTTTTGCTGGAAGTAGAGGGCAAGTAGATCTCGAAGGTTTCAGCCGAAAAGTACTCGCTGATTACGAAAACTAGGGTTCTGTTGACAATAGATTCGATCCTTTCTTTGTCCCTCGACTCCCCCTTATATAGGAGGTGGAGCCGAGGGTTTTCGTAATACACAAGTTACAGAGTTCGGGAGGGTTTCGTATCCGTCCCGTAAGATTACAAGTCTCTATATTTCCTAATACAATCTATCTTTCCTTAACACTAAATGGGCTTCCGAATCTTCTTATTCTTCGAGTCCTGGGCCTTCAGTAAACCCCGGGTACCATCTTCGGCAGGCCCATTGGGGATGCCTATGTCACCCGTTGCTTCATGATCCTTGCTATTTGCGGCACTCTTTGAGGCATCTATAGCAAAGGAAAAGAGCAAGGTCTTCGTTGCTTCATGATCCTTGCTATTTGCGGCACTCTTTGAGGCATCTATAGCAAAGGAAAAGAGCAATGTCCCCGTTGATTACCATCCATTGCAGCACTCGTATTTTCAGAAGCTTTTAGATGATAACTTCAGGTATAAGAAGTCTTTATTTCCTCTTGAATTCCAATACACCAGCGCTCCCGATGGGAGTAATAATTCCAGCACACCGGTGCTCCCGATGGGAGTAATAGTCTTCATATCTTCTTGAATTCCAATACACCGGCGCTCCCGATGGGAGTAATAATTCCAGCACACCGGCGCTCCCGATGGGATTAATAGTCTTCATATCTTCTTGAATTCCAATACACCGGCGCTCCCGATGGGAGTAACCGCAATAGCTCGAAGATATTCCAGGAGCCCCCGAGTAATTCCAGCGCTCCCGATGGGATCGCATCGGGTCGATATTAAATAAGATGATATCCATTGAATAATCCAGATGATGAATCCACCAACCCGAGAGTGCATCGGGAGGAGATATATCCAGAGCCGAAGAAGATAAATCCATCGAGTAATCATAGATGATGGAGAAAATAAATCCACTGATTCGGGGAAAATAAATCCACCGAGTAATCAAGAGTACTGGAGGTAACGATGTAATGGCACCTCCACAATCATCGGGTGTGGCGAAAGAAAGAGGAACACTTAGTTCTGCATGCGCAGTCGAAATAGTTGCACGACCAAAGATAGTCCGTGTGGTGGGCGCAGCCGAAATAATTGCGCCATCCAAGATAATTCATGCGGCGGGCGTAGCCGAAATAATCCCGCCATTCAAGATAATTCATGCCGGCGGGCGCAACCGACATAATCCCGCCATCCAAGATAATTCATGCCGGCGGGCGCAACCAAAATAATCCCGCCATCCAAGATAGTCCACGATGGCAGACGCCGGGCAAACGTGGTCGATGAAGAGGTCGCAATCGATGTAGCGGACCCGCGACAGGTGAACACCCGAATATATTAAGTCCGCAATGTTGGGTCCACGAGAAGCAAGCCCCGACGCATGATGGCGGGTGCGATCCACCGAGCAGAGTAGTCGAAACTTTGTTTCAATCATCATCCGTCTCTGATTTTTCTTCATCATGGCTTCATCTTCCAAGTAATTTCCGTGTAGAAAATCACAGAGATTGTTGGTATACATGTTGGCCTTCCAAGGGAAAATTTCACGTGCTCTTCACTTCTTTATCCGATGATTTTTATTCGAGGCTTCATCTCCACGTAAGTATGTACGTACATAAGCAGAACTTGATCCCTTCTTTTCTTTTCCTTGTTCTGTTCGGTTGCCCACGCGACTTGGCGTCTCATTGTTGCCATATAATTTTTATCTAGCATCTCGATCAATGTTTTTGCTCCGATGAAGCTGCTCTCTCTTGTGAATAGATCTTGCCATATAAATTTTATCCGGCTTGTCTTCGTTGCTGCGCGCTGACGATTCGTGTGATAGGGCGCGGCTGATCAGCTCCTTAATTTCCGATCCGACCTTTTCCTTCTCTTCGTGATTCATGATTCATGCCAAGGCAAGGATTTCTTAAGATGGACAGAACCTGGATTCTCCGGCCGGCCGGACAGATCGCGAATTAGATCCCGTATTGTAACAGTATAACTGTAGAAGAGCTACGCCTTGCTCGACATAGAGCCGAGCAGTCGATGCACCGTGAAACCTTGCTCTGAAAATTAATCCGACTGGCTTGCTGTACGTAGCCTGATTTGTTTCTATCTTGTTGCTTTCGATTTATCGTACCGCCCTTATACGCGATGAAGTAGATGAGCCGGCCCGGTGTATATCTTGATGATGTCGATGAACGGAGAAAGATCCCGCCCGAAAAACTAAATCCAGTCCTCGTTTTTCCCACAGACGGCGCCAATTGACGAGGCGGTTCCTCGGCAATGCCCACCATGAGGGGCTTGGGTTTTAGAGAAAGGCGACGACGGAAGTTCCGGGAGCGAGGCGGTACACGACGTATCCAGGTTCGCGCCCGCGGTGGAGGGTCGACGTCCTGCTAGCAATCCACTATATGAATATATGTATACGGGGGCCGCCATAGGCGGAGTTGTTGGATCTAGTCTAGTTCTAATCCGCGGGTTGCGGTGTCTAGGCATGTTGCCTCTAAAATTATGTTTCTGATTGTGTCCTAAGGGGTGCCCCTGCCTGGCTTTATATATCAGCCAAGCTAGGGTTTACAAGAGTCCTAGCAGGATTCGTATTGGAGTCTTTTTTCCTTGTAGTCCAAGTTGAGGCGCGTGCAGGTCTAGCTTGTTGAGTCCTTGTGCTGGTCCAACTTCATAGTTTGCACCGGGTATGGCAATGTCAAGTACCCGAAGGGTTATGCCCACGTCAGATATTCTTACTGTTATCAAATGATCATTACATGAATCATTCTGGTATATGCTCGTAACACTTTAGAGCACAGGACATCTGATTTGTACATATTATTCGTGATCTAAAATCATTCATGTGTTTTTACTCATCGAGTGTCAAATACACACTCAAGTCTTGTTAAACCTTCACATGAAAAGAACACCTTCTTAATATTTTTATATTGAACTACTTCAATATTCATTCTATGTACTTTAACTTAAACTTATTATATGTTTCAATCTATCTTCATAGATCTTGACACTAAATATGTTTTAATTCATATCCTTTCATTGATGTTAATTCTCAATGAAACATTTTTAATCAATATATAATTACACTACTTATAATCAACGATATGTCATCTACATAAAGTATTACAAATATGTCTCGGCGCTCCCACTTAATTTCTTGCAAATGCAAGCATCTTCATCATTTCTGATGAAATCATAACTCTTTGATCATTTCATCCGGTGAAGATTCCAACTCCGCGATACTGACTTCATCCAATTGAAGTTTGTATACCTATCTAGTATTCCACGGACCAGCAAAACTCTTGGTTGTATCTAGTATACATCCTTCATACACACTTCTGGTAAGGAATGTATTTCTGCCATCCTACTATCATATCTCATAAAAGAAATATGTAGCAATTACTAGAATAATCCACATAGACTATAAGCATTGCTACGGAAGATCTAATCTTATCGTAGTCAACTCTTTGAACTTTGTCGTAAACAACTTTTCGATAAGTCAAGCTTTTTTAAGGATATTCTATCCAAATCCATCTATTTTATAGATCCATTTACTTTCAAAAAGTATTCACCTATCTTGGATTTCATGGCGCATAGCCATTTTAACGGAGTCAGGGCCCATCATAGCTTCTTTGTATGTAGTTGGTTTATCATTGTTCAAAACCAATCCTTTGTTCAGAAATCATTTATTTGATCACAAAGTAAACCATACCTACAAGGTTCAATAAGTACTTTGATCTCCATGACTATAACACTTTGTAGACATGGGAGCCATGATCTTCGTAGCTGCTTCCGGAACCATTTCCGATGTTGTGCTACTCTGATCATCATGCTCAGGTTCATGAACCTTATCAAGTTCCATTGTCCTCCCACTCAAATACTTCGCTAGAAAACAATTTCTTGGAAATAAGTAAGAAACATCGACAAACACTTTTGTCTTTGACTTCATAGTGGAAGAATTCCCAATCAATTCTCTGGGATAACCAACAAAGACATTCATCCGATTTTGGTTGTAAACTCATTTACTTATGCTACCAAAATTTAAGAAAGGACTATTAGGGTTTATACCCATGCCATAACTCGTATGGTGTCATTTCAATGGATCATGATGATGCTCTATTCAGTGTAAAAGCGGTAGTCTCTAAAGCATAATCCACAAAAATATAATGGCGTCATTTTATTTTATCTCATAATTAATCCAACAAGGTTTGGATACGTATCTTGGATACTCCATCATCATTATGATACTCCAAGAAACGTGAGTTGTATAACAATTTCATAACTCTCTTAGATGTTCGCTAAAACTCGTAATTCAAATATTTCCACCATGATCAAATCATAGATATTTGACTTTTCTATTACGATGATTTCCACTTCATGTTGAATTTTATTTGAATCCATTCAAATGTTTCAAACTTCTTCCTTATCAAATATATCCACATATATATACTCAATTCATTGTTGGAAGTTTTCATGAAGTAGAAGAATCTCCGCACACAACTATGCCCAGTGAACCACATACATCATCATGTATGTTTCTACTAAGTTAGTTGCATGTTCAACTCTTGGCCTATGAACGGTATTTCAGTCATTCTCTTTAGAAAATATTTGCAAGCGCCAAACAATTCAAAAATCAAATGACTCCAAAAATCCATTTGCATGGAATTTCTTCATGCGTTCCTTTCTAACATGACCTAAATGGCGGTTCCACTAATAAGTGGAATTCAAATCATTTGCCTTGCGGCATATTAGCGTTAGTGTTATGTATGTATATTTCACCATTAAGATTTATAATAACTTATCCATCGTACATGGAGTAAGGTCATAATTTGAACAACTCATTGTCTTCATTTGACCAGAGAAAAATAACAATTATTAAGTTCTTTATTATAAATCCTAAGGGCTAGGTAGAATGCCAATGACAAACATAATAACACTTTATTTTGTTCCAGACGTGCATTATTACCATATTCCTTATCAGTCACTTAGGCCATCGTATTCTTGTATTGCGTTGTATGAAACCTCATATCAACCAATCTAGTACAAATACCCCAGAATTTCATTGTATGACCAATCAAAGAATACATTCATAACATGTATATCATCTATATACACCTGAGCTAGACTTTGTAGTCTTTACTTTCTTTCTGCCAAAATCTTTTGTAGTTTCTCTTTTAGCTTTCCTCATTCTCAGAAAACACTTAACTTTCAATAACTTCTAGGTCCATTGGTCAAATACCAATAACTTTGAGATTCTTACTTTGAAGTTGATCATCATATGACAAGTGTTCCAGATTTCACTATTAGTAACTTTGTAATATGATGAACAATTTCACTCATAATTTTATCCATCATATCATGACGACTTTCGAGACCATGTATGTACATGCTAGGCTCGTAAAGTTTAACCTCAGTATTCGCATGTGCAAATCTGGCTTGCACCCGTTGTATGCACACGTAGAATCTATAACACCCGATCATCACGTGATGCTTCGAAACGACGAGTCTTAGCAACGGTGCATACTAAGGACGATCACCTCATGCATATGCGAATATCGTTAGTGCCCAAATAGTTGGAGGATTGGGATGTCTAGCGTCTTCAACCTTCGTACATTCCCATAAAACTTATGAGTTTATATAGTCTCACTAGATTATATTCTATCATCTTGCAATAAGGTCTTAGATATCACATATATCTCATACCTCGCTTATTTCTGAAAACAAAATTTCCAGCTCCTTACTTTTCAAACGGATTTGAACTTCAAGTTTCATGGAGACAAGATGATTTTAGGTACTAATTGAAACCATTGTTCTTTGAATGAACAATGTGAGGTTTACTAAAAATTTGCAATAGGACTTAATTATTTCTTGATTCTTTAACAATACGGTACCAGTCCGTAAAGTTACTTGTCAGACTTAACAATATTTCTATCTCAACTACAAGACTAGCGCATGGTAGAAAACGGATGCCAATTCTACAAATTTAATTCAAAATACTATTCGGACTATGTTCGTGATAATTAGTTCAAGGTTTAATCTAATTACTAATGAACTCCCACTTAATACAACATCCCTCATAGTTGTTAAGTGGCACACGATCCACATCCACTACACCAAAACCGATCATCACGTGAGATGATGTAGCTTCAATGGTGAACATTGCTTGTTGTGCGTAGATGTACACGTCCGTTGGGAACCCCAAGAGGAAGGTATGATGCGCACAGCAGCAAGTTTCCCTCAGTATGAAACCAAGGTTATCGAACCAGTAGGAGCCAAGAAGCACATGAAGGTTGTTGGTGGAGGATTGTAGTGCGGCGCAACACCAGTGAAACCGGCACCAACATGGAACCTGCACAACACAATCAAAGTACTTTGCCCCAACGTAACAGTGAGGTTGTCAATCTCACCGGCTTGCTGAAAACAAAGGATTAAGCGTATCGAGTGGAAGATGGTGTTTGTTTGCAAAGAACAGTAAAGAACAATAGAATGTATTCAGATGTAAAAGAATGGACCGGGGTCCACAGTTCACTAGAGGTGTCTCTCCAATAAGATAACTAACATGTTGGGTGAACAAATTACAAGGGCAATTGACAAATAAAGATTCAATACATATCAATGATGATTACTATGTGATTTAATCAGGGCATTACGACAAAGTACATAGACCGCTATCCAGCATGCATCTATGCCTAAATAATCCACCTTCAGGTTATCATCCGAACCCCTTCCAGTATTAAGTTGTAACAACAGATAATTGCATTAAGTATGGCGCGTAATGTAATCAACACAAATATCCTTAGACAAAGCATCGATGTTTTATCCCTAGTAGCAACAACACATCCACAACCTTAGAACTTTCTATCACTGTCCCAGATTAAATGGAGGCATGAACCCACTATCGAGCATAATTACTCCCTCTTGGAGTTATGTATCAACTTGGCCAGAGCCTCTACTAGCAACAGAGAGCATGCAAGAACATAAACAACACATATATGATAGATTGATAATCAACTTAACATAATATTCTATATTTATCGGATCCCGCCAAACACCACATGTAGCATTACAAATAGATGATCTTGATCATGTTAGGCAGCTCACAAGATCTAAACAATGATAGCACAAGCGGAGAAGACAACCATCTAGCTACGCTATGGACCCATAGTCCAAGGATGAACTACTCACGCATCAATCCGGAGGCGGGCATGATGATGTAGAGCCCCTCCGGTGATGATTCCCTCTCAGGTGCCGAGACGATCTCCGAATCCCCCAAGATGGGATTCGCGACGGCGGCGTCTCCGGAAGGTTTTTGTATCGTGGCTCTCGGTACGGGGGTTTCATGACGAAGGCTATATGTAGGCGGAAGGGTAGGCGTCACGAGGGGCCCACACACTAGGGCCGCGCGGCCGGGCCCGGCCGCGCCGCGGTGTGTGGCCACCTCGTGGCCCCACTTCGTTCCCTTTCGGTCTTCTGAAGCTTCGTGCAAAAATAGGACCCCGGGCGTTGATTTCGTCCAATTCCGAGAATATTTCCTTACTAGGATTTCTGAAACCAAAACAGCAGAAACAAGAACGCGCTTCGGCATCTTGTTAATAGGTTAGTGCCGGAAAATGTATAATAATGCTGTAAAGTATGTATAAAACATTCAAGTATTGTCATAAAAGTAGCATGGAACATAAGAAATTATAGATACGTTTGAGACGTATCAAGCATCAACATGTTGATCATATCATCCATATGACTCGTGTTCAACCTTTCGGTTTCCGTTGTCCCGAGGCCATATCTGTACATGCTAGGCTCGTCAAGCAAACCCAAGTATTTCGCGTGTGCAACATGGCTTACACCCGTTGTATGTGAACGTAGAATCTATCACATCCGATCATCACGAGATGCTTCAAAATGACGAACTGTAGCAACGGTGCATACGAGGGAGAACACTTTATTATCTTGATATTAATGTGAGGGATCATCTTATAATGCTACCGTAGCGATCTAAGCAAAATAAGATGCATAAAGGATTAACATCACATGCAATTCATATATGATATGATATGGCCCTTTAGTCTTTACGCCTTTGATCTTCATCTCCAAAGCACGGACATGATCTCCATCATCAACGGGCATGATATCCATCATCGTCGGCGTAGCGTCAAGGTCCATGGCGCCGTCTTCATGGTTGTTCACCGTGTGTAGCAACTATTACAACTACTTTGAAATATTACTACAACATGAAATGTAAAGACAACCTGCCGGTTGCCACAATACAATAATGATCATCTCATACATATTCATCATCACATCATGGCCATATCACATCACCAAACCCTGCAAAAACAAGTTAGACGTCTCTAATTTGGTTTCCATATTTTACGTGGTTTAGGGTTTTCGAGTAGGATCCAATCTATCTACGAACATGAACCACAACGGTGATACTAGTGTTGTCAATAGAAAGAGTAGATTGAATCTTCACTATGGTGGGACAGACAGACACCCGCAAAGCCACTTATGAAATACAAGTTGCATGTCAAGCGTGGAGCAAGTCTCATGAACGCGGTCATGTAAAGTTAGCCCGGGCCGCTTCATCCCACCATCCCGCAAGATGCAAAGTACACATAACTAAAGATAACAAAAACATCAACGCCCACAAAACCATTGTGTTCTACTCGTGCAACCAATCTATTCATAGACACGGCTCTGATACCACTGATGGGATTAGAAAACAAAAAATTTCCTACCGCAAGAACGAACAACAAGCCAAGATCTAATCTAGTAGATGGTAGCAACGAGGTGAAGATCAACATACCCTCGAAGATAGCTAGCGTTAACGAGATAAATCTCGTGGTGGATGTAGACGATCACTTGCCGCTTTCAAAAGCGCGTAGAAGATCTTGACGGTGCCACAATCGGGCAGCACCTCCGCACTCGGTCACACGTATGGTGTTGATGAAGATGTCCTTCTCCCCGTTCCAGCGGGCAGCGGATGTAGTAGATCCTCCTTGGAATCCCGCCAGCACAATGGCATGGTGACAGTGGTGGTGGAGATCTCCGGCAGGGCTTCGCCGCAAGCGCTGCGGTAGAAGAAGGAGGAGGAGGGAGTAGCTAGGATTTGGGCGCAGGTGGTGCTGCGACTTGGGGAGCTAGGGCTGCGACTTGAGGTGCCCTTGGGGTGCCCCTTGGTCCCTTTAAATAGGTGGCCAAGCCCCTTGGGTCGTCCATAAACCTGCCCCCAAGTTTGACTGAGTTCCGATAGGTTTCCGGTTCCAAAAACCTACTCCTACTCGGACTCTTTTGCCAATTCCGAAATTGCATTAAGGAAAGACTCCTTTTCCCTTAAGGCAACGTGGTTGCACCTATTATGGAACCCTCCGGACTTCCTTAGACAGCCCAGGTCGTCCCGGACACTTCCGGAACCTTCCATAATATTTCGGACTATTTCGGTCCTTCCAAAACCTTCTAGAAGCTCCGGTCAAAACACCGGACTTTTTCCGAACCCCGGAAAATGACTTCCCGTATATGAATCTTATTCTCCGGACCATTCCGAACCTCCTCGTCATGTCTCGGATCCCATCCGAGACTCCGAACAACATTTGAGCTCCATTCCATATTCCATACCTACTTAAAACGACATCAAACCTTAAGTGTGTCACCCTACGGTTCGAGAACTATGCAGACATGATCGAGACTCCTCTCCGATCAATAACTAATAGCATGACCTGGAGATCCATAATAGCTCCCACATATTGAACGATGACTTCGTGATCGAAAGAACCATTTACATACGATACTGATTCCCTTTGTCATGCGATATTTTACTTATCCGAAGTTTGATCGTCAGTATCTTCATACCTAGTTCAACCTCGTTACCGATAAGTACTCTTTACTCGTACCGTGATATGATATCCCTTGTGAACCAGTCACATGCTTGCAAGCTAATTTAGATATCATTCCACCGAGAGGGCCCAGAGCATATCTATCCGTCATCGGGATGGACAAATCCCACTCTTGATCCATATGCCTCAACTCATACTTTCCGAATACTTAATCCCATCTTTATAACCACCCATTTACGCAGTGGCGTTTGATGTAATCAAAGTACCCTTCCGGTGTAAGTGATTTACATGATCTCATGGTCAAAGGACTAGGTAACTATGTATCAAAAGCTTATAGCAAGTTTGAACTAAATGACTTGATCTTATGCTACGCTTATATGGGTGTATGTCCATTATATCATTCACCCAATGACATAACCTTGTTATTAACAACATCCAATGTTCATGATCACGAAACCATGATCATCTATTAATCAACAAGCTAGTTATACAAGAGGCTTGCTAGGGACTCCTTGTTGTTTACATAACACACATGTATCAATGTTTCGGTTAATACAATTATAGCATGGGATGTAAACATTTGTCATGAACACTAAGATATAACAATAACTAATTTATTATTGCCTCTTGGGCATATCTCCAACATGTGATACGTCTCAAACGTATCTATAATTTTTTATGCTCCATGCTTGTTTTACACCAATTCATATATGTTTTGTTCACACTTCGTTGCACTTTTACATGATTTCCGGCACTAACCTATTAACAAGATGTCACAGTGCCAGTTCCTTGTTTTCTGTTGTTTTTGTATTTCAGAAGAGTTGTACATGAAATATTCTCAGAATTGGACGAAACAAAAGCCGAAGTCAATATTTTATCGAAACGAAGACGAAGTCCGGAGGGGGGACGAAGAGGCGCACCAGGGTGCCCACACCACCCCTAGGCGCGGCCTAGGCCTAGCCCACGCCTAGGGTAGGTGTAGGGCCACCAGGCGCCCCACCGACCTCAATCCTCCGCCTATTTATACATCTTCTCGGGAAAACCCTGGATATACAAGCCTCCGTCCACGAAAAGTTCCGTCGCTGCCGTCATCGTCCATACGAGTTTCGGGGTCAGAAGTTCCTGTTCCGGCACCCTACCGGGATGGGGATTGACCCCCGGAGCGATCTCCATCGACTCCACCACCTCCACTTAGATTCCATAATGGTTCGTGAGTAGTTCCCCCTAGGACTACGGGTTCTCGGCTGTAGCTAGTTGGTACTCTCTCTCCCATGTACTTCAATACAATGATCTCATGAGCTGCCTTACATGATTGAGATCCATATGATGTAATTGGTGTTGTTTTTGTTGGGATCTGATAAATTGTGGAATTGTGATCAGATTGTTCATCATATTATCATACTACTGTTATTTAAGATCTTGCATGCTCTCCGGTACTTGTAGTTACCTTGATCAAGTAGTTGCATGTATCTCCAAGAGGGAGTATTTATGCTCGATAGCGGGTTTATGCCTCTAGTTTTCTGGGAGAGTGAATTTATAACTTCTAATATTGTAGATGTGTTGTTGCTACTAGGGAGAAAACAACAATGTTTTATCTGAGGGTAATTCTATTGTTTACTTTACACACATTGCTTAATGCGATAGTCTGTTGCTTGCAACTTAATACTGAAAGGGGTTCGGATGATAACCTGAAGGTAGATTATTAGTCATAGTCTATTGCTTGAAACTTAATTATGGTCTATATTTTATGTTGTAATACCCAATTAAATACTACAGTAACCTTTATCTTATCATAGCATGCATTGTCATGCCCCCACATTATCAATTGCCCAACTGTAATTTGTTCACCCAACACATGTTATTTGGAGAGTTGTGATGGCGTGTAACTCACACGTTCGTTGGGAACCCCAAGAGGAAGGTATGATGCGCACAGCAAGTTTTCCTCGAAAGAAACCAAGGTTTATCGAACCGGAGGAGCCGAGAAGCACGTTGAAGGTTGATGGCAGCGAAATGTAATGCGGCGCAACACCAGGGATTCCGGCGCCAACGTGGAACCTGCACAACACAACCAAAGTACTTTGCCCCAACGAAACAGTGAGGTTGTCAATCTCACCTTTGTAACAAAGGATTAACCGTATTGTGTGGAAGATGATTGTTTGCGAAGAAACCGTAAAACAAGTATTGCAGAGATTGTATGCGATGTAAAGAATAGGACCGGGTCCACAGTTCACTAGAGGTGTCTCTCCCATAAGATTAAAGCATGTTGGGTGAACAAATTACAGTCGGGCAATTGACAAATAGAGAGGGGCATAACAATGCATATACATGATATGATAAATATAGTGAGATTTAATCAGGGCATTACGGCAAAGTACATAGACCGCTATCCAGCATGCATCTATGCCTAAAAAGTCCACCTTCAGGTTATCATCCGAACCCTTTCCAGTATTAAGTTGCAAGCAAACAATTGCATTAAGTATGGTGCGTAATGTAATCAACAACTACATCCTTAGACATAGCATCAATGTTTTATCCCTAGTGGCAACAGCACATCCACAACCTTAGAACTTTCTGTCACTGTCCCAGATTTAATGGAGGCATGAACCCACTATCGAGCATAAATACTCCCTCTTGGAGTTAAGCAAAGCTTGGCCAGAGCCTCTACTAATAACGGAGAGCATGCAAGATCATAAACAACACATAGGTAATAGATTGATAATCACCATAACATAGTATTCTCTATCCATCGGATCCCGACAAACACAACATATAGTATTACAGATAGATGATCTTGATCATGTTAGGCAGCTCACAAGATCCAACAATGAAGCACAATTAGGAGAAGACGACCATCTAGCTACTGCTATGGACCCATAGTCCAGGGGTGAACTACTCACTCATCACTCCGGAGGCGATCATGGCGATGAAGAGTCCTCCGGAGGCGCAGGGTGCCGGAGGCGATCTCCTGAATCCCCCGAGATGGGATTCGTGGCGGCGGCGTCTCGGGAAGGTTTTCCGTATCGTGGCTCTCGGCACGAGGGTTTCGCGACGAAGACTTTAAGTAGGCGGAAGGGCAACGCGGGGGGCCCACGAGGGCCCCACACGCTAGGGCCGCACGGGCCAAGGCCAGGCCGCGCCGCCCTAGTGTGGTGGCGCCTCGTGGCCCCACTTCCTTTCCCCTCGGTCTTCTGAAGCTTCGTGCAAAAATAGGACCCTGGGCGTTGATTTCGTCCAATTCCGAGAATATTTCCTTACTAGGATTTCTGAAACCAAAAACAGCAGAAAACAGAACTGGCTCTTCGCATCTTGTTAATAGGTTAGTGCCGGAAAATGCGTAAATACGACATATAATGTGTATAAAACATGTAGATATCATCAATAATGTAGCATGGAACATAAGAAATTATCGATACGTCGGAGACGTATCAAGTTGCCACTAGTGTAGATAGCTGGGAACCCCGGTCCTGCTGTCATCATCATTGCTCTAAAGTCAACTAAGCGCTGGAATATTTTCCGGTGCCATCTCCTCTGTGCTACTGCTGCTGTGTTACTATTGCCATTGCTCTCATATTACTTTTGCTTTCACATCACCCTTGCTACTAGTGCTTTTCCAGGTGCAGCTGAATTGACAACTCCGTTGTTAAGGCTTGATGGCGTGTAACTCACACGTTCGTTGGGAACCCCAAGAGGAAGGTATGATGCGCACAGTAGCAAGTTTTCCCTCAGAAAGAAACCAAGGTTTAATCGAACCAGGAGGAGCCAAGAAGCACGTTGAAGGTTGATGGTGGCGAAATGTGATGCGGCGCAACAACAGGGATTCCGGCACCAACGTGGAATCTGCACAACAAAATCAAAGTACTTTACCCCAACGAAACAGTGAGGTTGTCAATCTCACCGGCTTGCTGTAACAAAGGATTAAACGTATCGAGTGGAAGATGATTGTTTGCAAGAAAACAGTAAAACACAATTTTTTTTTGACAGCTTTACCGTAGGGGAATCCCCTACGGTGTGGATTTTATATTAAATAATAACGGATAGTTGTAAAGCCAGAATTACATCATGGAGGGAGAAAATGGAATAAAGAAAACATCTTAAAACTATACAAAGATCTCGCGCAACCAGTCAATGAGTGGTTGAATCAAAGCTGCCTTCACTTTGTATTGGTGCAATATCAGATCATGCTGAAACCTTACTTTCCAACGACCAAAGGATGGTTGCTGATTTTGGAAAATCAAATCATTTCTTATCTTCCAAATATTCCAAGCTGCGCATGCCATAACCTCCATGAAACATGGGCCATCAAAGTTCCTTTTTACTAGCATGATACGATTGGATATAAGCATCTCCAGATTCCAAACAATACCTATAGCATCCCAACACTGCTGAGCGAAAGAGCAACCAAAAAATAAATGATCGTGCGTTTCAAGTCGATGAGTTGCACATAAAACACAATCAGATCCAGAGTTCAACTGCCAATGTTTCCTGACCATCAAGTCCCTTGTGTTCAGACGGTCATTGTAAAGCAGCCAGGAAAACACCTTTAGTTTGGGCAGCATTTTAGATTTCCAGATTGATGCCATAGCTGCATCTGTCGGGAGTTGTGCAAACAAGAAGTTATAAAATTTTGAAGGAGCATAAGTGGAGCTACCCCATGCAAACAATCTCTGATCATGAACCGTATCATCAATAGGCTTTTCAAGGAGTAGCTGGGAGACCGTTTGTAATTCCTGATAGGCTTCCACGGATAAAGGAAGTGCAAAGAAAGAAAAGAGGTCTTCAGATGCATGAATGGCAGCCACGGAGACATCCTCATCCAACACATAAGAGTATAGTCTGGGGTATACATCACAGAGGAGCTCGCCATTTAACCAGAAGTCTTTCCAAAATAATACAGTGGTACCATCACCAATTGTGCACTGTGTGACACTACGGTAGTCTTCGACAAAACTAAAGATATCTCGCCACCAAAAAGACCCTCTCTTTGATTTGGAATGTGGCACCTCGTTACCATATAAAGACCAAACAAGCTGCACCCAAGGAATATTTTCTTTCATATAAAATTTGTGTAGCTGCTTAAGTAATAATGCCTTATTCTGTAACTCCAGATTTAAAACACCGAGCCCTCCATGCTTTTTAGGCTTGCAGACCATGGACCATGCAGCTAGTGAATGAGGAGTGGCAATACCCTCCTCCTTGGCCCAAAGACAATGTCTACTCGCTCTATCACAAATATTCAAGATTGCCTTCTGAACTTTGAGGGAGCAAATGAAAAAATTTGGTAGAGAGGAAATTACCGATTGCACAAATTGTAATCTGCCCCCATAATTAAGGAACCTTGCACTAGCATTCAGTCTTCTTTCCACCAAACTAACCAGCGGCGACATGTCCTGAATAGTAGGTTTGGTCGTCCCCAAAGGAAGACCCAAGTACGTGAATGGCAGAGACCCTGTCGAACAACCAAAAATAGCAGCCAACTCATCTAGTCTGTCAGCTGAAATGTTAATCGGCATCATCGCAGATTTTGCATAATTTACTTTAAGTCCCGTAGCTTGCGCAAACCTCTCTAAGAGCTCTTTGAGCGCCAATAGCTGATCCGGGCATGCTTGCATAATAACCAAAGTATCATCCGCGTACTGAACGATTGGAAAATCAATATTTGGAATTGGTAGGGGAGCTTGCAGTACACCTTCTTGGAAAAGTTGATTGACCATGCATTGAAGCAACTCGGCGACACTCACAAAAAGGATCGGCGAGAGTGGATCACCTTGGCGTACACCTCTCCTACAAGGAAATTTTTTCCCCGGTACACCATTTAGTAGCACAGAAGAAGAACCAGTGTTCATTTCCCCGGTACATCATGGACATCCAGAGCAACCATTTCTCATCATACCCCTGACAAGCTAATACTTTCATGATCGCTTGATGCTCTACAGTGTCGAAGGCTTTAGCAAAGTCTAGCTTGAGGATGATTATCTCCTTACCAGAATGCTTACACTGATGCAAATATTCATAAGCCCAGCCAACACAGTCTTGTATGGTTCTTGACTTTAAAAAACCGTACTGATTAATATGCACAAGCTCAAGAATTCTTTTCTGAGCACGGTTAGCTAACAACTTCATGATAAACTTGAGGCAAATATTCAGCAGCGAGATAGGCCTAAAGTCATTTGCACAAACAGGAGATGAGATTTTGGGGATCAACGTGATAAACGAGTCATTAATACTCTGGAGATTAACCGCACCCTCCCAAAATTCTTGACATAGCCGATAAAAATCAAATTTGATTACCGGCCAACACACCTTGAGGAAGAGACCAGAGAAGCCATCTGGGCCCGGCGATTTGTCACTTGGCATTTGATTAACCACATAGTCAATTTCCTCGTGGGTGAAGGGGACTGAAAGCTCATGTAAGTCATCTAGAGGAGTGAAAAACTGAGCAACATCTAGTTCATCCGTAGTGGCGAGAGACACCCCAAGTCTGTCCCGGAAAGATTGCCACAAAACCCCAGCTTTCTCGTGATGCTCAACAGCCACAGAACCATCATCTCGTTGAAGAGAGGCAATAGAGTTCTTTCTGTATCTAATTGTAGCCATTGAATGAAAGAAAGAAGTATTTTCATCACCCAATTTTGCCCAACGTGCGGTACATCTTTTCCTCCAGTAATCCTGTTTACACATAAGGAGATGCTGCAGTTTGTTCTTGACAATATTTCGGAAGTTCCATTCAGAAATATGCAAAGGCCGGATTTCTTCATATTCATCTAAGAGCAAGATCACTTCATTGCAATTATTAATCAATCCTTGCAGCACAGAGAAACTGGTACTCCATTGTTTCAGCCCTTTCCTTAACAATTTAAATTTGGCCGATAAAACCTTAGCACTATCACCATGGCACTGTATATCCCAGATAGATTGCACCTTGCTAGAAATCCTAGCAACCGAACCCAGTGATTTTCAAAGCGGAATACTTTTGCCTTAGGAATTGAAGTACCCACTGATACAACACATGGAACATGATCTGAGGTCGGCTTAGCAAGTGGATGGACTACTGTGTTAGGGTATTTGAGTGTCCACGAATGGGACGTAAAAAACCAATCAAGTTGAACTAAGAGTGGATCCATCTGCATGTTGCTCCATGTAAAAGAACGTCCCTTGATAGGCAATTCAATCAGACCTAAATAGCTGATGATTTCATTGAAAGTAGCAATGTCATTTAAATTGGCTCCCGGTTGATTACGGCTCTCCACAAAGCGATAGAAGTTAAAATCACCAAGCAAAATCCAATCTGCATCATCAGGGATATCTAAGTGAAACAACCATGCCACAAAGTTCTCACGCTCAACTCCATTACACGGCCCATACACATTAACTAGAACAAAGTTATCCGCTGATATAACATTTGAAAAAGAGATCACAATGCCAAAGTTTTCTTCTAGTAAAACCTGCCCAGAAAAAACATTGCTGACCCAAAGCACAAGTAGACCCCCAGAAGCCCCATCCGATGGTATGAAGGCAAAGTTATCAAAACGTTTTGGGGCAAACTTTTTTATGAAACTAGCATCAAAAGCATCCCTTTTGGTCTCTTGCAGACAAACAATAGATGCATTACTTTCCTCAATTTTGCTACGGATATGTGTCCATTTGTCAGGTCTATTGATCCCTCTAACATTCCAACATAACACATGCCACATACGGTTCAAACCAGAGGCGATATCACGATTTAAAACAGACGTAAACGAGTGGTTCAACAGTGACGACATAAACTGCAGCAGGCGAAATGGGCAAGCTTAATGTTACTTCTGACGGTTTTGTAGTAGACGCTCTTCAGTCAGCTCCTCAGGTGCAATCTGGCAATGATCCACACCAAGACGCTGCATTTCAGAAATCTGCAGAACATTGGGAGCAACAGCTTTTTTCACTTTGGATTTCTTGCGCTGCGATGGGCCATTCGGAAGAGCTAGCTGCATGTATCCCTCCTTGTTGTTACGCGTACAGCGTTTAACCGAACTCTCCACCTGTGGCGTAGCAGTTTTGCGCGGGCGCCCACGAGCACGACCCACCTGTGTCGCCGAAGAAGAAACCTCCTCAAGTGCTCCATCAGCAGACGACATGGACCCAAAGGTTGGCCCTGAATCATTGGAGTCCAAAAAAGAAGAAACATCATGTATCTGTATCCAGGTTAACTGTCCCTCAGAATCCAGCTCCAGCCTGCTTAAAGCAATCGCCCAGGAGCCATTGGCGGGAAGCATCAGTCTTTTAAGATCGAAACCAGTAGCTGCATCCAGTAAGGAGTGAGTACAAAGAAAACGTTGGAATATTGCAGCAAAGAATAGTACACTCAGTTGAACTGCTTGGATCATCATAACTCTAGCCTCAACCAACTTGATCTCAAAAGCCACATCAGGCAACACAGTAACCTCCGTCTCTCCATCACACAGCAAGGGCACACATCGATAAATATTAGACTGAAGAAAGGCAAAGAATTTTCTGAACCAGCTCAGCTCTTGATTCAGACCACTGTCAAACAGGGTACCATTCTGAGACACAGGTGACCCAGCTGCTCCCAAATTCACTGCGGAATGAATTGGCACAAAGTAACCTTTGTCTCGCAAAACAGAGCCGGTACTAGAAGATGAGTGGGCAAGGCCGTTATTACTATTAATCAAACGACTGCTTTCTTTTTTAACCCAAACTTGACGATTACCTGTGATACGCTCTCTTATAGTCATCAGTGCCTTGGAATGTGAAACGGGTACCTCTCCCACCAACTTAGTTTGATCCTTAACTTTCCAAACTTTCTTACGTGGGCAGCGAGAGACGGAATGATCATTGGTCCTACACAACCTGCAGCGAGCTGGACATGACCGGCCCAAGTGTCCAAGACCTGAACAAATTCGACAGCGAATTCTCGAGGTACATCCCAGTTTAAAATGACCCGATCTTAAGCAGTTTGTACAAAAAACTTGTTTCTCAACTGGACCATCCAACAATTTTTCCATCGTATCTGGCGATGGCAGACCCCAGAGCCCAATACACTGCTGAATTTCAAAATCATCATATCCCGCCTGTCGCTGGTCTCTGACACATTCCAAATTCAGACGCGTGAATTTAGGATCAGACGAGAAGCGAGACTGCCAAAAACCCGGTCGTTTGAATTTGTGACCAATAAATGTGCGAGATAAAAGTCCTGAATTAACGTGACCTTGATCAACGTTGTCTTCCAAACTTGAACAAACCACGTCACCCACCATCAACTTGAGCACGTTGGGCTGTTTCACAGGTCCGGTGATCGCCGGAACAGACACGTCCGGCAAAGAGAACGCAACAGTACAAGCCTCCTTGCAATTAGCTTTGACTGAGA
The DNA here is from genome assembly GCA_030979885.1 of Lolium multiflorum. Classification (NCBI taxonomy): domain Eukaryota; kingdom Viridiplantae; phylum Streptophyta; class Magnoliopsida; order Poales; family Poaceae; genus Lolium; species Lolium multiflorum. Next base: position 106,099,007 of record CM061747.1, read on the forward strand.
CTTTAGAAGACGTGATTGGATCTGGAACCAGCGAAGGCTGAGCTGCCACGGCACGATCAAGAGAAAACCCAAACTTGGCCAATTCAGCTTCAGATGAACGATCGTTTTTTGCACTTGCTTTGAGAAAGGACAGGTTTGGACGAAAAGCTGTTGGAGGGCGCTGTGCCACTTCAAGAATTTCTTCTGAAGAAAACCAAGACAGATCAGAAGCATGATGTAGGCCAGTCATCAAAGGATGAACTCCACGATATTATACCCTATATAAAAGTGTTACAGTTTACCGATTCTTTAGCCATGCCACGTAAGTGATTTTCTACTGTTCATCACGATTTTAGCGCTGCAGATGCGAACAATTTATACTGTGTTATTATTATTATTCATAGGATGTCACCGGTTGTTCTACATCTCTTTCTCTTTTTCCTGTTTGCTGCCGGTTCCTTCAAATTTGGTTACCGGTTGATAGCCTAGATAGTCACGTTCTCATCCCACCATCCCGAACTGAGCGGAGGGGCAGTTCTCGGTTGGGCGGTGGTCAAAGCGGTGCACAGTTTCGCATGGATACAGAAATCTCGAGACACTCCTGCCCCACACGACTCTCCCGAGTTTAAACTGGCGGGACTTCCAAGCGCCGGGCAGGACGAGTTTTTGGCAGTTATTTGTGTCGGATACTCCGCGTGCTCGACGGCCGGACTACGAGGAAGAGCCACGGCCGCCGTCTCCTCAACATCTCGATTTATGTGGTGCAAGTATGACCACCGGCATACAAGGTGCGGGAGTTCCGGAACATGGAGTTGGGGTGGTCGATGCAGTCGACGCAGCAGCCGCTGCGGCGGGGGTAGGAGGCGTGGGTTGCGAGCGGGATGGACTAGGAGGCGTGCTGCCGTGCTGGGGAATTCGCCGAGGACGGCGATCCTAGCTGGCCGGGGCACCTATCTGGGGAGGCGAGCGTGCTGGGGGAATTCTCCAGGGGCGGCGGCTATCATGGCTGGCCGGGCGGATATCTGGAGAGGCACGCTGCTGGCTCGGTGGTGCTCATCCAAATTTCACCGGACGCTTCTCCAAATTTCATCACCGGAGAAACTAGACGAGAGGCTAGCCCATCCGCCCCTTCCCCTCCTCCGGTGATGTTCCGCGGTCACCCCCAAGCTCGCCTACCCGGATCGAGCCGAGCCCGAGAGCTTCCCATCCGCCAGGCCAACCTGTCTCCTCCCGCTATGCCTTCTTCACTGACCTGCACCACTTTTTTTCGCGAAAACGCAAAAGACTTGCGTTTCGATGCATTGATAGAAAGAGAAAGGTTATATGTACATGTCCACAAAGGGACCAACACCCCGCATTACAACTCGACCCAGGAAAGGAGACCTAGTCTAAGGCAGGATGTGCCGGACACCCCGGGCTCCCGCTCTCGCCCACTGTTGCGCCTCGGTCTTGATGTCGTTGAGCAAGGAAGGCACCGAAGGTTGTGCGTTATCAAAGATCGCAGCATTCCGGTGTTTCCAGATCCACCACGCCGTGAGCATGATTATCGACGAAGTACCTTTGCGCAACTGGCGGGGAGCGGTCCGCACCGCCTGTGACCACCACTCCGCGAAGTCCCCCTCCGAAGCCGGAGGCCCCGAGGTGGATCGGATCCACGAAAGGACCTCGAACCAGATTGTCCTGGAGAATGAGCACCACTTGGAGTTGCACGGTCTCTCCCATGACTTGCTCCACCGGCAACCACACCCAGGGGCTGGAGTTTAAGCTCCATCTCCAGGGGCAGATATTCAGGTTCAAGCTCCATCTTTAGGGGCGGATGTTCAAGTTCAGGTAACAACATGCGATTTGGATCTTCGGAGAGGGAGCAGTGTTGTTTGATTGGCTTTTTCCTCTGTTCCTTCTCCTGATATCCACCCCCATCTCCACCAGGTACTCCATCGTGCCTCTTGTGGAGTGCTCCATCAAAGTCGAGGTCTGCACCTATGGTTTTGATTTTTTGGTTGAATTCTGACGTTATCCTCTGTTTTTATCAGGTATTCTTCTTGATTTTTGGTTGATTTCTGTTGTTATCCCCAGCTTTCCCAGTGTTATGGTTCCCTTCTTGTGATTGTTTATGCTAGGTTTTTTATGATAGGGGGCGCTGAAAGACTGGAATGACATATGGCTGGTCAATTTGCCAGGCCGCTAACATAGTAGGTTGGTTCATTGTTTTCGAGATAATGGAGTTTGTTGGGAAATGTTAGTACCACTTCATTGAATCCTCAGTTATTGGAAACAACATTCTGCATTCCGACAGGTAACATATTTTTTGTTATTCCTGTGCAGGGGTGTTCATGTTGCATTGTGTGAATGAGATATTTTACAGCCCCTTTTTGATGTTTAGATGTATCACCAAAATATATTCTCTAGGGCGTTCTATTTATATTCAAGGAAGATAAGTTCCTCTAAAATTCATGTTTTCGTGTGGCTTTTGCATTACAGCAAATTGGTCATTGGGTATTGTGTAGGTTGGAGGCAATATATTACTGACTCAGTAGATTACTTTTATTAGGGCTAAATTTACCCATGCCTCGCTTTTTAGCTGTAGTGCTAATTTACAGTAACAGGGCACAACTTGATGATCCTGATCTGATGGAGCATTTTATTTCTGGACTGCAGATCACGGTACACCGCCGCCAACAGGATGACCTGCGAGTTCTGCGACCTCACGTCAAGCTTGGCTGCCAGGATACGGCTGCCGGTGGTCGTGTCGCAGTCCAACTACTACAGACAGCGAGCGGACCTGCAGAAAACGGTAGGCGCTAGGGAAATCTGCAGCTGATTTTGTTAGAGATTAATGTGCTTTTTGGGAATTCTAACTGAATTTCTGGCTCAATCTCATGCAGATTGGAAGTCCTATTGCAGTGTGATTAAATGGAAATCGGTACCAAAACATGATATCCCATATTTAGCAATGTATCCTATAATCAATCTTTTACATATTTGAAAGTGGTTATGATATTTTGTTTTCTACATACTATCTCTGTGATATGACGCGCATAACCTGGAGTGAATGTGCAGTTTTTTTCATTGTCCGCATTGAGATTTAGTATTGTTTTCATGCTATCATAGACTACTTATATGCCTTTCCATCGTATTTGATCACAGTCATTCTGCTCTTAATAGAATACGTGGCTTCTGACTGTATGGAAGTTTCTTATGGAGAAGTAGTAGCTTTATTATTTGCGACCTGTTAAATAGATAGTGATATCGTCCCCTTACATTCAAGTGATTCAACTGTTATGATAACTCTTACTGTTGTAAGCTCACTAAGCGCAGCTTAGTTATCAATCTATTCAAAATAATAATGAAGGTATCTTCGTATGCATTTTCTATCCCTTTCAGTACAATACTCCATATTCACATGTTCCCTGTGTTTAGATCACAAATACTTATCTAAATATATTCCAAAGAATATTACAAGGTACTGATCATCATGCACAGTGATTTCTCTATTTTCTAGACTTTCGTTTTCCTTCTGGAAGCAAGGGATTCATGTAATTACTTTTCGACATGCTGATGCATCGCTGCAGTTTTAATTCTTCCTTTGTACTCAGTTAGGGACTTAGGTCTACAAGGAGATCAAATATTGCTTAGAGCTCTGAATTGGTGTGCATGTAGTATAATAAAGTGGTTCTTGAATTTTACATATATCCTCGCTTTGGGTTGAGTAAATCGATAATAATATGCTTTTCTTTTTTGCTTTATCTCTTTCTTTAGTGGTTGAATTCAGAAGATAAAATACCCATCTGCCACTGGCATCTGGACTTTGTTATGCGATATACATTTGGCCGTGGCTCAGTTTCAAATACTGAGTAATTTGTTCTGGAGGGAGCTTCGCAATTTTAGTGAGGCCTGAAGATAGTGTTCATATGTTACAGTTGTATCATGAAATCTGAATCTGAAGTTTTGAAGCTCAGTTTGAATGAAGGCTGCAAAGAATAGATAGACAGAGAAATCGCTAACTTAGGTATCTTTCACTCTGCGGAACTTCTATTCGGTGAGTATTATCACCTTGCCTGCTGCATCCTTCCCATTTGTTTTTTTCCTTTTGTTTTTCTTTGCTACAATTAACTGAAAAAAACATATGACAAAATGAAATAGTTTGTGTCTTAATTTTCTGTTAGTTTCAGTACACAACGCCATATAGGTAACTGTGATGTACAATGTTGTATCCTCAACTTTACATGTTTCTTGCTTAGATCACCTATGCTTATTTCAACGGGTTCTGGTTTTTGTTAATTATTATTTTAAACAAAATACACTTGCTGCCATTTCAGATAGCATAATATCAAGTAGAAGGTGCCAATTCTCGCAAAAAAAAAAGAAGTAGAAGGTGCCAAGGCAGTGAGCTTGACAGCGAAAACATTCTATTAGAGCTTCTGCTGTTATATACAGGTATCCTCCCTTGCTTTAAAGTCAGTGATGGAAAAGTTAGAAAAAACAATGCACTGGCTAACATATAAACTATACCATCATTTATGTATTCAGAAACAATGTGATATTTCTGGAATCCATGTGCTATAGTTTATATCCATGATATTTCCGTTTAATTGTATATCAAGTACTTTATGTTTCCTACTTATCTCTGTTAATACATCAAGAGCATATAATTTCGTTTTCTGTATGGTCAACTTTGTCAACTTCCCTCATATTAGAAATTTTACCATCTGAACTTTAGGCGTGTTCACAATACAACTTCTAGGAAACTATTTTCTGACCAAGTCAAGCATTTCAGGTAAGTCGTCCTTGAACCTTCATATATCCACTCATTTTCTCCAAGCTCAAGTGTTCGCTACATGAGTGTCATTTGCCATTGCCTCAGCACTTCACTTATTTCACTAACTATACAGGGTTGCACAGAGGCTCTTGGGAGTAAGATTTGCTTTTGTTGGTGATCGACTGCACATGCACGTTGCTGTCCAGTTGTTAACAATTTACTTGGTCCCCTTTACTAATACACAGACCCAATGACATATATGCTTATGTTCATCACTACACGGTATTAAAAAATGGTGTACCCTATTTCGTAAACCTCAAGTTTTAAGTGGAAAAGCACCTCTTTACTGTGATGACTCAGTATAGGAAGAAAAACCAGCTCACAAGTTTTGGTGTTCACGCCCGAGTGGACATGCTACCACAAACTGTGATAATTCTCATCCTGGTTCAACAAGTGTGATTTCGGTAACCTGCACTTCTTGTGATCATGATCCGTGCTTGCACTATTTGTGGAAACCTATATGTGACACCCTGAATCTTCTTTCATATTTTCCAGATTTTGTTGCTTGGATCGGCAGAAGCTGCCTACATTTAAATTTCCATTGTGCAGAGGTCTCTGACTTGCATTTTTTATGCTCTCATGTAGAATAAACAATTAATGCAGCATCAGATTTTTATTCTTACAAGGTTTGTTCCATAAGCCTAGAGCTTTTTGCAAGCACAGTTCACTCAGGAGTTAACATTAATGAGCATATATCTAAGATCAATCCTCTCTAGGATGTGGTATCGCGTCGAGGCTACGGGTAAGCCCTCTCTCCGACCATGCAGGGTTATGGAGGTCATCGTATAACTTTCATCTCGCTTTTAACGAAGATTCATGATTGTTGCATCTGTACAATTAGCCAATTTTCATGATGTTTGCCTCCATGTCTTTCCTTAAAGGGGGTCTTCTATTGTTCTCTGCTGTCGCTTGAAGATGTTGCAACTACTAACCATGCCCAGAAAATTATTAATTGGCCTTCAGTGTTTCTATTCTGGAGTATCTTGTGTTGCCATTGCCTCAACATTATCTACAATCCCTTCTTAGAACACACTGGTTAAAAGCAAATTGAGGATATGAACCAAATAGCCTCCAACAAACCTCATCTACTGCCTATTATCTTCATATACCAGTGTGATTCAACCACCACCAATGTGCACTCTTTGCAAACACTGCTATGAACAGCTTTTATTCCCCAAATTCTTCCAAGCAAGTTGTTCCTTCTTTGTTTTCCGAAACTGCAATGTAGGTGAGCGAAATATTTTGGTCGTAAGGTGTTATGTGTTCATTGTTCCACGTTTTCTTATATATCCTTCAGAAGGATGATAATGTACCTTTGGGTAGGCACTAAACATTTCTTCAACTAAGATAAGTTGTTACCAATTTGATTTTCTGAGCCTGCATTACGAAGAGGTCTCCGTTATTTCAGTTCTTTATTGACTAGATCTTTTCACTTTAGAGTTTTGTATGATAAAGAGGTTAGCTCCCTAATTTGGCTATAATAACTAAGGTGTGCTATTGTCCTACTGGTTGGTGTTTTACAGGTTTAGGACCACCTTAAACTCCGAGGACTCTGCTCCAGTGTTCCATGGACTGATGGTGTGCATCATATGTTAAATGGAGCAGAGCCTCTTTTTTCTTGCAGGGACCACCTGAACTTCATCTCCACCAGGTCAGGCTAGCCCAACCACAAGAAATAGTGTACTCATATTGTTCAAACGAAGAGCTTGCATCATAGAACTGTTATACGAACTCCTTTCAACAGAAATACTTCCTCAACAACGCCTATAAACTGCAAACCCTCATTCTGGCTCTCAGGTTTCCTACACCGCCCTTTGCACAGGCCAAAAGCAAGGTCAGCCCCGGGCTCTGCCCTCACCCTTTTGACGCTAGAGAACTCCACGGACGGCAACAACAGCACCGTCGTGGGAACGTCCTAGGAAGAAAATCGTCATTATCTACCACTGATTTTGCCTACAAACAACGGTATGGCTCAGAGTCCCTAGCCAGACCGCTCCTCTACTGCTAATTAAGGTAATATATACACAGGCACCATCTGGCTGAAGCCAGTAGAAACAAGGATCGGCACCATGTAAAATAGTTCACTAGAACAATGCACCGGCCCGTCTAGCTTTGCGCAGTATACGGGCGCCGGTTAGCCCCACTATGTAATCGAATGTAAATATGAACGCTGCTTCTCTATCTCTTCTACTTTGTACTACAATCAGTTTTCAGCAAAGCAAATGGCCCTTCGCAAAAAAAAAAAAAGCAAAGCAAATGGCTTCCTTACTTCTGCCTCTTAAATGTAAAGCTACAAGAACAGAAGCAAATCAAATGATTTCCTAACTGCTGTCTCTTCAAATTTCTACTTGAATCACTTCATAGCAAGGACACACGGCCCTAACGAGGAGCGAAACTACTGCTTGACCACACAATGTACACATTCTTCTTCTTCAGATAAAACAACCTCCACGCTGTATCAAAATGACACTACAACCCAAATAACACGGGCTAACGGGCGCGGCGTGCCGCCGCGCCTATGCCTCCTAGTAAATTAAAATGACACACAAAGTCTGGCCAAACCCGATCTCTCAGACCATAAATAAAGTGCCCGACTTTGTTGGAGGCCACCGAAAAGCGAAACCGCCGATCAGAAGTTTGAAGAACCTTAAAGCCATGACGATCACCACCAATACATGATTGAAGTGCCAGACCAACACTCTCAACCGTGAGAGGAAAAGATGCAGACGAAAAAGAGACCACCAGGAAGAACTCCAAAGAACCAGACGAAGGAGAAAAGTGAACAGTAGATCCAAAGCGTCGACGCACCTGACCCTCGACCGCAAGGCCGGGGGAGAAGTCCCAATGAAGAAGGGCATCCATGGCAGCCTAGATCTGGAGGCCATTATCGGTGGAGAAGGTAGGAAGGAGGAAGGAGGAGGCGGATGTGGAGAGAGCCATTGTATGCTATGTAAAGAATAGGACCGGGGTCCACAGTTCACTAGAGGTGTCTCTCCCATAAGATAAAAGCATGTTGGGTGAACAAATTACAGTCGGGCAATTGACAAATAGAGAAGGGCATAACAATGCATATACATGATATGATAAATATAGTGAGATTTAATCCAGCATTACGACAAAGTACATAGACCGCCATCCAACGCATCTATGCCTAAAAAGTCCACATTCAGGTTATCATCCGAACCCCATTCAGTATTAAGTTGCTAAGCAACAGACAATTGCATTAAGTATGGTGCGTAATGTAATCGACAACTACATCCTTAGACATAGAATCAATGTTTTATCCCTAGTGGCAACAGACATCACAACCTTAGAACTTTCTGTCACTGTCCCAAGTGTCAATGAAGGCATGAACCCACTATCGAGCATAAATACTCCCTCTTGGAGTTCAGAGTACAAACTTGGCCAGAGCCTCTACTAATAACGGAGAGCATGCAAGATCATAAACAACACATAAACAATAGATTGATAATCACCATAACATAGTATTCTCTATCCATCGGATCCCGATGACAAGGGATTAACTTGTCAATGCCTACAGATTGTAGACTAGGGTTTTGCTAGAAGTAGAGGGCAAGTAGATCTCGAAGGTTTAGGCGAAAAGTACTCGGCGATTATGAAAACTAGGGTTATGTTGACAGAATTCGATCCTTTCTTTGTCCCTCGACTCCCCTTATATAGGAGGTGGAGTCGAGGGTTTCGTATTGTACAGTTGAGTCCGGGACGGTTTGTAACTCGTCCCATTACAAATAATACATCCTATTACAACTCTAGCTTTCCTTAATATATCTTGGGCTCCGAATCTTCTTATTCTTCGGATAGTGGGCCTTCGGTAAATCCCGGTACTATCTATGGCAGGCCCATTTGGGGTGCCTATGTCAGCCCCGAGATTTTGCTTGAATCGTAGAGTCGGGGAAAATCTCTCCCGTTTATTTTTGTTCGAGAGCTTTTATTCATACTCCTTCACATAAAATTCTATATTGTACGGGGATAATGGTAGTTGGGGCTAGTTCATCGACGGATCTACTAGTTAACCTCTAGTGGCAATCCGCAAAACCTACTTCAAGATCACGTCCCTGGACATGATCTCGGGATACTGGTAAACTTCGACAAGTGCCGCTTAAGGTCTTACCATTCGTCGAGTCCCAGTCAAATTTATCGGGTACCTAACGCGTCCGTTAGGATTTTTCTTCGTATCTGTTGATACGGATAAAAGTAGCAGAGCGCAGTCTTTGGCGATGCCACGCCCAGAACGGATCTGGTCATACCTTCGCAAATTTGCGGCATTCAGAAATTGATCGCAACTTTGGCGTTCGAGAATATATTGTCGAGTGCTTTTCGCCTTTGGAATAGCACATTTTATTGAGTCATATTTGATGACTTTATTTTGTCTTCCCGATGGGAGTATATGTAGAGTTATTTGTGTAACTCGAAATATACTCACTTCTTTTCTCTATTTCTGATCAAATTCATCGGGCACGCGAACAGCGTTCCCGATGGGAGTAGCCCCCGAGGCTACAGCCAAGAACTTGTGCTTGGGTGTAGGCTCCACAGATTAGCATTTTGCCGCTATATTTATGATCCTTCTCGATATTTTCATATTTATCGGGTGCGCGACCAGCGCTCCCGATGGGAGTAGCCCCCGAGGCTATGAACAAATTCTATGCTGCATCTCGAGAGAATTCTATGCTGCAGCTGCTAACAGATGCTAGCTTGGATATGGCGGGTAAGTTTTATTGTCTTTATCTCGCTTCTTCGTTTCCTTTGCTGCTTGCCTCCTCATTGCCCACTGAATTGTTTTATGAAACCATAGGTGCTTTTTTGGATCCTATAACTGAAGATGAACGTGTCGAGGCTCGTTCCAATGTTCTCCTTCGGCTTGCACATGAACACGGATCGACTTTTTGGGGTACACCTGAGCGGACCCGCCAAATCGTGAGATTTCAAGATCGTGCACTTCAGGTTCGCGAATATCTTGACTTTTGTACAAGGACTTTGTCTCTGGTATATGGTACCATGTTTCCTCGCAATAAGATGCCAGAAACCCTTCCTGCATTGATGGACAAATTTCGAGATGCTCCTCGCATCCACGGCTTTGTGCGAGCCCAACTAGCTGCTGGTGCAAGGTTTGCGATGATCATGATAAAGATTTGCTACCCAAAGTTAGATGTAGGGCAAATTGTCCCAAAGTGCCTGGAGAAGATGTCGAAGAGGAAGAGAAACTTCGGCAAGTATGATGACATTGTTACTCCTGTTGCTGAAGATATGATGGATGAGCTTCTTCGGATGGATTCCGAATTCTTCGTGAAGGGTAGCTACGCTGAGCATAGTACCCGCGCTGTAAATAATGAGCGTTTGACCATAGATAATATATTGGGAAATTCTTGAAGACGAAACTTATTCCGAAATTTGTATCCTGTATAAACGAGCTATATTGTAAAGTCATTGTGTTTTATTTTTATCGCCAAGCCTCCGGGTATTTTGATTGCAATATCTTGTATATTATAATGCGAGGTTGTCCCAAGGCAAGATAATATACATTGTGTACTATTTTGTACGGGTCTAAGCCCCCGAGCTTTTTTTTGCTAATCGCTATTTTGTTGATATCTCTTTTTGTTTTGGCGAGGTATTTTTACCAAGGCCGGATGCTTCTTTTGTATTTGTCGATACTGTGTTTATATATATATTATCATGTAGGGGAAAACCCCTGATCTTGTCGAGAAGAAGATATATAATTCCACTATCTTTATTATATTGCAGCACCACGAGCCCGCCTCATTAAAAACCTTTCCCGGCCCACTCGGTGCCCGAAAAAGGAAAAGAGTGCGTCTGAAAACTCGTGGGCGTTTCAGTACATTGAAGCTTTACAAAGGAGGACTATATTTTCGACACCTAGGCGTAGAAACGCCGAGCTGTGCCACATTCCGGGATTTGGCTCACAATCCCTGTCTTCTTGTCTTTGATTCTGTATGCTCCTCCTTCGATTACTTCTGACGATGTAGGGTCCAAGCCATGGTGATTCGAGTTTTTCGTGACTTTTTTGGTTGAGCCGCAGAACTAAGTCACCAACTTGAAAAGACCTTGGCCGCAATCGTCGACTGTGATAGTTTTTCAGGTCCTGCTGATACTCTTGACAGGACTTCGTCTCGAGCTTCATCGAGTGCATCGACATCATCCTCCAAAGCTTTTCTCGATGTTTCTTTGTCATATTCTGTGACTCTTGGAGAATCGTGCTCTATTTCTATCGGGACTGCTTCGGCGCCATGAACCAGAAGAACGGCGTTTCCTGTGTCGCTGTATTTGGTGTTGTTCGAATACTCCACAATACACTTGGCAGCTCCTCCGGCCAAGTATGCCGAGCTTTTTCCAATGGGCCTAGCAGGCGTTTCTTGATGCCATTGCAGATGATGCCATTGGCCTTCTCGACTTGTCCATTGGTCTGAGGATGCGCGACAGACGCAAAACTCAATTTAATGCCCACTTCTGCGCATGCTTTGAACTCTTTGGACGTAAAATTGCTGCCGTTGTCTGTGACGATGCGTGAGGTACTCCGAAGCGAAAGACAATGCTCTTCACAAACTTTATTGCGGATGCTGCATCTGGTGAATTTATTGGCTTCGCCTCTATCCACTTGGTAAATTTGTCGCCACTAGCAAGTACTCGTATCCTCCTGGCGAAGCTTTGTGCAACTTACCCACCATGTCGAGACCCCATTGAGCAAAGGGCCAAGCTAGTGGGATTGGCATAAGTTCTGCTGCTGGCGAGTGAGGTCTTGCCGCAAATCTTTGGCACGCATCGCAGGTTCGCACTATTTCCTTCGCATCCTCGATTGCTGTGAGCAGTAAAATCCTGCTCTGAAAACCTTAGCCGCAATGGCTCGGCTACTTGCGTGATGCCCGCATATTCCTTCATGCACGTCCTTTAAGATGATCCTTCCTTCTTCGGGTGTAACACACCGTTGTAACACACCCGAAATACTGCGTTTGTACCTCCCTTTTACCACAAAAGCTTTTGATCTCCGATTATTCGCCTTGCTTCAACTGGATCGTCGGGTAACGTTTTCCTTAGGATATAGGATATGTAAGCCTGCATCCAAGGGACTTGCACCATCATGACTAGCTCTTGCTCTTCTTCTTCTTCTTCTGCTATGTTTTTGGCGATACTCGAAGGTTTCTCTTTTTTCTCCTTTATTTTTGCTGGTTTTGTTGATCTCTCGCTAATCTCTTCCCAGAACACACCTGGAGGGATTGCGAGGCATTGTGACCCGATGTTTGCGAGAACGTCGGCTTCATCATTACTCATCCTGCTAATGTGGTTTACTTCACAACCATCGAATAGCTTCTCCAGCTCATTGTACACCTCTTTGTATGCTATCATACTTTCGTTGATTGCGTCGCATTGGTTCATTACTTGCTGTGCTACCAACTGTGAGTCGCCGAAAATTTTCGGTCGGGTTGCACCGCAAGCTTTCGCCATCTTCATCCCGTGTATGAGAGCTTCATATTCTGCTTCATTGTTAGATGCGTTTGGAAACGTCATCCGCAGAACATACTTTAACTTGTCGCCTTCAGGTGAGACTAATATCACGCCTGCTCCAGCACCTTCCAATCTCTTGGATCCGTCGAAGTTCATGGTCCAAGTCCTCGATAAATCTGGGGGTCCCGTGTTTTGTAGTTCCATCCACTCTGCAATGAAATCTGGTAAGACCTGCGACTTTATTGCTTTTCTTTTTTCATACGTGATGTCCCGAGGGGAAAGTTCTATTCCCCAAAGGGAGACACGACCCGTAGCTTCTGGATTGTTCAGTATATTTGATAAGGGAGCTTCATTGACCACTATTATCGGGTGTGCCGAAAAATAGTGTCGCAATTTTCTTGCTGTCGTGAATACTCCATATGCTAGCTTTTGATATTGCGGGTACCGCTGTTTTGACGGCGATAGTACTTCGCTGAACTCCATGAAGCTTGCCTTCTTCTTCCCTTTCGACTACTAAGGCCGTCGACCACCCGAGGCTGCAATATACAAGAGGAGAGGTTCTTTCTCTTTTGGCGCCACCAATATCGGCGGTGTCGAAATTGCTCGCTTGAGATTCTCGAAAGCTGTCCTTTCCTCGTTCCATTGAAATTTTTCCCCTTGCTTGATCAACGCATAGAACGGCAGCGCTTTTCTCCTAGCCTCGCGACGAATCTGCTTAAAGCTGCGACTCGCCCGTTAGCTGTATTTCTTTCAGCTTGGCTTTCTCATAGTAACGATGGCCTGTATTTTTTCGGGATTAGCCTCGATCCCCCTTGCTGATACTAAGAACCCGAGAAGTTCTCCTGCGGAACTCCAAAGGAGCATTTTGTCGGGTTCAGCTTGAGGCGAACTTATCGAGGTTGTCGAAGGTTCCTTCAGATCTTCGATCAACGTTGACCCTTTCTTTGATGTTATTACGACATCGTCGATGTAGACTTGTACATTTTTCCCGATCTGTGTTGCTAGGCACTTCGCATCATCCGTGATATGTTGCTCCCGTTTTTGAAAGGGCATTGTTTTGTAGCAAAACACGCCATAAGGTGTGATGAACGCTGTTTTGGCTTCATCTTCTTCTTTAATCTGATCTGGTTATAACCAGAATGCGTCCGGGAAGGAAAGACGTTCGCATCCTGCCGTGGAGTCGATGATTTGATCGATCCTTGGGAGGGGAAAGTGATCCTTAGGACAATGTTTATTGAGACACGTAAAGTCGACGCACATGCGAAGGACTATTGTGTGTTTCTTCGGCACCATCACGGGGTTAGCTACCCATGTGGCTTCTGTAGATATTTCTCTGATGAACCCGCATCTTTGAGTCGATCTATTTCGATAACATGGCTTTGCGGCTAGGTTCGAAAACGCCGCAAAGGTTGCTTTACGGTCGTGCGAGAGGATCCAAATTGAGGTGATGCTCGGCAAGTTCCCTGGGTACTCCTGGCATGTCGGCTGGACACCATGCGAAGATTTTCCAGTGCTCACGGAGGAACTCGACGAGCGCTTCCTATGCGACATCCATGTTTGCAGCAATGGACGTCGTTTTCTTTGGATCTGTCGGGTGGATCTGTACCTCTTTTGAATCTTTATTTATATTGAAAGTTGGCTCCTTAGAAGGTCTTCCTACCTCAGGCAGCACATCATAATCAGTGAACCTAGGTGCCGCATATTCTGCTTGCATCCCGAAAGTTTCTGACAGTCGATGAAAATCCTTGTCGCATTTATCGGACAGTGCAAAGCTTCCTTTGATTGTGATAGGTCCCTTAGGCCCAGGCAACCTCCACAACAGATATGTATAATGCGGCACTGCCATGAACCTGGCGTACGCTGGTCGTCCCAACAAAGCGTGATATTGCGACGGGAAATCCACCACTTCAAACTCTAAATTTTCTATCCTGTAGTTTTCTCGGGTTCCAAACTGAACGTCGAGGTTGATCTTGCCCAATGGGTAACTTGGCTTCTCTGGTGTAATCCCGTGGAAGCGTGTGTCGGTTGGCTTCAGATTTGCTAGGGATATGTTCATCTTCCTCAATGTGTCTGCGTACATGAGGTTTAAGCTGCTGCCGCCGTCTATGAAAACTCTCGACACATCAAAACCAGCGATTACTGCGGGTAAGATGAGTGCCGATTGCCCTGGTCGAGGAACTTGCTGCGGATGATCTGCGATCGTGAAGCCGATATCTTGCCCCGACCAATTTAAGTACTCGACCGTTGGTGGAGGCATCTTTCTGCCATGAACACTTGTCGGGATATTACCTTCTGCGCCCTGTTGGACGGCCTAGCTTTCAATCATCGAGACCACACCGTTAGAGTTGGGGTCAACATATGGAGGTGGATGTGGTGCTGCCGCAATTCTAAGCTGTGTCGATTTTCTTCGGTAATTGCGGGAGGAGGTGGGAGGTGAATCTCGCTCCTTGGCTCCCGAGGATTTCTGTTACTTGCTTGAGCGTTTGCGATTCCTGCGGCTCGCAGCATTGCTTGAAAATTGCGGCAGTCTTTTGTAGATGTCCTGACTGCCTCTTTCCATTGTTGTCGAGGTAAAAGTGCATTTGACACGGACCGTTCATCATCTCCTCGGGAGACATGTAAGGTCTTTGAATCCTTGGTCCACTATTTTGTCTGTTGCCGCGAAAATCACCTCTATTGTCGCCTTGTTGCTCATTGCTCCTTTGATAATCATCTCGACTATTTCCACCAGGGTTTCCTCGAAAACCAGCGATATGTGTCCGGGAGCATCGTTGTTGTAGAACTGGCGAGAAAATCGCCTTCTATTTTGATAGTTTCGACTACGATCCTCTTCTGGCGACCTGTGTCGTTTGTTGTATATTGCGTCTTCTCCATCTGCCCACTTGTTAGCGATTTCCATCAACGCTGAGATTGTCTTGGGGTTAGTTCTCCCCAAGTCCTCGACGAAGTCTGCTCGTCGGATTCCTGCCACGAACGCATCTATTGCCCTCTCGTCGGATATGTCTTCTGCCGAGTTTTTGATAATGTTCCACCGCTGTATATATTTTCTCATCGACTCGTCATGTTTTTGTCGACACGCCCGTAATTCTTCCAACGACGCAGGTTTCTTGCGGGTGGATCGGAAGTTTTTCACGAAGATGTCCTCAAAAGTTTCCCAGCTGTCGATGGAGTTCAAGGGGAGTTTCTTTATCCAAGATCTTGCGGCACCACTCGGGTGAACTTGGATACTTTGCATAGCTGTTGCTCTGGTTCCTCCTACCAGTTTTACCATCTCGAGGTAATCCACGAGCCAGTCCTCGGATCTTGCAGGCCGTCGAACTTTTTGAAATTTTCGGGTAACTTGAACCCTTTTGGGACTCGAGTTTTTCGCACTCTTCTCGTAAAGCATGGGAGCCCACACATATCTTCGTCGGCAAGCTGCGAGTACTGACGGTCCCTCCTTTCTTGTCGCGCCTCCACCCTTACTTGGACTGCTGTGTCTCTTGCTCCACTTGCTCTTGTTGGGTCTTGAACTGCCGGTGTGTCGTGGACTATTTTGTCTGGGATTTTCTTCGGGAGGCGTTATTGCAAACGCTGTTCCCATAACTCCTACTCCAGCCATTGCCATATTGAACAATGGTTCTCTCGGGTCCCCAGGGGGTGGTCTGGACGCCAAGATGTATGCTTGTGTTGCCATGTATCCTGCTTCCGGTGATATTTCCTCTTTCGTCGATCGACATAAAGGACATGTCGAGATTTTGGATTATGTTTCCTCTTTCCTTCAGGTATGTTTTGAAGTCGAGACATTGCTCTCCTCCGAGCTTCTCGTGACTATCTCCGTATTTCTGAAAGGCGACTTAAATCGCTCGGCGCCGCTGATGCGAGCGCTTCTTTCTCCTATTCAGGGATGCCCGTTTTTCCAACTCTCTGCTTACTCGAGCAAGTCTATATTGATATGCCTGAAGTTCTTGTGCGTAGCAGTGTGGTCATAGGTTCTGAACCATCCATGGCTCTCGCAGCCCTATCCCACGCTTCTTGCGGGAGCTGTACTCTTGCGCGAGTTGTAGATCCAGGATATTTGGTGCCTAAACCATGTCTGAGATCAGCGGGATCGACGTATGGATTTCCCAATTCGTCGAAAGCCTCTGATGTTTGCGGGTCTGATGTGCCTGCCCCTTCTACCACATAGATCTGATGATATTTTGCGCATTGATTTTTGTCGGGATTGGTGACACCATCATATAGAGTGGTGAAGACCTTTCCGATGGCAGCAGACTTGTCGATGAAGTTGAAGTTGTCGACGCGGAGTCGCTGCTTATAAAGGAGTCCGCAGATGACTCGAAGGATGTGTTGCTGAAGATCTTGGCGAGCTTTCCGCTTGCCTTGTTGTCGACGAAGTGTGTCGACGAAAACTCCTCGTCACTCGACGAAAAGTTAGAATCGACCGCTGAAAATTCCGACGAGATCGGAACTTCGAGGTAGGATCCTTCCTTGTTGACGCCAAATCGGAATTCTCCGAACGCCATGATGATGGGCTCCTCCAGATAGGCACATGCATCCATACGGGAGGGAGGAATAAAATTGAATAGATCAGTTTTTCCCTTGTTACCTCGATCCATCGCGTTGCTTGTTGTTGATGAAGTCGAAGATTTTGAACGTGCCATCGAGATCAGATCCTTGCGGCCTCTAATTCCCACAGACGGCGCCAATTGACAAGGGATTAACTTGTCAATGCCTACAGATTGTAGACTAGGGTTTTGCTAGAAGTAGAGGGCAAGTAGATCTCGAAGGTTTAGGCGAAAAGTACTCGCGATTATGAAAACTAGGGTTATGTTGACAGTAGATTCGATCCTTTCTTTGTCCCTCGACTCCCCTTATATAGGAGGTGGAGTCGAGGGTTTCGTATTGTACAAGTTACGAGTCCGGACGGTTTGTAACTCGTCCCGCCAGATTACAAATAATACATCCTATTACAACTCTAGCTTTCCTTAATATATCTTGGGCTCCCGAATCTTCTTATTCTTCGGATAGTGGGCCTTCAGTAAATCCCGGGTACTATCTATGGCAGGCCCATTTGGGGTGCCTATGTCACCCGACAAACACAACATATAGTATTACAGATAGATGATCTTGATCATGTTAGGCAGCTCACAAGATCCAACAATGAAGCACAACAAGGAGAAGACGACCATCTAGCTACTGCTATGGACCCATGGTCCAGGGGTGAACTACTCACTCATCACTCCGGAGGCGATCATGGCGATGAAGAGTCCTCCGGAGATGAATCCCCTCTCCGCAGGTGCCGGAGGCGATCTCCGAATCCCCGAGATGGGATTCGCGGCGGCGTCTCTGGAAGGTTTTCCGTATCGTGGCTCTCGTCGGGGGTTTCGCGACGGAGGCTTTAAGTAGGCGAAGGGTAGGTCGGGCTGACGAGGGCCCACACCATAGGGCGGCGCGGGCCCCTCCCCCGCGCCCTCCATGCGGCGCCCCCCACTTCGTTATCTCTTCGGTCTTCTGGAAGCTCAAAAAGGACCCTGGGCGAAGATTTCCAATTCCGAGAATATTTCCTACTAGGATTTAAACCAAAACAGCAAAAATGCTCTTCGGATCTTGTTAATAGGTTAGAAAATGCATAAATATGACATATAATGTGCATAAAACATGTAGGTATCATCAATAAATTAGCATGGAACATAAGAAATTATCGATACGTTGGAGACGTATCAGCATCCCCAGTTCTGCTCGTCCCGAGCAGGTAAAACGATAACAAAGATAATTTCCAAGTGACATGCCATCATAATCTTGATCATACTATTTGTAAACATATGTAATGAATGCAGCGATCAAAACAAAGGTAATGACATGAGTAAACAAGCTGAATCATAAAGCAAAGACTTTTCATGAATAGTACTTCAAGACAAGCATCAATAAGTCTTGCATAAGAGTTAACTCATAAAGCAATAAATCAAAGTAAAGGTATTGAAGCAACACAAAGGAAGATTAAGTTTCAGCGGTTGCTTTCAACTTATAACATGTATATCTCATGGATATTGTCAACATAAAGTAATATAACAAGTGCAATATGCAAGTATGTAGGAATCAATGCACAGTTCACACAAGTGTTTGCTTCTTAAGGTGGAGGGAGATAGGTAAACTGACTCAACAATAAAAGTAAAAGAAAGGTCCTTCAAAGAGGAAAGCATCGATTGCTGTATTTGTGCTAGAGCTTTTATTTTGAAAACATGAAACAATTTTGTCAACGGTAGTAATAAAGCATATGAGTTATGTAAATTATATCTTACAAGTTGCAAGTCTCATGCATAGTATACTAATAGTGTCCGCACCTCGTCCTACTTAGCTTGGACTACCGGATCTTTGCATGCCATGTTTCAACCAAGTGTCACAAAGGGGTACCTCCATGCCGCCTGTACAAAGGTCTAAGGAGAATGCTCGCATTTTGGATTTCTCGCTTTTGATTATTCTCAACTTAGACATCCATACCGGGACAACATGGACAACAGATAATGGACTCCTCTTAAATGCATAAGCATGTAGCAATGATTATTATTCTCATATGAGATTGAGGATATATGTCCAAAACTGAAACTTCAACCATGATTCATGGCTTTAGTTAGCGGCCCAATGTTCTTCTCTAACAATTTTGCATGCTCCAACCACTAAGGTGATAGATCCTTCAGACAAGACGGACATGCATAGCAACTCACATGATATTCAACAATAGTTGATGGCGTTCCCCGAAGCATGGTTATCGCACAACAAACAACTTAATAAAAGATAAAGTGCATAAGTACATATTCAATACTACGATAGTTTTTAAGGCTATTTTGTCCCATGAGCTATATATTGCAAAGGTGAATGATGGAATTTTAAAGGTAGCACTCAAGCAATTTACTTTGGAATGGCGGAGAAATACCATGTAGTAGGTAGGTATGGTGGACACAAATGGCATAGTAGTTGGCTCAAGGATTTTGGATGCATGAGAAGTATTCCCTCTCGATACAAGGTTTAGGCTAGCAAGGTTATTTGAAGCAAACTCAAGGATGAACCGGTGCAGCAAAACTCACATAAAAGACATATTGTAAACATTATAAGACTATACACCGTCTTCCTTGTTGTTCAAAACTCAATACTAGGTATTATCTAGACCTTAGAGAGACCAAATATGCAAATCAAATTTTAGCAAGCTCTATGTATTTCTTCATTAATGGGTGCAAAGCATATGATGCAAGAGCTTAAACATGAGCACAACAATTGCCAAGTATCACATTATCCAAGACATTTTAGAATTACTACATGTAGCATTTTCCAATTCCAACCATATAACAATTTAACGAAGAAGAAACTTCGCCTTGAACATTATGAGTAAAGCCTAAGGACATATTTGTCCATATGCAACAGCGAGCGTGTCTCTCTCCCACAAAGTGAATGCTAGGATCCATTTTATTCAAACAAAAACAAAACAAAAACAAACCGATGCTCCAAGTAAAGAACACAAGATGTGAAATAAAAATATAGTCAGGGGAGGAACCGATGATGTTGTCGATGAAGAAGGGGATGCCTTGGGCATCCCCAAGCTTAGACGCTTGAGTCTTCTTAAAATATGCAGGGGTGAACCACGGGGGCATCCCCAAGCTTAGAGCTTTCACTCCTCTTGATCATAGTATATCATACTCCTCTCTTGACCCTTGAAAACTTCCTTCACACCAAACTTCAAGCAAACTCATTAGAGGGTTAGTGCACAATTAATAATTCACACATTCAGAGGTGGCACAATCATTCTTTTCACTTCTGGACATTGCATAAAGCTACTGGACATTAATGGATCAAAGAAATGAATCCAACATAGCAAAAGAGGCAATGCGAAATAAAAGGCAGAATCTGTCAAAACAGTCCGTAAAGACGAATTTAAAGTGGCACCAGACTTGCTCAAATGGAAAAACTCAAAATTAATGAAAGTTGCGTACATATCCGAGGATCATGCTCGTAAATTGGCAGATTTTTTCGAATTTTATGAGGCCTGTGCCCAGATTCGTGACAGACAGCAATGCTGTTTCTGCGCAGCGATCCCAAATATAACATCAACTTTGACATAGAAACTTTACTTGGCACAAAAACATGATAAGGAGAGGTTGCTACAGTAGTAAACAACTTCCAAGACTCAAATATAAAACAAAGTACTGTAGTAAAAACATGGGTTGTCTCCCATAAGCGCTTTTTTTAACGCCTTTCAGCTAGGCGCAGAAAGTGCAAATCAAGTATTATCGGGAGATGAAGCATCAACATCATAACTTGTTCTAATAATAGAATCAAAAGGCAACTTCATTCTCTTTCTAGGGAAGTGTTCCATACCTTTCTTGAGAGGAAATTGATATTTAATATTACCTTCTCTCATATCAATAACAGCAGTTCCAAGAAAAGGTCTTCCCAACACAATAGGACAAGATGCATTGCATTCAATATCCAAGACAACAAAATCAACGGGGACAAGGTTATTGTTAACCGTAATGCGCACATTATCAATCCTCCCCAAAGGTTTCTTTTTAACATTATCGGCAAGATTAACATCAAAATAACAATTCTTCAATGGTGGCAAGTCAAGCATATCATAAATCTTTTTAGGTATAACAGAAATACTTGCACCAAGATCACATAAAGCATTACATTCAAAGTCATTGAATTTCATTTTAATGATGGGCTCCCAACCATCTTCTAACTTTCTAGGAATAGAAGTTTCAAGTTTTAGTTTCTCTTCTCTAGCTTTTATGAGAGCATTTGTAATATGTTTTGTAAAGGCTAAATTTATAGCACTAGCATTAGGACTTTTAGCAAGTTTTTGTAAGAACTTTATAACTTCAGAGATGTGGCAATCATCAAAATCTAAATCATTATGAGCTACAGCAATGGGATCATTGTTCCCAAGGTTGGAAAAAATTTCAGCGGTTTTATCACAAGCAGTTTCAGCAGTTTTAGCAATTTCAGGCAGTTTTGTACGCTTTGCACTAGGAGTGGAAACATTGCCAACACCAATTATTTTACCATTGATAGTAGGAGGTGCAGAAACATGTGAAGAATTAGCATTACAAGTGGTGGTAATAGTCCAAACTTTAGCTACATTATTCTCTTTAGCTAGTTTTTCATTTTCTTCTCTATCCCACCTAGCACGCAATTCAGCCATTAATCTTATATTCTCATTAATTCTAATTTGGATGGCATTTGCTGTAGTAGTAATCTTATTATCAATATCATTATTAGGCATAACTTTCAAATTTAAAAGATTAACATCAGAGGCAAGTCTATCAACTCTAGAAGCAATAGTATCAATTTTATCAAGCTTTTCCTCAACAGATTTGTTAAAAGCAGTTTGTGTACTAATAAATTCTTTAAGCATAGCTTCAAGACCAGAGGGTACACTCCTATTATTGTTGTAAGAATTCCCATAAGAATTACCATAACCATTACCATTAGCAGAAGGATATGGCCTATAGTTATTACCAGAGTTGTTCCTATAAGCATTGTTGTTGAAATTATTGCTTTTAATGAAATTCACATCAACATTTTCTTCTTGAGCAACCAATGAAGCTAAAGGAACATTATTTGGATCTACATTAGATCTACCATTCACAAGCATAGACATAATCACATCAATCTTATCACTCAAGGAAGAGGTTTCTTCAACAGAATTTACCTTCTTACCTCGTGGAGCTCTTTCCGTGTGCCATTCAGAGTAATTTATCATCATATCATCAAGAAGTTTTGTAGCCACCCCCAATGTGATGGACATAAAGGTACCTCCACAGCTGAATCCAATAAATTCCGCGAAAAAATTTCCTCCATAGAAGGTTTGGATGATCATCCAAGTAGTCAGTCCATGGGTTGGGCAATTCTTTACAAAGTTTTCATTCTCTCCCATGCTTGAGCAACATGTTCAGTATCTAATTGCTTAAAATTCATTATGCTACTTCTCAAAGATATAATTTTAGCGGGAGGATAATATCTACCAATAAAAGCATCCTTACATTTAGTCCATGAATCAATACTATTCTTAGGCAAAGATAGCAACCAATTTTTAGCTCTTCCTCTTAATGAGAAAAGAAACACTTTCAATTTAATAATATCACCATCTACATCCTTATACTTTTGCATTTCACAAAGTTCAACAAAATTATTGAAATGGCAAGCATCATCAGAACTAACACCAGAAAATTGATCTCTCATAACCAGTTCAGTAAAGCAGGTTTAATTTCAAAGAATTCTGCTGTAGTAGCAGGTGGAGCAATAGGTGTGCATAGGAAATCATTATTATTTGCATTTGTGAAGTCACACAACTTAGTATTTTCAGGAGTATTCATTTTAGCAACAGTAAATAAAACAAACTAGATAAAGTAAATGCAAGTAACTAATTTTTTGTGTTTTTGATATAGAGAGCAAGACGGTAAATAAAGTAAAACTAGCAACTAATTTTTGTGTGTTTTGTTTAGGTGCAGCAAACAAAGTAGTAAATAAAATAAAGCAAGACAAAAACAAAGTAAAGAGATTGAGAAGTGGAGACTCCCCTTACGTGTGTCTTGATCTCCCCAGCGGCGAGAAAAGAGCTTGATGGCGTGTAACTCACATGTTCGTTGGGAACCCCAAGAGGAAGGTATGATGCGCACAGTAGCAAGTTTTCTCTCAGAAAGAAACCAAGGTTTAATCGAACCGAGGAGGAGAAGCACGTTGAAGGTTGATGGTGGCGAAATGTGATGCGGCGCAACAACGGGGATTCCGGCGTGGAATCTGCACAACAAAATCAAAGTACTTTGCCCCAACGAAACAGTGAGGTTGTCAATCTCCACGGCTTGCTGTAACAAAGGATTAAACGTATCGAGTGGAAGATGATTGTTTGCAAGAAAACAGTAAAACACAATTGCACTAGATTGTATGCTATGTAAAGAATAGGACCGGGGTCCACAGTTCACTAGAGGTGTCTCTCCCATAAGATAAAAGCATGTTGGGTGAACAAATTACAGTCGGGCAATTGACAAATAGAGAAGGCATAACAATGCATATACATGATATGATAAATATAGTGAGATTTAATCCGGGCATTACGACAAAGTACATAGACCGCCATCCAACTGCATCTATGCCTAAAAAGTCCACCTTCAGTTTATCATCCGAACCCCATTCAGTATTAAGTTGCTAACAACAGAACAATTGCATTAAGTATGGTGCGTAATGTAATCGACAACTACATCCTTAGACATAGAATCAATGTTTTATCCCTAGTGGCAGCACATCACAACCTTAGAACTTTCTGTCACTGTCCCAGTTGTCAATGAAGGCATGAACCCACTATCGAGCATAAATACTCCCTCTTGGAGTTAAGAGTACAAACTTGGCCAGAGCCTCTACTAATAAGGGAGAGCATGCAAGATCATAAACAACACATAAACAATAGATTGATAATCACCATAACATAGTATTCTCTATCCATCGGATCCAGACAAACACAACATATAGAATTACATATAGATGATCTTGATCATGTTAGGCAGCTCACAAGATCCAACAATGAAGCACAACAAGGAGAAGACGACCATCTAGCCGCTATGGACCCATGGTCGGGGTTCTCACTCATCACTCCGGAGGCGATCATGGCGATGAAGAGTCCTCCGGGAGATGAATCCTCTCGGCAGGGTGCGGAGGCGATCTCTGAATCCCCGAGATGGGATTCGCGGCGGCGGCGTCTCCGAAGGTTTTCCGTATCGTGGCTCTCGTGCAGGGGTTTCGCGACGGAGGCTTTAAGTAGGCGGAAGGGTAGGTCGGGGGCTGACGAGGGCCCACACCATAGGGCGGCGCGGGCCCCCTCGCCGCGACCCTATGGTGGCGCGCCTCGTCGCCCCACTTCTTTATCTCTTCGGTCTTCCGGAAGCTCCGTGCAAAAATAGGACCACAGGCGAAGATTTCGTCCAATTCCAAGAATATTTCCTTACTAGGATTTCTAAAACAGCAAAAAACAGCAACTGGCTCTTCGGCATCTTGTTAATAGGTTAGTTCCAGAAAATGCATAAATATGACATATAATGTGCATAAAACATGTAGGTATCATCAATAAAGTAGCATGGAACATAAGAAATTATCGATACGTTGGAGACGTATCAAGGCTTATAAGTATTCTTTGTTGCATCCGCGGTTGCCTTGGCGATGGTGCTACTCGAAGAAACGCCGGCGGCGGCAGAGCCCTTCTTCTTCACCATCTTGGGAGATGATTGGGAGCTAAGCGGAGGATTGAAGTACGGTGGTGGTGGCGGCGCAGTAGTTGCAAGAAGGAAGAACAGAGGAGGACGAAAGCAGTGAAAGGGAAAATGGAGGAAGTAAAATATGTGTTTTCCTATAAAAGGGGGAGTTACCAAGGGATTGAGCCGGAGGACCTGCGATTAGTTCACCACGTGTCATCAAAGCCGTCATGCCAAAGGACATTTACCCCCACCACGCACGGAAATTGAGGAGGCGCCTCGCTCAACGTGCAAGGATCAATCATTTCCTAACTGACCGCGCAGAAGTAGAGTGTGCCTGTTAAGTCACGTCCTGTCAATCGAGCCGTCGCAGAGGCTACGTCACTGATGATGTCTCCAAAAGTATCGAATCCTCATAGAGTATCCAAAGTAATCTGCAACATTGAGTTGCTTGGCTTGAGTCTACGCACGATTGCAAGTATCCGTCCTTAGACTCGGGGCTACTCCCATCTGGAGCGCTGAACGCGCACCCAATAAAAACTATTAAAGGTGAAGGAAAATGGACCCGAAGATTTCAGGAGACCTAGGATCAAGCCCGGGGACTTGATTATGAGTAGGGTAACGTTGTTTTGCCATCATCAGTTAACCAGCATCGATTTATCGAGTAAAGCTAGGCGTGTTACTTCAATCCCTTACGTACTATCATCTTACAACGACTTCACTCGAAGTTTTGAAGGACACGATATAGAAAAATATATCGGATGATTACGACAACTTGAAGAAAACATCGGCAACAGAATCTTGGAGTAGTACAACTTGAGTCTACACACGGTTGCAAGCATCCATGCCTAGACTCGGGGGCTGCTCCCATCGGGAGCGCTGGACGCGCACCCGATAAAAATGTGCTTTTAACTTCAAAACGATGAAAAAGATCAAGACTTTTCGGCATCTATGGACATTCGACATAAGACAATTTAGTCCCTGCCCGAAGCTTTACTTTAGCCAGACACTCGGGGGCTACTGATGTGGGCATTACCCTTCGGGTAACTAACATTATGCTACCTCCTACGGCCCAACAAGGGGCCCATGAAGATTGCTCGGCAACCAAGGTGGGCCGATACGTCGGTTCCAGAGAAGGAGATTCACCCGAAAAAGGATTCTTGACGAACAAGGCAAGAAGACGTTAAACAAGGAAAGATTAGAAGTAGAACTCTTTGTAACCTAGTCAAACCCCGACAGAACTCTCAAGACCTGGCTTGCAATATAAGGGCCAGGAGAGGGTCTGCCGAGGGACACAACTACAACAAATAGATGCACCACAAGTCTAGAGCTAGGTCCTTAGAATCATAGGCTCTCGACGAGATCACAACCATAGCCTTCGGCTACCCCATTGTAACCTGATATATTCGATAAAGATCAGACAAGCATGAAGTAAGGGTTTTACCTCATCGAGGGCCCCGAACCTGGGTAAATCTCTCTCCCTGTCTGTTTGGTATCCGATGTCTCATGTTAGCTTACATGATTCCGTCAACCCTAAGCCCCTAAAGGTGGGCATTGCCGGGGAGCACCCTCGTCACATGGCAACAAGGCCACAAAGGCTCCAACGTGCCACAACCGACTCCAAAACCACAAAGGCTACCACACTCCACAAAGGCAACAACACCACAAAGGCTACTACGCCACGAAGGCGACAAGGCCGCAAAGGCAACAAGGCCACAAAGGCGACAAGGCCACGAAGGCAACACCACCACTAAGGTCAACAAGCCCTCTAGGGTTCCAAGAAACCCTAGAGGGAACTCACACGAACTCACACGAGACCAAAACCCCGGAGAGAACCCAAACCGATGCACCTAATGCAATGGCTAAGAACACCACTAAGATGCCCAAGTTATTTTCTCCCAAATTCCAACAAAGCTACAAAAGCTATTGGGGGAATAAGGGAGGAAGAACAAAATAGGAGGAGGAACACCAAATTACTCCAAGATCTAGATCTAGCAAGATCCCCTCACTAGGAGGGGGATTCACTTGGTGGAGCACTAGATCTAGATTTCCTCTCTCATTTCCCCCAAAAAGATGCAAGAAATAGTGGGGGATCAAGAGGAGGATCAAGCTCTTCAAGGTCAACAATGGAGGAGAGAGAATGGGTGTGAAGAACTAGTGTGGATGGAGGTGGGAGAGAGGTATATGTAGGGGCCCCAGAAATATGACTGTTGGGGCTGGAAAACGGTCAGATTCGCGCCCAAACCGGTACTACCGCTTGTCGAAGCGGTATTATCGCTCATGCACAAAACTGGGCAGAAAACATGCAAAAAGTGACCCACACCGGTACTACCGGATTTGGGACCGGTAGTACTGCTTGTGTCTAAAACTGAGAAACAGCAAATGCAAAGAGAGAGAGAGAGAGAGAGAGAGAGAGAGAGAAGCGGCAGGCAAGTAACATGCATCACGCAGGCGCGGGCGGGAGCCGTACCACGCCTCGATCTCCCGCGGGTCAACGCCCTCCACGCGGGAGCGAGCGCATCACGCTCGAGCAACGGGAGCTGGGCCAGTTGGACGGCCGCGGCGGCATGGTAAGGGGCGGCGGCCCAGGTGCAGGGCAGGGGTAGAACTTGGGTGGGCGCGGCTGGGCCGAAGGGCTGCTGCGGCCCAAGTCTGGGGCAGAGCAGCATTTGGCTGGGAGGTGGGTGATGTCTACGGGTGCTTCTATTCTTGTAGATAGTGTTGGGCCTCCAAGAGCAGAGGTTTGTAGAACAGCAGCAAGTTTCCCTTAAGTGGATCACCCAAGGTTTATCGAACTCGAGGAGGAAGAGGTCAAGATATCCCTCTCAAGCAACCCTGCAACCACAAAGCAAGAAGTCTCTTGTGTCCCCAACACACCTAATAGGTGCACTAGTTGTGAAGAGATAGTGAAATACGGGTGTATGAATAAATATGAAACGATGAATAACGCGAAAAATAGCTTCAGCGTGCGGTTGATGGTAGTAATATTACGGGAAGTAAACATGCGATAATGCTTAACGACGTGTAGTGATCGAAACATAACCGGTGATAGCGTATTTAGGAACAAGGCCTAGGGATTAGACTTTCACTAGTGGACACTCTCAACTTTGATCACATAACAGAATAGATAAATGCATAATCTACACTCTCTTGTTGGATGATGAACACATTGCGTAGGATTACGAACCCTCAATGCCGGAGTTAACAAGCTCCACAATTCAATGTTCATATTTAAATAACCTTAGAGTGCATGAAAGATCGACACGACTAAACCAAGTACTAGCATAGCATGCACACTATCACCTTCACACCATGTAGGAGGAATAGATCACATCAATACCATCATAGCAATAGTTAACTTCATAATCTACAAGATCATAATCATAGCCTACGCCAAGTACTAACACGGATGCACACACTGTCACCATTACACCGTGCAGGAGGAATAAAACTACTTTAATAACATCACTAGAGTAGCACATAGATAAATTGTGATACAAAACACATTGCAATCATAAAGAGATATAAATAAGCACTTCACTACGCCATTCATAACAGTGAATAAGTATTCTGTGAAATATAGCCTAAGAGACCCACACGGTGCACCACTGTCACCTTTACACACGTGGGACAAAGGTCTCCGGAGATCACATAAGTAAAACTCACTTGACTAGCATAATGACATCTAGATTACAAGCATCATCATATGAATCTCAATCATGTAAGGCAGCTCATGAGATTATTGTATTGAAGTACATAGGAGAGAGATGAACCACATAGCTACCGGTACCCTCCTCGATGGAGAACTACTCCCTCTTCATGGGAGCAGTGGCGTTGATGAAGATGGCGGTGGAGATAGCGGTGTCGATGGAGAAGCCTTAAGACTTCCCCGCCCGGCGTGCCGGGAACAGACTCATGTCCCCAGTCTTGCCGCGATGGCGGCTCTCGGAAGGTTTCGCGTACCATGGCTTATTCGTATCGTGTTTAGGTCGGGGACCTTTATATAGGCGAAGAGGCGGAGTCGGAGCTGATGGGGGCCAAACAACGGGGTGGCGGGGCCTAGCCCGCCGCGCCACCACCATGTGTTGGCCCCTCCGCGGCTCTCGGGTGTTCTGGATGCTTCCGGGCAAAATAGGAACACGGCGTTGATTTCGTCCAATTAGAGAATATTTCGTTACTAGTTGAAACCAAGCAGCAGAAAACAGCCGGCATCTTGTTAATAGGTTAGTTCCAGAAAACACATAATAATGACATATAATGTGTATAAAATATGTAGGTATCATCAATAAAGTAGCATGGAACTTAGAAATTATCGATACGTCGGAGACGTATCAGCATCCCCAAGCTTAGTTCTGCTCGTCCCGAGCAGGTAAAACGATAAGAAGATAATTTCAAGTGACATGCCATCATAACCTTGATCATACTATTTGTAAACATATGTAATGAATGCAGCGATCAAAACAATGGTAATGACATGAGTAAACAAGTGAATCATAAAGCAAAGACTTTTCATGAATAGTACTTCAAGACAAGCATCAACAAGTCTTGCATAAGAGTTAACTCATAAAGCAATAAATCAAAGTAAAGGTATTGAAGCAACACAAAGGAAGATTAAGTTTCAGCGGTTGCTTTCAACTTATAACATGTATATCTCATGGATAGTGTCAATGTAAAGTAATATAACAAGTGCAATATGCAAGTATGTAGGAATCAATGCACAATTCACACAAGTGTTTGCTTCTTGGGGTGGAGAGAAATAGGTGAACTGACTCAACATAAAAGTAAAAGAAAGGTCCTTCAAAGAGGAAAGCATCGATTGCTATATTTGTGCTAGAGCTTTTATTTTGAAAACATAAAGAGAGCATAAAAATAAAGTTTTGAGAGGTGTTTGTTGTTGTCAACGAATGGTAGCGGGTACTCTAACCCCCTTGCCAGACAAACCTTCAAAGAGCGGCTCCATTTTATTTTATTTTTTGGTGGCACTCCTTCCAACCTTTCTTTCACAAACCATGGCTAACCGAATCCTCGGTTGCTGACGTGTAGATGCACACGTCCGTTGGGAACCCCAAGTGGAAGGTATGATGCGTATAGAAGCAAGTTTCCCTCGGTATGAAACCAAGGTTTAATCGAACAGGTAGGAGCCAAGAAGCACGTTGAAGGTTGATGGTGGCGAAATGTGATGCGGCGCAACAACGAGGATTCCGGCGCCAACGTGGAATCACACAACAAAACCAAAGTACTTTGCCCCAACGAAACGGTGAGGTTGTCAATCTCGAAGCTTTGTAACAAAAGGATTAAACGTATCGAGTGGAAGATGATTGTTTGCAAGAAAACAGTAAAACACAATTGCAGTAGATTGTATGCTATGTAAAGAATAGGACCGGGGTCCACAGTTCACTAGAGGTGTCTCTCCCATAAGATAAAAGCATGTTGGGTAAACAAATTACAGTCGGGCAATTGACAAATAGAGAAGGGCATAACAATGCATGTACATGATATGATAAATATAGTGAGATTTAATCCGGGCATTACGACAAAGTACATAGACCGCCATCCAACTGCATCTATGCCTAAAAAGTCCACCTTCAGTTATCATCCGAACCATTCGGTATTAAGTTGCTAAACAACAGACAATTGCATTAAGTATGGTGCGTAATGTAATTGACAACTACATCCTTAGACATAGAATCAATGTTTTATCCCTAGTGGCAACAGCACATCACAACCTTAGAACTTTAATCATGTCCCCGGTGTCAATGAAGGCATGAACCCACTCGAGCATAAATACTCCCTCTTGGAGTTAAGAGTACAAACTTGGCAGAGCCTCTACTAATAACGGAGAGCATGCAAGATCATAAACAACACATAAACAATAGATTGATAATCACCATAACATAGTATTCTCTATCCATCGGATCCCAGCAAACACAACATATAGAATTACATATAGATGATCTTGATCATGTTAGGCAGCTCACAAGATCCAACAATGAAGCACAACAAGGAGAAGACGACCATCTAGCTACTGCTATGGACCCATAGTCCGGGGGTGAACTACTCACTCATCACTCCGGAGCGATCATGGCGATGAAGAGTCCTCGGAGATGAATCCCCTCTCCCGGTCCGGGAGCGATCTCGAATCCCAGAGAAGGGATTCGCGGCGGCGTCTGGAAGGTTTCCGTATCGTGGCTCTCGGTGCGGGGTTTCGCGACGGAGGCTTTAAGTAGGCGGAAGGGTAGGTGGGGGGGCGACGAGGGGCCCACACCATAGGGCGCGGGCCCCCTGGCGCGCGCCCTATGGTGGCGGCGCCTCGTCGCCCCACTTCGTTATCTCTTAGGTCTTCGGAAGCTCGTGCAAAAATAGGACCACGGCGAAGATTTCGTCCAATTCCGAGAATATTTCCTTACTAGGATTTAAAACCAAAACAGTGAACAACAAGCGCTCTTGGCATCTCGTTAATAGGTTAGTTCGAGAAAATGCATAATATGACATATAATGTGCATAAAACATGTAGGTATCATCAATAAAGTAGCATGGAACATAAGAAATTATCGATACGTTGGAGACGTATCAGCATCCCCAAGCTTAGTTACGCTCGTCGAGCAGTGCGATAACAAAGATAATTTCGAAGTGACATGCCATCATAATCTCGATCATACTATTTGTAAACATATGTAATGAATGCAGCGATCAAAACAAAGGTAATGACATGAGTAAACAAGTGAATCATATAGCAAAGACTTTTCATGAATAGTACTTCAAGACAAGCATCAATAAGTCTTGCATAAGAGTTAACTCATAAAGCAATAAATCAAAGTAAAGGTGTTGAAGCAACACAAAGGAAGATTAAGTTTCAGCGGTTGCTTTCAACTTATAACATGTATATCTCATGGATATTGTCAACATAAAGTAATATAACAAGTGCAATATGCAAGTATGTAGGAATCAATGCACAGTTCACACAAGTGTTTGCTTCTTAAGGTGGAGGGATAGGTAAACTGACTCAACAATAAAAGTAAAAGAATGGTCCTTCAAAGAGGAAAGCATCGATTGTTGTATTTGTGCTAGAGCTTTTATTTTGAAAACATGAAACAATTTTGTCAACGGTAGTAATAAAGCATATGAGTTATGTAAATTATATCTTACAAGTTGCAAGCCTCATGCATAGTATACTAATAGTGTCCGCACCTCCTACTTAGTTTGGACTACCGGATCTTTGCATGCCATGTTTCAACCAAGTGTCACAAGGGGTACCTCCATGCCGCCTGTACAAAGGTCTAAGGAGAAAGCTCGCATTTTGGATTTCTCGCTTTTGATTATTCTCAACTTAGACATCCATACGGGACAACATGGACAACAGATAATGGACTCCTCTTAAATGCATAAGCATGTAGCAACAATTATTATTCTCATATGAGATTGAGGATATATGTCCAAAGCTGAAACTTCAACCATGATTCATGGCTTTAGTTAGCGGCCCAATGTTCTTCTCTAACAATTTTGCATGCTCCAACCACTAAAATGATAGATCCTTCGGACAAGACGGACATGCATAGCAACTCACATGATATTCAACAATAGTTGATGGCGTTCCCCCGAAGCATGGTTATCGCTCAACAAGCAACTTAAAAGATAAAGTGCATAAGTACATATTCAATACTACGATAGTTTTGAAGGCTATTTTGTCCCATGAGCTATATATTGCAAAGGTGAATGATGGAATTTTAAAGGTAGCACTCAAGCAATTTACTTTGGAATGGCGGAGAAATACCATGTAGTAGGTAGGTATGGTGGACACAAATGGCATAGTAGTTGGCTCAAGGATTTTGGATGCATGAGAAGTATTCCTCTCGAAGGTTTAGGCTAGCAAGGTTATTTGAAGCAAACTCAAGGATGAACCGGTGCAGCAAAACTCACATAAAAGACATATTGTAAACATTATAAGACTCTACACCGTCTTCCTTGTTGTTCAAAACTCAATACTAGATATTATCTAGACCTTAGAGAGACCAAATATGCAAATCAAATTTTAGCAAGCTCTATGTATTTCTTCATTAATGGGTGCAAAGCATATGATGCAAGAGCTTAATCATGAGCACAACAATTGCCAAGTATCACATTATCCAAGACATTTTAGAATTACTACATGTAGCATTTTCCAATTCCAACCATATAACAATTTAACGAAGAAACTTCGCCTTGAACATTATGAGTAAAGCCTAAGGACATATTTGTCCATATGCAACAGCGGAGCACAAAGTGAATGCTAGGATCCATTTTATTCAAACAAAAACAAAAACAAAAACAAACCGACGCTCCAAGTAAAGAACACAAGATGTGATTGAATAAAAATATAGTTTCAGGAGGAACGATGATGTTGTCGATGAAGAAGGGGATGCCTTGGGCATCCCCAAGCTTACGCTTGAGTCTTCTTAAAATATGCAGGGGTGAACCACGGGGCATCCCCAAGCTTAAACTTTCACTCCTCTTGATCATAGTATATCATACTCCTCTCTTGACCCTTGAAAACTTCCTTCGCACAAACTTCAAGCAAACTCATTAGAGGGTTAGTGCACAATTAATAATTCACATGTTCGGAGGTGGCACAATCATTCTTTACACTTATGGACATTGCATAAAGCTATTGGACATTAATGGATCAAAGAAATGAATCCAACATAGCAAAAGAGGCAATGCGAAATAAAAGGCAGAATACTGTCAAAACAGAAAGTCCGTAAAGCGAATTTAAAGCTGGCACCAGAGACTTGCTCAAATGGAAAAACTCAAAACTAATGAAAGTTGCGTACATATCTGAGGATCACGCTCGTAAATTGGCAGATTTTTCGAATTTTCTACAGAGGCCTGTGCGAGATTCGTGACAGACAGCAATGCTGTTTCTGCGCAGCGATCTCAAATATAACATCAACTTTGGCATAGAAACTTTACTTGGCACAAAAACATGATAAGGAGGTTGCTACAGTAGTAAACAACTTCCAAGACTCAATAAAACAAAAAATTGCTGTAGTAAAAACATGGGTTGTCTCCCATAAGCGCTTTCTTTAACGCCTTTCGGCTAGGCGCAGAAAGTGCAAATCAAGTAACATCAAGAGTAGAAGCATCAACATCATAACTTGTTCTAATAATAGAATCAAAAGACAACTTCATTCTCTTTCTAGGGAAGTGTTCCATACCTTTCTTGAGAGGAAATTGATATTTAATATTACCTTCCCTCATATCAATAACAGCACCAACAGTTCGAAGAAAAGGTCTTCCCAACACAATAGGACAAGATGCATTGCATTCAATATCCAAGACAACAAAATCAACGGGGACAAGGTTATTGTTAACCGTAATGCGCACATTATCAATCCTCCCCAAAGGTTTCTTTTTAACATTATCGGAAGATTAACATCCAAATAACAATTCTTCAATGGTGGCAAGTCAAGCATATCATAAATCTTTTTAGGCATAACATACTTGCACAAGATCACATAAAGCATTACATTCAAAGTCATTGAATTTCATTTTAATGATGGGCTCCCAACCATCTTCTAACTTTCTAGGAATAGAAGTTTCAAGTTTTAGTTTCTCTTCTCTAGCTTTTATGAGAGCATTTGTAATATGTTTTGTAAAGGCTAAATTTATAGCACTAGCATTAGGACTTTTAGCAAGTTTTTGTAAGAACTTTATAACTTCAGAGATGTGGCAATCATCAAAATCTAAATCATTATGAGCTACGGCAATGGGATCATTGTTCCCAAGGTTGGAAAAAATTTGAGCAGTTTTATCACAAGCAGTTTCAGCAGTTTTAGCAATTTCAGGCAGTTTTGTACGCTTTGCACTAGAAGTAGAAACATTGCCAACACCAATTATTTTACCATTGATAGTAGGAGGTGCAGCAACATGTGAAGAATTAGCATTACTAGTGGTGGTAATAGTCCAAACTTTAGCTACATTATTCTCTTTAGCTAGTTTTTCATTTTCTTCTCTATCCCACCTAGCACGCAATTCAGCCATTAATCTTATACTCTCATTAATTCTAACTTGTATGGCATTTGCTGTAGTAGTAATCTTATTATCAATATCATTATTAGGCATAACTTTCAATTTTAAAAGATTTACATCAGAGGCAAGTCTATCAACTCTAGAAGCAATAGTATCAATTTTATCAAGCTTCTCCTCAACAGATTTGTTAAAACAGTTTGTGTACTAATAAATTCTTTAAGCATGGCTTCAAGACCAGAGGGTACCTCTATTATTATTGTAAGAATTCCCATAAGAATTACCATAACCATTACCATTAGCGGAAGGATATGGCCTATAGTTATTACCGAGTTGTTCCTATAAGCATTGTTGTTGAAATTATTGCTTTTAATGAAATTCACATCAACATTTTCTTCTTGAGCAACCAATGAAGCTAAAGGAACATTATTTGGATCTACATTAGATCTACCATTCACAAGCATAGACATAA
The DNA here is from genome assembly GCA_030979885.1 of Lolium multiflorum. NCBI lineage: Eukaryota > Viridiplantae > Streptophyta > Magnoliopsida > Poales > Poaceae > Lolium > Lolium multiflorum. The sequence goes on from CM061747.1 coordinate 106,133,970, forward strand.
TCACATCAATCTTATCACTCAAGGAAGAGGTTTCTTCGAAATTTACCTTCTTACCTTGTGGAGCTCTTTCCGTGTGCCATTCAGAGTAATTTATCATCATATCATCAAGAAGTTTTGTAGCCGCCCCCCAATGTGATGGACATAAAGGTACCTCCAGCAGCTGAATCCAATAAATTCCGCAAAGAAAAATTTAGTCCTGCATAGTTTGGATGATCATCCAAGTAGTCAGTCCATGGGTTGGGCAATTCTTTACCAAAGTTTTCATTCTCTCCCATGCTTGAGCAACATGTTCAGTATCTAATTGCTTAAAATTCATTATGCTACTTCTCAAAGATATAATTTTAGCGGGAGGATAATATCTACCAATAAAAGCATCCTTACATTTAGTCCATGAATCAATACTATTCTTAGGCAAAGATAGCAACCAATCTTTAGCTCTTCCTCTTAATGAGAAAGGAAACACTTTTAATTTAATAATATCACCATCTACATCCTTATACTTTTGCATTTCACAAAGTTCAACAAAATTATTGAGATGGGCAGCATGATCAGAACTAACACCAGAAAATTGATCTCTCATAACCAGGTTCAGTAAAGCAGGTTTAATTTTAAAAAATTCTGCTATAGTAGCAGGTGGAGCAATAGGTGTGCATAGGAAATCATTATTATTTGCATTTGTGAAGTCACACAACTTAGTATTTTCAGGAGTATTCATTTTAGCAACAGTAAATAAAACAAACTAGATAAAGTAAATGCAAGTAACTAATTTTTTTGTGTTTTGGATATAGAGAGCAAGACAGTAAATAAAGTAAAACTAGCAACTAATTTTTTTGTGTTTTGTTTAGGTGCAGGAAACAAAGTAGTAAATAAAATAAAGCAAGACAAAAACAAAGAAAGAGATTGAGAAGTGGAGACTCCCCTTGCAGCGTGTCTTGATCTCCCAGCAACGGCGCCAGAAATTTAGCTTGATACGCGTAGATGCACACGTCCGTTAGGAACCCCAAGTGGAAGGTATGATGCGTATAGAAGCAAGTTTCCCTCAGTATGAAACCAAGGTTTAATCGAACCAGTAGGAGCCAAGAAGCACGTTGAAGGTTGATGGTGGCGAAATGTGATGCGGCAACGGGGATCGGCGCCAACGTGGAATCGCACAACAAAACCAAGTACTTTGCCCCAACGAAGCAGTGAGGTTGTCAATCTCACCGGCTTGCTAACAAAGGATTAAACGTATCAGTGGAAGATGATTGTTTGCAAGAAAACAGTAAAACACAATTGCAGTAGATTGTATGCTATGTAAAGAATAGGACCGGGGTCCACGGTTCACTAGAGGTGTCTCTCCCATAAGATAAAAGCATGTTGGGTAAACAAATTACAGTCGGGCAATTGACAAATAGAGAAGGGCATAACAATGCATGTACATGATATGATAAATATAGTGAGATTTAATCAGACATTACGACAAAGTACATAGACCGCCATCCAATCTATGCCTAAAAAGTCCACCTTCGGTTATCATCCGAACCCCATTCGGTATTAAGCAAAAGGAAATTGCATTAAGTATGGTGCGTAATGTAATTGACAACTACATCCTTAGACATAGAATCAATGTTTTATCCCTAGTGGCAACAACACATCACAACCTTAGAACTTTCCGTCTTGTCCAGTGTCAATGAGGCATGAACCCACTATCAGCATAAATACTCCCTCTTGGAGTTAAGAGTACAAACTTGGCCGAGCCTCTACTAATAACGGAGAGCATGCAAGATCATAAACAACACATAAACAATAGATTGATAATCACCATAACATAGTATTCTCTATCCATCGGATCGACAAACACAACATATAGAATTACATATAGATGATCTTGATCATGTTAGGCAGCTCACAAGATCCAACAATGAAGCACAACAAGGAGAAGACGACCATCTAGCTACTGCTATGGACCCATAGTCAGGTGAACTACTCACTCATCACTCCGGAGGCGATCATGGCGATGAAGTCCTCCGGGAGATGAATCCCTCTCCGCGGGTGCGGAGGCGATCTGAATCCCGAGATGGGATTACGGCGGCGTCGTCTGGAAGGTTTTCCGTATCGTGGCTCTCGGCGGGGTTTCGCGACGGAGGCTTAAGTAGGCGGAAGGGTAGGTGGGGGCGACGAGGCCCACACCATAGGGCGGCGGGCCCCCTCAGGCCGCCCTATGGTGGAAGCCTCATCGCCCCCTTCGTTATCTCTTCGGTCTTACGGAGCTCCGTGCAAAAATAGGACCCAGGCGAAGATTTATCCAATTAGAATATTTCCTTACTAGGATTTGAAACCAAAAACAATAGAACAACTGGCTCTCGGCATCTCGTTAATAGGTTAGTTCGAGAAAATGCATAAATATGACATATAATGTGCATAAAACATGTAGGTATCATCAATAAAGTAGCATGGAACATAAGAAATTATCAATACGTTGGGTATCCTGCCAACAATCTCATACCATGAAGGAGTGCCTTTTATTTTAGTTTTATTATGATGACACTCCTCCCAACCTTTGCTTTCTCAAGCCATGGCTAACAATTCTTCGGGTGCCGTCCACAATCACATACCATGGAGGAGTGTCTATGTTTGTTAATTAATTTGGGACTGGGAATTCCATTGCCAGCTCTTTTTAAAATTGATAGATGAAGCCACTATCCATTGGTGAAAGTTGCCCATCAAGATTGAAAGATAAACACCACATACTTCCTCATGAGCTATAAAACATTGACACAAATCAGAGGTGATAATTTTGAATTGTTTAAAGGTAGCACTCAAGCAATTTACTTTGGAATGGCGGAGAATACCATGTAGTAGGTAGGTATGGTGGACACAAATGGCATAGTGGTTGGCTCAAGGATTTTGGATGCATGAGAAGTATTCCCTCTCGATACAAGGTTTAGGCTAGCAAGGTTTATTTGAAACAAACACAAGGATGAACCGGTGCAGCAAAACTCACATAAAAGACATATTGTAAACATTATAAGACTCTACACGTCTTCCTTGTTGTTCAAACTCAATACTAGAAATTATCTAGACCTTAGAGAGACCAATTATGCAAACCAAATTTTAGCAAGCTCTATGTATTTCTTCATTAATGGGTGCAAAGTATATGATGCAAGAGCTTAAACATGAGCAAACAATTGCCAGTATCACATTATCCAAGACATTTTAAATTACTATTGTAGCATTTTCTTTCCAACCATATAACAACAAGTGAGCGATCAACTTTCGCCCTTGAACATTAAAAGCTAAGAACACATGTGTTCATATGAACCGGCGGAGCGTGTCTCTCTCCACACAAGGATTTATTCAAACAAAAACAAAAACAAAAACATATACGCTCCAAGTAAAGAACATAAGATGTGGTGAATAAAAATATAGTTTCGGGGGGCGATGATGTTGTCGATGAAGGGATGCCTTGGGCATCCCCAGCTTAACGCTTGAGTCTTCTTAGAATATGCAGGGGTGAACCACGGGGGAATCCCAACCCTTTCATCCTCTTGATCATAGTATATCACTCCTCTCTTGACCCTTGAAAACTTCCTTCACACCAAACTTCAAGCAAACTCATTAGAGGGTTAGTGCACAATAAAAATTTACATGTTCAGAGGTGACACAATCATTCTTTACACTTGGACATTGCATAAAGCTACTGGACATTAATGGATCAAAGAAATTCATCCAACATAGCAAAAGAGGCAATGCGAAATAAAAGGCAGAATCTGTCAAAACAGAACAGTTCGTAAAGACGAATTTTAAAATGGCACCAGAATTGCTCAAATGGAAAAACTAAAAACTAATGAAAGTTGCGTACATATCTGAGGATCACTCACGTAAATTGGCATAATTTTCTGAGTTACCTACAGAGAATTAGGCCCAGATTCGTGACAGCAAAGAAATCTGTCTCTGCGCAGTAATCCAAATCTAGTATGAACCTTACTATAGAGACTTTACTTGGCACAACAATGCAACAAAACTAAGATAAGGATAGGTTGCTACAGTAGTAACAACTTCCAAGATACAAATATAAAACAAAGTACTGTAGTAAAAAAACACATGGGTTATCTCCTAAGAAGTTCTTTCTTTATAGCCATTAAGATGGGCTCAGCAGTTTTAACGATGCACTCGCAAGAAATAGAAGTTGAAGCAAAAGAGAGCATCAAGAGGCAAATTCAAAACACATTTAAGTCTAACATGCTTCCTATGAATAGGAATCTTGTAAATAAACAAGTTCATGAAGAGCAAAGTAGCAAGCATAGGAAGATAAAACAAGTGTAGCTTCAAAAATTTCAGCACATAGAGAGGTGTTTTAGTAACATGAAAATTTCTACAACCATATTTTCCTCTCTCATAATAACTTTCAGTAGCATCATGAGCAAACTCAACAATATAACTATCACATAAAGCATTCTTATCATGAGTCTCATGCATAAAATTATTACTACTCCCAACATAAGCATAATCATTTTATTAGTTGTAGTGGGAGCAAATTCAACAAAGTAGCTATCATTATTATTCTCATCATCAAATATAGGAGGCATAGTATCATCAAAGTAAATTTTCTCCTCAATGCTTGGGGGACTAAAAATATCATGCTCATCAAACCAGCTTCCCCAAGCTTAGAATTTTCCATAGCATTAGCAACAATAGTGTTCAAAGCATTCATATTAATATGTTCCATGGGTTTTTTAATTTTCGCATCAAACCATCCATGTCTTAAATCGGGAAATAGAATAAGAAGGTCATTGTTGTCCATTATGCCTAACTAGTGTAAACAAGAAACCAAATGTCGCAATTGCGAGTCTAAGGAAATAGCTTCGAGTACTTACAGCGGCGCCGGAAAATAGCTTAGTAGCCGAGATCCGGAGTGTGAGTGCCTTTTACCTTTCCTCCCCGGCAACGGCGCCAGAAAAGTGCTTGATGTCTACGGGTGCTTCTATTCTTGTAGACAGTGTTGGGCCTTGATACGTCTCCAACGTATCGATAATTTCTTATGTTCCATGCTACTTTATTGATGATATCTACATGTTTTATGCACACTTTATGTCATATTCGTGCATTTTAGAACTAACCTATTAACAAGATGCCGAAGTGCAGTTTGTTCTGCTGTTTTGGTTTCAGAAATCCTAATGAAATATTCTCGGAACGAAATCACGCCCAGGTTCCTATTTTGCCGGAAGCATCCAGGACACCGAGCCGCCGGAGGAGGCCCTGTGGGCCCGGATGATAGGGTGGCGCGGCTGGGCCCTGGCGCCAGCCTATGGTGTCGTCGCCCCTTCGACCTTCGACGCTGCCCTTTTGCCTATATAAAGCCCCTGCGTAAAACCCTTACGGAAGAGAGCCACGGTGCGCCTTCCAGCCGCCGCCATCGCGAAGCCAAGATCGGGGACGGAGTTTCGAGCACCCTGCGGGACAGGGAGCCCCCGGAAGGCTTCTCCATCGACACCGCTGCCATCTCCACCGCCATCTTCATCACCGCTGCTGCTCCCATGAGGAGGGAGTAGTTCTCCATCGAGGCTCGGGGCTGTACCGGTAGCTATGTGGTTCATCTCTCTCCTATGTACTTCAATACAATAATCTCATGAGCTGCCTTACATGATTGAGATTCATATGATGATGCTTGTAATCTAGATGTCATTGTGCTAGTCAAGTGAGTTTTACTTATGTGATCTCAGGAACTCCTTGTCCCACGTGTGTAAAGGTGACGAGTGTGTGCACCGTGTGGGTCTCTTAGGCTATATTTCACAGAATACTTATTCACTGTTATGAATGGCGTAGTGAAGTGCTTATTTATATCTCTTTATGATTGCAATGTGTTTTGTATCACAATTTATCTATGTGCTACTCTAGTGATGTTATTAAAGTAGTTTTATTCCTCCTGCACGATGTAATGGTGACAGTGTGTGCATCGGTGTTAGTACTTGGTTTATGCTATGATCATGATCTCTTGTAGATTGCGAAGTTAACTATTGCTATGATAGTATTGATGTGTATTATTCCTCCTACATAAGCATGAAGGTGACAGTGTGCATGCTACGTTAGTACTTGGTTTAGTCGTATTGATCTATCTTACACTCTAAGGTTACTTAAATATGAACATTGAATTGTGGAGCTTGTTAACTCCGGCATTGAGGGTTCGTGTAATCCTACGCAATGTGTTCATCATCCAACAAGAGTGTAGAGTATGCATTTATCTATTCTGTTATGTGATCAATGTTGAGAGTGTCCACTAGTGAAAGTCTAATCCCTAGGCCTTGTTCCTAAATACTGCTATCGCTGCTTGTTACTATTTTACTGAATTACTACTGCTGCGTTACTACTGCTTGTTTACTTCCTGCAATATTACTACCATCAACTGCACGCCAGCAAGCATTTTGGCGCCGTACTACTGCTCATATTCATTCATACCACTTGTATTTCACTATCTCTTCGCCGAACTAGTGCACCTATTAGGTGTGTTGGGGACACAAGAGACTTCTTGCTTTGTGGTTGCGGGGTTGCATGAGAGGGATATCTTTGACCTCTTCCTCCTGAGTTCGATAAACCTTGGGTAATCCACTTAAGGGAAACTTGCTTGTTCTACAAACCTCTGCTCTTGGAGGCCCAACACTTGTTTACAAGAATAGAAGCACCGTAGACATCAAGCACTTTTACGGCGCCGTTGCCGGTGAGGAAAGGTAAAAGGTACTCATACTTCGGTTCCAGGTAACGTACTTTTCAGCGCCATTGTGTGTGTGCTCTATTTCCTTTCCTCTGCAATTGAGCATTTGGTTTCTTGTCTACACTAGTTAGGCATAATGGACAACAAAGAGCTTCTTATTCTATTTCTGATTTAAGACATGGATGGTTTGATGCGAAAATTAAAAAACCCATGGAACATATTAATATGAATGCTTTGAACACTATTGTTGCTAATGCTATGGAAAATTCTAAGCTTGGGGAAGCTGGCTTTGATGAGCATGATATTTTTAGTCCCCCAAGCATTGAGGAGAAAATTTACTTTGATGATACTATGCCTCCTATATTTGATGATGAGAATAATAATGATAGCTACTTTGTTGAATTTGCTCCCACTACAACTAATAAAATTGATTATGCCTATGTGGGAGTAATAATTTTATGCATGAGACTCATGATAAGAATGCTTTATGTGATAGTTATATTGTTGAGTTTGCTCATGATGCTACTGAAAATTATTATGAGAGAGGAAAATATGGTTGTAAAAATTTTCATGTTACTAAAACACCTCTCTATGTGCTGAAATTTTTGAAGCTACACTTGTTTTATCTTCTTATGCTTGTTACTTTGCTCTTCATGAACTTGTTTATTTACAAGATTCCTATGCATAGGAAGCATGTTAGACTTAAATGTGTTTTGAATTTGCCTCTTGATGCTCTCTTTTGCTTCAACTTCTATTTCTTGCGAGTGCATCATTAAAACTGCTGAGCCCATCTTAATGGCTATAAAGAAAGAACTTCTTGGGAGATAACCCATGTGTTTATTTTACTACAGCAATTTTTGTTTTGTTGAGTCTTGGAAGTTGTTTACTACTGTAGAAACCTCTCCTTATCATGTTTTTGTGCCAAGTAAAGTTTCTATGTTAAAGTTGATGTTATATTTGGGATCGCTGCGCAGAAACAGCATTGCTGTCACGAATTTGGCACAAGTCTCTGTAGAAAATTCGAAAAAATCTGCCAACTTACGAGCGTGATCCTCAGATATGTACGCAACTTTCATTAGTTTTGAGTTTTTCCATTTGAGCAAGTCTGGTGCCATTTTAAATTCGTCTTTACGGACTGTTCTGTTTTGACAGATTCTGCCTTTTATTTCGCATTGCCTCTTTTGCTATGTTGGATGAATTTCTTTGATCCATTAATGTCCAGTAGCTTTATGCAATGTCCAGAAGTGTAAAGAATGATTGTGTCACCTCTGAACATGTGAATTTTTGATTATGCACTAACCCTCTAATGAGTTTGCTTGAAGTTTGGTGTGAAGGAAGTTTTCAAGGGTCAAGAGAGGAGTATGATATACTATGATCAAGAGGAGTGAAAGCTCTAAGCTTGGGGATGCCCCGTGGTTCACCCTGCATATTTCAAGAAGATTCAAGCGTCTAAGCTTGGGGATGCCCAAGGCATCCCCTTCTTCATCGACAAAGTATCAGGTTCCTTCTCTTGAAACTATATTTTTATTCGGTCACATCTTATGTACTTTACTTGGAGCGTCTGTGTGTGCTTTTATTTTGTTTTGTTATCTTAGTTCTGGATAAGTTCATCCTTGTGTGGGAGAGACACGCTCCGCTGGTTCGTATGAACACATGTGTTCTTAGCTCATAATATTCATGGCGAAGTTTCCTCTTCGTTAAATTGTTATATGGTTGGAATTGGAAAATGCTACATGTAGTAATTCTAAAATGTCTTGGATAATGTGATACTTGGCAATTGTTGTGCTCATGTTTAAGCTCTTGCATCATATACTTTGCACCCATTAATGAAGAAATACATAGAGCTTGCTAAAATTTGATTTGCATATTTGGTCTCTCTAAGGTCTAGATAATATCTAGTATTGAGTTTTGAACAACAAGGAAGACGGTGTAGAGTCTTATAATGTTTACAATATGTCTTTTATGTGAGTTTTGCTGCATTCATCCTTGAGTTTGCTTCAAATAACCTTGCTAGCTAAACCTTGTATCGAGAGGGAATACTTCTCATGCATCCAAAATCCTTGAGCCAACTACTATGCCATTTGTGTCCACCATACCTACCTACTACATGGTATTTCTCCGCCATTCCAAAGTAAATTGCTTGAGTGCTACCTTTAAACAATTCAAAAGTTATTACCTATTATTTGTGTCAATGTTTTATAGCTCATGAGGAAGTATGTGGTGTTTATCTTTCAATCTTGTTGGGCAACTTTCACCAATGGACTAGTGGCTTCATCCGCTTATCCAATAACTTTGCAAAAAGAGCTGGCAATGGGATTCCCAGTCCCAAATTAATTAACAAAAATAGACACTCCTCCATGGTATGTGATTGTTGGACGGCACCCGAAGGATTCGGTTAGCCATGGCTTGAGAAAGCAAGGTGGGGAGGAGTGTCATCATAATAAAACTAAAATAAAAGGCACTCCTTCATGGTATGAGATTGTTGGCAGGCACCGAGGATTCGGTTAGCCATGGTTTGTGAAAGAAAGGTTGGAAGGAGTGCCACCCAAAAATAAATAAAATGGGAGCCGCTCTTTGAAGGTTTGTCTGGCAAGGGGTTAGAGTACCCACTACCATTCGTTGACAACAACAAACACCTCTCAAAACTTTACTTTTATGCTCTCTTTATGTTTTCAAAATAAAAGCTCTAGCACAAATATAGCAATCGATGCTTTCCTCTTTGAAGGACCTTTCTTTTACTTTTATGTTGAGTCAGTTCACCTATCTCTCTCCACCTTAAGAAGCAAACACTTGTGTGACTGTGTGATTCCTACATACTTGCATATTGCACTTGTTATATTACTTTATGTTGACAATATCCATGAGATATACATGTTATAAGTTGAAAGCAACCGCTGAAACTTAATCTTCCTTTGTGTTGCTTCAATACCTTTACTTTGATTTATTGCTTTATGAGTTAACTCTTATGCAAGACTCATTTATGCTTGTCTTGAAGTACTATTCATGAAAAGTCTTTGCTTTATGATTCACTTGTTTACTCATGTCATTACCATTGTTTTGATCGCTGCATTCATTACATATGTTTACAAATAGTATGATCAAGATTATGATGGCATGTCACTTCGAGAAATTATCTTTGTTATCGTTTTACTCGGGACGAGCAACTAAGCTGGGGATGCGATACGTCTCCAACGTATCGATAATTTCTTATGTTCCATGCTTTTATTGATGATATCTACATGTTTTATGCACACTTTATGTCATATTCGTGCATTTTCGAACTAACCTATTAACAAGATGCGAAGTGCAGTTCCTGTTTCTGGTTTTTGGTTGAAATCCTAGTAACGAAATATTCTTGGGCGAAATCAACGCCAGTTCTATTTTGCCGGAAGCATCCAGACACCGAGAGCAGCAGAGGAGGCCTGTGGGCCCAGAGATGATAGGGTGGCGCGGCTGCCTGGCCGCACCAGCCTATGGTGTCGTCGCCCCTTCGACCTTCGGCCCCCTTCGCCTATATAAAGCCCCTGGTAACCCTTACGGGAAGCCACGGTACGCGAAACCTTCCGAGCGCCATCGCGAAGCCAAGATGCGGGGGCAGAGTCTCTGTTCCGGCACCTGCGGACGGGGAAGTGCCCCGGAAGGCTTCTCCATCGACACCGCTGCCATCTCCACGCCATCTTCATCACGCTGCTCCCATGAGGAGGGTAGTTCTCCATCGAGGCTCGGGGCTGTACCGGTAGCTATGTGGTTCATCTCTCCTATGTTCAATACAATAATCTCATGAGCTGCCTTACATGATTGAGATTCATATGATGATGCTTGTAATCTAGATGTCATTGTGCTAGTCAAGTGAGTTTTACTTATGTGATCTCGGAGACTCCTTGTCCCACGTGTGTAAAGGTGACAGTGTGTGTGCACCGTGTGGGTCTCTTAGGCTATATTTCACATAATAATTCACTATTATGAATGGCGTAGTGAAGTGCTTATTTATATCTCTTTATGATTGCAATGTGTTTTGTATCACAATTTATCTATGTGCTACTCTAGTGAAGTTATTAAAGTAGTTTTATTCCTCCTACGATGTAATGGTGACAGTGTGTGCATCGTGTTAGTACTTGGTTTATGCTATGATCATGATCTCTTGTAGATTAGAAGTTAACTATTGCTATGATAGTATTGATGTGTATTATTCCTCCTACATAAGCATGAAGGTGACAGTGTGCATGCTACGTTAGTACTTGGTTTAGTCGTATTGATCTATCTTACACTCTAAGGTTACTTAAATATGAACATTGAATTGTGGAGCTTGTTAACTCAGGCATTGAGGGTTCGTGTAATCCTACGCAATGTGTTCATCATCCAACAAGAGTGTAGAGTATGCATTTATCTATTCTGTTATGTGATCAATGTTGAGAGTGTCCACTAGTGAAAGTCTAATCCCTAGGCCTTGTTCTAAATACGCTATCACTGCTTGTTACTATTTTCTGAATTACTCTTGCACCTACTTTGCTTGTTTACTTCTGCAATATTACTACCATCATTGCACGCCGCAAGCTATTTTCGCGTCGTACTACGCTCATATTCATTCATACCACTTGTATTTCACTATCTCTTCCGAACTAGTGCACCTATTAGGTGTGTTGGGGACACAGAGACTTCTTGCTTTGTGGTTGCGGGGTTGCATGAGAGGGATATCTTTGACCTCTTCCTCCAGAGTTGATAAACCTTGGGTAATCCACTTAAGGAAACTTCTGCTGTTCTACAAACCTCTGCTCTTGGAGGCCCAACACTGTCTAAGAATAGAAGCACCCGTAGACATCAGGCCTCAAGAGCGAGGTTTGTAGAACAGCAAGTTTCCCTTAAGTGGATCACCCAAGGTTTATCGAACTCGGGGAGGAAGAGGTCAAAGATATCCCTCTCAAGCAACCCTGCAACCACAAAGCAAGAAGTCTCTTGTGTCCCCAACACACCTAATAGGTGCACTAGTTCGACGAAGAGATAGTGAAATACGGGTGGTATGAATAAATATGAGCGTAGTACGGCGCCATAAAATAGCTTTTGGCGTACGGTTGATGGTATAATATTGCAGGAAGTAAACATGCGATAATGCAACGATAGTAGTGATAAACGGTAACAAGCGTGTGCGATATAGGAACAAGGCCTAGGGATTAGACTTTCACTAGTGGACACTCTCAACTTTGATCACATAAGAATAGATAAATGCATACTCTACACTCTCTTGTTGGATGATGAACACGCGTAGATTACGAACCCTCAATGCCGGAGTTAACAAGCTCCACAATTCAATGTTCATATTTAAATAACCTTAGAGTGCATGAAAGATCGACACGACTAAACCAAGTACTAGCATAGCATGCACATGTCACCTTCACACCATGTAGGAGGAATAGATCACATCAATACCATCATAGCAATAGTTAACTTCATAATCTACAAGAGATCATAATCATAGCCAACGCCAAGTACTAACACGGATGCACACACTGTCACCATTACACCGTGCAGGAGGAATAGAACTACTTTAATAACATCACTAGAGTAGCACATAGATAAATTGTGATACAAAACACATTGCAATCATAAAGAGATATAAATAAGCACTTCACTCGCCATTCATAACGGTGAATAAGTATTCGTGAAATATAGCCTAGAGACCCACACGGTACACACTGTCACCTTTACACACGTGGGACAAGGAGTCTCCGGAGATCACATAAGTAAAACTCACTTGACTAGCATAATGACATCTAGATTACAAGCATCATCATATGAATCTCAATCATGTAAGCAGCTCATGAGATTATTGTATTGAAGTACATAGGAGAGAGATGAACCACATAGCTACAGTGGAGCCCCGGAGAACTACTCCTCTTCATGGGAGCAGCGTTGATGAAGATGGCGGTGGAGATGGCAGCGGTGTCGATGGAGAAGCCTTCCGGGGGCACTTCCCCGCCCGGCGCGTGCGGAGAGACTCCTGTCCCCCAGATCTTGGCTTCGCGATGGCGGCGGCTCTGGAAGGTTTCGCGTCCGTGGCTTCCGTATCGTGTTTTAGGTCGGGGACCTTTATATGGCGAAGAGAGCGGAGTCGGAGCTGACGGGGCGGCAAACAACAGGGGTGGCGGGCCCGGCCTGGCCGCGCCACCACCATGTATGGGCCCCCTGTGGCCCTCTCTGGTCTCGGGGTGTTCTGGATGCTTCCGGGCAAAATAGGAACACAGGCGTTGATTTCGTCCAATTCAGAGAATATTTCGTTACTAGGATTTATGAAACCAAAAACAGAGAAAATAGGAACTGCACTTCGGCATCTTGTTAATAGGTTAGTTCCAGAAAACACATAATAATGACATATAATGTGTATAAAACATGTAGGTATCATCAATAAAGTAGCATGGAACATAAGAAATTATCGATACGTCGGAGACGTATCAGTGGGCTACTGGGAGGAAGAAGACCGGTTGGGCCGGTAGTTCCGGGCCCGGTACCGGTTTTGTACCGGTCCGGATCCAGGGGCTCACAAAGGCCTATGCGTTACTGGGCCGATACTCACACGGAAGTACCGGCCAGCCTAACAAAGGTTTTTCCCGTTTTCTTTTCCAAATACGAGCAATACGGAAAACCCAATATCTCAAGCTAGGAAACTCCGATATGGTAAACCGGGGAAAACATCCAACTCGAACACGAACATGCGATGCATCCGAAATCCGTTTCCGATGAGTTAGAGCTTGTCATGAGAATGAACACAAGCTCTAAAACATCTCATGGATAAGAAACAATAACAACCAAGAAACACGATGCAATGCATGCAAGGTTTGAGCTCTCTCCGATGATGCGACCCACTATCCTATCGAGCACAAACCTTGTCCTTGCGTGTTCCACTCGAGTCCAAACTCCGTCTTCACCCTCTTCATCATTGTGTACATGTCACCCTCTTCTTGCAACATACACGCCACCATCTTCATCCATCTTCTACGCACGCCACTGTCTTCATCTCTTCTACACTGTCTTCGTCCCTCTTCATCTCCTGCACCGTCTTCATCCGTCTTCATCTCTCTTCGACACCGTCTTCATCCATCTTCTTCATTGTACTCGATCTTATTCATCTTGCAACCTTGAGACCAACATATGATTGTGGACACGACCTAATAAGATAGATTCTCAATACAACCATTAGTCCATAGAGATTGTCATTAATTACCAAAATCATATATGAAGGCTCCATGTTCTTTCAAATGAAACATTAGTTCATAGAGAATTGTCATTAGTTACGAAAAACACACTTAGAGCATCCATAACGTGTAGCCAAAAGTGGTTCCATATTTGATTTTTAGCTTTTGGAACTAGTTCCATACATTGTAGAGGTAGTTCCAAAACTAGAAAAACAGGGAACCGGAGCAAGTAGGTGCTCCGATGCCAAATTTCACTTTTGGTATTTGGAACTAGTTTCTTACATTGTGAGGGTAGTTCCATATTGGCTTTATGTGTTGTTTTAGCTTGATGGAGGGACCCACGTTATAAATATTTGGAACTACTACATTGTGGGGCTCTTGCTATATTTCACACTGAAGCCAAATTCACCATTGTGTCAGATTTGGCACTAGCAACATTGTGGATGCCCTTAGAGGTAATGTACCCTTACCGCTACAGGTAATAACATTTACCTGTAGCTTGCACAGTGGCAACATTTACCTGTAGCTTGCACAGTGGCGTCATAGCTGTAGCGTGGGGGTGGCACGCTACTAATGTCTAAAAATGTACGCTACAATAGATTTTTTCTAGTAGTGAAAAAGTAAAGAACGACACACGTTTACCAGCGAGATTAGCCCGAATTCTAATTATTGCCAGGGCACTACGTTGTCTTACACAGTGCTCCCTGCTGACACCCGTCTGATCTCCATCAAACGGTTCATCTGAACCGGTTCACAATGCTCCCTGCTGCGCGCTGCACGTGGCCAGGGTGTAAACATAATAAATTCACCTCTGGTCTTTTGTCTCACGTGGTCTTCGTTCGCAATTTCCGTCGATCCCCAACGCCAGGAACCGGAAGCGGTGGTGGTGCGCATCCGCCGGCGACCCAGCCGCCCGTCCCCAGCGCGCTCGACCTCCGCCTACGACTCAGCCGTCTAGCACCGGCGCGCATCCGTCTGGTCCCCAGCGCGCTCGACCTCCGCCTACGACTCAGCTGCGCGGCCCGATGCGGCCGACCTCCCCCGGCGACTCACCGGCCCGGCCTCGGCACGCACGATCTCCGACGGGCGCGCCCGCAATGGAGGCGGCGTTCGACCTTGCGGCTGATCTGTTCCGCGACGGCCGTATCAGAGGCTAGGAGGCCTCGCCTTCTTCAAGGCCTCTGATCTCCTGCAGCTTATCCAGCCCAGGTACCTCCAGATCCGCTCGATTTGGGTAGAGCAAGTAATTTGAGGTGCAGATTTTCGAGCTAGAATGGGAGGAGATGTCATCCTAGATGTACTTATTAAGTTATTATCGGGTTGTAAATTTTTTTCTCAATTCTGTAAGTAATTTTTTGTAATTGGATGTATAAATTGTAATTTTTCTCTTAATTCATAGTCTTGTTTTTGTAACTGGATGTATTTCCTACCTTTTTCTACATCTAGATTGATGAAAGTCTCTAGGTTTTTTTTTCCATTTGGATGTACTTTTTTTATTTTTATTTTTTTCTACATCTAGAATATTTGAATGGATTTAAGATTAACACACACTACTATGCTTTTGTGATCTGGTTCACCTGGATGTAACTTCATCTTTTTTTTACATCCATTGCTGCAATTTTTACATCTACAAATAAGATCACAAAACTAGTTGGGCGTGTGGTGTGTGTTGTTTTACAGGCCAGCTCCCTCACTTCTTTTTCCTCGTCAAGAAGTTGCGACAGCGCCGAGGAAGAGAATGGCATTCTCTGCGGTTTGTGTGCAGACCCGGGCGGCGGGAGGAGACGTATAGAATTGGGATTTCTATTTTTAGAATGGGCGGCGGAGTAGTGTTTTTCCTAATTTAGGTGGGGCACTCCGGTAGACTAACCGGTGCTATAGCACCACGTAGCAGGGTCCCGAGATTAGAGACGCATCGTTTCATCACCTGTTGCAGCTCTCATAGTCGTAGTACACATATAGTGCCGAACACAATGTAGCTACGGTTGTCCTAGACTAAAATTGATCCGAGCTAGAGGAGGAATCGTCGTGTGCTTCATTTTGTAAATTTTAGGGGCCTTAATTGTAAAACATAAAATTATACATGCATTGCAGTGCCTATTTACTAGTGCTTATAAGAAAGGCTGACATGCGAGGAATAAAGTGATCAAATCGGGAAAAAAACCGAGTAGTACCAAAATATAAGGAACGACACATGTTTACCAGATCGACGAGCTATTTTCAGTTCAAATCTACAAGAAAACAGTCAGGAAACCAGAGAGTAGAGACGCATCGTTTCATCACCTGTTACGGCTCACGTAGTCGTAGCACACATATAGTTTCGAACACAATGCAGTTACGGTTGTCCTAGACTCAGGCTAGACTAAAATTGCAGGAAATTTGGGGGCGATCCAAGCTCATGGACAAAGTAATTGACGGTGGTGATGGACGGACGATAGCTTGTCAGTGGCAATGGTCGAATCGGAACTCCTTCTGGGCACCGCACGAGTAGGTCACACTCACTACCACCTCGGCGCCTGAACACGCCGCCGACGAGCCGGCGCCACCTCCGCCCACACTAGCCAATCTTGCACCTGGCTCCTGTACGAACCGGGATTTCATTATGCAAACAAATTACCAAAAGCTAGCAGAAAGAAGATGAAGAAACTAGCTAGTAACCCAGTAATCAAGCATTGACTAAGAATACTACATCCATGGAACTGAACAAAATTGTTCACGGTTTAGCAGTTAAAAAATCAAGCGAATTTCGAATGATTCAGGTGATCGGATAAACAGAGATAACGAGGAACGGAAGAACGTGAAGCAGTTAAGGCTTAATTACCGGCCCGCTCGCCTTGTCCTCCACCGCGGACGGCCTCGTCGGCGACGTGACGAGCGTGCAGCAGGTCCCGGCCGTCGACGATGAACGGAATGCGGCGCTGGCGGCGAGGATGTCCCTATTGGCTTCCTGCAGCGATCGAATCCGGCAGAATCAGAAGCGCAAATGGCAAATAACTCGACTGAAGAACTCGACTGAAGACAAGGAAGATCGAACAGGGAAGACGGAGGCGTCGCGATACCTGCTTGCTCGCCTTCGCCGACGAATTGAGGAACGAGCAGCACGGCCTGGCCGACGACACGGACAGGGCGGCGCGAGGGGAAGGCTCGCTGGCGGCAGTCGCTCGCGTCTTGGCGATCTTCTTCGGCGGCAGGGTGATCTGCAGCTTCTCCTCCCCCTGCCGCTTCTTCCCGCGGCGCCGTGACCACAGGGTGCTCCCCTCGGAATCGCGCACCGGAGAGGCCGGCATCCGGAGGGGCGTGAGGACGAGCGGCGGCGAGACGACTAGATCGCCGCCGCCGCTAATCCCGGGGCCTGCGGGAGACAACACCTTGGCTACCGGGGACGGCGAAGAACCTGCGCGCCCGAACGCCGGTTTCGGAGAAGCCAACCCCCCGCCGTCGTCGCCGGTGGAAAATCCCGTGCGCGCCGGCTTCGGGGAAGCCAAGGACGCGATGCTGCCGGTTGCGCTGGCGCCCCCGGGACCGGGCGACAACGGCGGCCGAGAAGACGGGACCCTAAACCCGCCGCTGGCGGTGGAGCCCATGGGTGTCAGCGGAGACAATAACGCCGAGGCGCTGCTGCGGTTGGACCCCGTGGGCGCCAAAGGCTGCTCCGGCGAAGCGCGGAACGTGAAGGTGAAGCTGCGGTTGCTCCCGCTGGAAGGAGACGACCGCGCCGACGAGAAAGCGCTGGCGGTGCGCCCCGCGCTGGCTGGCGGGGAGAGCGCGGGCGCGGCGAAGGGAGGCAGCTCGACCAACATCTTCTTGCGCGGGGAGAAGGCGGGGAAGAGGCAGCGGCGCTTGTGGCCGGCGGCGCAGGGATCGGAGAAGGCGACCGGCGACTGGTTAGCCTCCATGCGGAGCTCCGCGAGGTGGTGCTGCCGCTGCGGGGTGTGGAAGGCGCGGGCCACCTCCATGGCTGCGGCGCGGGGGCGGTTCTTGGCTTTCTTGGCCTCCTGCGTTCTTGTGCTGACGCAGGCGGTTTTGGCAGAGGCAGTTTGTTGTTGCATACTTGAAGGGGCCGTACACATTTTTATAGTGGTGCGAACACTTGTCACAGGACTCAGAGATTAACCTTCTCTGCAGATTTTTTTTCCTTTTTTTTTTACAAAAGATTGACAGTGCAGTTCAAGGAGAAGTTTCTACATCCCTCTGAACAAAGTGAATAACATTGAAGAATTACAAAATTTGTACAGCCATTCGTAACGATGAGTTTGGTTAGCAACGGGTTCAACATCATAATCATTGACCATGAGTTGGTTTTCCCATCGCAAGTTGAGACTCTTCTAAAAACGTGCCACTCACGACCCCTTTATCGTTTTTTTAATCTCTTGGGACCCATTGAACTCTTAGGATTTGATTTTTTAGCCATTTCCAATACCCAAAAGTATTTCTTATTTAGGATAAGCCGAATTTGAATGCCCTCTACTATGACGACTAGCCAGAAGCAAGGACTATATCATGGAGATCAACATTGAAATTTCAAGACCATTGCACACAAAGTGTCAAGGCACTCAACTCTTCATGCTTGCCTACCTAACATTTCCTAATTAAAGAGATGGATATCAACGAAACCAACCCTCCTCACATATTTGGTTTAATCATGTTCTCCGAGGGCAACCGGACAACCTTTTTTTCTTGCCAAGTTCATCTCTTAACTATAAGTCTCACATGAATTTTTTATATTGTTCACGAAAGCCTGCAAACATCTTAAGTGACTCATGGCATGATTTTGAAGAGCTTAGGCTACACATTTACAAGAACTTCTTAGCCCTATATGACATGTGCTTTTCTAACTAGTACGCGAGTCTCTTCGTGAACCTTTTTGTAATCTGTTGGAAGTGATATTCTTCTATGCAACCTTCAAGGTAGAGATAGAGTTCCAGATACAACTCTATGAAGGTTGAACTAGTCGTGTTTCATGGATTGAGTACGAATTCGAGCTTGTGAGTTTCTTAGTGGAAGGTTAAAAAAAATCTTAAAGCACAACCGTGCTTTTCGCGTACCTGTTATAGAAACATTTTTGTTTGTTTGTGGGAGACTTCCTTCATCGTTTGGTGATTGTGTTTTTCGCCTCTCTAGCGGGTTATCAAGAGGATAAACATGAACATATAGACTCGCCTATCTCTCTTCATTGCCAAGGTCCTCCTAGTGAGTTGTTTCAAGGTGTCCCCATCATGGCAACGACCATTTGCACGACCGTCTAACAGAGTTGGTCTCTGAAGCCCTCTCCAATAAGACCCTGCACTGAGGGATTGGTTAGTTGTTTAGGATCATCCTAACTCAACTATTATGTTACGGTTGTTATCGTAATCTTTGGTGCACTTAACCGGTGTTTTCTACCCACTTGTGTCATGAGCTAATCGCACGAGTGTCTCGGCCCACAAACCCAACCCAATGATACGTTGCAAACGTATCTATAATTTTTGATGCTCCATGCTTATTTTACACCAATTTCTATATATTTTGTTTACACTTTATGGTATTTTTACGCATTTTCTGGAACTAACTTATTAACAAGATGTCACGGTGCCAGTTCCTATTTTCTGTTGTTTTTATATTTCAGAAAAGTTATACAGAAATATTCTCGAAATTGGAAGAAACGAAAGCCAAAGCTCCTATTTTATTGTCACGAAGACGGAGTCTAGAGGGGAGACGGAGAAGATCCAGGAGGTGGCCACACCACCCGTAGGCGCGGCCCCCTGGCTGCGCCTAGGTATGGTGTGGGCCCCTCGGGCGCCCACTGACCTCGCCCTTCCGCCTATATATTCATCTGTTCGAAAAATCCTAAATACCCGAGCCTCCATCCACGAAAATTTCCGTCGCCGCCGCCATCGTCGACCCTAGCTCGGGAGGGGAAGCTCTTCCCGACACCACACCGGTGAGGGAGATCATCACCGGAGGCCTCTTCATTACCATGCCCACCTCCGAAGTGATGCGTGAGTAGTTCATCTCTGAACTACTGGTCCATATCAGTAGCTAGATGGTTGTCTTGCCCTCATTATGCTTTATGTTTAGATCTTGTGAGCTGCCTATCATGATCAAGGTCATCTTTATGTAATGTTGCATGTTGTGTTTGCTGGGATCCGATGAATATTGAATACTATGGTTGAGTTGATTATATACTTGTTTATATGTTATTTGTGATCTTGCATGCTCTCCGTTGCTAGTAGATGCTTTGGCCAAGTATGTGCTTGTGACTCCAAGAGGGAGTATTTATGCTCGATAGTGGGTTCATGCCTTTAGTAATCTGGGAGAGTGACAATAACTTCTAAGGTTGTATGTGTTGTTGCTCCTATGGAGAAAACAACAATGTTTTATCCAATGATAATTATATTGTTTACTTTACACATTTTATTTAATGCAATAATCTGTTGCTTGCAACTTAATACTGAAAGGGTGCGGATGCTAACCCGAAGGTGGATTATTAGTTATAGATGCAGTTGGATTACGGTCTATGAATTTTGTTGTAATGCCCAAATGAATCTCATAGTAATCATCTTGTCATGTATGATCTTTATTCTGTCAATTGCCCAACTGTAATTTGTTTACCCATCATGTTATTTATCTTTATGGAGAGACACCTCTAGTGAACTATGGATCTCGGTCCTTTTTTTACACTGATAAAACCATCTCCTACAAAGCACTATTATTTTTATTTCACTGCAAACAAACATCTTTTTCCACACCATACGTTTAATGTTTTGTTTTCAGAAAAACCAGTGAGATTGACAACCTCACCGTAAGTTGGGGCAAAGTATTTTGGTTGTGTTGTGTGCAGGTTCCACGATGTTGCCAACACCGGTAGTGCGCCCTGCCAAAGTGAGCCAGCAACATCTTCAGAAGTGATTTCTTTCTCCTACTGATCGATTAAACCTTGGTTTCTTACTGGAGAAAAACTTGCTTATGTGCTCATCATACCTTCCTCTTAGGGTTTCCCAACTGCGTGCTCTGCACAACATCACCCAACGAGGGAGGACTAAACCCAACAAATCACCTTCTCACACGCCGGTCACCATGGACCCACAAAATTGCATCCATGCACCTACGTTCTGATACCAGTTGTTACGGTTGTTATCTCAATCTCGGATCCACTTTTTTGAGAGGACAATCTTGGGTCCATTTAATTAGTGTTTTTGACCCACTTGCATCATGGGCCTGTTGCACGAGTATCTTGGCCCACCAACCAGCACAACCGAAGACCAACACGAACTTATAAGATATTTTGAATCATATCCTCAAAATACTAGTATGTTAGAAGGAGCAACCCTGTTAAGGTCTAAGACCCCGTGTGTGGCCCGATCTCGCGAATGACCCAAGAATCAAAGGGGAAAGAGAGGGAGAGGCGGAAGAACACGAAGAACGCGAAGAACACGACGCACACCAACCCGATACAATCGATACTTACCCTCGTGGCTCGATGGACCACGCCAATAGAATCACCACGGGAGAGACTCGAGGTAGAATCCCGGAGGTGAGAGATCGGTGTTGAGGATGGAGGTAGGTGAGGGAGAGAGAGTGGGCTA
Organism: Lolium multiflorum; assembly: GCA_030979885.1. Lineage (NCBI taxonomy): Eukaryota > Viridiplantae > Streptophyta > Magnoliopsida > Poales > Poaceae > Lolium > Lolium multiflorum. Next base: position 106,155,410 of record CM061747.1, read on the forward strand.
CACTAGAATCTCACTCACATAGATCCAATCATCCAACATGGGGTGCCTTGATACAAAGGGGATGAAACCCTAGGGAGACAAAGCTCAAAGTCATGTTTAAGCCTAAATCTTGTCTAACCCTAATCTGGAGGAAGGAGAGGTATTTATAGGTCCAGATTCGTACAGGGTAAAAGGGGCATTACAGAAAGTATCCTGGTCCATAGATGACAAATCAACGGTTGAGATGCGATTGACTTTGGTGGGGCAGCGATCACGTGCTCGAAGGCCGGGTTGGGCCGCGGCCGGGCTTGCAGGCAGCGGTGCTTGCCGGCCTTGTGTCTTTGTTAGGGCGTGGGCTGTCTTTGTGGGACTGGAGCACTTCTTCTCTCTCTTTGGTCTTCCTTCTTCTTCCTTGAACCATGCTGGTCTCCCTCTCCTTGGTTCCTTGACGCTCCTTTCGGGTCCTTGACAAGATTGGTACCTAATGATACATAGGCATAGGTATGAGGTAGCAATCCGTCCAAGGTGTCGAGTTCAAGTGTAGAAAGGAGTGAATTCACCTTATCTTGCATGGTTTTGGCCCGAGCCGTGCTTGGCCTACGAGGAGGGTTTGACGGTCTTGAGGCGGAGGTGTCCAAAACCACCATCATCTCCCCCCTTGGGGAAGAGTCGTCCTCGACTCTTGTTCCTCCTCACCGATGGTGTAGACGTTGATCCTTGTAGCTTGGTGAAGGACTTGTATAGGTGCCCTTGTGTCCTTAGGGATGCTCGTCGTAGTGCAGGCGTCTTTGTTGTAGTCCATAATAGGTCTCCCATGTAGTGGTGGAGGGGCCAAGTCTCGGTCGAAGAAGAACAAGGGAAAAACAACTTGCAAAAGGAAAGCTTGTGGATGCCAATTTGGTGACCGCGAACAAGAGGCTCTCAATCAAATACGAAGCATCAAGTCGTTTCTCCAAAAGGCATTGGGCAAAAATGGTGATCAAAAGAGTCGATGTATCCAAAATGTTGTAGGACAAAAATTTGTGCAAGTAAAGTTTGCTTTGGAAGGTGTCAAAAATGTTGTTTGTAGCATTGTCCCACACAAATGGAACAATCAAAAGGCAAGTATCGGCGGCAAAATTTGAGGCAAAATTGTTATGTGCAATGGCAAAGCGATGGAGACTTCGAACTTGGGAGAGTATGGTTGGCTTGAGCCGAGTATGAGTGTCCTCAAGTGTGAAAGAATCCATTGCAAATGAAGAGAGAAATCCAAAGAAGAGCAACTTTTGGTGTGACATGTGGCACAAGGTGCATAATGTGTCTCTCAGATGAATGACATGATCCTTGAGATTCTTGGAGTGTATGATGATATCATCAATACATACAACAACCATTGTGCCAACAAGATGTTTCAAGATAAGTTGCATAAGAAGCAAAAGAGGTGATGAGGAATTGGACCAAACCGGAAACTTGACAAACCAAGTCGGAAACACATGAGGGCGACTTGTGGGAACATACCCTTTGGTGTGATTCCCGGGTTAGGTCCTTGATGGGGTAGCTCTCAATTGCGCGTTTCGTGAGCTCATGCTCCGTTGCGGTGGAAGTGGTCGTCCGTGTACCTACATGGAAGAAACAAGACAAAAGCGTGTGTGCATGGTAGATGAATACATCATCCATCATGATGTTCCATGTCTTGTGCACATCACCATTAGTGTCAAGCAAGATAGTATGAAATGTATGGTGATGGTGCATATGGCATGAAGGTGCATTCGTGGCATATGGTAACGCATGATCATCAAAAAGTGAAAAGGCTATGGGGCCTTCTCATGAACAAAAAAATAAGCATTCTTGCATTCCAAGCATAAGAAAGAGCAATTGTTCACAATCTTGGATGCAAGGATCATGGAATGGTGTAAACATTTTGGGCAAAGCATGTGAAATCTAATGTCATCATTGTTGTCGACAACCCTATGGAAAGAGCAAGTGTTCATCAAGGGTGTCACAACACAAGCATGAGCATAATCATTATCATCGCAAGCAAACGGAGCAAATATGAAACTTTCATAGCATGGCATGTTCATGGTATCACAATCAATCAACTCCACATGATCAACAATGTTAGCAAGCAAAGCATCACATGGGAATATGAAAGAATCAAGTGATGTAGCAAATGTATCATCAAGATCATGCATGCACTCATAAGTCATCATGTCCACTAGTGGGATCATGGCATCATCAACACCTATGTTGTTACCTTTGTAGGCCGACTCATGTGAAGTAGGTGTTGTGGAAGTAGGAGGATCCATGTGGTCGACATGTCCATCGCGGAGCAAGCATGGTGAGATATCATCATCTTCATGCACCATGTACATCTTCTCCATGAGCGGGAACTCATCCTCCGTGGAACCTAGTGCAACATAAGAAGACACAAACGAGGGAGAGGTTAATGTGTTAGCAAATGCGATGTCCTCCATGGACCTATCATCTACCTCTCTCAACTCACTTTGTGTATCACTCATGTCCTCCAAATGGAAGCACTCAAACTCACATATGGGGTGGAAGTCACTCAACTCACAATCTCGCTCAAGTGGGCTAAGTGGCTCTCATGCTCACATGGGATTGGTACCAACTCATCAATCAAGCATATAGGAGTAGGCTCGACTTGCTCATCTCCATGCGCCTCCTTGGTTGAAGGAACTTCCCATGCTCAACCATCTCAACTCCATGCGCCTCCGTAGGTGAAGGGAGAATCCCATGCTCACCATGCTCAACTCCATCGCCTCCTAAGTCGTCCTCAAGTGGTGGCATCTTGGAGATTGTGCATTGAGCTCGTCGAAGTAGAGCTTCTTGGCGCTTGGTGTTGTGCATTGCCATGCCACGTGACCCTTGGCCTTGCACACCTCACATAGGAGATTGGGACATTCCCGTGGAGGGTGGCCTTGTTGCTTGCACTTGTAGCATCGGAGTCCATAGGCGTATGGCGAAGTTGGGGCCATTGTGGTGGTGGCACAAGAGGTGGAAGTCGCCTCATGAGGAAGGTATGCGCGATGTGCACTTGCCGTCCTTGTATTAGTGGACACCCTATGATGGTGTTTGTCGCCTTCATGTCGAGGCTCTCGTCTTCGTGCATCATCACCATGGCTTGAGTGGTGTCGTCGAAGACTCGTGGAAGGTGTTGGTCGATGGCGATCATGAAGTGGCTTGTGGCGGCGAAGCTCATGTGGTGACGTGTGTCGATGACGGTCCTTGCCATGCCTAGATGATGGCTCATGCGACTTGGCATGTTGCTTGCGGCGTCTTGTGGAGCTTGGAGAAGAGTGTCGATGACGCTCATGATGGGGACGCTCTTGATGCTCCATATGGTGTCCGTGATGTCGATGATCTTGTGCATAAGCACTCTCATGGTGGCGCCTTGTGGAGCTCGGAGAAGTGTGTCGAAGACGATCATGTTGGGGACGCTCTTGATGATCCATATGATGATGCCATCGTGGAGGTCCTCTATCTTCATATGTAGCTCCATTGGCCAAGTATGGGTATGTGGGCGCCTCGGCGTTGTTCAAGGTGGAGTCGAGGTGAGGCTCCGCCATGGTGTCGATGTCGTCGTGGCGGTGCTCCACCATGTCCATGCTTGATGAGCCATTGTCGATGTAGAGCTCGTCGATGTCGTCCTCAAGGTGGTGCTCCACCATGTCGTCCATGCTTGTTGAGCAAGTGTCGATGTAGAGCTCGTCGATGTCGTCCATGTCCGCGATGCTTGCGGAGCCATAGTTGGTGTCGAGCTCCACATGCTCTTCCACATCCGCGGTGCTTGCGGAGGTATCCTCTTAGTAGTCCATGTAGTCCTCCGTATCCTCTTCTTCACTATCCATGTTAGCAAGACGGTATCTATATGGTGTATGTTAGTGGAAGAACACTACCTCACAATCTTACCGTGGTATGACAAGATTGGGGAGATCCAACAAACCGAGAGTTAGAACAATTGTATCGGGCACTCACACAAAGACACACGCAAAAGCTAGCAAATATGGTGGTAGGTGAGTGTGGTGGAAAGCCAAAAGACGAAATCCGAAATCAAGTTTGTTGTTAAGGGTGGGTAAGATCCAAAAACTCAAATGTCAAAGCGATGATCACTATAAACACGGAAAAGATGTGGAACTCACACACGGGATAAGCGGGGTTAGTGCGACCAAGGAATGAGCGGAAAAGTGTATGAAGCCCGAAAGCAAGGTTGCTCGGTGTCACACTAACACAAGGAGAGGCAAAGCTTTGGTTGCAACGATGAGACAACAAGATTCACACGCGGCCTCTCTTCTCTTTTCTCTTTTGCTTAAAAGCTTTTTCCTCTTTTGTATTTGGTGGCACTTACACTCTTTGTGTATATGTATGTATGATGGCACTCGCACACTTTTGCTCTATGGTGCACTTGCACTCTTTTTGTGTTTTGGCGGCTTTTTCTCGCACTATGTTAGCGTTAGCTCGCTTTTGCTATCTTGCCACACGAGTTTTGCTTAGAAGCTTGACTCCACACTACACACACACAATCGGGGCCACAATGTCTCGCAACACTAGATAAGCAATGCTCGATAGGATAGATCGCAAAAGAAGAGGGGTTACAAGGTGTAATGCAAGTTATACCTAGATGTTAGGCGGTGTCGGGACACACAACTTGCGATGATGGCGGTGGTGTCAAGAGTACGTTTGCAAGTCCGGGGTGCCGAGGATGTCGTCGCTTGCTTTGGAGCTGCGGGTTAGTTTCACAAACAAGGCACTCAAACCGGAACAAGCAAACACAAGTTAGCGGAAGAAAACGGTCAAAGTAGCTTGGCGGTGGTGGCGGTGGTGGCGGTGGTGGTGGTCGATGCTCTTGCGGATGCGGCGGTGTTTGTTGGGGCAGTGGTGTTTGGTGGTTGGGGATGATGGCGGTGCTTGCCGGCGGGTGGGAAATCCCGTCGAACTTGGGTCCCAGCGCGGCCGGCTGGATCGACGGCGATGCCGACCTGTGCGGCGATCTCCGGATGTGGCGGCAGTCTTGGGCGACTTGAAAGGCCTAATGGGGCAGTCTGGTCCCAACGACCTCGAGCTGTTCTTCGCGAAGCAAATCCGACCAAACGTCAAAAATCGATGGAATTGAGGGCTAAAAGTTGGGAGATAGTAGATCAAGCACTCCAACACCAAATCCATGGACCAAAACCACTCAAAACGCAACCAAATCACAGATCGGTCCAAAGGCAAATTAGGGCTATTTTTTGGAAAAAATTTAGAGGGCAAATCCGGTGGGTGGAGGGTCAAATTCGCGGAAACCAAAGGCCTGATACCATATGTTAAGGTCTAAGACCCCGTGTGTGGCCGATCTCGCGAATGACCCAAGAATCAAAGGGAAAGAGAGGGAGAGGCGGAAGAACACGAAGAACGCGAAGAACACGCACACCAACCCGATACAATCGATACTTACCCTCGTGGCTCGATGGACCACGCCAATAGAATCACCAGGAGAGACTCGAGGTAGAATCCCGGAGTGAGAGATCGGTGTTGAGGATGGAGGTAGGTGAGGAGAGAGAGTGGGCTACACTAGAATCTCACTCACATAGATCCAATCATCCAACATGGGGTGCCTTGATACAAGGGGATGAAACCCTAGGGAGACAAAGCTCAAAGTCATGTTTAAGCCTAAATCTTGTCTAACCCTAATGGGAGGAAGGGGAGAGGTATTTATAGGTCCATTCGTACAGGGTAAAAGGGCATTACAGAAAGTATCTGGTCCATAGATGACAAATCAACGGTTGAGATGCGATTGACTTTGGTGGGGGCGCGTCTTGCTTTGTTGGGCGCCTTTGTCTTGCTTGGCGGCTGGAGCACTTCTCTTCTCTTTGGTCTTCCTTCTTCTTCCTTGAACCATGCTTGGTCTCCCTCTCCTTGGTTCCTTCCTTCCCTTCGGGTCCTTGACAAGATTGGTACCTAATGATACATAGGCATAGGTATGAGGTAGCAATCCGTCCAAGGTTGTGTCGAGTTCAAGTGTAGAAAGGAGTGAATTCACCTTATCTTGCATGGTTTTGGCCCGAGCTCGTGCCCTTGGCCTACGAGGAGGGTTTGACGGTCTTGAGGCGGTGTCCGAAAGCCACCCCGCATCAAACCCTCACCTTTATAAGTTGCTTTCCATCTCCTCCCATAACCGACCCGACACTAAACACAATACTAGTCGTTTATGTTCCTCTACATCCACGACAATCGATCAAATACTTCCTAATCAACTACTTCCTGTGTGTAAGTCTACCACAATGGACGACGAGACATGCAAGCGTCACAAACTTCACCTACGTGTCGGTTCTTTCACCGTCGACACTTGTATCTCTAGTTTCAACTGCGATATATGTGCATTAGCAGACCCAATATTTCTATTGTCGGGCAATTGTTGGGTATTTGGGCGGCTGGTGTAGTCTAGTTTCATGAGTATTTGATAAAAAAATATCAGTTAAGCCTTTAAATTTGTTGTCTGCCTAGGTTCAAAATGTTCTTGGGTCCGACAACGCATTTATGTACAGTATTACAGCCGTTCGCAATTACCCTGCATTTTAGATTTAGTCAATGACAAACTTAACAAGGTTTGACTATTTTTTTTAGGAAAAACTATTAATATCTAAAAATAAAATTAGTACTATTAGAATCATCTTGAAATGTATTTTTATATAAAATAAATTAGCAATTACGGATGTTAATATTTTTTGATAAATGTTCGGTCAAACATTAGAAAACTTAACTTCAACTAATTTCAAAATGCAGGGTAAATAAAAAGGAGGGAGTATGTGTAATTGATTCAACGATGCCTAAACCAGCTAATATTCGATCGAGGAAATGTAGAACTGAAAACAAAAAAAAAAACCCGGTTGTGCACACGGGAGTTGAGCTGCAATTCCAGCCACATCGGTTGCATTAGGCAGACCGAAAGTGGCATCCGAAAGACGATTTCATTTTGCCCTCCGCTGTTATATCGACGCCCACCATTAGCAGCCTAGCACCACCATCTCCCTTCCGCTCTCCCCCCCCCATCTCCTCCTGCTCTCGCTTGCTTCTCCCTCCCGCCCTAGCTAGGGTTTCCACTCCGCCCCGGCCCTCGCCTCAGATCCCGACGCCGGCGACCCCCGATCCTCCTCCGTCGCCACCCGCCGATCCCGCCGAGCTCCGATTTGCCGCTCCTCCCACGCTCCGCCGCCTCCGCCACGCGCTCGCTCGCCGGGGGGCAGATCTAGGGTTTGGGGCCTCGCTTGGTGCATGAGAAGGCTACTAGCGCCCTGACGGCGGCATGGAGGTGGAGGCGGCGAGGAGGGATGCGTCGGCGCTTGACCCGGAGCTGCTGCAGCTCCCGGAGCTCGCGCCCGGCGCGCTCCGCGAGAACTCAACCATAGCCGACGCGCTCTACTCGCAGTGGCTCGTGCTTCCCGAGACGGCCAAGCTGGTAAAAACCTCTCACGCGCCCTCGCCTGCTCCCTTCCGGTTTGCTTCCCTTCTAGATTGGCCCGGTTCGTCCGTAGATTTCGCGTGGCTACTGTGATCTCGTGCTGGAACTCGTCAAATATCTACCGGGACTGCTTGCCTTGGTTGTTTCGCTTTGTGCTGCGGTGCGTCTGTATGGGTTTGTCGAGTTTTTGTTCCAATTGCGAGCTGATGCTGAGGATACTGGGAGGTGTAGTATGGAACGTAGAAAGCAAAGGTCCCGTGGGAAGCTGTGATTGTAGTGAATTGTTCGGAAATATACAGGGTATCCTGTTTCTGCGGAGTGCTTAGTTTCTGTGCCTCAGCTGCCATGAATGGATAGCCTGAACTAATTTTGTTGTTTAAACCGATGTGCTTACTGGTGGTTTTTGCGAGGTCTTATCCTTTGTCTTATGCATCAGCTTTATCTTTATATTCAGGGGAATGAGGTTTTGGTATGATAGTTTACTGTTGCATGTGTTTAGAAGAACGATGGACTTCAGGAGATGTGCGGCAGTAACGTTGTACGCTGATTTGCCTTGAAATGAAACGTTTGCTGTTTTGTTGAGGCCGCAGTGGTGCACTGCTAGAAAACTGGCTTCAGTATCTGCTTGTCTCCCTGGGTTACTTAGATTGACTTCAGATTGTTTTGTACATACGTCGGTATTTGTTTCTGCCGAGCAATTACCATGTAGGATTTGAATGGAGAGACTATTTTCTCATTTGCCTGGCTTATATACTTGATACTGATAGTATGTATGCACCAAGGATCTTGATACTGATAGTAATCCCGAGGTGGGAGCGGCGAGGAGGGATGCGTCGGCGCTTTACCCGGAGCTGCTGCAGCTGCCGGAGCTCGCGCCGGGCGCGCTCCGGGAGAACTCAACCATAGCCGATGCACTCTACACGCAGTGGCTCGTGCTTCCCGAGACGACCAAGCTGGTAACCTCTCGTGCGCCATCTCGCCCTCGCGTGCTCCTTTCGGTTTGCTCCTAGATTGGCCCGGTTCGTCCATAGATTTTGCGTGGCTACTGTGATCTCGTGTTGGAACTCGTGAAATATCTACCGGGAGTGCTTCCCTTGGTTGTCGATTTGTGCTGCAGTTCGTCTGTATGGGTTTGTCGATTTTTTGTTGCAATTGCGAGCTGATGCTGAGGATACTGGGCGGTGGTGGAGTAGGAACATAGAAAGCAAAGGTCCCGTGGGAAGCTGTTATTGTAGTGAATTGTTCCGAAGTATACAACGTTGCCTGTTTCTGTGGGGTGCTTAGTTTCTGCCCCTCAGTTGCTATGAATGAATAGCCTGAACTAATTTTGTTGTTTAAACCGATGTGCTTACTGGTGGTTTTTGGGAGGTGTTATCCTTTGTCTTATGCATCAGCTTTATCTTTATATTCAGGGGAATGAAGTTTTGGTATGATAGTTAAGTGTTGCATGTGTTTAGAAGAATGATCGACTTCAGGAGAGGTGCGGCAGTAACACTGTACGCTGATTTGCCTTGAAATGAAACATTTGCAGTTCTGTTGAGGCCGCAGTGGTACACTGCTACAAAACTGGCTTCAGTATTTGCTTGTCTCCTTGGGTTACTTAGATTTGACTTCAGATTGTTTTGTACATACGTCGGTATTTGTTTCTGCCGAGCAATTACCATGTAGGATTTGAATGGAGGGACTATTTTCTCATTTGCCTGGCTTATATACTGCGAACTTTTGAGATTTGTTTGCAGCGATACATGTATGCACCAAGGATCTTGATACTGATAGTAATCTGTTTGAGTATGCTTTGATGTTGTCTGGTGCTCAATGGCTTTAAGTGAGATGACTATCTGTTTCGAGTATTTTGTCTGCTTCCTTATTTTGTATGGTGTCTTGGTTATTTTAAATATTAGTGCTAGTGTCATGGTGTCTATATAGCGTAACCTAGTCAATCACTTGTTGTCAACTCGGCCAGCAGCAGATGACATGACTGCTTGCCTTGACCAGCCAGTGATCCAGGAGACAGAGGATTCCATCGCCTCCGGTTGTCAGCACTTTCTAGTTTGCAAATGTGTGCGTAGTCACCTCCCTGCTCACTGCTGTTGCTTTGCAAAATACTCTTCTACCCTCAGCTTTCTTCTCAGCTCCTTTCTCTCCCTTATCTGTTCTGCTGCTTGTTGCCCATCTCTCTTGTTAGCCCAGATGTCCTCTGCTTTGCTGCTTGTGCTGCCAAATGTTGCCGCTAGAGAAGGTGGGCCTATTGGTATTCAGGTAGGGGGAGGAGGGAGTGGAGGACTTGGATGTGTTTTTGTGCTCCGGTGAGGTTTTGCATCAAGTGGCTAGTGGGATATGTCTCACTTTCCAGTTTCACGTTGTTTTGTTCTATATTTGTTTGTTAGGCTAAGCCAAGTTATTGTCTAGCTGTCACCAGGGCAGGTACCTTGGCATCCTTGCTCCCTATGCTGCACGATAATTATGCAGTTGCATGTGCTGGGCACATGTTTGCTTTTTCATTTGTGACTTCTTGTTGGGCGGCAGGACAAAATGTATTTACTATATGTTCTGGCTTCTTGCAGTAATTCATGCACTGCACCGTATGGAGCAAGAAAGCAGATCTTTCAAATTTTATTCTGTAAATATCACATGTTTGAATTAGCTCAATCTTCTAGGAAATTGTAACACGTGTTCATGCTTGTTGTGTACTTCAATAGCTGTGTTGGTTGTATCAGCGAGTGTAGTCTTGAGTAGACTAGGCTGAACATAGATTAGTTCAACATTTAATTTCATATACTAACCTCCGTCTATAAAAGGATGTCTCAACTTAGGACAAATTTGAATGTATCTAGATACTAAAATGGGTCTAGATACATTCAAATTTTGACAAAGTTGAGACATCTATTTATAGACGGAGGGAGTAGACGCTTATCCAATCAATATGGCATAGTGATGGCCAAACGGTATATCAACTGGTGCAACTGTACTTGAAACTGTTACATGCACTTGAGGTGCTACTGTGCTAGAACTTTTAGTTTCTTGTGAATCTTTTTGGGCTCTGGGTTATCTCGTTTTTCTTTTCATAATTTATGGTAGTACACCTACAATTTTAATTGACTGGCCACTGAGCATACCTTCTATCTGATGCATAAAGATTAGCATGACCATTGTTAGTTAAGTTTGTTAATACATTGTAATTCCCTGAAGTATGTATCTGTGCTACTGCTTACTGCTTAGGCTGTATGAATCATTATAACTCTTTCATGTTCACAACATGATATTTTTCTTCATTGTTAATGATTGAAGTTTCTTCTCTCTATCTGATGGACCGATTCTATGGATATGGACACTACTGTTTTGTAGATTAGAACTGCATAGAAAGTTGTGTGAATAGCACTAAATTTGTTTCTGTAACATACTTATGTGGTATGTATTATTCCTCATAATATTTGTTTTGTTGGCTGCTAGGTGAAGTCTTTGATTGAAGATGCAAAAGGCGGTGGCGCACTGAATGTTGCTGGGAGTTCTGCCAGCACAAATGCTGCTTCAAGTAGTTCTTTGCCATCAATGTTCCCGGCTGGTAGTGCTCCCCCACTTTCTCCTAGGAGCACTGCTGGCTCTCCCCGTGTTATGAGACGAGGGTCTGGAGCTGGACCATCAACCTTGGGATCTCCTCTAAAATTAGTCAGTGAACCTGTGAGAGAGGTTATTCCTCAGGTGCTTTTCGTCTGTTGTTGCTATTTTCAGTTTAGTATTTGTTTCTACTCTATTTATTTAAGCGTCTTTCTTGTTAAACTTAGTTCTTGTGTTTGATGTATTTGCAGTTTTACTTCAAGAATGGGCGCCCTCCACCAAAAGATCTGAAGGAGCAATGTTTGTCTAGACTAGATCACCTATTTTTTGCCGGCGAGGGACTCCAGATACAAGGTGACTTTTTGTAAGGGTTTCATCTGTTTGTTCACATTAATGTGCATTCTTAAGTTTGAATGTTTTATTTGTCCATATCAGAATTCAGACCAGTCATAAAAGATATTTGCAAATTACCATCCTTCCTCTCTGGTGTTCTTTTCAAGAAGATCGATGCTGCTTGCTCTGGAACTGTAACAAGGTATGGTGTTCATTCAACACCTCAACCGTGACTACATTAGTATATGTTGAAATATTGTGAATCTTAGTTGCCCCGTTGTGTTTTGAGGATATGCCAAGTACTTCATGTAGCTTATTAGCAGGGGTTTGCCATCTCTAGCCAATATCGTGAAACTGCTTATCCAGTTTTTGTAGGGACCATTATAATAAGCTTAGGCTCTGTTTTCTTCTACACTCCAGCAGGCATGCTACTCGATAATTTTCTTGTGCACATTTATAAATTGCAACTGTAAACTACAGAAGCTTATTTTTCACTTCCCCTTGCTTTCATAGTATCATTTAATATACCACCCATCTTTGGTGTTTCATGTCCATGCTGATTTTTACCCTATGCCTGCAGAGGCACGCACATAGGCGTTTAACGAATGTTTCCGTTTTGACACGAGTACTTTTTTTTTCTTCTGAACTCAGGGATGCGTTTATCGCGTACTGGATTAATGAAAATAAGATAACACTGGATACACCTAGCCAGATATTTGAAATATTAAGAAAGCCGGGTTGCAGTTATCTCACTCAGGTCAGCGTTTCTTCTTTCCTCTGTTTGTTCTTTGTGTACATGTATATACTGACTACAACTGGACAAGATAATGATTCTACATTATCGGTTTTTCTTTAAAGGGAATGCTAATTCTCCATAATTTGTACAGGAGGACTTTAAACCTGTCCTAAAAGAACTCTTGGCAACTCACCCAGGTTTAGAGTTTCTACAGGGCACTCCTGAGTTTCAGGAGAGATACGGTAACTTCTTTATCAAAGTTACTTGGTAGTTGTTAGCTCTTCAACCAGTACTTTTCATGTCTATTGTGCATTGGATGTGCATTATGACTCATCTGTTCTATCAAAAACCAATGCCACATGTAGTTTATATAATGAAAAGAATTGATTCCTTGCAAAATGGGCTTGTTTGCAAATTTTTATGTTTCTTCAACGCAATTTCAGTATCATTTACCATAAATTTTCAGGCATATACCTTTTACGTTGAGAGATGGAGTATAATTTATTAATGAGGCCTAACAATGTAAAAGAATAAGGCATCGCGTCCTTCATTCTTTTGTTCGCATAGAGGTTCGCATAGAGCTGATGAGAATAAAACTGGGCCTAATTTAGTAGGGAACTCCTGTACACCCTTACACTTTGTTACTCCCTCCGGTTCATATTAATTGACTCTAATATGGATGTATCTAGACACATTTTAGTTTTAGATACATCCATATTGAAGTCAATTAATATGAATCGGAGCGAGTATTAGAAAGTTAGAACTGAATGGTTTTGCTTGAAGTTATATATATTTATAGGAATTCTGTGTCGGTGTCAAAGTTGTATTTTAGCAACATAAGAAATGATATATTATAGTCATGAATGTCGGTATGCAAATATAAGCTGCTTGCAGATAGAGCATTGTCCTTTTTGTCAAAAATTGTCACCGATTCTGTGATGAAAAATGGATATTATGAACCAATGCCAGTGATGCTGCATCTCACTCATCTGCTAATCATGTTTTAATGCATTTTTCAGCGGAGACTGTAATATACAGAATATTTTACTCCATAAATAGATGTGGAAATGGCCATCTTACCCTCCGAGAACTAAAACGTGGGAATTTAGTTGCTGCAATGCAGCAGCTGGATGAGGAAGAGGACATCAACAAAGTACTGAGGTAATTCATGTATGGAATTACATGCCCATTTCTATATGCAGTCCCCAAGATCTCTTGGTAGAATGGGTTATTAGCTCCATTCATATTGTGTTCTTACATGTGCTCCTCCATTATGGTGTTACGATGGCTCACATGAGTTCTGGGACTCCAGTTGATGCTACTTTATGTAGCAAATAGAGAAGACTATATGTTTTTTGTAAGAGTTTCTAAGCTTTACATATCTGCTGCAGATATTTCTCATATGAGCATTTCTATGTGATCTACTGCAAATTTTGGGAGCTGGACACAGATCATGATTTCCTGATTGACAAAGAGAATCTTATCAGATATGGAAATCATTCGCTGACTTACAGAATAGTTGATAGAGTCTTTGCACAGGTTAGTCCTTTGCTAGTTTATATCCGAGATGCTAGTTTGCAGTACTGTTAATGTTTTTTGTATTTACATCGGTTGATCTACTACTACTCAGGTCCCAAGGAAGTTCACAAGCATGACCGAAGGAAAGATGGGTTATGAAGATTTTGTTTACTTTATTTTGTCGGAGGAAGATAAATCATCTGAACCTAGCCTTGAGTACTGGTAATTGTTTTCTCCTGTCTGATATCTATATTACCTTTAACTTCTTGTCTTGGGATTGCTTGAAGTGTAAAGAAATTTCATCCTTTGAATGTTTTCTCAAATACGTCATGGTCTTCTCCCCTATTTGATTTTTAGGCATTGAACTTCCATCTCAAGTCCCAACATTTTTTTAATGAACATGTTGTTCTGAGTAGTATGTGATTTGCTGTAAACATGTTGCTTCAAGTATCCGATACCATGGTAAACCTGTGTACGTGCGTATCATTAAGTTGCGAAGTACATTTGTTTTACAGGAGTACATTTGCTTATTATTTGTAGAATGTCTACAACTCATCATCTACATTTCTTTATTATTGAAACATGCCAAATATATTTTACAGGTTTAAGTGCATTGATCTTGATGGCAATGGCATATTAAGTACAAATGAGATGCAGTTTTTCTATGAGGAGCAGTTGCATCGCATGGAGTGCATGGCACAGGAACCTGTGCTTTTTGAGGACATATTGTGCCAAATGATCGATATGATTGGACCAGAGGTATCATCCTAAATCTAACTGTGCTGCACCCCCTCCCCCCCACCCCATCCCCTCTTGTCTGGAAAAGTGGAATACAAAGAGGTCCAAAAGCAATGTGAAGGAGTTATTGTTAAAAAATCATGCATTCGAAGCATGCCCTTAACTGCATTTGACAAATCTGTTCCTTTCTGCAGAATGAGACTTATTTTACATTGCGGGACTTAAAAAAGTGTAAACTATCAGGAAATATATTCAATATCCTATTCAATCTCAACAAATTTATGGCATTTGAAACTCGTGATCCATTCCTCATTCGCCAGGTAACGTTGCTTGCCATAAAGTGTTCGAATCCACTTCCACCATTTAGTTAAAAGTTGGATCGGTTTTAATTGCAGGAGCGTGAAAACCCAACTTTAACAGAGTGGGATCGGTTCGCCCATAGGGAATATATTAGGCTGTCGATGGAAGAGGATGGTGAAGATGCTTCAAATGGAAGTGGTGATGTGTGGGACGAGTCACTTGAAGCTCCATTTTGAATTATGTGAGTGTTCTTGTTTTTGGATGAACTTACATAAGTTGGGACATATAGCTAGAGCACATGAATTATGAAAATCAGGACAATAACCAGCATTGATTAGATTTCAGAATTTCGATTCTGTTAATTTGGAAATTTTTGATCAACCTTAGTCATTATGTTACCTGACTACTTTCAACAATCTAGTGATTGCATGGATCTGTCACGCTTGCCTTTCATAGTCACACGCTTCTCCATGTTCCGTTTCTGAAAAAATGCTTTAATTCTCAACAGAATAAAAATTAAGTTCTAATTGTTCAAAATGTTTGCTGTTGTCCATCTCTACTGTTCAAGAGATTACTATGGGAATCACATGGGATTGTTTTGAAATGGTAATATTTACAGGAATAATACATCTTGGAAAATGATAGATAGGTCATCTCGTCTGATTTAAAAATTAGCCCCTTTGATTCATATTAGCAGCAGTTGTAGACTTTGTGCCAGTCGAACATTTTAAGATTTGGCACCAATCAATGTTCTCCCTCCATCCCTAAAAGAGCTGCTCAATTTGTCTAGATGCGGATGTATATAGACATATTGTAGTCATAGATACATCCGTATCTAGAAAAGTTGAGCAGCTCTTTTTGAATAGAGGGAGTAGAAAAAATTACAAGCATAGACAATGATCAGATAGATATTTGTAGGTTTGTCATGTATTTTCATAATATATATACTTTTGATGAAAAAAGATAATGTCGTAAAAACATGGTCAACGTGTTAATTTGAAGGCCTCCTAACCTACTTACATTGTGAATCAAAGTGAGTATGTAACAATGCACCACAAGATTATTATGTTTTTCTTCTATATATAAATGTGTATGTAACCTTGTAATTTGGCTTATGTTGGTATGAATAAATGATGATTTGATGAGAAAATAAAACAAATCTTGATATGTTCGCAATTTACTTGCTGAACTGTTCCACAACTGTCCTTTTTTTTTTCATCAACAGGCCTCACCCCTAATTGGTTGGATATGGATGACATTGGTTGGGAAGAAGTGTAAAGGTTTTGGCTAGCGTGCGGAGGTCATTGCCGGCTCGCAGCAGTTTCAGTAACACCAAAGACTACTTACGAGTTTTACTGTGCAGGTCTGATTCGATATTATCAGTTGTCCAGTTGTGCAAACATTTTTGCTTGGAAGGAAGAATGGGAAGTTAATGTGAGGGGCCTCCTGCATACTGACAAAGCAACAACCTCAGCAGTCTCAAATCACATACTGAAGTGGGTGACCTTTCGTGGTCCACCTTTTTCTCATTGTGTTCTGATTGTTGCTTTAGGGGGATGTCGGTTTATTCAATTGCTGTGCTCAAATTTTGGAGCTGAACTGTATTGTTTGGCTGCCGTTTTCTTTGTTAATTTGTGGATGTGCGAGCAAGCAATTCCATCATTATGTTCGATCATGGTATGTGGTTCTGGTTTATGTTTAGTTCACTACATCGTTTTGTTGTGATTCTTGGTACATTTTGGGAGGAAAGATAGGCGTAAAGGCATGGCTGTGCAATGCCATTTGTAACATTAACAAGTAACTGTGCATTGGGTGCATAAATCTGAACAGAAAGGTAGATTACATTTGGCAATTTGGTGTTTTGTTGTAGCATGTATTGAGATGTTCTTTTAGTCTACATGCTGTGCGGTACTGACATCTGGTTTTGTGATCAACTGTCACTCAGCTTGTTGAACTTGCTGATTTGTCTGAACCTCCAGTTTTGTTTGAACTTCTGGTTCATTTTTTTGGCAGTGTGCTAAAAATTAAACATATTCCTTTTACGAAACCATCCAAGTAACTGATGCTGGCGAACCGTACATGCCGTTCAGGTTCTCACCTGCAACGCAGTGCTGTCCAAGCTTTACAAGCATGAGCAGCTACGTTACCTGATGATCACTGAAGGACTGACGCAGGCAGTCGCATGACATGTATTACGCCCATCACTAGCCGTCGGCAGTCAGCAGCGTGTTCTGACAGGCTCGTGTACCACGAATTCCTGCTAGGTATCCCCCCTGACAAGGATGTGCCCAATGTGGCACCGCCATTGACAGCGTTATCACCACCAACCTCAGCTGCCTGACATGATTGGCAGGGAACATTCTGGATTCCTGCGATATTTACAGTTCAATGCAAGTCAATGGTCAGGATTCAACATAACTCTAGATCTGCGTACCATCGCTCATTGCAAACTGGTTCATCTAATTATTTCAACTGTGACACACAGTCCATCGATTCTATTCTCTCTCTGCTGGCTCACGGGATTTAATCTCCCCCCAAACTTTAACTACGTTGGAGGAACACCATGAGATCGCCGAATCAAAGCTAGACTGTAGGAGCTCAGCACGACACCTGCCGAGATCGAATATGTACTTCCGTCAACTGAACAAGGAAATGATACTGAAATATAGAACTTGATCAATGAATGGAGGTCGGCGAGGCAAGAAAAATATAGTATCGATGGGTTAATGAATAATAATGCAACTTTGTAGCTGGAAGACTGTACTTTGACAACAATTGCTTCATTAAATTTCATTGTGTAAACGGTCCAAGAAAGATAGATTAGAAAGCAAGGATTGTGTGCTACAAATTGAATAAACAGAGGTTCTCATTTGCATATGGGTGTGGTCCCTTGACTTAGATTGGACGGTTCAGATAGTTGTGGAATCAAGTAGCACACAAAGCCCTTGTAGCACTAGATACCTTCTAGTCGCAATTGTCAAAGTTAGAGTGCATCTTACACAATAACTCATCCATCGAACTATAGTGGCTAGAATGCAAACTAGAAGCTACAACAGCAGATGCATGCTACTGCTAAGGGAACTATACCGTCGTCTTCCGTCTTTCTGAGGCAAAAAATATTCCGGCGTGACGGCAACGACAGCAACGCCACAACACCATTAATCACAACAAAAAACAGTGTTGCTTTGAGATGTGATGACACGGGCAGAGTAGGGGCACACAATTTTGACATATGATCAACCAGAGCATAATTGTGCAGTAGCAGAACACCATTTTGCAAAGAACCATCAAAAGAAAGCATCAAGGTGAGGTTTGGGACATCGATCAAATCTCATAGTCATAGAGCACCTGAAGAAAAATAAAGAACATGGTAAGGGACCATACGAACTCCCAAAACCACTATAGATCATTCAGTAAGTTAACTGTTTACTCTAGAATTTTTTATATTGAGGTGATAGTTCGAGGGTAAATTGATTAAGCCTCCGTCTGGTATCAAGCCATTTCTGTTGGGTAGCTATTCTTTGCTTGATCAAGCAGCAAGATGTAATATCATGTTCTAAAACATATACAAGATGGAACGTGCAGATGATAACCATTGGGTAACAGAGTATGTAACTTATTTTCCACAGGAGCTACAAAGTAAGCACAGGACAGAGTGGCCAACTGAGCCTAAGCGTATTTGTTTACTTTTAATGGGTACTGAAGTCATCGGCTTCTATATCCATGATTATAAGTGGTCAGAGGTATGAAATCGGATTTGGACCTCTGATAGACCCCTTCTACCACGTTTAAGGGTGTAGGTACATGGTTCAGAGTTTGTGGACCTGAGTAACCAAGACACGCCAGGTCGAGGACCTGTGGACTCTACTCTTTGAACATCACTAGGATATATACTCCCTCATTGCCACAATGTTGTGCATATAAGATTTTTAAGAAATCAAACGATATTAACTTTGATCAAGTTTTTTGACAAAATTATCTACATATACGATACCAAATGTATACCATATGAAAATTTACATCACGAGGAATCTAATGGTATTGATTTGGTATTCTAGATGTTGGATATTTTTTCCTACATACTTGGTCAAACTTATATGCACTACATTTTGGCAAGGAGGGAGTACAATCGAGATTGTAGATAATATAAGTGAATTTGAAAATATAGCTGCAACAGCCTGAGGAGATGGCAGCAATCTCACACCTCAAACTTCATTCATAAAATTTGTAATATAAACAGCCACTGGATAAAACAGAAAGAACCTTGGGCTTGTACCTTTGCTTGCTGAGACGCTATGGGCAACTTCCAGGAATTATCTCCTAAGTTAAGCTGAGTTCAATACTTTCTGACTACAAAGTATCTTCAAGAACGCTATGCTCTAGTGGGAGGATCTTGCAGTCAACTAACTCGCGATGCAGCCTTTCTGCTTCTGCAATCTTGCCTGATTTGGCTACTCTTCTGACTATAGATAGATAAAATGAATTACTGTTGTTTTTAATTTCTGATACCATTAATCTCAGTATTTCAGCAGCAGCTTCCGCTTTGCCATCTCTGCATAATGCCTGGATCACCATGACAAAAGTAGTTGTTTTAACCTGAAAGCCAAGAGCAAGTGTCCGATTCAAGAGCTGCAGGGCCTCTTGAGCTATGTTTTTCTTACAGAAGCCCATAATGAGTGAACCATAAGTAATGTCATCAGGACAGATCCCGTCACTAGCCATCTCATCAAACAGAGCCACAGCTTTCTTCACCTGGCCCTTGTTGGCTAAAGCATCTATGAGGGTGTTGTACGTAATTTGAACCAACTGACATCCACTTTGTCGGATGCAATGTGCTATTGCAAGAGCTTCTTCAACCATACCCTCTTTGGATATGGCATTGAGAAGTGTGTTGTACGTCACTATATCAGGACAACATTTATCGCTAACCATCTTTTCCAACACATCAATAGCTTGATCTAGATGTCCATACTTACAGAAGTAATTGATAAAGATATTGTAGGCGGTTACATCGGGCTCACAATTTGCATGGTTCATGTGGGCAAGTAAATCACAAGCCTCAGCCCACCTTTTCTTGTTGCAGAGGGCATGGAGTAAAATGCAATAAGTTGTAGTATTTGGCTCAAGGCCTTTAGCAATGAGACGAGTTAAGGTGGCCTTTGCATCCTTCAACCTGCCTGCTTTGCATGATGCACTGATAAGAGCATTGTAGGTGACGACATCTGGTTGACATCCCTCCAGAGCAAGTTCATCCAAGAGTTCCATGGCACGTGCAGGACCACAATTTTTGCATATAAGATCAACAAGCAAGGTGCTAGTCATAACATATGGTGGCCAGCCTATTCTTAATTGCTCTTTCCAGAAGGCGATTGCCCTGTCATACATACGCTGGTTGCACATGCACCTAATCAGAGTGTTAAAAGTAATGCCACTTGGAGAGGTACCGCCATACCTCATATCCTCCAATACGTTCATCGCGTAGTTCAGCTGCCCCGTGCAGCAAAGTTGGGCAATCAGCATGTTGCAAGTGATAGTGTCTGGAATCCCACCTGAGAGCACCATAACCTCAAGAACGTCCCTGGCCTTGTTAGTCTTGCCAATTTTAACAAGGCCACGGATCAATCTATTACAACACTTGGCATCCGGAATCTGTCCAT
Organism: Lolium multiflorum; assembly: GCA_030979885.1. Classification (NCBI taxonomy): domain Eukaryota; kingdom Viridiplantae; phylum Streptophyta; class Magnoliopsida; order Poales; family Poaceae; genus Lolium; species Lolium multiflorum. The sequence goes on from CM061747.1 coordinate 106,175,661, forward strand.
GTAGCACCATTTCATCAATCACGCAGCAAGCTTGAAGGAGCTTCCCGTTGTTGCAGTACCGGCGAAGGTTGGCAGCATAAAACATCCTTTTATCTTTCGGCAAATCTAACCCCTCGTCTGGGTTGTGACCCAAGCAGTTCCATGGCTTAGCTTGCGGGGACAAAACGGCATTCTCAATGTCCATTGGTGCTCTGCCATTTCTACCAGGGGTTGCATAGTCCACCAAGTCATCCCGCATTTTTCGGTCTGGGCGCATCACTACCACGGTACCGGCATTCTTGCGCTTGACTGAATTGTCCACTGACCGTGGCCGCTGGTAGGGCCTCATCACCACTAGATCGCCACCATTTCTCTGCTCGGTCCTAGGTGGGCAATCCAAATGCACCGCGTGTGCTCTAACCCGTGAAGAGCGCATCGCTGATGCAGTGACAATGATAATTGGCGCGGAGGCACTTGACCACGGACCACACCGGTGGTGGCAGCTTGCGACCCCCAAATGTGCCATTCTACTGAACCACCATGTCTGTCAGCACGATTCGCCCCTGAGCGCGCCTCCCCCTGTACAGAAATTGGGAAGGGAAATTTTGAATCAGGGGAAAAGGATGAAAGAACAATGCTTCTCCGTGCCAGCGGATTAGCGAAAAGGCAAAAGGCGGAGCAGACGGGGTTAAGGGTTCTTGCTTAGGACTCCGCCGCTGAAGACCATGTCAAAGAACAGGCATAACAAATGTCAGTAGTATGGAGTAGAGATTGTAGTTACCGGTGGTAAGGGTAACGCCGCCGAGCCGGGAATGGAGGACGGGAACGTCCCGAGCGGAAGAGCTGGCGGCGGCTTCGGCTTGGCCGGGCGCGCCTCACCCTCCACGCGGCGAGCAAAGCGGTGAGGTGTGGGTGTGGGGAGCTGCGAGTGGCAAGAGGAGAGAAAGTGGTGCACGCCGCCGACGGTGGAAGGGAAGGAGGGCTCGCTTGGCGGTCATATCGGGAGCGCCCGGTGGTGGGCAGGCCCGGCGTGCGTCCGTTAGCCCGCGAGGAAGGTCGTGGCCAGTTTCGGGTAACCGGGCCGGCCCGCGCTTCTTTGGGGCCTGTTTGGTTCCTCAGCAAATTTTGTTCCTTTGGGGTGACCATGTTGGCACGCTTCTTAAAACAGCTCAAAGCTTGGTTGGTTCGCGAGGCACATTCGATCTGAGCTTTTCCAACGAGCCAAGCTGTGACGAGGGAAATAGTGGGTGAAAGAGCATTCTCTATCTCTAGAGTAGAGTTTTGTGTGTTTAATCGCAACACTCGAATATGAATTTTACCATGTAGGAATCAATTTTAGAACAATGGATGATGACCCACCTTTTGTTTTGATCCTATATCTGGTTCTTTTAAATTGGGTGTATGATCTTTACTCTTGGTGGATGTGATCTTGTTGAGGAGAGAAATCTTTTTGAAGATGAACTGAATATGATGTTGAATAACCCTCCATGCCGGATAATCCGCCATAATCCGGCCGCTTTCTCCAAAATCGTCAAGGCCAACCGATCTACCACAGCGTCGTGCCGGGCAGGAAGTTGAGCTAGAAGTTTGGGGCCTGACGGAATTTTCATCCGCCCCAAATGTCGTGCATCAACCACGGTAGTGCTTGGCCGGAAGTTAGGCCGGAAGTTTGGGGCCGGATGGAATTTTCATTTGGCCCCTATATCGTGCATCAACCACCTCGACTAGATGGTCGGTACGGGCTACAAATACAGGAGCCTTCTTCCTCCTCAGTTTAGATCTGACCAACACAAATACTTTCTCTCTCCTCCATAGATCTTGAGCTTCAAACACATAGATCTCCCTCCTTAGCCAACCAAATCTCTGCAAACTTGGGGAATCAAAGGAGGAGGGCTAGATCTACCTATCTACCCAAGAAATTTCGTGATTCCCCTACTCATCATTTGTAGATTTGGAAACCCTAGATCTCCTTTGTGGGGATCCTTGTTGTTGGAAGAGCATCTAGTTCTAGATCTTGTTGTGACTAGTTCTTGATGTTGTTGGTAGCCTCTGTCATTTGTGGAGTTCGTCCCAACCTTGTGTGAAGGCTAGCCACCTCGACCGACTTTGTTTAGTGGAGAAATAGGAATGCCTTTGTGGTGTGCCTACGAGGAATAAGGTGACACCTTTTTTGGCGCTTGACACCTTTGTGGTGCCACACCTCCTTTTGTGGAGGGAACTAGGGAAAACATATCGTGTCTCCGTTGTCTCTGCGCTTTTCCCCAGTCGTACCGCCTCCCTTCTTACTTCTCTTGCATTTGAATTTTCCTTGGTTGTGCTTGTTTCATTTAGGATCATATTTACTATTGCACACTCACCTTTAAGTTTCTGCAACCAACATAAAATTGAAAAAGCTAAATACTTGATAGCTCCTATTCACCCCCCCTTCTAGTCGCTTCCTTACCCTTTCAATTGGTATCAGAGCCTCGTCTCTTACTCTGGGCTTCACCACCTAATAGTTATGGGTGAAGGATCCGTCAAAGATGAGGTTGGGGATGCCACACTTCCTGTGGAGCAAGTTACTTCACCACCTTCGGCTAGCATTCCGGCTATGTTGGATGACCTGAAGCAATTGTAGTCATCCATCTTATCCCAAATGAAAGCCTTGATGGCGGGATTCCTTGCTCCTCCCTGTAATGTCATTCCTAGTGTCGAGGTCACCCCTACGAAGCCATCCATTAAAAATCCCAACATTGATTTTGTCCATGTAAAGGAGAAACTAAATGAGGATGCTGGAGTTGGTGGCTCCAGCACTTCGACTCTATGGGAGGATGGAACAATAGTGGTAAAGAGAGATTTGGGGAGACACGCAGTGCCACCACCAAATAACTATGCACCAAATGTCCATATTCACATTCCCCACATAGTCTCACAAGGACCACCACCTATGCTTGATTCTTCAAATTTTACGAATTGGCAATTCTTAATGCGTTCACACATTCGAAGCTCTTCTACCGAGTTATGGCGCATCATCAAAGAGGGCTTCAAACCCCATGATCCGAACAATCTATCAAGGAGGGAGGTGGTTGATGACCAACTCAACGCCACTAATCTTCACATGATACACTTGGCGGTTACTCCCAAGGACCGCGCACACATCCGTCTCCACAAGACCACCAAGGAGGCATGGGACAAGCTCATCACGCTCTTCATCGGCAATGAGAGTATCCAAGACTCCAAGTTCGAAGAGGTCAACACTACCCCGGACGGCTTTGTCATGAACGAGGGAGAAACCGCGGAAGACATGTACCGGTGGCTCGTCACCCTCGCCAAGCAAATGCGGGATCTTGGAGCTTCTCACCCCGATGACAAGTGGATGAGGAAGTTTTACAATGCTCTTATACCCTATGAGGAGCAAAGGTTGAGCTCTATCCTCCAAAACTCAGGGTACCGAAGAATGTCCTCCAATGAAGTCTTTAGTGAGATAATCGCCATGGACATCTCCAAGAAGAATGCGGACGAGCTTGTGACGCGTGCTCTCAACTCTCGCAAGCTAAATCTTTCACTCAAGGCCAAGCTTGAAGAAGAAGAAAGTGAAACTGATGATGACCCATTGGATTGGGAACCCAAGGACATCAAGTATAGCTATCATGAGCATATATCTCTCACTACCAAGAAGTTTTGGGGCGGAAACAAGGCTAGAGGATCCAACAGAAGCTTCTTTACAAGAGACTACCCAAGAGACAACCTAAGATACATCCCACGTCCTTCCTCGAGAACTTCAAGTGGGCCCAAGGAGATGCAAAAGGCGCGTACTTGCTACAATTGCGGTGATAAGAGTCACTTTGTCGTTGATTGCCACTTCGAGAAGAGAGAAGACAACAGAGGAAAACTTGTCCGCAAGGACAAGTACAAGTCTCTCTCCAAGGGCTACACCACGTACTCCCCAACTCCAAGAGCTCTGACAATAACGTCGTCACCAAGAAGCCAAGGGCTTTTGTAGCTCATGAAGAGTACTCCTCCTCCGACGATGATGAGAAGATCTCGAACAAGGAAGAGGAGGGAGTGTCCGCCATCGCCATTTCCACTCTGCCCGCTCCCTCTTCAATGCTTAGAACGAGAACCTCATCACCAACTCGCCAAGGTGCCTTATGGCCAAAGTCACAGAGGTATCTCCTTCGAACAAACCCACTTCATCATCTACTAGTTCTTCCAATGTTGATGATTGATAACTGCAAGAACACATATCAGTTGTAGCTAGTTTCGAAATAAGAGTATCGAACCACGAGGAGCTACTGGTTAGGGTCTTAATGCCCCTTGCTACTTTCTACTAAAGACTACTTAATAATTGTTTTCTAATCTCAAAATGCTTAAAGAGGGGTGTTGTAAATGGTTGCAAATAAAGTAAATAAAGCAGTAAAAACATTGTAAGAAATGGTTTGAAACTTAATGAGACAAATTGTTCTCAGGGATTATTGGATCCACCTTTTGCACTAGGATTATGTTAATTAAGATAAAATATGCTTTTAAGAATGTTGTGTGTGGGAGAGCTCCATAATAAGATGCGCCCAGAAAGCCATCGGTCATCGCATCTCTAAATAACTACAGCAAGCCACATATGGACTATTGCTATTAAGGGGTTTACCCCGCGGTTATCGATATGAGCTTTGTGAATCCCTCTTATCCCCCTTATTCATGTGTCAAAGCGCCGATACGGTAATGTCACTTCCCGCCGTTCACTTTACCACACTTCAAAGAGTAGTACCCTCTCAAGACCATAAGGCATATATTACATGGTGCACAACACGTAATATCAAGAGAGAAAACTAACACACATTAATACTTAAAACCATAGATCATCTTAGATTCATCTCATATTCATGCAAGGGTTTCTCCATCTCCCCAAGAACTAATAGGACTACTCACACATGGAGACAATCAAGAACCTCATCATAATCTTGTGGAAGGAATTAAAGTAACGGAACGAATTTGAATACAAATCCACAATAGCAATCAAGATTACAACTATGGTTGGAGGATGATGATAGTGGAGGTGCAGCGGTTGATGATGATGAAGGGGATGATGCCTTGTCCTCCTAGGATCCACGTAGCAGTCCGGATCTTGTCTTCTCCAAAGTTCCTTCTTGAGATCTGATCTGGGGCAGTGTTTTTCGGTTTCGTGGAGCTATGTGTGTCTGATCTCTCATCTGTCTGCGAGAGGTGAAAGTATTTGACGAGGCGGTGCTTCTAGATGGTGGTACGGGCGGATGGTACGGGCGGGCCTTGCCCGTACCAATGCCCGTTAAAGCTGCTGGAAGCTGTCCTCGCATCGACCTTTCACCCAGGTGCATTATTAAGTGCAAAAATGATTTATATCATGTGAAAATGCAAGAAAATGATAGTTTTCATTGATATTTCATTGTTGACCTTTTATTTTGAGATCCTTTGGTAGACAAGCATAAAAGGGCGCGGTAGCGCAGTGAAATACAAAAATCCTACCACTACTTGATGATATTTTGATAAAATAACAACGCAAAAACATGCTAAAAATGCAATCATCAATTTCCCCAAGCTAGACTCTTTCTCGTCCCTGATCAAGATAGAAGCTTAATGGACAGAGTCATCTTTGTTCATGAAGCGAGAGTCGTTAAAACAAATGAGGCATTTTCAAGAATGAAGATTATAACATCAGATGTAAAACTAGAGAATGAATGACACCATACTATTCTCAAAATCAAATGACTTTACAAAAAAAATTCTAATGACCCATCTATTAATTTTCATCAAGCATGATTTGGCTCCTATATAGCAAACTATGTAATCAAAGAAAAGACAGAAAGATACAATAGTGAAGCCAGGATACCACCAAAGGTTGGGGATGTTTGGATCCCAAAATATTAATCGATATTGGCAAAGAGACCCATCATGTTATCTTATATCTTGGATATAGTGTCTTTGTGCTATCAAAAGAATTATATGATCTACTAGAACTCAAAACTATGGAAAATGTTCAATAGATCTTTTGCATGCTAATGACTCAACCACACAAGCTTTAGAAAAAGTAAATGATATAATGGCTGAGTTACATATGACTTTTGTGCCTGTTGGTTTTGTTATAATGGGCATGGGGAGTACAGCCTCTAGTCCTACAATCCTCGGAATACCTTTTTTGAGAACTACATGTGCAATTGTTGACTCAAAGAAAGGTAATGTGTATTTTCAATTCCCACATATGAAGTGCATAGAGCACTCTCCAAGGAAGAAGGAGGTAGCACCAAGATACAAGCTACCACATGATATCCATGCCACTTGAAACAAGTAAGTAAAGCCTAGCTAAATGGCTATAAAGAAAACGCTCTACAGGAGGCAACCCGAGTTGTTTTGGTTTTTGGTTTTTTCCTTCGCACTCTTGCTGTAGCAAGAGAGTTTCTTTTTGTTTTCTCTCTAGTTTTTCAAATAAATTACCATGTTTAACCCATTTGGATGTTTTAAAGTTGAGATACAAAAGAGGAGTTATTGATTTCTGCATGCTAATTTTTGGTGCATTATTTTTCTATTTTTTGGCAACTACTAAAATCCTGAAAAAATAAGTGAAACTGCAGCTTTAATCCTCTATACACACAAAATTTAGCATAAATTCCTGACATGTTTAAGTGGTCGAATTAAATCTGTATTGCTGCAGCTAAAAATCTATACATATTCTACCTATTTGTGTTTGAACCATTTCTTTGTGTTTCGAAATGATTTGCCTTGAATATTTTGATATGATAGGAATGTGTAGGACACAATATGCTTGCTGGAGTATCAAGGAAAATTTTGTCTTTCATATATATAGCAACAATTGTCATATTCTTGTATCACTAATGTCACCCCATAGAAAAAATGGGTGAAAGTTTTGTGTTGAAGTTTTTTGACAGGGAATGGAGGAACACCACATCAAGAGCTATCAAAGAATGGTGAGGACCATAAGCTTGGGGATGCCCAAGGCACCCCACTAGACCTACTAAATTCTCAGTTTTTCAAACCTCTAAACTTTGTTTTTTGAGCAACAGAGAATGTTCTCAAAAACTTGGAGCATCTTTGTTAGTGTAATGCCTATTTTTGCTTGGAAATAAATGCGACCACCATGATAGATATTTTTTATGCTTAGGAAAGAGATACTGAAATAAACTATCCCATAATTGAAATCCTTGATTACAATAAGTTGTACGCCATGAAAAAAAGGGAATGAAAGAAAAAAAAGGTGAAATTCAAAGTTATGCTTAGTGTTGCTAGTTTTAAATACTTTGATGAATGATACTTTGCTAGTGCCTTATATAGTACTACCTTTTTATCAATACATGGATGTTTAATACTAAGGAGCCTTGTTTATAATAAATGATCGACACTATGGACACTATGGCATGCTTCTAGATCTTTTTGCTAGCGCCAAAATTCTCAAAACAAGCCAAGACTTGTCTCAAAATACCTCAAACCATACACCCGCCATACCTACTTATGTGGCACTTGCTACTCCAAGTATAATTATACACGTGCTATGCCTCCAGATACTTCAGAATATCTCTTTTGTGTAGTTTTAAGCTCATGAAAAGTAAGGCGTGGGGTGATACCACTATGGAAAGTTATGTGTTTGACATTTTATAAGTTGTTTGTTTGCTCAGCCATGTTATTCTAGAGAAAGCTTTCACTCTTAGTTGATATCATGTTATTTTTGCTATGGATGCTCATCGGTGTGCAATAAAATGGAACAATATGGAGTATGCATGTAATGAGAGAGACGCATGGGCCGCTAACCAAAGCCATGCTATGCATCATGGTGGAAGTTTACAACATGAACATTCTATGAAGCCTTTTTATAAAAATATATGCAAATAGTAAATAAAAGAATGTGTTGAGGCGATTCATTTTTCTGTTGTCTTGTGGATAACCCCCAAGCGCAGGGGATGACCGTAGTACAATTCTATAAGTATTTCAGTGTCGAACCCACGAGGAGCTGAATGTAAGCTATCTATTCTCTAAATCCCCATAACCCACTTATATGGACTTCTATGCAAAGCTATGATCTATAGTGTGTGTGCGTGTATGTGAAGAGGCTTCTACTATTAAACTGTAAGTGTTGACAATAAAATGCAAGGAGTAAAACTAATGCAAGAAAAGTCAAGTGTAGTAAATTGAAGTGAATTGGAGTAACTCAAGGGAGCAAGTGTTCTGGAAAATTGCTATTTCATTTGGGTGGTTGCCACAGTAAGTGAAGCTATGTATAGTCTTTTTAGTGTTTCTTCTAGAGAGGAGCCATGGATAGGTGTAGCCGTAGATATGAGAAAATACATCCCTAGTGATTGATCCCAAGGCCAGTTAAGAGCAAACAAGGGAATTATTAAGACAGAAAGTCCAACCACCGCTGTAAGTTTAAAGGTCATCATAGTTATACCCCCGTTTATTAACCCTAAATTAATACAACATGCATATCTAAAAACTGGGACATGTTTTCTGTCAAGTTCCAGCTGTCCCTCCTCCTATCATCATGCAACGGTGACAACCTCATGCATTCCCCAACATATGTGTGCACTCATACATCAGTACGAAAGATCATCATAGAGATAACAAATACTTATATGCAACCATCAAGAAATTATCTCACAGTTGCCAAGAACAAGTCACTACTCAAACAAAGACACAGTGGTATAATACATCATGGGAAAACGATAGATTGTCTCACACATCATGTTTGCCAAGATATTACAAAGGGTAGATGAAGATGGTGTTGAGGGTGTTGATGAAGATGATGATGACCACGCTGGAGGGGGTGGAGTCCACCGGAGGTGATTTCTGCAGCGCCTCCCCCCTCCGATCTCCATCGGCAGTGGCCTGCTGACTCTCTGTTTATGTGTTTTTTCCTCCACTGCCTTTTCATCGATTAAACCCTAGGGGTCATATATATAGGGTTTTTGGGTCAAACAAAGTCCGTGGGCACAAGATTGAGGCTGATCGGGCGGTCGAGGGGGAAACTAGCCCTCGTGGCGTGCCCTAAGAGGGTGGGCACTCCAATGGGCTTAGTTCCCAGCGCCTTGAACTTTGTGTGTCCCACTTTAGCTCATTTTGTTCGTCTCGAAAATTGCGAAGCGTGGCCCCTGACCTTGCCCTTTTTCGAGTCTCGTAGCTCCTGGAAAGTCAAAAATACTAACATAAGGTGTTTTCTGCCAGACAGAGTTAAAACCAGAGGAGAGCCCGCATACCAAAGGCAGCCGGAGTACCGATACCCTTCTAGGAATGTCCTCCATGGCGTTTGGCGACCTGCCCTAACTCACTCCCTCTCTCATCCCCAAATCCCTAAATCTCCCACCACTTCATCCTTTGCAGCCTAATTTCCTTCTCTATCCACAGATCAGTATCTCCCAAACCGGCTCCTCTCTCGTTCCCCCCTTTTTTCCTCATCTCTCCCCTCACTCCGTAAGGTGATTTTCGAGATCCGTTTGGCTGGTAAAGATGGAAAATCAAGATGGAAACAATATCAATCAGAGGGAAGAAACAGAGATTTCAGAGATTCCGGATTTGGCTCTCACGATGCAAGCGATGAGCTTGGCAGATCCAGGCCTTTGCAGGATTCAAGATAATGAAGTAAAGAAGCAAGAATTACTTGACTTCTCTTGCTGTCTCATCATGAAGGTTGCAAGCACTGGGGGAACGCCGGGAGCTCTCTCTCAGCATACCATTGAAGAAGCGCTGTCCAGAGCATGGAAAGACAAGTTCAAAGGAATCTCCCAGGTATCAAGTTCTGTGTTTATGGCGCATTTCATATCACAAGACGATATGATCTCGGTTTACATAAAGCAGCCATGGGTAGTAAACTCTGAAAATCTGCTTGTTGATTGGTTTGACCCCAACCTTAATGCTACATCAAGTGCTAATTACAAGTTTGATAGTATCCTAGTCACAGTTAGAGCATATGGAATTCCTAGAAATAAGAGATCAATTAGTTTGCTGAAGAATATCCTCAATCAGGTGGGCGAAGTTTCAGATTTCCACATTTTGCAAGAAAGTAACCTCTTTGCCAAGCAAGATTACATATGGGGAACTGCTAAACTAATGGTAAATACTCCTTTAAAGGATAAGGCTCTTGTAAGCTTTCAGGATGGCTCCTCTACAGTATTTTATCTCCATTACGAAAAGATAAAAAGAGCATGTCTTTTCTGTGGTATTATGTTCCATAATGCACAAGATTGCAGACTCAGAAACAGTTTGGTATCAGCAAGGCAAAGAAACAGACAGTCGAGCGCAGACATACCCTCTCAGAGATTTGGACAATGGATTATCAATGAAAAAATGATACCAGCAGAATTAGTTCAGGCTGCTGCAATGGGTGACCAAATTTCAAGCCAAGCTGGAAGTGCAATGATTCAAAGGCTGCGTGATATGTTTGCAGAGGACCCTGATACGTCTCCAACGTATCTATAATTTCTGATGTTCCATGCTTGTTTTATGACAATACCTACATGTTTTGTTCACACTTTATATCGTTTTGATGCATTTTCCGGAACTAACCTATTGACGAGATGCCGTGCCAGTTCTGTTTTCTGCTGTTTTTGGTTTCAGAAAATCCTAGTAAGGAAATATTCTCGGAATGGACGAAATCAACGCCATCTCTTATAATTCCACGAAGCTTCGAACACCGAAGAGGGACGGAGGGGAGGCCGGGCCCCCACACACTATGGCGGCGCGGCCAGAGGAGGGGGGGGCGGCCTACTGTGTGGCCCCCCCGTAGCCCTTCCGACTCCGCCTCTTCTCCTATAAGAAGCCCCCTGACCTAAAACCTCGATACGGAAAAGCCACGGTACGAGAAACCTTCCGAGGCCGCCATCGAAGCCAAGATCTGGGGACAGAGTCTCTGTTCCGGCACGCCGCGGGATGGGGAAGTGCCCCGGAAGGCTTCTCCATCGACACCGCCATCTCCATCAGCTGCTCCCATGATGAGGAGGGAGTAGTTCTCCCCAGAGGAGGGCTGTACCGGTAGTTATGTGGTTAATCTCTCTCTCTCTCTTTGTACTCCAATACAATGATCTGATGAGCTGCCTTACATGATTGAGATCCATATGATGAGCTTTGTATCGCTACTAGTCTATGTGCTACTCATGTGATGTTATTAAAGTAGTCTATTCCTCCTGCATGGTGTAAAGGTGCCGGTGTGTGCACCGTGTGGTTCTTGTCGTAGGCTATGATCATAATCTCTTGTAGGTTGTGGAGTTAATTATTACTATGATAGTATTGATGTGATCTATTCCTCCTTTCATAGCGTAATGTGGACAGTGTGTATGCTATGTTAGTTCTCGGTTTATTTTGCAATGATCTATTATGCTCTAAGGTTACTTAAATATGAATACCGAATGTTGTGGCGCTTGTTAACTCCGGCTTGAGGGCTCTTGTAGCCCTACACAACGAATGGTGTTTGTCATCCAACAAAAGAGTGTATGTAGCACAAATGAGAGAAGTTATTATTTATTATGCGATCAACGTTGAGAGTGTCCACTAGTGAAAGTATGATCCCTAGGCCTTGTTTCCAATACTGCAAACACTGTTTACTTACTGTTCTACTGCATGTTTACTTGCTGCCATATTTTATTCAGACTACTATTACCACTCATATACATCCATACTACTTGTATTTCACTATCTCTTCGCCGAACTAGTGCACCTATACATCTGACAAGTGTATTAGGTGTGTTGGGGACACAAGAGACTTCTTGTATCGTGATTGCGGGGTTGCTTGAGAGGGATATCTTTGACCTCTTCCTCTGAGTTCGATAAACCTTGGGTGATTCACTTAAGGAAACTTGCTGTTCTACAAACCTCGTTCTTGGAGGCCCAACAACGTCTACGGGAAAAGAAGCGTGAGTGACATCAAGCTATTTTTGCGCCGTTGCCGAGGACGAATCAAGACACTCCATCAAGCCCGTCAACCGCCATCAAACCTCCCACGTCAACCACGCGCCAGTTGTGGACAGCAAGCTATTTTGGCGCCGTTGCCGGGGGAAAGGTAAAAGGCACTCATACTCCGGTCCCAGTAACTAAGTTATTTTTTGTTTCCGTTGTAAGTGCTCGAAGCTATTTCCTTTAGATCCTGCAATTGCATCTTTTGGTTTCTTGTTTACACTAGTTAGGCATAATGGAAAGCAACAGTGAGCTTCTTAATCTATTTCCTGAGTTAAGACATGGATTGTTTGCTGCGAAAATTTAAAAACCTATGGAATCTTATTTGCATGCTAGTAGCAATGATATTAGTATGAACGCTTTGAACACCATTGTTGTTAATGATATGGAAAATTCTAAGCTTGGGGAAGCTGGTTTTGATGAGCATGATATTTTTAGTCCCCCAAGCATTGAGGAGAAAATTTTCTTTGATGATACTTTGCCTCCTATTTATGATGATTATAATGATAGTGGTCTTTTGGTGCCGCCTACTATGGAGAGTAAATTTTATTATGATTATACTATGCCTCCTACATTTGATGAGAATGATAATGATAGCTACTTTGTTGAATTTGCTCCCACTGCAACTAATAAAATTGATTATGCTTATGTGGAGTGTAATAATTTTATGCATGTGGCTCATGACAAGAATGTTTCATGTGATAGTTATATTGTTGAATTTGTTCATGATGCTACTGAAAGTTATGAGAGAGGGAAACATGGTTATATGCACCTTAATAATATTAAGTTTCCCCTCTTTATGTTGAGAATCTTGAAATTGCACTTGTGTTTCTTTTCTATGCTTACCACTTTGTTCTTCATGAATTTATTTGTGTAGAAGATTCCTTTCATAGGAAGTGGGTTAGGCTTAAATGTGTTTTGAATTTGCTTCTTGATGTTCTCTTTTGCTTCAACTCTTATTTCTTGCGAGAGTATCATTAAAATTACTGAGCCCATCTTAATGGCTATAAAGAAAGCACTTCTTGGGAGATAACCCATGTGTTTATTTTACTACAGCACTTTTGTTTTTGTTGAGTCTTGGAAGTTGTTTACTACTGTATCAACCAGTCCTTATCATGTTTTTGTGCCAAGTAAAGTCTCTATGGTAAAGTTGATGCTAGATTTGGATTGCTGCGCAGAAACAGATGTTCATTCAATTGCGCGAAGTCTCTGTAGGTAACTCGGAAAAATCTGCAAATTTACGTGCGTGATCCTCAGATATGTACGCATTAGTTTTGAGTTTTTCCATTTGAGCAAGTTAAGTGCCCCTGCCAAATTCGTCTTTACGGACGTTCTGTTTTGTGATTTTGCCTTTTATTTCGCATTGCCGCTTTTGCTATGTTGAATGAGTTTCTTTGTTCCATTAACTTTCAAGCTTTGTGCAATGTCCAGAAGTATTAAGAATGATTGTGTCACCTCTGAACATGTGAATTTTGATTATACACTAACCCTCTAATGAGTTTGCTTGAAGTTTGGTGTGGAGGAAGTTTTCAAGGGTCAAGAGAAGAGGATGATATACTATGATCAAGAAGAGTGAAAGGTCTAAGCTTGGGGATGCCCCGGTGGTTCATCCCTGCATATTTTAAGAAGACTCGAGCATCTAAGCTTGGGGATGCCCAAGGCATCCCCTTCTTCATCGACAACTTATCAGGTTTCTTCTATTGAAACTATATTTTTATTCTGCCACATCTTATGTACTTTGGAGGAGTGTGCTTTTATTTTCGTTTTGTTATTTTCATTCTCTGAATAAATTCATGCTCATGTGTGGGAGAGAGACACGCTCCGCTTTTTCATATGAACACTAGTGTTCTTCATTTTTGCTTTTAATGTTCAAGGGCGAAAGTTGATCGCTTCACTTGTTGCTATTTGGTTGGAATCAGAAAATGCTTCATATGGTTTGGAATAACTTTATACTTGGCAATTGTTTTGAGCTCTCATAGATCATGTTTAAGCTCTTGCATCATGTAGTTTAACCTATTAATGAAGAACTACATAGAGCTTGTTAAAATTTGGTTTGCATGATTGGTCTCTCTAAGTCTAGATATTTTCGGTAAAGTGTTTGAGCAACAAGGAAGGCAGGTGAAGAGTCTTATAATGCTTGCAACATGTTCTTGTGTAAGTTTTGTTGTACCGGTTTATACTTGTGTTTGCTTCAAACAACCTTGCTAGCCCAAACCTGAGAGGAAATGCTTCTCGTGCATCCAAAACCTTGAGCTAAAACCTATGCCATTTGTGTCCACCATATCTACCTACTATGTGGTATTTTTCTGCCATTCCAAAGTAAATTACTTGAGTGCTACCTTTAAAATTTCATTCCTTTATCTTTGCAATATATAGCTCATGGGACAAATAGCTTAAAAACTATTGTGGTAATGAATATGTAGTTATGTGTCTTAATTCTTATAAGTTGCTTGTTAAGCGGTAACCATGTTTCTAGGGACGCCATCAACTTTTTACCTTTGTTGGATATCATGTGAGATGCTATGCATGTTCGTCTTGTCTGAAGTAAGTGCGATTTCATGATCAAATGGTTTGAGTATGCATATGTTAGAGAAGAACATTGGGCAGCCAACTAAAGCCATGTATCATGGTGGAAGTTTCAGTTTGGACATACAACCTCAATATCTTATGAGAATATTATTTGTTGTTGAATGCTTAAGCATTAAAAGAGGAGTTCATTATCTGTTGTCTATGTTGTCCCGGTATGGATGTCTAAGTTGAGAATAATCAAAAGCGAGAAATCCAATGCGTGCTTTCTCCTTAGACCTTTGTACAGGGCATAGAGGTACCCCTTTGTGATACTTGGTTGAAACATATGTCATGCAATGATAATCCGTGTTATCCGAGCTGATTAGGACAAGGTGCGAGCACTATTAGTACTCTATGCATGAGACTTGCAACTTGTAGGAAGTATTATGCATAGCACATATGAATTATTACTACCGTTGACAAAATTGTTTCCATGTTTTCAAAAAAAAAGCTCTAGCACAAAAATAGTAATCCATGCTTCCCTCTGCGAAGGGCCATTCTTCTACTTTATGTTGAGTCAGTCTACCTACTTCTCTCTATCTTAGAAGCAAACACTTGTGTCAACTGTGCATTGATTCTTACATAATTGCTTATTTGCATTCATCATATTACTCTATGTTGACAATTATCCATGAGATGTGCATGTTGAAAGTTGAAAGCAACTACTGAAACTTATATCTTCCTTTGTGTTGCTTCGATGCCTTTACTTTGAATTTATTGCTTATGAGTTAGCTTTTATGCAAGTCTTGTTGATACTTGTCTTGAAAGTACTATTCATGAAAAGTTTTGCTATATGATTCATTTGTTTAGTCATTATCTTTGTTAGCAATCTTTTGCTTCAGATCACTCCGTTCATGTCATATGCTTTACAATAATGTTGATCAAGATTATGATGGTAGCATGTCACTTCAGAAATTATTCTTGTTATCGTTTACCTGAGGGCGTAGGAACTAAGCAGGGATGCTTGATACGTCTCCAACGTATCTATAATTTCGATGTTCCATGCTTGTTTTATGACAATACCTACATGTTTTGTTCACACTTTATATCGTTTTGATGCATTTTCCGGAACTAACCTATTGACGAGATGCCGAAGTGCCAGTTCTGTTTTCTGCTGTTTTGGTTTCAGAATCCTAGTAAGGAAATATTCTCGGAATGGACGAAATCAACGCCCGACATCTTATAATTCCACGAAGCTTCCGAACACCGAAGAGGGACCGAGGGAGGCCCGGGGCCCCACACACTATGGCGGCGCGGCCGAGAGGGGGCGCCGGCCTGTGTGGGCCCCAGGCCCTCCCTCGCCTCTTCGCCTATAAGCCCCACGACCTAAAACCTCGATACGGAAAAGCCACGGTACGAGAAACCTTCCGAGCCGCCGTCGCAAGAAGCAGAGGACTCTCTCTGTTCCGCACGCCGCCGGGACGGGAAGTGCCCGGAAGGCTTCTCCATCGACACCACCGCCATCTCCATCAACGCTGCTCCCATGATGAGGAGGGAGTAGTTCTCCCCCGAGGCCGAGGGCTGTACCGGTAGCTATGTGGTTAATCTCTCTCTCTGTACTCCAATACAATGATCTCATGAGTTGCCTTACATGATTGAGATCCATATGATGAGCTTTGTAGCGCTACTAGTCTATGTGCTACTCATGTGATGTTATTAAAGTAGTCTATTCCTCCTGCATGGTGTAAAGGTGCCAGTGTGTGCACCGTGTGGTTCTTGTCGTAGGCTATGATCATAATCTCTTGTAGGTTGTGGAGTTAATTATTACTATGATAGTATTAATGTGATCTATTCCTCCTTTCATAGCGTAATGTGGACAGTGTGTATGCTATGTTAGTTCTCGGTTTATTTTGCAATGATCTATTATGCTCTAAGGTTACTTAAATATGAATACCGAATGTTGTGGCGCTTGTTAACTCCGCCTTGAGGGAGCTCTTGTAGCCCTACACAACGAATGGTGTTTGTCATCCAACAAAAGAGTGTATGTAGCACAAATGAGAGAAGTTATTATTTATTATGCGATCAACGTTGAGAGTGTCCACTAGTGAAAGTATGATCCCTAGGCCTTATTTCCAAGCAAACTTACTTTGTTCTACTGAATGTTTACTTGCTGCCATATTTTATTCAGACTACTATTACCACTCATATACATCCATACTACTTGTATTTCACTATCTCTTCGCCGAACTAGTGCACCTATACATCCACAAGTGTATTAGGTGTGTTGGGGACACAAGAGACTTCTTGTGTGTGCGTGATTTCTTTGGAGGGATTTCCCTCCCGAGTTCGATAAACCTTGGGTGATTCAAAGGAAAACTTTCTGTGTTCTGGAAAGCCCACAACACTACAGGAAAAGAAGCGTGAGTAGACATCAGACCCCAAAGGCAAAGGTAAGTTAACTGAGTATTCATCCAATGCACAGATGCAGTCACGAGCACAAGGCACAAATAATCCATCCTTAACGAGGCAGGCTTGCGGTCCAAAACTTGTAAACGTAGCAGTCATTCAGAAAGTAGGAGATAGCCAAGTGGTAACATATGATGCAGCAGGCCAGAATGAAAAACATTCTAAACATTCTCAAGGCAAAGAAAATCACAACAAAAAAGGGTATGGTTTAGCTGAAGTGGAAGGGGATATTCGGCAGTAGGAATCTAGACTGCTAGTTAGTGCTAGCCTAAGGCATCCTCAAACTGAGGGAAACTCTCTTACTCAAGGGCAACCTAATGAGCAGGTCGCAGTTGAAACTCCTGCAAGGATGCCAAGTTCGAAAAGATCAGCACCATTAGCTGAAGATACAAATCAACCAGAGGCCAAAAAACAAATGGCTATGCAAAATGAGGGTCTAGGTGTTCAGGGAATGTATATGCAAATGATGGGGCCTCAACATTCGTCCAGACCTTCTAGTCAGTATCCAATTAGGCCCACATCACCATACAATCCAAGTTTGACTCTTGCTCAAAATGCACACATGATGAATTCTGCATTTGGCTATCAGAATTTTCCGGCACAACAAGGTATACTTGGAGCAGCCCCATCTCATGCACAACTGTTTGCTATAGGCGATGCCAGTCCTTCAACAAAAAAGCAAAACATAGACCTTCAAGATGGGATGTTCAAGCTCAGGGATCAACTTCCTATACTCTTGGAGCTGCCACTTGGAGGAGGAATGCACATGCGCCTCAAGTTCAGAGAAGCTCACCTGCTACGATGATGACTGTTGTTCCAGTTTCACCGTGCAAATCTGATGCGAATAGTGCAGCAGCAGGATACTATGACCATGACCCATGGCCTTTGCACACTCCCGCAAACTCATTCTCTCAACATAACTAGGACTGTAAGCAAGGAGTATTTTCTCCACCACAAATGGACAGAGATCTCTATGAAGCACCAAGTTGGGTCGCTTCAGGAAGCAGGAATGAGGAGCTCAGGGATACAAATGGAAAAAAGGACAGGCTATTCAAGCTCAAACCATGGTGGACCAAACTCAAGGCACAGGAAACAATGATATTGCAGCTGAAAAGGCAGAGGCGCCAGCCTTTAAGGCGCCACGGGCGCAATGAGAGCATTAGGTTGGAACTGTCAAGGCATGGGCAAGAGCCTTGGCAGTGCCAAAATGCTACATGTTGCCAGAATGATCCATGCTTCTAAACCGCAGGTAACCTTCATTTCTGCAATCAAATCTAGTAAGGTGAATTCTTCGGACCTTGTCACTAGGTTTAATATGAATGATGCTCTTGTAGTTCTTGAGGCTCGGGGGGTGGGCTGATGTGGACAGACGATCTTCAGCTTCATGTACATAGTGCTAGTTTCTATGTAATATTAGCTACTGCTACTTTAGTTTCTTCTGGTCATAGTTTTGGTCTCATATGTATATATGGCGATCCCTATCATCGTCAAACCAAATCTATATGGGATCAAATTGCTACTTCTGTGTATTACAATGATAACATGCCTATGCTTTGTATGGGGGATTTCAATGAACTATTGTATGCCATGGATAAGAACTCCTCTAATATTAATGTCCCTCGTATGAATGCTTTTCGTCTTCTTGTAAAAAATTGTGGTTTTTTGATTTGGGGTTTAGTGGTCCTGCTTATACTTGGTCTAATAAACGTTTCTCTTCTAATCCCACTTTTGAGCGCCTTGACAGATGCTTGGTTAATGCAGAGTGGTGTGATATTTTTCCTGTGTCCAATGTTTATAACATGCCTATCTATCATAATATTAGTGATCATGCAGCAATCTTATTATCTACGGAAGGACCGGTAAGGAAAATCAAACGAAGTTTTAAATTTGAAAACTGGTGGTTGAAAGAAGTAGACTTTCAGGAGCAAGCCAAGGCAGCTTGGAGTGCTTCTACAAATAAGTCCTTCTGCAACAGAACTAATCATCTTGCAGGGAAACTTAGGATATGGTGCAGGAAAAAGAAGCCCCTACAGCAAGAACTAACCAGCATTCAAAATCAGATCAAACAAATCCAAATGCAACCACTGGAGAGTCAAGACCACAATGAAGAGGCGACTTTGCTTACAAGGTATGAACAAACCATGACAAAACTTACTGAATCTTACATGCAAAGAGCTAAGAAACACTGGATTAAGGATGGTGATAGAAATACTTCTTTTTTTTTCATAAATCAATCATTAAGCGGAGAACAAGAAATTCTATTGTTTCCATTAAGGATGAGAATGACATTCTGCAACATATGCCTGAGAAGATTAGTAGCACTTTTGTAAACTATTTCAGATCTATCTTTGCTTCTCCAAGTGCTAATCATGGCAGGCCTTATCTGAATACTCAATTACCACAAGATACCAACGATTTCACATATAGTATTCCAGATGAAAAAGAAGTTCTAGAGACCTTGAAAGAGATGAGACGAAATGCTTCTCCAGGGCCAGATGGTTTCAATGTGGAGTTCTATATTGCCACTTGGGAATGGATAGGTAAGGATGTGGTGCAGCTGGTAACAAACTTTTTCCAGTCAGGTATAATGCCTTCCCATATCAATGACACTCATATAGCTCTTATCCCAAAAAAATTGGTTCCTCTTGTTCCAGCAGATTATAGGCCAATAAGCCTTTGCAATGTTATTTATAAAATTATTGCGAAATGCATTGCTAATAGGCTTAAACCCCACCTGCCGGATTATGTTCATCCTTCACAACAAGCTTTCATTGAGGGTAGAAGAATAAGCAATAACATCATTATAGCTCAAGAAATAACTCATTCTTTTGCCCTCAGCTCTTGGAAAGAAAAAGCTTTTATGATAAAGATTGATCTAGCTAAGGCGTTCGATAGGTTGGAATGGAATTTCATAGTCTCTGCACTTCAGCGAAAAGGTCTTCATTCTCATTTTATTAATCTCATATATGCCTGCATTTCTTCCCCTACTTTCTCTGTTATTATAAATGGCCAAACTTTTGCTAAGTTTAAAGGTGATAGAGGTATTCGACAAGGATGTCCTTTATCACCATATCTTTTTGTTCTGGCAATAAATGAACTGTCTCTGTCTTTGCAAGATGCAATGAGAACTAACAGTTTTGCAGGTATAAAGTTGGGAACTGGCTGTCCCTCTATTCATTCACTGCTTTTTGCTGACGATCTCTTGCTTTGTGGACAAGCTAGTGAACAGGAAGCTTCAAGAATGAAGCAAATCCTTCAAAGCTTCTGTTCTTTATCGGGACAAACCCCAAACTGGGCCAAATCAGGTATAATCTTTAGTAAACATGTTGATTCTCACACTATGTCCTGTATCAAATGGATTTTCCAGGTTCCTAATATAGATGGTAATTTCATCCATCTTGGTCATCCGCTCATTATTCCTGGTAAGAATAGATGTGCTGCTTACAATTTTGTGTTGGATAAATTTAAGTTTAAGCTTTCAACTTACAAGGCTGACCATCTTTCCCATGCTGCTAGACTGGAACTTATCAAGTCTGTTTTTTCTTCTATACCAGTCTATTACATGTCAAACATCCTTTTCACAAAAAAATTCATTGCTAAAATTAGAACTATCATTAGGAATTTCTGGTGAACTGGTATTAAAAACGAATCAACTACTAGATGTTTATGCTTGCGTGCTTGCAAAGATATTTGCACTTCTAAAAATGAGGGTGGATTAGGCATAAGAAATTTGCAGGCCATGAACCAAAGCTTACTTCTCATGACTGCTTGGAGAATTGCTAATAACAGGGATACATATCTTTACTCGGTTTTAAAGTCTAAATATTTTGTCGATTCTTCTATTTGGAGACCAAATGTTAATACACCTAAATCAGCTTTCTGGGCTTCTATTCTAAAAGTTCTTCCTATTCTCAAAGATCACACTTTCTATCAGCTATCATCTGGACAGGTTTCAATTTGGAGCACTCCTTGGTGCAATGGTTGGGTTAACATTTATGACTCACTTATTATTCAAGAAAGGAATTTGTCTACCCTACGCAGGTCAAGGATCTTTGGATAGGAAGTCAAAAGCAATGGATTAACCACTTAATTGAAGCTTTATTTCAGGAACCCTTAGCCACTTCTATCAAGCAGACGCCAATACTGCATACAGAGGACAATGATCTCCTTGTTTGGAAGCTCACGCCCACAGGGATATGCAACACCAAGAGTGCATACAAAGCATGCCTACAAAGGATGTATGACAATGGTGAACCACAACCTACACAGGTAAATCTGAATGTTGTTCATCTTCTCAAAAGAATTTGGAAAAGTAAGAATATGCTTCCCAGGATACAAACTTTCGGCTGGAGACTCTTACGAAAAGCTATCCCTACAGGAGCGCGTGTAGGTAGATACTCGAAACACATAAGCAAGCTTTGTTGTAGGTGCAGCATGGAGGAAACAGATGTTCATATATTCTTCCTTTGCCCTTTTGCTAGGGCTGTCTGGTTCTCTTTTCCTTGGTGTATCAGAATAGATCAAGTAGTGGATGAGAGCAGAAGTATAACTCAAACTCTTTTAAACATCCTTAATATGAACCATCCTTATGCTTCTATTGAAAATCTTCCCACCTACCTTTGGTGTATCTGGAAATCTAGGAATTATTGTTTATTCAACAGACAAGTGAGGCATGCTTTTCAAATACAACATATGGCTAATGCTTTGAACCAGAATATGGAAATGCTTGATGTTTTGCAGGTTGCGACTAACAGAAACCTTGGAGCAAGTGAAGAGAATCATCAGCATGAGAAGAAGGAATTGCAGGTGAATGATAAAGATATGACTCAAGGAATTACATTGAAATCTGACATGCTTATCAATGGAAGTAAGATTTTCGCTGACGCGACCAGGAAGACTAGGAAGATTCCAGGAATAGAAGACGATACTTCTACAGGACTGGGAAGTTTCTTCCTTATTCATAGACATAACATACAAGAGAAGATTTTGATACAAGCTTCTTCGATCTCAGCAACTCCATCCCCAATTTATGCTGAAGCTATGAGTCTGCTCCTAGCTGCCCAGATTGCTGAAAAGCTCAATGTTGATAGACCTGTTTTCTTCAATGACAACCTCACTTTGGTAAAGGCAGCAGCAGCCTCAAGAATTTCAGATAAGCAGGTACCATGGGAGCTAAGGGAACAAATAGAGCACTACCAGAAGGTCTCAAGAAATTTAGATGCAAAGATATTTCATATAAATAGGGACCTCAATGGTATATCTCACAACTGTGCTAAACAGGCAACTAGACAACTTCAGTCTTTGCCAATCTTCAGTTGCAAGAATTCAACTCACTTAAAAGTAGGAGTATGCCCTGTAGTTTCTTCTCTCTCAAATTTTCATTACAAGGGCATTGTTCTACATGTTGTACACTGTATATGAGTTGAATCAATATATTTGGCGCCCCCGGCGCCCCTCTTGTTCAAAAAAAACCAGAGGAGAGTGGTTGTTTAGAAAATCCCTGTAAAAAATATAAAACATGGAAATAACATTATATAAGATGCAAATATTTGGCAATAAACTACAAAGTTCATGCATGCATTTTACATGCATCACTTGTCTTCTAAAGTATGGATAAGACCCACCAAAAAATAAAAAATAAAAAAGTGCTTTACCTACCAAGGGGCAAGAGGTACCTAAGTTGACTCTCTTGAGGAAATTATATGTTTACAATGACAACTTAAGTGATCCTAAGTAAATTAGCATGTGGTGTGGGTACTCATGGTGAAGGTGCATGAAACATTCAAATTGTAGTATGTCAAGCACACAAACCATAGAATCTCTGGAACAAAAGATGCTTGGAACTCCATCCTTATGATTACCATTGACATGAACTACATATCTCAAAACTGTACCCAACTATCTTTTATTTTATTTGAGGACTAGCACATATGTTCCCTACTTACTTTCTGTTATCCAAGAGTCAAAAGAGTCAAAATACTCAAAGTATTCAAAAAGAAAAGAAACAAAAAGTCTTCCAAAAATTATATAGGTTCATCCAAGCATACTTTATGATCTATAATACTTTTGATTTGTTTGAACACAATACCACTTATTGTTGAGCATATTGTGTAGATTTTTTTTGACACTTTTACCGTAGGGGAATCCCCTACGGTGTAATTTTTATATTAATCAAGGAACAGACTGTACAGGGACGCACTAAGAGTATTGCGTAGATTGTAAAACATATAACTTTATAGCTCACTTGCTTATTGTTATTCTTCAAGGATTGAACCTTGCGAACTTTGTGTGATAATGAAAAGAAGCAAAGCAACAAACTCCAAAGTCCATGTTAGTTTTATCACCTTTATGCTCGAGGGCGAGCATAGGTTAAGCTTGGGGATGTTGATGCATGTAAAATGCATGCATGAACTTTGTAGTTTGTTGACACGTATTCCCACATATTTGCAACATATATGATGTTATATCCATGATTTATATTGATTTTTGGGGATCTACCAATGATCCTCCTTATTTTGGTTATAACTCTGCAGGACAAGAAAATCTTGTTTTGTTTATTTTTAACTTTCATGGATCTAAACGAAGTAAAATTGAGCTAGGATTCAGGGGATATCAATATTTTATCAAGAGAAGCATCTGGAGCACTTGGATCTCACGGGATGGGCCAGGAGGGCCAAAATAGGCCAGGTGGTGTGCCCAGGTGAAAGTTCAGAGATGGTAAACCTAGAGGGGGGTGAATAGGTTTCTACATATTTTAATTCTTTCTTTGCAGTATTAGGCTTTGCGGAATATAAATGTGAGCCTAATACAAACTAGGTGAGGCAACATAGATGATAATGCAAGTATCTCAAGTACAAAGGCTCTCACGGGATATATAATACAAGTAAAGAGTTCGGTTAGGGATAACCGAAAGCACGCGGAGACGAAGATGTATTCCCGTGTTCCCTTCCTTTGCAAGAAGGTACGTCACGTTTGGAGAGGTGGGATCCCACGAAGGATTTCCCAACGCCATGAAGGCTCACGTTCTTCTCCGAGCCTATCCTGCGAAGGAATAACTCTTTCATTTATGGTAGACTTTGAGGCAGCCTCCAAACCTTCACAATCCTTGTCGGAGTAAATCCACAACCCAGATGCTTCCGGGTGATTTTTCCCACCTAGGGTTTCCAAGAAACCCTAGAGAGCAAGTCTCTTCAAGAATACAAGGGGGACGAGATTTGGCTCGGTGAGACTATAGATCAAGACCTCCTCTAGATATTCCCCAGAGGGATTTGAGATTGGGTAGAGGAGGAGGGAGATCCGAAGCTTTTGGTGTTTGCAACAATGGAGTATGAGAGAGAGAGAGCTCAAGAACAAAGTGTAGTGTAGTGCCTAACTGTTCTGAGGTAGGTGAAGGGGTATTTATAGCCTAAGTTGAAATCCAGCCATTGGGGAGGTCCAGCTCAGCTTTTTGGTCGAAGAGGCCAGTTTGCTAGGCCAGGCGCCGGACCAGTCGGTGGCACACCCGGTACCATCGAGCTGCAGACCGGGCCAGCCGGCAGCCGCCGGGCGTGGCGCCGGGCCTGCACCGAGTGGGCATGTCAACCTCCTGGAAGTGCTCCGATGTGCACTGGCACAGGGGCCGGCCTACGCCGGTGTGAGAGCCGGCGTCGCCGGACCTTGCGCCGGGCCGGCCGGCAGAGACCGGGCCAGGCACCGGGCAAACTTTCCATGCACCCTGGAATGCCCCTGGTGGGCACCGGTGCCAGAGCCGGTCGGCGCCGGGCCAGCCGGTGCCTCGGCCGGTGGCGCCGAGCCAGATGCCGGGCTCCTTGAGAAAAAAATGACTCCTTTGTTTTCTTCGAAGTGGAGGGTCTCCCTTCACCTTCTTGTTTCCATTGATACACCTTTATGATTGATAGACTAATACCTGAGAATAAACTTGTATGCACGTATTAGTCCAATACTCTAGCTACGGTGTCATTGGTACCAAAATAATGGATAAGGGTAAAATACCCTTACAATCTCCCCCTTTTTGGTGTACGATGACAAACCGAGCTAGAGTCACCTATAAATATTATGATAAGCTCAAAATCTTGATTCCATATAAGATATTAAGACAGCTCCCCCATAATGTATGCACTTGGAGAGTTTGCGTTTGAATGCAAAGTGCACCATTTGTAAAATATGAGAAGATCCCCCAATATCTTTAGGAAGCAAGCATGGTATAGACAAGTATATAATAAGATATAAGCATAATCGTCCAACATAGAGATTAAGCATACAATAACTTGTCCACACACGAATAATTAAAAGTAGCAATGATTCCGGAAATGAAAGCAAGCAAATAGCACAAGCCAAGCAAGAAGCAAATAAAGTAGCAATGGCTTGTGCAAAACATCAACATCCATCCAGGAAACCCGTAATCCTAGACTCTACTCTCTTCTCCCCCTTTGGCATCGGAACACCAAAAAGGCAGGAGAGAGCAGGGATGCTAGCATTCCCCATCAATAGAACTCCTCCCCAGTAGCTGGGGACGCCTCTTCATCATCGTCTTCATCATCACCAGACTCATCAGAGCCAGACCTAGCAACATCAAGAGCAGGAGCAGTCCTAAACCGAGTCATGGGAGAAGGAGCACCATGTGAAGATCCACTGGGAGCAAACAAGGATAGATCAAAGTTCTGGAACATGGCATCATCAATGGGAGACATCTCCCAAGTTGGAGCAGTCACTGGCTCTAGTTCAGGACCAGCAGGAGGAACATGGTGGTTTCTTGCAACCATGAATTCATTCTAGCGACTCCTAGTCTCTTGATTCGCAGCAAGACTTTGATGAGCCACATCATTGGTATTCCTGCACATTTGCCACAAATTTGCCAAGAAGCGAGATGCACTCCGCTTGGGGCGCATAGAGGAGCTGAAACTAGCAGCCGGATCATGCCTTTCCTTGCACCTGCGCTCCGAAGGCATCAAGTCAGGGATTTCAGGTTTGTGTCCACGAGGTGGAATTTTGAAGGGTTCCATCTTTATCACTTGATCTTTCCTATTGAAAGGAGTTGGCACAACGACATTGATAAGCTGCTAGATGTACCGAGCAAAGTTCGGAGTCATGAGATTGCGAACATAGCGTCTCAGTTCATTGTAGAGAAAGTCACAGCCATCAATCCTCCTAATGTTTTGATGACGGCAGTAGTACATGAGGTTGAGATGGTAGGATCGGCAGTCACTAGAATCTCCGGACTTTCTGATCAGACTCTCACGGAATATCTTGGCTAGGACTTGGTAAGAGTAATACATCCCTGAGATGAGTGGAGGAGCATGTGCAGGATCTGGAAGATAACATAATGCAATGTTACCGTGAGTGAATGGATCCTCAGTGTGGATCTGAAAGCCATGAGCACGACCACCACCAAATCCGATTGCTTGACAGAAGTCAAGGTAGTTGCAAGAGTATTGTTGCATCCTAGTCATCCAAGTCATAGTGTGAGCAAGATCATCATGGAAGTAAATTGCAGAGTGAAACTGACGAACAAGGATCGCGCAATACTCCCTGGTAATATCAGAGTTGCCAGGCTTCAAGCACACAAGATCAAGAAGTTCCATCTTCTGCAAAGCATCAACCACAAAACGATACTCAATGGCACTATACATGAGGCGCTCTTCCCTGTTGATAGCCATGGGCTGCACAAAGGTGCCATTCCTCATATGTTCTAGAGAACTGTAGAAGTCATCCCAGAAACAAGCCTGAGTCTTAGTCCATAATTCCATGTCACCACCGGTGTAGGTTCTTTCATTGAAACAATAGGGATTGGACTCTCTGAATCTCCTCCAGCCAGCAATTTGAACTGTACCAGTATTGTATCCTGGTTGTTGCTCCTCAAGATCGTCATCTTGAGCTACATTTTTGTCTTTCCTCTTATTCCCTGTTGTCTTGATCCTATCACTGGCAGAACTGGGCGGACCACTACTCTGAGCTGGCTTGCTAGGCACACGAGTGCTAGTACGGCACCTCGGGGGCCTCTCAGTCTTGCCCCTCTTGGCAGCAGCACGGTTGCCATCACTAGAACCACCTGCGAAAGAGAAAATAAGGGGAGATAGCCGTGGGATAAGTGTACATGTCATCAGGAATAAGGAGGCCAAAAGGTATAATATGTATATAAGTGTTTTGACGAAATTGCGCAAAAATCTGGGTGAGTCGATGTGTAGGCCAGCAGCACCAGGCAGTAGACCGGACTGGCAGGTCGGGCAGCCGGTCTGCCAGGCGGCACGTCGACCCAGCCAGTGTATGAGCCGGCATACCGGGCCATAGGCCGGGCTGAAAATATTGTTATGAATTGAGGTGTATGGCCGACAAACTCATGCAAAAAACTCATGTACTTGTACACATATTATAGCAATATAGAGTGAGTCCCATGAATTGAGGTGTATGGCATTCCAATGGCACAATGTACTAGGCCTAACCCTAACCCTAACCCTAGATTCTCAAATCCCTCATAATTGGAGCAATGGACAAGGGGATCCAAGACATAGGGAGGTGAGGAGAAGAATTACCCGAAGACATTGCTCTCCTTTCTCAATGGAGCAAGAAAAACTTCAGGGGAGGGCTTGGAGAGGAAAATCCCAAGAACTCCAAAACTTGTTTGAGAAGGACCAAATTCTTTGGTGAAGATCCTCCAAAGGCCCTGATCTATGGTGGATTGGAGTATGAGGAGTTTCTAGTGGTGGGAATGCCCTAGGAGATGAGGGAGCAGTAGGGGCGGCGTCAATGGCAGCAGAGATTGAAGGGGAGAATGAGAAAGAAACCCCGAGACCCTCAACCCTCACTTATGTTGTCGACGGCCGGTGTCTGGGCCGGCAGACCGGGTTGTGCGTCGGTCCGCCGGTGGCAGGGCCAGCAGCATCGAGTCAGGCACCAGGCTGCCAATTGTTAACCCCCTTTTGTATTTTCTTTATGGGGAAATTTTGTGAAGGTTGAGAAGATTACATGCACAATATAGACAGATAGATTTTTGAGAAGAGGAGCATAGACACGGGGTAGGAACACATGTTTTTTCTAGGCATACCACTGGAGTGAAATCCAAACAAGATGTAAATAGCAACAATGGGGAGTATTCGAAATATATCAAGAATCACAAACTTTTTAGAATCATTTTGCAATAAGATCAGTGACAAGGGATTAACTTGTCAATGCCTACAGGTTGTAGACTTAGGGTTTCGTAGAAAGTAGAGGGCAAGTAGATCTCGAAGGTTTAGCCGAAAAGGTGCTCGACTCAGAAAATATGGTGTGTGTTGACAATAGATTCGATCCCCTCTTTCTCCTTGGCTCCCCTTTATATAGGAGGTAGAGCCCAGGCCTTTCGTGTCGGGTAAGTTACAAACTGCTGAGACACGTATTAGGCCTTTCCTATTTTTCTACACGGTTCCTAATACAACTCTATTTTCCTTATCAATGATCTATGGGCTTCTGGGCCTTCAATGCTTCAGGTCGCGGGCCTTCAGACAACCTCGGGTACTTTATTCGGCAGGCCTATTCGGCATGCCTATGTTAGTAGCTCCCGATATTTTGCTTGAATCGTAGAGTCGAATAAAATCTCCATCGTAGAACCAAGTCGTATGTTTATAGAACTTTCAAATTACCATAAATATTTTGCGCAATGTCCATATTGTACAGGGATGATGGTAGATGGGGCTGGTTCATCTGACGTGTCAGGTACCAGTTAACTGCAATTGTGGCAAACCCAAAAAAACCTACTTCAGGCTCGAGTCCCTGGACTCGAACTCGGGATACCAGCGTAATTCGACACGCGCCGCTTAATGACTTACCGTGAACCGAATCCCAGTTATGTTTTATCGGATACCTAACGCGTCTGTTCGGATTTTTCTTCACATCTATTGACACTGATAAAATGGAAGAGCGCATTCAGGTGCGATACCACGCCACACAAGATAGATTCTGGGGACTTACCTTCGTAATCTCTTTCGACTTACGACACTTGGAGTTTTTACCGCGGCGGACGCGCTCCGAGAATATATTGTCGAGTGCCTTTGTCGGCTGTTGGAATTGCAAATTTATTCAAATTGTCTCATGAAATAATATCTTGATCTCCCGATGGGAGTACATGACGAGTTATGTGTAACTTGAAGATGTAGGATGAAAATTCTTCGTCCGTAATTCTATATTGTCTTGCTATTCTCTTCTTTCTTCTTCCTCGTATTTCATCGGGTGCGCGACCAGCGCTCCCGATGGGAGTAGCCCCGAGGATACAGCCGAGTGTTTGCACTTGGTTGTAGGCTCATATTTTGTTATTTTGGTCGAATCTGTATTTTTCTTTTCGCCACATTATCTTATCAGGAGTATAGACAATACTCCTGATAAGAGTAGCCCCCGAGCATATGAACAGATGCTTACATTTGGGCATAGGCTCTCGAAGTTTGTATTTAACCGTGCGCTTCTTCAGATCCCGAAGTTTTTGTTGTCGCCATATTTTGTTTCACTACTCGAAGTTTTTTCAAATGACGTCGTTGCCGACGACAACCACGTACGCCCACCTTGGGAAGCCACGACTCCTGTCAATCCACTGTTGCGTGGGTCCAAAACCTTGCACCTTCGACACATCGCGCAAGTGGACCGCGCACGTCGTCCGGAATTCCGGCACGCGCGCGGTAACTTCCCTCCAATAAATTTGTTGTAAAAAGACCTTTTACCCCTTGAAGACGTGGTGGCTCAGGATCTCCTCTTTTTCTATCCAACGACGTAGCTTCATTGTCTTCCTCTATAAAGCCATGACCTACTCCTCTTTTTTTCCCTTTGCTGCGCCGCACATCTTCTCCCCTGTTCATCTTCTTCCTCGAGCACCTCGCGCCCACCCTCTGGTCTTGTTCTCGCCTCTCTCCTTCGCACTCTGCGCCATGCCACCACGCACCAAGCGCTGCTCGTCCCGTGCTCCAAGCGCCGACGAGCATATGGAGAAACCCAAGATCTCTGGATGGGAGAGGTCGAAGCTATCCGCTAAGGACCATAAGATGATGAAGAAAATGGGATTGTTCAACAATGAAGCCATGCAGATCCCTGGAGATGAGAGTTCTCCCCATCCTCCGATCAATTTTCGGGTAACCTTTGTCGATTTCCTCACTCGTGGCCTCTCTATCCCTGTCCACAAATTTCTTCGCGACCTTCTTTATGCTTATGGGATTCAGCTACATCAGCAGACCCCAAACTCTATCCTTCACATTTCTATCTTCATCACACTTTGCGAGTGCTTCCTGGGCATCCACCCGCACTGGGGCCTTTGGAAATGCATCTTCTATCTCCGACGCAACAACTCGAAGAACATCGTCTACAACGTAGGTGGCATTTGCATATGCGTCCGTCCAGAAGTTGGATATTTCGATGTGAACTTCGCCGACTCCATCTAGGGTTGGCGTCGGAGGTGGCTCTATGTCAAGGATGAATCCACTCCTGCTCAAGAATATGGGCTTGCACCTTTTGATGCTACTGAAGATATTTAGTGGCGCCAATCTTGGAATGCAGAAGCTTCAGCCGAAGAAAAAACAGCTACTGATGCTCTGCTTGCACGCATCCGAAAGTTTCGGAATACAGATGGGGCTGAACTGTCAGGTGTGCATATTATCGCCTACTTCCTGTGCATCCACATCCAGCCTCTCCAAGCCCGAAAAATCCTATGTGGATGTATTCGGGTGCTGAAGATCCCGACAGGGTCTCTGCCGAGCTTCCTCTGAAGGACTTGGAGAAACTTGTCCGCTGTTTCACTTCGTTGAGCAAGAATCACGAAGTTCCTTCTTCCTGCCGCGTGGAGCCCTTCAGTGGAGGCCATGCCCTTCCCAAAGTAAGTAGTTTTCTTCGAGTTAAGTTCTTGTTACTTGAATGTTTTGCTTTTGTTTCTTGACAAAAAAATTCCTTCCCATAGCTTTTGCCTGTAGAAACACCGAGTTCTTTCCTCTTTTCTCCCACTGCCTGAAGGTGGTGAAGTGGATGAGTGAGCCATTATACACGACGACTCGCAAGAGTCCTCTGTTCCTGAGGGCGAACCCGCCGAATCCCACAAAACAGTGGGTTCCTCTGATGAAGAGGCAGAATCAGAGCAACGCTCTGACTCTGCTCATTCCGTTTCTCCTCCTCCTGTTGCGTCTCCAGATGGTCGCAAGAGGATGAGGAACGATGACGAAGATTCTGGCGCGTCCAAGCTCGCCGAACCAACTGCTGAAGAATCTTCTCCGGACGACCAAGAGGCCTTCGACCCCTTCACCATGACCGGCACTGTTAGCTCATAAGTTGTTCTTTTCTTTTGCCTTTTCCTATCTACTTTTCTTTCGGTTTCCTTATGTTTTATTTGTTGCTATGTTGACAAAGCTGACGAGGGAGAAGAAGAAGAAGAAGAACCCGAAGCTCATGGGCCAGCTCCGACGAGCACTTCCAACACGCTGGTTCTATCCGAGGAACGTCGTGTTACTTCGGAAGCTTCGCCTCCCCCGCAGAATAACTCGGAAACACCAACTCCAGTGCCCAGCCCCCGAGCGCCGAACCCGAAGAAAGCTAAAACCGGGGCTGGTAGCACACATGAGCTTGCCACTGGGAGTACGTCGGGTCCTCCCCTTGAAGATGTAAGTTTCTTTTTCCTGCTTGTCGCCCTTTGTTTTTTCAACTCAAAGTATTTTGTACTTGTAACTTATGTTTTTCTATCGTCTTTTATGCAGCCCCTGATGAAGAGGTTGATAAACATAGGCTCCCATTTCATTGGGTTCCGTGACGAGGCTGCATCTTTGAAAGGTAAAAACTTCGACTCTTTTGTCTCCTATGTCTTCTTGTCTTGTTTTTACACATTTTCTTACTTTTTCTTTTCAGAGGCGTTTCGTCATGCTGAGGAGCGTGCTGATGCCTTAGAGGCCAAGCTCAAGATCAGCGAGGAGGCCAAGCTTAAAGTTATTAAGGAGGCCAAGCTCAAAGCCGACGATTTGGGAGCCAAGCTCGAGGCTAGCAAGGAGGCCCGTAAGAAAGCTGAAAAGGATGCTTTCCAAGTCGAAGACTTGCGCCAAAGGCTCCAGGCTGCTGAGGACGCTTTGAGCGATAAGGAGGCCAAGCAAGTTGAGCGCGAAAACGAAGTAGTTAAGCGCCTCGAGACACAGTCTCGAAGATTTTCAAGTACTACTATCTTTCCCTTGTCTTTTAATTTTTCCTTGTGTTAACCTTATTCTTTGATGTTGAGGAAGTCCTGCTTTTCTTCAGCAGAAAAAATGGGTGAGCAGTACACCTTGAGCCAGGAGACGGAGGATCGTCTTATGGACACTCTCGACATTCTTGAGCTGAACTGCGACTTGGCGCAAAAATGCTTGGCATCTGCGCGGAATGCGCTAATCTGCGTCTTCCCGTACTTCTTCCCGAAGGATTCTCAACCCGAGGTTTTTGCCCAGCTTGCCTATCATTTATGGCAGAGGATGATCCAGCTTTGGCCTATCGCCAAGCTAGCTTGAAGATCGGAGTCAAAGGGACCATTGCTTTGGTGGCGGCCAGCGGCCAAAACGTTGACTGGGTGCAAGCTGCGACTCCCAAGGGTCTGAACGCTGAAAAGTGGAAGGATTTTGTCAAGGGAGCCAACATTTACTCGAAGAAGCTTATCTCCTTCCTCGACCCGAAGTCTACGGCTTCTGCTAGTGCCGCCCGGAGGTCAAGTAGATCATCTTGCACTTCCTTTATTTTTCTCTTTTGTAGATAGTATCACCTTTTGCTGCTCCCAATCATTAGTATGGGCTTCTTATAAGCCTTATTTTGTAAGGACGCCAATGTAATATCATTTGACTATGAATGAAAAGTGTGCTTTGCCAAATGATTGATTTCGAGTTTTTCTTCTTCCAACTGATTTTTGACAACTATACTGGTGTTGGTCCTTCCAACGCTTCTCCTGCTACTTCTCATTCTACGGAAGTACCTGTCGACGTTTCCTTGGAGGTTTCGTCGGATTCTGAATTGGTGAGTCACGAGATAGCTGAGTTGCGACAACAATTGCAGTCGATGAAAAGACAAACTGTAGTTATCATGGAACAATCCCATAAATCTTTGGATCGGGAGCGAGCTGCCCTTCAGCAAGCGCAGGAAGCCCTTTAGTTGAAAGAAATTGCGACTATTGATGATGCGCGATCTGCTCAACGCGAGAATTATATGCTTGACTTGATGACTGATGCGAGCCACGACATGGCTGGTATGTTGTTGTTATTTTATTGCTCCCTTACTATCTTTTATGTGTCCTTCCTTGTGCTTCAGTTCTCTTTTCTTCTTTTCATAGGTGCCTTTGTAGATGCTGCCGCTGAAGAACAACAGGTAAATGCGCGGGTTGAAATTCTTCTTCGCCTTGCTAAGAGCCATGGCGTTAATTTTTGGGCGGATGAGGGTCGCACTCGCCGTATTGTTCAATTCCGGGATCGAGCTACCCAAACTCGGGGATTTCTCGACTTCTGCAATAGCACTTTGGCCATGGTATATAATGCCATGTTTCCTCGGAATCCTCAACCTGATAATCTTCCTCAGCTTATGGGTAAATTTAGGGACGTGCGCAGTATCCATGGCTTCGTGAAGGCTCAGATGATTGCTCGTGCTAAACTGGCTTTGATCTGGCTGAAGATTTGTCACTCGAAATTGGATTTTAACATGGTCGTCGAAACTTTTTACCTCAAGGCGTCGAAGAAGAAAATAAAAGTCGACAAGCATGACACAGTTGTGTCGCCTGTCGCCAAAGTGATGGTTGATGAGCTTCTTCGGGTAGACACTGGTTACTTCAAGGAGTTTTGATACGACCCCTGCTACAAGAGAAAACGTAAACATAGACAACTTGATATAGGACTTTTTTGTTTATTTTTTTGCAATGTGTTGGGTTGGACCAGAATGCAAAGCTGTATATGTTTGTATGTCATGTATATTGTAAACTTCTTGCGAGACTTGTACAAAGTCAGGGCAAGTTCTTCTGAGTTTGTTGCTATCTTTCCTTTAGCCCCCGAGTACTTTGTTTGGCGTAATATGTTTATTTTTCGCGAGGTTTTTGCGTAACCAAGGCATTTATATTTGATGAGTGTGTTGTAGTCGAATATATTGTAAGTTTGTCAAGTTCAAGCCCCCGAGCGTTGCTTGAGGCAAAGAAAGGAGAAATATTTTTCATCACTACTTTTATTTCAACCATGCTATATTGCAACATTGCAAGCCTGCCTCATCAAAAACCTTTCAGTCCCACTCGGTGCCCTGAAAGGAAATGAGTGCGTCTGAAAACTTGCGAGCTCTTCAGATACAATGTATGTTTACATGGATTGTACTATGTTGGCTTACTTCTAGGCGTAGAAACGTCGCAGCTGCGCAACGTTCCACGGGTTTGGCTCGTCTTTGCCTGACTTCTTGTCCTTCAGTCGATAAGCTCCTCCTGGAATTATTCAGTAACAATGTATGGCCCCACCCATGGAGATTCGAATTTTTCGTGGCTATCTTGTTTGAGTCGAAGGACTAGATCGCCAACTTCAAATGACCTGGGACGTAGATGTCGGTTGTGGTAGTTTTTGAGATTTTGCTGATACGTGGTTACTCTCGATAGTATCTCATCTCTGGCTTCGTAGAGTGCGTCGACATCATCTTCAAGCGCCTTTCGCGAGGTTTCTTCATCGTATTCCGCGACTCTGGGAGAATTATGCTCTATTTCTATCGGGAGTACCGCCTCGGCTCCGTGAACTAAGAAAAATGGAGTTTCTTGGGTTGTTGTATTGGGCGTTGTTCGTATGCTCCATAACATGTTGGGCAACTCGTCGACCCAAGTATGTCGCGCTTTTTCCAGCGGTGTTAGTAAACGCTTCTTGATGCCATTGCAGATGATGGCGTTTGCTTTTTCGACTTGGCCGTTGGTTTGCGGGTGCGCCACCGATGCAAACTGCAGCTTGATACCCACTTCTTCACAATAATCTTTGAATTCTCGGGAGGTGAAATTGCTGTCGTTGTCTGTGACTATGCTGTTAGGGACGCCAAATCAAAAAACTATCCCCTTGATAAAGTTTACTGTTGATGACTGGTATTGCTTCGATCCACTTTGTAAATTTGTCGATAGCTATGAGCAAATATATGTGTCCTCCTAGCCAAGACTTATGTAGTTTTCCCACCATATCTAGTCCCCATTGCGTGAAAGGCCATGCCAAAGGTATCGGCATTAACTCCGCTGCGGGTGAGTGAGGTTTTGCTGCAAATCTTTGACAGGCGTCGCAAGTACGCACGATTTCTTTTGCATCCTCTATTGTCGTTAGCCAGTAAAATCCCGCGCGGAAAGCCTTGGCTGCTTTTGCTCGACTGCTTGCGTGGTGGTCACATATTCCTTCGTGTGTATCCTTCAGTATAAATCGCCCTTTGCAACACACCTGATATGCTTTGTTTGTATAGTTCTCCCTTCACCACGGTAAATGCCTTGGATCGTCTAATAACTCACCTCACTTCTACCGGATCCTCAGGTATCTCTTTCTTCGTGATATATGCCAAGTACACTTGCACCCAGGGGATTTGAATCATCATGACCTCATCTGGTTCTTCCTCGTCTTCTGATGTATGTGTTCCTGGAGCTGCTGGAGCCCCCGGGACTTTCTTGGCCTTTTTCTTTTTCTTTGGCCGCTTTTGTGTTTTCTTCGTCTTGGTTGATCTTTCACTAACTTCCTCCAAAAAAACACCAGGTGGGATTGGCAGGCACTATGAGCCGATGTTTGCCAAAACATCGGCTTCGTCATTGCTTAGCTTGCTAATGTGGTTAACTTCACAGCCATCAAAGGTTTTCTCGAGTTTGTTGTACACCTCCTTGCATGCCATCATGATGTCATTGACTGCATCGCACTTGTTCATCACCTGTTGAGCCACCAACTGGGAGCCACCGAAGATTTTTAAGCGAGTAGCGCCGCACATTTTTGCCATCTTCATCCCATGAATAAGCGCTTCGTATTCTGCTTCATTGTTTGATGCATTGAGGAAAGTCATCCGCAGTATATATTTCATCTTATCGCCTTGTGGTGAGACAAGTACTAAGTGTGCTCCAGCTCCTTCTAGCCTCTTGGACCCGTCGAAGTTCATATGCCAGGTACTCGATAAATCTGGGGGTCCCGTGTTTTGGAGTTCCATCCACTCTACGACAAAGACTGGCATGATTTGCGACTTGATTGCTTTTCTTTTTTCATATGTGATGTCCCGAGGGGAAAGATCGATTCCCCAAATGGAGACACGTCTTGTGGCTTGTGGATTAGTTTTCTTGCTGACATGAATACTCTATATGCCAGCTTCTGATAATCAGGGTAACGCTGCTTGGATGGTGATAATACCTCGCTGACGAAGTATATTGGTCGCTGAACTCCATGGATTTTTCCTTCTTCTTCTCGCTCTACCACAAGGACTATGCTGACCACCTGAGGTGTGGCCGCGATATATAACAGGAGAGGTTCGTTTTCTTTTGGAGCCACCAATACTGGTGATGTCGAAATTGTGCGCTTCAGATGTTCAAAAGCTTTGTCTGCTTCCTCATTCCACTCGAACTTTTCTCCTTGCTTGATGAGCGCGTAGAAAGGCAGCGCTTTTTCTCCCAGCCTTGCGACGAATCTGCTTAATGTCGCAACTCGCCCAATTAGCTGTTGTATTTCCTTAAGCTTGGTTGGTTTCCTCATCATCAAGATGGCTTGTATCTTTTCTGGGTTGGCCTCAATCCCTCTTGCTGACACCAAGTATCCGAGGAGTTCTCCTGCAGGAACTCCAAAGGAACATTTCGTCGGGTTCAGTTTGAGGCGAAACTTGTCGAGGTTGTCGAAGGTTTCTCGCAGGTCATCGATAAGGGATGACCATGTCTTTGTTGTGATGACGTTGTCGTCGATGTACACTTGGACGTTCTTGCCAATCTGTGTGGCGAGACACTTATGCATCTCATGGTACGTGTTTTTCAACCAAAGCAAGGTTACATAACACACCATAAGGGGTTATAAAGCTGTTTGACTTCATCCTCTTCTTTTAAGATCGGTGTAACCGGAATACGATCCGAGGAAAGGAAACCCGCGTGAGGATAATTTGATCGATCGGAAGGGAAAGATCCTTTGGACAATGTTTATTGAGACACGTGAAATCGACGCAGCAGGAGCTTCCCGGGGGCAATGGGTTAGCGACCCATGAAACCCGCTTCCTTTGAAGAACGCTTCTCTCACATAGCATAGCTTTGCGGTTCGGCTCAGAGAAGCGCTGCAAAGGTTGTCGAATCGGTCTAGCTCTTAGATCTAGATTGAGGGGGTGCTTGTCTAGTTCCCTGGGTACTCCTGGCATGTCAGCTTGACACTATGCGAAGATTTCCCAGCGCTCACGGAGGAACTCGACGAGCGTGCTTTCCTATGCGCTATCCAAGGTTGTTGCGATAGCTATCGTCTTTTTGGGATCTATCGGGTGGGTCTGCACTTCCTTAGAGTTCTTGGAGGTGTCGAAATCTTGCTCCTGCAGGGGCCTACCTCTATCAGGTAGCACATCATAATTGGATGTTAGCCTAGACGCATCATACTCCGCTTGCATCCCGAAGGTTTCAGATAACTTGTGGAAATCATTGTCGCATTTATCCGCCATGGCGAAATTTCCTTTGACTGTTATTGGGCCGTTGGGTCCAGGGATTCTCCACTGCAAATATGTGTAGTGCAGCACAACCATAAATCTGGCATATGCGGGTCATCCTAACAGCGCATGATACTGCAACGGCCAGTCAATAAATTCGAATTCCAGCTTCTCTTTTCTGAAGTTCTCCCTTGTCCCAAACTGTACATCGAGTAGGATCTTTCCCAAAGGATAATTTGGCTTCTCCGGTGTGATGCCGTGAAAACGTTTCTAATGGTGTCAAGTTTGCCAAAGAGATATTCATATTTCACAGCGTATCCGCATATATGATGTTTAGACTGCTTCCTCCATCTATGAATATGCGGGAGACCTCAAACCCCACGATTACCGCTGGTAGAATCATAGTTGACTGCCCTGATCGAGGAAATTGAGGTGGATGATCCTCCTGGGTGAACCCTATTGCCTGTCCTGACCAATTGAGGTACTCAATGGTTGGTGGAGGCGACTTTTCTGCCTTTCTGTATCATCGATACTGCTCCCGTTGTGTCTGTGAATTCGCCATTACTGCCCAGAGGTTCCGCAAGTTGTAGTTGATGTTGATTTGCGTTGGTAATTGCGGGTGGTGGTGGCAGGTGGATTTCACTCCTTGGCCCTTGCACATACCCCCTATTTGCTGCTTGCGTGCCGCAGAGCTTGAAAAGTTCGACAGTCCTTCTGAAGATGACCCGACTGTCTTTTTCCCTCACCGTTGAGGTAAAAGTGCATCTGACATGGCCCGTTCAAAAGATCTTCGGGTGACATGTTGTATGGTCTTGGAAACCTCGGCCGATTATTTTGTCTGTTGTAACTCGGCGCATCTCTATGATCGTTGCGCTGGTCGTTGCTTCTCTGGTAATCATCCTGATGATTTCCTCCACTGTTTCCTCGGAAGCTAGCCGCCACTTGGTTGGGACCGTCATAATTTGAGAAGTGGTGAAATAATCGCCTATTTTGATTGTTGTTTCTACTGCGGTCCTCCTCGGGTGACCTCTGCCGTTTATTTTGAACAACATCTTCCCCGTCAGCCTAGCGATTCGCTATTTCCATGAGGTACGCTATTGTTCTTGGGTTGGATCTACACAACTCTTCGATTAGATCTCTTCTCCGTATTCCTGCAACAAATGCGTCAATTGCTATTTCATCGGATACATTTGCTGCCAAGTTTTTTATGATGCTCCATCGCTGGATATACATCCTCATCGATTCATCCGATTTCTGCTTCCAAGTCCTTAGTTGCTCTATTGATGCAGGTTTCTTGCACGTGGAACAGAAGTTTCTCACGAACAAGTCCTCGAAACTTTCCCAGTTGTCGATGGACCCTCCTGGTAACTTGTTCAGCCAGGATCTTGCGGCTCCAGTGAGATGAACTTGGATGCTCTGCATGGCCTTTGCCTAAGTTCCGCCCATCATCTTCACTGTTTCCAGGTAGTCGACTAAGAAATCCTCTGGATCTTGCAGTCCATCAAACCTTTTATAATTGTCAGGCAACTTGAAGCCACATGGCACTCGAGCTTTGCGAACCCGTCGGGTAAAGCAAGGGAGTCCGCACATGTCCTCATCATTAACTTCTTGCGAGTGTCGCCATTCTCGTGTTCTATTTTCGCGGCTTCTCTCGTCGTGTGCTCTATCGATTCGAGCTTGGGTCACCGTATTCCTTGCGTCGCCTTCTCGTGGAGGGTCTCGCGCCGCCATCGTAGTGGGTCGGAGACTATTTTGTCTTGGACTATTTCTTCGTGGAGCACTTTCGGGTTGTGGTGTACTCGAGCCTGCTATTGTTGCCCCCATAACACCGTCTCCTGCCATAGCCATCTGGTACAGTGCTTCTCTGGGATCTCACTGAGGTGGTTTAGATGCCATTATAAAGGCATGTGTCGCCATATATCCTGCTTCCGGAGTTTTTGGGATGATGTGCCCTCTTGTGTCTATCGACATAAAGGACATGTCGAGGTTTTGGATCAGGTTTTCCCGTTCATGCTCGGGCACATTTTCCAATCGAGATCTTGCTCTTGCACGGGCGTCTCTGTGACTATCTCCCGAAGTTCCTGATTGTCAACTCAGGTTGGCCCTGCGCGCACTTAACGCAGAAGCTGCAGCTCTTCTTTCGTCAAGTAACTTTCTTTGTTTTTCTAACTCTCGTCCAACACGAGCGAGTTTTTATTGATATTCTTGCAACGCCTCCGGTGTAGCCGCGGTAGTCATCGGTTCTATACCGTTCATGGCTCTCTGAGCTCTATATCCCAAGCTTCTTGTGGCAGCTGTATTTTTTCTCGCGGCGTCGCCCCAATGTACTTGTTTCCTGTTCCACGCGTGAGATCTGCGGGATCGATGTATGGGTTGCCCAAATCATCGAAAGCCTCCGATGTTTCGTCCTCTTGGCGACTTGCTTCCCCGATTGCATAGACTTGGTGATATATTGTAGTTGAATTTTCCTCATCCTCAGGATCGGTGACACCGTCATATAGATCAGCGAAGACCTCCCTAATAGAAGTGGATTTGTCGATGAAGTCGAAGTTGGTGAAGACGTTGTTGTCGATGCTTTCTGAGTCACTACCCAGATCGGAATCTATGAACGACCCGAAAGTCATGTCGCCGAAGCGATCGGTTTCTCCGCCGGTAGCGGGCTTGGTGATACTTGGCGCTGAAACCTCCTCGTCGCCTGACTCGATGGATGATGTTGATGATCCCAAGAAATCAGAATCGGACGCCAACGGTCCCGAAAAAATCAGTGCCATAAGACGATGTGATCCTTCTTTCCCAACTAGGAAACGGAAGCTCCCGAACGTCATCTCCGTCGACTCCTTGAGATCGGCATATGCATGCAAACGGGCGGGAGGGTGAGGAACAAAATCGACGAGATCAGGTTGGACCTGTTTACCTCTGTCCATCGCGTTGCTTGTTGTTGATGATGTTGACGATGCCATCGAGATCACCTCCTTGCGGCCTCCAATTCCCATAGAGGGCGCCAATTGACAAGGGATTAACTTGTAAATGCCTACAGGTTGTAGACTTAGGGTTTCATAGAAAGTAGAGGGCAAGTAGATCTCGAAGGTTTAGCCGAAAAGGTGCTCGACTCAGAAAATATGGTGTGTGAATAGATTCGATCCCCTCTTTCTCCCTCGGCTCCCCTTTATATAGGAGGTAGAGCCGAGGCCTTTTGTGTTGGGTAAGTTACAAACTACTGAGAGACGTATTAGGCCTTCCTAATTTGCTACACGGTTCCTAATACAACTCTATTTCCCTATCGCGGATCTATGGGCTTCTGGGCCTTCAATGCTTCGGGTCGCAGGCCTTCAAACAACCTCGGGTACTTTATTCGGCAGGCCTATTCGGCATGCCTATGTCAATCAGTTAGCCTCATGAGATGAAATCACTTGTAAGTGAGGCTAATGAGTGGCGGGGGATTACTCCCCCTATGTTAAAGCACAAATGTCATGAGACCTCGAAGAGACATGCTTGGGTCCATATTTTGACATTGGGTCTATTTATGTTGCACACATAGGTATGCATCATACCAAGAGTGGTAAGATGACTATCCCCATATGTGTTGCACAACCAAGCTAGATAGCAAGTTAAAAGAGAGAATGCGGTGCAGGAAGTTGTTCAATCTAAGTTGTTAGGATCAAGAATACCAAGTTCTCCTCTCAAGTTCACAAACCGGGCTTCATCCAAAGGCTTAGTGAAAATATCCGCCAATTGGTACATTGTTCCCACATGAGTGAGCTCAATGTCCCGGTTGGCAACATGGTCACGTAGGAAGTGATGGCGAATTTCAATATGCTTTGTGCGGCAATGTTGAACTGGGTTGTTGGCGATCTTTATTGCACTTTCGTTATCACATAGAAGAGGCACCGTACCAAGAGACACACCATAGTATTTCAAGGCAACAAGATGCCGCTAAAATGTATTCGGCTTCGGCGGTGGATAGGGCAGTGGAGTTTCGTTTCTTAGATGACCAACTCACCAATGACCGGTCAATAAATCGGCAAGCCTCGGAGGTAGACTTCAGGTCATCCTTATCACCAGCTGACATAGGCATCCCCAATGGGCCTGCCAAAGATGGTACCCGGGGTTTAATCAAAGCCCAAGACTCGAAGAATAAGAAGACTTGGAAGCCCATTTAGTGTTAAGGAAAGATAGTTTGTATTAGGAAAGATAGAGATTTGTAATCTTACGGGTTGGGTATGAAACCCTCCCGAACTCGTAACTTGTGTACTAAACCCCTCGGCTCCGCCTCCTATATAAGGGGAGTCGAGGGACGAAGAAAGGACCGAATCTATTGTCAACATAACCCTAGTTTTCATAATCGTCGAGTACTTTTCGCTGAACCTTGAGATCTACTTGCCCTCTACTTCTAGCAAAACCCTAGTCTACAATCTGTAGGCATTGACAAATTAATCCTTTGTCAATTGGCGCGCCTGTGGGAATTAGAGGTTGCAAGGAGCTGATCTCGATGGCACGTTCAAGATCGTCGACTTCGTCGGTGGCAAGCAATGCGATGGATCGAGGTAACCAGGAAAAAATTGATCTAGTCAATTTTATTCCTCACCCGCCCTCCCGTGTGGATGCATGTGCCTATCTGGAGGAGCCCATCATAATGACGTTCGGAGAATTCCGATTTGGCGTCACCAAGGAAGGATCCTACCGTCTCGAAGTTCCGATCTCGTCGGAATTCTCAGCGGTCAATTCTAGCTTTTCGTCGAGTGACGGGGAGTTTTCGTCACCATGCTTTGTCGACAGCAAGGCAAGCGGAAAGCTCGCCAAGATCTTCAGCAACATGTCCTTCGAGTCGTCTGCGGACTCCTTTATAAGCAGCGACTCCGACAGCGTCGACAGCCTCAACTTCATCGACAAATCTGCTGCCATCGGAAAGGTCTTCACCACTCTATATGATGGTGTCACCAATCTGACAAAAATCAATACGCAAAATATCATCAGATCTATGCGATAGAAGAGGCAGGCCGATCAGAACCAGAAACGTCGAGGCTTTCGATGATTTGGGAAATCCTTACATCGATCCCACTGATCTCAGAAAAGGCCTAGGCACTAAATACGTCGGGTCCTCACCTCGAGAAAGAGTACAACTCCCGCAAGCAGCGTGGGATAGGGCTGCAAGAGCCATGGATGGTTCAGAACCAATGACAGCCACTGCTACTGTATAAGAACTACAAGCATATCAATATAGACTTGCTCTGTAAGCAGAATTGGAAAAACAGACGGCATCTTGAATAGGAGAAAAGAGGCAGCTGCGTATCGCGAGCGAGTTAAGTCGACAATCGAACTTCGAGACAACACAGAGAAGCCTGAGGAGAGCAATGTCTCGGTTGCAAAATACACCCGAAGCAGAGAGAGGAAACATAATTCAAAATCTCGACATGTCCTTTATGTCGATTGATACAAGGGAAATATCATCCCGAAACGCCAGAAGCAGGATACATGGCAACGCAGCATACATCCTCGCGTCCAGACCCCCCCCGGGGACCCGAGAGAAGCATTGTTTAATATGGCAATGGCGGGAGTTGGAGTTATGGGAACAGCGTTCGCAGCAACGCCTCCCGAAGAAAATCCTAGGCAAAATAGTCCACGACCCACCGCAGCAGTTCAAGACCCACCAAGAACAAGTGGAGCAAGAGACACAGCAGTCCAAGTAAGGGTGGACAGAGCACGACAAGAAAGAAGAGAGCGTCAACACTCACCAGAAGTTGCCGACGAAGATATGTGTGGGCTCCCGTGCTTTACGAGAAGGGTTCGAAAACTCGAGTCCCAAAAGGATTCAAGTTACCCGAAAATTTCTAGAAATTCGACGGTTTGCAGGATCCCGAGGATTGGCTCTTGATTATCTAGAGATGGTAAAGCTGGTAGGAGGAACCAGAGCAACAGCCATGCAAAGTATCCAAGTTCACTTGAGCGGTGCCGCGAGATCTTGGATAAAGAAACTACCCCCAAGTTCCATCGACAATGGGATAACTTTGAGGATATCTTCGTGAAAATTTTCCGATCCACCGCAAGAAACCCGTCATTGGAAGAGTTGAGGCCGTGTCGACAAAAACATGACGAGTCGATGAGAAAATATATACAGCGGTGGAACATTATAAAAACTCGGCAGAAGATATATCTGACGAGAGAGCAATAGATGCGTCAATTGAATTCGAGGAGACTTCGTCGAGGACTTAGGGAGAACTAACCCTAGACCATATCAGCACTCATGGAGATAGCCAATAAGTGGGCAGATGGAGAAGACGCAATATACAACAAGCGACACAGGTCGCCGAAGAGGATCGTGGTCGAAATTATCAAAATAGAAGGCGATTTTCCTGCCAGCTCTACAACAACGATGCTCCTGCCATATATCGGGGGCTTTCGAGGAAATCCTGGAGGGAAAGTCGAGATGACTATCAAAGGAGTAACGAGCATCAAGGCGACAATAGAGGCGATTCTCGCGGCAACAGACAAAAGTGGACCAAGGTTTCAAAGACCTTATGTGTCCCCCGAAGAGATGATGAACGGTCCGTGTCAAATGCACTTTTATCTTGACAATAATGGAAAGAGGCAGTGGCATCTCCGGAAGATCGCGAAATTTTCAGCAATGTTGCGAGCCGCAGAATTGCAAATGCCCAAGCCATGAAAGAAACCCCAGGGGCCAAGGAGCAAATCCACCTTCCACCTCCTCCCGCAATTACGGACGAAAATCGCACCAGAATAGCGGCAGCACCACACCCACCTCCATATGTTGATCC
Source organism: Lolium multiflorum (assembly GCA_030979885.1). NCBI lineage: Eukaryota > Viridiplantae > Streptophyta > Magnoliopsida > Poales > Poaceae > Lolium > Lolium multiflorum. Next base: position 106,219,865 of record CM061747.1, read on the forward strand.
TAACTCAAATGGGCGGTCTCGATGATTCAGAAGCTAGGTCAACAGGGCGCAGAAGGTAATCTCACGACAAGTGTTCATGGCAGAGAAGATGCCCCACCAACAACAGTACTTAAATTGGTCGGGCAAGACATCGGCTTCACAATCGCGGACCATCCGCAACAAGTTCCTCGACCAGGACAAATCAGCACTCATCTTACCCGCAGTAATCGCTGGTTTTGACGTGTCAAGAGTTTTCATAGATGGCGCAGCCCAACCTTATGTATGCAGATACATTGAGGAAGATGAACATATCCCCGGCAAACTTAAAACCAATCGACACACGTTTCCACGGATTACACCAAGAAGCCAAGTTACCCATTGGGCAAGATCAACCTCGACGTTCGGTTGGAACCCGAGAAAACTACAGGATAGAGAATTTGGAGTTCGGGTTGTGGATTTCCCGTCGCAATATCACGCTCTGTTGGGACGACCAATTGAGTTCATGGTGCTGCGCATTACACATATCTGTGGAGGTTGCCTGGGCCCAAGGGACCTATCACAATCAAAGGAAGTTCGCGTTATCTGATAAATGCGATAAGGATTTTCATCGACTGTCGAAACTTTGGATGCAAGAATATGTGGCGCCAAGGTTCACTCGATTATGATGTGCCCAGAGGTAGGGAGATCTTCTAAGGAGCCAACTTTCAACACAACCAAGGATTCAAAAGAGGTACAGATCCACCCGACAGACCCAAAGAAAACGACATCCATTGCAGCAAACATGGACGTCGCATAGGAAAGCGCGCTCGTCGAGTTCCTCCGTGAGCACTGGAAAATCTTCGCATGGTGTCCAGCTGACATGCCAGACCCATGGAACTTGCCGAGCACCACCTCAATTTGGATCCTCTCGCAAGACCAATCAAGCAACCTTTGCGGCGTTTCTAACCCAACCGCAAAGCCATGTTATCGAAATAGACCGACTCAAAGATGCTGGTTTTATCAAAGAAATATCTACAGAAGCCACGTGTATCTAACCCAGGATGGTGTGCCGAAGAAACACACAAAAGTCCTTCGCATGTGTGTCGACTTTACGTGTGTCAATAAACATTGTCCTAAGGATCACTTTCCTCCCAAGGATCGATCAAATCATCGACTCCACGGCAGGATGTGAACGTCTTTCCTTTTTGGACGCGTACTGGTTATAATCAGATTCGATTAAAAGAAGAAGATGAAGCCAAGACAGCGTTCATAACACCTTATCGGCGTGTTTTGCTACAAAACAATGCCTTTTGGTTTGAAAACGCTGAGCAACATATCGATGATGCGTATGCCTAGCAACACGATTGGAAAAATGCAGATACATCGACGATGTGATAACATCAAAGAAGGGGACTCGATCGAAGATTTGAAGGAAACCCGACAACCTCGACAAGTTCTGCCTCAAGTTAAACCCGACAAAGTGCTTTTGGAGTTCCAGAGAACTTCTGGTTCTTAGTATCGCAAGGGGGATTGAAGCTAATCCCAAAAATCCAGGCCATCGTCACTATGAGAAAGCCAACAAAGTTGAAAGAAATACAACAGCTAACGGGGCGAGTCGCAGCTTTGCGATTCATCACAGCTAGGAGAAAAGGCATTGCCGTTCTACGCATTGATCAAACAAGGGAAAAATTTCAATGGAGAGGAAGCGAGAGCCTTCGAGAACCTCAAGCGGACAATTTCGACACCACCAATCTTTGGGCGCCTAAAGAGAAAGAACCTCTCCTTTATACATTGCAATACACCTCAGGTGGTCAGCAGCACCTAGTAGTCGAGAAGAAGAAGGCAAGCTTCATGGAGTTCGAGGCCAGTATATTTCATCAGCAAGTACTGTCGCTTCAAAACAGCTGGTACCCGCAATATCGAAATCGCGTATGGAGTATTCACGACAGCAAGAAAATTGCGACACTACTTTTCCGCACCCGATAATAGTGGTCAATGAAGCTCCCTTGTCAAATATATTGAACAATCCGAAGTTACGGGTCGTGTCTCCCTTTGGGGAATAGAACTTTCCCTCGGACATCACATATGAAAAGAAAGGCAATAAAATCGCAGGTTTTACCAGATTTCATTGCAGAGTGTATGGAGCTACAAAACACGGGGCTCCAGATTTGTCGAGAACTTAGACTATGAACTTCGACGGATCCAAAAGGTTGGAAGGTGCTGGAGCAGGCGTGATATTGGTATCACCTGAAGGTGACAAGTTGAAATATGTCTTAAGGATGACGTTTCCAAATGCGTTTAACAACGAAGCAGAATATGAAGCTCTCACGGATGAAGATGGCGAAAGCTTGTGGTGCAACCCGATTGAAAATCTTCGGCGACTCACAATTGGTAGCACAGCAAGTTATGAACCAATGTGATGCAGTCAACGAGAGTATGATAGCATACAAAGAGGTGTACAATGAGCTAGAGAAATTGTTTGACGGATGCGAGTAAACCACATCAAGCAGGCTGAGTAATGATGAAGCCGATGTTCTCAAACATCGGGTCACAAAGTCTCGCGATTCCTCCGGCGTGTTTTGGGAAGAAATAAGCAGAGATCAACAAAGCCAACGAAAATAAAGAAGGAGAAAAAGAGAAATCCTCGAGTCCAGGCGACTAAGAGAAGAAGAAGAGGAGCAGGAGCTAGTCATGATGGTGCAAACTCCATGGATGCAGGCATATCATACATCCTAAGGAAAACAATACCCGACGATCCGTTGAAGCAAGGCTAATAATTAGGAGATCAAAAGCTTTTACCGTGGTAAAGGGGAGTTGTACAACGAAGCATTTCGAGTGCATAGATGTGTTACACCCGAAGAAGGAAGAATCATCCCGAAAGATGTGCACGAAGGAATATGCGGACACCACGCGAGTAGCCGAGCTATCGCAGCTAAAGTTTTCAGAGCAGGATTTTATTGGTTAACAGCAATCGAGGACGCGAAGGAAATATTGAGAACTTGCGACGCGTGCCAAAGGTTTGTCGCCAAACCTCACTCTCCCGCAGCAGAACTTATGTCAATCCCATTGTCTTGGCCCTTTGCTCAATGGGGTCTCGACATGGTGGGAAAATTGCACAAAGCTTCGCCAGGAGGTTATGAGTATATGCTTGTCGCTGTCGACAAATTTACAAAGTGGATAGAAGCAAAGCCGATAAATTCACCGGACGGCGCGTCGGCGATTAAGTTCGTGAAAAGCATCGTCTTTAGATTTGGAGTCCCTCATAGCATTGTCACAGACAACGGCAGTAATTTTACGTCCAAGGAGTTCAAAGCATATTGCGCAGAAGTGGGCATCAAATTGAGTTTTGCGTCTGTTGCACATCCACAGACCAACGGTCAAGTCGAGAAGGCCAATGGCATCATCTGCAATGGTATCAAGAAGCGCCTGCTAGGACCATTGGAAAAAGCTCGGCATACTTGGCCAGATGAGCTGCCAAGTGTGTTGTGGAGTATCCGAACAACACCAAATACGGCGACACAGAAAACGCTTTTTCTGGTCCATGGAGCCGAAGCAGTCCTGCCGAGAAATAGAGCATGATTCTCCAAGAGTCACAGAATATGATGAAGAAACCTCGAGAAAAGCTTTGGAAGACGACGCGATGCACTTGAAAGCTCGAGACGAAGTCTGTCACGAGTCGCTAAATATCAACAGACCCAAAGAATTACCACACGACGACGGCCAAGATCTTTTCAAGTTGGTGATTTAGTTTTGCGACTCAACCAAAAAAGTCATGAAAAACTCGAGTCACCATGGCTTGGACCCTACATCGTCACAGAAGTAATCGAAGGAGGAGCATACGAATCAAGGACAAGAAGACGAGGAACGTTGAGCCAAATCCTTGAACGTGGCGCGGCTCAGGCGTTTTTACGCTTAGATGCCGAAATATAGTCTCCTCCGTAAACATACAATGTACTGAAACGCCCGCGAGTTTTCTACGCACTCTTTCCTTTTTCGGGGCACCGAGTGGGGTGGAAAGGTTTTTAATGAGGCGTCTCGCGGTGCTGCAATATAATAAAAATAGTAAAGATATACTTCTTATTCGTCACACTCGGGGGGCTCTACACCTTCAAGCCTCAAAACACGTACAAAACAGACAAACTCGACTTACCGAAATATTTCGCCTTGGTACAATAATACCTCGCCAAATAAATAAATTGGTAATGTTAAATATAGTATACACGTCAAAAATCTCATTGCTTTGGTCCAAGAACCTGCCAACAAAAATATAGAACTTCAACACTAAGATACTCGAGGGCCTGCAGTCCATCAAGATGTTTTATTACAACAAAAGGAGAAATCTTTGAAAGGGAAAAATAGTATAAATTCTAGCCAAAAGGCTCGGGGGCTCCAACAATATAGAGCACTTTGTGATATACAACAAATTTCTTTGACAAGGTTTTGCAATATGGAACAAATCAGTCAGAACCTAAAATAGTATCTATTGACAAGCCTCTGGTTGTTTTATGCTCAGCATAAGATCCCTTGACGAAGAATTCCGAGTCCATCCGAAGAAGCTCATCTATCATCGACTCGGCCAGGAGTCACCATTTCATTGATTGTATCAATATTATTCTTCCGCGATTTTTTCGCCAAGCAATCAACGACAATCTTCGTAGGTCTAATTTTGGATGGCAAATATGTATCATAATCATGGCAAATCTGCTCCAGCATCAATTGAGCTCGCACAAAATTATGAATACGAGGAGCATCTCTGAAGTCTCCAGAATTCAGAAGAGTTGTAAACATCATTTCGAGGAAACAAAGTCTTGAAAACAAGGGTTAATGTTGTCGTGCAAAAATTGAGAAATTCGACTTGGCAAGCACGATCTTGGAACCTAGCTCTGGTTTGCTTGGGTGGCCCAAAATAAACGACCATGATTAAGGGAAAGATTGACAAGAAGATTCGTTCTCTCGTTCACTCTTTGATCTTCTGCAGCATTTAAGAACCAAATATTAGGCAATAAGGCAGAAACTTTGGCATGCTCGAGAACATTGAGGAGGTATGGAGAGGTTGGAAAACATCCTAACATATCCGTGCTAGCTTCTTGAGAACCTTCAAGAAGATTATCATCGGCTTTTACTTTCTTCAGAAGGAAGACGAGCGCAGATCGAGAGAGCAAGGGTTGGTTGAATAATTATCAAATATTAACGGAAAAGAAAATCCCAGGATCAATGATAGTACCAAGAGGAATTTCATTGCTTTCTAGAAAGTTTACACGGTCATTACAAAAGAAGTTCTCCAAAGGGACTAACAGGGTAATTGTCGCCAAGGCTAGAATGGCGACAACGAAAAGAAATAAAGAAAGCAAAATATAGAGGCAAAGGCATTCAATTAGACCTCCAGCCTTGACGAGCTAGGAGTTGAAGATGGTTTGATCCCGAGATAGGCCAGATTTTCTTTTCAGCTTTGCCGCCTTGATCAATGATCGCCATTTTGCTTGCTCTATCTGCTCCGTGTTGCCCACTTTCGCCTACCAATGGTCTGACTATCAAGAACCAAGGCAACATTTTCAACGGCAACCTTCATATTTTCATGGCACATCTTCAGCCCAAGATCTTCGGGAGGATTAAAGCACTTGGCAAGAGCAAGGAAAGTTGCGGGTTCCTCTTTCTTCGGGAAGAAGTAGGGGAAAAGCGCGACAGCCCTGTCCTGGCTTCATGCTCTCACGCGCTTCTGTCCCATGAAATTCCAGGAATGAAACGGCGTCAAGAAGAGGATCATTGTCGGGATCTTCAAGTTCAAATTCTTGAGAGGTCTTATCTGTCAAAATAAAATCCGATCAGCAAATGAGTGCAAAAGAAATATCCAAAGGATACGAAGTGGTTCATATTACGACAAAGCGACGATTTTGCGTCTTAGACGTTTAGTAATTGCTTCTTCACGAGCGATTTGTGCAGTTATGTGCTCGCTTAACGGTCTCGGCATCGTGACGTTTTCAAGATCTTCGACACCAAAACATCAGCCTTGGCTTTGTCGACTTCTCGCCTAGCTTGAATCGCATCTCGTTCTTACGAGCCTCTTCACTTTGCTCTAATTTTTGAGCAAGTGTATTCGCACGCTCGTTGACCTCCCATTTTTAAAGAAAGTTAAAATTAGTTAAAAACGTCGACAACAAAGGAGCAAGAAAGCAAAAGCAAAAGAAGCAACAAGGCACTACCTTCGGCATAATCACGGCAATTCAACGAATTGGGCACCAATGCGAAGAAGTTCTTTGATCATAGGCTATCAAGGAAGGACAAAGAAAGAAAATATCGGTATGGTGAAAATGATGGCATACAGAAGCAAACGAAGGAAATATAGATAATGACAAAGCAAATTAAGAACTTACATCATCCAAGAGAGGGTTAGAGGAGTTACTTATTTGGAGAGTAGGCTCCAGGATTGTGTCAACCCTTGCCCTTTTTGGTGAAGGGACAAGGGGGCTTGAAGGAGGAGTATGACCACGTTTTGTTGAGGAGGCGAAGTTTCCTCTCCTTCAACTGGCATCTCTGAGGCGACTAGAGTATGTGACGTGCTCGTTCGAGCCGCCACATTGGAAGTTGGTACTACTTCCTCATCATCACTACGATTAAATGTCGGCAATATAAAAAGCAATATAGACAAAAATCTTCAAGTAAAAAAAAGAGAGAGAAAAGAGGAACTGAACTGATGAGGGTCTCGAGATATGGATCATAAGCTGCCTTCTCGCGTGAAGGAACAACTTCTTCGGCTTGGAGGTGCCGAATCTTCGGCATCATTCCTTTTCCTTTTGTTCTTTGGAGAAACAAGCAGAGGAGGAGATTGTGCCGATGCAGTGGCTTCAGAGGCACCCCCTTTTCATCGATCCCGCAGATTTTCGAGAATCTGGTTCCGCCACAAGAGGGCATCTTGGTATCATCGGCAATAACGCCTTTCTTCGACTTCTCCACCTTGAAGGGGGAGGAAGCGAAATAAGATTTGGATGGTCCTGTATAAAAATAGGGAAGGATGTCAAAAAGAAGTAACAATAAAAATAGCACGGCAATAACAAATTAAGCGACAATGTTTACCTTAGGAAGCGCATTGGTGGCGTTGTATGGTTTTACACGACAAGAGGAAGGGATGGGATCTTTCTTGTTGAGAGATGAGATTTTTCTGACAAGCCTATCCAAATCCTTGACTTCCATTTGTCGACAAACGATCCGTATCTTCATCGCCAAAGATAATTCCGGAGAGGGTTTTTGCGGCCTCACTGCTCTAAGAAAATACGCTGTAATTTGGATACCAGCATTCTTTTCCACGAGTATTCAACTCATGGATGCGAGTCATCAAGGCCTCGTCAAGCTTTTTCCTCTTTGGTAGCCTCTGCATCCCAAGAACGGCGGCGAAGGATTTTCGGCACCATCAAAGGAGGGATATTGTCTTCGCGCATCCATGGTTTTCTTCCTGAATATACAACCACTTCTTGCGCCATCCTTGAATGGAGTCAGGGAGTTTGACGTCGAAGTAATTGACTGAGGAGCGAACGGAAATAACAACGTCGCCTATATTATAGGCGACATTGGAAGAGCCATTACTACAGAAGAAAATGCGCTTCCATAATGCCCGTTAGGCTGGACACCAAGGAAGGCTTCGCAGAGGGTGATGAAGATGGAAATATGAAGGATTGAGTTGGGCGTGAGGTGGTGAAGTTGGAGACCGTAAACAAAAAGCAATCCTCGAAGAAAAGGATGAATGGGGGCGGAAAGACCGCGGATGAGATGATCAACAAAACTTACCCGATACCCCATTGGAGGGTTGGGTAGCTTTTCACTGGGGAAGCACACCGCTTTGGGTTTCTTGCTAATCCCCAGCTTCTTCAAGAGATTCATGTCCTGGTTCGTGATCTTGGACCTTTCCCACTCCGCGGTTCCTAGATCCGCGGCAGCCATTGATGATTCGTGGTGTGCCTGGTCAAGCGACGCGGTGGCATCAACAATGGCGGAGGAATGCAACTTCGAAGGGATGAGCTCCGAGAGTTGTGGGGAGCAAAGTTTAGTTTAGTGTGGGAACGGCGTGAGCGAAGTGCTCGAGGTAGAAGAAGGAGATCTTATATAGAGGTGCGGTGAAGCGGCGGACCATTGGATGGAAAGTATGCGGCAGATGATAACCACGTGGAGACGAGGGTAAAACAGTTTAACATTGAGAAGTTACTGACGTGCGCAAAAGCGGAGGACGTGTGTCCCCACTAGAACGACATGTCAAGATAATGGTTACTTAGGACCCACAAGGCAGAGAAGCGGTCATCGATATTTCCAAAACAGAAATCGTGGCTATCATCAACAACGACGTCATCAAGGTAAAAGAAAAGCTCGACTATGAAGCTTGGAAAGTTTATCGACAACGCAAGATTATTTCGGAGCCTTTGATCAAATACAAGTTTTGCCCAAACGCTCGGGGCTACTCGAAAAGAGAAAATTTCGAGTATGACAAGATAGAATTGAAGAGAGCCTATGACCAAATGCAAGCACTTGTTCATAGCCTCGGGGCTACTCCCATCGGCGCTGGTCGCGCACCCGATAAATAGAAAAATATCGAGAAGGATTATAAATATAGCGGCAAAGGATACTAACGGAGCCTACACCCAAGTACAAGTCCTTGGCCGTAGCCTCGGCTACTCGGAACGCCGTCGCGTGCCCGATGAATTTTCATTAAAAGAAAGAAGTAGGAGTGAGTATATTTGAGTTACACAGATAACTCTACATATACTCCCATCGGAAGACAAAATAAGTCATCAAATATGAGTCGATAAAATGTGCTATTCCAGCAGCCAAAAGCACTCGACAAAATATTCTCAGAGCGCTAAAAGTCGCGAATAAATCTCGAATGCCGCAAAACTTTGCGAAGGTAAGACCCCAAATCCTGAGCGGCGTGGCACCGTCTCTAACGGCGGATTGCTGCTATTTTCCGTATCAACAGATACATTTAAGAAAAATCCTAACGACGCGTTAGGTACGATAAAATATGACAACTCAAGAATGGTAAGACCTAAGCGCACTGTCAAGTTTACACCAATCCGAGATCATGTCCAGGGGTGATTTGAAGTAGGTTTCGCGGATTGCCACTAGAGCAGTTAACTAGTACCTGATCCGTCGGATGAACTAGCCCCATTACCGTTATCCCTGTACAAAATAGTGTTTGCATATTGAAAGATTATGTAATGAGTAAAATTGAAGATTTTCCGATTCTTCGATTCAAGAAAATCTCGGGGGCTACTGACCCTAATGGGCCGCCAAAGATGGTACCCGAGGTTTAATCAAAGCCCAAGACTCAAGAATAAGAAGACTTGGAAGCCCATTTAGTGTTAAGGAAAGATAGTTTGTATTAGGAAAGATAGAGATTTGTAATCTTACGGGTTGGGTACGAAACCCTCCCGAACTCTGTAACTTGTGTACGAAACCCTCGGCTCCGCCTCCTATATAAGGGGGAGTCGAGGGACGAAGAAAGGACCGAATCTATTGTCAACATAACCCTAGTTTTCATAATCGTCGAGTACTTTTCGCCTGAACCTTCGAGATCTACTTGCCCTCTACTTCTAGCAAAACCCTAGTCTACAATCTGTAGGCATTGACAAATTAATCCTTTGTCACCAGCCCAATCGGAATCTGAATAGCCTATAAGTTTAAAGGTTGACCCCTTTGGATACCATATCCCGAGAGTAGGAGAAAGAACAAGGTATCTTAAAATCCGTTTGACCGCCACCAAGTGGCTCTCCTTAGGAGAATATTCAAAACGAACACACATCCCGACACTTAACATGATATCCGGACTGGAAGCACAAAGGTAGAGCAAGGATCCAATCATGGACTAGTATACCTTTTGATCCACATCCTTCTCACCATCGCATGAGCCAAGCTGCCCCTTTACGGGCATGGGTGTCTTCATTGGGCTTGCTTTCGTCATGTTAAACTTCTTGAGCATGTCCTTTACACATTTTTTGTCAACACCCGGATTTTTAAGTCCGGATGCCTATTATGCCATACATCGCAATCCCAGGAAGATTGTTTTTGCGAGACATAACAGTTGATATCATAGAGTCATCATTCGTTACAAACCATAGTCTTCTTACAACAACGGATCACATGATCCACACTTACAATAATAGTTGATCTAATGATCAACAAACACAACACATAGCGGAAGCGAAGTAGTAGTAGTCCATCTAATCCACAGGCAAAGCTTGACGTTAGGAGATGATCCTAATTATCGTAGACGTCCTGATGTCCATCGTCCTGATACTGCTGCTCCTCTTCATAGTCCGCCATTTGAATAGCCAGGGACACAGCCATGAGTACTTTAAAGTACTCGCAAACTAATACTAGTGTAAGTACTTATCAATTTTAGTAAGGGGGTGCTAAGCTTTAGGGTTATTTGCATAAAGCCATTTTAAGTGAAAGACTCCTCATTTGCCTAACTTACTCAAGTGGGAACATTAGTGTCATTCCCACAACCATGTTGTGTTCAAGTCAAATTTCACCATTCATTTTTCAGAATATTTGACAACGGAACAATATGGCCTTTCCAATCGTCCGTCACCGTGGACACTGCTATTCGAATAGATTTACACTCTGCAGAGGTTGCACACTTGTGCCACAACATTTGATTACATCCGTCAGGGATAACCCTGAATAATCATAACTCAGTATGCGGATCATCAATCATAACCTTTCACTTATAAACTCTAGTATAGGCACCTCTCCCCATGAGTTTGGCCTCCTGGTGATAGCCAACTGTTATCCCGGGAACTGCACAGGGCTTGGGTCGTACATTCACCTCATTTCACATCATTTCACTTTCAACGGAGGCAGCCTCGGCATAACCCCTATGACGCTTGTTTAGAGGGAACCCATACTAAAGCGCATAAGTTTCTAGTTAAGCCTTTACCCATAATCAGGTATTGTGGGGGTACTCAATAATTGGAATGGTATCGCATCCGAACCCAATCATCAAATTTTATCAAAGTCACCATGTCATTCATGTCATATTCACCTTCAAAATCTTTCAATAGAATGACTCATCATTCCAAGGTTTTCAAAGTCATTGGTTTTCACATGTTCCCATCTAGAGTAGTCATTTTTAGTTTAGCACTAGCAACTAGTCATGAGGGGTGCTAATCTAACTTGTATTCCTCTAGGCTACCTTTGATGTTCTTGTAACCATCTATACTTAGACCAAGAATAATAATAAAGTAAGCTTTGATAAAATAAAGTAAAGACTTGCAAGTAATAAAAATTGGGATTGGATCCTTAAACAAAATTAGAAGTGCAATGGTGCCTTGCTCTAGTAGAGCTTTGCACTTGTGAGCTTGGAAGAGTATAGCTTGCCTTGAGTGGTGTATTGATCAAAGTGTTCTTCTTCCTCCTCGTAGACCTCCTCATCCTGGTATTCCTCGGTACTAGCGTCTATAAACGAATACGAAGTATACAATCACCACACAATGCTTAAGGGCTAGACTAAACACACCAATGGTTCATGATACGTCTCCAACGTATCGATAATTTCTTATGTTCCATGCTACTTTATTGATGATACCTACATGTTTTATGCACATTATATGTCATATTTATGCATTTTCTGGAACTAACCTATTAACAAGATGCCGAAGAGCCAGTGTTGGCTGTTTTTGGTTTCAAATCCTAGTAAAGAAATATTCTCGAATTGGACGAAACTTTCGCCCAGGGTCCTATTTTTGCACGAAGCTTCCAAGACCGAAGACCTAACGAAGTGGGGCCACGAGGAGGCCAGGGGGCCGGCGCGCCCGGGCCCTGCCGCGCCGACCTATCCCCTGGGCCCTCGTGTGGCCCCTCGCGTTGACCTTCCGCCTACCAAAGCCTCGTCGCGAAACCCCAAAGAGAGCCACGATACGGAAAACACGAGAGACGCCGCCGCCGCGAATCCCATCTCGGGGATTGAGATCGCCTCGGCACCCTGCCGGAGAGGGGATTCATCTCCGGAGGACTCTTCATCGCCATGATCGCTCCGGAGTGATGAGTGAGTAGTTCACCCCTGGACCATGGGTCCATAGCAGCTAGATGGTCGTCTTTCCTTGTTGTGCTTCATTGTTAGATCTTGTGAGCTGCCTAACATGATCAAGATCATCTATATGTAATTCTATATGTTGTGTTTGTCGGGATCCGATGGATAGAGAGTACTATGATTATGGTGATTATCAATCTATTGTTCATGTGTTGTTTATGATCTTGCATGCTCTCCGTTATTAGTAGAGGCTCTGGCCAAGTTTTTACTCTTAACTCCAAGAGGGAGTAATTATGCTCGATAGTGGGTTCATGCCTTCATTGATACCTGGGACAGTGACAGAAAGTTCTAAGGTTGTGATGTTGTTGCCACTAGGGATAAAACATTGATGCTATGTCTAAGGATGTAGTTATTGATTACATTACGCACCATACTTAATGCAATTGTCTGTTGCTTTGCAACTTAATACTGGAGGGGGTTCGGACGATAACCCGAAGGTGGACTTTTTAGGCATAGATGCGGTTGGATATGTACTTTGTCGTAATGCCCAATTAAATCTCACTATATTTACCATGTCATGTATATGCATTGTTATGCCTTTCTCTATTTGTCAATTGCCCAACTGTAATTTGTTCACCCAACATGCTTTTATCTTATGGGAGACACCTCTAGTGAACTGTGGACCCCGGTCCTATTCTTTACATAGCATACATTCTACTTGTTTTACTGTTTTCTTTGCAAACATCTTCCACTCGATACGTTTAATCCTTTGTTACAACAAGCCGGTGAGATTGACAACCTCACTGTTTGTTGGGCAAAGTACTTTGGTTGTGTTGTGCAGGTTCCTAGTTGGCGCCGGAATCCCTGGTGTTGCGCCGCATCACATTTCGCGACCATCAACCTTCAACGTGCTTCTTGGCTCCTAGGTTCGATTAAACCTGGTTTCATACCGAGGGAAAACTTGCCATTGTGCGCATCATACCTTCCTCTGGGGTTCCCAACGGACGTGTACATCTACGCGCATCAAGCCTTTTTCAAGCTGCTGTGGAACGAAAGAAAATTTACACCACGTAGAATTGCCTCCCACGCAACAGCACTTTTTCTCGCCGTTGGAGATCAAGACACGCAAGGGGAGTCTCCACTTCTCAATCTCTTTACTTTGTTTTTGTCTTGCTTTATTTTATTTACTACTTTGTTTGCTGCACTAAATCAAAACACAAAAAAATTAGTTGCTAGTTTTACTTTATTTACTGTCTTGCTCTCTATATCGAAAACACAAAAAAATTAGTTACTTGCATTTACTCTATCTAGTTTGTTTTATTTACTGCTACTAAAATGAGTAATCCTGAAGTTGAAGTTCGTTCTTTTAAGCAACAAGGTGGAGAAAGTTTTAAAGATGCTTGGTATAGAATTAGTAATGCTCATCAAAGGTGCATTAAGAAACACTCCACCACTATCCTTCTTAGGAACTTTTACGTTGGTTTATCTAGTTGGAATAGATATGTTCTTGATACTCTTTCGGGAGGCAATTTCCTAGGTACTCCTGCTTTAGAAGCTAGTTGCATCATTGAGAGTCTAGTTGGAATACCACCTGTTAATGAAGCTAAAATTGAAATCTCTCTTGAAGATGTTATGAAAAATTGGAAACCATAGAGAAAAATTTTCCAAGTGTTGAAGCCAAATTGGGAATGTTATTTGACAAAACTTATGAACTTGATAAATCCTTAGGAGGAATTGATGAAAGAATTAGTATCCTAGGAACTTGTGTTGTCCATGATAATCAAACCAATAGGATTGATGAACTTGAAAAAGCTATGGGAACCTTGGGTTCAACCTTTTCTTCTCTCAAGTATAATGAGAAAGCTTATGTGGGTAAAGAGCAAAAATTCATGTACGCCTCTAAGGTGCCTAAACAAAAGAATTATTATAGGCCTAAAATTGCTAAAACCCCTAGCACTACCATAGAAAATCTAGATAATGGAACACCTAAAGTACCCCTGCAACAAGTTGTGTTTGCATGAAGAATAATAATGTTGATGCTTCTATCTCGATGTTACTTGATTTGCACTTTCTGCCTAGCCGTTAAAGAAAAGCGCTTATGGAGACAACCCATGTTTTTACCTACAGCAATTTTTTTTGTTTTATTGAGTCTTGGAAGTTGTTTACTACTGTAGCAACCTCTCCTTATCAAGTTTTTGTGCTAAGTAAAGTTTCTATGTCAAAGTTGATGTTATATTTGGGATCGCTGCGCAGAAACAGCATTGCTGTCTGTCACGAATCTGGGCATAATTCTCTGTAGAAAATTCGAAAAATCTGCCAATTTACGAGCGTGATCCTCAGATATGTACGCAACTTTCATTAGTTTTGAGTTTTTCCATTTGAGCAAGTCTGGTGCCATTTATAAATTCGTCTTTACGGACTGTTCTGTTTTTGACAGATTCTGCCTTTTATTTCGCATTGCCTCTTTTGCTATGTTGGATTTATTTCTTTGATCCATTAATGTCCAGTAGCATTATGCAATGTCCAGAAGTGAAAAGAATGATTGTGTCACCTCTGAATGAGTGAATTATTAATGATGCACTAACCCTCTAATGAGTTTGCTTGAAGTTTGGTGTGAAGGAAGTTTTCAAGGGTCAAGAGAGGAGAATGATATACTAAGATCAAGAGGAGTGAAAGCTCTAAGCTTGGGGATGCCCCGTGGTTCATCCCTGCATATTTTAAGAAGACTCAAGCGTCTAAGCTTGGGGATGCCAAGGCATCCCTTCTTCATCACATCATCATCCTCCCCGAAACTATATTTTTCACCACATCCGTGTTCTTTACTTGGAGCGTCGGTTTGTTTTCGTTTTTGTTTTTGTTTGAATAAGATGGATCCTAGCATTCACTTTGTGGGAGAGAGACACGCTCCGCTGTTGCATATGGACACATGTGTCCTTAGGCTTTACTCATAATGTTCAAAGCGAAGTTTCTTCTTCGTTAATTTGTTATATGGTTGGAATTGGAAATGCTACATGTAGTAATTCTAAAAATGTCTTGGATAATGTGATACTTGGCAATTGTTGTGCTCATGTTTAAGCTCTTGCATCATATGCTTTGCACCCATTAATGAAGAAATACATAGAGCTTGCTAAAATTTGATTTGCATATTTGGTTTCTCTAAGGTCTAGATAATATCTAGTATTGAGTTTTGAACAACAAGGAAGACAGTGTAGAGTCTTATAATGTTTACAATATGTCTTTTATGTGAGTCTTGCTGCACTTGTTCATCCTTGAGTTTGCTTCAAATAACCTTGCTAGCCTAAACCTTGTATCGAGAGGAATACTTCTCATGCATCCAAAATCCTTGAGCCAACTACTATGCCATTTGTGTCCACCATACCTACCTACTACATGGTATTTCCTGCCATTCCAAAGTAAATTGCTTGAGTGCTACCTTTAAAATTCCATCATTCGCCTTTGCAATATATAGCTCATGGGACAAAATAGCCTTAAAAACTATCGTAGTATTGAATATGTACTTATGCACTTTATATTTTATTAAGTTGCTTGTTGTGCGATAACCATGCTTCGGGGAACGCCATCAACTATTGTTGAATATCATGTGAGTTGCTATGCATGTCCGTCTTGTCTAAGGTCTATCATTTTAGTGGTTGGAGCATGCAAAATTGTTAGAGAAGAACATTGGGCCGCTAACTAAAGCCATGAATCATGGTGGAAGTTTCATTTTTGGACATATATCCTCAATCTCATATGAGAATAATAACTGCTACATGCTTATGCATTTAAGAGGAGTCCATTATCTGTTGTCCATGTTGTCCCGTATGGATGTCTAAGTTGAGAATAATCAAAAGCGAGAAATCCGAAATGCGAGCATTCTCTTGGACCTTTGTACAGCGGCATGGAGGTACCCCTTGTGACACTTGGTTGAAACATGGCATGCAAAGATCCGGTAGTCCAAGTTAAGGGACGAGGTGCGCACTATTAGTATACTATGCGTGAGGCTTGCAACTTGTAAGATATAATTTTCATAACTCATATGCTTTATTACTACCGTTGACAAAATTGTTTCATGTTTTCAAAATAAAAGCTCTAGCACAAATACAGCAATCGATGCTTTCCTCTTTGAAGGACCATTCTTTTACTTTTATTGTTGAGTCCTTTACCTATCTCCTTCCACCTTAAGAAGCAAACACTTGTGAACTGCATTGATTCCTACATACTTGCATATTGCACTTGTTATATTACTTTATGTTGACAATATCCATGAGATATACATGTTATAAGTTGAAAGCAACCGCTGAAACTTAATCTTCTTATGTGTTGTTTCAACACCTTTACTTTGATTTATTGCTTTACGAGTTAACTCTTATGCAAGACTTATTGATGCTTGTCTTGAAGTACTATTCATGAAAAGTCTTTGCTATATGATTCAGTTGTTTACTCATGTCATTACCTTTGCTTTGATCGCTGCATTCATTACATATGTTTACAAATAGTATGATCAAGATTATGATGGCATGTCACTTCAGAAATTATCTTTGTTATCGTTTTACCTGCTCGGACGAGCAGAACTAAGCTTGGGGATGCTGATACGTCTCCAACGTATCGATAATTTCTTATGTTCCATGCTACTTTATTGATGATACCTACATGTTTTATGCACATTATATGTCATATTTATGCATTTTCTCGAACTAACCTATTAACAAGATGCCAGAGCCCGTTGTTTCTGCTGTTTTTGGTTTCGAAATCCTAGTAAAGAAATATTCTAATTGGACGAAACTTTCGCCCGGGGTCCTATTTTTGCACGAAGCTTCTAAGACCGAAGACCTAACGAAGTGGGCCACGAGGTGCCAGTGGCCGCGCGCAGGCCCTGGCCGCGCCGACCTATCCCCGGGCCTCGTGTGGCCCCTCGCGTTGACCTTCCGCCTACTTAAAGCCTCCGTCGCGAAACCCCCGACCGAGCCACGATACGGAAAACCCATGAGACGCCGCCGCGTAATCCCATCTCTGGGATTGAGATCGCCCAGACCGCCGGAGAGGGATTTCATCTCCCGAGGACTCTTCATCGCCATGATCGCTCCGGAGTGATGTGAGTTCACCCCTGGACCATGGGTCCATAGCAAGATGGTCGTCTTCTCCTTGTTGTGCTTCATTGTTAGATCTTGTGAGCTGCCTAACATGATCAAGATCATCTATATGTAATTCTATATGTTGTGTTTGTCGGGATCCGATGGATAGAGAGTACTATGATTATGGTGATTATCAATCTATTGTTCATGTGTTGTTTATGATCTTGCATGCTCTCCGTTCTTGCCAAGTTTTTACTCTTAACTCCAAGAGGGAGTAATTATGCTCGATAGTGGGTTCATGCCTTCATTGATACACAGTGAAAAGTTCTAAGGTTGTGATGTCTCGTTGCCACTAGGGATAAAACATTGATGCTATGTCTAAGGATGTAGTTATTGATTACATTACGCACCATACTTAATGCAATTGTCTGTTGCTTTGCAACTTAATACTGGAGGGGGTTCGGATGATAACCGAAGGTGGACTTTTTAGGCATAGATGCACTTGGATGGCGGTCTATGTACTTTGTCGTAATGCCCAATTAAATCTCACTATATTTACCATGTCATGTATATGCATTGTTATGCCTTTCTCTATTTGTCAATTGCCCGACTGTAATTTGTTCACCCAACATGCTTTTATCTTATGGAGAGACACCTCTAGTGAACTGTGGACCCCGTCCTATTCTTTACATAGCATACATTCTACTTGTTTTTGTTTTCTTTACAAACATCTTCCACTCGAACGTTTAATCCTTTGTTACAGCTAAGCCGGTGAGATTGACAACCTCATGTTTCGTTGGGGCAAAGTACTTTGGTTGTGTTGTGCAGGTTCCTAGTTGGCGCCGGAATCCCGGTGTTGCGCCGCATCACATTTCGCGACCATCAACCTTCAACGTGCTTCTTGGCTCCTATGGTTGATTAAACCTTGGTTTCATACTGAGGGAAAACTTGCCACTGTGCGCATCATACCTTCCTCTTGGGGTTCCCAACGGACGTGTACATCTACGCGCATCAGTTCACACAAGCTATTCTAACATCACAATCTTGTTCACATGGTGGTTGACTTGGTTTTCTTATTTAATAAAAATAATTTCCTCTCATTATAACATTTATTAGAGTTTCTATTTATTATATTTGAGAAGTAATTTCCTCTCATTATATCTTGTTAAGATTTAATCTCCTCTAATAGCAAAGTATGAATACCTGTTGACCAAAATCAACACTTCATAATTCTCATTTGGGGAGAATGATTTAAATGAGATACTCCATCTCATGCAATTTAAATACTCCTATGGCACAATTTAATATCATTAAGTGGTCTAATATGAGGTGCTACATACTAAGGTCATTACCTCATATTGGACTACTCAAGATAATGATTTAAATGAGAGAGTAACTCTCACACTATTTAAATAGATTAATTGCAATAATTTAAATGGACTAGAAATGGCCACATAGCCATTATTTTGCTCTAGCCCATGACCATATGAATAACCCATGTCATATTTTTACATAATCAGATAGATAATATGAAATGTGGTTTTTGAGAGGTGGAATCAACTCAAAATCATTTATGGTTAATTTTTAAATAATGTTTGAAGTTGGAAAAGGCCCTGCCTTGTTATTTTTACTACAGTATTTCTACAACACATCTAAGGTTGAGATTGGTGTGGTTGGATAGATAATTCTACAGGCTTTCGAAATATATAAAATTTGTCAAATTTGCTGCAGGGGATTTCATTCTATTTAATTTTGAAAATAGTTCCACTATTGAAATTGGCTAAATCGAATTAATTCAAATTCAAACCGCGGGCCTAGGCGGGAAACCAAGTTGGGCCACAGAGAGAAAAGAGGTTGGGCCATCCCATCTGCGCGTCTGGCGCGAGTGGGCTGCCTGACTATGGGGCCCGCTGTCAGCGAGAGTTTCACAGCAAAATGGTATGGTGGATCTGGATCGCACGATTAGAAGGAGATCGTGCGGCGCTGGTGCGTCGTCGTCGACGGCGAGCACAGCTCACTGGCGCGGCGAGGCTAGGGGGTGGGAGAGCCTACCGGTGCTCCGGCGGTCGTTGGCGAGGTGTGCCGCGATGTTGGCGTGGACGGCGAAGCTCCAGGTACCGGCGGCGTCGCTTGAGGAGGCTCCAATCGACGGCGACGATCTACGGGTACTGGCGGGCTCTAGCTTCAAATTGGCGCTACTCCGGCGAGGATGTGGCTAAAGCTTTGGTCGAGGAGAAGCTGGATGGGAGGAGAAGCGGTGAGTGTGAAGAAAGAAAGAGCGGAGGGGCTCTATTTATAACATCGGAGGGGTGTTGCGGGTGTCCGTGAAGGTCGAGCATGGCGCGGCCGTTCTAGTGCGCGAAGGGGCGAGACAAGGACGGCGTGTGATGGCCATCATCCTGGCGATGCTCAACGGCTAGCTGGCGCAGAGGAAAGGTGAGGTGATGGCTCAGGATCATGTCGCGTCTGCCGCGGCATCGGCGGCGAAAGTTATTTGCGGGCGGCGGCGACAGGGCTGGCGAGGGCGCTCGAGCATGTCTAGCTTGTAGCCGTTGGGGAGAAGATGCTGCGTGCAGAGAAGGGGGTGCAGGGAAGGACGGGTGCGGCGGCGCTGCGCTCTGGCGCGCAGGCGCGCTCACCGCCACTGGCATGACATTCTGGGCACGTACGGGGCTGGCCAATGCCGGCCTCTCGCGTGCCAGGGCTTGGCATGGGCTGGTGCAGGATGCTCTGGGGATGCTCTGTGACATGGTTTAAAGAGAGGGAGAGGGCCAGAGAGGGAAGGTGGCATTGAGGTGGCGAGTGTGCTCGGCATGGGCTTGCTTTGTCCATGTCCATGCTTTAAACAACACACTAAGGGCTTGGTTTGATGCAGGGAACATAGAGGTACAAGTTTGAGCAGGGTTGGTCTCTAGTTTAGGCAAGGAACTAGTGGGTAATAGCATGTGTTGCAAATATTAGATTCTGCCTGCCAAGTGCTCGACAATATGGCCGCATGAAAGAAATATTTGAAATTTGCAGAGATTTTTGGTGGAGTGAATTTGAATAATATTTGGAGCAGAGTGGTGGTGGTGGTGGTTTGAAAAATGGTGGTGTTTTGTGAAAATCCAAAATGTGGATGATCTTCTCTTTGTTTCAATGTTGCCACTTGTCACTTTTATATTGGTCAATATAGACAGAGTCAACTATGGTGGTCAACACAAAAAGTGTTCATCTTGATACGGTCTTGGATGAGGTGGAAAGAATTGAGAAGGTTTAGTTTAAGAATCTCTAAAACCAGGGGCTCAAAGTGTGTAACATTTTATTTTGGGCAGATTTGACCATTATCTTATGTGGGTGAAATTTGGAATTTCCTTTGCTTTGATTTGTGTTTCTTTGATGCAAAAGTGTTTGTTATTGATGTATTTATGTTTCACAAGCATTGGCACAAGCCATGGTGGCCTTGGTTGATGATTTGCAGAAATGGTCATATGTGTATGTGAGTGAGATTTCTATTTTTCCATTTCTTCTATTTCTCTCCTTTTGGGGTTCTATGATCATGTACTAGGGTTTAAGCACCTTTGATAAACACACAAACACTCATCATGGCAATAGCACAAAAGAATGCATGCACACTATGTACATCACTATATGCAAATAAAAGTTTTGTTAGTTCCAAAATCTGAGCATTTGAATTCTTTGTCTTTATTGAATTGGGCAAACCCTTGCGCCACTAACCTTGCTTTATTTCTTATGACAATGCCATTCTCATCTTGCTTGTTCTTGAACACCCATTTGGTCCCAATGACATTGATGTGATAATCTTTGGGTCTCTCAACTAGAGACCATACTTCATTGCGGATGAAACATCCCAATTCTTCTTGCATGGCAATTGCCCAATTCGGATCAACCAAGGATTCGTGTACCTTGCGTGTCTCAAAACTAGACACAAAAGCATGATGTTGACAATAAGTGATAAGTAATGCATGGTGTCTACGAGCTACCACTCCTCTTGAGATGCTTCCAAGGACTTGATCTACTTTCATGTCACTTTCCCTTGAAGCAGCCTTGATCTTCTGAATGGTTCCTTCATGATCAATAAATTCATCTCTAGCTAGTTCTTCACCATGAGGGACAACTTGAGCTCGACCATGGGATGAGGATGATTCTTGATGAGAATCATGGTCTTTCTCAGGAGGATGAGGATTTTCTTCTTGTTCTTCGGAATGCGGCTCATCTTGAGTAGAGGATGAATCTTGGGCTGCACTTGAAGGTTCAGCTTGAGTTGAGCAAGGATCCACTTGAGCTGAACTTGAGGCTTCTATTCCACCATCTTGATCATTAGTATGGACCTCTGTGGTCCGGATGTGCCCAATGCCCATAAGCTTGATGGCATTAGAAGGATCAACATCACCTGCAGCACATGGAACAACTTGCTCCACTTGGGAGCCATTATCCTCCAAGAACACCACATCACAAGATACTTCAATTGTCCCACTGGACTTGTTGTAGTATCTATAGGCGTGGGAGTTCTCCGCATATCCAACAAATATACCCTCTATAGTTCTAGTTTCAAATTTACCAAGCTTCTCTTTATTGTTTTTAACAAGACATTTGCATCCAAAGACACGAATGTACATAACATTAGGCTTGTTACCTGTGAGAAGCTCGTATGGAGTTTTATCATGCAGGGGACGGAGGAAGAGCCGGTTGGAGTAGTGGACAGCTGTAGAGATGGCTTCTCCCCAGAAGTTATTCGGTGACTTGAACTCACTCAACATGGTTCTTGCCATCTTAATAATAGTCTGGTTCTTCCTTTCAATAACACCATTTTGCTGAGGGGTATATGGAGATGAAAACTCATGCTTGATGCCCTCATCATCAACAAATTCTTGCACAGTGTAGTTCTTGAACTCGGTGCCATTGTCGGTCCTTATCGCCTTGATCTCAGATTCATACATTCGTTGAGCTTTCTTGGCGAAGATGATGAACTCTCTATAGCTCTCATCCTTAGACTTAAGGAGAAAGACCCAAGAGTATCTTGAGTAATCATCAACAATGATCAGTCCATATTTTTTCTCACCAAGAGTATCATAATGAGATGGCCCAAAGAGATCCAAGTGAAGGAGCTCCAAAGGCCTAGAGGTGGTGATGATACTCTTGATAGGATGTATCTTCTTGAGTTGCTTCCTGTCGTCGTGGTGAACAGACAGATGCCATAGGATGGCTTAAGTTGGGGCCGAGTTGGACGCTAGAGGATTCGGGGGAGGGTTTATGATCAAGTAGGATGAACTTCCGGATGCTTTCCTCAAGAACTTGGCCAAGGCCAGAGGTAGAAGAAGAAAGACACAAGGAAGAACTCTGATCCATATCTTCTCTATTCCATGAACAACAAGGTTACAGGTTTTTCTACACAGGGATCATCGTACATCTATCTCGTGCCCGCGAAGGAGCATGCCCCCTCTCCTTATATAGGGGAGAGGGTGGCTTACAGGGGAAGAAACCCTAATGGCATCTTTGAACAGACAAACTACTTTACAAAGCTACTTTAATCATAGGTGACGCCGGTATCTTCTTTAAATAGGGAGGCTGATGTCCTCCGGTTGCTTTAGGCGTCACCTTCGTCTTTTACGTCATGGCTTCATTTAAAGTTACTTTGCTTAGCTCATCTTTGTCATCTAGCCCCTGAGGGAATCTTTGACCAGCTTTGCGTATACCGGTAGTCCGGTATCTTCTTAGCTCATTCCGGCATACCCCTTCTGGGCATACCGGTATGGAGTTCCTTAGCAAAACGCTTAAGTTCACAGTCCGGCATAAACTGTAAACCGGTATCTTGGTATGCCAAACCATCCGGTTTGGCCTGGCATACCGGGGTCATCCCCCAACATTAGTCCCCAAAGCTGGTATAGTCCGGTGGATTCCATCCGACGGGCCATGCCAGGTTCCTATCTCACAAGGTACCGGTTTAACCTTTCCGGCACCCGGATTAAACTTTCCGGCGTCGTCGCCAAACTTCCTCTTTTCTCCGGATTGCTCCGACATCTTTGACATTAAACTCTCCTCGGTGAAGTCGAGGATTTCTCGGGCATGCCTGTCGAGACATGCGCACTGCTTTCGACGCCGTGTCAGTGGTCACTTCGCTTCGGCTTCTTCGCCAACATTAAATGTGCCACACCGGATCCCTCTGGCCATTCCGGATCCGTGCGGCGACTCTGTGGCTTTTTAATTTTTACGCGTGTATCTTCACGCCACGTGGCGGCCCACGAGGCGAACCGCCGCGGCCCGGCGGTTTCCGGCCCACTTCCTCTTCTCTCTGTATAAGGGCGGAGCGGTTCCTCTCTGTCTCCTTCTTCGCACTTGCCCCCATTTACAGAGCACTTCGAGCCCTTCGCCCTTTGCTTCCTCGCCGCCGCCGGTCGCCGCCAAAGTGCTGCTCCCGATGAGCTTGCGCCGTTGCTCCCGCTGCGCCGAAGCTTTTCACCGCGCGGAGTTCCTGCTCCCTTCTGCGCCGCTTTGCCTTCCTCCGGCGGACTTCGCCCTTCTCCGTCGCCGGCCCTCGTCGACGGCCACGAGCTCGCCATTTCTTCTGCGAACTTCTCCTTCGCGTCTCCCGTAGCCTCAGGTGAGCCCCAATGCTCGTTTGCTCTCTTTTTCTCGTTTTCCAGATCTTGGGTTGGTAGAATATTTATTCTTCCTTTTCTTTCGCTTTTTCTCTTACTCGTAGATCTTCGCGCAAGGGTAGATCTTAGGAAATCAGTTTTTGGGTAGGATCCGGCATCCTGTAGGCCCGTATGTCTAGCGGAGACCATCTTTCCGAATCTTCCTCCAGTAGCCAGGAAAGTCAAGCTTCCGGCGAGCTCTCGGCTAAGCGTATCCGGATGGAAACTGATACCGGAACAGGTCAAGATGCCGACAGTTCTAGCCAGGCTTCCGGAGTAGAGCGTCACTCGTGGGGCCTGGAAGGGTTCCGACATGACCTAGCACGAGATTGACTGCTGTACCGGTCTAGAAGGATACCAGAAGGAGTATCCTGTCGGCTTCCGGGCGACGAGATCGAACCGGATCTTAAATCTGGTGAGTTCGTCGTTTTTCTTGCCCACTTCGAGCGCGCCGGCCTTCCGCCTCGATTCCTTCGCCGATTCCTTGATTTCTACCAACTCCAACCTCACCATCTTCCTGGCAATGCCATCTTCTATCTCTCGCTACGCAACCTTCATGGAGGCCTACATGGGTCTCCGCCCCACCCGCGAGACCTTTGCTCGCTTCTTTTCTCTTCGGATTAATTCCGTCCAGGGCAAGGAAATTCCTAAGCCCAAGCCCGTCGTTCAGTGGTTCATCATCGGCCCCGTCAAGGGAGCCCCTTTTTAAGTTCTCCGGTCTCGAGTCATGCCGGGCATGGCAAGAGACCTTTTTCTACGTGAAGAACACCGGCGCCGCAGATCTTATCAATCTGCCGGCTTTCAATCCGGGAGTGCCTACGAAGGCCAACTGGAGCTACAATCCGAAGGACTCTCACATAGAAACCAACCGGATTGTGCGCTTCATGAAGCAACTCATGAAGGACACTGCCATCTGTTCGGATGACATTGTTCGGACGTTTATCTCGCGCGGTGCTTCCTTAAGCGCCGGGCTCATAAAATGAGCGAAATGTACGGCCCCGGCGATCCTACCAAGATCACCGGCCTCCCTCGAGCAAGGAGGACGTAGTCCTTAAGGCTAGGCAATCTGCCAAAGCGCCATGCCGCTGGATTGGGAGTGGGGCCTTCGCCTCAGCCTCCCTCAACCCTCCAACTGACGAAGTAAGAGGCTATGCATTCCGGGTTGTCTTCCGGTATCTTTTCGATGTATTACTAACTGTCTTTCTCTTCCTTTTCAGGCCAAGCAGCGCTTCCCTCGCATCGAGGCGGAGCAGCGAGGCCCTTGCCGGAACCGGGCTCTGGACAAGGTGGACCCGGATCCTTACATCCACTAGACCGACCTCAAGATGGGCCGGACTCATACTTCACGCCCCGGTAACTTTTCCAACAAAGACTCCGGTTTGGACGACGAAGTTGTCATACCCGAGGTACTTAGCCTTTTCGTTTCCTCACTGGTTATCTTCTTGTAGACGCTCCCTCAGTCAGCACCAACCCGCAGGTCCATGAACACGTGGTTCCGCTGCAGGCCAAGGTCGGCCAGGAGTTCCTGGAGAAGCTCACCTCCCAGGACAAGAAGAAAAAGGCTCCGGCACCTGAAGCCGGCTCCAGCGAGGCTCCTCCCGCCAAGCGCCAAAAGAAGCCCTCTAAGAGGCATTACAAAAGGCGGGAGATGCTGCCTTCTGACGGGTAATACTCCGCTTTTCCTTTTGTTATTTGAACTTCTTTTTCCGGATAGTTTTTCAACCTTCTGTTTCTATCTTTCTCAGCCCAGCGCTTAAGATTTCCAAGAGCGCTTCCGGAATTCCTCCGGAAAGCTCCGAGGATGCCACAAGGTCTTCGCCTCCTCCTCGTCAAAGTCCGGTACCATCTGGTGCCGGCAACTCTTCTGCCTCTCCTCTGGGGGGCATAACATGCGGGGTGCGCGCCCCTGAACTTCCAACACCGCCGGAGGAGGACATTATCTCTCCGTAAAACCAAGACACCGGCGCCAGCAACACCGGTGCCGATACTGAAGATGCCGGGCGGGTGGAGACTTTGGTTTCCACCGCCCCCAAGAAGAAGAAAAAGACTTCCGCTTCCTCCCCGTCTAAGTTTGTACCGGAAACTTCCGCGCCGGGCGCGCCTGATGCCTCTGCGCCGCCCAAGACTACCACCATGCCTCCTCCGGCAAGTTCAGCCGGAGGTTCTGGCGCGGCCAAGCCTCCAACACCGCCGCCAAGCCAAGAGCCCGTTGTGGCCAGAATCAAGCCGGCGTCTGCGTCCTTCTCCACCGGCTCCCTTGTCTCCGGCGCGCAGCCCATTGTGCTGCACGCCGGCCATGCTGCCGTTGTGGCCGAAGAAACGGCTCCAGCCTCGCTGGGCCGGATCACTGAGCTGAACCGCGGCGGGGCCAGCTTGGGGCATTTGCTTGATTACGCTGAGAAGTGGAATCAGGCGGATGTCTCCGTGGCAACGCGCGGGCTGGGGAAGGACAAGATGCCGGTGGTCGATCCCGCCGGGCCCCGGAACACCTCACAGCACTTCAGCCGGCTGCGCCGCGCGGTTAAGGAATTTGACACCGCGTGGCACGATGCCACCAACAACGTGGTGGTAAGTTTCACCAAACTCCAAACATGCCGGTTTTTACTCTTTCGAGATTATGTATATCCTCCCAGTCCCCGAGTTTCGGGTTGAGAGCGCAGCTCTGAGCGCGAAACTTCCTTAGAGATACCAAAAACCGGCATCTTCACACTTGCTTTTTTACTTAAACAGGGCACGGCGAACGCCTCGAGGAGCTTCTTTGGGAGTACCGGGATCTTGCCGAGGCCCACAGCCACTGCCAAGGTTTGTTTCTTTTGTGCATCCGGCTTCTTTCTTACGTATAGATTTTCCTTCTCAACACTTATGAGTTTTTGCATAACAGCCGTTCCGGAAGCCTCCATTGAGGCCCTCAAGACCCAGCTTAGCAGCCTCCAAGGTACCGCTTTTCCTCCGGTTGGTTTGTCTTTTTGTGCTTTACCGGTTACATTTTTGTTAACACTTTCTTTTACGGATTCCAGCTGAAAAGGAGCAGCTCATCCGGGATCACCAGAAGGCCCTGGACGCCCAGAAGGCTATCTTCGGGGAGCTTAAGGAGCAAGCTATCCAGGCCGGTCTCCGGCATGATCAGGCGATGAAGGACGCCAAAGTAGCGGCTGAGGCCAAGCTGGCGGAGGTTGTGGAGGATTCCGCCAAATCCAGCGCGGTGCTGAGGGCGGAGCTGGAGGAGGAGAGGAAAGCACGGAAGGCGGCGGAGCACCGGATTGAGCTTGTGACCACTGATCATAGGGAATATGATCGGCTGGTCATGCAGATTGACGCGCTGGCTCTCAGTAAGCCTCTGTCTTGTCCCTTCTTTCGCTTACAAGCTTTTTCTTTTCGAGAGCATATCTGTGTCCTTTTTCCTTCCGGTAGATTGTTTTCCGGTATCTTAACCTTATCTTTTCTCTTTCTTCCTGTAGAGCACTTCCCGGACTCCCAGACGCACGCCGTGAAAAAGGTGATGGACGATGGGGTGGCGCGACAATTTGCCAACCTGGACACGCCTTGGGACGGGTATGACTACCTGGTCGCACTCTCCGCCCGAGTCCAGCATATGCGCTTAGTGGATCGGCACCTTGCCGATCTTCCGGACGTCGCCATCCAAATCTTCAAGGTGTTGTGGCCTAAAGAGGCAATGCCAGCCAACATCACGCTCACCGCCAACCGGCTAAAGGAGGCAGGGCGCCGGATTCGCGAGTGGCAATACTCAGCAGCTCGTGCCGGAGCGGATCATGCCCTGCGCATTGCATGCTCTTGGTATGAGGATCTTGATCTGGACTCCTTCCATAGCCTCCGCCGCGACGCTCCCACGGACACGGACCCGGTCCTCGTCGCAAAGCGGAAGGACCGCGCCTACCAGATCGCGGAGTCCGCGCCAATCCGCACCTTCATTCCTGCTCCTCCCAACGTCCACGACTTCCTCAGTGACGAGGAAGAGGAGGAGGAAGATGAGGAGGATGCAGGAGCTGGCGATGCGCCCCCGGAAGCTCCAGAGGCCGGTGCTACTCCCCCTGAAGCCCCCGTTGCCTGAACATTCTCTGTTATGTCTGTTAACTCAAAACAATGCTTGTTGAATTCTACCCCGGTATACCGGGGTTTAAGATGTAAGATAAAACTTAAGCTTTTGGTTGTGGTACAACTTATGCTGGTGTCTTTTTAACCGGTATGTTATTAAGTTAAGTTTGTTTGTCAACTTATCATATTGCCTTTGTTGTTTGCCTTTATCTTGCACTGTGAAGATTCCGGGATCATTTCCGCATCCAATTCGATGTACACTTGGTTCTTTCCCTTTGCCTCTGCCTACCTCTTTTGGGCGTTTTGGCGTATGAGTTACAAAGTTCTTTTGCCAAGCGAACATTTCCTTGAACTTAGGAATAATTCGAAATTTTTCACAAAAAACCGGTTAAACCGAGGTTAGTTAAACTTTTCCGGATTGTTCGTTCCCACTCCCTCTTTCCGTAGTTCACGTGCTTAATTCCTACCGGTTTATCTTGCTTGCCATGAAGCCGGTTTGCGGACAGCAGCAGTCGAAGACTCTAGGTTTAGCACGCTACTAAACCGAAAGAAAAATGTTCAACAAGCAACCGGAAAAAAAATAAACATATTACATGCAAATTTGTTGGAGGCAGTCCCCGAGAAACATTCGAGGTGCCGGAGTCTTTTATTCATAGCATAAGGTACAAAAAGGAACTTCTTACAGTACAACTTCATGAGTAGAAAGGACGCAGCAACGCTATGTTCCATGGACGCTTGGTCTCATCTCCGGATTTGTCCGCCTTCCTTCTTTCCATTCATGTGTGTCAATTAAGTAGTAGGCATCATTGTGCAGAGCTTTGCTTACAATGAATGGCCCTTCCCAAGGAGGTGAAAGTTTATGCCTTCAGTGCGTTGCACTAGGCGTAGGACCAAATCTCCTTCCTGAAAACCCTGTTAACCTTCCTGTGATAGCTCCGAGGTTTTGCTGTAAATGGTTGTTCTTGCCAATGCCGTCTCTTGCTTCTTCTAGCAAGTCCACATCATTTTCTCGGCCTCTTTTACCTCTTGTTCGGTATAGAGTTGCACCCTTGGTGGGTCATGGAGAATGTTGGTTGGTATTACCGCTTCTGCTCCGTAAACCATAAAGAATGGAGTGTATCCGGTTGATCGGTTTGGAGTCGTTCTTATGCTCCACAACACCGATGGTAGCTCATCGAGCCAACATCCCGGTGATTTTTCAAGTGGTTCAATGATCCTTGGTTTTATGCCGGAAAGTACCAGCGCATTGCTTCTTTCAACTTGGCCATTGCCTTGTGGGTGTGCCACTGAGCACAAATCCAGCCGGATGTTGTTATCCTCACAGAATCGCTTGAATTCTCCTTAGGCAAAATTTGAGCCGTTGTCCGTAATGATGTTGTGTGGGTATCCATACCGGAGAATGACATCTTTCAAGAACTTCACCGCGGTATGCCCATCACACTTTGCGATAGGTTTTACCTCCAACCACTTGGTGAATTTATCCACCATGACCAAGATGTGAGTCATGTTTCCCAGCTTTGAATGGGCCAACCATGTCAAGGCACCATACAACAAATGGCCAGGTTAACGGTATAGTTTTTAATCGGGATGCTGGGGTATGGTTTTGCTTACCTCTGGCACCCATTGCATTTTCTCACCAAATCCTCAGCTTTTCCAAAGCCAGTAGAAGCCATGCCGGAACACTTTTGCCACCAGCGCCCTTGATGACGCATGATGCCCACATTCTCCTTGGTGAATTTCCAGCATCTCTTTTTCCTCTTCCGGTTCCACACATCTTTGCAGACACCGGTAACACTCCTCTTGTACACTTCGCCATTGATAAAAGTGTATGCTTTGGCTCTCCTCTGATCCTTCTCGATTTTTCACAACCGGCAAGGTGCCGTTGATCAGAATTCCTTAATAGGTTTAACCCAGATGGTGCTTCTCGAACCGTAAATACCGGTACGTCTATGTCCATGCTATCCACAAGCATTCCTTGTTCCATAGGCGTCTCTCCCCGAGTCTACCGGAAAGGCCTCGAGTTTGCCAACTCCCCGAGTTTGCCGAGTAGCCCGAGTTTCCTTCGTCAATATCCATTGGCACAACATGCGACTCCGGTATAAAAATTGATTCCGATTCCGGACTTGGCTTGATTGATGGTGTTCTTAAGTGAGCCAAGGCTATTCCGGGAGGAATTTCCTGCCTCGATGAGCCCAGCTTGGATAAAGCGTCCGCGGCTTCGTTTTCAGCCCGCGGCACATGCTGAAACTCACAACCTTCAAAGAAGCCGGCAATCTTTTGCACGTGAAACCGGTACGAGGCCATGTTGGCATCTTTTGCGGCCCAATCTCCTGAACATTGTTGCACCACAAGATCTGAATCGCCGTAGCAAATGATCCGGTGTGCACCGATTTCTTTTGCGACCTTAAGCCCATGGATCAGAGCTTCATATTCCGGCCCAGCGTACGCATTGTATGCTTGTACATGATATTTATGCTGCTTCCATTGTCTATCAGCACTTTGCTGAACTTGACTCGAGTTTCCGGCCCATGCATGATTGGGTCCACGACAAGAGCGTAACCACCCAGATTCGGCATGATTTTGGGTGATCCTTGAACGACCAGGTGATTTCCCGATCCGACCACGCATGTATCCGGTACCGCCGCATCACAACATTCACTTCCATGGAACGGCGATGCACGCTTGCTTCGGTTGGCTCGAACGAACACAAGGCAGCACAAGTGCGGATCCTGATAAACATTTCGCCCAAAGGTGCCGGCGGTGGCGGTTGGCCATTGCCATCCTCCACCGATGAACTTGCTGGTTCCGGTTGAGGTGTTGGTAAGCGTTGGTGGTAACGGTGGTGGTGAAACATGTTGGGTTGCAGAATCGTGGAACAGCCCTGTGCTTGCGCATCTTTCACCGCGCCTCTTAGCATCAAGTGCTTGATCCAGGAGCAATCCTTTCTCAAATGGTTCGCCGGCTTCGACGGATGTGGAGTATGGAGCTTGCACGGCTGCTCCATTGCCGCTTCCATGGTGTACCTCATATGTTCTTGCCAATCTTTTTTCTGTCCCCACTTTTTCTTTTCAACTCACTTCTTTTTAGGACCCGCCCATGGCTGCGATCCGGTTTTTGCCTCTGGCTTCCGCTGGGTTTTTTTGCACCGCGGCTACTTGCCGTGGACCATACCTTCGATCCGGAAAGTCTTCCTTCTTTTGTTATGACGGTTATCCCGATGTTGATCTTGCCGGGGTTGGCTTGTTTGCGCCGGTTCAGCTTGTCTGCGGTTGCAGGGTCTCCCAACGCATAGTTTTCCGCCACACGCATCATTTCAGAGTGTGCTTGGCATGTTTCTCTCGTAGCCTTTGCCACAGTGGTGATCCTCTCCGGCATCCTTGACTGAACCAAGCAATCGCTTGTGCTTCAATCACTCCTTCACATGTGTTTCTCATTGAGTTCCACCGGGTGAGATAATCCCGGTCCGTTTCATTCGAGCGCTGCTGGCATAAAGCGAGTTGTTGCGGCCTGTTTGGCCTCTTGTATGTACTGCTGAAGTTGCTCACAAAGGCTTCCTCAAAGTCCAACCATCCATTTACGCTTCCTGCCGCAAGTTGTTAAGCCAAATACGTGCAGGTCCCACTAGGAAGGACGGTATGATTCTCACGGCCCAACGTTTAACTCCGCCACCAAACATAAACAAATGACATAGTCTCACGACCAATCTTCCGGCTTAGTCGTCCCGTCATACGTTTTGTGTCCCGGCAATTGAAAATTGCGCACCGGTGGCTCTTCTCTCATGATCCGCGGGCCAAAGCACTTAGGGCCAGGAGGACCTCAGATTCGATCATCTCGGAAAGATGCACTCCCGCCCGTGCCTCGCATCCCGGCCCGGCAAGCATCTTTCCCCACACGTTCCCCAAAGGGTTTCGGTAGGCTCGTTCGCTCCACTTCGAATCTCCTTCTTCATATCTTTCCGGTTCCGGCTCTTGCATGCCGGTACCTTGGTGGTGGCATTTCCTCTTCAACATATGCTGCCCTTGCTCGATAATTTTGCCCCGTTTCGTGTCTACCGGCATGATTGTTTCCGGCATAGCCGTTTCCGGCATAACCATCTCCGGCGTAGCCATTTCCGGCATAACCGCGACCTGCTCCATAGCTTTTTCGTCCGGCATCATGTGGCCCGGCTTTTTGTTTTCCGGCAAGAACCGGATCGTACACGGTCATTTGCCGCACATTCATTTCTTTTTATCTTCTTTTATCCGGATGGGGGGACGTCTGCCCATGGGATTTGCTTCCGGCAACTTTTGTCGACCGGGCTGATTTTGACTCGAGCGCTGCTTTGTTCATTTTAGCAAGCTCATCATTTTGCGCCTGTATCACATCAAGCAACTCTCTAACTCTACCCTGTTGCTTTGCTAATGCATCTCCGGATAACGATTCACACATCTCCATAGCGGCCTTAGCAGCTTTTATAGTTTTATCCGGGCTACTGTATTTAGGTTTCTCTACGATGCTCACAGATGCAGAGGTACTTTCGCCGGCAAGAACTTCCTTACGCAGATCCCGATCTAGGTTGCGAGCCTTAAGCCGGTTCTCCGGTATCCCAGCGGCCCGAGCACTAACGTAGAAAACCATGGGGCGTTGTACTCACGTAGGGTTAGGTCAGCTCGCGCTGAGCCCGATGATGTCCGCGCTCCGGAAAGCTCTGCGCGTTGCCTCCAGCTCCGCTTGTGCCGCTGCCGGATCGATGTTCTGCGCGATGGGCGTTGCCAGCACGTTCATCGCCGCTTGGAGAGGAGTTTCCGGCGGTGCCGAAGATGCCCCCGCAGCACCCACGTCGCGCTCCAGCGGTGGCTTTGCCGGACGGGTTGATGCCGCGCGCCCAACTCCTTCTTCCACGGCTTCTTTGCCAGCGCCGACCGCGCCAGCCATCATGACCTCCACGCTGCCGGCGGCGCGGCCAGCACATAGCCACCTTGGCGGATCCGGCGCCACCAGCACCGGCGAGAGGTACTGGCGCACAAGGACGGTGCCGAAGTAGATGCGGTGGCTGCCGAACTCGATGATGCAGCCGTTTTGCGGGAACTTGCCGCCGTTGGCGAAGCAGCCTGCGTTGTCATTGATGAAGTCCATGGAGTAGATGCGCTGCACGAGCGCTGACATGGTTCGCCGGCCGTCGATGTCGAGGATGCCCGCCCGAATATGAACTCCAAAGAAGCGCTCTTTCTCGCCCCACGAGCGCCAACTGTCGTCGTGGTGAACAGACAGATGCCATAGGATGGCTTAAGTTGGGGCCGAGTTGGACGCTAGAGGATTCAGGGGAGGGTTGTCAACATGAAAGTCATGCAGAATGGTGAGGTGAACCTACTCCTCAAAGGAAATTTCAAACGGTTGAGCGTGTGCGACAAATTTGGAAAAATTCGCTTAAAACTTTATACACGAAATTAACGATTTACAACTGAAGAAATTCGAAAGCGATTGTCGAAATTGATTCGTATCATCGACACACATCTTTTTTCATGTACATCTTATTTTGATTCAGACTATGTTTATGTTGATTTGAAGAGAAGGCGTGTAGAGTAGTGTAAGGGAGAGTGAGCTTAAGAAAGAGCACGTGCAATGGTAGCATCCGTCGAGCAGAGGAGTCACGACAACGGAACATGTCCACTGAAAACTGCCGATTGCCTCGAGGGTGCTTTGAGAAGCTGTTCGGCCACAACGCGGAGGCCTTCCACAGATCTCCTAATCTTCTTCCCTTCCTTTACTCCTCTAGTTTCCTCTGGTCTGGCCTACTATGGTTTGCATTCTTGAGGAATGAGCAGAGGTGGCGTCTGCTGCTGAGGGAGGGCACATCATGATTTTTCTAAGCTTGTACCTTTGGTAGTTTGGTCATCATGATTTTAACACCCATCGTCTTCCGCCGCCACCACCAAGGAGGTAGTGTGAGCTGTAGGAATGGAAGTGTTGGCGCCTTGGGTATCCTAGTATGCCACGAAGAGACCCACCCCAAGGACTTTGCTTCGAGGACCACGATGGCAAAGCTCTTGTCGAGGAACGGGCTAACGTCGAGGTGGAGCACATGACGGGGAAGCTCTTGTTGAGTAACGTGCTGGCGCCAAGGTGGAGCACATGCAAGCACGGGCATCACAGGAGCGAGGGGAGCACGGCGTTTGCCGATTTTTGTGGCATTTGGCGATATTTTGAAAAAATTGGTCATATCATACGTCCAGTTTAGAAAATTGCTGGTGATTGCGCTGATATAACTATGTTAGAAGTATCTCATCTGGTAGAGTTTCTGTCAACTTAACATTACATTTTTCCGATTTTGGGAGTGGTGTTTTGGAACATGGGAGCATATGCTCCCTTTATTTTGAAATTCATCTTACACAAATTTTGAATTTCAAAAAAATTGGAACGAAAAATTCGCACGTACATCTTCACGTGCTACACGCTCACAAAGTTGTTTCATAAAAAATAGACTTGTCATGTGACGTGTGTAAAAAAGACAAAACTCAGTGCTAAAAATAATGTTTTTTACAAGATAAATTTTCTCTTTTTAACATAGACCACAAAAAATATTAATTTTTCATGAAACTTGACGAATGCTCATATAATATGGAGATGTACACATAGAATTTTTTGTCAAAAATTTTCGACAACTCGAAATATAATTTTTTGGTATAGGGAGCATACGCACCCGAGAGCCGAATTGAATTTCCGATTTTTTAAGTTCTTTAAATTTGATCTTCACTTTCTCTTCTACAAGCTACAAAGACATAGTCTCCCTTTTGCTATTAAAATTTAGTTTAGTTAAGACACATAAGGGTGCTCCTAAGATAATTGGGCAAAAAGGATCTAATGGTATATCAATAACATGTAAATTTATAGGATAAACAAAGGCTCCAACTGCTTGTTGCTAAATGTTCATGGGTCAATTTGCCGGGTAGAACCATAGAAGGTGGATACGTGTGGCCCTCAAATTTCCCCGTTGGAGCATCTCTAGCAGAGCCCGTAAAAGCACCAAAATCGAAAATTAACCGCCAATTTACGGGTTGGGATGAAAAATGGTGCCGATCAGTTATCGTAAATGAGGCGAAACTGAATTTTTTTTCTGGTCGAGACCGAAAACCCAAATTGGCCTGTATTTGTAGGGGCCGCTCGACCGAACCGAACGGTGGATCCATATATAGGGCACGCTGAAATTTCACTGTATGCAGCTGCTTGCTCTCTCCCTCCCCGCGCCGCCACCACACTTCGCCGCACCACCCGATTTGCCCGAGCCCTGCTTCCCGGAGCTAGCGTAGGTCGCCCCGCACCCCACCCGCGGTTCCTTGCGCAACTCCGGGTGCCACCGCCCCCGCGCCGTCTGAATCGAGGATTATCTCGGGCGACGAGTTCGTCGATGTCGATCTGTCAGATTCGTCGAGCTCGGACGATTCCGACCTCGACGAGCTGCTCCAGGACGACGAGGTGGAGGCCACCATCCTCCTTCTCTCCGTCAAGAAGCTGGAGGACCGCACGATTACAAGGTCATGAACAATGAGTACATAATGGGATATTACCTAGCCGATGGCATCTATCCGAATTGGACAACTTTTGTTAAGTCTGTGAAGGATCCCAAGACAGAATAGAAGCTGAATTTGCCAAAGCTCAAGAAGCAGCTCGCAAGGACATTGAGAGAACTTTTGGTGTTTTGCAAGCAAGGTTTGCCATTGTTCGTGGCCCAACCCGGTTTTGGGACAAAAAAACCCTTGTCAACATCATGACATGTTGTGTGATTCTTCACAACATGATCATCGAGGATGAAAGAGAGTTAAGCTTGCCCTGCTTCTATGACAACGTTGGCACCCGAGTGGAATCCAAACGCAATCCGAATCGCATTGAAGCTTTCCTTGAAACACATCGGCAGATTGAGAATGCCAGTACCCATGCCTAACTCGTTTATGATCTGAAAATGCACCACTGGCAGCGACATAGCCGTCGCCTTTGATCCTACCATTACATTCATTTATGTGTGACATGTACCATTGTTGAGACATTTGTTTATTTGTTCAATTGTCCGAGAATTGTTGTAATTTGGTTGAGATATTTTTCATTTCTTCAATTTTCCCAAAACCGTTGTAATAATTTGGTTCAGACTATTGTTTATGTGTTGTAATAATTTGAATGATTATTTGATTAATTATGATCGATTGTTGTATGTCTTGCATATGAATTCTATGAAAACCCTGTCTTTACGGGTTCGGAAGTAGCTGGCGCAGAACAGAACCCGTAAACCAAAACTGTAAAACACTGTCATTTTTCAACCCGTAAACACGAGGTCGGTGAACTGAACTCCGGGTTTTCAGTTAGCATTTTACGCTTTGGCCCAAACATTTTAATTTCGATTCCAATTAATTAATTAGGTAATTCCACATTTCCACCCCGGAGCCATCGAGGCACTCCCTCTGTTCCGTCCCCAAACCTGAAGAAAACCATCAGGCCAGGCGCTCCCTCTTTCTGGGCTGTCCACTTCTGCCTCCGCCTCCGCCTCCGCCTCGCTCCCTCCCCAAACTCCTACACCCCGGCGGCTTCAAGCCCTAGGCCAGCGTCGCCGGGAGCGCACGCATACAGCCGCCGCGATCCGAAGCAGCAGCCGCCGCCCGCCGCCGCCATGGAGGGCTTCCCTGGCGGCACCCCCGATGCGCAGCAGCTCCATGCCACCATGCTCGCCATCGAGCAGGCCTGCTCCCTCATCCAGGTTGGGGCCCTTTACAGCCCGCTGCCGCCCACGTTCTCAGCCTGCTTAATTCACTACTTCCGTAGTTCCGTTCCGTCCCTTCGCGCGGCTAGCTAGCGCGCTGTATTTCTTCTGTGTCTCCGTGTAGATTTGGTCCTCATGTGGGCACTGGCTTCTGCCTCGACTCTGCCGTGTTCCGACGGAGGAAGAGCTTGTGTTGTTCAGATGCTGTGGCATTTTGATTTGAGGTTTAGCGACGGATTGGGCGCTTTTGAGTTGGTTTCTTAATTTAGGTGTCTCGGTGTCCTATAAAATTTGGTCAGGTGAGGTACCCCGATTCCTCATCGACCAATGACACAGTTCAGTTGGCATGGAAAATTATACTGCTCTCTGGGGAGATTTTTTTGAAATTGGCATCACAGATTCTAAGTATGCGATCTCTATGCTAGGGGATAGTTTCCTGTAAGGTGCAAGGAAGATTTACTGATAATTTTGACCTACTTGTTCATTGCCTGCTCACAAGTTCCTTAGTTTGAACGTTTTACAATTTCCATCTAGTGATTGAGCTAGCAATTTCTATCGGTCGAGTTTGCGGTTTTGTAGTCAAAGTAAATCTGTGCACTCTACTAAGTTTACTGTGGTTTGGTTTGTCATTTGCTTATGTAAGAGTCTGAACGATGCCGCTTTTATCTTGATCATCTTGTTTCTGTTTTGACACTTGGATATGCATTGTTTGATTTTCTGTAACCGACCAAGTTTATCTCAATGATATGATAATTGTCAATGTGATAACCTTGGTTGGTTCACCTAATGTCGCATCGGGACATTGATTTAATCAACATTCAGCCATTTTCCTTTCGATAGATCTATTTGTTCATTGCGTGGTCACAAGTTCCTTAGTTTGAGCGTTTTAGAATTTCCATATAGTGATTGAGCTAGCAATTTCTATCGGTCAATGAGTTAGCGGTTTTGTAGTCAAAGTAAATTTGTGCGCACTCTACTAAGTTTACTGTGATTTGGTTTGTCATTTGCTTATGTAAGAGTGCACGATGCTGCTTTTATCTTGATCATCTTGTTTTTGTTTTGACACTTGGATATGCATTGTTTGATTTTCTGTAACCGACCAAGTTTATCTCAATGATATGATAACTGTCAATGTGATAACCTTGGTTGGTTCACCTAATGTCGCATCGGGACATTGATTTAATCAACATTCAGCCATTTTCCTTTCGATAGATGTTTCATCCATTTACTACAAACTTTAGTTAGGGGATTAGTACATAACCTTTCGATTTTGCATGATTTTTCAGGTGCACATGAATCCGTCTGAAGCGGAAAAAGTTCTATGTTCGCTCCATTCATCTCTCATGCCTTATCAAGCTTGCAGGTTTATTCTTGGTATGTTGTTGTATATCTGCGCAGCTGTGCCTCTACAAAGACTGGAGTCGATTTTTCGACAAGGCTTAAGATATTTTCAGTTTTGATGTGGATTTCTTAGTACTGTAGGAGCTAGTACTTCCTTTATCAGCAGAATTGCCCAACTTGTAAACTTTGTACTGTGCAATTTTTCTTTCCTTTGATTTCGGAACAAGAATGAACTGTTGTAAAATGCCCCTCATCTTATTTCTCCAAATTCAGTTTGTAGGCCAACTCAATTCATTTGTTAGTTATTTTTCTTGTAAGCCTATGCCAGTTGTACTTGTACTTCACTGTTTGGTAGTGATCTACTATTTGATGCACGCTTGCTAAGAAAGATACAGGTTAAGTGGTGGCTTAGTTGTCTTGAAGTGTCGTATGAACTCAACAGTAATGTAGAACTAACATGAACAAGCTGGGATGTAATTGTCCTTGCGTGCAAAATTTACTTCCTCAATGAAGGGCGTCATATGCATTGTTTGTTCAAATGCCAGATCAAACGAATCTGTTTATATCTTGTCCAAATCTTTAAGAACTATGCATAACTATTACAGGGTAACATAGCGACATATATTTCTGTTATGCCATGTGAAAACTCTGATGAGTTGAAACTAACAATTTCCTTCTCCGGTTCTCCCAGAGACATCCCTAATGCCAAATGCGAGATTCCAAGCTGCTGGAGCAATTGGTGATGCTGCTATAAGGGAGTGGGGAATTCTAACAGACGAGAACAAAAGAAGCCTAATACTGTGAGTTTTTTATGGGAAATTTTAAGCTTGTACTTATTGTGTGATGCAACAAAAGAAGCTTGTGTTTAATATAATTCACCCAATGTTGTAGATATTGCCTGAACTACGTGATGGAGCATGCAGGTTCCCCTGATGGCTATGTGCAATCAAAAGTTTCTGCCGTGTCAGCTAGATTACTAAAAAGAGGCTGGTTCGTTTTTATTTTTCTGCTTACTCCAGTGTGATTGTGAATGTTTCTTTTGCTTATGGCACTTTGCCTCTTCGTATTAGCATGTAAGCTTCCGTTTACAGAAAGCATGCTTTTTATTTACTGTTCTTTCCTTGTTTACTGTCAAAGAGGATTCATTAGGTTGCTGAATATATGTTTATTGGTGCATATTGTTTCATTTGTTGGGTTACCAGGCTGGGTTTGATTTACTGCAGATATTGTTTTTAGATTGATGCAACTTTCATAAAGATGAACTGTTGGAATAAGGGATAGATTAGTTATCTGTTTTGGGTAGTAAAAAAGTTAGTTACTTAGCTTATCCCTGCACCATCTCGTGCAGGACAAAGATTGGTCATGGTATTTGGGTGATTGGGTTGTAGGATATCCTCCATGATGATTAGATGCACAAAAGGTGGTGATGCAGGAGGATATCTCCTAATTTATGTTTATGGTGCATATAAATAATTATTTGATTAATTTTTTTTTTGCCCTTTAGTGTGCTTCAAGGCAATTGACTGTTCGAAGATTTGATCAAAATGTATATGTTTTGATGTGGAATACATATTTGCAGGCTTGAGTTTCCGGACCAAGAAAAAGGCGCTATCTTCTTTGAGGTACAAATTTCTCTCAACAGTTAGACTGCTACAGCCTCATCAGTGATGACGCTTAAGCTTTTTGGCTTTTAATGGTGTACACACGGGATATCCAAATTGCATTTTTCACAAACTTGTTATGCTGGACTGAAATATATGAAGAAATCAAAATTGGTCTAGCTTATAAATGGGCCCACTAAATTGGCAATGATGTATGGCCTAAGCCATTTTGGCCTTTTGATGGCCATGCATCTTTCTACAAGAGAGACATCCATTTTTTTTTCTTAAATTGGCAATACTAGACTGAAATATATATGTGCAGGAAGAAAACAAATTGGTAGAATTCATAAATGGGCCGATGGATGATTGAGATAGTTTTTCCTTGTCATTCTTCTCCACCCTTACGAGCAAACATGTCCAAACCCACTTATAGGTTCCCAAATCTATGTTTTATTTTCATAATTGTGCTCTGTATTTATCCTTTATTTTATAATTTTGATCACTTAAATTTCCCATTTATTTTATTTCTGAACGTACTGTTTGATATCCTTTTCAGGTTGAGCAGTCCATCCGGGGCATGCATGGGCCTAATCGACAGTTTGCTGGGATCAATTTCTTAGAAACCTTGGTAAGCTACTGTTCATGTAGGCTCATATGCTTGCTACCCATGTTTTCTGTTGCCCCAACTGACCCTTAAATTTCATGTTTGAGCTAGGTTTCAGAGTTTTCCCCTTCAACTGCTTCTTCTATGGGCCTGCCTAAGGAGTTCCATGAACAATGCCAATGGTCACTTGAAGTGAAGTTTCTGAAGGTTGCAGCATACTTTTTTTTCAGAATAATATTGGCAAGACGGAAGGGATTTCCTTCTTAATTCTTGCTTGATTAGATTGATATGTCTCCTCTCCTTATATAGAGAGGTTTACTTGACCCCTAAGCAAACGATCCTTATCTCTAATTAACCCTAAGACTAACGGGCTATACCGCCAGCCCAAGCCCATTACGTACTCTAACAAATATTGTCCATGCCATGCCATTTGAAACTGCTATTATTATCGTTCTGACATGCCGTTTCCTGTTGCAAAGGACTTCTATGTCTGGGCACAAGCTGCTGTATTCAATACCGCAGACAAAATCTTGAATT
Organism: Lolium multiflorum; assembly: GCA_030979885.1. NCBI lineage: Eukaryota > Viridiplantae > Streptophyta > Magnoliopsida > Poales > Poaceae > Lolium > Lolium multiflorum. Next base: position 106,260,410 of record CM061747.1, read on the forward strand.
CAAATGTAACTATACCTGAGGAGAAAGCATGTTCAGCGGCATTGCGCCTAATGCTTCAAATATTAAGCTGGAGCTTCAAGCCAGCTTTGGAACATGAGAATTCAGATGCTAAGATAAAGTCTGGTTTGAGGAGCGATGCCATAAATCTGAAGAAATTTGAACGTTCATTGGTCAAGGTAAAGTCTTTTTAGTTATTTACATATTTGCTCTGTTCACCTGATAAATGGTTACATTTTCTATTGTAGCCAGGGTCTTCGTGGACTGATGTTCTAATATCAAGTGCACATACTACCTGGGTTTTGAACTTCTACACTACCCTGCGCCAGAAGTACTCTTATGATACACTATGGGGCGATTCTCCTATTGCTGTTTCTTGCAGACAGCTCATAGTGCAATTATGCTCCTTGGCAGGCGCTGTTTTTCCTAATGGTATATGCCCATTTTAAACATCCTTCGTTTGTTTACTTCCATGATTTACAAATTTGATGTTCATGAAAAGCTTCTTAATATTATATCAACCAGAAAATGAGAATATGTTAGCAATCGTGTCTATATGACATATTTGCTCTCTATTTTCAGATAATGGTGATGCACAGATTGAACACTTTATGCACATACTATCTGCTGTTATCCTGTGGATTGAACCTCCAAATGTCATTGCGGAATCAATTAGAAATGGCGGAAGCGAAAGGTTGTGCAGCAACAATGATCACAATCTTCCTTCAATCTGAGCAAACATTAAAAAAATACTGATGGGCATTATGATTTACTCTCTGTGCAGTGAGTTCATAGATGGTTGCCATGCCCTGCTTTCAGTGGCATCTTTGACTAACAGCTCACTTTTTGACAACCTCCTGAAATCGATAAGGTTAGTTATTGCACCTCATTTTTTTCCGTTCTTACTTGCTTGTTCTTTTCTATAAGGCAGTATAAGTTAATTGGTTGTATATTATATTAATAAACACATGCTAAACTGATAAGTCACCACTTTTAGTACCTTCAGGATTCTGTTTATACCATTTGTTTACCAGCGTTTGACTTACTGTTTTATTGTAATATGAACATGCTTGCAGGCAATATGGCACAATTAACCTGCTTTCTGCTTTGACATCCGAAGCTGTCAAGTCTGTTCTGGATAACCAGAATGAAGAAGAAACCTGGGGTTCAGATGCTCTAGATATATTGTTAGAAACATGGAATGTTATTCTGGGGGTATTGTCATTGATCTGTGCTTAACATTCCGCATTTATGTTTTTATTCAACTCTCTTTATCAGTGCTTATTCCTAATTCCTGTCCAAAATTTGTATGTGATAATATTTGTTGGCTATTGTTGACATTTCTCTACTTCTTGTTAGTTGTATATATTATATTCCAGTGAAGTATATGGCACTGTCTCTAGGTTTATACTAGATTTTTTTTACTGTGTCTCGGACATCATTGGCCCTAAGTCTTTCCTGGTTAAACACAAGTTTACATGTTAAAATGTAATGTAAATCCCTTTTGTTCAATCTGGACATTAGAGCAGAGGATTTGACCTCTGTGATTGGTTATCAAGTGTTTATCACTTAGCAGGATTGCTTAATGAGTTGGTATATGCATGTTAACATGCTGATTACATCTTTATTTTTATGGAAAGCGTAGCATCTCTTCTCTTAAAAAAGTTGGTAATTCTATGTGCTTTAGAGTTTACTTGAATTTGCAGAGCATGTACCTGATTATGTGTAAAATACAAATCCCCATCATCAACCTTAACAACATATTCCCTTCCAATAGGGAAAAGCTGTCTAATTGTTATCGGCGATTTCCTTGGCAGCATGGAAGTGCTTGGCTTATCTTATTTGGTACATGGAAAACTGAGTTAAATATGACATGATTTTTGTTACACGCTGTCCATATACCTAACTAATATTAGTGTACTTATGTTGGTTAAAATAGCTCATCCTGCCATTTTATTGACTGTAAACCATTAATTACTGCTTATGATTCATTTCAATCCTGTCTATACACAGGAAGCTGATGCTGATAAAAGTCCTATGTCAGCTGATGGAGCACTCGCAGCTTCAAATTTGTTTAAGATCATTGCCGAGTCACATTTGAAGGGTTTGTTACTTTTTTCCATTTAAACTTACTGTTGAAGATATTGATACTTATGAATACAAAGTACTTTGTCTGCTGTTCTCGTGTCCGGCTGATACATATTGACTGCCCTTCTTTTCTTTGGCATAGCTGCTGGTGATTCTGCATTTGAAGATAATGATGACGCTGAATACTTTCATGTTTCTGTTTCAAGTATGTTAAAAAATTCCTTCTAAAATATTTACTATTCTGAGCCCCTCCTGTTTGGGGTACCTTTATACTAATGAAGTACTGCTTGGTCCAGAGCGTGATGAGCAGTTGGCCTTGTATGCTCTGATTGCACGTGCAGCTGCTGACACCACCATACCCTTTCTTGAGCAATTATTTTCTGAGCGGTTTGCACGGCTAAGTCAGGTCTCCTTGTTAGCTACATCTTGTGCTTTATCTTAGATACATATATGTCCCTGCTACGATACAGTTCACACTGTTCTCTATTTGACCGGAACTTCACACTATTCTTAGCAGACAGATGTCCAGAATGACCCCACACGAACATTGGAGGAGCTGTATTGGCTGCTGCTGATTACCAGTCATGTCCTAACTGATTCAGGCGAAGGAGAAACACTGCTTGTAAATAATTTGAAGCTCCCTTCTTTTACTAATGTTTCCAAATTTTACAAGTTATCCTGAATATTGTATTTGCACTTTCAATCTGCTTGGCATAGTGCCTGCAATCTTCAAGTCCAACTTGTTCAGAGGCTTAAATGCTGCACTGGATGCACTGTGTTTTTGCAGTTTGCTGTTGCATTTATGCCTATCAGCTAAGATGCATATCTTTACTCTCAAAGCTCTCACTATTGGTTATATGTTTGACAGATTCCTGAAGCTTTACAGGCTGGATTCCCCAATGTAGTTGAAGTAGCACAGCATCCTGTAGTTACATTGTCATGGTAATAGCTTTTGCGTTTTGGTTACTTTGCAGAGCTTGCTATTCTGGATAATGCATTCAACGTCGATCTTATACCTGTTTCTGTATTTGGCATTAACATAAAAATTTCGGAAAACCAGTTTTAATTTATGGAAACTTCTACTTTTAGCATGGTATAGATTTATTTGACACTACTAGTCACCGTCCATTTTTTCCTGTTCTCACAATTTATCGCTGGCTAAATGCTTTCCCTATTATGCAACTATGTATGTCATTTAATTAAATTCAGTATTCAGAAATAAGTTACACAAGCATGCCCCAAGTTGACCCAAGCCATCTATGGTATCCAGAAACATATTTTTATTTACCAAGGCCTCATAGTAAATATTTGTATCTGATGTCACGCAACTTTATGTTATAGGTTTCTAGCCTGAATTTTCATCCACTTCATGGATAATGTAAATTTAGGCTTATCCGTCCAAGTTTTAAGCTACTGGGATTGCGATACAACGTGATTTGTTGACTCTCTTTGTTATGCAGGTCTATAATAAACTTCTCAAGACAATGTCTGGACTCAGGAATTAGAGGAAGGTACTTCAGTCCCCGGCTGATGGAGGTACTTTTTTGTACTACTATCAACGGACACCTTTATCTTCTATTAATTCTTTTGCTCTGGCCTCTGGATGAGAATGTACAAATAGTTTGCTATGCACAATTATTTGGATTTTTTTGCCATCCCCAAATGTCCCAAGTTTTTCTGTTACCTAGTTGGGGATATTATATGTTTTACTTACGAGAGTACAAGTATCTAGCTTTTCTTTATCCCATTTACCCCCTTCAACTTTTTATCTTTTAGATGACCTTTATATACATTTTTGGACTTGTCATTTATTAAGATAATGGTCTTTCCCTAACTTCTTTGTGACTGTTGGCAGGCGGTGATTTGGTTCTTGGCCAGATGGGTTGCAACCTATTTAGTACCGCTTGACGTTAGTAGAGAAATCGATAGTATGGGTAAACATGGATCCCAACATTCTAGAAAACTGCTAAACAGTTTTGCGTGGGAGAATAACCAAGGAGAGCTTGTTCTTGATTTTGTTGTTCTCATTTCAATGGTAGCACTTACTACATATCAGGGCGAAATTGAGCTGCAGGTAACCTTTACTTTACTAATAAACCTGCAAGAATGCATTAATTTTGCATCTACCTGTGAACGTACGCTTGTGTTTCTATGTTTTGCCATGCTAATTATTGCTAATGAGTAATGACCAGCCTATGCAAAGTTTAAGAGTTCATGAGGTTTTAGGCTTATCATGGTCTGCGTGATGCAGTTTTGACCTTTAGCTTCTATCACAATGTAGTTCTATAAAGAAGCACAACTTTAATACGGAGTATTAGATAAGTGTAGGAGGCTGTTCATTTTTTTCATGCTTGCTAAATACCAAATACCAGAATATATAAGTTATCAATTGCCAAAAGGTTTAATTAGAACATAGTTTCAACAGTGGCAAGAATTTGTGAGTAGAGGGAGCATTTGTTATTGATAGTTCACATGACAAAGGCATCTTTCGGGTTGCTCAGTGTGAAGGTTATCCCTAATCATTTGCTTTGATTTTATCAGACACTCACATGCCAAAAGCTACTTGCCACAGTTGTTCGACGGAAACACACATGTGCTTATGTTGTGCAGTTGGTAAGTCCAGATCAGCGGTTACAACCGATGTTATCATGCTAATTGTCGCATGTTCTTTAATAATATGCTATGCATTTTACTTTGCATGTGTTAATTTTTTTTGTAGCACTTCTATCATCTTAGGTAGTGTTTGCACCACCAGTACAAGCACACCAGGTTTCCATAGTAATAGCCAAGAATATATTAATGTTCGGTAATGAGGTAGACCAGAAATTTCTTTCCATTTGTGTACTTGTTTTGAAATATTAATGCAGTCAGCACTAGTTGCACACACTGAGCTGAATTTGTTCTGTTGTAGTGAACTTGAAAATAACAGGAAAGGTGGATACACCTGAAGCTACTTGCCAACAGAAATTATGTATGAACATTATGATACCAATGATGGTTTAATAAACACTACTACCTCCCTTCTAATAAATAAGGATTATATTATTTTGAAAAGTCAAACCATATAAAGTTTGACCAAGTTTTTACAAAAACTATTAACATGCAAAATACATATTTTCATATGATATCTGTAGAATAACATATTTGTTGATAAGATTTATTTACAAGTTTGTTCAAACTTTACTTGGCTTGACTTTTGGAAAGAAATATAAGCCTTATTCATTGGGATGGAGGGAGCATAAAATATTTATGCAATGAAATACAACATGATTTTCCTTTCATTACCATCATTGATTTTCCCTGTTTTTTTCTTATTGAATGTTTCATAACACTATGTGCTTTCTTAGGATTCATGGCGTGATCTTACAACAGCTTTTGCGAGTGGGCGTTCTTTATTTTCATTGAGTGGACGTTTACAGGTAACTGTTATTGCATGCACTCATCATACTGTTTTTTTATCTTGTGCTTTCATGTTGTGAAGACCTTATGCTTTTGTTACCACATACAGAGATCTCTAGCAGAAACACTTGCATGTGCAGCTTCCTGCATCAAGGATCCTGAGGCATCTGTGCAGTAAGCCCATTTTCGAGTGATGTCTGTTATCTTAAGGAATAGATGTGATAAATTTTACAGTGCCTGTGTTGGTTTCAAAAGGTATTTGAGAGACCTCATGGGACCAGTCGCAGGATGCCTAGTAGAAAATGCTAGCAGGAGTGATCTCAAATCTGTTGCACATCAACCAGATGTTATCTACATGGTGAGTCTGCATGTTCTTTTCTTTAAGCTCTTTGGGGCCAATATATAATGTGAAGCAACTGTAGGTCTGTTGCCTATTGGAAAGGCTAAGAGGAGCTGCTAGAGCTACTCAGCCTCGCACTCAAAGGGTTCTGTTTGAGATGGGTCATACCGTGATGAACTCACTCTTGACTCTTCTGGAAGTGTACAAAAATCAGGTATTGTAACTCATCTGCCTGTCATGCATCCTATCACTCTTCATTTTTTTTACATAGAATCACTTCATGCTTATATATATGTAAACCTTGAAGATCATACAATAACGTTCCTTGTTCTTTAGCCTGAAGTCATATACATGATACTCAAGTTCGTGGTTGACTTCATTGATGGTCAAGCTGTATTCCTGGATGGTAAGGAGACATCAGTCTTGATGAGCTTTTGCTTACGACTGCTCCAGATATACTCCTCGCATAATATTGGAAAGGTAAGAGCAGGGATCCTTATTACTGTGTTATTCTGTATCAGAAAATTTTCTCCAATTGATGCTGCTAACGATTCTTGCTCTGAAAAACAAGTGCACATGTTTAACGAAGCGTTTTGTGTTCACACGCCCGCTCCATACATTTTTCCATGTTTGCATGGTACATGAGTCGTGAGGTGTGAGCCCATTATCATCGTGGTGTGTTTTATGTGCTACAGGGCTTTTGCTTCTGAAAACCAGTATACAAAGGGATTGGCTCTAATCCAGACAAGCCCTTGGGGAATGTTTGGATGAGGGGAATTTCTTTGGGCTTTTGGGATGTTGTTAAACTGTTAAAGGGAACAGAGTGTCACTGATTTTTTGTGCTATTGGAGATAATAAGTTACTCTCATCAAGTTTATAAATGTGAACTGACAAAAAAGGAACTTAGCGCAACAGATGCAATATGGAGAAAAGCAAATTAACTTCTGTTTTGCAACTTTTGTAGTTATAATTGTTGTGGAGTACTTCCTGACTGTAAAGTTACCATCTTGGGTGAAGTTGCAGAGAATGTTCTTCACAACCTGACCCTTATTGTGTATCTATTTTGCCTAGGTAATGCTCTCTCTGTCTTCAACTCTGCGCAGTGAGTCACAATCTGAAAAATACAAGGATCTGCGTGCTTTGCTTCGGCTTTTAACAAATATATGCTCCAAGGATTTGGTAACCTTCGTCCTTACACACTGATGTGCGTTTGTCTATCGGAAGATCCCCAGATGACTAAGTTGGATGTTGGCAAATGCAGGTGGGTTTCCTATCTGATAGCAACATTGAGGGCTCCCCAGATATTGCAGAGGTATGCTGCTTGATGTTTTTCCAATATCTTTTGTTTTCTTAATTAACTTGAACCGTACCTATATCTATCGAGAATCAATTCTTAACTGTTAGCACTTGTGGCCACCAATAGGAAATTCAATAAACATAATTTTCATCCTCTGTCATTGGTAGCGTACTATTTTGTACTGGTCTCTCATGACCTCAAAACCACAAGAAAACTTTGGTCAGATAGGCAAAAATATACTGATTAACCTCGATTTGTAGTTATACAATTGGAGCTTTGCCAAGTTTTAAGTCCTTCATATACTGGCCTATTGCAAGCTTTTGTTTGACCAGAAATGGCGCAGCTGGACTTGAGTCAGAGATATGGCCTTGAATAAGCCCTTTTTATATTCAGTGGATATTTATTTGTGGCCTAACCCCCAATAGGACATACGGTTGCCATACATGAGGTTTATAGAAGGAAAGTTTCTGGAGGAAAAAGACTAAAAGAGCGTCTTCTAGTCTTTTTACTAGTTTGTTTATTACTTTTGCAGGTCATCTATGTTGGTCTTGATATTGTGACTCCCTTGATATCTTTGGACCTTCTTAAGTACCCTAAACTCAGTCGTGATGTAAGTGGCTTTTGTTTCATTTTTCTTCTAGTAAAATATAATGGCAATCAAATATGCTAACAGTTAGTTGGTTCCTCCGCAGTATTTTATACTGATGTCACACTTGTTGGAAGTGTACCCTGAGAAGGTTGCTCACTTAAACAGGGATGCTTTTGGAAGAATTATTGGCAGTCTTGAATTTGGCCTGCGCAATCAGGCAAGAACATCTCACATGGCTGCATTTACTACGCTGTTGTGTTATTAGTCAATCGGCATAATTCATTTTGGGCTAGCTAAATTTCGTTTAGCTGAGTGAAACTACAAGCTTGTCTTACTTCTGCTTAATGTTTCAAATAGCAGCCACACTGTTTGCAGTGAGCTACTGAGGAGTTGGTACCAAATGAACCTTGCTTGGTTACATGTCATCCCTACATTACCTTCTTCTACCAAATGACTCTTGCATTCTGTTTCTCCATGAATCTATGTTCAACTTTCTATATCTTTCTAATTTGCTATGACGAGAACCTAAATGTGCAATCACTCTTGAACTGATATAAGGTGATCTGAGCAAACCTTCAGTGTTCAAAATCATGAAAAATATGATGCATAATATAAGATGGTTCTGTTTTGTGAAATGAGGTATAATTGGGGAATTACAATGAATAATCAGATGTATGCTGGTCTGTCACTTGTCTATAAATCTCGTCCGATCTGTAATATGTGAAACACTTGCAATTGTTGTACATTCTATAAAGAAGTACATATTCTTCAGCTGACATAGATAGGTTTGTTTTGTCCATGTTGCAGGATAGCGATGTTGTTGAGAGGTGCCTGGCAGCAGTAAATGCTCTTGCTTCATACCATTTCAAAGAAAGAATTGGAGGGAGAGGAGGCCTTAGTTCACAGCTTATGGAATCTGAAGGATCGAATGGCAAGCTACAGGAAAGCATATCAAGCCACTTCTTGAGGCTTCTCCTGCAATTACTTCTGTTTGAAGATTTTAGGTGAGCTCCACATCTCGACATTCAGCAGATTTAGGATATCATAACTTCATTTTTTTTTTCTTACTGTTTCAGTTACTTTTTAGTTGATCCAGGTCTTATGTACATGTCTGATATCTTGCGTGACTGTTGCAGAATGGAATTAGCAGGGTCTGCTGCAGATGCTTTGCTTCCTTTGCTTTTCTGTGAACAGGAGCTATATCAGGTCCATTCTTAACATGTTTCTAATAGGCTAACAGTTATCAGATCAAGTACAATACCGAGGCTTAGTTCTTGTTATTTGCTATGTGTTCTCATCATATCTCCTCTCTCTCTCCCTCCCCGCAGAGACTGGTCCATGAGTTGCTTGAGAAACAGCAGAATCCGACTGTGAAATCAAGGCTGGCAGTTGCTTTCCATAATCTTACAAGCTCTAACAATCTCTCAAGCACGCTTGACCGTCCAAATCGGCAGAAATTCAGGAAAAACCTCCGTACTTTCTTAGGCGAGGTCTCAAGCTTCATGCAGATAAAGTAATCGTGACGATAGGAAAACAGCTGGTCGATACAGGGAAGATCTTTCGGCATTGTGGCAGGAGTGCATGTGTGCATATTGCGGCTGAACATAGTGGCAGGAGTGCTAGCACGAGGTAGAGAAACGCAGTCCCCATCATTTGTTGAAGGGATAGTTGAAACAGAAATGACTGGAACATGTTGAAATGTTCCAGGATCAGCGTCCGTGGCTGCATTCGGTGGTGAAGAATTGGATGGCCGCACATGAGATTCGTTGTGTAAATTTTGTTGGGAGTCAATGTCATGTAGAAAAGGTGGGCATTTTGTTGCATCCTGTACTTTTTTGCATTTCCTCCACATAGGAATACAACTTTGGAGGAAACGATTCTGCACCAGCTGGTGTGTGTCCGTAGCTTGTGCCCGTCCCCTTCAAACTATATCCAGCTCCCTAGTGTCAGAAGATTAAAATGTTAGGCTTGCCTTTACAATGCTCATTTGTTCAGATTCCTTTTGAAAACGAGTTGTAAATTACTGTGTCCAGGGCAACCTCTTCGTATCGCTGTAATCCTAGGATTCCCACAGGTATCATTTGCCTGGAACTAACGAGCGAAATGATGAGCAGTGTCATCGCTAAAGATCTGCAGCGTTCTGCACCAGATTTGGCTGGTCTTTATGGACGCGCCATAACTCCTTGGATATAATCATGCCAAAACTGCCGCGGAGGCCCCATGTGTCGCTGGCATTTGTGGATGGGAAAAGCTGACGATCCCCCGGAGGATCGAACCGTTCCATCGTCCGCCTAGCTGGCCACGCGTCCCTACTGTTATGAGAAACAGACCACCACAGTAAAGGGGACCCACCCACGTTCTGTCGTGCACATCCATTCCCCATTTTATTCTCTTCGCTCCCGCACCGCGTCCATGGCGACTCGACGGATCTCGCACCCTGCCCGCCTCCCCGTGCGCCCGCTCCTGCTTCCCTCCCTCCACCCCATGCGGCAACCTCGCCCAGCTCGCGCATCCCTGCTCCAGGGATCTTCCTCGACGAGACCTCACCTTGTCCTCGCCTCGACGCCGGCGCCACGGGCGTTTTTAGGGAACCGGCTATCTGGTGGTGATGGCCTGATGGGCCTCTCTCCGACGAAGAAGGCGACCACCACGACAAGCTCGGCCCTCCCTTGAGAGCGAGGACGCCGCGACCGCGCTCGCCACGGGCTTCAAGTTCCGCACGGGCTTGCTGCAAAGGGCCGCCGCCGTCGCTACACGCGGCCGCCGCTGTTGCTACATCAGGCCACCTTCGTTGCCACAAGGTCCACTGTGGCCGGCGACGATGCTACATGCGGCCGCGGCCGTTGCTACATACGGCCGCCATCGATGCTCCAACAGGATGCCGCCGTTGCTACAAGGGCCAAAGCGGTGGCGCCGATGCTACGTGCGGCCGCCGTCATTGCTACAAGGCCTATCGGGATGGCGCCGATGCTACATGCGGCCGCCGCCAATGCTACAGCAGGCCGCCGCCATTGCTACAAGGGCCACCGCAGCGGCGCCGATGCTACATGCGGCGGCCGCCATTGCTACATACGTCTGCTGCCGTTGCTACAAGGGCCACCGCTGTGATGCCGATGCTACATGTGGCCGCGACGGCCATTTATGCAGGAAACCATGGCGAGAGCTAAGGCCCTCGACAACATGTTGCTGCTGCGAACGTCGGAGAGCTGTGTCGTCGTTGTAAGCTGCCGCCGTGCTTCCAGGGTATCCGGCGATACTACGAGGCAGGGGCGGTTGTGCAGCCGGCGAGGGCGGCGGGGTGGTGCTGTGGGCGCATGCGAATGGGTGTCTTCTGTGGCGAGATCGATCCTCTTTTCCTCTTTTTTTTTTGTTCGCTGGCAGCATTGACCAGTGTGAACGGTTTTGATCATGAGATCGTAGGGCTCTCGACCCGGGGGATCGGGAATTTGATCCCCCGGGGGACGCTCAGCATCGTCCTTTGTGGATTGTGAGCCCATTTGCTGTGTGGATCCCTGGACTTTAGTGGCGCTCACTGTCTATAGCTAACAAGCTGTCGCGTGTCGGTGGATGCGTTCCCTGCTATTGCCGTGGCTGGATAGATAGATAGATCGTCCCCGGTCGAACATTCTGTGCGAAGCCTCTGAACGACGCTCTCGATTCGATCGAACTCAGGTTACACTTCCTATGTGGAAAACCCAACCAGGCTCTTGATTCGAATTCAGGTTTCCCGGTGCATTAGCATCGCTGGCAGGGAAATCATTTGAGGCCTATTTTAGAAGGCGAGTATTTCGGCTGGCTCGCCCAGAAATTCCATCATCTTCTTCTGCTCTAAACATATGTGCATGCCAAGCACGCTCGATAACCTCTCTTCCAAAAAAAAAAACTCAGTTTTTTGTTCAAAATATGGCGAAGAACTCTGCAAAAAAAAAGACATGAAAAAAAGCATTAAACAGAAGGAAGACTCACGTGACAAAGCTGATTGGTCATGGGCGCATCGGCCCTGCCACTGCTGCTCTACCAGCAGGAGAGCGTACGGAGAGAGAAAACAACATTATAATCCCCTCCAATTAGGCCGACGCCGACAGAGATCCCTCCTCTAAATTCCCAACGTTAATAATCTACATTAGTACTCCTTACTAGTTAAACAAAAAATCCTAGGCGATCTGAGCCTTGCTCTGGTGGTTTGTGGACCAAACCTACGAGGTTTAAGTCCTAGACTAAGGCTCCAGCAGCGCGATGCAAACGGACGCTGAGCGACCGTTTTCGCCCGCCGTGACCGAAAATGCGTCTGAGCTTGCTCCAGCGGGGCGACACAAAGTGACCGGCCCGTTCGTGGAGACGCAAACCTGACCCAAATATGCGTCAGGTTTGCGTCTCCGCGGACGCGCCGAGCGTCCTCCATTTCTTACCCGGTCCCCGCAAGTCAGGGACAGCGAAATCGACCGCTTCGACTTCCTTCTTTTTTCCCTAGTGCGACGCCACCACCCCAATCCCAGTCGTCGCCGTCCCACCGTAGCCGCAGATTGCGCTCCGTTGTCGCCGCGCGGAGAGCAGGATCGTACTGGTTGGCTCCGCGAAACCTCGCCGCCGCTGCCAACGTTGCTTGCGCCGCCCTTCCGCGCCGCCCACGACCCGTTCGATCAATTGCGCCGTAGGTTTTTCATCGCGGCGCTATTTGTGCGCCCATTGCTCAACAGTCAGACCATGCATGGACACGTGGCATATGGTGGAGAAGTTGCACGCGGAGTTCGTTGACTCCTTTTCCGACGACGAGTCCGATCAGTCGGCGCAGACATTGGCAACTAATGCGGCCTCCATGATCCACGAGTTCACCTCAAACCCGGCCGCAGACCGGGCTCGTGAAGGTGCGCTCCAAAACCGCCACAAACAGAGTGGCGGCAGGTGCCCGCCTCCACAAGGACTACTTCCACCTCACTAATCCGGTGTTCCCGAAAAGTGTTCCGGCTACAGATGTCAAGGGACTTGTTCTTGGTCATTCTACGGGGAACTATGACCCCTACTTCCAATGCAGGCCCGATGCAACAGGTGCGCTAGGATTCACCTCCTACCAAAAATGCTCCGCGGATATTCGCATGCTCTCTTATGGAATGGCTGCGGATATATTCGATGAGTATCTTCGAATGGGTGAGAGCACCGCCTTGAGGCCATGTACAGGTTTGCCGAGCCGTGATTGCCGTGTTCGGAGAGTATTACCGTAGGGAGCCAACCGTTGAGGATACAAGGCGGTTATCAACGAGTCTAGAGGGTTCCCAGGAATGATTGGCAGCATAGATTGCATGCACTGGAGTGGAAAACTGTCCATTTGGATGGCCATGAGGAGGGACGGACTGTCATTCTTGAAGCTGTCATATCTCAAGATTTATGAATTTAGCATTCATTCTTTGGCATGGCCGGTTTCAACAATGACATCAATGTGTTGCACCGACCACCGGTTTTCGAAAGGCACATGCAAGGCAAAGCTCCCCGGGTGAGCTATGAGATCAATGAAAATGCATATGACAAGCCATATTATCTTGCTGATGGCATCTATCCTGACCGGGCCACATTGGTGAAGACTGTTCGTAATCCAAACTCCGAGAAGACGAGGAGGTTTGCCAAGATGCAAGAGGCTTGCATGAAAGTTGTGGAGCGTGGATTTGGTGTGCTCCAAGCTCGGTGGGCAATTGTCCGTCACCCGGCAAGAACATGGTCGGAAGACCATGCATGAGGTGATGACATGCTGCGTGATCATGCACAACATGATCGTTGAGAACGAGCGTCCTGATGGCCGCAATGAGAACCATCGGGAATTCCAAGGTGAGCTGGTTGCGCCACTTCCTGGAGCTTTATCTTGGGCCGACTATCTACATATGAATGTAGAAGTCACTAACGAGAACGTCTGCAAACAGCTGCAGAAGGATCTGATTGAGCATCAGTGGACATTGACTGGCCATGAATATCATGCCTAGAGGAATACTATCTTATTTTCATGTAGACTTTTCAAAATTTAAATGTAATAACTATGACTTCCTTGAATTCCTTATTTTGTTGTTTGGAAACTTCACAATTGATGCAAACGCGAAAATGCGTCGGGTCGCTGGAGCCACCCCTAGGTGCAAACGGACGCGTGGACAAAAACGGTCTGTCTCGCCTCACGCCTGCCGCGCGACGGAAACGGACATTTCGGACGTCCGAAATGCGTCGCGCCGCTGGAGATGCCCTAAGACAAGACTTGGTATAGGTGCTCGTATTTACTACTCCCTTCTACAACGAGCTGTCTATGGTGATTTGCCAACCTCAATATGTACCAACTTAATTCGTTGGAAATGCTTATCGGATTAGGATGTGCATTCTTTCATAGAGGTGGGCGTACATGTGTCTATGAGCGCCCGCGTTGTAATGTATATTTTTTAATATCACATATGCTAATCTAAGAGCATATCTACTAGCACCACCGGTAGTGATCCCAATAGCCCTATAGAGGTTAGGGCGGTGTTTTTTGGGCCACGCCAGTGCGCTCCAAAAGTAGCTGGCCGATTTTGGAGCCCAATAGAATAGTCAACACTCCCACGTCGGCTCCTATGGTTGCGGTGGGACGCGGGTGCGCCAGCACTTCGCGCCACGTCAGATTTCACCCGTGAGCCTCACCTAGCAGACACACAACCATACCCTACAACTATTCCCCAATCTCCTCCCCTCTCACCCGTCGCTTCATTTCGTGCCCGCCTTTCTAGCTCGTGCCCAGAGTGCACCCTCATCCCTCGTCGCGCTTTTGCATGCCTCTGAAAAAGAAGGCGTGTCATCGTCGAAGCCCCGCAAGGCACCGTTGAAGGAGAATTCGGAGATCATGTCGGAGGAGCAATGGTAGACCCACCGCAATCGGTGTCGGATCGTGACGGCAGATCGGATGAGGCGTCGTCTGGCCAACGAGGCCAACCACGCCGAGGCAACGCCTGTGGAGGCATCAGCGCAGGTCAGCCTCAGCCTCGGAGGTACGTAATCCGAATGCGTGGACACCAACCTCCACATCACCGGACGCAGTCGCGGGGGCCAAGCCGACGGCTTCAGAAGGAGCACATCCTCGTCGTCACTGACCTTCTTCATCGAGCCGCCGCTATCGCAGATGCCCTTCACCCCCGAGTTCGGTGACAGCGATGTGACAATCAATCCCACCTCCACGTTCTCGCCTGTGATGGAGCCGTGACGCGAGGGTTTCCGCCTCGACCTCAATAGTTCCTATACTGACTTGTCTGCTATAGCGTGAGGAACTAGCAGTGAAGGCGGGCACGTAACTGACGACACCGTCTTTCCTCGTAGCCTCTTCAACGAGAGTAGCAACGCCCGCTGCGTGTTCAACAATATGTTTGGCACACGCTACGACCACGACAAGGTATAGGCCACATCGCGCGCTACAACACATGTATAATGCAATGAATGGGCGCCAAATGTTGAAAATTTGCATGTGTGCAGGTCCTTGGAGGCCAAAATCTTGGGTGACCTGATCCGAGGCGGCCGGCAGGCTGAGCCCGTCCTAGATGATGGCGAAGGAGGGCGACGAGGAAGAAGAAGTCGGCATGGTTGATCGACGCCATTACCAATACAAGAAAACGCAGGGTCGACACACATGGTCCGAGGTGGAAGTCGTTGGAGGATGAGTGCCTCATCGAAGATTGGAAGGCATGTAGCCTTGACCCCATCACCGACGCCAACCAAACCTCCACAAGTATTACAAGTGCATCTACGATCGATTCAATGAGAGAAAGAAATTTGGTGATTATGCTTCGACCCACATGATTCGCAACGAGTCGGCTATGTCGCATACGTGGGGGATCATCAAGGCAGCGTGCAACAAATTCCATGGCCACTATGAGAAGGTCACAACGAGGAAGGAGAATAGCAGGACCATGGTGGACTACGAAAGTGCCTTTCCCATCATGTGAACATGTCAATTCGATATTCACGTATTGATGCAATGCCATATTATTTGCTAGATGTATGACACGCTCACCGCGTACAAGGACGACAACGAGGACAATGATTTCGTGGTCATGCATTGCTTCAAGAATCTCCAAGGTGTGAAGAAATGGGAGAAGGTCCGGCTCTCTCAAAGTACCGGCGATGAGGAAGATGGATCGCTCCCCTCCACAGCGGCCTCGACCTATCTCCAATCGGCAACAAGAAGGCCAAGGCCGAGAGGAATGGGGCGTCATCATTGGCCGGATTTGATGCCACCATTGGGAAGATGGTTTCATATTTTTCCTCCAACAACAAAGAGAGGGGTGAAAGGGCCGCCGCCATGTGGAGGGCCATGTTGGACAAGTAAGATGTAAAGTTGGGGCTTGAGGGGGAGAAGGTGGAAGCCGGTGACGAGGGTTAAACTCGGCAATACCCATGAGTATGGACTTGGGTTTTTAGGAAAGAGAGAGAGTTGGTGGTTTTGAAGACTTGTTAGACAAACTAGATATCTGACGAAAAGTAGATTGTAGGCTAAAGTCGCCGAGATTGTACCGGAATTAGGGTTTGCAACAATGTGTGGTGTTACATGTATTTCGATGCCCTCCCCGGTGGCTCCTCCTAGCCCTTATATAGTGGGCTAGGTCTCAGAGTCCATCCCCATGCCGGTTACGACATATGTCGGTTTAGCCGATTTGGCTAATACTTGCCTAATTTCATCTAGTTTCTAGCCTTGGACTCTTCTTGGGCTTCATGGGCTTCGTACGACCTTTCTTGGATCCGCGGAAGGGTTGATAATATCGAGTACCTAATATGGTATATCCATATCAGCCAGTAAAGTTGGGGCTTGATGGGGAGAAGGTGGAAGCCGACATAATGAAGGCCATGAATGAACACATTGCAATGGCCAAGATGACGCAAAGAAGCAAAGATCTTAATGGCAGACATGTCGGGCATGGATCAATTGGCGAGAGCATGACACGAGATGTACCGCTAGTGCATGGGCAAGGTGTTGGTTGCCCAAATCAGCGGCAACGATGACCATGGCAACATCGACAACCACTGTGGCATTGACGTGCATGGAGGCGGCAACACTACCGGTGACGGAGGAGCCGCCGGTGAACGTGGACAAACCGGAGACCGTGAAGCTACCGGTGATCGACAAATCACCGAGCCAGATGTGACGAGGCTGTTGACACCGTTTATTGATCTATTTGGCCATGAAGCACAAGTTGCTATTTTGGGTAGCCGGACTATGATGATGATTTGGTGGCCGGATGTGTTGACCGACCTAGACTTTAAATTCGCTATTTCAAAACTTGACTTGCATTTCATTTGCTATTGTGAGTTTCAATTTATGTTGAACCAAAATTGTTATTGGGGCTACTAGCATCAACGGAGTATGCTATTAGCATCAAGGGAGATACTCTCGGCACCACCAATAACGCTGGGCGGATGCCGCTGCCGACGCTAGGGGCGTGTTTGGTTCCTCGCCTAATTCGTGGCTCACTGGCGCAACGGTGCAAGCGCACTTGCGCGTCCTGAACTAGCCACGGGCTAAAATTGGCTTGTTGTTTGATAGGTCGGGCTGCACCAGCTGGGGCAAAAGGGACTTTCTGTTTGTTTGCCTGCAGCCAAGCCCAAATCTCGATGGAGATGATATTAGGCCTGTTTGGTACCATCCAGGCATGCCTAATGTTACCTGTTCTCTATGACGGGTAGCCTTACCATGCTCTCACCTCCCATCACACATAAATCACAGTTCATGATAGTTACAAACTTACGAAGCATAGCTGTTCACGAAATCATCCCTAGCTACTACGAATTGCAGTTTATCATAACGGGGTCGTTCAACATACGAGGATCAAAAAGGGGTTCGAGAAACATCGGATCATAGGGGGGTTCTTCTTCTTCTTCTTTACTTCTTCTTCTTCACTTCTTCACTTCTTCTTCACTTCTTCATTTTTTCACTTCTTCTCAGATGGTGGTGTTGCCTCGGCTCCACATTGCGGCTGCCCACTCTTGCCTCTTCACCTTCGCATCATTGTCGCCGCTCCACGCCATGGCCGGTCTCTACTTCATCAAAACCGACAACCTCTTCGAAGAACTCATCCTTGCCCCAACCTAGGATCCAGTTGTGAAGAATGCAGCAAGGACCAGCTTTACCTGAGTGTCAAACGTGTGGCACGGTTTCTGGTCAAGGACCTTGAACCTGTTCTTCAATGCAGAAAAGGCCCTCTCAACGGTGACTCTAAGGCTGGAGTGTCTGGGGTTGAATAACTCTCTCGCATTCAGAGGTCGGTGCTTCGCAGAGAACTCGTTGAGGTGGTACCTTGTTTTCCTGAAGGGAGGTAGAATTCCAGGTCGGCATGCATATCCAGCATCTCCAAGGTAGAACTTACCATCAGGGATTTGCAACCCATCAGGCCTTGACAAGATGTCGGCCAGGATGCTCGCATCATGAGCTGAACCCTCCCACTACTAGAAAAAGGCTTAGCCGTAAGATCACTATCACTGGCGCACCATGATAGAGGTGTTCCACTGCTATATAGCAGTGGCGCACTAAAACAAGGTGCTCCACTGCTATATAGCAGTGGTGCACTAAAACAAGGTGCTCCACTGCTACCTGATTACCAATGGCGCACTAGTATAGTGGTAGGCCACTACTAATTTTAGGACTGGGTTATAAATGAGTATATAGTTAGCAGTGGCGCACCACATATAGGTGCGCCATTGCTATTCGAATAGCAATGGCGCACCTATATGTGGTGCGCCACTCTGCTGCGAATTGCAATGGCGCACTATACCTGCTGCGCCACTATGCTGCGCAACATTATCTCCCCGCGCACGCGAGCTCATCTGCCACAGCACATGCACCCACGCACTCGCACCCACTCACACCACACCCACCCCCCACACCGCACCCACCCACCCACCCACACTTCTCTTCTCTTCCTCCCCAAAAATTCTCCCTTCACCCGATCGCCGCATCCTACCTCCACCAGATCGCCGCATCCTCCCTCCACCAGATCGCCGCGCCCGAACTTCAATCCGACGCGCCGCGCCGCGCCCGGACTTCGCCTCCCACCCCTCCGACCTCGATCAAATCATCACCTACGTCATCCCCTGGGTCAACACTGGCGACCATCCCTGGAACTTCATCCACAACGCCGACGTCTACGCCGCCAAGCCCCAGGACCTCGCCACCAACTTCGCCCCCACCACGGCCAACGATGGCCTCGAGGGCTGGTACTTCTTCTCCACCATGTGCTCCAAGAACCACCGCGGCCAGCGCAAGCCCCGCACCGTGGGGCCTGGGTCCGGGTGGGGGGGGAGGGGGGACGACGGCTGCTGGCACTTGGAGCGCGCCGCCAAGCCCCTCTTCGCCGGTATCTGCCACACCCGCCAGATCGGCTACCGCCAGATCTTCTCCTTCGCCACCAAGGGGGACGGCCGCCTCCTCCGCTCCAGCTGGCTCATGGCCGAGAGCGGCCTCAGCTCGACCCAGGGTTGGAAGGGGAAAAGCAGCAAGCGACCACCCAGGGCACGACGAGGAGCACAGCGGCCGGGCAGCACGGCGAGGACAACGTCAAGGCCGCCGGCGACCTCGTGCAACCACCTCAAGGGCAGCGTCGCGCAGAACGAAGAGGAGACCGGCCGTGCGGGCAACATCAAGGATTTGATTGCTTATTCTTTTAGGGTTCTAGTTGCAAAGTTGAGAAACTTTGGTAGTTTTGCATTTAGGTCCTTCAATAACTCTATGTTATAATAATACAATAAAAGTAGCTTTCAGAAATGGTCCGCCTGCCACAGGCATGCCTGTGCCTTTTTTTTTATCTAACTGGTGTTAGTGGCGCACTGGAGCGTAATGTAGTGGCGCACATCTAATGGTTGGTAGTGGCGCACCATAACGCGTTTTAGTAGTGGCGCACCACCTGGTGCGCCATTGATATATTGGTTGATAGTGGCGCACCACTAGTGTGCCATTACTAAAAGTTAGCAGTGGCGTGATATTAGTGGCGCACTAGTGATATTAGTGGCGCACCACTAGTGCGCCACTGATAAGCAAAACTGATGCGGGGTGGCCTTTGGACACCTCCTCACCAAGACCAACAAGTCTCCCAAGCGGACCAATGACACGGGCTCGAGCTAAAGCGCTACATGATAAGGTGAACTCGCTCATCACTACCCTCGATATCGGTACCCCATTGGATGGAATGCTACCTCATGCCGACACGCTTGTGTTATTAGGTACGTGGAGCATCAAGACCCCGGAGAGGATGTCACACCATGGTCAAGGGAAGGAGAGGAGCAGTGGTCGAGAAGATGCCCAAGAAGCTGGACCCGAAGACAATCGAAGAGCTCGAATAAAGAAGAGAAGCTGGCCGGCCAACCCGGCGACCGCCCCAGACCGAGCATCCGCCCCAGGCCCGCCAACCGGCCGCCAACCGGCGTCGATCGGCGCCAACCGGACGGATCTCGACGTCGGCTTGCGACGGCGACCGGCCCCACGACCGACCCCCGCACCAGGCCGGCCCGACCGGCCCAGACCGGATCCGTCGGGATTTCCCCACCAAACTGCCTAAGTTATCCTTTTGCGTACCTTTTCACCTTGCTGGCCATGTATGCCTATATAAGGACCCAGGACCCCTCCTTTACCCCTTAGACATAATTTTGAGCTTAAACCAACTTTGAGCTTAGTCTCCTAGGGTTAGCATCCATCTTGGACAAGCATCCCTCTGTAATCAAGGCACTCTTGTTGTTGATTTTGATATTGTTGAGTGAGATTCTAGTGCAAGGCACTCTCTCTCCCTCACCAATCTCTTTTCTCCAACACCAATCTCTCTCCGGGAATTCTGCCGCGTCTTCCTTGGAGATTCTATTGGCGTGGTCCATCGAGCCACGAGCGTAAGTATCGGGTGTATCGGGTTGGTGTGCGTGCGTGAGTACCGGTGTTCATAGTGTTCCTCGTGTTCCGCTCTCCCACCTTTTCCCCTTGGATCTTGGGTCAAATCGCGAGATCGGGCCAAACCCTAGATCTCAGATCTCATCATATGGTATCAACAGCCTTTGGTTACCGCGATTTTGACCCTCCACCCACCCGATTTTGTTTCTAGAAAATTTTCCAAAAAATAGCCCCAAATTGCCTTTGGACGGATCTGTGATTTGGTTGCGTTTTGAGTGGTTTTGGTCCGTGGATTTGGTGTTGTTGTGCTTGATCTACTATTCCCCCAACTTTTAGCCTCCAATTCCATCGTTTCCCGTCGATTTGATCTTTTGGTTTTGGTTTGGGGAAGAACAAGAGAGAGATTCGCAAAATCCGTTGAGAAAGCCGGTCAACCGCCCCAGACCGACCATCCGCGCAGCACCCGGTCAACCGGCCACCAACCGGAGCAAAGCCAAGAGACCGGCACTGCCCTGCATCGAGAAGCGGCGCGATCGGTCCAACCGGGCCACCGACCGGGCTCACGTCTTCACCGCCAACTAACACCACCGTCGACCACCACCACCATCATCTCCACCATCGCAGGTATAACTTGCAGTAACCTTGTAGCCCTCTTCTTTTTGCGATCTATCCCACGAGCGAAGCTTTCGAGTGTTGCGAAACATCGCACGAGGTCCCGACCGTGAGGGTGTGCGTTGTGTGAGTAAAGCTCATAAGTGGAGCTCGTGAGTGGCAAGCAAAAGAGTAAGAGCATAGTGTTCTAGTGAAAAAAAAAAGAGAAAAGCAAAGTGCAAAGTGCCACCGATACAAAAAGAGTTGAAAAGCTTTTAAGCAAGCAAGAGAGATAGAGAAGAGAGACCTCGTGCGAATCTTGGTGTTTCTACTCTATGCAACCTAGCGTCTCTCTTGCGTTAGTGTGACATTGAGCACCCTTGCTTAGGGGTTTTTCCTTTTTCCGCTCGTTCCTTGGTTGCACTAACCCCGCTCATCTCGTGTGTGAGTTCCACATTTTTCCGTGTTTATAGTGATCTTCACTTTGACACTTAATTTTTGGACCTTACCCACTTTTAACAACATACTCAATTTTGGATTTCGTCTTTTGGCTTTCCACCATCCACACCTAACACCATATTTGCTAGCTTTTGCGTGTGCCTTTGCGTGTGTCCCGATACACTTGGTCTTACTTTTGGCTTGGTTGATTGCCTCAATACTATCTTACCTAGGTAAGAGTGCGAGGTAGTCTCCTTCCACTAACACAAACAACATAGTTCTTGTATTTCCATCATGGATAGGAACGGAGATGAACCAAGGGATGGAGAAGTCCTCCGCAACACCGAAAGGTTGGCTACTCAACACAATCTATGGGCGCAACGCCAAGAGTTCAAGGAGCAACTCACCTTGTTCGAGACACGCATCGACGAGCAATATGAAGAATTGGCCCACAACTTCTCCCAAGTGAACCAAGATATGAATCTACTTCGTGAAGCTACGGACAACTTGCATCACCAAGTGACGGCTAATGATGCGAACATGGAGAGGCGCATGGATAGCCTCGAGCGCGCCATCACCAACTTGGGTCGTCGACATCGCCATCGCTCTACTTCCTCATCGTCATCAACCTCGTCACACGATGACTACTCTCATGATCGCCATTCGTCCTCAAGCTCCGACTCAAGGCATGGAGATCATCATCGACCTCGTCGCCTGCATGTTCGTCAAGAAGACTCTCGCTCAAACTCAAGGCGCGGAGAGTTCCATCGCCATGCTCGTCCACATGAACATCCTCAACAAGAACAAGCTCTTCACCAAGATCGTCATCAAGCGGCTCGCCATGCCCACCATGGGCATGACGACCAACCCCACGATAACGTCCTCCACAACATGGAACCGGCACCTCATCATCAAGCACATGTGGATGCTCAAGACCAAGGTCATCAAGATCCACCAAGGGGTGATCTCCGAAACCATCCTCGCCATGACCAACGGGGCCGAGGACAACCACAACATGATCACGATGAGAGGGTCATCATTGGACAACGCCAACAACCTCGTCAAGATCCGCAACAACATCATCAACGTGAGCCAAGTGAAGCTAGTGTTCAACTCCACCGCCAACCCAATGCTATGGTTGGCCGTGGAAGACCTCCTCTACCACCCCAAGCCGCAAGAGATGAAGGTTTCCGTCCTCGTCGAAGGAATATGGAAGATGAAGAGAATATGTATGGAAAGCTCAAGTTCAACATGCCCAAGTTCAAGGGTGAAGACGATGCCGAGGCCTACCTCTCATGGGCACTCAAGGTTGACAAGATCTTCCGCATCCACAACTACTCCGGTGCCAAGAAAGTAGCCATGGCCTCCCTTGAGTTTGAAGAGTATGCCAACACATGGTGGGAACAAGTTGTTACTCAAAGGGAAGAAAAGGGTGAACCTCCAATTGACACTTGGGAAGATATGAAGGAGGAGATGCAAGCTCGCTTTGTCCCAACACACTACAAGACCGATCTCTTCAACAAGCTCCAAAAGTTGAAGCAAGGCACCAAGACCGTTGAGGAGTTCTTCAAGGAAATGGAGTTAACTATGATGCGAGCAAACATCCAAGAGTCCGAGAACCAAACCATTGCTATGTTCTTCAATGGCCTCAACTACCCCATCAAGAGGATTGTGGAGTTCCAACAATACTCCAACATGGTTGAGTTGGTTCACCAAGCTTCCAAGGCCGAGCGTCAAGTGAATGAGGACATCAAGTACTCGAAGTCCAAGCAATACTTCGCCTCCAAACTTGCTACAACAACTCCCACAACAAGTGTCAAGCCAACCGCATCCTCTACACCTTCCAAGCAACCTACTATCCAAAGTCGCATAAAGCAAACGGTGTCCTCCACCGCCTCCTCCAAAGCCTCTACGGGACCCTCCAATGTCACTTGCTTCAAGTGTGGCACTCAAGGCCACAAGTCCAAGAACACCAAGGTTATGATCACTATGGAGAATGGTGACATAGAGACGCTAAGTGAGGGCGAATATGAAGCCCTAGTACAAGCCGCCGTTGCTAATGAGGAAGAGTATGATGAAGAAAGTGGAGAAGACCCTCTCTTATGCACACACGACCCAAGCCCTTCACTTGTGGTCACAAGAGTGCTCACAGCTCAACCCCAAGCTATAGAAGACCAAAGATGCAACATATTCCAAACTCGAGCCGGAATTGGTGGCAAGTCAATCAAGGTCATCATCGACGGTGGGAGTTGCCACAACTTGGCAAGCACCGAGTTATGCGAGAAGCTCAACCTCACACTTCGCAAACATCCTCATCCATACCATGTCCAATGGTTGAGTGACAAGGGCAATGTCAAGATACAACACACCGTCACCGTCAACTTCAAGATAGGCCCCTATGAAGACACTATTGAGTGTGACGTGGTACCCATGACCGTGTGTCACATGTTGCTTGGCCGCCCATGGCAATTTGACAAGAAGGCCATACATGATGGTTATTCCAATGCATACACCTTCAAGGTCAATGATAAGAAGTTCGAGCTTCGCCCAATGACTCCTAGCCAAATCATCGCCGACAATGCGAAGGCTTTAGCGAGGGCACAACACCACACCCACCATAGTGAGTTGAGAGGAGAGGGAGCGACCCACCAAAAGGAGTGAGCGCCACCAACCACATATGAGTGAGAGAAAGAGTGTCCTCTTAGCCACAAAAAGCGAGTGGAGAGAAGTGAAAGACAACCCATCCACCACCATACACTACGTGCTCATTTGCAAGGGCCTCTCGTCGGAGCCTAACGACTTAACCAACATTCCTTCGTCTTTGTTGTCTCTTTTGAAGGAGTTCCAAGACGTCTTCCCCGACGAGCTACCTCATGGACTACCACCGCTTCGGGACATCGAGCACCGCATCGACCTCATACCCGGCGCTCCCCTTCCAAACCGCGCCGCATACCGCACCAACCCCGAAGACACCAAGGAGATACAACGCCAAATACAAGACCTCCTCGCTAAAGGGTACGTTTGAGAAAGCCTTAGCCCTTGTGCCGTTCCCGTGATTCTTGTGCCTAAACCGGATGAGACGCAACGGATGTGTATGGATTGTCGCCCATCAATGCCATTACCGTCCGTTATCGCCATCCCATTCCGCGTTTAGACGACATGCTTGATGAATTGAGTGGTGCCACCATTTTCTCTAAGATTGATTTGCGTAGTGGCTACCACCAAATTCGCATGGCAATTGGTGATGAATGGAAGACGGCATTCAAGACCAAGCTTGGTCTATATGAATGGCTCGTCATGCCATTTGGTCTTTCAAATGCTCTTTCGACTTTCATGCGTCTTATGAATCACATTTTGAGACCGCTCATTGGCAAGAGCGTGGTTGTTTAATTTGATGACATTCTCATCTATAGCAAAACTCGAGGACCATGTTCAACATGTGAGAGAAGTCTTATGCATATTGCGCCACGAGAAGCTCTATGCCAACCTCCCAAAATGCAACTTTGCTCAAAACAAATTGGTTTTTCTTGGTTTTGTGGTTTCCGCCAATGGAATTGAGGTGGACTCTTCGAAGGTTGATGCCATACATAATTGGCCTACGCCAACCACCGTTGGGCAAGTTCGGAGTTTCCATGCTCTCGCCGGTTTCTACCGCCGCTTTGTAAAATATTTTAGTACCATTGCTTGCCCTTTGAATGAACTTACCAAAAAGAATGTCGCATTTGTGTGGGGCAAGGCCCAACAAAATGCTTTTGATGAGTTGAAAAAACGCCTTACCGAAGCCCCTCTTCTTGTTCTTCCAAACTTTGCCAAAACTTTTGAGATTGAATGTGATGCGAGTGGGCTTGGTATTGGTGGAGTCCTTATGCAAGATGGAAAACCCGTGGCATATTATAGTGAGAAGTTGGATGGCGCACGCCTCAACTATCCTATTTATGACAAGGAGCTTTATGCTTTGGTTCGTGTTCTTGAAGTTTGGCAACATTACCTTTGGCCAAAAGAGTTTGTTATCCATTCGGATCATGAGTCTTTGAAATATTTGAAAAGTCAACACAATTTGAACAAGAGACATGCTAAGTGGGTTGAGTTCATAGAGTCCTTCCCTTATGTTATCAAATACAAAAAGGGCAAGGAAAATGTGGTTGCGAATGCCCTTTCCCGCAAGAATACTCTTCTACTCACCCGCTTGGAGTTTCACATTTTGGGCCTTGAGGAGATCAAAGAACTTTACCCTTCCGACTCTTTCTTTGGACCAATCTTTGCAAAGTGTTCCGTTGACCGAGGATTTGATGATTTCTATTTGCATGATGGCTACTTGTTCAAAGCTAGCAAAATTTGCATTCCCGAGTCTTCTCTTCGTAAGTTGCTTTTGCAAGAGTCACATGGAGGTGGTCTCATGGGTCACTTTGGACGAGAGAAGACATATGCCATGCTCTCAACACACTACTATTGGCCAAGAATGTACCGCGACGTGGAACGCCTTTGCCGACGGCACAACATGCTTACAAGCTAAGTCTACAACCAACCCCTATGGTCTTTACATGCCTTTACCCATTCCATATGCACCTTGGTCGGATATAAGCATGGACTTTGTATTAGGCTTATCAAGAACAAAGCATGGTCATGACTCAATATTTGTGGTAGTGGATAGGTTCTCTAAAATGGCTCATTTCATACCATTTCATAAGAGCGATGATGCTTCACACATTGCTTCATTGTTTTTCAGGGAAGTGGTTCGCCTACACGGAATACCGGCAAGCATTGTGTCGGATCGATACGTCAAGTTTATGAGTTATCTATGGAAGTCGCCATGGCAAAGTTTGGAGTGAAGCTCTTGTTCTCATCGTCCTCGCACCCTCAAACCGATGGACAAACCGAAGTGGTCAATCGAAGCCTCTCAACACTCCTTCGCACACTTGTGAAGACAAATTTGAAGTCATGGGAAGATTGCCTACCCCATGTGGAGTTCGCCTACAATCGAGCCAAACACTCCACAACCTCACGGAGTCCCTTCATGATCGTCTATGGATTCGAACCTCCAACGGCACTCGACATCCTCCCACTACCTCTTCATGAAAGGACGAACATGGACTTCGACAAGCGCACCACCGCCATGAAGAAACTACATGAAGAGACAAGAGCAACCATACAAGAGCATGTACTTCGCCAAGCTAGCCGCCTCAACGCCAAGAAGAAGGAACGCGTGTTTGAAGAAGGAGACCTCGTTTGGATCCACCTACGGAAAGAAAGGTTCCCGCAAGAACGCAACTCCAAGCTCAAGCCAAGAGGAGATGGGCCTTCAAGGTCCTCAAGCGCATCAACAACAACGCCTACGTCATCGACATACCAACCTCAAAGTACTTGGTGAGCAACACTTTCAACATCTCGGATCTCTCACCCTATCATGGAGATGAGGAGGAACAAGAGTCGAGGACGACTCTCTCCCAAGGGGGGAGATGATGAGGGGTGGACTTTGGACACCTCCTCACCAAGACCAACAAGTCCCCCAAGCGGACCAATGACACGGGCTCGAGCTAAAGCGCTACATGATAAGGTGAACTCGCTCCTCACTACCCTCGATATCGGTACCCCATTGGATGGAATGCTACCTCATGCCGACACGCTTTGTGTTATTAGGTACGTGGAGCATCAAGACACCGAAGAGGATGTCACACCATGGTCAATGGAAGGAGAGGAGCAGCTGGTCAAGAAGATGCCCAAGAAGCTGGACCCGAAGACAATCGAAGAGCTCGAAGAAAGAAGAGAAGCTGGCCGGCCCAGATCCCGACCGCCCCCAGACCGAGCATCCGCCCCAGTGCCCAAACTGGGCCAACCGGGCGCGACGGCGCCAACCGGACGGGATCGCGACGCTTCCGGCGGCGGCCGACCGACTCCTCGCACTGGCCCGGTCGACTGCCCAGACCGGATCCGGGATTTCCCACCAAACGCCAAGTTATCCTTTTGCGTACCTTTTCGCCTTGCTGGCCATGTATGCCTATATAAGGACCCAGGACCCCTCACCCCTTAGACATAATTTTGAGCTTAAACCAACTTTGAGCTTAGTCTCCCTAGGGTTAGCATCCATCTTGGACAAGCATCCCTCTATAATCAAGGCACTCTTGTTGTTGATTTTGATATTGTTGAGTGAGATTCTAGTGCAAGGCACTCTCTCTCCCTCACCAATCTCTTTTCTCCAACACCAATCTCTCTCCGGAATTCTGCCGCGTGCCTCTTCCTTGGAGATTCTATTGGCGTGGTCCATCGAGCCACGAGGGTAAGTATCGGTGTATCGGGTTGGTGTGCGTGAGTACCGGTGTTCCTCGTGTTCCTCTCGCTCTCCCACCTTTTCCCCTTGGATCTTGGGTCAAATCGCGAGATCGGGCCAAACCGTAGATCTCAGATCTCATCAAAAACAGGTGCGCCACTGATAAGTTGTTTTATAGTAGTGTCCCACCCAGCAAGCACGTAGGTGAACCTCATATCGAAATCGACAGCTGCTAGAACATTCTGGCTGGTGTAGTGCTTCCTCCCGCGGAAAGCTGCAGACATTGATCTTGGCACCTTTGCAGTGACATGAGTATCATCAATAGCCCCAATGCAATCCTGTAAAAATATTAGCACACAATTATGTTTTTGACAGTACCACACATCTGATAGGTAGAACGAACATGATTTTGTACTCACCCTGAAATAGGGGAACCACCTGTAGCTGTTCTTGATCTTGGTTGGTGTGTTCATTGATGCTGGCTTGATCATTTCACCTCTGAGCTCCCCAATTGCGTACAACACCTGCTGAAGTACCGAGAGATAGTCTCCGTGGATCGCCTGAATGTGTTATGGATGACTCGAACCTCTGGTTATGACCGACGGCGTGAAGAAACATTGCGACTTGTTCTTCGACAGAGGTGTGGATGTTATCAGTCAACAGTCCTCTTTCCCTGAACTTTTTCACAAGTGCATAGAAAGGGCTCTTCTCATCCGTAGCATCTGGATGGCCTCTACGTCGTTGCAGTTGTAGATGTTGTTTAGGTTGGCAATCCTCTCCTGATCTCGTTGTAACATAGGTCCGTAAGTCACACGAGGAAAAGCAGCATGTCTAACTGCTCTCTTGTTCACCATGAGGATCCAGGCTTGTACGTAAATGATGAGTGCTGCGGCGTGATGCACAAGCTGGAGCTGGTCGGTCTACTCAAACAAGATCTATGCATTACGAACGGTTTTATCGAACCCAACTAGTTCTACCAACATGAATCTAACACTACAGTACAGCAGAGGAGTTTCCACTTACCTCCGTCATGGTGGACGAAGGACAGGGTCGAAAGCCGCCGAAGATGTGCGCAGCCTCCGCCGCGGCTAGAGAAGAGGACCCTGGTCCGACGCCGGAGACCCAAGGGAGATGCGCGCTGCCAAATCTAGGTCACCGCCGCCAGTGCGAAATTTGGGGGAAGGGAAATTTTGGGAGGGGGCTAATGCAGAGGGTAACCGAAGAGGGAGGTTACCCCTACTTTTGCCACGCAACGCCGCTCAGATTGCTTCTCCCGCCATGCCGAGGCGGAGCTCCCGCGCGAACGGCGTTGTCGATTTTCATCTCGGCAGGGCCTGGCCCTGGAGAAACTGTCAAACCGGGTGTTCGTCCGGGGCATGTCCCAGAGGTGCTTTAAAACCCGTGCTGTGTAAAAACACGAGTGCGTCTAAAAAATCAAACGGTCCGAAAAATGTTGGGCCGATGGGCGCCCAGACTACCAAAGGCGGCGATTTACACAAAAATAACCCAAAAGTGGAAGAAAAGCACAGACTGACCCTCCGGCGAAACTATTTCACCAATCTAACCTTTTTGTGTGGCGCCCCTCCCACGGGCGCCACACATGCCCATGTGGCTCCCCTCCTGCCGGCGCCACACCCAGCCGACGTGGCGCCATCGACGCTGAGCTGGTGCGCCCATCCGATGTGGCAGCATGTGTGGCGCCGCTCCCAACGGCGCCACACATGCACTTGTAATCCCCCAAAACATACTGTGAGACAATTCCTCCGGGACGTTTTGCGAGGCTCGATGTGTGGCGCCGATGCCACGGGCGCCACACTAGCATGTGTGGCCGATGCCACGGGCGCCACACATCCACTTATGTGCGCCCGCGCCCAGCCCGACCCTCTCTCTTTCTCTTTCTTTCTCTCCTCCAACCGCCGCCGCCGCCGCCTCCGCCGCCCCCACCAAATCCTCCACGGATTGGACAGATCTGGCCGGCCAAATCCATCCCCATACAATCCTCAAGGTATTCCCCTTCGTTCCCCTTCGATGCATCCAAGATTTGCTCCGGTTTAATTCGTTCCCGATTCATCCTAGATTGGAAATGTTGGTTGTGTTTGAACCATAGATTTGTATGCATGTGTGTTGAACCATAGATTTGAACCATAGATTTGTTGAAACCATAGATTGTATGCATGTGTTTGAACCATAGATGTTAAATTTTGTTAGATTGTATGCATTGTATCCAAAGATGTTTGGAATGGCTATGTATGTGTTGAAATGGGTATGTAAGTGTTGAATGTATGTATCCTAGATTTGTGGAGGAACCCTAGGCATCAAATTTCATGAATGTGTATTTGTAGGAATAACTCATATGGTGTTCTATCCCTAGATATGAATGTATGTGTGTATGGAACCTTATGTATGTATGTGGTGAAAGACAAAATTGGAGCTTAGCAAATGCATTCTATTGTCTTACATATGTCTATTATGTGCCTAGGAATGGTATGTCTTACGAAATTCATATGTGTGATGTATTTGGATATGAACTCTCGTGTATTTGGATATTCTCATGTATGTGTTGCTCATTTTTGTTAGTGGAATGACTCATAACATGGTTGTGTAAACATGTAGGATGGTGTGGCTTCTGGATGAAGAGTACGACAGGGAGCACCGGGCTGTTCATATGACGGAGAGGGAAACAGATCTTCACCCTTTGAAGATTCGTTACCATGGCACATCGGATATACCTTATGACGAGAGGTACACGGAGTTCATCCGGCCTACCGGTCTTATGCCGTTCATATCCCTTGTAAGTGGGGGGCCACACATGAACCCCTCGGCACTCACCGCCCTTGTCGACCGGTGGAGGCCGGAGACTCACACCTTCCACTTGAGGGCCGGCGAGATGGCCCCTACTCTCCAGGATGTTTCCATGATCCTTGCACTACCTATTCAAGGCGAGCCACGTGTATAAACACAGCTTCGATGGGTGGCGCCAGCAGATGGAGGGGCTTATTGGCAGTGGCTCCTCCGCCCAGAAAATCCAAAGCAGAGAGTTCCCGCCGGCGCGTCTTTCGAATGGATCAGGACTAACTTTGGAGAATGCCCGATAGAGGCCGACGAGGACACTCGGAGGACGTACGCCCGCGTGTACTTATGGTACATGATTTCCAGGACTCTCTTTCCTGACAGTGGGGGTAAGCTGGCCCATTGGTGTTGGCTGAAGGCGCTTACGGTGTTGGACGACCGGTGGAGTTGGGGAACAGCGGCACTTGCCTACCTCTACCGGCAGGTGATGATTTGTTCTATGTACTATTTTCCTATAGTAGTGCGCTACACAAAGTAGTAACCAAATATCTTATGTACGCAGTTGGACGAAGCTTGTCGCAGGACTGGGAGCAAGACTGGGAGCGGCGGTATTGGTGGATGCATGCTCCTACTTTCCGTATGGAGCTGGGACCGCCTATCAGTTGGGCGTCCCAGGGTACTCAAGGAGACGCCATGGCCTCATTTCCCTCACTTTCCTGATCGGGAGCCCACTTGGGCATACCTTTGGGACAATGTCTCGGAGATGACGAGCGATCCAATGGTCATGTACAGGCAGTACACTGCGGAGTTGGACACTCTTACCGCTGAGCAGGTAACCGATCACTGCGGAGTTGCAATCCTAGTTTTGATTGATTCTACTGGCATGTACTAAATAATTGTATGCTGCAGGTGGAATGGCAGCCATATGGTAGCTACTACCGTATTGGCGCGGGGATGGCTGACCTCAACCAGTGCACGGAGGAGGCGCGGTTCTGGCGTATGCGCTGCCCACTCATATGCATGTGGCTTGTTGAACACCACCAGCCGCAAAGAGTGATGAGACAGTTTGGGCTGTATCAGGAGTGCCCACCAATGTGGCAAGGCACGGACAAGGCGCTTCAGGTAAACTTCGGAATCATGCGATGGAAGATTCTTGATAGAAGAGGTACAAACTAACTTGTTGATTCTTGCAGGCTTGATAGGCAGCGCAGAGGAAGATCACAAATTGGCCAGTCCATCATAGCGGCCACATCGCAGCGTTCCAACACTGCTTGGAAGCGCACGGAATGCTGGCCCTGAGTGTGTTCATGACTTCACCGCTTTCAACAACTACCTCGAGTGGTTCCATCAGAACACGCGTATCGAGTTAGTGAAGCGCGCGTATCGTGAGGAGATCTTGGACGACCCCATCCAGTTCGATGAGGTTGGGCAAAGCCAGCACGACGCTTTTGCTCGCAGAGGAAGATCGACTTCTATTGCTTCCGAGCTGAACTTCGTGGTAATGGATTCTCTCACTAACTAGTACATCATCTAGATTGCCATGTGCTCGCTTAAATTGTGTATGCTATGTTTGTCACAGCGGGAGGAGATCCAAAAAACAGCTGAGGAGTGCGAGGTTGTGTGGGAGCAGAGCCACAGAGATGAAAAGCCTGTCGGACCGTTGCGGAATTTCATTAAGGTATGATCACCAACTTTGAATGTACGCAATTATGTTCTGGTGGCTTTGTAACCGTGAGTTCCATGACGCAGAACACTGCACGAAAGATGCGGCGGTTAGCGAACTTGCTAGGTTGCCGCGAAGGCGAAATCCCTACATCCTCCTCTTCTGAAGAACATGTATGGACTATTTTGTAATCTCAACATGTTCTAACTAATTTCAACTTTTGTAATCTCATGTGTTCATATTTGTGAAGATTCCTCCTGAGGACGACCTAATTCTGAGTCAAGGCATACTTCCGAAGCGTACCTCCAAGCGGTCGCTTACCAGTTGAAGCCAAGGGGCAAGGCTCCAAACCGGTACACTCCGAAAGATTATGTCAACCGAGGAAAGAAGGTTGTCACCGAGGAGGATGACGAGCCACGCGGAGATCAGCTATGTCGAGGATGAGGAACGACGAGCCGTTCTCTTGATGAGGAGGAGGAGGAGGAGGAGGAGCAGGAGGAGAGAGGAGCAAAGGAGCAAAGAACAACAACGCCAAGGCAACGAAGAGGATGGCCGTCCGAAGCAGCCCACGAGGACGGCACGTCGAGGACGCTACTAGGATGTGCTACGTGTTGTTCCGAACTCTATATTCATAAGTATCGATTTGTGAACCCTATGTCATTTCGAACCATGGTCTGTAATGCTACTTGTTGTTTGAATCTACGTGGTACAATGTGACCTATGAAGTGTTATATGTGTATGTCATGAAATTGCTACTTGTTGTGTCCAATGTTGTACTCGTAACTGTTGGACTTTGGTAGGATTTTTCATGTTTTCAACACAAGTCCATGTGTGGCGCCCTTCACACTGGCGCCACAAGTGCTAGTGTGGCGCCCGTGCGTCGCCACACATGCCAACTTATATTAACTATTGGGACCAAAACATCCAGGGGCTCCGGATGATAAGTCCAAATTGCGAGCCTCTATGTGGCGCCTGGCATCGCGCCACACATGCAGTGTGGCGCCCGTGGAATCGGCGCCACACGAGCCTCGCAAAACGGCTAAGTCCCGAGGGGGATTACAATTGCATGTGTGGCGCTGGGAGCGGCCACATGCGCCACGTCTGATGGGCGCATACCCGGCCGAGGGCGGTACTGGTGTATGCGCAGCAGGAGGAGCCACATGGATGCTGTGCGCCCGCGAGTGCGCCACACAAAGGGCAGACGCGAAATAGCCGCCAGGGGGCCGCTTTTCTTCCACTTTTGGGTTATTTTTGTGTAAATCGCCACCAAAGGCGCCCTAGGTGCATCTTCTCACCACGACGCGCACGGCACGGGCACATTCCCTCCGCTTGTACCGTGGCCTGTTCATAAATAAAGTGGTTAACACGCGCTTGCTAATTATCTCTCGGATCTTACTCTACCACCATTAACACGAGCCACCAAGAGTGAAGCCCCTCTCTCCGTCTTCCCTGCTTCGCTCTTCCTCTCTCTCTCAGCCCCCCGCAAGTCGAGGCCTTCCGCTCCGCTGCCCCGCCCCGCCCCCGCGACCGGAGCCGACGAGCGCCTGCGGCGGCGCGCACGGGATCCGCGCGAGGGTGCGTTGCTTCTCCCCCCACAGCATTCTGCTCTCCCCCCTCCTCTCGCTCTCCCCGTCGATGCGCTGGTGGGGCGTGGCTCGACCTCAGCCCCGCGGCTGCGATGTCTGCTTTACTTCCCAGAGGAACGGCGGCAGGCTAGTAGCCAACCGAAGGCGCGCGGATTTTGGGGGCTTTGCGCGCTCCGTGTCGCGTCTGGTGGGATTCGCCTTGGGTTTTTCTGCTGCTAGTTCGCTTCTATTGGTCGCGTTTGTTGGGATTTGGCTGGTTGTTTTGGACGAGACCCCCGCGGTTGATTTGGAACTCCGGGGGATTTTCAACCCGCTGCTGCTGCTGGCCTCTCGCCGGACGCACTCAGCCGTCGTCTCCGAGTGGAGCGGTGGTAGGCTTGTAGCAGCCGGCAGTGCCCGTCGCTGTCTTTCACGCTGCTCGCGTTTCCATTGGGTCGTCAAATCGAAGCTTTTTTTCTTTCTTTCCGGCTCATGCGTGGCTGCCTAATCCAGTCGCTTCGCGCGGGAGCTTGTGTGCCGATGAACCGAATTCCAAGCCCGCCCCGCAGATCAGAATCTGCGAGTAAAATACTCGAGCTTTATTTATTAAAGCAGTAGCAAGCGCCGCTCTTTCCTCTTCGTGATCTGCCCCCACTTCACTCTTTACGACTGCCGCCCGCTCGCCTACCATTGGAGGGCACCGAAAGCTTGCATACTTATTCGGGGAATTTTCAGTTTTCATCCTCCGTCTCGCACCAGTCTGGGGATTTGGGTGGGAGCATTTAACTTGTCCCAAGGATTTCCGTTCTTGGGGGGATTCCATCTTCCTTCTTCCTTCCGGTGCCTATCTCAGTTTTGGTTCGCTTCCTTCAACTGCCTTGGCTTTCTGCTACTTAGTTAGTCTCATGGCTTGCTTTTTGTTTCCTGCAGATCCCTGCATCCAAGAACGCTACAATATCTCCGGTCCTTTATGAATCTTGAGGACAGTCTATTATACTAGAGTGGAACTACAAGTACTAGTACTAGGATTTGGGATCCTTCGAGATGAGGGGGAGAAATGACGGGGGGCAGAGCAAGAGGCCCATCGTGCTGCTCTGCGTGATGGTTGCGTGCCTCTGCCTCCTCTTCCTCTACTTCTCGGGCTCCAACGGAGGGCAGGCCGGGAGCGCCGCGCTGGAGTATGGGACCAAGTTCACGCGGTCGCTCGGATGGGGCAGCGATGCGGATGGCGACGATGGGTTGGACGAATCAATCTTTGGGACTGGCGACGCAAGTGATGTTAAGCTCAAGAGCTTCCCTGTGAGTGTTCAGAACCAGTTATCAGTTGTCTGTCGATAATCTGTACTATGTGTTTTTATAACTGTGAATGTATTTTCTCCCCTTTGGTGCGTAGGCATGCGATGACCGGCATTCTGAGCTGATCCCCTGCTTGGATAGGAATTTGATATTTCAGATGAGGTTGAAGCTGGATTTGAACCTGATGGAGCACTATGAGCGGCATTGCCCTCCTCCTGAGAGGCGCTTTAATTGCATGATTCCCCCGCCACACGGCTATAAGGTCATAAGATTATCCTCTCTTTTTTCTCGTCATCTCTTTTACAGTATTTGGATTCTGTCGCGGTGCGACAATGTTGCTGGTGTTGGGTTCACACACTAATCATTTCAACCTTAATTTCGAGATAAACCACTTAATTTTGTGATCATACATCATGTGGTCAAGAATATGTCATATGCATGTAGATGTAGTTGGCCTGTACCTGCTATGGAGCTGGACCTTGTATTACCTCCTGCGGACCTATGGTTCTGTTTAACTGGACCTTGACTAAGCCACCACATTAGAGTCATGAAACTTTGTTTTGCAGGTTCCCATAAAATGGCCAAAAAGTCGTGATATTGTGTGGAAAGCAAATATTCCTCACACTCACCTTGCAAAAGAGAAGTCAGACCAGAACTGGATGATTGACGCAGGTGAAAAAATTAAGTTTCCAGGTGGTGGAACACATTTTCATAATGGAGCTGACAAATATATAGCAAACATTGCAAATGTAAGTATGCTTGCACGTCTTCAGAACAATGCTCCGCTAAAAATATGCTACACATATATGAGTACCATGCACTGTCAAGCCTCACTGTTGTGATTCATCTCTTCTACTGTTTGACAGATGCTAAACTTCAAAGATAACATTATAAACAATGAGGGAATGCTTCGTACAGTTCTTGATGTTGGCTGCGGAGTGGCTAGTTTTGGAGGATATCTTCTTTCGTCTAATGTCATCGCGATGTCTTTGGCACCAAACGATGTACATCAGAACCAGATCCAATTTGCTCTTGAAAGGGGGATACCTGCGTATCTTGGTGTTCTGGGAACAAAAAGGCTTCCATACCCCAGTAGATCGTTTGAATTAGCCCACTGTTCCCGTTGCAGGATTGACTGGCTTCAAAGAGATGGAATTCTTATGCTTGAACTAGATAGATTACTCAGGCCTGGAGGTTATTTTGCATATTCATCTCCGGAAGCATACGCACAGGATGAGGAGGATCGTAGAATCTGGAAAGAAATGAGTTCCCTTGCAGAAAGGATGTGCTGGACAATTGCAGAGAAAAAAAACCAGACAGTTATTTGGGTCAAGCCTCTGAACAATGATTGCTACAGAAGTCGGCCGCGTGGTACAAATCCACCTCTATGCAAAAGCGGTGATGATCCGGATTCAGTATGGGGAGTGACAATGGAAGCTTGCATTACTCCATATCCAGAACGTGAGTGATTGTCCTATTCCAGTCTTTGGTTGCTTTCTTTTGTTGCTTACCTACTGGCTGGATACTTGATATTGTCATGCTTTTCTAGTGCTTTTTTGCTTACTTCAAACTAGTTGGCAACGTTAGATTAATGTTGAACTCTTAGTGAATCAATTAGGAATGGACACATGATATCTGATAATGAGATGTTATTTACCTGCTCACTGCACTCACTAGGATAGGATTCAAATATATTCTGCTGCTCAGCGACCACATGTAGTGCATACTCAGCTGCACCCTTCTGCCTCCTTGATGATATCCGGTTAATGTTATGATCTATAGTCATTGAGTGCCGAAAGGATGCATCCTTCTTTTTTATCTAAAAGAAAGCACACACACATGCATACGCACACCATTCACTTGTCAGTACTTGTAAGCAAAGGATCTTCCGTTTATCTTGTATCCCTTCTTTTTCCCTCTCCCACCATGCTTTCAGGTAATGTTGGAATCTGGGAATCAAAATAATAACCAAGTTGATTACACTAAAGGGGGTAATAGGATGGTTTATGATCATTTAGAGCAGAATGAACATAGCCTTCTGATCTCCACTCTACTTGTCATGCTTGTCAGTAATAGAAACACATGGAGATATACCATTTCTTTTCTTTTTCTTCACTACATTTTGCAGCTAATTTGCATCTCAGCGAAGTAACGATTGACTGTATATTTGCAGAAATGCACAGGGATGGAGGAAGTGGATTGGCTCCTTGGCCTGCTCGATTAACAACCCCACCTCCCCGTCTCGCTGATTTGTATGTTACAGCTGACACGTTTGAAAAGGATACGGTAAGTTGATCTTATTATCATCTAGTGTCTTCAGAATTTCGTTGGGTGCTAACAACTCAGCAAGGATCACTGAAAAAATCTTTTTATGCAGGAAATGTGGCAGCAAAGAGTAGATAATTACTGGAACTTGTTGAGCCCGAAGGTAAAACCAGACAGTATTAGAAACATCATGGACATGAAAGCAAACTTTGGATCATTTGCTGCTGCTCTCAAGGAAAAGGATGTATGGGTGATGAATGCTGTGCCCCATGATGGACCAAGCACTCTTAAGATTATCTATGACAGAGGGCTCATAGGCTCTAATCATGACTGGTATGCCTCAGTTCACATAAGGGATTTCCATTTGAGATGAATGGTGTCTTAGGGCCATTGCCTTGTTAGATACATAGATTTAGTACTTGCAAGGAGCTTCTAATTTTTGTGTCCGCAACGCATTAATAAGGTTTTATCATGTGCTAAAAATAAGGCATTATAGTTGAAACAGTGCTGCTAACCTTGTTCAGCAATGGCTGAGGTGCTCATTTACCATTAAAACACTTAGGATAAAACCCTCCATTGCTCTGGCAGGAAATATTCTCCACTATAATTTACCCCTTGTATTGTATGAGTGACACCCCAAGAAGTTCCCGGAAAGAACCTTGTGAGATCAGTAGGTCCATTATGCTATGGTGCTACCTGCCCAGCTTTCATCTCAGATATGCTGCTATCAAAACAAAATTGGTTGGGTTGGTTTGGCCAATACTGCTAACATATTGGGTTTACCTAAGCCTTTTTTTTCCTTTAGGGTCTTATTTCTGAAAGCATACACCAGTACACTGTGTTGCACTTTAGCACTTCCATTCGTTGTAGTGCTACTATGTACTTACTAAGTTTAGCCATATGACACACACAACTGGAAGCCCTTCTCTAGGCTTTCAAGACATAAGATTAGTTTCCACCATAATATAGGAATGGTGAATACTCTTGAGTTACCAACTCATTTTTCTGGACCAGGTGAAGGGTTCATGATTTCTCTGCAATGTTATTATCAATTGTTTGCAATTTTGTGTGTGGTGAATTATACAGTTTCGGATTGTTGCTGGCAAGTTTGTTGACAGTTGTACTCAAATACAATGATGTATTTGCAGGTGTGAGGCATTCTCTACTTATCCTCGAACATATGATCTTCTGCATGCGTGGACAGTCTTCTCCGACCTTGATAAAAGAGGTTGCAGTGCTGAAGATCTGCTCCTTGAAATGGACCGCATCCTTAGGCCAACTGGTTTTATCATTGTGAGAGACAAGGCCCCTGTCATTGCATTCATCAAGAAGTATCTTAATGCACTTCACTGGGAGGCAGTAACTGCTGTGGATGCTGAGTCCAGTTCGGAATCCGAGGAGAACGAAATGATATTCATAATCCGGAAGAAATTGTGGCTACCAGGAGGCTCGCAGGACTCCACGTAATGTTGTCTTTTGAGTTTCTTTGGCACCATCAGCATCTGCAGCTCAGAAGCCAAGAAGCAAGCTCAGCTGCTCCCTCCAAAAACACAATTCAGTATTGCTGCTCCAGAAATAGAATTTCTAGTCCCCTACCCACGTGAAGATAGATTATTTTTCAGCATATGGCAAAGCATCTACAAGACTAAGCTCTCAAGCCTCTTTTTTTTGTCTCTACAGATTCTGTGATGTCAGTTCATGTTCGTTCTCTAGCATGGTTAGGAAATAAAGCCTTTTAAATGTTCAGCTTAAGTTAGGTGCTTCTGGTCTATTTGTTAAAGTGTTATTTTGTAAACAGATCTGGTGTTTATTGTAAGAAGCGAAAAAATTGTAAACATATTTTGGACCAATGAGGTTTAGCCTGGGATAGAGGTCTCAAGACTGCTGGAGTCTCATCCCTGCGGAATGTACTGCAGGTTTGTACCCGAAGAAGAGTGGTGCTTCTGATGTATATGTTCCCTCTTTGTGTCTTTCTTTACGGATAGAGACATAAGGCAATAATATCACCTAGCAGATAACACAGATAGAAGATGAAGAGAGAATAGGTAGAAAAATAGTTAGGGTCTCTTTGTTTGCAAAATTCTAAAAATATAGGGGTAAGAAAAGAGCGCTGCTATACATACGACTAATTTCGTACGATTTTGTTACGATGTCGGTAGTCTAAGAAAACAACCTTTAGCATCGAGCTAGGACCCACCTGTCAGGACGAAATTGATTGTATGCGATTCTTTCCCAACATCCAGATCCATCTCCAATGGACGCAAGGAGCACAGGGCTAGAGCAAGACAAGGAAGAGATCCACTGGGGAAGAAGAAAGGCTGGATGAGGGAAAAGATGGGGCGTCGCGGCTGCGGATGGAGACATTGTGCGCTGGCTCGACCGCGGCTATGGCAGCGGCTGCTCGGCGAGGACGACCAACGCAGCGGCGGCACGGCGAGGGTCGAGGCGTGGCTGCTGTTGCGATGTCTGGCATAGCTGCTGATGATGCTCGGGAACAAACGGAAGAAAAGTAGGGAGGTGACGCGCTCGGGGAAGGCAGGAAGGGAAGTGCTGCAATGAATCGTCGTACAGTTATCGGACGAAGAATGTCGTGTGTGAAGCAATTTCGATAAGAAAATTATAAATTATGATGGCATATACTACCATAGTAAATTCTACAGGAATTTAAAAAAACACAATAATTCGTAACGTAACCTATTTTGTTGCACCACAGGCATGACATG
The DNA here is from genome assembly GCA_030979885.1 of Lolium multiflorum. Lineage (NCBI taxonomy): Eukaryota > Viridiplantae > Streptophyta > Magnoliopsida > Poales > Poaceae > Lolium > Lolium multiflorum. The sequence goes on from CM061747.1 coordinate 106,300,575, forward strand.
GTTGTCACAAGAACAAACGATTTTTTATATGGGGCTGGTCTCAATGAAAAATTTCGTTCTACAATGAATAAAAAGTACGCCCTCCATCTGGTAATATGAGATGCTATTACAACCTATATATTAGTTGTAATAACATTTTATACTATAGGACAGAGGGAGTATATCATATGAAAATTCTTATGGTTTCCAATCCAACAGACCAAACAAGATCTATAGAAAAAAGTCCTAACGGATGGAACCTCCCACAATTTATATGAAATTCCTTTGAACCAAAGACCTTGTAGCACATAGAAAAGCACAACTCGCCATATTCTTTGTTTTTTTTGAACGGCGAGATTGATTGCTGGGATATCAATGTTATTACAAACATGCACGATTAGCTCCGATGAGCATGAAACAACTGGACCATGCGACATCCACACAAGTACACAACTCAACTATCTCCTATTAAGGTGTAACCTCACTGGATCAAATCCCGGGAATAACAGTGTTGGTGAACCAGTTGGCACTTCTCAAGTTATGTGATAAAAAGAATTGCTGGCAAATTATGCGTGACGCTGTTCTCCTCTTGACCCAGGCAAAAGATCCATCACCTCATGAATCTTCCTGCGAATTCCCTATCATCAAAAGTTTCTTTATTTGAGCATGGATAGGCTGAAAAACTGAAGAACAATCAGGCTGGAAAACTGAAGAACAATCAGTCTCAACAAAGTAGGCTAGTAAACATCAAGCGAGTCAACATTTCGGCCCTCGCTGCACTAGTCACCCTATCCATAATGGCTAGAAACTGCAAACCTTGAAGTACAGTTGTATATCAGACAGACGGATGCTTACATAGCATATTCCGTGCTAGGGTTACCTGCTTTCCATCCAGACCATCATCTACCTGTAAATGAAGAAATGAATGACTATCCTCGCCACCATCATCAACAAGCTATCAGTGATATGAGCCAATCATGAAGTACATATGCATTGCTTTTACTGGATATCCGTGTAACATATATCTTCACTTCCTTTAACCTTCAACATAGTTCTGGCCACTGCCCCTTTTTCCCCCTTGGATCTTGGCAAAAGCTGCAGGCTTTCAGCCTCCTATAAACCACACCATATTTGAGCCCAGAGGTTCAATATGGCTCCCTTTTCTTTTTGACGGTCAAGATGGTGTCACTGATTGCCCTTATCACCCATATGAAATATTGCTGTAGTTTTTCATGGTCTATGAGCCAGTATTTTCGTGGCAAACCAACTCTTCATTTACCACATATCTCCACAGCTGCATGAGCCATCGTTAAAATGGTGATAGGTGCAACCATCTGAAATCAATATCTTCCGGTTCTTATCTCTTGAGATAAACTTGATTGAGGAATGACATTCTTTGCACATTCGAAAGTTCTTCAAGATCCGTATCGGTTCATGACCACACATGGAAATAAGTCCATAGCACACCGCAATCCGTTCGGTGTGGTGGCATGACAATGGATCAACTTCTACATTGCAATAGGGCTCATTGTCTTGCGGAGCATACCCAGACTGTTCCATCCTACTAGCCACATCCTTCCATGTACTCAAAATATTCTCAAAAGCAGGATGAGACAAATCTCCAGCCTCAAAAGAATCCACACTTGTGCCAAGATATAGCCAGCTACATTGTCTCTCGACATGCAGCCCTTGCTCTGTCATAGCATCCCTCACAGATTCAGTTGAATCCCACAAACCATTGTTGGCATATATATTGGAAAGCAGCATGTAGTTTGAAGTGTTATTTGGTTCAAGCTCAAAAAGAGATTTTGCAGCCTTAGCCGCAACCTCCAAATTTGAGTGAAGCTTACAAGCTTTGAGAACAGTAGACCATAGGCACGCGTCCAGCTCATGTGGCATCTTCTGGATAAGTTCTAGTGATTCCTCCAATAAACCAGCTGTTCCCATGATGTCAACCATGCAGGTGTAGTGTTTTAAAGTTGGTTTTATGCCATATAAATCTTCCATACTGTAGAAATAGTCCCGGGCTTCTTCCATGGAACCTTCTTGCTTACAAGCTGAAAGAAGTATGATGAAAGTAACAGGGTCCGGTTGAATTCTAGATTGTTCAAGTGTTCTGAACAATTCTTTAACATCTCTGGGCATCCTATGAAGCAAGTAGCAACACATCATTGCATTCCATACTGCTACATCCTTTTCACCACTGCGCTCAAAAACAAACCTAGCATCCTCAATCTTACCACATTTCCCGTACATATCTATTAGTGCACTTGCAAGAGTATCTGGATAACCATGAGGCCAGTTTTTGTGTATGTAACCATGCAGTTCTCTCCCATACCCCAACGCCATTGTCATTCCAGAGGACAGAAGAGCTATCTGCACTGTAACCAAGCCAGGAAGTAAACCAGACTCGCGCATTTCATAGAATAGTTTCAAAGCAAGTTCTGGCTTCTTGTTATGCTTGTAAGCTGCTAGCAGACTATTCCATGTGACAACATTCTTATTCCTGATTCCCTGGAAAACATTAGCAGCAGATACCATGTCACCAGCTTTACCATAAAGATCAACCAATTTGCTGGAAACAAACACGTTTGACGTCAGACCAGTCCTTAGAGCATAGCAATGTACTTGCTTCCCGAGACGATCTAACTTGAGGTCCGTCAATAGGGAGAGGACACTAGTAATCGTTGTACTGTTTGGCTGAATGGGGCCGCTATTATCAAGAAATGTCCAGTACTTTGCATCTGCAGTGCTCAAGAGCTGCATGTATCTGAAAACTTCCAGTGCATCAGCGCAGAGGCCAAACTGATAAAACCCGGATATTAAAGCGTTCACCGATATGACATTAGGCTTCAAGCTGGCATTGATCATGGCTGACAAGAGTTCACTTGCTAGTTCTTTCTGACCTGCTCTAGCATACGCAGCAATGAAGATGTTATACGTGACAGTGTCGGGCTTCAGTCCATCCTGCTGCATCAAGTTAAAAGCTTCACACGCCCTGTCCATCCTCCCGTCACTCATATATGACTGAATCAACTCATTCCATACCGTGACGTTCCTCTCCCCGTCTATGGCGGAAAACACGCTTCTCGCGTAAGCAAACTCCCCGCACTCCGAGTACATGCCGATCAAAGAGGAACCTATGTAGACGTTCAACTGGATTCCGCAGCGTACGACGTAAGAATGCAGCTGCTTTCCGACGCCCAGCGCCATCAGGCCGGTGCAGGCAGGGAGTATGCTGGCAACAGTCACCGCGTCGGGCATCTCAGTCTCGCACATCTCCAGGAAGACGTCCAAGGCCTCGTCGTAACGCGCGTTCTGCACGCAGCCGGAGATGACGCAGTTCCAGGAACTGACCCGCGGCTTGACGCCCCTGAGCCGCATTTCGTCGAACAGATCCAGCGCAGCGGCGATGTCGCCGTTTCTGGCGAACCCGGAGACCAGCGTGTTCCATGAAATCACGTCGGGCTGCACGCCGGTTGATTGCATGGATTGGAAGAGCTGGAAGGCATGGTCGAGCTCCCCGGCGTTGGCGTGGGCGCCCACGAGAGCGGTCCACGCGACGACGTCGGGTTCGGGGAGGGACGCGAACGCGGCGCGCGCGGCGCCGACGTCCCCGAGCGCGGCGTACATGGCGACGACCGCGTTGCCCACCACGGCGTCGTCGGTCAGCGGGGGCCCGGCCTTGGCGGCGAGCGCGTGCGCGGCGGCGGCGAGGCGGGGCGCGCCCGCCCCGGCGCAGGCGCGGAGCACCTGCGGGAGGAGGAACCTGTCGGGCGAGGCCCCCGCGGCGCGCATGGCCGCGAACGCCTCGCATGCCGCGCGCCAGCGCCGCGCCCGCACGCATGCGCCAATCTCCTTGGCGTAGGCCGCGGCCGCCGGTAGCGCGCGCTGCGGCGGGGCATGGCGGCTCTGGGGAGCCCCGTCCGGCAGCCGGGTCGCGGCCTGGAGCGAGCAGCGCGGCGAGAAGACGCCGCGGGGAGTGGGAGGCGGCAGCATGGTCGTCGCCATTTTCTTTATGGCGTCAGTGCACTGCGCCTCAGTTGGGCATTTTGCAAATGGTAAGGAAGAGAGAGAATCTGCGCGTGTGGACCATGGAGATTGGATCTTATGGGCCAAAAGAGAAAACAACAGAAATACGTATAATGGCCTTATTGGACCGGATGGTGTGATTGGCCTTATGCAGCGTGGCGTAGCCCAGGAGGAAGCCGGCCCAACAAAAATAACAAAAAGGAAACAAAAACTTTCGCTAGAAGGAGGGCTTGAACCTCCGACCTTGTGGTTAACAGCCACACGCTCTGGCCAACTGAGCTATTCCAGCTTTTGATTGTTTGACAAGCTAATTACTATATGACTATATACCAGTTACCGTATTAGCTTTTCCAAAAATGGTTATATGCAGGTGGTGGATATTGTTAAAAATGGTGGTTTCTCGGCAACTGCTTGGGCTGCAATTTACGACGACTGTAAAATTCTATGGAGTGGTTTTGATAATGCTTCTTTAGAGTATTGTAATAGATAAGCTAATTAGGTAGCTCATGAGCTTGCTAAGAATGCTTTTAGTTCTAATAATAATTTGTGTACTTGGATCAATGAACCTCCTAGTTACATAATTAACAAGCACGACGTAAGTGTGTCATCTTATCAATAAAGCATACCAAATGGGTTTTCTCTAAGAAAAAACTACTCCCTCGGTGACATAGGGTATGCCGAAGAAGGTACCCGGGGATTGCCGGAGGCACATAACTCGATGATTACAAAGTCCAGAAGCCCAATAAAGCGTCAATATGAAAGATAGAAATAAATTAGGAATAGAGAGACTTGTAATTGTACGAGATGGACTCAGAGAGCCTCTTGCTATTTGTAACTTGTACGGCACGAAACCCTCGAATCCGCCTCCTATATAAGGGGGAGTCGAGGGAGAAAGAAAGGATCGATTTCATTGTCAACACAACCCTAGTTTTTAGCAGTCGAGCACCTTTTCAGCTAAAACCTTCGAGATTTACTTGCCCTCTACTTTCCGCGAAACCCTAGTCTACAATTTGTAGGCATTGACAAGTTAGAACCTTGTCAATTGGCGCCGACCGTGGGGATCGGAGACGACAAGGAGTTGATCTCGATGGCATTGACAACATCTTTGGCAACATCATCAACTTCATCGATAGCAAGCAACGCAATGGACGGAGGTAAACAGATCAAAACTGGTCTCGTTGATTTTGTTCCTCACCCTCCCGCCCATGTGGACGCATATGCGTATCTGGAGGAGCCAATGGAGATGACGTTTGGGAGCTTCCACTTCCGCGTCGGGAAAGAAGGATCGCATCGTCTCGCGGTACCGAATTCTTCGGGTCCGTTAGTGGTCGATTCCGATTTCTCGGGATCGTCATCATCGTTCGAGTCAGGCGACGAAGAGATCTCGCCGTCAAGCTCCATCAAGCCCGCTACAAGCGGAAAACTCGCCCAAAACTTCGGCAGCATGTCCTTCGGGTCGTATGCAATCTAAGCAGTGACTCGGAGAGCATCGACAGCTTCGACTTCATCGATAGATCTACTTCTATTCGGGAGGTCTTCGCCGATCTATATGACGGTGGCACCGGCCCTGAAGAGGAAAAAAAGCTAAAATATATCATCAAGTCTGTGCAATTGGAGATTCAAGTCGCCAAGCGGATGAAACATCAGAGGCTTTCGATGATTTGGGAAATCCATACATCGATCCCGCTGATCTCACGCGAGGATTGGGAAACAAATATGTCGGCCCACACCTCGCGAGAAGTTACAAATTCCACAAGCAGCTTGGGACAAAGCATCAAGAGCCATGAATGGCACAGAGCCGATGACTACCACAGCCACGGCAGAAGAGCTGCAAGCATATCAATATAAACTCTCCTTTGTTGGACGAGAACTCGAAAAACAGAGAATTATACTTGAACAAAGAAAAGCTGCAGCCTCTGTGTCGAGCGCGCGTAGAGGTGAGTTAAGTCGACAATCGGGAACTTCAGGAGACAACCACAAAGCAGCGCGCGCAAGAGGAAGATCTCGCCTGGCGCATATACCTGAGAATGAGCGAGAGCACCTGATCCAAAATCTTGACATGTCCTTTATGTCGATAGATACAAGAGGGAACTTCATCCCCAAAACACCGGAAGCTGGATACATGGTGACTCAAGCCTTTATACTAGCATCAAGCCCCCCCTCTAGGAGACCCTAGAGAAGCACTATATCATATGGCCATGGCGGGAGTTGGAGCCATGGGAACAGCGTTCGCAAGCTCAAGCACACCACAACGTGAAAGTGCTCCAAGGAGAAATAGTCCTCGACCCACCACGGTGGTGCGAGATACTCCACGAACGGATGAGGCGAGAAATATAGAGGCACAAGCTCGAGTTGACAGAGCACGTGAAAATAGATCCAAGCGACACTCGCCAGAAGTCGAGGAAGAGGATATGTGTGGACTCCCATGCTTTACTCGAAAATGTTCGCAGAACGCAGGTCCCTTCTGGCTTCAATTTTCCAGATGGTTACAAAAAGTTCGATGATTTGCAAGAACCCGAGGATTGGTTAATCGACTACCTGGAAACAGTAAAATTGTTGGGTGGAACTAGAGCAACGGCCATGCAGAGCGTCCAAGTCCATATTAGCGGAGCCACAAGATCATGGATAAAGAAGTTACCAATAGGATCCATCGACAGCTAGGAAAATTTTGAGCACTTGTTCGTGAAGAATTTCCGTTCCACGTGCAAAAAGCATGCATCTATAGAGCAGTTAAGGGCTTGCAAGCAAAAGTATGGTGAACCAACGAGGACGTATGATGTGGGCATTAGTCTTCGGGTAATTAGTGTTGCACTACCTATTGCGGCCCAACCAGGGGCCCATGAAGGCACTCGATGGCCAGGTGGGCCGCTACGTTGGTTTCGAAGAAGAATTCTTGAAGGACAAGGCAGGAAGACGGAGAATACAAGGAGAGTTTAGACCTAGGACTATTTGTAACCTAGTCGTACCTGGACAGACCTCTCGAGACCTGGCTCCCAATATAAGGGCCAGGAGAGGGGCTGCCGATGTAGGGATTCGTTGCATAGAAAACAAAAAAATTCCTACCGTGAGAACGCAATCCAAGCCAAGATGCAATCTAGAAGACGGGAGCAACGAGGAGATGATCGAGACTCACCCTTGAAGATTTCCAAAGCCTACAAGATGAGGCTCTTGTTGCTGCGGTAGACGATCACTTGCCGCTTGCAAAAGCGCGTAGAAGATCTTGATCACGGTGCCACGATCGGGCAGACCTCCGTACTCGGTCACACGTTCGGTGTTGATGAAGACGACGTCCTTCTCCCCTGCTCCAGCCGGACAAAGTAGCAGATCCTCCTCGGAATCCCGACAACACGACGGCGTGGCGGTGGTGGTGGAGAACTCCGGAGGCTTCGCCTAAGCGTATGCGGGAGAAGGTGGAGGAGGAGAGGCTAGGGTTTGGGAGAGGGGGTAGGGCGCCGGCCATGGGCAGCCCTAGGTGGTGCGGCCAAGAGTGGGCTGCCCCTCCTCTCCTCCTCATTATATAGGTGGAAATCCCCAAGTGTTGGTATCCAAGTCTTCGAATAAGACCCGAAACCAAACCTACCAAAGGGACAAACCTACCCAAGGGGAATCCACTCAAGGTGGGACTCCCACACCTTCCTTGTGGGGTGGGTGGCCACACCTACGGAGTCCACCTTGGACTCCTCCCCTTTAGGGTTGGCTGGTCATGCAAGGTGGAGTCCCTCCGGGACTCCACTTTCCATGGTGATTTCTTCCCACTTTCTAGAACCTTCTAGAACCCGACATAAATGCACCGATCATTTCCAAACTTGGAATATGACTTCCTATATATGAATCTTATTCTCGGACCATTCCGACCTCCTCGTGATGTCCTGGATCCTATCCGAGACTCCGAACAAAACTTCGAACTCCATTCCTTATTCCATATCTACTTAAACGACATCAAATCTTAAGTGTGTCACCCTACGGTTCGTGAACTATGTAGACATGGTTGAGACCTCTCTCCGACCAATAACCAATAGTGGGATCTGGAGATCCATAATGGCTCCCACATATTCAACGATGACTTAGTGATCGAATGAACCATTTACATACGATACCGATTCCCTTTGTCACGCGATATTTTACTTGTCCGAGGTTTGATCATCGGTATCTCTATACCTTGTTCAACCTCATCTCGACAAGTACTCTTTACTCGTACCGTGGTATGTGGTCTCTTATGAACCATTCATATGCTTGCAAGCTATTTAGACGACATTCCACCGAGAGGGCCCAGAGTATATCTATCCGTCATCGGGATGGACAAATCACCGTTGATCCATATGCCTCAACTCATACTTTCCTGGATACTTAATCCCACCTTTATAACCACCCATTTACGGTGGCGTTTGATGTAATCAAAGTACCTTTCCTATAAGTGATTTACATGATCTCATGGTCAAAAGGACTAGGTAACTATGTATCGAAAGCTTATAGCAAATAACTTAATGACGTGATCTTATGCTACGCTTAATTGGGTGTGTCCATTACATCATTCATATAATGATATAACCTTGTTATTAATAACATCCAATGTTCATGATTATGAAACTAATCATCTATTAATCAACAAGCTAGTTAAGAGGCTTACTAGGGACTTATTGTTTGTTTACATAACACACATGTATCAATGTTTCGGTTAATACAATTATAGCATGGTATATAAACATTTATCATAAACACAAAGATATATAATAACCACTTTTATTATTGCCTCTTGGGCATATCTCCAACAGTCTCCCACTTGCACTAGAGTCAATAATCTAGATTACATTGTAAGGTACCTAACACCCATGGCATTTTGGTGTTGGTCATACTTTGCCCTAGGGAGAGCTTTAGTCAACGGTTCTGACACACTCAAACATATGTATTTTGCAATTCATTTGCGTCTTCACGCATCACTCATTTTCCAAATGAGTCGGCATTAAATATGTATGGTCTTCTGGTGGAACCTTAATTCCGCGGTCTGAAATATGTCACTAATATTGTCACATACAATATAGCTTCAAAGTTCTGATACTATCGGAACTACACAAAGTTCTCAAAGAACTTCTTGACTCAACATCCTCAATCATTGTCAAAACAATGACATACTCTGCCTTCTTTTGTAGAATCCGTCACAATATTTTGAACTCTTTCTTAATCTAGCATTGTGCTACCTTTTTAATAACACTTAGCCTAATTGAGATTGAAAATTTATTTTTATATGTGACCAAACTAATATCGGTGCAACACTTTACAACGATTTTGTTTGTCACTACCCATATAAAACTATATATATCCTTGGTTCTTCTAAAGCACACATGGATATTCTTACTGTTTGTCAATGATCATCACATGAATCATTCTGGTATATGCTCCTAACTTTTAGAGCTCAGGACATCTGATTTTGTACATATTAATTGTGATCTAAAATCACTCATGTGTTTTTACTCATTGAGTATCATATACACTCAAATCTTGTTAATCCTTCACATGAATAGAACACCTTCTTTATATACTTTAACTTAAACTTATTATGTGTTTCAATCTATCTTCATAGATCTTGACACTAAATATGTTTCAGTCCATATCCTTTCATTGAAGCTAATTCTCAATGAAACCTTTTAATCAATTATATAATTACACTATTTATAATCAACGATATGTCATCTACATAAAGTATTACAAATATGTCTCAGCGCTCCCACTTAATTTCTTGCAAATGTAAGCACCTTCATCGTTTCTCATGAAATCAAAACTCTTTGACTATTTCATCCGGTGAAGATTCCAACTCCGCAATACTCACTTCATCCAATTGAAGTTCATATTCTTATCTAGTATTCTACGGACTAGCAAAACTCTTGGTTGTATCTTGTATACACCTTTAATACACACTTCTGTTAAGTAATATATTTTGCTATCCTACTAGCATATCTCATAAAGAAATATGTAGTGATTACTAGAATAATCCACATAGACTATAAGCATTGCTACGGAAGATCTAATCTTATCGTAGTCAACTCTTTGAACTTTGTCGTAAACAACTTTTCGACAAATCGTGCTTATTCAAGGATATTGCATCCAAGTCCATCAATTTTATAGATCCATTTACTTTCAAAAAGTATTTATCTATCTTGGATTTCATGGCGCATAGCCATTTTAACGGAGTCAGGGCCCATCATAACTTCTTTGTTTGTAGTTGGTTTATCATTGTTCAAAAACAATCCTTTGTTCACAAATCATTTATTTGATCACAAAGTAAATCATACCTACAAGGTTCAATAAGTACTTTGATCTCCATGACTATAACATTTTGTAGACATGGGAGCCATGATTGTCGTGGCTGCTTCCGGAACTAATTCCGATGATACGCTACTCGATCATTATGCTCAGGTTCATAAACCTTATCAAGTTCTATTGTCCTCCCACTTAAATACTTCACTAAAAACAATTTCTTGGAAATAAGTAAGTAACATTAACAAACACTTTTGTCTTTTACTTCATAGTGGAAAGAATTCCCAATTAATTCTTTGGGATAACCAACAAAGACATTCATCCGATTTTGGTTGTAAACTTATTTACCTTATGCTATACATACCAAAATTTAAGAAATGACTATTAGGGTTCATACCCATGCCATAACTCGTATGGTGTCATTTCAACGGATCATGATGATGCTCTATTCAATGTAAAAGCTCTAAAGCATAATCCACAAAAATATAATGGCTTCATTTTATTTTATCTCATCATTAATCCAACAAGGTTTGGATACGTCTCTCGGATACTTCATCATCACTATGATACTCCAAGAAACGTGAGTTGTAGAACAACTTCATAACTCTCTTAGATGTTCGCTAAAATTCGTAATTCAAATATTTCCGCTATGATCCAATCATAGATATTTGACTTTTCTATTACGATGATTTCCACTTCATGCTGAAATTTATTTGAATCTATTCAAATGTTTCAAACTTCTTCCTTATCGAATATATCCACATATATACTCAATTCATTGTTGGAAGTTTTCATGAAGTAGAAGAATCTCCCGCACATAACTATGCCCAGTGAACTACATATATCATCATGTATGTTTCCACTAAGTTAGCCCGTTCAACTCTTGGCCTATGAACGGTATTTCAGTCATTCTCTTTAGAAAAGATTTGCAAGCGCCAAACGATTCAAAAATCGAATGACTCCAAAAATCCATTTGCATGGGGTTCCTTCATGCCTTTCTAACATGACCTAAATGGCGTTCCACAAATAAGTGGAATTCAAATCATTTGCCTTATGGCATTTTAGCGTCAGTGTTATGTATGTGTGTTTCACCATTAAGATTTATAATAACTCCATCGTACATGGGGTAATGTCATAATTTGAACAACTCATTGTTTTTATTTGACCAGAGCAAAATAACAATTATTAAGTTCTTTATTATAAATTCTAAGGGCTAGATAGAATGCCAACGACGAACATAATAACACTTTATTTTTGTTCCAGAAGTGCATTCCTATCATATCCCTTGTCAGTCACTTAGGCCATTGTATTCTTGTATTGCGTTGTTTTGTATGACACTTCATACCAACCAATATGGTACTAATACCCAAGAATTTCATTGTGTGATCAAACTAGGAATACAACCATAACATGTATATCATTTATATACACCTGAGCTAGACTTTCTAGTCTTTTCTTTTCTTTCTGCCAAAATATCTTTTGTAGTTTCTCTTTTAGCTTTCCTCATTATTCATAAAAACACTTCAACATCAATAACTTCTAGGTTTGTTGGTCAAATACCAATAACCTTGAGGTTCGAAGTTGATCATCATATGACAAGTGTTGCAGATTTCACTATTAGTAACTTTGTAATATGATGAACAATTTCACTCATAATTTTATCCATCAATTCATGATGAATTTCCAAGACCATGTCTGTACATGCTAGGCTTGTAAAGTTTAACCTCAGTATTCGCATGTGCAAATCTGGTTTGCGCCCGTTGTATGCACACGTAGAATGTATACCTTAGTATTCGAAACGACGAGTCTTTAGCAACGGTGCATACTAAGGACGATCACTTCATGGATATGCGAATATCGTTAGTGCCTAATGTCTACGGGTGCTTCTATTCTTGTAGACGGTGTTGGGCCTCCAAGAGCAGAGGTTTGTAGAACAGCAGCAAGTTTCCCTTAAGTGGATTACCCAAGGTTTATCGAACTCAGGAGGAAGAGGTCAAAGATATCCCTCTCATGCAACCCTGCAACCACAAAGCAAGAAGTCTCTTGTGTCCCCAACACACCTAATAGGTGTACTAGTTCGGCGAAGAGATAGTGAAATACAAGTGGTATGAATGAATATGAGCAGTAGTATGGCGCGAAAATAGCTTGCTGGGCGCAAGCTGATGGTAGTAATATTGCGGAAGTAAACAAGCGTAGTAAACAAGCAGTAGTAACGCAAAGAAACAAGAATAAGCAAAGGATAACAAATATTTAGGAACAAGGCCTAGGGAATAGACTTTCACTAGTGGACACTCTCAACATTGATCACATAAAGAATAGATAAATGCATACTCTACACTCTCTTGTTGGATGATGAACACATTGCGTAGGATTACACGAACCCTCAATGCCGGAGTTAACAAGCTCCACAATTCAATGTTCATATTTAAATAACCTTAGAGTGCATGAAAGATCGATACGACTAAACCAAGTACTAACATAGCATGCACACCGTCACCTTCATGCTTATGTAGGAGGAATAATACACATCAATACTATCATAGCAATAGTTAACTTCGCAATCTACAAGAGATCATGATCATAGCATAAACCAAGTACTAACACGAGTGCACACACACTGTCACCATTACACCGTGTAGGAGGAATAAAACTACTTTAATAACATTGCTAGAGTAGCACATAGATAAATTGTGATACAAAACACATTGCAATCATAAAGAGATATAAATAAGCACTTCACTATGCCATTCATAACAGTGAATAAGTATTCTGTGAAATATAGCCTAAGAGACCCACACGTGCACACACTGTCACCTTTACACACGTGGGACAAGGAGTCTCCGGAGATCACATAAGTAAAACTCACTTGACTAGCATAATGACATCTAGATTACAAGCATCATCATATGAATCTCAATCATGTAAGGCAGCTCATGAGATTATTGTATTGAAGTACATAGGAGAGAGATGAACCACATAGCTACCGGTACAGCCCCGAGCCTCGATGGAGAACTACTCCCTCCTCATGGGAGCAACAGCGGTGATGAAGATGGCGGTGGAGATGGCAATGGTGTCGATGGAGAAGCCTTCCGGGGTTCTGCAGGTGCCGAACAGACTCGTCCCCGGATCTTGGCTTGATGGCGGCGGCTCGGGATGGTTTCTGTGGGTTTCGTCCGTAAGGGTTTTCGACGCAGGGCTTTATATAGGCGAAAGGGCGTCGAAGGTCGAAGGGCGACGACACCATAGGCTGGCGCGCCAGGGCCTGTGCCGCGCCGGCCTATGGTCCGGGCCCGTGGCCCCCTCCGGTCCTTCCCGGTGTTCGGAAGCTTCGTGGAAAAATAGGAACCCGGGCGTGATTTCGTCCAATTCCGAGAATATTTCGTTACTAGGATTTCGAAACCAAAAACAGCAAAACAGAACTTCACGCATCTTGTTAATAGGTTAGTTCCAAAAAACGCATAAATATGACATATAATGTATAAAACATGTAGGTATCATCAATAAAGTAGCATGGAACATAAGAAATTATCGATACGTTGGAGACGTAGCATCCCCAAGCTTAGTTCTCTTCCCGAGCAGGTAAAACGATAACAAAGATAATTTCTTAAGTGACATGCCATCATAACCTTGATCATACTATTGTAAGCATATGAGATGAATGCACGATCAAAACAATGGTAATGACATGAGTAAACAAGTGAATCATAAAGCAAAGACTTTTCATGAATAGTACTTCAAGACAAGCATCAATAAGTCTTGCATAAAAGTTAACTCATAAAGCAATAAATCAAAGTAAAGGTATTGAAGCAACACAAAGGAAGATTAAGTTTCAGCGGTTGCTTTCAACTTATAACATGTATATCTCATGGATAATTGTCAACATAGAGTAATATAACAAATGCAATATGCAAGTATGTAAGAATCAATGCACAGTTCACACAAGTGTTTGCTTCTTAAGGTGGAGGGAGATAGGTAAACTGACTCAACAATAAAAGTAAAAGAATGGTCCTTCAAAGAGGAAAGCATCGATTGCTATATTTGTGCTAGAGCTTTTATTTTGAAAACATGAAACAATTTTGTCAACGGTAGTAATAAAGCATATGAGTTATGTAAATTATATCTTACAAGTTGCAAGCCTCATGCATAGTATACTAATAGTGCCCGCACCTTGTCCTACTTAGCTTGGACTACCGGATCATCACAATGCACATGTTTCAACCAAGTGTCACAAAGGGTACCTCCATGCCGCCTGTACAAAGGTCTAGGGAGAAAGCTCGCATTTTGGATTTCTCGCTTTTGATTATTCTCAACTTAGACATCCATACCGGACAACATGGACAACAGATAATGGACTCCTCTTAAATGCATAAGCATGTAGCAATAATTATTATTCTCATATGAGATTGAGGATATATGTCCAACCGAAACTTCCACCATGATTCATGGCTTTAGTTAGCGGCCCAATGTTCTTCTCTAACAATTTGCATGCTCCAATCATTAAGGTGATAGATCCTTCAGACAAGACGGACATGCATAGCAACTCACATGATATTCAACAATAGTTGATGGCGCCCCAGCATGGTTATCGCACAACAAGCAACTTAATAAGAGATAAAGTGCATAAGTACATATTCAATACTACGATAGTTTTTAAGGCTATTTTGTCCCATGAGCTATATATTGCAAAGGTGAATGATGGAATTTTAAAGGTAGCACTCAAGCAATTTACTTTGGAATGGCGGAGAAATACCATGTAGTAGGTAGGTATGGTGGACACAAATGGCATAGTGGTTGGCTCAAGGATTTTGGATGCATGAGAAGTATTCCCTCTCGATACAAGGTTTAGGCTAGCAAGGTTATTTGAAGCAAACTCAAGGATGAACCGGTGCAGCAAAACTCACATAAAAGACATATTGTAAACATTATAAGACTCTACACCGTCTTCCTTGTTGTTCAAAACTCAATACTAGAAATTATCTAGACCTTAGAGAGACCAATTATGCAAACCAAATTTTAGCAAGTTCTATGTATTTCTTCATTAATGGGTGCAAAGCATATGATGCAAGAGCTTAAACATGAGCACAACAATTGCCAAGTATCACATTATCCAAGACATTTTACCAATTACTACATGTAGCATTTTCCAATTCCAGCCATATAACAATTTAACAAAGAGGAAACTTCGCCATGAATATTATGAGCTAAGAACACATGTGTTCATACGAACCAGCGGAGCGTGTCTCTCTCCCACACAAGGATGAACTTATTCAGAGAACTAAGATAACAAAACAAAAATAAAAGCACACACAGACACACCAAGTAAAGTACATAAGATGTGACCGAATAAAAATATAGTTTCAAGAGAAGGAACCGATACTTTGTCGATGAAGAAGGGGATGCCTTGGGCATCCCCAAGCTTAGATGATTGAGTCTTCTTGAAATATGCAGGGATGAACCACTGGGGCATCCCCAAGCTTAGAGCTTTCACTCCTCTTGATCATAGTATATCATACTCCTCTCTGACCCTTGAAAACTTCCTTCACACCAAACTTCAAGCAAACTCATTAGAGGGTTAGTGCATAATCAAAAATTCACATGTTCAGAGGTGACACAATCATTCTTAACACTTCTGGACATTGCACAAAACTTCTGAAAGTTAATGGAACAAAGAAACTCATTCAACTTAGCAAAAGCGGCAATGCGAAATAAAAGGCAGAATCTGTCAAAAACAGAACAGTCGTAAAGACGAATTTTAAAATGGCACCAGACTTGCTCAAACGGAAAACTCAAAACTAATGAAAGTTGCGTACATATCTGAGGATCACGCTCGTAAATTGGCAGATTTTTTCGAATTTTCTGCAGAGATGTGCCAGAATTCGTGACAGACAACAATGCTGTTTCTGCGCAGCGATCCCAAATATAACATCAACTTTAACGTAGAAACTTTACTTGGCACAAAAACATGATAAGGAGAGGTTGCTACAGTAGTAAACAACTTCCAAGACTCAAATATAAAACAAAGTACTGTAGTAAAAAAAAACACATGGGTTATCTCCTAAGAAGTTCTTTCTTTATAGCCATTAAGATGGGCTCAGCAATTTTAATGATGCACTCGCAAGAAATAGAAGTTGAAGCAAAAGAGAGCATCAAGAGACAAATTCAAAACACATTTAAGTCTAACATGCTTCCTATGCATAGGAATCTTGTAAATAAACAAGTTCATGAAGAGCAAAGTAACAAACATAGGAAGATAAAACAAGTGTAGCTTCAAAAATTTCAGCACATAGAGAGGCATTTTAGTAACATGAAAATTTTTACAACCATATTTTCCTCTCTCATAATAACTTTCAGTAGCATCATGAGCAAACTCAACAATATAACTATCACATAAAGCATTCTTATCATGAGTCTCATGCATAAAATAATTACTACTCCCAACATAAGCATAGTCATTCTTATTAATTGTAGTGGGAGCAAATTCAACAAAGTAGCTATCAAATATAGGAGGTATATTGTAATCATAATCAAATTTATCCTCCATAACAGGTGGTAACAAAAGACTACTATCATTATAATCCTCATAAATGGGAGGCAAAGTATCATCAAAGTAAATTTTCTCCTCAATGCTTGGGGGACTAAAAATATCATGCTCATCAAAACCAGCTTCCCCAAGCTTAGAATTTTCCATATCATTAACAACAATGGTGTTCAAAGCATTCATATTAATATGTTCCATGGTTTTTTTAATTTTCGCATCAAACCATCCATGTCTTAAATCAGGAAATAGAATAAAAAGGTCATTGTTGTCCATTATGCCTAACTAGTGTAAACAAGAAACCAAATGTCACAATTGCAGAGTCTAAAGGAAATAGCTTCGAGCACACACACAATGGCGCCGGAAAAGTACTGAACCGGAGTATGAGTGCCTTTACCTTTCCTCCCCGGCAACGGCGCCTTAAAAGTGCTTGATGTCTACTGTTCTTGTAGACAAGGTTGGGCCTCCAAGAGCAGAGGTTTGTAGAACAGCGACAAGTTTCCTTAAGTGGATTACCCAAGGTTTATCGAACTCGGGAGGAAGAGGTCAAAGATATCCCTCTCATGCAACCCCGCAACCACAAAGCAAGAAGTCTCTTGTGTCCCCAACACACCTAATAGGTGTACTAGTTCGGCGAAGAGATAGTGAAATACAAGTGGTATGAATGAATATGAGCAGAAGTATGGCGCCAGAAAATTGCTAGTGATGGTAGTAATATTGCGGGAAGTAAACAAGCAAGTAACACAAAGTAGTAACCAGAAACAAAGAATAGGATAGCAGTATTTAAGGCCTAGGGAATAGACTTTCACTAGTGGACACTCTCAACATTGATCACATAAGAATAGATAAATGCATACTCTACACTCTCTTGTTGGATGATGAACACATTGCGTAGGATTACACGAACCCTCAATGCCGGAGTTAACAAGCTCCACAATTCAATGTTCATATTTAAATAACCTTAGAGTGCATGAAAGATCGATACGACTAAACCAAGTACTAACATAGCATGCACACTGTCACCTTCATGCTTATGTAGGAGGAATAATACACATCAATACTATCATAGCAATAGTTAACTTCGCAATCTACAAGAGATCATGATCATAGCATAAACCAAGTACTAACACGAGTGCACACACCGTCACCATTACACCGTGTAGGAGGAATAAAACTACTTTAATAACATTGCTAGAGTAGCACATAGATAAATTGTGATACAAAACACATTGCAATCATAAAGAGATATAAATAAGCACTTCACTATGCCATTCATAACAGTGAATAAGTATTCTGTGAAATATAGCCTAAGAGACCCACACGGTGCACACACTGTCACCTTTACACACGTGGGACAAGGAGTCTCCGGAGATCACATAAGTAAAACTCACTTGACTAGCATAATGCCATCTAGATTACAAGCATCATCATATGAATCTCAATCATGTAAGGCAGCTCATGAGATTATTGTATTGAAGTACATAGGAGAGAGATGAACCACATAGCTACCGGTACAGCCCGAGCCTCGATGGAGAACTACTCCTCTCCTCAGCAAAGCGGTGATGAAGATGGCGGTGAGATGGCAGCGGTGTCGATGGAGAAGCCTTCCGGGGGCACTTCCCCGTTGCGGCAGGTGCCGAACAGAGACTCCGTCCCCGCATCTTGGCTTCGATGGCGGCGGCTCTGGATGGTGTGGGTTTCGTCCTCCGTAAGGGTTTTCGACGAGGGGCTTTATAGGCGAAAGGCAGCGTCGAAGGTCGAAGGGGCGACGACACCATAGGCCGGCGCGGCCGGGGCCCAGCCGCGCCGGCCTATGGTCCGGTGGCCTGTGGCCCCCCGGTCCTTCCCGGTGTTCGGAAGCTTCGTGGAAAAATAGGAACACGGGCGTTGATTTCGTCCAATTCGAGAATATTTCACTAGGATTTCGAAACCAAAAACAACAGAACTGGCACTTCGGCATCTTGTTAATAGGTTAGTTCCGAAAACGCATAAATATGACATATAATGTGTATAAAACATGTAGGTATCATCAATAAAGTAGCATGGAACATAAGAAATTATCGATACGTTGGAGACGTATCAGTGCCCCAATAGTTGGAGGATTGGGATGCCTTGCGTCTTCAACCTTCCTACATTCCCATAAAACTTATGAGTTTATGTAGTCTCACCAAATTATATTCTATCATCTTGCAATAAGGTCTTAGATATCACATATATCTCATACCTTGATTATTTCTGAAAACAAAATTTTCAGCTCCTTACTTTTCAAATAGATTTGAACTTCAAGTTTCACGGAGACAAGATAACTTTAGGTACTAATTGAAAACATAGCTCTTTGAATCAACAATGTGAGGTTTACTAAAAGTTTGCAACGGGACTTAATCATTTCATTCTTGATTCTTTAACAATACGGTACCAGTCCGTAAAGTTTATTTTCAGATTTTAACAGTATTTCTATCTCAATAACAAAACTAGCGCTTGGTAGAAAAACAGATGCCAATACTACAAATTAATTCAAAATACTACTCAAACTATGTTTATGATAATTAGTTCATGTTTTAATCTAATTACTAATGAACTCCCACTTAATACAACATCCCTCATAGTTGTTAAGTGGTACACGATCCACATCCACTACACCAAAACCGATCATCACGTGAGATGATGTAGCTTCAATGGTGAACATCAACATGTTGATCATATCATCCATATGACTCGTCTTCAACCTTTCGGTTTCCGTTGTCCCGAGTCCATGTCATACATGCTAGGCTCGTCAAGCAAACCCAAGTATTCCGCGTGTGCAACATGGCTTACACCGTTGTATGTGAACGTTGAGTCTATCACATCCGATCATCACGAGATGCTTCAAAACGACGAACTATATCAACGGTGCATACGAGGGGAGAACACTTTATTATCTTGATATTAATGTGAGGGATCATCTTATAATGCTACCGTCGCGTTCTAAGCAAAATAAGATGCATAAAAGATTAACATCACATGCAATTCATATGTGATATGATATGGCCATTTAGTCTTTGCGCCTTCGATCTTCATCTCCAAAGCACGGACATGGTCTCCATCATCAACGGGCATGATCTCCATCATCGTCGGCGTAGCGTCAAGGTCCATGGCGCCGTCTTCATGGTTGTTCACCTCATGTAGCAACTATTACAACTACTTTGAAATACTACTCAACATGAAATTTAAAGACAACCATAAGGCTTCTGCCGGTTGCCACAATACAATAATGATCATCTCATACATATTCATCATCACATTATGGCCATATCACATCACCAAACCCGCAAAAACAAGTTAGACGTCTCTAATTTGGTTTGCATATTTTACGTGGTTTAGGGTTTTCGAGTAAGATCTAATCTACCTACGAACATGAACCACAACGGTGATACTAGTGTTGTCAATAGAAGAGTAATTGAATCTTCACTATAGTAGGAGAGACAGACACCCGCAAAGCCACTTATGCAATACAAGTTGCATGTCGAGCGTGGAGCAAATCTCATGAACGCGGTCATGTAAAGTTAGCCCGAGCCGCTTCATCCCACTATGCCACAAAGATGCAAAGTACTCAAACTAAAGACAACATAAGCATCAACGCC
The DNA here is from genome assembly GCA_030979885.1 of Lolium multiflorum. NCBI lineage: Eukaryota > Viridiplantae > Streptophyta > Magnoliopsida > Poales > Poaceae > Lolium > Lolium multiflorum. The sequence goes on from CM061747.1 coordinate 106,320,993, forward strand.
CACAAAACCATTGTGTTCTACTCGTGCAACCATCTATGCATAGACACGGCTCTGATACCACTGTGGGATTTGTTGCATAGAAAACAAAAATTTCCTACCGCGAGAACGCAATCCAAGCCAAGATGCAATCTAGAAGACGGGAGCAACGAGGAGATGATCGAGACTTACCCTTGAAGATTTCCAAAGCCTACAAGATGAGGCTCTTGTTGCTGCGGTAGACGATCACTTGCCGCTTGCAAAAGCGCGTAGAAGATCTTGATCACGGTGCCACGATCGGGCACCTCCGTACTCGGTCACACGTTCGGTGTTGATGAAGACGACGTCCTTCTCCCTTCCAGCGGACAGCGGAAGTAGTAGATCCTCTCGGAATCCCGACAGCACGACGGCGTGGGGTGGTGGTGGAGAACTCCGGCAGGCTTGCGAGCGCGGGAGAAGTGGTGGAGGAGGAGAGGCTAGGGTTTGGGAGAGGGTGGCTAGGGCGCCGGCCATGGGCAGCCCTAGGTGGCGCGGCCAAGAGTGGCTGCCCCTCCCTCTCCTCCTCATTATATAGGTGGAAATCCCCAAGTGTTGGTATCCAAGTCTTCAAATAAGACCCAAACCAAAACCTACCAAAGGGACAAAACCTACCCAGGGGGGAATCCCACTCAAGGTGGGACTCCCACACCTTCCTTGGGGGGGTTGGCCGGCCACCCTAGGGGATTCCACCTTGGACTCCTCCCCTTTAGGGTTGGCTGGTCATGCAAGGTGGAGTCCCTCCGGGACTCCACTTTCCATGGTGATTTCTTCCGGACTTTTCTAGAACCTTCTAGAACCTGCCATAAATGCACCGGATCATTTACAAACTTGGAATATGACTTCCTATATATGAATCTTATTCTCCGAACCATTCCGGACCTCCTCGTGATGTCCTGGATCCTATCCGAGACTCCGAACAAAACTTCGAACTCCATTCCTTATTCCATATCTACTTAAACGACATCAAACCTTAAGTGTGTCACCCTACGGTTCGTGAACTATGTAGACATGGTTGAGACCTCTCTCCGACCAATAACCAATAGTGGGATCTGGAGATCCATAATGGCTCCCACATATTCAACGATGACTTAGTGATCGAATGAACCATTTACATACGATACCGATTCCCTTTGTCACGCGATATTTTACTTGTCCGAGGTTTGATCATCGGTATCTCTATACCTTGTTCAACCTCGTCTCCCGACAAGTACTCTTTACTCATCGTGGTATGTGGTCTCTTATGAACCATTCATATGCTTGCAAGCTATTTAGACGACATTCCACCGAGAGGGCCCAGTATATCTATCCATCATCGGGATGGACAAATCCCACTGTTGATCCATATGCCTCAACTCATACTTTCCGGATACTTAATCCCACCTTTATAACCACCCATTTACGCAGTGGCGTTTGATGTAATCAAAGTACCTTTCCGTATAAGTGATTTACATGATCTCATGGTCAAAAGGACTAGGTAACTATGTATCGAAAGCTTATAGCAAATAACTTAATGACGTGATCTTATGCTACGCTTAATTGGGTGTGTCCATTACATCATTCATATAATGATATAACCTTGTTATTAATAACATCCAATGTTCATGATTATGAAACTAATCATCTATTAATCAACAAGCTAGTTAAGAGGCTTACTAGGGACTTATTGTTTGTTTACATAACACACATGTATCAATGTTTCGGTTAATACAATTATAGCATGGTATATAAACATTTATCATAAACACAAAGATATATAATAACCACTTTTATTATTGCCTCTTGGGCTTATCTCCAACAGCCGAGGGACACACAATCATAGTATTCATAACCACCGTAGATCTAGAGCTAGGTCGCTGCAGAACTTAGCCTCTCGACGAAAGTCATAGTTGAAACCTTCAGCACCCCATTGTAATCGATATTTCAAGCAATCAAGATCAGACAGGCAGGACGTAAGGGTTTTACCTCATCGAGGGCCCCGAACCTGGGTAAATCGTTCTCCCCGCTTGTTTGATCACTGATGTCTCGTGTCATCCTACATGATTCCATCTACGCTAAGCCCCTTACAGAGAGCATTGCCGGGGAGCACCCTCGACAATTGGCGCCGTCTGTGGGAAACCTGTCGGCGCAAGGCATGTCATCGGCAGTTCAGGTCACATCTGCGACGTTCGTACTAGAATCGCCAACGCCGCCAAGTCCAAGAAACTCGGTTCGTTGTTGGTCCTTCGATTTCACACCATGCACTGAGGCTTCGCGTCCGATCTCTTTGGAGCCGCGCGGCAATATGGATACAACCTTCGGTGGTGTTCACTTCATCATCGACTCCAGAGGATTTCTTCGACTGCCTAGTTCAAGCGTGCCAAGCCCAAGAACTTCAGTTCCAGATAACATCGCACCACCAGCAGCGTTGGCAGTCTTGCCAAAAAGTTATGGCAAGGGCAGCCGAAGCAGTTTCGGTAGCAGAGAGGAGCAAAGGAAGAGACGAAGGGATTCACGCCGTGAAGAAGAAGAGCAGGTTGTGAGCCGTCCTCGGCATTATGAACGAGGAGGTTGTAGTATGCAATAAAGCAAGAACCCCTTCGGACACCTTATTTATCGGCCATAGAGCAACTTGAAGCACCGTGTTACTAACACTCTTACATCGACCCGAAGGAAAACCTCGAAAAAGCCACCCATCTGCTTAGAAATTGTCGGCAGTTCCTCGAAGTCCAAAGCTTCTGCAATGACCTCAGGGCCGAAACAGCAACGAAAACCCGTTCGGCAGAGAAAAGGGCGGCAGAGTATAATCATCAACCACAGCAGTACGTGCCACAAGAAGGAGATGTATACATACGAACTGAAGTGTACCCAGCGTCTCGAGGACAGGTCAACATGATCCATAAAACCAGTTTTTCGAAGAGAGAAGCCAAGAAATTCTCACGAGAAGTGAAGTACGCAGAGGATGCTATGGCTGAAGTACCCGAGTTTATCGACTAGTCAGGCCAGAGCATATCATTCGGCAGGGCGGACCACCCGACGGCCGTTCCAAGACCTGGCCATGCTGCCTTGGTTCTTGAGGCGCAGATTGGAGGTTACAATATGAGCAAGGTGTTCATGGATGGAGGAAGCGGCCTGAACTTGTTGTCCGCAAGCACAATGAAAACAATGGGTTTAACGGTCGATATGCTAAAAGAATCTGATACAGGTTTTCACGGCATCATCCCGACCCGACCCGCTTATCCCCTTGGTAAAATATCACTGGATGTAGTTTTTGGCACGCCTAGCAACTTCAGGAAGGAGAAACTCGAATTTGAAGTAGTCGATTGGGAATCACAGTACCATGCAATCCTCGGCAAACCAGCGTTTTTCTGGGATATGTGTTTTTCTGTTCCGAACTTGCGGATTCCTAGTAACGATTTCGGGCACCAAATGTCGGGGGCTTGTTTTCAAGGTTCTGGATGTATTGCCATTGGGCTTCATCGCCTTAGCGAGTTTTTCTGGCGAATGGTTTTCTGGCTCGTGAAATGTCAAGTAAGTAAGTTGGAGAAATACAGTTTTTCCACCCTTTATAGTTTACACGCATGTATGTAAAACGACTGTAGGAGGATAAGTAAAACGACTGTAGCAGGATAAGTTTTTCCACATCCATGTAAAACGACTGTAGCAGGATAAGTTTTTCCACCCTTTACAGTTTACACGCGTTCCTAGCTACTTCAAAAGCTTAAGTATTTAATTTACAGAGCCACACTAGGGCCGAATGATGCATTGTTGTTTCCTCCTTGCAGGAATATATCATTTCTCCGCCTCACGGGATGAAGAGGAAGAGGTTCCGCCTCAGGGTCGCACTCCGGTGGAACACACCAGGGTCGGAGCCCTAGCGAGGCACATCACGAGCGCCATTTATGCTGCGCCACGAGCAGAAGAGCCTTGGAGTTCAGTGACAATCTCCGGAAGAATGGCCACCTTGCTGGTCAGTTCATGAATGTCGCATGTGCGGCTCTCCTTCAGCGCCAAGTTGTAGCAAATTTTGCGGGGCGGCGGAGATAAGATCCTTGACGTCATCTCCTGCTAGCTTGATCAAGTCATCATGGGGAATTTGGTCGCGGCACTCTTGGTCATATTCAAGAGGATCTGAAAAGTATAAACGAAAAAACATGAGTACATGGGAAAAAGGGATAGTGCTGGTAAAGTTTCCGAAGCTTGGGCAAGTGCATTCTGCAGGGTCTTCACTTCCGTTTGCAGTTGCTTAATAGTCTAAGAATTGTTGAATATAAATACACTGCCTAGTCTCTTTCCATCAGTTCGGACTTTTGGTTCAATTGGCTAGTGCAGCAATCTTTCATGGTATTAGAGCCAAGAGGTCTCAAGTTCAAGATCCTGCTCACGCAGTTTTAAAAACAAAAAAAAAGATTCTGTGGCCCGCACCGAACCCACGCTAAGGACTAAAATAGCCTAGACGTGAGGGGGAGTGTTGAATATAAATACACTGCCTAGTCTCTTTCCATCAGTTCGGACTTTTGGTTCAATTGGCTAGTGCATCAATCTTTCAAGAATCCTTTTCCCGCTTGCTTAGAAAATCAATGCTAGATTTATCATGCTCTGTGATCCGCTGGACCAACAGATCATCGGCTAGCTTCTTGTTGCTTTCCACCTCCTTAAGTTTTACTTCTAAGGATTTGTGGGCGGAGCGCAACTCTTATAGCTTAGATGAAACTGATTCCATCGATTATTTTAGGTCTTCACCTGTCAAAAAGTTTGACCAGTCACACATACAAGCAAGCAAGGTCGGAAATATGGAAGATAAACTCGGAGCCGAAGTCAAACCTTGATTTTCTTGAAGCTTTTGCTCCAGCTCTGCAATCTTATCCTTTTCATCCTCCAAAATCTCCGACTGCCTTAGAGAAACACGGCGATGTTGAGCTATGGTTTTGTTCAACTCATAATGAGGACTTTGTGTTTCCTGAAAGAGCAACAAAGTAAAGGAACAAAATTCTGAATATCATATTATAGCATAGTACCTTACGAAGTATCATTGGCAGAATAGTTTCCTTCATGACGCTTGGAGGCTACTGCAGTTCTTATACAAAGTTCATAAGTGTGAAAACTCAAAGTATCAAGGAGGAATCTTTTTGATTCCGCCTAGATACTTGGGGGCTACTGAGGGAATGAATTACCTTGCGCTTTGTCAGCAACGTGTCCATGAGCTCGCAAGATTTCTTCTTATACATCTCAATCTCGTAAGATTGAGAATCTGCCTTGCTCCACGCATTGGTCGTTAAAGAGCTAAGTACATCTTGCTGCAGCTCTCATTTTTCCGCCTCCGTAAGCTTGTTGAAGAGCTTCATGGTGTAGGCTTTCGAAACAGCGAGGCAGTCGGAAGTTTCGATTTTTGGAGGAATTGGCATCATTAGCCGCAACTTCTGACAGCAGATGTAACTTTTGCTTCTTCCATGTCCTTGGCATCTCTGGTTGCAACACGGAAGTTTCCGGAAATATTCTCGTCCTTGCGCTCGCTGCTGATGCAGATAACTTATTTTGGAGCCTTTTTCCGGCAGCAGAGGCAGGAGAGGGTTGCAGGTCAGGTGGAGATGGTTGGGGAGTATCTGAAGAGGTACTCGGAGGAATGATGTGGGCGTTCGAAGCGATGACGGTAGGAGAGACTTTCAAAAAGTTTGTGATCGTCCTCTAGGATTTGCTCCGAGTGGGGACGACCTTCTGGTATCTGATGAGACAAAAGCACAAGATTACAACATTTCTAGCAAAAACAGATGATTGACTTCAAGAGTCGGAAATCACGTGGATCTCGGGAGAATGGGCCTGGATCCCTTGCCCATTCATGTTCATCTCGCCTAGAATCGAGGCGACGAGGGCTTCTTGGCAGAATTCTCCGCCCCGGCTGCGGCTTCCGGACCTGAGGATCCTCCCTTGAACGTTTGGAGGGTGATGAACGTATTTATCCATTTCTTCTTCCTCCTCGCCGTCTTCTTTCTTCTTCCTCCGGAGCATCATCCGCCTTGCCGAAGTTCGCGGTAGCTATACGGAAGATTTCCTTAAAATCCTCCTCCGCCAAAGAGTTAAGATGGAGAAGAGGTGCAAGATGTTAGAAGATATTAAGCTGAAAAAGTACGAGCCAAGATACATATATGATAGTATTGCCCACCGGAGGGCAGTCTCCGTTCGTGCAGATGTCCTTTAACAATCTCGTGGGTGTTCTGCCCCCGAGTCACCCTTATCAATGTCCGGATCCTCTTATTCAGAGAATCAACTAGAAGATTGTCCTTCGTGACTCTCAGGGGGTCGTTGACGCCCGAGTATGCGCATATGAGGCGCTTGCGGACTGGACGGGCTGGATCAGGCGTGTGAACCAGTTCAGGGTCAGGTCATGTCCGGTCAACTCGGCATGTGCCAGCTTGGAAATTCTGCGAGCCGTCTTGTCCAGTTCCAGATACTGGGCACAATTTAGAATAAAACTCCAGGAGTCTCTCTCCACTTGAGGGCTGTCTACGAAGACGGGGAGGCCGGAGAGACGGTCCGGAGCGTTCTCGTTCTTGATATAGAACCATCTAACATTTTAGTACCGGACAGATTCCTGAGAGGACCTAGGCGGAACCTCTTCGAGCAGAGCACGAAGGTCATGCTCCCGCAGTTGACCATCATCTTGTCCTTGGTTTCCTTCTTCGTGCGATAGAAGAACTGGAGGAGCCGGACATCCTGGTGAACTCCTAGATGCCCTCGCAGAGCGTGACGAAGCTGGAGAGGATGGTGTAAGCATTGGGGCAGATGTTGTGGGGCTGCATCCCATATGTATTTAAGACCTCCAAGAAGAAGTCAGAGGGCGGAAGTGAGAGCCCTCGCTCCACCCAGGCCTTGGTGAAGACCCGTTCATTAACCTCCGGAGCAGGAGATGAGTTGTCCTTGACAAATCTGAAGGAACCTGGAGCTATGAAACCCTCTTCTTGGAGAGTTTTCAGATCAAATTCCGAGAGAAATTTATTTGCCCTTTTCCCCCTTACCTGTCCCTAGCCTTGGAAGCCTTATTTGCCATACGAGCTTGCCCTCCTAACTCTTCTTGAACCCCCGCACGAGTTGGAATTCTTCCAAGTGGGTTGCTGGAAGATGCAGAGTAAGGTTGAGCTAAGTTTATGTCGAAAAAATGTGGCGGAAGAAATGATATACACGGAACGCTTAAAGTTTCCTGTTGATTTGGTGGAGTGAGATCTAGGGTGTTTTCAGCGGTAGTGAATGGGAAGTTTTGTGACATGTTTCCGGTTGCAAGTACAATATTGAAAGGCTTAACTAAGGAATAAGTCGGATCCCACTACTCTATCTCTTTCAAGTCCGGCGGAGCTTACTAGCAATGGCGTGGCGGTTCCCCGTCATCGCCGGTGAGAGAAGAAGGCTTGGAGAAGTGGAGAAGACCTCGAGCGTGACCACGAATCGGTGGCAGAGACGATTTCCCGATCAACCGCGTCCACCTTGGAAGCAACTGAACCTTGGAACGAAGGCGGACGGAGGTTCTCCGGGAGGAGCTTGCCGGCGATCAGATCTAGTACGCGGCACGGGCGCGAGGAGGAAGACGATGCGAAGGTAAGCGGTGAAAAGTGAGGAATGACCACCGCTATCAGATATTTATCTGGGCCTTGAGATGCGTGCATCAGATCCTACGATGGAAGCTAAGTGGTCACACCGTTAGATTTCCGCCACGTGTCCTAGGTCAAAAGCGGTGAAACTGCTCCGGTGGTGTTCTAACTGTGAGATTTCGATTTACCCGAGAAGATTCCCTCTACCGAAAATTCTGCGAGGGAAAATAGGAAGTCATGCGTGGTAAGGGGCGCAAAATCCGCAGAGTTGTCGTTACCAAAGATCATGATTGAAGAATTTCCGGCTACTATGAGGTCGGAAATAATATTTTGTTTGGAAGCACTTCGAGATTCTCTCCGGATTGAAATGAAGCGGAAGCTAGACGATGGAATGGCGAATCTTGAATAACTTTGGGGGCTCCTGTTGTGGGTATACTTCATGGGTATGCCAACACATAGTCCAAATCCGGCAAGCCCGGGTGGCCCACAGGTGGTGGTGGTGGCATATGACCCACCGGGCGGCCCAATTGCTGTTGATTGAAGATGGAAGATGTCTAGCACAGGAACAAGGATCCGGATACAACCCGACCTGCGCCAGGAGTCGGATCTATGAAGGCCCACGAAGGAAGCCAGATCAATGACGACAAGTTAGGAATAGGTGGATCCTTGACGTGCACGAAAATGTAATGTTTCGTAGATACGTAACTTGTATCCGGGTAGGACTCTCCGTAGAAACCCTAGATCTGAGCGCCTATATAAGACGGATCCTGGGAGCGCTACATGAACAAACACAACTCATTGTAACAACGCGCAAGCGCCCAGATAATTCCAGACAAGCAACAGTAGGCCCTGCCCTCGTGCAACGTGATCCGAAGCTGGGTAAATCGCGCACCTCCGTCCCGATGACTCTCCGCCCTTTGGCCCGATATTCTTCCCCTTCCATGAGGATACCTCCTCTAGGGTATTGTTGAATAGGCAACGACAACCATATTGCTCACTGCAGGAGAAGATCAATGTCGATTCACGGTTTTGCTCTAGAAACAAGCACTCCAAATATTTCTCTCAAGATTTATTACGATGACTTAGTACATAAAACTAATCTTGAGAATTCTTCGGTATTCTTTGGTAATCATTACTTGGACCAAGTGCAAGATAGTGTGAAAAAAGGTTGGAGGTGCAAAGTGAGGGACTCAATGATTTTTTACTTAGGGGTGCCCACTTCAATGGATCGCTCTCCTACTGACACCTTAAGTTTTCTCTATGATAAAATTTGGAAGTACATTAATGGTGTCTCGGTTATATAACTAGTTGGCAATGAAATCTTGGTAAAGGCAGTGATCCAGTCTATTCCTACTTTTCTTATGAGTTATTTTCAATCTCCTCTCACCACCTCTGACAAGATAAACTCAGTTATTGCTAATCAGTGGTTGGGTGTGAATGATAGTAGGAAGATACACCAGAAGTCTTGGGCATGGCTGTCGACCCCAAAGGCATTAGGAGACAAGGGATTTCACGACCTTAGGCTCTTTAACCATTCGATTCTAACTAAACAAGGGTGGAAGTTGCTCACTATCCCGGCCGCTGTGTGTGCTCGTGTCCTGAAAGGTAGTTACTTCCCCGATTCTGATTTCTCGTACGCTAAAATTTCGACAGTAGCTTCATATACCAGGAGGAGCTTGTTGCGTGGCAGGGACCTACTTTATCATGATGTTTGGTGGGGTAAATGAGATGGAAGATCAGTCAAGATCATGGATGATAACTAGGTCCCGCGATTCCCCTAGGAGATGATCCGATCCTTGTCACCGATCCCTAACCTAGCATGAGATTATCATTTCATGGAGGAGGGGACTAACACATGAAACCATGAAAATGTGCATGCTTTCTTTACGCTAGCTGTAGGAGAGCAAATCCTTCAAGTTCCAATCACCTCCCATGCCAGTGATGACTTATCTTGCTGGACTTTCACCTGTCACGCTACGTACCCAAGGTGATAATGGTATAATTTCGTGTGCTCAAAACAAGTTTGTCAAATGGATGATCAAGACAAGCCGATGTTTAACCTTTAATTGAATGGTGAGTGGCAAACAATGGAAAGTAATTTGGAGTACTAGAGCGTCGATCAAGGTGATCATTCATTTTTGGCGCTTCGCTCAAGACTGTCTTCTCAATGGATTACAACTCTTTAAGTGGCAGATGCTGGAGATCGACCCCTATTTCTTTTTGGGGTGAATAGGGCATTGATCATGCCATGCTTACATGCCACTTCGCCCGTGTCATGTGGAGGGAAACCAAGAAACACGTCCAACAACACCTTGATTGTAAAGGCTTCGCCTCGAACAGTTAGTGGCTCTTCGACTTCCTTAGGTGGGCCGACGAGTTGCAAGCTACAACTTCAGCAGTAAGCTTCTGACACATTTGTAAGCACACCAAAGCTCGAAATTCAGTCGAGAAGCCCAATTTAAAGCGCACATATGAGAAGATTTTTTGCCCTGCCTTGATGTGATAAGATCACATATGTTCAAACAATCCTCGACCACTAGGTGTGACTCCAAGTACCCAACTCCTAAATGGATTGCGCTGCCGTTGGGAGTAGTCCTCGCTAATTCATATGCATTAATCTTTAAGGCCGAGGGAAAGATGTGGTAGACATTGCCATTCTCGATCAAGCCAGCGTCTGTGTGGCAGCCTGCCGACACCTACTCCAGGGCCTCGTGGCCTAGAAGACGCTGAAGTCGCTCTCTATTGTTTTGGCTTGGGAGGAAGGGTTTGACAAGGTAATATTTGCAACAGACCTTCTATTCTTGGTTTAGCGGTGATGGATAGATCATCTATCTGCATATTGGTTAATGGCATACTAGATTTATATGTGCGCCTTGGCGCACGATCCCGTAATACTCATGGTCATGCACATTTTGTATAATACTGCTAAAAATTAGGTGGAAATGATAATCTGACTTTTAGTTTCGAAAAAAAGTCATTAGAATGATCTTAGAATAAAGCACACGAAATTACAAACGAAGTAGGAAACATTTATATAGAACCTGCAAAACAGAGAAATATATTATAGTAGCAAACACTCGATGGCTATGTCAAAAACAACATAAGTCAGAAAGGAACAACAAAAACAATATCTACATAAGCAGCACCGAGGAAAACATAATTGTTACTTACACCACCAACAGTTAAATGCGGGGCAAATGAAAGAATCGGTAAGAATAGAAGAGATTAACTGTTGTTCGATACAATTAAATCATGATTGTGTACCTTGATTTTTATCTAATAGAGGTAATTCTTCCTCATTTTCTCCAAATGCTTTTCTAGGATGGCACATGCATATTTAAGCTTAAAGCTCAAGGCTTAAATGTTAATAAAAATGATGGCTTCAAACCGTGTCAGCGTCCAAGCTACTGTCCGGAGACTGCTGGGTCAAGTAGAATGAGCAAGCGGTGACCATCCAACCTTTTCGTTTGTGGAGCAACTTGGTCGATTTGGAATCCGCTATCTAATCTATTTACGACTACTTCCGTTTTACTTTAATTGACATACTTGATGTATATCTAGCTAAATTCAAGCTAAATAATTTGGAATGGAGGGAGTACCGAACAGCAGGAAAGATGCTTTCAACTTGGTCGATTTGGGATCCGCTATCTAATCTATGTACGACTACTTCTGTTTTACTTTAATTGACAGAATTGACGTATTACCAGCGCGCGATAAAAAGCGGCAGCGGAAAATTTAGTGCAACATGTAAACTGCAACACAGCTGCAGGCAAGAACCCAAAAACAACGCTTTTACAACACTAATTTTTAACGCTCTATTGGATATGCTTTTAGTTTAAGTAGAAGGCATTTATTCCGTTCCTCCCCCGAGCTCCCCCGAGCTCGTTCAGCTCCTCGATCGATTGATGCCCACATCTCATCATGGTTGCCGCGAAAAGAAGCAATGGGGCGAGGAAGAGGAGGAGGGTGGTGAAGCAGCTGAGCTTAAGGGGCTCATGGGAGGAGAAGGCGGACGTGGCAGCAGAGGTCGGGAGATCTTGGCCGAGGCACACCCAGTCCAGATCTTGGCCAAAACCCTAGATCGGATCAAGGCGGCGTAGAGCACTACCGCGCGGAGGGCGCCGGCGACGCACCACCCCTTCCTTATCGTCGACCCGGTGGAGGCGTGGCGCTCAGGCCTCGGCCACGCCCAGTCGCGCCGCCCATGGTCCGTCGCCACCCACCAACTCCTCTGAACAGCGGCCGGCACCTCTGCTGCCCGCCACCGCACCGGACGGATAGGCATCGCCATCACCGCCAGCGCCGGCAGGAACGGCGGACATGAGAGGGAAGAGAGGTGGAACTCTTAGGGTTGGGGAAGGAGGATCCTCCAGAGGCGTTCGGGGGAGGGGACTCGGGAGGTCTTTTGCACCTATAACTCTAATAGCAATTTCAGAAGAGTTTGTATTCATTTCTCATGTCACTCTACATCTTTAGAAAGAGATACATCTAATTAAGGTGTATCCTGAGCACACACAAAAGAAAATATTTGCATATAAGACAACAGCTTTTCACGCATAAAAATCGCTGGTCAGGCCAGCGACACTTCACACATCACAGCAAGAAACGGTGAACCGAGTAATCAAATAATAATAAAAGAAACAGTGAACCGAGTAATCAAATATACGGAGTAATAAAGGATCACCTAAGTAAGGCTGGTGCCAACGCGGGCGAGAGCTGGGGCGGTATCGCCCGCGACGAGGCGATAGCGGGGCGAGTTGGCGGCGACACGGCAGCGCGGGGCGACGGATCCACCGCCCGGCGGTACCGCCCGCTACCGCCAGGCTGTCGCCCGCGCTGGCGCGGAGAGGGAGACGAGAGCGGGGCGAGAAGGGGGTGAGAGCGGGAGCGGCGCGCTGGCGGGTGGGGCCGGTAGCGGGGCGAGAGCGGGTGGCGCGATTTAATTCGTCCACGTCAGCAAGCCGTTGGGTGATGTGGAGGAGAGAGAAGTGAGAGCTGAGACTATAGCCCGTGCACCGACACCGTGGGGTGGGAGTGGGGTGAGAGTGAGGGTAAAAGCTGACGTGGCGAGGCTATAACCAGTGATGCATTGGCACCAGCCTAAGGGGTATGTAGCTGATTTCTAGTAGATGATGACGAACCTGGAGATCCGTGGTCGTATAGCTCCTAGGTGGGTAGTGGGTACCATCGTTGCAGCAACAACAGTTGAGCTTGCCCGGCCCACCGCCGTACCGTCTACCAAATCAGTCCACACTCCCCTCTCTCAAGCTCACTGTCGCCACCGCTGACCGCCTAACCATGCCTCCCCACCGCTGCGGTCTTCTTCTCCCGCCGGCGGTGCGCCGCGTCCCCTGGATTTGCGATTCGCCTCGCCCCTTACTCCAGTTCATAATTTCTCGCCGATTACTGTCAATTTCTCGCGATAATCCTGAATCTAAGAGCTATCTCACTGGAGGAGCAGAAAGCTTCAAGATGGAAAGGATGGGCCATCAGACGCGGCCGCTATAGGTGACTGCGTCCTCGTCGATCGCGGCGGCGCAATTGGCAGACTGGAGCGAGGCCAGCCAGCCCATCCACATCGAGGCCACAGTAGCCACGGCGTTCGGGGCCGTGCAGGGCACCACGCTCGGCGCGCTGATGCGCACGTTCGCGTCGGAAGGAGAGGCCGCTGGGCTCTCAGTGCTGCAGGAGACACCCAGGCTCGACCGCATGGCCCTGGCATCCTTCGAGCAACCGCAGGTCTCCTCCTATAGTTCCCCTCATGCTACAGATTTAGAGGGAGACATCAATTTTGGTTAAATCTTGTTATACTTTGGTCAAAGATTGCAAATGCTTTTGAGTCTTGTCGGGGCAATGATTTTTTTCTCACATATACTGATGATGATTTGGATGTCCTCATGCTGGATTATGATGATTTATGCCACTCTGCTATTAGAAACAAGCTGTACGCACTTTTTTTCAAAAGAAGAATACCATGTCATTCCATTAAACTGCTACGCTGGACACATCACCAAGACCCAGGTTAAGTACAGACTGAGGTTAATGGACAACCTAAACATCTTGGTTGCCATCCCCTATCAGATCACCTTGCCTACCAAGTTCATGCGCTACAGAGTTACATAACCTTGAACATACAGAAAATTACACTAACATGTACATGAATACTATCAGTAAATAGACTACAACCTTGTCCAGTGGTTGCCCCTGGCTTTCATTAGTTCTCATTGCATAGCAAAGGCACCTACATTGCTGATAATGTCGATGAGTAAAGGGCCACTAGTAGATGGAGCATGCAACACAATTCTTGCTATGCACACAGCACACAGACACCTACATTGCTGATATTGTGGATGTTGTAGAGTAAAGGTCCATTTGCACATGGTCATGCAGCACAATTCTTGGTATGCAATCACAAACACCTACATTGCGCCCAGTCATAAGCTTTGAGAACCCATTTTCTCAACCTAGTAATCATGAGACAAGTGCCATCGCAAAGTTCAATTGACTTTAATAGTCAGATCCTATGACATTGAATGTTGCTGGGAACCACTTCGTGGAGAAACTTTGGAGGATGCTGGTAAGGATTTCTTTGATGCTCAGGGCGAAGGAAAAAAACCAAAAAAAAGGAGCACTGGAGAGCCCTGGGCTGCATGATCTCCTATCTGCTCGAAGGTGCAAAATTTGTAAGCAGAGAGTTAAATGAACAACTGTGCTATTATCAATTTTTCAGGAGTTAGTACCGAAAGGAGATGGTTTATTGATTTGGCAAACGCCAAAAAGATGCAACCTACTCTTTCCGCAAGCCCATTTTATAACCTAATTGACCTCTTAAATTGTCTTCAGAATTAGGAATGGAACCTACAAAACAATGTAATAATGAGAACAAATTATCCAACATATACACACACGAACAAAAAGAGATGTAGCAAAAAATGATGGTGATGCGATACATGCGAATCTAGACAAATCCGGATCACTTATTTCCAAACGGAGGGAGTATGAATTAATAAGTATTAATTGATGTCATTCTATTTCTTGCAACCTCCTGTAAGCAACATGGTGGCAATGGCTAGCCTAGAGGAGGCGCGGCTGCGAAGGTCGCAGCACCGGGCAACACAGAGATGGTCCACTGGAAGCGTCTACACCAAGAGGTCGAGTCTATCCGTTGGCAGCAGCAGCGCCAGACGGGTGGGGCAGTTGTTTGCTACATGAGCTTCCATAGTTGAGTCCGGAAAGCAAAAACGCCTATGTGCACAACATCATTTGTATGTTTCTATCGGGGCAGACTAATCTTTAGCCCAAGGTCGTTCTTTTTTCTTTTGAATTATCACAGCCGAGTGGCATCTTGCACTACATCTTCACTTATTACATTAACTTTAAGCACAATCTTTTTGTTTCTTGTATCCCTTAAGTAGGTGTAGCCGGGTCTTATGGTACGGGCTCCGACTGATCGAAGGTACTTTAGAAGTTAAAGTTTCTAGAATGTTTCTGATTATTTGACTCGATACATTTGCAGAATACGCTCATGACCGAAACACCTAAGATTATCCAGCTACAGTATAGCAGCATTCCCAGCTAAATTTCAGTTGCATCTATATTGGATCGAAATAAGGTGAATATGTGACATACTATATAGTCCAGAGTACCATGTTTCCAGTGCAAACTGAAGATTAATTGACCTACAAATTCAGTTATGTTTTGTTAGTGCATCCGAACTGACAACATATGCTCTGCTGCAGGCGGCGTGCAAGCCAACATGACCTCTCATCACTCAAGAGCTGCACTTGAAGATCTTCTAAAGGACCAATTCTATTGCAAGCAGTTTGCAAGAAAATTATATGCTCTTATCACTCTGAGTTGATATTGAAGAATTCTGAACACTTATAGCATGTGGGTATGTATCCATTAACCCCTTTTAACTTATTATTTTCTTCAATAGGTTGGCAAAATTAGAGCTTTGTAGACATCTCACGAAACTATTTTGTGAACATAATTGTGTTTGCTTTTCTATAGGCAAGCCCTAACTGTACTTACTTGGAAAGTTTGCTAGTTTAATTTATACTCATTTTTTAGTCAAATATCCTTTCATATTCCTCATTAGAAAAGAAAACATACCATCCCCATACTCATATCCAACTGGGATCGTGCCAAGACGAATTTCACGCCTCCGAGCATCCATATCAATGGAAGACTTAACCTGTGGAACAACATCTGCGTGCAAAACAGAAGACATGACAATTCGTAAATCCACAACTGGAGACAGAAAAGGCAATGGCATGCCATACCACCTGTGTGTCATAGTAAAGCTACATGGCATCAACTAAGAAAATAGTGGCCATGCGATTAAGAATTGAAGTTAGACTACTTACTGCTATTAGGAAAGCACAGACTGGAAATAACCGATGATATCTTCTCTAAGAATGCATCATGCATGAATATTAATATGTTGTCTACACAAATAATGTGAAGAGAGACATCTTTTTAGATTTCATACATCCTTCGGCAGAGTAGTTGTCTCATATAGAAGGCAATGCGGCCGCGGAGTCATGCAGATCGCAATTGTCGTCGCAGATGCCGGCTGCCTGGTTATACTGTGAGGCAGCTCCTGATCTTCTGGCAGCTAATTGTACAACGCTGGTAGAAATAAAGATAGTTAGCATATTCAAATTGAACGAAAAAACAGTACAAGCTCAGTTCCTAATTTTAATTGGGAATCAAAATCTTCAGACATAAATATAAAACTTGCTCATTTATACACTGATTACTGAAATTGCTGGGGATTCAATTAAACAAAGCTACCATCAACCACTAATTGATGGTGTCTAAACCTCTCAAAGATAAGAATTAAAACTGCCTACACATGCTATCACCTACAGAAGAAACTATAGCGTGTGTTACCAGGGACATTTCTAAGCAATGGTGTGACATTGCTGCATAATCAACAACAAAAGCAATAAAAAGCTAAGCTCATTTACTGACATCCACCATGCTCTGTTTTCTCATGGACCAAGCTCTCAACAAATGATATGCTTGGAAAATCACTGAGGCATCAATAACTCAAGTATAACACAGAATAATATAAAGAGGAAAACTACAGCGAATCGACAAGGATTCACCTCGGGCATAGATATTCGTAGGCGACCGCAATGCACGACGGAGGCGAAACATCTCATACCTGCATCTCTCCACAAAATGCAGGCAGTAGCAAGGAAGGAAGGATGAGCTGACTGAAAGTGCATATCCGATCGGGTGTAGATGCAGGTCAAAAATCGACATGGATTCACCATTACGAAAACCAGGTGTACCCCAAAAACAAGCAAACCAAAGTAGGATCAAGCTTGTTTGAGATTAGATAAGTAGGAATGCATCCCATTTCTTAGAAAAACATGACAAAAAAATAAAATGCTATTATGAACACCACATACTGGAAACGACTGGAGTCTATACAAATAACCAAAACCAGAAATGTGTCGTCTGCATCATTAGCCATCAATAATATCTCAATCCATGAATGTAATCGAAAATTCTTTCATGCATAGTCCATCAAAAGATAAGGGTCTGCAAGCAACATCGTTTCAAACATATAACATCAACTCAGGCTTCTATTATTTATGAATTAACATGCATCAAGTCTTCACTAATTTAACTTAGAAATAATCATTTTGAACAAATTAACGTCTATGCTATGAAAACAAGAAAATCCTAGAGCAAATTGGTTTTTCCTGCAATATAAGGATACTCATCATTCCAAAATAATATTGCCTCATCGCCAGGTGAGATTCTCATACTGATCAACAAAGAGAATTAGAAAGTACCACTCCCATGTAGTCGAAAATTAAAAAAATAAATAGAAAAAAATATGGATTTGAACACTTCTGTGAATAATATATGGGGTTAACTACACATGCTTTCATTCAAACCAACATCTATCCAGAATGGTTAGGGCACTTTTACTAAAATTATTAACAAAGGATTATGTGTAATATTAAGAAACACTTGATATAATATATAAATTAAGATATCTATCAACATGTATAGAAAGAACGACAAAAGAGCTCTGAGTAACGCGGTGTAGATTAGATTTCTCAGCCTATCACCGAAGAATGATGACACAGTAAACTGCAAGCAGCGTGTTTAGATAGCAATCTTCTTTTTCTTATTACTAAAATTAGCAGTATATGATTGATATGGTTCCCGCTATTGAACCACCAGCTATATACAGACAATATGTCACATTCTTAGGCAAAGCATAGTTAAAAACTATATGCCATTTCTCCATCCATCTTTTCAGGAAGATAATGAATCATTATTAGAAAAAAGCAAAGGTACTAACCAAGTCCTTTGATGTACTAACGGGATAGAACATGAGCAGGAGACATGGGAGTGAGAGAGACTCAAGTGTATTCTGGAAACCTCATGCTCATGGCTGGTGTAATTGTTAGAAAGCCATATAAAAGACAATGAAATTGCTCTTGTTGTAATTGTTAGAATGCCATAACCATGTCCAAAGGCCATCCCCGCCCATAACCATATCCAAAGGTCATCCCCGCAATCCACAATACACTTGGGAATAAAGCGGTTGCATTGAAACATATCAGGGCAATAGAAGTAAATTTCTCTATTTCCATTGGCTCAAAAAACTTCAACGAAGGATAACCAGTAATTAATCTGCAAAAGAGGTAAAACTGGTATTCATTAAAAGAAAGAATATATATTCAAATAACTGTAGTTATCTAGCTAAAGGCCAAATACAGGTGAGCAAACTAATGCTAGTGACAATAAAATCATATATTTCTACGCTGGGACTGCATGCACCGGCCACCAGCGGGGCACCATACAGCGTTTCCCAAGAAAACAGGAAGAACAAACAACTAATCATAGAAGAGCAGGAGCTAATATCAATAAGATGAGACCTAGAAACCACATCCCAATACCAGCTCATGTCGTTTGATTTACATGTATTCACTTCGAACGTAGAAACAGAGAACTTCGTCTTCTTCCTTCAGAAAACAGCTGAACCAAACAAAGGGTAAGATTAGAAGCATATGAATCAAAAATAATTTATCTGTTTTGAAAATAATATTCTGGGATGGGAAGAGGGGAGCACCACGGCGACTTGAAGGCTACCAGCACCCTTCCTTGTTGGTTTCCTCATGTCCGCCTGTTCCAACCCTATTCAAGAAACTGGTGAACCCTATTCATGAGCATTAACTAATCTAATTCCTGACCCGAAGATGAATAAAAAAAAGAAGGGTAGAAGATTACCTGTGTCTTGGTTATATGCGAGCTGTGAGAGAGAGAGGGGGGGAACGAAGAAGGCCGACTCGGTAAGATAACAGTACTGGTTCCCCACATGCTACTGAAATATGAACTCCATGTTAACTTAGAATATCTAAAAGTAGCAGCTATCTAAATGTTGACTTAATATGTCACAAATTCATACCATCAATCAATTTTTTAGCAGTTTGCTTCTGCTCAAAATATCATAAAATTGTACAGAGAAAAACATAGATATCGCATAGGTAGATGCACTTACAATTAGCTTCCCCAAATCTCTGCCCTGCCAATTTCACTCCATTAATTAGCAATGTCTGAAGGTTTCTTCACCTTCATAAATTTGGTGTATCAATAAATTATGTTAGCAGTCCTCTTGCTGTTAAAATGTCAAAGAAAAAATCGAACTGTAGAAAAAATAGATATTACATAGGTAGCTGCACTTGCAATTAATTGTCCCAAATCCCTGCCGTGACTGTATCATCCTCCCTTTCCAATATGTATTCGTACACCACCAATGAGAAGAACTACCAGCCAAGAGGGAGACCACCTAGAGCCAAACTGAACCGAGTTCTTCATGGCTTCCCAAGATGTCTACCTCATCTCCCAGCAATCTCGTTTGGACCTGGATCAATTCCAACAACAAAAAATTGAATGAAAAAAATGCAAACAATCAACATGAGAAGTGCTCATTTACATCAATAGAGCACAAGAAAAAAACAACGCATTCCTTCAGATCTGGATGCATCCATAGTTAAAAACCTGGCCAGTTCATGTCTTGCAACAGGATAATGGATCTAGCATAGATGAATCCATGTATATTTCACAGAGAGAGAGAGAGAGAGAGAGAGATAGAGAGGGAGAAACATGCAGGTTTTCAATGAAGATCTGGGGCAGGCCGCCGACCACCTGTGCTTCGCCGTTGTCGGATCCTTGATCCCCGTTGTTGGTCGGCCATGCTCTGACCCGCCTCCTCTGGCCGTGCTCTGCCCATGAACGTCCCTGCTGCCGATGTTGTTCCAACCGGCGGCCACCATTGCTCGCCGGAGATGGAGTGGAGGTAGGAGATTGGGGAGGAGCAGCGGGAGGGGATTGGAGGAGAGGAGCAGCACGGGAGGGGTGGGGATTGGTCTTGGTCCACTGCGTTAGGAGATTGGAGATTGGGGGACCGTGGGGAGAAGATATTTTCCACGGTCTGAAACGATGTGAAACCAAATGAAAAAACACCCAGCGACTGACGAGCGGACCCAGCCAAACTTGGGACCCACGTGCAGCCGCAGGCGGGTAGACCAGCACCGTTGCATGGCTTTCTCTAGTGAGGAGGACCAACGCCCACCCAGCCAATCAAGAGACGCGCTGCTGCCAAGAATGAACGGATGAGATCCATTGCCTGACATCGGCTGACAAGATCCGACGGTCCAGAAGCTGAAATCGCTGTGAGACCCCCTATGGGGGGCATCTATTATACCTTTAGAAGGCCATAGCCAACTCCTTGACACCGGTTCTTTCATCCATATACCAGTGGAGGTAGGGACCAGCATGGCATGCCCCCTAATATTTAGTATTTCTGTGTAATTATCTAATTCCGTGCGCTAAATTGCAGTTAAATCAGTGCATTTTTAGCTCCGCCCCCTAATATCTGTATTTTTTTCGTTTTGCCCCCTGATATATTTTCCCCACCTCCGTCGTTGCATCCATGTCATAATCTATTTAAATGAATCGGCACATGTTTTATCTAAGGAGCTAGGTTTTTTTTCCGGATTCTATCCTGAAAACTATGGGTGTGTTTGGTAGGTCGGCTCCTCTCAGAAAGCGTTTCTCACCTCATCCCTGCTGACCTCAACTATGTTGAGTTTAGAATTTTGGCTTGTTTGGCAGACCGTATGAGTTGAGAAATTCTGAGTGGAGAAGTTGTTTGGTTCTCATGTATGATCTGAGTAGTGCTATACTAAAAGAAAAAGCAATCCGGTCCCTGTACAGAAAAGTTTAAAAGCACGGGCCGGGTGGGGGTCTGGGGGTGCGGAATTGGCCCGAAACAGTGTTTCGCGGGATGAGAAGAGCCCGGGCGAGGAGAGAAGCTCGATTTGAGCTTCGCTCCTCAGCCTGGCTCTGAGGCGTTTTTCGTATGAGGTCGGCAGTGCTGGGAAGGCCCGACCCGACCTAACAAACACGTTCTCTCTCAAATATCTCGGTTGAGATGGGAAAATCTGTGCTCTCCCGGGCTACCAAACACACCCTATGTGACTGATGTTGTCTGATCAATAGCTGTTTTTTTGTGAAAAAAACACTCCAAGAAGAATACTCCTATTATATCTGCTAGCCACCCACCAGGAGCTGGCACATATATTAATTTTCGTGCCACCAGATCAACCGGGCCCACGCGCATAGAGAGGCTGGCACAGCTCAGAACAATTGTCATCTGCTCCGAAACAAAACCAAAAAGCGGAAAACAAAATCGCAGCAAACAACTCCAACTCCGTCTCGCGTCCATCGAATCGAATCCCACAGTCGCGCAAGCGCCCCCTCTCTGCCTCTGCTCAGTTTCAAAATTTCTTCCTCCTCCTCCCTAAAACCCTACCCAGCCACGAATCTCCGACCGCAGATCCAGCACGCCGCGGAAATCATCCGCCGCCGTCGACGATTACTTACGGCAGCAGCGCGCCGCGGCGGCGAGGGGAGGAAGTAGGGTTCGCCGCCGGCATGGAGGCCCAGGCCACGGCCACGGTCAAGGAGGCGCTCTCGGCGCTCTACCACCACCCCGACGACGCCATCCGCACCGCCGCCGACCGCTGGCTGCAGAAGTTCCAGCACACGCTCGATGCGTGGCAGGTGCGCCCTCCTCGGCTCGATTCCGTCCATGTCCCCACCGTGTTCGTTAGCAATTTTAGGCGCGCAATTCGGTGTCGTGCGGGCTGGATTTGGGCGTGTTTGTATGGATTTCGCCCGGGCTGCCGCAAAATCTCCGCGAATTTTTAGTGGTTCAGCAGCTATATGATTGCTCAAGAGGGGCGGTGGGGCGATATGCATTGACATTAGCTTTGTTTGGAGCCGCTCTTCTTCTGCTGCTCTAGTGGCTGATCATTTTATTTAAGTTTAATTCGGGGCTGCTGGCGGAACACCTAACTTAGAGCTAGTTTAGTATTTATCGTGTCAAGTTCAAAATCTTAGATCTAGATTAGGCTTGAGCTAGTGGCTGGACTATGAACTGCATAGGCAAGATTGAATTCCAGTATTGTGCAGGGCTTTGCTGCAAGCTGAATGAGCTAAACCCGTGAATGTGCCCATCCTATTCAGACCAATTTCAACTTTTAGTTTTAGTTGCAATGCTATTTGTCAGTTGAGGAAAATTCCTACAAAGGTTTATGGCTTATTCATTTGCTTTCGTTCTATCGTGTTATTGTGTGTGTTTTATTGTATGTGCAGAGTGTTCCTAGCAAATGCAATGTTTCCTGTTAGATTTGTAGACTGTTTTGGATTATGGGGGGTAGTGCTTGTTTTTTAATCTGATCACCTTATTAATTTCGTTACTGGTCGTTATCTTGAACACACCCAAACATTTTCTCTTCTCATTATTTAGGTAGCAGACACCTTACTTCATGACGAAAAGAGTAATTTAGAGACTCTCATGTTCTGTTCTCAGACACTCAGAAGCAAGGTAAGACATACATATATATATATGCATTATGCTATTTCTTACAAACTATCTAGAAACTTGTTAATTAATCTAGTTCTTAACGTTCTTATAAACATGCTTGCATTTTTAGGTGCAAAGAGACTTTGAAGAATTACCGTCAGAAGCTTTTCGACCATTGCAAGATTCTCTATATGTAAGCAGTAGCTTTTGATGGATTTTAGGAGTATAATTTTGTTACTCTGGTTCACACTATTATCAGTCAAAGTCAGTCCTACAATGGTCTTCGCAGACTATATTATTTTTTCCCTACCATGGTCTCCTCGGGAATTGTTCCCCTATTTTAAGCTCTGGCCAATCTTACCAAGGGCGTTTTTCCTTTTTTGTTGAACTGTTCTGCATCTGCAGGGATTGCTGAAGAAATTTAATAAAGGACCACCAAAAGTTAGAACACAGGTAGAATGATTAAAATAAGCATGCATATTTTATATTGACACAAATCTAATGACAACACTGCTCGTTCTACCATCTTCAGATTTGCATTGCAATTGCTGCTCTGGCTGTGCATGTCCCTGTGGAGGACTGGGGAGGTGGTGGAATTGTGAATTGGCTAGGCGATGAAATGCAATCTCAACAAGAATTCATCCCAGGCTTCCTCGAACTGCTTATTGTTTTGCCACAGGTACTAAACACTTTTAGCCTGATGTGGATGCCCAGCATTGTTTCAAACTCTCCAATAATATCATCACCATCCCCTATTTAATAGATTGACGGATCACATTCATAAATACCATTGATTGATGATTATCCTAGAGCTTACAAATCTTAAACCAGACTGTTTTAAACCACAAAATGCTATCTTGATCACACGTGTGCCATCATGTAGTGATCATGTTTGAGTTCGTTTGACCGATGCTCAAAATCTTATTGTCCATCAATAACGATTGCCTAGATTATTGTAATATAATAAATCAAGGACTTATATACATTATCACAATCAATGTATGTTATATGTTTTTCTTGGTGAAATTGTAACTTCTATGCTGTCTTGACAGGAAACTTCAAGTTACAAAATAGCTGCTCGCCCCGAAAGGCGCAAACAATTTGAGAATGACCTTTGTTCATCAGCTAATGTTGCTCTTAGTCTATTGACTGCTTGCTTGGGTTTTGATGAGATGAAAGAACAGGTGAATTTCCTCCTCATAAAGATTGCTTAATTTGGCAGCCGAAGCCATTACTCGGTAAAGTAGTTATAGAAACTTGTTTCATTTGTACTATAAGAAGTCCATACCCCTCCATCCCCTCCCCAAGCAGGAGAAAAGAAAAGCCATTGAAAATCATTTGCTGAAATAACTGAAACAATTCATCAATTGCGGAAGATAATGGGAACAAGTAGTGCCGAAGTGTGCCACCGGATTATTTCTACAGTAAACCTGAGATTTGTTCCTCTGTCGTTTCATATCTTGCATGCATATGCAGAATCCTTTTATAACCGACACTTATGTAGGCTACTTCCCTTTTATTTGGCTAATAGGACATACATTCAGAAGTACTGTACTTGAGAGGCATCTTTTGGTTGCTGTTCATTTTATTCGTACAAACAAAGTAGTTTCTATGCCACATCATTTTTCACTCTGTTACAAACTAAATTAGAACGTTACATGGTACACACCTTTCTTGTCAGGCGGAAAAGCACAACAGAAATTTCTGAACGCAGAACAACATATTCATGCAATTCCTAGAATTCCTAGACACAGTGATGACTGAGAGGATTAGGTCTATTTTGGTAGTTAATCCTGGTTGATTCTTTCACAGGTTATGGAGGGTTTTGCTTCTTGGCTCCGTTTCTGTCATGGGTATGCAGCTTCTGGGAATTTTAATATAGTAATACATTATTCCTGAGAATGTAATTGCTGTAGTAGATGTAACATTTTCTGTTCTTATTACTTTTGTACTGCTGCCTAACAGTATCGGCATCATGGACTTATGGAATTGTTTTCTCAGGATCACTGCATCTACCCTTGCTTCACATCCTTTGGTCCATATGGCACTCTCTTTGTTGAACACTGATCAATTTTTGGAGGCAGCTGTAAATGGTATTGCTTGTATATCCGCATAGTTTCTATCATATTGTCATCTCTTGCTAGTTTCTCATTCATTTTCTTCATCTTTTCACCTCGATCAATCATTTCCTGCTGTGCTCTTGCTACAACAATGATGTACTAGTCTACACCTTATCCAGTTGCTGTGGAAATAGAAAAGTTGGCAGATCGAGTTTGACTTTATTTTCTGACCCTGTTCTGAGCAAATGTTTACCTATGCACAAGAAAGTACAATCATATTGGGTAATGCAAAACAGTTTTGGATGTTTCTTCAGTCATTAAAAAACTGTGAGTCCAAGGAACCCTGTAACATAGGGATATGAGATTTTGATAATTTTGATTTATATTTCAACAAATTTTCAACCAAAACTAAGTGTTTGCTTCAGGTTACAAGCAAAATGAACTAAAACTTAGTAGGTCTCAACAAGTTTTTTTATAAAAACAGATTTCCGGTGCAAGTTTTCAGTCGTGCTGGAAACGTTTCATGCTTGAGTAGGTTTCGAGAAATTTCACTAAAAAATTTATCTGGCTCTGGTCTTTCTAGAGGTGGATGAAACTTTGGCGATTACTAGTGCAGCTTTCAGATAGGCGCTGTTTTATAACCCAGGTCTAGCTTTAGGTGTCAGCGATGTTGGCCGCAACGCGATGGTGACAGAGATGGGGTTGGACAGCATACTGCAGTTTAGATGTGACTGCCTTGCTGACATTTTTTGCTTATGTCCTCCTTGGCGTCGCCGGCCATCACTAAGCTTGACCTGCTGCAGGCTCCCTGTTCACCCCCTCCCTCTTCCTCCATGCTATGCACCGCCACCTCCGTGTGCTCTAACCAACCCTGCTGGCCCACGCCCATCATGGAGGCTTTGAAGATCACCAGAGTGTAGAGTGGATCAGCTGAGCTTCAACTGCAACTTCACAGGAATAAGCTTCAGCCTGGCCAAACTGGTGTTTATTTTCAGCTCAAATCAGATTCTGAAGCTGAAGCCATATGCTTGGAAAAAAATCCATGGCCTGAATATGACTCTCCCTCCCATCTCTCGATAAGACCTGCGGTTCGGTGCTGTGCCGCTTTCCTTCTCTCTCTTGCCATGCAATCAAGACTCGACATTTCAAACGGCAGGTGGATATGAGCTTGCCATGGTTGTGCATCTTCTGCACGGTTTATCATCGTGAAGATTAGAGGCTACACGCCGCTTCACTTGGTTTACATGCTGCTTCACTTCAGACACTACTATATATCGGTGTTACTAGCATCAAGTAATTTGATGTTTCGGATGGGTCCACCTATATCCTGTGCTTGATGATGCATGAGTTCCATTGGATCAGTTCAAAATTCTACTAGATGTTTATGAAATGTTAATTTGTTTCCTGCTCTGTATAAGGTAGAAACATATTTCTCCACACCGCTGTCATTAAAAAGTTGTATGCTCAAAATTGTTCCAAACAGCTTCTCAAGCTTGTCACATAAAATGTTTTTTTTTTGGTTGTATAAGCTAAGAAGTCCCAAAAATGGCTTATTGGATAAGTTAAGCTTGACCAAACAGGCCTGCGAATGGTTGCAGCTAGTTGAACCTAAGATGCTTTTTATATTCTCAGGATTTTGTTAGCGGCTTGCTAATACACTTGTATCTAAATTGCCAGTTACCTCTGAGTTGATACATTTTACCGTATCTCGAGATTCTAGTGGCGTCACTGAACAATTTCCGCTGATTCAAATTCTCATCCCTCATGTTATGGGTCTCAAAGAGCAGCTCAAAGACTCATCTAAGGTACGGAATATCTTGACCATGTTCTCCATTAATGTTTTATCGGTATGCTTGGTTTTTGCCCAGATCTACCCTACCAAATATTTTTGGCATGCCCATGCTTCTGTAGCCACTCCCAGTGTATTTTCTTGGCAAAAGTATGGGAAGCCACAAAACCTTCACCAACATTTTGGCTAGCCAACTCTTTTTATGTGGTTGACTTGGGTTCAAACCAAGTACATCCTATTCCCCTATCTGCAGATTTCTCCTTGATTGTTGTTTAGTAAGGTGGCCTTAGATACTTGGATTTACGTCTGTTTTCATTTGTAGCGTACTAGGGCTCACTATAGCTATTTTTCTGACATCAGGCAAAATTATCAAACAACAGCAAAGTTACCTTTAATTTGGTATATCCTACTTTAATCAATTTCACATTACAAATTAGCTGGGTTGTTTCCCCAAATTAGTTATTTGTCCCAAAATTGGTTCCGTTCCTCTCTAGAACCAGACACTGGAATTGAGTCTGGGTGTGGAACGGTTCCATTACATTCCATTACCAAACACGCCCTTACTGAACTTATATTATTTCTGGCTCTGTGAAAGGTGCTTACAATTATGCATCGCCAATAAGATCTCTGAATTCTGAAACACGCAGTGAGCAAGTTGTATTTATTTACGTTGGCAAAAAATTGTCTTGCTATTTGGACCCTCTTATTTTTCCCTTCAAAATTACGTGAGGAATATAGCGCACGCCACGCCATACAAACCAAGCATCCAGGCAGCAACGGTGGTGCTTTTTTAGCAAAAAAAAGTGAAAGTTGCCAGGGCCCACAAGTAATTTTCCCTGGCAACTTCAATTTTTTGACGCGCTATCTGATTAACGTGGGCATGTTTTCCCCTTATCAAGTTTCGTTTTCTTTTCATTATCAGGATGAAGAAGATGTAAAAGCTATTGCTCGTTTATTTGCAGACATGGGTGATTCCTATGTCGATTTGATTGCAACAGGTAACACTTCATGGATGACAATGAACAAAATACTGCATTTAAGCATTGCGCCTGTACGGATTCTGTACCAAAAGTATGGATTTGTCTTTTGATGTTGTATATGAACATCAACCATCCTGACCATTTAAGTGCTGCACCTGCATTTTATAATTTACAGGTTCAGGTGATGCCATGCAAATAGTGAGTGCGCTGCTAGAAGTTACTTCTCACTCAGAATTTGATATCTCCTCCATGACGTTTAATTTCTGGCACCATCTCAAACGTAACCTGATTGGGAGGTAATATGTTTAAAACATTACTAGTTGTACTTGAGAAACAACCCACTCAGTGCATACACATTTTAGGGACTCGTACACATCATGTGGATCTGAGATGTCAATTGAAGCTGAGAGAAATAGAAGGATGCAGATATTCCGTCCTCCGTTTGAGGTTCTTGTTTCCCTGGTATGTTCGGGGTGGGGGAGGGTTGCTTCTGGTATACATGCCATTTTTTGTGATACGCTGCGTAATAAGAACCTATTTTTGTTGGGATTCTCTGTTCACCTCATGCTATTTTCATTACCAAATCAGGTCAGTTCCCGAGTGGAATACCCCGAGGACTACAACACTTTCTCGGAGGAAGACCGGAGGGATTTCAGACATGCTAGATACGGTATTCTGCCTGATTTCACTGAACTGAGCTAATCTTGCAGTTTAATATAGTATTATAGTGGTCAACTAACTGCAGTGCCATTTGTTTTTCAGCTGTTAGTGATGTGCTACTTGATGCAACCGATGTCCTTGGAGGTGACTCGACACTGAAAATACTTTTCATGAAGCTAATTCAGGTGAGTCTAGCTATTTTATTGTCCATCTGCTGCTTTAGGTTCCACATTCTTGTAGTGAGCCTGTTAATATGTTCAGCAGTTTTCTTCCTTGGAGATCTGTAGTCACTAGCTCAGTATTACTATCAAATATAATTTTGCAGTTGCACAATAACTCGTTTCGTAGTTATTTTCATTAGTCTGGCATGTGAGTTTTACTTCCCCATCTGCGATTTTTGCTGCTGGAATTAAGTTACTATTGTGAAAGATACTGGTGCAAATCCGATGATGTATTTTCGAGCTCTTTTCCCTGTGTGGCATTTTCACGATCACCTAGTTTTGAATATCCTTGTACATTAACTCATGCTAGTCACAATAAATCTTATTTTAACGCACTGAACTATGCAGACCATATCTGTGACTATGCAAACCAAATCAAATGGATTGGTTTGAATTGTTTATCTGCCTGTTGCTTGTGTGTTTATGTTGTATACTCAGCACAATATACCGTAAAAGTTTTTATCCATACATCTTATACAATTTTGTTTCTTGTCCCTTGCAGTTGAATTACTCATGTGTTTCCTTTTCAGATAGTTTGATATCAGTGTGTAGTTTTTTAATCTCTTCTATTTTTGATGTGCATGAATGACAGATTATTGCGCTTACCTGAGTCCCACTTCCCTCTAAGAAATTTGTTTAGTTTTCGGTAACAGAAGTCATGTGCCTTTTGATTTTAGGCATGTGGAAGCGGTGCTGAACAAAACCAGAATTGGCAACCAGTAGAGGCTGCACTGTTCTGTATACAAGCCATAGCTAAATCGGTTTCTATTGAAGAGAAGGAAATATTACCACAGGTATATATTGCATCTTATCATCTTGTGTATGTCAGCTGATGGTTTGTAAGATATATTTCTCTGAATGATTAATTTATTTCCGTGCTTCACATTACACACATTGTTTAGAATGAGGGTATTTTGTATT
Source organism: Lolium multiflorum (assembly GCA_030979885.1). Classification (NCBI taxonomy): domain Eukaryota; kingdom Viridiplantae; phylum Streptophyta; class Magnoliopsida; order Poales; family Poaceae; genus Lolium; species Lolium multiflorum. Next base: position 106,350,103 of record CM061747.1, read on the forward strand.
GATAATGTGCTCATTCTGTTCTTCGAAGGTTATGCCACTGCTTCCCAGGTTTCCTCATCAAGAACAGTTGCTACATACAGGTTTGTTTTTGTGCAACTGATAGTTCAGAAGTCCCTGTTCTTAGCACAATGTTCTAAATCTTATACTGTGAGTAGGATTCAGGAATCACTTGTAGACAGTAGGTAGTTACTAAATGTGATTGCTTGTTGAGATGTTTAAGTTTATGATAAGTTAAGGTTTTTATGTCGAGTTGTGTTGGGCGGAAACCTTGTTAGATCTAGTTTTCCTAGCTTGATTACGTGGACTAAAGGTTTTGAAATACACTTGAGTCTTGCAGTTTGTTCGACCATTGGAGCATTTTCGAAATGGATCGATGCTGCCCCAGCTGAACTGCTCATCCTACCACCTTTGGTGGATATTCTTAACAAGGGTATGAGTACATCAGAGGATACAGCTGCAGCTGCTTCTATGGCATTTAAGTATATATGTGAAGGTATGTCCACATCTTTTTAGTGTATCTATTCTTGCTGTCAGCTGTGCTCTTCATTTAATATATGAACTTGGGATATTGCAGCATTGGATCGTTTATTAATCCTCTGTTTACATATCCTTTGCTTCTTTGAATTTTATCTTAGGTTTTTGTTATTAGCATAAACAATGATAATTTGGTTGATTTTTTATTTTATTTGTGTGTGAAAAGATTGCAGGGGAAAGTTCTCGGGTTCATTGGATGGCCTTTTCCAGATCTATCATGTTGCAGTAAGTGGAGTTGGCGGTTACAAAGTTTCTTCAGAGGACTCATTGTATTTGGTTGAAGCCTTAAGGTACTTTAATGTCCACCATTTCCCTAAGCTATTATTACTACTACCTTTTTCCATAAAAAGATGTCGCAAGTTTGTCTAAATTTAGATGTATCTAGACACTCTTTAGTGTATAGAACTATAGATACATCCAAATTTAGACAATCTCTGACATACTTTTATGGCCGGAGGGAGTACTTCTTTTTGATTGTATTCAACATTTCACCTTACTTGCTGATGCGGTGATGCCCGACTCATATCAGTGTGGTTATTACGACGCTTCCACCAGACCATGCTAGAAGAGCAGTGGAGTTAATCTGCATGCCAGTAATTAATAGCTTGCAGGTGAGCAGCAATCTTTGATAACTCAACTGTTGTTTAGATCCTTGCTAATATGTTTCATGGAAAACTAGGAAATAATTCAGCAAGGTGAAGATGCTCTTCAACAAGTTCCTGCTCGGCAATTGACCATCCACATAGACCGGTTATCGAGCATTTTTAGGTGGTGACCTCCCATTTATCTTTGTTGCTCATCCATTTTTTCAGAACATCTCATCCAAAATATGGTTTTGTATTAAATCTTCCAAATTGTTGCAGCAATGTGAAACTTCCAGAAGTAGTTGCTGAAGCTGTCAATAAATACTGGCCCACATTGAAAGTTATTTTTGATCAGTGAGTATTGGAACCAACAGATTGTGGGAGAAGTTCCTATTTCTACTGTATACAGTTTCTCATCCATTCCTACTTTATTAATAAGCTCTTTTGTGCAGTCGGGCATGGGATACAAGGACCATGGAATCTCTATGTCGAGCTTGCAAATTTGCTGTAAGCTTGTTATTTTTTATTTGTTTATGATTTCTGATGCTTCCATTTATTTCTGCTGGGTTTCATATCTAAGCCTAGCCCAACTTGCTTGGGAAAAAGGCTTTGATGATGTTGTTGTTGTTATGATTTATGATGCTTGTTGTTTGAATGTAGTATACATTCAGATCGAATACAACTCAACCAAATGTGAATTATGGGAACAGTTATCCTTTTTCTACATAATTTATGTAGATTCTTCCTTGGTGGGAGTAGTATTTCCCTTTTAAAAAGTGATATATGTGATGTTGCCAATCATGCTCTTATTTTTCTTCAGATTTGCGTTTCACTTTTATAAAGAACAATAAGTATTTCTCTAGTCGATTCATGCAATCACTTTAACACCACATGCATGTGGATTCTTTGCCAAAGTTTCATACTTACATTAATCTTTTCTGTGCTGAAGGTAAGGACATGTGGGAGGTGTATGGGAATCACTATCGGTGCAATGCTTCTAGAAATCCAAACGCTGTATCAGAAACACAATCAGTCCTGCTTCCTTTACCTATCCAGTGAAGTTATCAAGGTTCTTTTCGTTTCAGAAGTCTAGTGATGCACTTTTTAGTTGTATCTTGTATTTTCTGACAGCATTTTTATCTGTAGATATTTGGTTCTGATCCATCTTGCGCGAGCTATCTTACATGTCTGATACAAACACTCTTCAACCATACAATACAGCTTCTCAGAACTATTCAAGTAACTATCCCTGCTGATCTACTCACTGTAACATAATACATAATAACAAGGCGATACCGAATTTAATGAATTTCATTCTGTACATCGCAGGATTTTACAGCTAGACCGGACATAGCTGATGACTGCTTTCTGCTTGCATCAAGATGTATCCGTTACTGTCCTGATCTATTTGTACCTACAGAGACGTTCCCAAGATTAGTTGACTGTGCGATGGCTGGCATAACTATACAGCACAGGTAGTGCCTTTTAAGATTTAGTATGACGCCCCCTATTCAGAAATACAAAGCGTATTTTGACTTTTCACTGTCTCCAATGCAGAATTTTTGACGATGATTATTAATCACAATTTGCTATAAAAATAATTGAAGCATAATATGAAACAATTGGATAAAAACATTCGGCAACTATATTCTTGTAGTCAATTCATTTTTCCACAAACTAGTGGTCAAAGTTCTACAAGGCTGACTGCGAACCCAATACACCCTATATTTGTGAAAAGAGGGGAGTATTGTATAAACTATGAGATGCGCAGTCAGCCTTGTATTGGGTGCGCAGTCAGCCTTGTAGAACTTCAACCATAGTTTGTTTATCCTTGTTCTATGATGCTATCTGATAGTGTGGTGGCTAATTGTTACCTTATGTTTCGTGCTATGGGACAGGGAGGCCTGCAAATCCATATTGTGTTTTCTATCTGACACCTTTGATCTTGCGAAATCACCCGAGGGGGAGAAGTATCGAGAACTAATAAACACAATTGTACTTCAGCGAGGTGCAACCCTTACCAGAGTTATGATTGCTTCCTTAACAGGGGCGCTACCGTCAGGTCGTTTAGAGGAGGTATGTAATATGATATTGCAGTTTTATCTTTTATTAGCTTGGTACTGCTGTGAGTTTTTTGCCCGTTCTTGAATTAGCTGCTACTGGTAGCCAGAGTGTTGTTGTTTTTATGCAATCCTGCATGTTAGCTTCTAAGCAGAGATCTTTCATGAAAAAGACTTCATGCTGCTGACTCTTGACATTAATCATACTCCCCCCGATTCAACTTAATTGACTCAACTTTATCTAGATACATGTAGACATGCTTGTTGACTAGATACATCTATATCTAGACAAAGCTGAGTCAACTAATATGAATCGGAGGTAGTAGTATAAGGATGGGCATCATATCTTCTGCATGGAATTTTGCAGGTCTCATATGTTCTGCTGTCCCTTAGCCGAGCTTTTGGTGGGAATATGCTCAGTTGGACAAGAGATTGCATTGCCCTTATACCCCCACAAGCCCTAACAGATTCAGAGCGCTCAAGATTCTTGACAATTATTTCCGATGCATCATCGGGATCTAGTCTTGGTTCCTTAACGGATAGATTTGCTGAAATATCCGAGGTTTGCAGACGGAACAAAGCGGTGCAGGAAATAGTTCAAGCTGCTCTGCAGCCTCATGACTTAAACTTCATGGGTGTCCCGCAGCATTCTTGATGACTGGACGTTTTTTATAAGACCAGTTGAAAGCCCGACATGGAGGGTGCCCCTGTCCACACCATGTTGGATTTTTCCCCTTCATATGGTTTGAGTGAGTTGCGGCATCATACTGTTCAGATTTTTTTGAGATGATAGATAGGTCAGTCAGTAGTCATTGTGATTCATTTTGTATTTCGTATCTGTACATGCGTCGTGGCTTTATGTATTTGGGAGAAAATTGTGTTGTATTATTGTTATCTAAAAGAAACAGTGGTATACGTGGAGATCACACTTGACTGATAAGCTGTGGTCCTGAATTTTGTAATGGTTGGTCAGCTTATAACTTTGTAAATTGAGATGGCCATCGATTATTTCCATGTAAGCATCTGCCAAATATTAAGGTTGTCCTATTTTACACTTGCTTTGTGAACCTCAAATATGATTCACATCTATGTTAGAAATTTCAGATGTATGATCAACTGTTTTTAGTCATCTGCAGAATGCTAGGCTAAACGACGGTTCTGGTTCTGCCTAATTTATTATGAGGAAACCTTCAGAACAGAGTGAAATATTGGGTGACCTTTTGAAAATGAAACATGCCTCTCGCTGATGAATTATATTCAATCATTTTGCCTATAAAACTTTGCAACCTGTTACTCCCTTAGTTTCATATTAATTGTCGCTGATTCTTCTTTTTTGAAATAAACAATATATTAAGCCAGCAAGCCGCCTCATTAAAAATCATCGAATCTCCTTCAGTACCCTGGTAAGTAAAAGAGTGCGTCTGGTACTTTCTGCTTCACAGATTCAGTACAGTTACATCGTTCAAAACAGATGGAGGTGGATCACTATCCCAAATACAGAAACTATTAGAATTAAAACTTAATCTAGCTTGATTATGCGCTGTCTTATTTGCTTCTCTGGGACAATGCTGGAAAGAGATTCTTCCAATTCTTTGAGCAATTTGAAAACAATCTGCCAGATGAATAAGGACTCCAAAGCTCAATTTCTCCGTTACAAGCTGTAATCAAGTCCAAACTATCGGATTCCAGGAGAACATCCAATATTTTCCAGCAACATTATGCCATTCTTCAAAGCCACACCTTCGGCAGAGGCTGGACTTAATATATTCAGCAATGGCCAAGTCCCGCCACCAATAGCCTCACCATGATCATCCCTTATAATCGCTACCGTGGCACCCGCCCCATTAGGGAAAAAGCATGCACCTATGTTCAGCTTATAATGACGAGCTGGGGTTTACTCCAGGCTATTACCTTTGGCGTTCCTCTCTGTTCAGACAGAGAAAAATTCATAGTTAAAGCTTTAATGGAAAACGCTGAACTAATTGGTGAAGCGATCTTTTCTCCTTTCACTCCTTCTCGGCGCTGCCACCAAATATACCATGCCGCCACTACCACCGTCTCCTTCAAGCTGAGAGGACCAAGAACTGGTGGATGATTCAAGTCCGACCAAGAATTTCTTCCATGACTACACTCCCGGACTTGTCAAGTTTTGACCATTGCATGATAAAATCATTCAAGCCTAATGATGTCCAGACTTCCTTTGCTCGGTTACACGTGAATATCAAGTGCATAATATCCTCAGCCCCCATCTTACATATAGGGGGTTCAGTTTATCCCGGACTTGTCGCTGATTCAGTTTATTAAATCAGTGATAAATATGAAAACACAGGAAGTATCGGGACGGCAAGAAAACACCCGTGTACATGTGTTAAGAGCATCTCCAGCCACGTCGTCCAAAGGGATTTGGGGCGCGCTGGACAAAAAGTCGTTCCCAGCCGCGTGCCCTAAAGCCTCTTTCCGTCCGGCGCGGCCCAATACGGTGTTCGGCACCTTGAGCCTGTCCCCGCTATACAGGGGACGCTCTGGGCACAACAAAAAGCGAGGCGTCTCGTCGCGCCTAGCTCTGCGTGTCGGCGTTAATAAGCGTCACCGCTCCCCGCCTCCCTCCGGCCTATAAAAAGGGGCGCTCTTTCATTGTCCCTCACACACATCTCAAGAGTCGACGCCATGGCTGGTAGAGGCAGAGGCCGAGGTCGCGGCCGTGGCCATGGTCGTGGCCGCGGCAGAGCTGCATGCTCGCCGTCGCCTGCGACGCCGTCATCTTCATCGTCAGACCTGCAGGAGGAGGAGCAGGAAGTGATGTTCGACTTCGTCGTCGTCCTCAAGGGCGACCCACTCGGCATCTAGAGGCTGCCGGACAAGTTCGCCGACTTCGTCGCCGACAACGAGCCGGCCGCGCTGCATCTGCGGGAGGCTGGCTACGACTTCTGCCGGTGGTCGGTGGACGTGCTCTTCGACGGGCGCGGCAAGATGTACCTCCACACCGCCTGGGAGAAGTTCGCGCGCTACCACGACCTCAAAGCCGGCTGCGTGCTCACATTCTCCTACCTTGGCGAGGCCGATATGAGCATCAAGGTGTTCGACGAGACGCGCTGCCGCTGGTACTACCACGGCGACACCGATGAGGAGGACGACTGAGTGTTGTTTCTTCGCAACGAAAATAGGCACAGAAGAGAGGTGGCAAAACCCTAACTCGTGTATCAGATGTGTTTCTGCGGTAGCCTGGCAAGAGATTATATAGGGTCAGAAAATCCTAGGCAACGTGGGCCACACCCACGTCGCACGTTTCGAGTCGGTTACAGATAGATTATTCATTTTCCTGAACTGTTTAACACAAGCGCGGCGTGGCGTGTCGAGACGAGCGAGGAGGAGGAGGAGCACGTGTGTACCACTCCTCTTCTCACTCACTTACTAGTGGTGGAACAATCCACCTTATAAGATGGTCTAACTCCCTTCTAACTTTTCATGTGGGACTAAACTTCCCACCTCTTGCCACTCCCATGTGATCTGCCACCAACTTGGGATTAAACTCTAATGGGCTGCCACATATGTGGGTTTTGAGATTTATAGGAAAATCTAAAATCTAATATGGGCCCAATATTTCAACTATCTCCCACCAGATCTCAAATACCTATTTAGAGATTTGCCATTACTCGCTGCTTGTTTATATACCAGTGTTTCAGCAGAGACTGTTAAGTTGAACTTCTGCCTAGAACTTTACGCTACATCCATTCACACTTGAACAATGGACTAAGCCTTGAATTGCAAGTTTTGCGTGAACAGATTTCACTCAAAGTCATTATCATTACATGGATGCCAGTAGCCTACCTCATGGGTGAAGCATATACGTCATACTTTCTGGTCTCTTCATAGTTTACTAGATATCACTCAAATCTCATAGATTGCGACATTTAACAATCGGACTCGTATATGTGTGTTTTTTCAAGAATACTCTGCAGGACAACATCTTTGCTAAAATAGCTAACATAAACACATTAAGGCCTGTTGCTAACCTGTCTTACAACAATTGAGAGTAGTGCATCTTTACATAGAGAGGGTTACATAATACTCTCCTCAATTAAACCACTACTTTGTTCTTCGCAGGTCCTAATTCACGGGATCTTCGATCACAAAGTTTGGGTTACTACTATGGTATAACATCAACGGGTCTGAAACCCATCTCCCGCGATGCACTTTCTATCACATTACGTGATAGTCCCTTTGTAAAGGGATCTATCAGGTTTTTGTCTGTTTGAATATACGTAACAGTTATTACTCCGGAGTTTCGCAATTTTTTGACAGACTTGAAACGTCTCTTTACGTTTCTTGATGACTTCGAGTTATCCTTCGAATTGTTCACTTTGAAAATAACAGTTTGATTGTCACAATTCAAAAGGATTGCCAGATAGTTTTTTCAACCATAGACAAGTCCATCAAGAGCTCACGCAGCCGTTGTGATTCAACAATGGCTGTGTCTAAAGCAGTAAGTTCTGCTTCCATATATAGTTGACCTCGTCAATATGGTTTCTTTGCAAGATATCCATTACACTACGCCACCTCCAAAGGTAAATACATACCCACTAGTGCCGTAGAGATCAGTTACATCAGAGATCCAATTCGAATCACTATATCCTTCAAGCACAACTGCCCTGAATAGTGAATTCCGTAACTCATTGTACCACATAGATAGCGCATTATCCTATCAAGTGCATGCCAATGATCAGTACCCGAGTTTGACATGAGCCTACTCAACTTGCTTACAACAAAAGACATGTCGGGTCTAGTTGCGCTTGCTAAGTACATGAGTGAGTCAACGATCTGAGAATATCTCAATTGATCGATGGCAATCCTCCGGTTCTTGCGTAGTGTCACACTGGGATCATAAGATGTTGGAGAAGAGTTGCTACCAATATAGCCGAACCGGCTCAAGATCTTCTCAACATAATGAGATTGAGTTAAAGTAATCCCATTCTCGTTCTTAAGTAGCTTGATGTATAGAATCACAAACTTCTGCCAGATCTTTCATGTCAAAGCTATTTGAGAAGAAATACTTGACCTCGTTTATTACTTTCATGTTTGTACCAAAGATCATAGGGATTTCTATTTTTGTGCCCTCCGCTCCTTAGTTGTACTCAGTTTTCCCCAGATCCTTAGTTTTTCCTCAGTTTTCCCCAACCCCTTGTCTATAACCCGCAGAAAGAGCTCGGACGGAAGGAATCCCATTTAGTTGACGTTGGTTGGTGCTGCAAGTGGGGCCGCCACAGCCCCGCGGACACGTCTCCACTTATCCAGATCATCGTGGGACCCACAACTTGTCCACGTTAGCGCGGGACCCACAGCTTACCCAGGTGACCGTTGCAAAATGGGAGCCCGGTGCCCCGCGCCCGTGCCCGTGGCTTCCCCTTCTTTCTCCGCGCCCCATTGTTCTTCTTCTCCGCCAGCGGCAGCCCTTCTCCGGCACGCGGGTGATGTCTAGTTTCTCTTCGACCTCCCGTTCTTCATGGCCAGCATGGACCCGTGCCTTGACAAGATGCCCCGACTGCCCACGCCAGGAGCCTCAAGCGGTCGATCTGTAAGACGGACGAGAACGGCAACCGTGGACGTGAGTTCGTTGCATGCGAGAGCTTGCCATATAGAGAGAGGGATAAGGTTAGATCTCGCTCCAATTTCTCTGTTTTCTCTCGATTTTCTTGTTATTCCCTCGAATTTGGGATTTAGGGTTCACGTTGTTGTTTTCGATCTTGAAGAAATGCATTTCGAGTGGATCGATGTGTACGTTCAGAGGCTTCAGCTGCAGGAATCAATTGGCGCTATTGGGGGGCAATTTGGGGGGGGACTTGCTGTAGAGAATGCGGAGAGAGGAGCCGTTCCGATTAGGGACCTTCCGATTATGCCTAATGCTCCCACGAACGTGGAAGTGAAGGAGAATGAAGAAAATGAACAAGCAGTTAAGGCAGCTGATCGAGTTGAAGAAGCAAGCTAATCTGATGGCTGGTTGTTTTTTGTTGTTGTATAATTACGATCGGATTCTTATCATTGCTCACCAGGCGCTAGAAGTTGTTACAAGGGATACCTTGTTACAAATCCATTATTCAGTTACATGTACTTGTAGTTGTTTTCAAAGTTAGTGTGTGCATTCACCGAAATTACCAACTATATTCCCTAAAAGAAAAGGAAAGCTAAAGATAGTTGATAATTGTTAGAGAGGTGACAAATAATGCAATCACCGAAATCCGCAAATATGTATGCCTCATGTTTATACCAAAATTATACCACTTTTAGGCCTTTCCAAAATACCAATACCATATCCCAAACTATATTCCCTAAAAGAAAAGGACAGCTAAAGATAGTTGATAATTGTTAGAGGGTGACAAATAATGCAATCGCCGAAATTTGCAAAAATGTATGCCTCATGTTTATAGCAAAATTATACCACTTTTAGGCCGTTTCAAAATACCAATACTATATCCCAAACTATATTCCCTAAAAGAAAAGGACAGCTCAAGATAGTTGATAATTGTTAGAGGGGTGACAAATAATGCAATCCCGAAATCCGCAAATATGTATGCCTCATGTTTATACCAAAATTATACCACTTTTAGGCCTTTCCAAAATACCAATACCATATCCCAAACTATATTCCCTAAAAGAAAAGGACAGCTAAAGATAGTTGATAATTGTTAGAGGGTGACAAATAATGCAATCGCCGAAATCAGCAAAAATGTATGCCTCATGTTTATAACAAAATTATACCACTTTTAGGCCGTTTCAAAATACCAATACTATATCCCAAACTATATTCCCTAAAAGAAAAGGACAGCTCAAGATAGTTGATAATTGTTAGAGGGGTGACAAATAATGCAATCGCCGAAATCAGCAAAAATGTATGCCTCATGTTTATAACAAAATTATACCACTTTTAGGCCGTTTCAAAATACCAATACTATATCCCAAACTATATTCCCTAAAAGAAAAGGACAGCTCAAGATAGTTGATATTTGTTAGAGGTGACAAATAATGCAATCACCGAAATCCGCAAATATGTATGCCTCATGTTTATACCAATACTATATCCCAAACTATATTAAGTGGCATACTCGTTATTGCATTCTCCACCGACAGAGAGAGAGAGAGAGAGATGGGTGGCCACGAAGAGAGAGAGAGAGAGAGAGAGAGAGAGAGGTTGCCACGAAGAGACGGATAGGGGTATACTGCCCGTTAGATCAGTGGATCAACGGTTCGTGGAGTCGATCCGTGTGACAACGGCTCAACCAATCAGGATAAGTTTGGTCTTCTCAGAGCATTTGTGACAATACTTGAGGGCAAAACTGAGTAGTACTAAGAATCCAAGGGCACATAAATAGTAAATAGACTAAGGGATTCAAACAAAAGAATTACAAAATGAAAAATGTGTGTTTTGTACAATATAATTCATATTGGGCTACATCAAATTATTTGCAATTCAAATATACATGAGTGTGACAATTATGGCATCATTTAGACAAACTATGTTTTGGGAAAGATGTTTTGCAAAGGGGTTTGGGTGGAAAACCATGCATCTTCATAGCTACACTAGTGATTCTGAGAAGTGGCAATTTGTGGTAAAACTTGATTTATATATGTTTGTTAAGGTTTTCTAGGTGGCAGGTTGCGTAGGAAGACTCCATGAGTAGTTGCCACTATGTTTTTATTTTTTTGGATTTTTTTGCGCATGAAATGACTCAATTAGCTATGTTAATCTCATTTGTTGACTCTCTGTTGACCAGCTACTTGAGGGTAAAACTGAGTATATTGCACTTGCCGGTCTAAGTCCTCGAGGGGAAAACTGAGTACAGATAAAATTTCTGTATAAGGCCTGAGGTTATAACTGAGTACACCAAACGTCCCAGGGTTAGACTCGTGTAGCGGTGCACGCTGCAGCCGTGCATAGCGGACGCGTGTTGCGGTACACGCCACCTTCGTCTTTATAGAGCCCCTCTTTCTCTCCCTCGACGCACGTTCACTGGCTCACAAACCGCCTCTCTCTGTCCCATCATCTTCTCCACAACCGAAGAAAAACCCCGAAGAAAACCGCGATGGAGAAGAATGAGATGCCCATTGTCGGCGCATCGGCCGCCGCCCCGTCCGGGCCCCCTGCCGCTTCGAACGTAGCAGCCGCGCATCGGCCGCCGCCCTCGTCCAGGCCCCTGTCGCTGCTTCAACGTAGCAGCCGGCGCACGGCCGCCGCCCCGTCCAGGCCCCTGCGCTGCCAACGTAGCAGCCAGCGCATCGGCCGCCGCCCCGTCCGGTCCCCGTCGATTGGGACCCGTACGAACCAGTGCAGTACGACGCGCCGGAGAACCCCTACGACACCACCATCGCCGACAACGAGCCGGAGGTAACCCTTTGTTCCCTTGTTCTTATCTCATTTCAATCATTTTGTGTTAGATCTAGCGTTATTACGGTTGTTCCCTAGTTCAATCCTTTTGTGTTAGATCTTGCGTTATTGTTCGTCTCTTCCTAGTTCAATCCTTTTTTGTTAGATCTTGCGTTATTACTGTTCGTCTGTTCCTAGTTCAATCCTTTTGTGTTAGATCTTGCGTTATTACTGTTCGTCTGTTCCTAGTTCAATCCTTTTGTGTTAGATCTTGCGTTATTACTGTTCGTCCTAGTTCGATCCTTTTGTGTTAGATCTTGCGTTATTAGTGTTTGTGATTTGCTTTTGTTTCAGATTTGTGCCGATGATGATGAATATTTGGGCATCCCTAAATTTATTCAGGGTTTGGTCGGTAAACAATTGGTGTGTACAAATTTGTTGTGCATGATCTTTGGTTTCGACTCAAATCCTGGATATAAGTGTGTCCAATGTAACTGAGCTACCTCTTTTTCGAGCCCATATTATCATGCATGATTTTTTGTTCACTCTCTCAATCATCGTTGCAATTGACTCCGTGTTTTTGCACGATCTTTGGTGCTACGTGACAGGTGGAGAGCACGGCGACAGCCACGACGAGTCCTTCCACACCAAGACTCGCACGTCCTCGAGGTTGCGTCCGGCCAATACGTCGCCCCTTTGCTCGAGGCATTTACAAGTGCCCTTCTGCACAGAGGCTCTTCGACACCAACTTCAACACCCTGCTGAACCATGTTGAATCCATTGGCAGATATGGCTAGAGTTGGAAGGACCGTGAACGTGCATGCGTACATGGCCAAACACAAAGCACTTGGGATTCACCTCGCACAACCTCCAGAGTCACACGCGCCACAGGCGTTGAACGTTCTTGCACTCTCGTATGTGATCTCTATCTCAGAGAGCAGCTTGTTCATGTAAAATGTAGCTTATGTTGGATCTATCGGTACTACATTTGGATATGTCCTGAATATATCTATGCTATGTTGGCTGTTGTGCAGCTTATCCTATATTTTCTCTGGATTTGTGCCCTAGATTTCCTACCTGATTGGGTAAAAACGAAGGCATAAAGAAATGAATAGCGTTAAAAAACAGAAGGAGAAGCTTCTCTAGATTTGCTACCAATTTGGGCTATCAAATATGAATGAGATCGAGCGATAGAGAGGAAAAAGGTACATTAAAAACTGCTAATCGGGCGAAAGAGACAGAAACCACTTGTGCCCCCGTCCCGACCCACACGGCTCCACACGCTACGGCCCACGCACGGCCCCACAAACACGGCCTCCGTCCCACGCGGTCCCTTCCTACCAGCCCCACACGACGCGGTCCCACACGACGCGACCCCACAAACGACACGACCCCACTCGTCGGACGGAACGGTCAACTTAACTGATTCCTTCCGTCCGAGCTCCTTCTGCGGTTCAGACAAACGTTTGGGTAAAACTGAGGAAAAACTAAGGAGCTGGAGAAAACTGAGCACAACTAAGGAGCCGAGGGCACGAAAATAGAAATCCCAAGATCATAATATCATCCACATACAAACGTAGTATAACACCTTCGCCCCCACCATGGCGATAGTAAACTCACTTGTCAGCCTCATTAACAACAAAACCTACATAAGTTAATTTTTTTTGTCAAACTTCTCATGCCATTGCTTAGGTGCTTGTCCATATAAAGATTTCAACAACTTACACACCTTTCTTTCTTCACCTTTACTACAAACCCACCAGGATGATCCATATGATTTCCTCTTCCAACTCTTCATTAAGGAAATCTATCTATATGTCCATTTGATGAACGATAAGACCATAGAATGCAGCCATGGACAGTAGTACTCGAATGGTGGTAAGTCTAGTGACGGGTGAATAGGTATCGAAATAATCTTTGCCTTCTCTCTGTGTGTAGCCTTTCGCTACAAGCCAGACCTTGTACTTCTCAATATTACCATCAGGCTTTAGCTTTTTCTTAAACAGCCACTTACAACCCACATGTTTACATCCATGGGGTCGTTCTGATAGCTCCCAAGTTCCATTAGAAACAATCGAGTCCATCTCATTATGAACAACTTCTTTCCAGTCATCTGTATCTGAAAATGCATATGCCTCTGCAATGGGCGTGAGAGTATCATCCACAAGGTACACAATGAAATCATCACCAAAGGATTTTGCAATCCTCTGTCTCTTGCTCCGTATAGGAGCTTCATTGTCATCCTTCTCAATAACATCCTCATGTGATTGTTCAAAATACTCATTGGATGTACTATATTAAGGAATTATCTTAGTAGAAATTATAGCAATGCTATGCATATCTTTAATAGGAAACATATTCTCAAAAAATGTTGCATCACGAGATTACATAGTAGTATCGACATGCATATCAACTACCTCAGATTGAACTACTAAAAATCTATAACCTACGCTCCACAGAGCATAACCTAGAAAGATACAATCCAGTGTCTTTGGTCCGAGTTTGCGCTTCTTAGTAATTGAAATATTGACTTTTGCCAAACATCCCCATGTGCGCAAATACGAAAGTGATGGTTTTCTCCTAACCCACTCCTCGTAAGGGGTTTTCTCTTTATTCTTGTTAAGAACTCTATTCAGGACATGACATGAAGTCAACAAAGTCTCCCCCCACCATGCCTTTGATAAACCAATAGTGGCTAACATATAATTCACCAAGTCTGTCAGCGTGCGGTTTTTCCTCTCGGCAAACCCCGTTTGATTGGGGAGAGTAGGGAGGCGTCTTCTCATGAATAATACCATGTTCCTCATAGAATTCATCAAAGATTTTAGGAAAATATTCACCACCACGATCCGACCTAAGACGCTTGATCTTTCTCTCTAGTTGATTTTCAACTTCGACCTTATAAATTTTGAAGTAGTCTAAAGATTCATCTTTAGTTCGCAACAAATAAACATAGCAAAATCTAGTTGCATCATCAATCAGTGTCATGAAATATCTCTTTCCACCTTTTGTCAACACACTATTAATCTCGCATAGATCAGAATGTATGAGTTCTAGAGGTGCCAAGTTTTCTCCTCGACCACCTTGTGAGGCTTCCGATGTTGCTTTGATTGCACACAACCATGGCACTTAGAACCTTCGGCAATGGTGAAATTCGAAACTAAACTCAAACTGGATAGCTGAGACATTAAACCAAAATTAATGTGACATAAACAAGAATACCAAACACTAGTATCATCACTAACATTGCCACAAATATGGTTCACAGACTTATTAATGAAATCAGAAAGTGAAAAGCTGAACAAGCCCCCGCACTCATAGCCCTCACCAATAAATTGTCCAAAATTGGAAACAATTACTTTATTCGACTCTAGAACAACCTTAAACCCATCTCTGCATAAAAGGGAGCCGCTAACGAGATTCATGTTCATAGTAGGGACATGCTACACGTTCCTCAGCTGCACTATCTTCCCCGAAGTGAACCTCAGATCTACCGTGCCAACACCATGAACAGAAGCATGTGACCCATTTCCCATCAAGACGGAAGAATCCCGGGCGACCTGATAAGAAGTGAACATAGATATGTCATCACACACGTGAACATTAGAACCCGTATCAGTCCACCAACATGGATATTGAAGTACCGAAACAACAATAAAGAGATTACCGTACCCATCAGCATTGCTAGCGATCACAGTGGTGACATGATTCGCCTTTTTCTTGCGGTCTGCACGCTCTGGGCAGTCCTTAGAAAAGTGGTCAACCTCTCCACAGGTAAAGCAGCTTAGATCCGCTTTGTTCATTATCTTTTTCTTCTTGAAGGTTGTAGTCTTCTTAGGCTTATTGAAGGAGGGCTTGTTATTCCCTTTATTCTTGTTGTAGGGTTTCTTCTGCACCATGTTGGCGCTGGACTGACCCTCTCCTTTCTAAGTATTATACTTTGCCCGAGCTTTCTCCTCAACATCAAGAGACGCTATCAGGTTTTCAACTGATATCTCCTATCTGTTATGTATGAGAGTTGTGTCAAAGTTCCTCCATGACGAGGACAACTTAGCGATAATGCATGCAGCCACAAACTTGTCAGGTAAGACACACTTAAGGAGTTCAAAATCTTTCGTAATGCACTGTATCTCATGAGCTTGTTCAAGTACAGAACGGTTGTTCACCATCCTGAAGTCATGTAAGCTCTCATGATGTATAGTTCACTGCCTGCATCGGTTGCACCAAATTTAGGATTCAATGCATCCTAGAGCTCTTTTCCTGTGTGTTATGTGCATGTACACATCACACAAACGATCAACAAGAACACTGATACGTCTCCAACGTATCGATAATTTCTTATGTTCCATGCTACTTTATTGATGATACCTACATGTTTTATGCACATTATATGTCATATTTATGCATTTTCTGGAACTAACCTATTACAAGATGCCGAAGAGCCGGGTTCTTTGTTTCTGTTTTTGGTTTCAGAAATCCTAGTAAGGAAATATTCTCGAATTGGACGAAACTTTCGCCAGGGTCCTATTTTTGCACGAAGCTTCCGAAGACCGAAGAGATAACGATGGGGCCACGAGGCAGCCGGGGACAGTGGCGCGCCGCCCTGGCCGCGGCCCACCCCCCGGGCACCTCGTGTGGCCCCCGCGTTGCCCTTCCGCCTACTTAAAGTCTCCGTCGCGAAACCCCAGTACCGAGCCACGATACGGAAAACCTTCCAGACGCCGCCGCCGGAATCCCCATCTCGGGATTCGGGAGATCGCCCGGCACTCTGCCGGAGAGGATTCATCTCCAGGACTCTTCATCGCCATGATCGCCCGGAGTGATGATGAAGTAGTTCACCCCTGGACCATGGGTCCATAGCAGTAGCTAGATGGTCGTCTTCTCCTTGTTGTGCTTCATTGTTGGATCTGTGAGCTGCCTAACATGATCAAGATCATCTATATGTAATTCTATATGTTGTGTTTGTCGGGATCCGATGGATAGAGTACTATGATTATGGTGATTATCAATCTATTGTTTATGTGTTGTTTATGATCTTGCATGCTCTCTTATTAGTAGAGGCTCTGCCAAGTTTGTACTCTTAACTCCAAGAGGGAGTATTTATGCTCGATAGTGGGTTCATGCCTCCATTAAATCGGGAAGGAGAAAGTTCTAAGGTTGTGGATGTCTTGTGCCACTAGGGATAAAACATTGATTCTATGTCCAAGGATGTAGTTGGATTACATTACGCACCATACTTAATGCAATTGTCTTGCTTAGCAACTTAATACTGAATGGGGTTCGGATGATAACCTGAAGGTGGACTTTTTAGGCATAGATGCGTTGGATGGCGGTCTATGTACTTTGTCGTAATGCCCAATTAAATCTCACTATATTTATCATATCATGTATATGCATTGTTATGCCTTTCTCTATTTGTCAATTGCCCACTGTAATTTGTTCACCCAACATGCTTTTATCTTATGGGAGAGACACCTCTAGTGAACTGTGGACCCGGTCCTATTCTTTACATAGCATACAATCTACTTTACTTGTTTCTTTTTCTTTGCAAACAAACATCTTCCACTGATACGCTTAATCCTTTGTTACGCAAGCCGGTGAGATTGACAACCTCATTGTTTCGTTGGGGCAAAGTACTTTGGTTTTGTTGTGCAGATTCCACATTGGCGCCGGAATCCTGTTGTTGCGCCGCATCACATTTCGCCACCATCAACCTTCAACGTGCTTCTTGGCTCCTCCTGGTTCGATCAACCTTGGTTTCTTTCGAGGGAAAACTTGCTCTGTGATACCTTCCTCTCTGGGGTTCCCAACGGACGTGTACATTTACGCGCATCAAGCCTTTTCTGGCGCCGGGGAGATCAAGACACGCTGCAAGGGAGTCTCCACTTCTCAATCTCTTTACTTTGTTTTTGTCTTGCTTTATTTATTTACTACTTTGTTTGCTGCACTAAATCAAAATACAAAAAATTAGTTGCTAGTTTTACTTTATTTTACTATCTTGCTCTCTATATCAAAAACACACAAAAAATTAGTTACTTGCATTTACTTTATCTAGTTTGTTTTATTTACTAATGCTAAAATGAATACCCCTGAAATACTAAGTTGTGTGACTTCACAAATGCAAATAATAATGATTTCCTATGCACACCTATTGCTCCACCTGCTACTACAGCAGAATTCTTTGAAATTAAACCTGCTTTACTAAATCTTGTCATTAAAGATCAATTTTCTGGTGCTAGTTGATGATGCTGCTGCCCATCTCAATAATTTTGTTGAACTTTGTGAAATGCAAAAGTATAAGGATGTAGATGGTGATATTATTAAATTGAAAGTGTTTCCTTTCTCATTAAGAGGAAGAGCTAAAGATTGGTTTCTATCTTTGCCTAAGAATAGTATTGATTCATGGACTAAATGCAAGGATGCTTTTATTGGTAGATATTATCCTCCCGCTAAAATTATATCTTTGAGAAGTAGCATAATGAATTTTAAGCAATTAGATACTGAACATGTTGCTCAAGCATGGGAGAGAATGAAAACTTTGGTAAAGAATTGCCCAACCCATGGATGACTACTTGGATGATCATCCAAACCTTCTATGCAGGACTAAATTTTCTTCGCGGAATTTATTGGATTCAGCTGCTGGAGGTACCTTTATGTCCATCACATTGGGGCGGCTACAAAACTTCTTGATGATATGATGATAAATTACTCTGAGTGGCACACGGAAGAGCTCCACAAGGTAAGAAGGTAAATTAGTTGAGAAACCTCTTCCTTGAGTGATAAGATTGATGTGATTATGTCTATGCTTAATGGTAGATCTAATGTTGATCCAAATAATGTTCCTTTAGCTTCATTGGTTGCTCAAGAAGAAAATGTTGATGTGAATTTCATTAAAAATAATAATTTCAACAACAATGCTTATAGGAACAACTCGGTAATAACTATAGGCCATATCCTTCTGCTAATGGTAATGGTTATGGTAATTCTTATGGGAATTCTTACAATAATAATAGGAGTGTACCCTCTGGTCTTGAAGCTATGCTTAAAGAATTTATTAGTACACAAACTGCTTTTAACAAATCTGTTGAGGAAAAGCTTGATAAAATTGATACTATTGCTTCTGATAGACTTGCCTCTGATGTTAATCTTTTAAAATTGAAAGTTATGCCTAATAATGATATTGATAATAAGATTACTACTACAGCAAATGCCATCCAAGTTAGAATAAATGAGAATATAAGATTAATGGCTGAACTGCGTGGGATAGAGAAGAAAATGAAAAACTAGCTAAAGAGAATAATATAGCTAAAGTTTGGACTATTACCACCACTAGTAATGCTAATTCTTCACATGTTGCTGCACCTCCTACTATCAATGGTAATATAATTGGTGTTGCAATGTTTCTACTCCTAGTGCAAAGCGAACAAAACTGCCTGAAATTGCTAAACTGCTGAAACTGCTTGTGATAAAACTGCTGAAATTTTTTCCAACCTTGGGAACAATGATCCCATTGCTGTAGCTCATAATGATTTAGATTTTGATGATTGCCACATCTCTGAAGTTATAAAGTTCTTACAAAAACTTGCTAAAAGTCCTAATGCTAGTGCTATAAATTTAGCCTTTACAAAACATATCACAAATGCTCTCATAAAAGCTAGAGAAGAGAAACTAAAACTTGAAACTTCTATTCCTAGAAAGTTAGAAGATGGTTGGGAGCCCCTCATTAAAATGAAATTCAATGACTTTGAATGTAATGCTTTATGTGATCTTGGTGCAAGTATTTCTGTTATGCCTAAAAAGATTTATGATATGCTTGACTTGCCACCATTGAAGAATTATTATTTGGATGTTAATCTTTTGATAATGTTGGAAACCTTTGGGAGGATTGATAATGTGCATATTACGGTTAACAATAACCTTGTCCCGTTGATTTTGTTGTCTTGGATATCGAATGCAATGCATCTTGTCCTATTGTGTTGGGAAGACCTTTTCTTCGAATTGTTATTGATATGAGGAAGGTAATATTAAATATCAATTTCTCAAGAAAGGTATGGAACACTTCCCTAGAAAGAGAATGAAGTTGCCTTTTGATTCTATTATTAGAACAAGCTATGATGTTGATGCTTCTACTCTCGATGTTACTTGATTTGCACTTTCAAGCCTAGGAAGGCGTTAAAGAAAAGCGCTTATGGGAGACAACCCATGTTTTTACCTACAGCAATTTTTTGTTTTGTTGAGTCTTGGAAGTTGTTTACTACTGTAGCAACCTCTCCTTATCATGTTTTTGTGCCAAGTAAAGTTTCTATGTCAAAGTTGATGTTATAATTGGGATCGCTGCGCAGAAACAGCATTGCTGTCTGTCACGACTCTGGGCACAGTTCTCTGTAGAAAATTCGAAAAAATCTACCAATTTACGAGCGTGATCCTCAGATATGTACGCAACTTTCATTAGTTTTGAGTTTTTCCATTTGAGCAAGTCTGGTGCCAGCTTTAAATTCGTCTTTACGGACTGTTCTGTTTTTTACAGATTCTGCCTTTTATTTCGCATTGCCTCTTTTGCTATGTTGGATTTATTTCTTTGATCCATTAATGTCCAGTAGCATTATGCAATGTCCAGAAGTGAAAATAATGATTGTGTCACCTCTGAATGTGTGAATTATTAATTTTGCACTAACCCTCTAATGAGTTTGCTTGAAGTTTGGTGTGAAGGAAGTTTTCAAGGGTCAAGAGAGAGTATGATATACTATGATCAAGAGAAGTGAAAGCTTGGGGATGCCCCCGTGGTTCACCCCTGCATATTTTAAGAAGACTCAAGCGTCTAAGCTTGGGATGCCCAAGGCATCCCCTTCATCGACAACATCATCGGTTCCCTCCCCTGAAACTATATTTTTATTCAATCACATCTTGTGTTCTTTACTTGGAGCGTCGGTTTGTTTTGTTTTTGTTTTTGTTTGAATAAAATGGATCCTAGCATTCACTTTGTGGGAAAGAGACACGCTCCGCTGTTGCATATGGACACATGTGTCCTTAGGCTTTACTCATAATGTTCATGGCGAAGTTTCTTCTTCGTTAAATTATTATATGGTTGGAATTGGAAAATGCTACATGTAGTAATTCTAAAATGTCTTGGATAATGTGATACTTGGCAATTGTTGTGCTCATGTTTAAGCTCTTGCATCATATGCTTTGCACCCATTAATGAAGAAATACATAGAGCTTGCTAAAATTTGATTTGCATATTTGGTCTCTCTAAGGTCTAGATAATATCTAGTATTGAGTTTTGAACAACAAGGAAGACGGTGTAGAGTCTTATAATGTTTACAATATGTCTTTTATGTGAGTTTTGCTGCACTTGTTCATCCTTGAGTTTGCTTCAAATAACCTTGCTAGCCTAAACCTTGTATCGAGAGGAATACTTCTCATGCATCCAAAATCCTTGAGCCAACTACTATGCCATTTGTGTCCACCATACCTACCTACTACATGGTATTTCTCTCCATTCCAAAGTAAATTGCTTGAGTGCTACCTTTAAAATTCCATCATTCACCTTTGCAATATATAGCTCATGGGACAAAATAGCCTTAAAAACTATCGTAGTATTGAATATGTACTTATGCACTTTATATTTTATTAAGTTGCTTGTTGTGCGATAACCATGCTTCTGGGGAACGCCATCAACTATTGTTGAATATCATGTGAGTTGCTATGCATGTCCGTCTTGTCTGAAGGATCTATCATTTTAGTGGTTGGAGCATGCAAAATTGTTAGAGAAGAACATTGGGCCGCTAACTAAAGCCATGAATCATGGTTGAAGTTTCAGTTTTGGACATATATCCTCAATCTCATATGAGAATAATAATCATTGCTACATGCTTATGCATTTAAGAGGAGTCCATTATCTGTTGTCCATGTTGTCCCGTATGGATGTCTAAGTTGAGAATAATCAAAAAGCGAGAAATCCAAAATGCGAGCATTCTCCTTAGACTTTTGTACAGGGCATGGAGGTACCCCTTTGTGACACTTGGTTGAAACATGGCATGCAAAGATCCGGTAGTCCAAGTTAAGGAGGACGAGGTGCGGGCACTATTAGTATACTATGCATGAGGCTTGCAACTTGTAAGATATAATTTTCATAACTCATATGCTTTATTACTAGTTGACAAAATTGTTTCATGTTTTCAAAATAAAAGCTCTAGCACAAATACAGCAATCGATGCTTTCCTCTTGAAGGACCTTTCTTTTACTTTTATTGTTGAGTCGGTTTACCTATCTCTTCCACCTTAAGAAGCAAACACTTGTGTGAACTGCATTGATTCCTACATACTTGCATATTGCACTTGTTATATTACTTTATGTTGACAATGTCCATGAGATATACATGTTATAAGTTGAAAGCAACCGCTGAAACTTAATCTTCCTTTGTGTTGCTTCAACACCTTTACTTCGATTTATTGCTTTATGAGTTAACTCTTATGCAAGACTTATTGATGCTTGTCTTGAAGTACTATTCATGAAAAGTCTTTGCTTTATGATTCACTTGTTTACTCATGTCATTACCTTTGTTTTGATCGCTGCATTCATTACATATGTTTACAAATAGTATGATCAAGATTATGATGGCATGTCACTTCGAAATTATCTTTGTTATCGTTTTACCTGCTCGGGACGAGCAGAACTAAGCTTGGGGATGCTGATACGTCTCCAACGTATGATAATTTCTTATGTTCCATGCTACTTTATTGATGATACCTACATGTTTTATGCACATTATATGTCATATTTATGCATTTTGGAACTAACCTATTAACAAGATGCCGAAGAGCCAGTTGCTTTTCTGTTGTTTTTGGTTTCAGAAATCCTAGTAAGGAAATATTCTAATTGGACAAAACTTTCGCCTGGGTCCTATTTTTGCACGAAGCTTCCGAAGACCGAAGAGATAACGAAGTGGGGCCACGAGGCAGCCGGGGGACAGGGTGGCGCGCCCCCCTGCCGCGCGGCCTACCCCCGGCACCTCGTGTGGCCCCCAGTTGCCCTTCCGCCTACTTAAAGTCTCCGTCGCGAAACCCCGGTCGAGAGCCACGATACGGAAAACCTTCCAGACGCCGCCGCGCGAATCCCATCTCGGGGGATTCAGAGATCGCCTCCGGCACCGCCGGGGAGAGGGATTCATCTCCAGGACTCTTCATCGCCATGATCGCTCCGGAGTGATGAGTGAGTAGTTCACCCACTGGACCATGGGTCCATAGCAGTAGCTAGATGGTCGTCTTCTCCTTGTTGTGCTTCATTGTTGGATCTTGTGAGCTGCCTAACATGATCAAGATCATCTATATGTAATTCTATATGTTGTGTTTGTCGGGATCCGATGGATAGAGAGTACTATGATTATGGTGATTATCAATCTATTGTTTATGTGTTGTTTATGATCTTGCATGCTCTCCGTTATTAGTAGAGGCTCTGGCCAAGTTTGTACTCTTAACTCCAGAGGGAGTATTTATGCTCGATAGTGGGTTCATGCCTCCATTAAATGTGGGACAGTGACAGAAGTTCTAAGGTTGTGGATGTGTTGTTGCCACTAGGGATAAAACATTGATTCTATGTCCAAGGATGTAGTTGTCGATTACATTACGCACCATACTTAATGCAATTGTCTGTTGCTTAGCAACTTAATACTGAATGGGGTTCGGATGATAACCTGAAGGTGGACTTTTTAGGCATAGATGCGGTTGGATGGCGGTCTATGTACTTTGTCGTAATGCCCAATTAAATCTCACTATATTTATCATATCATGTATATGCATTGTTATGCCTTTCTCTATTTGTCAATTGCCCGACTGTAATTTGTTCACCCAACATGCTTTATCTTATGGGAGAGACACCTCTAGTGAACTGTGGACCCCGGTCCTATTCTTTACATAGCATACAATCTCCTTGTTTTACTGTTTTCTTTGCAAACAAACATCTTCCACTCGATACGCTTAATCCTTTGTTACAGCAAGCCGGTGAGATTGACAACCTCACTATTTCGTTGGGGCAAAGTACTTTGGTTTTGTTGTGCAGATTCCACGTTCCTGTTGTTGGCAGCACAGACCATCATTTCAACGTGCCTTGCTCCTCTGGTTCAACCGGTTTCTTCAGGCATTCTTGATCTCTTTCCTTGGTTATGTTCGGTACACATACACGCGCGCATCAAACACTCAGAACACATCCAACGAAGAGAGTATTGGCTTCCCTGAACTTTTTCTGATCTTCATCAGATACAGTTCCTTCAGGTACGCCTTTACTAACTTTGAACACTTTTAGATGAATAAGCCATAGCGTGGCTATAATTAGCCACCTCTTAAAGTGCACACCGGTATACTTACTCGGCCTCAGCGCATCAGCAAAACCAGCCATTGTTAATTCAGGAAATTGCCTACAATTAGGTTTTTGGATTTCTAGATAGTTAGGCACAATTTCCATGATTAATTCCAGAATATTAAGCATGACGACAACAACTACTAACATGTGAAACTCAAACATACTAGATGCATTAATCAACATGAATAGTAGCAGGGAAAACGGTACAACATCCATCGCTAAACAGATCAATGTCGCACGTACCGGTCTGGTGGAGGTGGTGGTGGAGGTGTAGCAATAACGTTGTTGATGAAAACGTTGTTGACAACGTGTTGAAGTACACGGCGTTGAAGATGACGGTAGGCAGCACCGTCCCACTTGGACAAAAGACGACCCGTGATAAGAGCTTGAGCAGTCGCGTAGAGCGCTTCCCAAAAACCTAATTCTCCCTCTCCCTTACAGGATCGCAAAGGCGAGCGGTTTCGGAGACCTGCTCTCCCATTTTCTAGTGCACGCTGGCGGGCGGGATGGAGTATGCTACGATGGCGGCGCAAGCAGAGAGAGGTGGCAAAACCCTAACTCGTGTATCAGATGTGTTTCCACGGTAGCCTGGCAAGAGATTATATAGGCTCAGGAAACCTAGGCAACGTGGGCCACACCCATGTCGGACGTTCCGAGTCGGTTACAGATAGCCCACGATCCAGGAGCGACTCGAACCGACTAAGTGCGACGCGTCCGTCTAGGACTCTATTCGTTTCCCTGAACTGCAAAAAGAAAGGAAAGTCGTGTCGAGTCGAGACGAGACGAGCGAGGAGGAGGAGGAACACGTGTACCACTTCTCTTCTCACTCACTTACCAGTGGTGGAACGACCCGCCTTATAAGGTGGTCGAACTTCCTCCCAACTTTCCATATGGGACTAAAGTTCCCACCTCTCGCCACTCCCTTTTAAGCTGCCACCAAATTGGGCTCAAACTCACATGGGCTGCCAAATATGCAGGGCTTTGAGATTTATAGAAAAATCTGAAATCTAATATGGCTCATATGGACCCAATATTTCAACAGTTAGTGGGGCAAATCCGGTCCGCGAAGTGCTTCCATACCATGTAAGGGTACTTGGAAGTTTTGTAGTCACAGCCCGTAGAATCTGAACCTCCTTTTCACATTATTGAAGAATGAGGTCTAGACTTCTTTTTTCCCCTTTCGAACAACAGTGGTTTTACAAAAAAAAGTCCCTTAAGTATCTGTTGTCCAGACACTAAACACGATTTTGGAATACTTGGTATTAACTAAAACCAAGCACCCAAAGCGAGCCTAGTGATGCCACATGCCCGCGTGCTCCTTCTGAACAGTGTTTGCATCGGTTTGTCCAAAGAGTCGAGTCAACAATACATTACCATATTAGGGCAGCGTTGTGTGCTTTGAAGGCGACATCCACATTGCCATGGTTTGCGGTGGGGGACTTTAATGAAGCATTGTGGCAACACGAACATCTATCAATTTGTCCAAGGCCGGAGAATCAGATGGCATCGTTTCGTGATGCGTTGATGGTGTGTGAACTGAAGGATCTCTGGTTTGAGGGTTTACCCTTCACTTATGAAAATAGACGCAGTGCAAGGGCAAACGTCAAGGTGCGGCTAGATCGTGGTCTTGCAGATGATAGGTGGCATGACATCTTCTCAGATGCGGGAGTGGTGCACTTGGTTTCCCCATGTTCAGATCATTGCCCTTTACTTGTGAAGCTAGCGTGTGAGGATCGATCAGCACCTAGGCGAAGGTCGAAACGTTATGAAATAATATGGGAAAGAGAACATGCGCTACCTAGATAGTGGCGAATGCTTGGAGTGAACAAGGGATCAAGTCCTACCTTAGTGAGATCAATGAATCGTGAAAAAAGGTTATGGATGTACTGTATAATGGGGAAGTCGGAAGTTTGGGAATATTACTCGAGAATTATGAAGGATGAGACGGAAACTGGAAAGACTGTATGCGGACAATGCTCCTATGCAAGAAATTCGTGTGACGTCGGATGCTATGAATGAGTTACTTTGTAGAGAGGAGATGCTCTGGTTACAACGCTCACGTATCTCCTGGCTGAAGGAGGGAGATCGGAACACCAAATTCTTCCATAGGAAGGCGGTGTGGCGAGCACGCAAAAATAATATTAAATCACTCAAGGACCAAGATGGTGTGACTCAAGATACACCTAGTGAAATGGAACGGATGGCTACATCTTATTTCAAGACCGTGTACACAAGGGACCCATCTATCCAACCATCATCGGTGATTAACTTATTTGACAAGGTTATTTTATATGAAGTCAATGTGAATTTATGTCTGCCTTTTTCAGAAGAGGAGATTTCAGATGCTTGATACGTCTCAAACGTATCTATAATTTCTTATGTTTCATGCTACTTTTATAACAATACTTGCATGTTTTATACACACTTTACAACATTATTATACATTTTCCGGCACTAACCTATTAACAAGATGCCGAAGTGCCGCTTCTGTTTTCTACCGTTTTTGGTTTCAGAAATCCTACAAAGGAAATATTCTCGGAATTGGACGAAATCAACGCCCAGGGTCTTATTTTTCCACGAAGCTTCCAAGACCGAGGAGAAGGGGGCCACGGGGCGCACACTAGGGCGGCGCGCCTAGGGGGCCCGCGCGCCCTAGCATGTGGGGCCCCCGTGAGCCCCCCGACTCCGCCCTTCCGCCTACTTAAAGCCTTCGTCGCGAAACCCTCCTGCCGAGCCACGATACGGAAAACCTTGAGCGCGCCGCCACCAATCCCATCTCGGGATTTAGGAGATCGCCCCTCACTGAGAGGGGAATCATCACCGAGGGCTCTACATCATCATGCCCGCTCCGGATTGATGCGTGAGTAGTTCACCCTTGGACTATGGGTCTATAGCAGTAGCTAGATGGTTGTCTTCTCCGCTTGTGCTATCATTGTTTAGATCTTGTGAGCTGCCTAACATGATCAAGATGAATCTAGAATATTATGTCAAGTTGATTATCAATCTATCATATATGTGTTGTTTATGTTCTTGCATGCTCCCCGTTGCTAGTAGAGGCTCTGGCCAAGTTGATACTTGTAACTCAAGAGGGAGTATTTATGCTCGATAGTGGGTTCATGCCTTCATTTAATCTGGGACAGTGACGAAAGTTCTAAGGTTGTGGATGTGTTGCTACTAGGGATAAAACATCGATGCTTTGTCTAAGGATATTTGTGTTGATTACATTACGCATCATACTTAATGCAATTGTCTTGTTTACAACTTAATACTGGAGGGTGCGGATGCTAACCCGAAGGTGGATTATTTAGGCATAGATGCATGTGATAGCGGTCTATGTACTTTGTCGTAATGCCCTGATTAAATCTCATAGTAATCATCGTTGATATGTATTGAATCTTTATTTGTCAATTGCCCACCCGTAATTTGTTCACCCAGCATGCTAGTTATCTTATTGGAGAGACACCACTAGTGAACTTTGGACCCGGTCCATTCTTTTACATCTGAATACAATCTACTGCAATTGTTCTTTACTGTTTTTGCAAACAAACACCATCTTCCACTCGATCGTTTAATCCTTTGTTTTCAATGTGGGATTGACAACCTCATCTACGTTGGGGCAAAGTATCTTGATTGTGTTGCAGGTTCCACGTTGGCGCCTGTTTCACCGGTGTTGCGCCGCACTATACTCCTCCACCAACAACCTTCACGTGCTTCTTGGCTCCTACTGGTTCGATAACCTGGTTTCTTGAGGGAAACTTGCTTCTATACGCATCATACCTTCCACTTGGGGTTCCCAACGGACGTGTACTTCCGCGTATCAAGCTAAATTTTTAGGCGCCGTTGCCGGGAATGAAGAAAAGTTACACCACGAATCCTCACGACAATAAATTCCCGTTTGCGGAGATCATACTGCAAGGGGAGTCTCCACATCCAATCTCTTTACTTTGTTTTTGTCTTGCTTTACTTTATTTTATTTGCTGTCCTGTTTGCTTTATATCAAAAACACAAAAAATTAGTTGCTTTACTTTCTGTCTTATTTACTAGTTCTATATCAAAACACAAAAAAATTAGTTACTTGTCTTTATTCTATTTGCTTAGTTTACTTTATTACTGCTACAATGGGTACTCCTGAAAATACTAAGTTGTGTGATTTCACTAGCACAAATAATAATGATTTTATAAGTACTCCTATTGCTCCACCTGCTACTACAGCAGAATTCTATGAGATTAAACCTGCTTTACTGAATCTTGTTATAAGAGAGCAATTTTCTGGTGTTAGTACTGATGATGCTGCCCATCTTAATAATTTTGTTGAACTTTGTGAAATGCAAAAGTATAAGGATATAGATGGTGATATTATAAAACTAAATTGTTTTTTCTCACTAAGAGGAAGAGCTAAAGATTGGTTGCTTTCTTTGCCTAAGAATAGTATTGATTCATGGACTAAATGTAAAGATGCTTTTATTGGTAAATATTATCCTCCTGCTAAGATTATATCTTTGAGAAGTAGCATTATGAATTTTAAACAATTTGATAATGAACATGTTGCTCAAGCATGGGAGAGAATGAAATCTTTGGTAAAGAATTGCCTACCCATGGATCGACTACTTGGATGATCATCCAAACCTTTTTTGCAGGATTGAATTTTTCCTCGAGGAACCTATTGGATTCAGCTGCTGGAGGTACTTTTATGTCCATCACCTTGGGCGCCGCGACTAAGCTTCTTGATGATATGATGATAAATTACTCTGAGGCACACTGAAAGAACTCCTCAAGGTAAGAAGGTAAATTCGTTGAAGAAACCTTTTGGTGATAAGATTGATGCTATTATGTCTATGCTTGCAAATGGTAGATCTCATATTGATCCTAATAATGTTCCTTTAGCTTCATTAGTTGCTCAAGAAGAAAATGTTGATGTGAATTCCATTAAGAATAATAATTTCAACAACAACTATAGGCCATATCCTTCTAATAATGGTAGTCCTTATGGTAATTCTTATGGTAGATCTATTTTGCCTAATGAGGAAAAGATATTGGAAATTGAAAGAACTACTAATTAAGAGCTTTATGCAATCGCAATATGAGCAAAATCAATTGTTTACTAAAACTATGAATGAACAATCTGCCTTGTTGAAAAATATAGGAAATCAACTTGAAAATTTGAATGTGAAAATTTCTGGTTTGCAAACTAAACTTACAAATGCTGAAAATCGAATCTCATATATGTCTGAATCACAATCTTCTTTAATTAATAAAATGGCTGCTAAACCTGAGGATAATGATAAAAAATTTCTACAAGAAATGCCATCCAAGTTCGAATTAATGATAATATTAGAATGTTGGCTGAATTGCATGCTAGGTGGGATAGAGAAGAAAAAGAAAAACTTGCTAAAGAGAATAATGTAGCTAAAGTTTGGACTATTACCACCACTAGTAATGATGATTCTACACATGTTTCTTCACCTCCTACTATCAATGGTAAAATAATTGGTGTTGGCAATGTTTCTACTCCTAGTGCAAAGCGTGCAAAATTGCCTGAAACTGCTTGTGATAAAACTGCTGAAATTTTTCAAAATATTGGGGACAATGATTCCATTGTTGTAGATCATAATGGTTTAGATTTTGATGATTGTCATATTACTGAAGTTATAAAGTTCTTACAAAAACTTGCTAGAAGTCCTAATGCTAGTGCTATAAATTTAGCCTTTACAAAACATATTACAAATGCTCTCATTAAAGCTAGAGAAGAGAAATTAAAACTTGAAGCCTCTATACCTAGGAAATTAGAAGATGGTTGGGAGCCCATCATTAAGATGAAATTCAATGATTTTGATTGTAATGCTTTATGTGATCTTGGTGCAAGTATTTCTGTTATGCCTAAGAAAATTTATGATATGCTTGACTTGCCACCATTGAAAAATTGTTATTTGGATGTTAATCTTGCTGATAATTCTAAAAGAAACCTTTGGGGAGGATTGATAATGTTCGCATTACGGTTAACAATAACCTTGTCCCCGTTGATTTTGTTGTCTTGGATATTGAATGCAATGCATCTTGTCCTATTGTGTTGGGAAGACCTTTTCTTCGAACTGTTGGTGCTGTTATTGATATGAAAGAAGGAAATATTAAGTATCAATTTCCTCTCAAGAAAGGTATGGAACATTTCCTAGAAAGAGAATGAAGTTGCCTTTTGATTCTATTATTAGAACAAATTATGATGTTGATGCTTCTTCTCTTGATAATACTTGATTTGCACTTTCTTTCGCCTAGCCGAAAGCGCGTTAAAAAAGCACTTCTTGGGAGATAACCCATGTTTTATTTTATTTACTGTATTGTTGAGTCTTGGAAGTTGTTACTACTGTAGCAACCTCTCCTTATCATGTTTTTTGTGCCAAGTAAAGTCTCTATGGTAAAGTTGATGCTAGATTTGGATTGCTGCGCAGAAACAGAATTGTGTCTGTCACGAATTCGCGCAGAACTCTCTAAAAAAAACAAAAAAATCTGCCAATTTACGTGCGTGATCCTCAGATATGTACGCAACTTTCATTAGTTTTGAGTTTTTCAGTTTGAGCAAGTTAAGTGCCTCTGTAAAATTCGTCTTTACGGACTGTTCTGTTTTGAGATTCTGCCTTTTATTTCGCATTGCCGCTTTTGCTATGTTGAATGAGTTTCTTTGTTCCATTAACTTTCAGAAGCTTTGTGCAATGTCCAGAAGTGTTAAGAATGATTATGTCACCTCTGAATATGTGAATTTTTGATTATGCACTAACCCTCTAATGAGTTTGCTTGAAGTTTGGTGTGGAGGAAGTTTTCAAGGGTCAAGAGAGGATGATACAATATGATCAAGAAGAGTGAAAGGTCTAAGCTTGGGGATGCCCCGGTGGTTCATCCCTGCATATTTTAAGAAGACTCAAGCATCTTAAGCTTGGGGATGCCCAATGCATCCCCTTCTTCATCGACAACTTATCAGGTCACTTCTAGTGAAACTATATTTTTATTCCATCACATCTTATGTTCTTTACTTGGAGCGTCTGTTTGCTTTTATTTTTGTTTTGGTTTGAATAAAGTTGTATCCCACCATCCTTATATTGGAGATATTACGCTCCGCTTTTTCATATGGAACACTTGTGTTCTTAATTGTGCTTTAATGTTCATGGCGAAGGCTGAAAATTGCTTCGTTGATTGCTATTTGGTTGGAATCAGAAAATGCTTCATATGGTTTGGAATAACTGGACAATTGTTTTGAGCTCTCATTAGATCATGTTTAAGCTCTTGCATCATGTAGTTTAATCTATTAGTGGAGAACTACCGTAGAGCTTGTTAAAATTTGGTTTGCATGATTGGTCTCTCTAAGTCTAGATATTTTCTGGTAAAGTGTTTGAACAACAAGGAAGACAGTGTAGAGTCTTATAATGCTTGCAATATGTTCTTGTGTAAGTTTTGTTGTACCTGTTCATACCTGTGTTTGCTTCAAACAACGTTGCTAGCCCAAACCTTGTACTGAGAGGAAATGCTTCTCGTGCATCCAAACACCTTGAGCCAAAACCATGCCATTTGTGTCCACCATATCTACCTACTATGTGGTATTTTTCTGCCATTCCAAAGTAAATTACTTGAGTGCTACCTTTAAAATTTCATTCCTTTATCTTTGCAATATATAGCTCATGGGACAAATAGCTTAAAAACTATTGTGGTGATGAATATGTAGTTATGGGTCTTAGTTCTTAACTATAAGTTGCTTGTTGAGCGGTAACCATGTTTCTGGGGACGCCATCAACTTTTAACCTTTGTTGGATATCATGTGAGATGCTATGCATGTTCGTCTTGTCTGAAGTAAGTGTGATTTCATGATCAAATGGTTTGAGTATGCATGTGTTAGAGAGGAACATTGGGCCGCTAACCAAAGCCATGTATCATGGTGGAAGTTTCAGTTTGGACATACAACCTCAATCTCTTATGAGAATATTATCTGTTGTTGAATGCTTAAGCATTAAAAGAGGAGTCCATTATCTGTTGTCTATGTTGTCCCGGTATGGATGTCTAAGTTGAGAATAATCAAAAGCGAGAAATCCAATGCGTGCTTTCTCCTTAGACCTATGTACAGGCGGCATAGAGGTACCCCTTTGTGACACTTGGTTGAAACATATGGCATGCAATGATAATCCGTGTTATCCGAGCTGATTAGGACAAGGTGCGCTATGCATGAGGCTTGCAACTTGTAGGAAGTATTATGCATAGCACATATGAATTATTACTACCGTTGACAAAATTGTTTCTATGTTTTCAAAACAAAAGCTCTAGCACAAAAATAGTAATCCATGCTTCCCTCTACGAAGGGTCATTCTTTTACTTTATGTTGAGTCAGTTTACCTACTTCTTTCTATCTTAGAAGCAACAGTTGTGTTAACTGTGTGCATTGATTCTTACATGTTTACTTATTGCACCTGTTATACTACTCTATGTTGACAAATATCCATGAGATATAGATGTTACAAGTTGAAAGCAATTGCTGAAAATTAATCATCCTGTGTGTTGCTTCAATGCATTCTACTTTGAATTTATTGCTT
Source organism: Lolium multiflorum (assembly GCA_030979885.1). Lineage (NCBI taxonomy): Eukaryota > Viridiplantae > Streptophyta > Magnoliopsida > Poales > Poaceae > Lolium > Lolium multiflorum. Next base: position 106,382,561 of record CM061747.1, read on the forward strand.
ATGAGTTAGCTCTTATGCAAGTCTTGTTGATGCTTGTCTTGAAAGTCCTATTCATGAAAAGTTTTGCTATATGATTCATTTGTTTAGTCATCATCTTTTGTTAGCAATCTTTTGCTTCAGATCACTCCATTCATCTCATATGCTTTACAATAATGTTGATCAAGGTTATGTTGGTAGCATGTCACTTCAGAAATTATTTGTGTTATCGTTTACCTACTCGAGGCAGTAGGAACTAAGCTTGGGATGCTTGATACGTCAAACGTATCTATAATTTCTTATGTTCCATGCTACTTTTATAACAATACTTGCATGTTTTATACACACTTTACAACATTATTATACATTTTCCCACTAACCTATTAACAAGATGCCGAAGTGCAGTTGCTGTTTTCTGCTTTTTGGTTTCAGAAATCCCACAAAGGAAATATTCTTAATTGGAAATCAACGCCCAGGTCTTATTTTTCCACGAAGCTTCCAGAAGACCGAGGAGAAACGAGCCACGGGCGCCGCCACACTAGGGCGGCGGCCAGGGGGCCGCGCGGCCCAGCGTGTGGGGCCCCGTGACCCTCCGACTCCGCGCCCTTCCGCCTACTTAAAGCCTTCGTCGCGAAACCCTCACCGAGAGCCACGATACAGAAAACCTTCCAGACGCCGCCGCCGCCAATCCCATCTCGGGGGATTCAGATCGCCTCCGGCACCCTGCAGAGGGGAATCATCACCGGAGGGCTCTACATCATCATGCCCGCCTCCGGATTGATGCATGAGTAGTTCATCCTTGGACTATGGGTCCATAGCGTAGCTAGATGGTTGTCTTCTTCGCTTGTGCTATCATTGTTTAGATCTTGTGAGCTGCCTAACATGATCAAGATCATCTATTTGTAATGCTACATGTTGTGTTTGGTGGGATCCGATGAATCTAGAATATTATGTCAAGTTGATTATCAATCCATCATATATGTGTTGTTTATGTTCTTGCATGCTCTCCGTTGCTAGTAGAGGCTCTGGACAAGTTGATACTTGTAACTCCAAGAGGGAGTATTTATGCTCAATAGTGGGTTCATGCCTCCATTTAATCTGGGACAGTGGCAAGTTCTAAGGTTGTGGATGTGTTGCTACTAGGGATAAAACATCGATGCTTTGTCTAAGGATATTTGTGTTGATTATATTACGCACCATACTTAATGCAATTGTCTGTTGTTTACAACTTAATACTGGAAGGGGTGCGGATGCTAACCTGAAGGTGGATTATTTAGGCATAGATGCATGCTGGATAGCGGTCTATGTACTTTGTTGTAATGCCCTGATTAAATCTCATAGTAATCATCGTTGATATGTATTGAATCTTTATTCGTCAATTGCCCACCTGTAATTTGTTCACCCACATGCTATTTATCTTATTGGAGAGACACCACTAGTGAACGTGGACCCGGTCCATTCTTTTACATCTGAATACAATCTACTACAATCATTGTTCTTTTGTTCTTTGCAAACAAACACCATCTTCCACTCGATACATTTAATCCTTTGTTTTCAGCAAGCCGGTGAGATTGACAACCTCAACGTTACGTTGGGGCAAAGTATCTTGATTGTGTTGTGCAGGTTCCACGTTGGTGCCGGTTTCACTGGTGTTGCGCCGCACTACTCCTCCACCACAACCTTCACGTGCTTCTTGGCTCCTACTGGTTCGATAACCTTGGTTTCATACTGAGGGAAACTTGCTTCTATACGCATCATACCTTCCAGTTGGGGTTCCCAACGGACGTGTACTTCGCGCGTATCAATGCTATATTTCAAAACGGTCCACTAAAGGCGCCTGGACCTGATGGCTTTCCTGCAAGGTTCTACCAAAGGAATTGGGGTGTTCTCAAGAAGAAAATTATTCAAGTTGTTCTGAAGTTTTTTGATACAGGTGTGATGCCAGAGGGCATTAATGATACGTCCATAGTTTCGATACCCAAGGTTGATAACGCTAAGGCGCTGAAAGATTTCTGGCCAATAAGTTTATGTAATGTTCTATACAAGATAATTTCTAAGCGTTTGGTGAACCGGCTAAGGCCAATCTTGGGCGACGTTGTGTCAGAAAATCAGAGTGCATTTGTCCCAGGGCGTCTTATCACGGACAATGCACTATTAGCCTTTGAGTGCTTGCATTATATTGAGCATAGGACGACATCGCAAAACTCTTTTTGTGCCTATAAGTTGGACTTGTCAAAAGCATATGATCGGGTTGATTGGATCTTTTTGGAGGAAGTGATGCATAAGATGGGATTTTCTCGCCAGTGGATACAATGGATAATGTTGTGTGTGATCACGGTGAGGTATTTTGTGAAATTTAGTGGAAGCCTGTTGGAAGCGTGTTCCCCCGCAAGGGGCCTTATAAAAGGTGATCATTTGTCTCCGTTTTTATTTCTCTTTGTTGCTGACGGTCTCTCTGTGTTGCTACAGACTGAAATCAATACAAGAGGGATCTCACCAATTAAGATATGCAGAAGGGCGCCTGGAATTTTGCATCACCTTTTTGCCGATGATACATTACTGTTCTTTAAAGCGGAGTGTAACCAAGCAGAACAGTTTAAACATGTAATAGATACATATGCAGTGGCTACAGGACAGTTGATTAATGATGCCAAGTGCTCCATCATTTTCAGCCCACACTGTAACGATGAAGTTCAAAATGGTATTATAAATATACTGCATATACAGAAGGACAAGTTTGAAGAGAAGTACCTTGGACTGCCAACGCCAGAAGGTAGGATGAACAGAGGAAAATTTGGTAGTCTGCAGGCCAAGATTTCGAAGAGATTGATGATGTGGGGTGATCTCTCTCAAGGTGGCAAGGAAATTCTGATAAAGGCTGTGGCGCAGGCCCTGCCTACATATATCATGGGGTATTTAAATTCTGATGTCGGTTTGTGATGATCTCACAAAACTAATTCGTGATTTCTGGTGGGGTGCGGAGAGGGGTAAAAGGAAGACACGCTGGATCAGCTGGGACATTCTTGTCCGATCGAAACCCCATGGCGGTATGGGGTTCAGGGATATGCGCATATTTAATCAAGCATTACTTGCACGTCAAGCATGACGACTTATTCAGCGACCGAACAGTTTGTGTGAGAGAGTCCTCTGAGCAAAATACTACCCGCAAGGAAATTTCGTGGACACGGTGTTCACAGGTAGCCCATCACCTACATGGAGTGCTATAACTTATGGTTTGGAGTTGTTAAAACGTGGGTTAATATGGAGAATCGGTAATGGCGATCGGTTAGAATTTGGCGTGATAATTGGATTCCAAGAGGTGAGGAGTTGCGCGTGATTGGACCTAAGGGGCGGTCAAGGCTAATTAGGGTGGCCAGTCTACTCGATAATCATGGAAATTGGGATGAAGATCTAGTGCGAAAAACCTTTTCGCCAATCGACGCTGACGTTATTCCGAGAATTAAAACTTCCCACAGGAGGCCTGATGACTTTTTAGCATGGCAACATCAGAAGAATGGATGCTTTTTTGACTGCAATGCTTATCATATGGGACTTCGGTTGGCTCAGCAAGATCGGCAGCCAGCTGCTAGTAGTGGGGCACCTCTAGGAGATAAACAAATATGGAAGAAAGTATCGAAGTGCAACATCCCAGAGAAAGTCTGCATTTTTGCATGGAAGGCATTGTCTAACGCTTTACCTATAGAACATAATAAGAGAAGAAGGCACATTCCAGGCACATGAGAGTGTCATATATGTTGGCATGTATGTGAGGACACATACCATGTTCTGATGCAGTGTCGGCATGCTGCTGTGCTTTGGTCGGCAATGCGTGAAGTGTGGATGATACCCAAGGTATCAGACATAAACTGTGGTGCTAACTGGTTTGAGGTTTGGCTTTTATCAATGCCGGTGGATGATGAGGACATCTCTATGATAGATACAACCAATACTCCTACAACCACATCTCAGGTACATTCGTTACTAGGAATCCTTCCTGATATATATGAGAATATGATGCTGCCTAAATCAAATGTATTTATATTATTTAGGAATGGATCCAGCATGTACGCCAAGCATTGGATTAGGAACGTGCATGGAGATGGCAGCAGACCTGCAAGGATTCAGGATGGCGTTGCAAGGATTTCAGAACATTGAAGCCACCATAGTGAAGCAACGATGCTTGGATGAATTATACAAGTTACTCCATCATAAAATTCGTCCAAAGAGTTATTTTTGGTGCTGCGTCACCTTATTTAATGGGCCAGGCCCATGTATTTTTGGATTAGGTATTTTAGGGGATTTTAAGAGGCCATATAAGTGGAGGAAGGCCCATTTAGGGTTTTTGGCCAACCCTAGCTGGTTGGACGAAAATCCCTTGACTTCCCCATATATATCCCTCTGTAGCCGTCATTAGAACTTGGATTTTGATTAGATTAAAAGTTAGCCAATTGTTGCAACTTCGTGTACTTCTTTTGAGGCCAACGCCCAGAACAAGACCGACTATTCGGAATCCCACCATTATCAATCAAGCTTTCATCTCTATTCGCAATATTCTGATTGCATCTTTAGTTCTTACTTGTTCTCGATTTCAGGTAGGAATTAAGACCCTTGTTGGTCAGCTGATCGTGCATCCGCAAGATCAGTAACTCGGAGATTGTCCTAGCGATTGCATTGGCGCACGAGCTTTGCACGTGTAGTCGGATCGTCAAGCACGAACTCCACCAACAAATCGACATTATCCACGTCTCATCGAAAGATCGGACACCTTTGCCCTATCAAGTGGTATCAGAGCAACTCCAATGATATATGTTTATGGTCTATTCCGATGGATCCTCCTTTATCCTTGTCACATGCTAGAAACAAGATTGCTGAACTAAAATGTTTAAACAGTGTTTATGCCCCTGATTTTACTTTTAATTTAGTTGGGCGGTATGACATAGCAGATATTTTTATGGTGCATAGGATTTGCATCATGTGTGATGATTCTTCTAGTCGATGCTCCAACAAACCTGAATTTGTGAATATGCTTTCTCATTTTGATATGACCTCCAATGTTGGTATTCATTCTATGCCAAATAACTTGCTGCAAAAGTGTTCAATTCAACATTGTGTGGCTAGTAAATTTGAGACCTTACATTTTGGTTTACCAACTTTGGGATGGTTTAATGATGAGCATTATAATTTGAAAGGAGTTAATATGTGCTTCACTTATATCTGCAAATTGAGTTGTGATAAATTTTTAATGGGGACTAATAACCTTCTACGCTACTACAATACTGGAATATGTACAAACTTAAATGGGAAACATGAGAGATCTGTTAAAACGGATGACATATACATATACCATGCATATACCTTGTCTCTTTTGTTAGCATGTTTACAGAATAAACATCGCCGAGGACGGCTTTTCTTTCAAGAAAGGGAGGATGATGAGGACATGATTACCTGCGATTTCAAGGCATATTTTGGTGAAAAAGATGAGACTACGTCGAGGACGACTTCAATTCAAGTAGGGGAGGATGATGAGGACATCTCTATGATAGATACAACCAATACTCCTACAACCACATCTCAGGTACATTCGTTACTAGGAATCCTTCCTGATATATATGAGAATATGATGCTGCCTAAATCAAATGTATTTATATTATTTAGGAATGGATCCAGCATGTACGCCAAGCATTGGATTAGGAACGTGCATGGAGATGGCAGCAGACCTGCAAGGATTCAGGATGGCGTTGCAAGCGAGGATTTCAGAACATTGAAGCCACCATAGTGAAGCAACGATGCTTGGATGAATTATACAAGTTACTCCATCATAAAATTCGTCCAAAGAGTTATTTTTGGTGCTGCGTCACCTTATTTAATGGGCCAGGCCCATGTATTTTCGGATTAGGTATTTTAGGGGATTTTAAGAGGCCATATAAGTGGAGGAAGGCCCATTTAGGGGTGTTTTTGGCCAACCCTAGCTGGTTGGACGAAAATCCCTTGACTTCCCCCATATATATCCCTCTGTAGCCGTCATTAGAACTTGGATTTTGATTAGATTAAAAGTTAGCCAATTGTTGCAACTTCGTGTACTTCTTTTGAGGCCAACGCCCAGAACAAGACCGACTATTCGAATCCCACCATTATCAATCAAGCTTTCATCTCTATTCGCAATATTCTGATTGCATCTTTAGTTCTTACTTGTTCTCGATTTCAGGTAGGAATTAAGACCCTTGCTGGTCAGGCTGATCGTGCATCCGCAAGATCAGTAACTCCCGGAGATTGTCCTAGCGATTGCATTGGCGCACGAGCTTTGCACGTGTAGTCGGATCGTCAAGCACGAACTCCACCAACAAATCGACATTATCCACGTCTCATCGAAAGATCGGACACCTTTGCCCTATCAGTGGAGTTATGTAGTCGTGTCCTAATGATTGCTTGGAGAATTTGGCATGCTCGGAATGAGGTAACTCATGATAAACCACTCCCGGCAGTGGAAGGTTCTAGGAACTTCATTTGTAGCTACATACACTCTTTGGAGAATATCAAACATGCAGCGCCCGAGAAAATTATCAAGGGGAAGACACCCATTGGTGATGTGCATAGGGAGATGCTGGTGCCAAAAGATTCCATCTTGCATGCGTTGTGGAGCAAACCTCCTGATGGAATCAGTAAGCCCAATGTTGATGGTTCATTTGTGGCACAAGATGGATCGGCAGGGGCTGGTATAATCTTGCGGCGTAGTGATGGGTCTGTTATTTTTTCAGCTTGTAAGTCCCTTCCCTTCTGCTCATCGGCTCTTGATGCAGAGATTCATGCAAGCCTTGTAGGGATCAGGTTGGCTCTTGATATTAGCCAGGAGAATTTTGTGGTTGAAGCTGACAGGGTGGAGCTCGTCAAGATGGCTACAAGCACTGTCAAAGATGCAGTTCTAGGACACTTGGTGCAGGATCTGTGTTTCCTCCCATCTTCAGAGCGTATTGTGCCCTTTTCTAAAATTTCAAGATTATGTAATAGTGTTAGTCATGAGTTAGCTAGATTTGGTAGGCAAGATAAGAGAACTCAAGTTTGGTTAGGTTCAGTTCCTGATGTTTTACGGGACTGCGTCGATCGGGATTGTAATAACTCTATTATCTAATTAATACAATTCCATTTGCCCCGCAAAAAAACAATACATTACATTTAGAGTGGGTTAAATTTAGGTAAGGTAGAAGGCTCAGATGAAGTTTGAAGATTTGAGAACCCGAGATATAATTAGTAAAAAGGATGAATGAAGAAATGAAAAAGAAGAAGATGAAGAAGAAGAAGAAATATTTTTCACAACCCATGAATTCGAAAACAGGAACGAACCGCACATGATGATGCCACGATGGAGGACCGAACAATCAGTCCGGACTGCGGCGCGTGCATGCATGGGTGTGACCGATCGAGGAGCGCGACGCGCAGAAGGTAGGAGTACGAACGGAGGCGTGACTGGCTGTTCCCCGATGCCGACCGACAGACGGGCGACCAGACGAAGACCGTGTCGTGTGGCGGAACGGACGGGTGTGATCCATGGATCGATGGGTTCGTGACACGGACCGATCGGCCGGTCAGGTACGTACGGTGGTGGCGCGCTCGGCACGCGTGTAAGCGCTTGCGCCCGTACGTGTACCGCCTGCCGCCATTCGGTAAGCGCGCGCGAGCGCGTCGACAAGATGTAGCGCCGCACATGGGCGTAGATGCAGCATACGGAACGGAGGTGATCAACATGCACGCATGTGCGTACGCAGCCATGCATGGTTGGTTCTCGGTGACCAAGGTACGTCCTTGTGTCGATCGACGATTGACGCCTGACGAGATGGAACACGATCGTCGCTACGTATTGGTTGGCTGGCCTCAGGTGGCCAGGTGTACCCCTCTACTGGCCGTGGTACGTCGTCTTTTGGGTTTCGTCGGCGCGCGCGCGCGCGCGCGCTTGTTAATTTGCTTGCTCTGCTCTGTGCGTGTCGCGTGAGACCCGTTTCTTGCCCTAGCTAGCACATGTGCGTTGCTCCGGCCGCCGGAGAACGGCGGGGTTAACCTCGGCCATGGCCAGCTGCATGGAAATGCAGATTATTAAGAAAACAAACAAGACAAGCAGTGCATTACCTCAATGGAGGCACTGGCCTGCGAGTTCTCAGGGGGAAAGCCCCACACACTTCTGGAACCGTCCATGGTGTCTCTCTCTGCGTCACTCCCTGACCCTCCATGGAGGCATTATCTAGGAGCCTCTTAAGACTTAAATCCTTGCTTACTTTTCTCATATTTCACTAGTGGAAAAACGCTGATCAATACCGGTTCCAGAGGGCCATTTGCACCGGTTTAGCAACCGGTATAAAATATCCGGTGCAAAAGGCCCCCCCTTCCTCCCTTCACGAACCGGTATAGATGGCCCTCACGTGGGCGCCCAGAGAGCGCACGTCGATGGACCTTTCTGCACGTTTGTACTACAAACCGGTGGCAAAGGTAGGCTGCCTCGGCAGGAAAAACGAGAATCTCCGCCGTGGCAGAATCAGGGTTTAGGGTTTCGTAGGGGTTTAGGGGTATCGGAGCGTTTCATATCGCGTCGATGCACCGGAAATGCGTTTGGGTTTACGTAGTACATGAAGATCAAGGTGATGCATATAAAGTTGGTGCATATAATATAACACACATGTAATTGCATAAGTAGTACTCTCCGATGCAAATCAAGTCGATGCACCATAGTACAAGCATGAAGATCGATCTATTACACACATGTACCATAGTGGTACACTCCGAGTCAAACTATATATACACACAAAGCAATCGAGGAGCTGGAGAAGATCTTTATGCATAATGGTACTCTCCGGATGGTGGTATGACTTCCCGAAGGAAAAATCCCGCCAATTCATCGCCGATTGCTTTGAAGCGCTCCTCGATTCCGATCTTCTCCCGCTTTCTTCTCAACTGTAAAAGAATAAGATGAATACATGAGCTATGTGTGTTATATCAAATCACAAATCAAACAATTATTACTGAAACTCAGCACAACTTATGGTAAGAAAATAAATTTGTGAATATTATTTTCGTACCTCTCTATTTCTTTCATTATTCGCTCTCTCGCTGACAATTCTGTGGATGTACTCGCAAACGTAGTATCCACATAGATTAGTCCCCGGTGGTTGTTTTGCGCATTTCTGTACAGAATATAATTCAGTCAAACAATAATGAAGTATGATAAAGGTGTGTGGACCTAGGTAGTACTACTTACTTTGTTCGCACGCCATATCAGCTTCGGTTTCCAATCATGGGACTGATCTTCCTTGATGAAAGTTTCCCATACGCTGCCCGACAAAAGAAAATGCACAAAAGAGTTATCAATCAGTTGATATCAGGAAACTAACAAAAAAACCGATAAGAATTTGAATTACCTTTTGAGCATAAGAAAACAAGACTTGTATTGTATAGGCTCTTTGGTTAGTGAGTCAAAGACTTCAACTTCTCCTTCGTACATTTTAATGACGATAAGAATAAAGTGAAACCTGCGCACGTTTAAATATGTAGTGTCATATATATAAGTGAGCAAAATAGAATGTGTTATAAGAGAGTAACACTCACTGGAAGTTGTAAGGCCAAAGTATTGTCTTTTTGTCACGTTGTCGCTTCAAAAACCTTAGCAAAGTCTCCGGTGTATCCCTGTTATAGAGGGGTTCTTCTATGGTCTTGACATGCATTGTGTCCGGGTCAATGAACCCAATGTCCTTGATTTCATCCCTTTTGCATTCGAGCATCTTCATTCTGCATAACATAGCGCACAAAAGATTATAATTTGCAGATAATCAAGGAGCTGAGCTAAAGACTTCTCAAATTATATAAATAAATCACTTACAGACAATAGCAACTGACGATAGATTTGTCGAGGGCCCGAAGATTGTATAACTGGAAAAGCTCGGAGAAGTCAACGCTCACAGAGTATTCTTGGAAGTAGTGCTCTTCCTTAACTCGCACCATGATAGTCTCCATCCCTCCCTTTGCGGCAACACCGTACCACGTATGCAAGTTACGCATACTTGTTGGTAGCTTGCTGAGATTCTCGACCAAATCTTTCCCTTGAACATATTGATATACTACCTTAGCCATGGCGTAATCGGTTGAGATTTGTCGAGAACTTTGAACGGCCTTCTCGTCAAACACCTTTAGAGGGGGACCGATTTAACGGGTTGTTCTCCGAGCTGGTAGACTTGGTGTATCCCTTTTATCTCCTTGATACCCGAGCTGGTAGTGGGGTTTTTCGCCTCCATCATTTGGTCGTACGACCTTTCAATAGAACGCCTATAGTCAGATGGCGGCGATGGTTCAGGGTTATATAGATTCTCGACGGTACGATAAACCTTCACCGGATCTAGTGTCTTCTCAAAAGGTATCTCTGGCTCTTTCTTAGCAAAAAAGGCCCTCAGCTGGGACTCAACGGCTTCCTGGTTTTCCTCGGGAGTTTTTTCCCAAGGTAACTTCTCAATAGGCGGCAGTGGTTTCTCCTTTCTAGATCTCTTCTTAGGCGGCGTACCATTCCGCTTACCAGGCGCTGTCTTACGCGGAGGATCTCGAGGTGGTGGACTCATGCTGGGGTCCCTCTCAGGTAGGTATGGACTTTGCTGCTCATGTGGACTGCTAGGAGGAGGAGTCGAAGGCCTTTGATGCTCATGTGGACTGCTATGAGGAGTCGGTGGCCTTTGCAGAAGGACGACGTACTTCTTCGGCCATAGGGCGAAACCGTGCTTGACATCGGCAAGTGTCCTCTCATCGTCACCTCTAGGAATATCAAGCTCCACTGATTCAAAAGCCGGAACAACTTCATCCACCCCGACACGAACACAGCCAGGTGGAATGGGCATATGGTGGTGCGTTGCTCCTTCTTCACTTGGGTAAACATAACCGACCGCCACCTTAACAGACGCGGTTCCTGAATAACATATATAGCTCGCAATCTGTCTTCTCCGTGACATAATCCACGGGGTAGCTTCCTCCACACCCGTCAAGATGCGTGGAACCCACACTGCTTCTTCGCTGAGATGGGGCGGCATCGGCTTGAGGATCCCGTAGGAACATCGGCTGGTCGGTGGCCTCTGATTTTTCTCAAGCGCCTCCACCCTAGTTAACAATTCCGTTACAATGTCGGCGTCTTCTTCTTCTTCCGCGAACGGCTTCTATAAGTGTCAGCGGACTCCGGGAACGCTTCCTTCATGGTGAGACCTGGGCGAGCTCGTACCCGTCCAACGTGTTCAGGATTCCCCAGAGCGAGTGTCAGCTCGTCATTCTCTCTATCGGGAATGTACTCTCCCTCGAACCTGTTCAATTGCAGCTACAAGCTTCGGTACGATTTGCTCAATCTTTTCCTTCCATTTTCCCTTCGCAACGATCAGCCCTGTCTTTGGGTCCAACCCTGCCCCATGCGCGAACAACCAGAACTTGGACCGTTCGGGCCAGTCCCATGTCTGTGGAGTGATTCCTGCAGCCATCAGTTCATTTTCATACGCTATCCACCTCGGAATGGCAGTCTTGTAGCCACCTGACCCCATATGATGCCAAATTGTCTTCTTTGCAGCATTTTTCTTATTTGTGACCGATCGAGACACAAAAGTAGATGATTGCTTATACCTCTTAAATTCTTGCCAGTGATCCTTTATCTTCACTAGATTATCATCGAATACTGGATCTTCATTCTTATATTTGTCCCATAAATTTTTCTTCCAAGTCTGGAATTGTATGGCCATCTTCTTGAGAGTCCATTCCTTGACTTTATTCTTCTGGCCTTCCGTCATGTCTTCCGGTAGGCTGAAGCGTGTCAGCAGAGTTTCCCAAAGAAACTTTTTCATCGCGTCGTTGACATAACTAGCTTCATTGTCCGCTTTCTTCGGCTTATGCCACTCTCGAATGCTGATCGGTACATGGTCCCTAACAAGAACTCCAGCTTGACTTGTAAATTTGGTGCAGTGATCTTTGGGATGCACCGGTTCACCATTATCCTTAAATGCCGTGAGGGCTAACCTACCCTCGCCCTTTAGAACTCGCGTCGGGCCTCGTTTTGTTTTAACAGACTTGCTCGATGATCCAGAAGGCTAATAGAAAAATTATTCGTTAATAAGTGAAATACAAATAAATGAATGCATCTAGTGATATGAACATAGACTTGATACATAAATATACACCTCGGCGGAGTTTGTTATGGAAACTTCGTTGTCTCTTCTAACTTGTTCGGACTCAAGACCCTCGCCGAAATCATTCAGAAAGTCGGCAAAATCTGTTTCATCTCCATCAGCCCCACGGGCACTCTCATATATCAATTTCTGCACCGCTTCTTCCCCCTCCTCATCTCGGACGAAGGTGCCGTCCGCCATAGCTCAATGTCACTACAAAATTAAGAAAGCAATTATATTTCATTCATCTTGTCATGATCATATAACAGATTGCTAGATGGATAACAATTGAAATGAAGAAAGCAATAACCCTAACCCTAACCCACGGACTCGGCGTTCCTCCATGGACTCGGTGTTCCTCCATGGACTCGGTGTTCCTCCTCTCGCTCTTCTTTCTCTTAATCTACTACGGTGGTCCTATTTTTTCTTTCCCTAAATCTACAACGGCGGTGACCATCGACTCGTGCTCCGGCGTGCGGGTGCGCAGCCTCCACATCCAGAACGCGCTCGTCGGCCGCGTCCGCCCCTACCGCACTTCATCAGTAACTCCTCAATTTTATTTTCAAATGGCCCACATTTGCATGTGTTCTTCCACCACTCTATATTTCTAAAAAATGTTTCGTTGTTCATCGATTGTTTTCTCCGGAATTAATACTAATGCATGTTTGTCAAAAAATATTTATTTTTTCGAGAACACATACTACTCTTTTCTTTTACATTGACTTAGGAAAATAGGTACTCTAATATTCGCTGCCCCTTTTAACTCTTCAAACTCAACGGCGTCTCCTTCAGCCTCGACGACGCCGGCGGCGGGAGGGACGCGTCCATGGCCGCGGGAGCGGGACCGGGCAAGGCCAGCGCCGACTTCGAGTTCTTCCTCGCCGGGTGCTCCGCGGTGTCCACCATTCTCCCCGCCGACCAGCTCTTCTCCGGCGGCAAGCTCGTGCCGCTCCGCATCCCCACGACCTCGTCTACCAGCTCGACCGCTGACGGGGTGCCGACGCGGACCTAGACGGAGCACGGCCTCCCTCGATCTCCCTGGCGCACGGCCTCCACCACCGCGCACGCGCGGCTCGGCATTGGGTCGAACACCCTGCGGGCGTGACCTGGCCGGCGCCGAGGCGGAGGCCGGGAGCGCACAGCGAGACGCCGACCTAGACGGAGCAGCAGCGAGGCAGCGTGCAGCGCGCGGGCGAGGGCAGGACAAGGGGAGAGGGACGCCGACGGCGCCATGGTGCGGCGGCCGGCGTGGAGGACGTACGTACCTGCCGGCGCGCGCGGAGAGAGAGAGGAGTTCGACGGCGCGGTGCTCGACGGCGTGGACGACGGCGAGCGCGCGGACGATGGCAACGGCGACGGCGCGGAGTTCGACGGCGTGGTGCTCGACGGCGGCGACGTCGTGGTGCTCGACGGCGTGGACGACGGCGAGCGCGCGCTGTGAAGATTTTGGGGGATTTGGGGGAGATTTGGCCGCGGCTAAGTCAAAATGCTGGGAACGACCTTTGGCACCGGTTGGTGCCACCAACCGGTGCCAAAGGTTTTTTTTGTTTTTCTTTTTTCTTTTTCTGTTTTCTTTTCTTTTGCTGTTTCTTTTTCTTTTCTTTTTCTTTTCTGTTTATTTTTTCTTCTCTGTTTCTTTTCTTTTCTTTTCTATTTATTTTCTATTTATTATTTTCTTTTCTTTTCTTTTCTATTTATAGTTTCTATTGCTTTTATTTTTTGTTTTCTTTTCTATTTATTATTTTCTATTGCTTTTTTTTTCTTTTTTTCTATTTATTTTCTTTTCTATTTCTTTTTTATTTATTTTTTCTATTGCTTTTCTATTTATTTTTTCTTTTGCTTTTCTTTTTCTTTTCTATTTATTTTCTATTTATTTTTTTATTGCTTTTCTTTTTCTTTTCTTTTTCTTTTTTTTTTTTTTTTTTTTTTTTTTTTTTCTTTTCTGTTTCCTTTTCTTTTATTTTCTATTTATTTTTCCTTTTCTTTTCTTTTTCTTTCTATTTCTTTTCTTTACTCCGCCACGACGCCGTCCGCGCGGGAAAGTTTCCCGCCCCGACGTCGCGCGGGAAACTTGCCCGCCACGATGCCGCGCGTGGGAGAAAAAAGGCGAGAAAGAAAGGGTGGGAATACAATTTTGTTACGATTGAACTCGAATTAAAAGTAGCTCAACTGAAAATTAAGATACATGGCCAGATTTGAAGTCATTCAGTCATACTCGTGCCTATCCCTATAGTACTCGCCACTGTAGTCGTCGTAGTCGCCGTCATCATCGTCGCTGGCATCGGGGTCGCGGTAGTCGAACCTCGGGGAGAGCACGCGTGGGCTGGGACGAGGGTACGCAGGCGGGGGCCACGGTAGGCCATGACGCCCTGGAGAGTCCGGCCGCGCCACCACAGCCGACGGCCGGCCTCGTTGAAGTTCGAAGAGGCGGGCCGCCCTCTCGTGCCTGGCAAGCGCCCTCTCACGCCGATTGATGAAGAAGCTTTGCCAAGTCGGGCTGTAGTCGGGATGCCACTGGGGATTCCTCCGCTGCTCGCGTGAGCTCGAAGTAGTAGTGGTTCGTGATGGCCATCTCGCGCGCCACACCTAGAGGGACTGGAGGGACCGGTACGCCTCCGACGCTTAGCAACCAGCCGGTCGGGACGCGGTAGCCCGGGCAGGGGTAGTTCGAGGCGCAAAGCGCCTCCGCCTCCCGAGGGTTAGATATACGATGGAAGCCATGGGAGAGAATGATGAGGTTTGCAGATATGAGTCTAGATGTGATATGTAAATGGAGGCCAAGCCTACATATATATAGTGAAAAAATGGCGGGATGACGGAGGCGGTGAAAAAATAGGCGGGAAACCCTTTAGTACCGGCTGGTGGGTGCAACCGGTACTAAAGGTGGTTTTCTGTCATGTAACAAAGCTGTCGGTGGGATAAGGACGCGTGGGTAACCTTTAGTACCGGCTGGTGGGTGCAACCGGTACTAAAGCTGTCGGCATGATAAGGACGCCCTGCTCGATGAGATAAAGCATGTAGCGCACGACGCCCTGTCGAAGGAAGAAGACAAAGTAGAAGCGGCGCCGTGCCTATAAAAGGAGCATCGCCATGGCAAGCAGCTCAACAAGCCAACATGGATGGAGAGTTTCATCCCCATGGATGGAGGAAAGGGTTGGGAAATCTCCCGTGGCGGAACTTCTCGAAGATGCCCTTGGTGCACACGACCTATGGCATCTTCGGAAGTTCCGCCTCGGAAAAATTTCCCTGGAAGCCCGTGAAAGACTCCATCTCCTCTAACAATGTTGTGGAAGGATAGGGAAATCTCCCGTGGCGGAACTTCTCGAATATGCCCTTGGTGCACATGCCCTATATATGGCATATTCGGAAGTTCCGCCTTGGAAAAATTTCCATGCAAGCCCGTGAAAGCTCCATTGTTAACATCATTACACAAAAGTGATTTCCATATTGAGATACACAAGTTATGATCCCTATCTAGCTAGTTTTCCGAGTTTTCTTCGTCTGTTTCCCTTTCTGCGACGCAACCATGGACAATCTTCATTATTTAAGATGATGCTTGGGTCAGTTTTCACCTTGAAGGGTGGAATATCATCAAACTTATTATAATCTTCTGACATGTCTGTCTTGTCCTCTACTCCCACGATGTTTCTTTTTCCTGAAAGAACTATGTGCCGCTTTGGCTCATCGTATGATGTGTCCTCTTGCCTTTCTTTTCTTTCGATTTGGTAGACATGTCCTTCACATAAAAAACCTGAGCCACTTCACTGGCTAGGACGAATGGTTCGTGTCGTACCCTAGATTCTTGAGATCCACTGTAGTCATTCCGTACTGCGGGTCTACCTGTACCCCGTCTTTCAGGTTGAACCATTTGCACCGGAACAAAGGGACCTTGAAATTAGGTCCATATTCAAGTTCCCATATCTCCTCTATGTACCCATAATATGTGACCTTCTTCCCATTGTCATCTGCTGCATCAAAGCGGACACCACTGTTTTGGTTGGTGCTCTTTTTATCTTGGGCGAACGTGTAAAATGTGTTCCCATTAATCTCGTACCCTTGAAAAGTCGATATAGTCGAAGATGGTTGCTTGGCCAACAAGTATAGCTGCTCGTCATCAGTGGCATTCATGAGACGTGTTTGCAACCAACCGCCGAAAGTCTTCATGTGTTCTCCATCAATCCAATCTTCACGTTCCTCCGGGTATTTAGAGCGTAAGATATCCTTGTGTTCCTCTTTGTACGGAGCCACCGAGATGGAATTATGTAGAACTGTGTAGTGTGCTTGAGTGAAAGAATGTCCGTCCATACACGTTATTGCTTTCTTTCCTAGCGTGCCTTTTCCACGCAGTCTCCCCTCATAGCGTGATTCAGGAACACCGATCGGCTTAAGGTCAGGAATAAAGTCAACACAAAACTCAATGACCTCCTCTGTTCCATAGCCCTTGGAGATGCTTCCTTCTGGCCTAGCACGGTTATGAACATACTTCTTTAAGACTCCCATGAATCTCTCAAAAGGGAACATGTTGTGTAGAAATACAGGACCGAGAACGCCAATCTCTTCGACCAGGTGAACTAGGAGATGTGTCATAATATTGAAGAAGGATGGTGGGAACACCAACTCGAAGCTGACTAGACATTGGACCACATCCTTCTGTAAATTTTGTAGAGTAAGTGGATTGATCACCTTCTGAGAAATTGCATTGAGGAAAGCACATAGCTTCACAATGGGTACTCGAACATTTTCCGGCAGAAGCCCCCTCAATGCAACCGGAAGTAATTGTGTCATAATCACGTGGCAGTCATGAGACTTTAGGTTTTGAAACTTTTTCTCAGACATGTTTATTATTCCCTTTATGTTCGACGAGAAGCCAGACGGGACCTTGATGCTACTCAGGACTTCAAAATCTCTTCTTTGGTAAGAGCGTAGCTGGAAGGACCTTGATACTTCTCTGGATTCAGGTTGCTTCCTTCGTGGATACTTTGCTGGTCCTGCCGTGCATCCGGTGTATCTTTTGTCTTCCCATACACGCCCAAGAAGTTTAGCAGGTTCACGCAAAGATTTTTCGTCACGTGCATCACGTCGATTGCAGAGTGAACCTCTAAGAATTTCCAGTAGGGTAGCT
Organism: Lolium multiflorum; assembly: GCA_030979885.1. NCBI lineage: Eukaryota > Viridiplantae > Streptophyta > Magnoliopsida > Poales > Poaceae > Lolium > Lolium multiflorum. The sequence goes on from CM061747.1 coordinate 106,399,823, forward strand.
CCCAAAATATCGACTTCTTCTTCCACATGGGTACATGTCCATCAACATTCGGAACAGATTGTCCGCCGGGACCCTTTCCAAAGATCACTTTTAAATCCTTGACCATATCATATATAACTTCCCCAGTAGGGCGGGTAGGCTTCGTCCGGTTATCTGCCTCACCTCCGAAATGCTTTCCTCTCTTTCTTACGTGATGTTGTTTTGGAAGAAATCGACGATGCCCTAGGTACACATTCTTGTTTCCTAAATATATAGTGTCAGTCTCACCTAAACAGTGTGTGCATGCGTTGTATCCCTTGTTTGACTGCCCTGAAATGTTACTAAGAGCAGGCCAATCATTGATGGTTACAAACAACAACGCCCGTAGGTTAAATTCCTTTTGTTCGTGCTCATCCCACACAGGTACACCTTCGTCACGCCACAACTGTAAAAGTTCTTCAACCAACGGCCTCAGGTACATCAATGTCGTTGCCGGGTTGCCTCGGGCCCTGGATGAGCACTGGCATCATAATGAACTTCCGCTTCATGCACAACCAAGGAGGAAGGTTATAGATACATAGAGTCACTGGCCAGGTGCTATGACTGGAGCTCTGCTCACCGAAAGGATTAAAGCCATCTACTTAGACCAAATCTTAAGTTCCTTGCGTCATCTGAAAATGACTTGAACTCTCTGTCGATTTTTCTCCACTGCGACCCATCAGCGGGGTGTCTCAGCATCAAATCTTACGGTCCTCTTTGTGCCATCGCAACAACTTGGCATGCTCTTTGTTTTGGAACAAACGTTTCAACCGTGGAATTATAGGAGCATACCACATCACCTTCGTAGGAACCCTCTTCCTGGGGGTGGACTCGCCCTCAACATCGCCAGGGTCATCTCGCCTGATCTTATACCTCAATGCACTACATACCGGGCATGCATTCAAATTCTCGTACTCCCCGCGGTAGAGGATGCAGTCATTGATGCATGCATGTATCTTCTGCACCTCTAATCCTAGAGGGCAGACAACCTTCTTTGCTTCGTACGTACTAGAGGGCAATACGTTCTCCCCTGGAAGCATCTTCTTTATTATTTTCAGCAACTTTTCAAATCCCTTGTCAGAAGTACCATTCTCTGCCTTCCATTGCAGCAATTCCAGCGTGGTACCCAGCTTTTTCTGGCCATCTTCGCAATTTGGGTACAACAGTGTCTTGTGATCCTCTAACATTTTCTGCAACTTCAACCTCTCCTTTTCACTTCCGCAGCTTATCTTCGCATCAAGAATGGCCCGACCCAAATCGTCATCGGGGTCATCAAAAATGGGCTCATCAAATATGGGCTCTTCTTCAGCTTCGTCTTCCCCATTCTACTATCACCGTCTTCAGTGAACATAGGATAGTTGTCACTATCCTCTTCTTCTTCGTTGTCTTCCAATATAATCCCTCTTTCTCCGTGCTTGGTCCAACAATTATAGCTGGGCATGAAACCGTTCCAGCAGGTGGACGTGAATGGTCTTTGAGGTAGAGTAATCCGTCATATTCTTACAGGAACTACATGGACAATAGATGAAACCATTCGACTGCCTGTTTGCCTCAGCCACGTTGAGAAAATAATGCATGCCATTAATGAAGTCGGGACGGCACCGGTCACCGTACATCCATTGTCGATTCATCTGCATTTTATATGTATATCAAATATCATTAATTACACAACATCGTGGATATATGAGTGACAAACTAAATTAATATTCAAGTTCATCAGATAAAACTAAGTTTTTTTATAAAAAAGAAGAGGCTCACCGAGGTTGTACGGTGCCGGCTAGGGGACGACGCTGGCGATCGACGGCGGTAAGACGGGGATGATACTAATTAAAACCTACAAAATATACCATAATATCAGCTCAAATTGATTATAAAAAAGTAAAATCCCTAACTTAGGAATTTCATCGAACACCTTGCTAGCACTAGAAAAATAGTACGAGTTAAAACTACCAAAGAGATGTGCAAAATTAGGAACGCCGGAAGAAAGGATGATAGTGCTAACCGTTGGATAGATGAATGCCCTTATTCTTGTTAAAATGGTGGAGAAAAATTAGTGATTTATTGGAGTGTGAGAGGTGCAAAAATTTTGTGTGTGAGAGGAAGAACAGGAAAGGAGCCGGCCAGGGGACGACCAGGGACGGGCTCGATCGATGATGATATAGGGGGAACCCTTTGGTACCGGTTCGTGTTACAAACCGGTACCAAAGGTCCTGCCCGGGCCCCACCAAGCGTCTGACAAATGGCCGAAGACATTTCGTACCGGTTCCTAACACGAACCGGTACGAAAGCCCCTAAAGAACCGGTGCCAATGCTCCTCGCACGCCTGAGCCCGCGAACCGGTGCAGATTGCCCCATTGGCACCGGTTCGTAAGGGAACCGGTACCAATGGCTTAGATGGATGCCCCATTTTCCACTAGTGTTTCATTCCTAAACCTTTGGTGATGGGAGAAGATTTGGTGCTCATCCAATCCCCTCACATTCTCTTAAATACTCTTCCCTAAAAACACACTAGCATGATGCATGGCGAGCTTTTAGTCTAGGAAAAATGTCGGATGAAAGGGATATCTCGGGATTATCCCGTCTAAACCCGGAGAGGTAAACGGAGAAGTGGGGATTTTTCGGGATTCGGGATAGTCCCCTTTGATCACCGTAAATACACTACAAGTAAACAAGGCCTAACTTTGTTAGCTAGCCAATGAAGTCATCGTCGCCTCGCTTGGGCTTCTTTCGGAGAAACCCTAGCACTGGCGGTGCCATTCTCTTTCATTGGGGCATTATTTTGGAGCATATGTTGGCTGGAGGAGCTAAGAGGTGTAGCGGTGTTGCCTCTACTGTGTCGACAATGGCGGGCCTCGGCGGCGTAGTGCAGCGGGCCGACTCTCGTGACATACACGTGACAACACTGGTAATGTTTGGCGACATCGATGTTAGGCACGTCGATGTCTCTGCGCTGATCTCTTTGAAGATGGGTCGATGGAAGACGGTAGGTGGTGGCTTCTTATCGTTGCATGTCTGATGGACCGGATATGTGCTCCCGGGTGATGCCGCGTTGTGAGGTCAGACCATATGCCCGCAATGACATCACCACCCCATCATCGAGCTTGTTGGTGTGGCGAGAGGTGTCACAAGGAAGGTGGCCCCAAATTGATCAATGTATGCTTTTCTCGGACTTTGTTAAATACTAATAGGAAGTATAATAAAAAAGCCGTGTGCATGATGTAGACTCAAGGGTTTCAACCTCCTTTCCAAGAAAAATAAAGTTAGGTCGCACGCAGAATACTGCAATTTTGTGTATAATACACAAAAATCAGTTGCGCAATCTTAAGGCTAGAAAGAACACACCAGAAACACAAGTTCTCCGGTCTTTTTTAGATGGAGAGAACGGGTACTTGTACGCACGTACACTCAGGTACTAGGTTCGTATATGGCTCTGAAAACCATGAACCGTCCGGTCCGTCCGACCGGCCGTCGGGCGCCTGCTGTCTCCACTTGGAATAGTAACGCGGACAAGCGCATATAAATAGTAAAGGAGCCTGGCTGATCGTGCAATGACCCGTCACGTTGTTATCACTTGATCCAAGCACGCGCGTACGTACGCACGCGGTCGCGCTCACACCGTACCATCATCGCCGACGTGCCCTAGTCTCTAGCTGGTGTGAGCTGTTTATCCCGTGTACCTTCCAGCGGCCACGGTGGAATTCAGTACCGCGCGATTTGACGTGTACCGTACCGATGGATGGATGGATGGACCGGGGCGTGCATGTGCGTGTAGGCAGGCAGGCAGTCGGGGAGATGGCACGGACGGCGTGTGAAACACGATCGACGCGCCCCTCCCTGTCTTTTTTTCTCTCTGTGATTTTGCGCGTCGTATGCGGGCGGTTTGAAAATGCAGCGGGAAGCCGACGGAAATGAGTAAATGACCGACTCCATATTCGTTTTGAAGATGGAATTTTTTGTTAATTTTTTTACATTTTAAATATTTTTTTGGTAGAGGGAGCATATGCTCCCGGGAAGCGAATAGAATTTCCAAATCTTTTCATTTTTCATTCCGTTTCCTTTTTTTCACGAAAAAAGGCGGAAGGTTTTCACTCAATTTTTATTACTATGCACTATCGTAATGATGAGTGTATTTTACATCATATTTTTCATTATCATTATCATTATCATCATCATCATCAACAACACCTTCATCATCTCCATTCATCTTGCGCTTATTCATCCGTTCCCTCATACTCAATTCATATAATCATGATGATGTTATTACCATCCATGTGTGAGTAGTTTCATCTGTTCTCGGGGACATGGAGGAACCCTATCAATATCATGAACTGAGATGAAGCTTTGTGTTTTCTTCTTTCTAATATGTGTGTAGTGGTCTTCCTCAGTGATGTTGTGTGTTGTGCACCACACCATATGTACCTGCGGGATGTTGGGGAAAATCATCATTGTATGTAGGTAGAGGAGCGTGGGCGCTAATTACATGACAACATCCGCCACCTCGAGAAGGGGAACGAGATCCAAGAATTGATATCCATAACCATGAGGAAACCCTTAATTACTCAGGACTCCCACCACTAGCTTGGGGAACTTGTATGGTTATGAGGGGTGTATGTTAGTACTACTAAGTGCACTTTCATGAGGATCCCGCCATATAAAAATAATGTGAAGACTTCAAAATATCCTAATCAAATAATAGTTATGCTACTGGTGAATCCGAAACTCTATTCGAACGCTGTACCCTTATGGAGTTTCAAATACTTTACATCAATTACGTCATCTCTTTTCTCTTTTCTCTTTTCACTTTATTCATAATCTCTTTGTTTGCAACTTAATGAATCACTTTCATTTCACTTTCTTTTGGATCCATAATAACTCGCACGTATATTTAAGTAAAGGTAGAAAGAGACAATTAAACCTTTACCAAATAGCACCATTGTAGTTTGATACTCTTACTTTTTGAAACTAGCTACATAAATGATGTGCACTTGTAGACATCACAGGACACCCATAGCTCTTCGAGTTCCAACCTGGTCTACCAAGTACTCAACAATTTTGTATACACATCGTACTCTAAACTTTTTGGAGTTTGACCAAATATATATGAGAAGTATCAAGATCTACAATACAAAACATATATTAGAAGAACTACCACGAAAACATTAGATATCAACATAATCGATATGTTTGTCTTTATACATGTGAAATGCTACAAAGTATGACTTGAACTAAAAATTATATGCAATATATTTTAGGAAGAATAGAGTACATTTTCTCGGTCTCTGGATACTGTACCGAGTACCCAATAAATTTTGTACGTAAATAGTGTAGGGGTTCGCAACAAATTTCTTTTCTACCCAAACGTAAACCCTAATATACCAAAGATATATTCATGTAGTAATGCAGTAACGGAAATGATATTGGTGATGTACCCTCATAGACCGATTGCGGTTAACGTTCCGCTAGAACGTTGTCGTTGTAGACGTACTGTCGTCACCGACCTAGGGGTCATGTAGAAGTCCTCTCCCATGACGTCGAGTGCCATGGGTGCAACACATCATAGTTTTGCACATGTACGATGCTCAACGACACTCCCGGCTCCGATCCAGCGAAGTTGCGAAAGTAGATCTTCTGGATCCGGATCCCAGCAGCGCTCTCGCGTATTGGGTAGACTTGTCTCCTCCATGTGCAGTACTCAGGGACCGCACAGAGAAGAAAACTAGAGAGATATATTTGTCTATTTAATTTTGTATTTAATTTGCCACATATGGGTCTCAGGGGCAAAGGGGAGGCAATATTCATAAGGGGGAAAGGTGGGACAAAAGAGGAGGAGGTGGGGAGGCAGCCGGCCGGCCCTTGGCCATGTCGCGTGCCCCCTCCCTCCCCGATCGACCCGGGTGGGACGGCCCACTTGGCCCGGCTGGCCACTGATAGCTCCAAATTTCGATGCATTTTACTATGGATTTTCCATCACCTATCTATTGATTCCATTGGTTTTTCATTGGATTTTATGTTTCAACTAATGCTAATATCTCGATCCAAGCAAAAAATTGTTTTTTAATTATGTATTCTAGGAAACCATCATATTTGGAGGATCCAAGGATATTTAGGGGCTAATTGCAACGAAATAAAGGCATTTCCTTTTGAGGCAAAATCAATCCCGGTGATGCAGGGGCTTTAACGGGCATCAGAACGGGCGGGTCTTGCCCATACCGTCCGCCCGTATGGACCGACACCGCCTTCGCCTTATCAAACCAAATCATTTCTTTGAAGGGAGGAGAACGATAAACACAACACAACAGCCACCATTCGCACCAGAACAGAGGAGATCAGATTTGAAGAAGGACAAGACAAACCTCGACTCCATCGATGATCAATCTCATCAATCTCATCACCCCATCCACTACATCCCACTTGTACTGAGAGATAGAGAGAGGGGGATTCATACTTGTATGATTAGGGATTGAAACATCTATTTCATCATGGTTCGTATTTGATTTGATCTTCAACTATTGTGGCTTGCTACGGTAATATCAAGATGAACTTCATTTACTTTGTTAAAATGTTGTTATGTTATTCTCTTCTCATGTGTGAGTAGATCTCATTGGCGTGGGAGATGTAGGGGATTGGTGAGATGTGATGTGTGAATTTTATTTCATCTATTTGTGAACTTATGTTTGAGATTATTACATATATGAGTATGAATGTTTATGTGCACCTAATATTGTTATCTAATTTAAGGACCCAGCTAGCATGATCTCAAGACCTCATAAACATGAACTTGTTTGCTAGTGAATCGGCGACCCCCCGAGTGACACGACCGATATCAAAGAGGATCTAGCAATACTCTAGGAACGACAGGAACAACCGAGGTTAAAGCTTTACTCCGGTCTAACCACCTTAATAGATGCGCTGACCATGGCTTTGGTAACATGGAGAAGGATTATTGGAGGAAGATGAAATCTACCAAGAGGAGTCTTTCCGTCTTGCAGGTTACTTGCCTTCTCAGATATAAATATGAAGAATCATATTTAATTATTACATTTATTTCACTTGGCACATTCACTATCACCATGAACCGAATCACCCCGCGCCTACTTTTCCCACCTGTAGAAACTCCTTTATTTCCTATTAGCTGTTTACTTTTATGCACTTTACTTTATTGCACTATCAATACTCCAAACTCTTATTGTTCACACTCACCTTTTTCCATTTCAATTTTGCAGTCAATTCACCTAAGACTTGTGACACCTTGGGTGCAACAGAAACACCGCTGATAAACATCTTCGTATGCTCCTTTTTGGGATACGATATAAAAACCAGAAATAATACTTCCACGAAAATATGCACGAATGACCGCGTGTTCTTGCAGGCTATCAAGCTATTTTCTGGCGCCGTTGTCGGGGCTCTAAGCACAGGGTGTTTGTTTCTTGACACATGTAAGTTTTAATGATCTCTATTGAGGACAGAGGTTCCACACACTCAGGTAGAGTTTATCTACCAAACTTCATTGATCGAGTACCAAACTCTAGGCGTATGGAAGTTATTCAAAATCTAGCCAATTCATGAGCTGTAGACGTAAACAGTTTAAGTAACATGATGGGAAACTTGTCCATCTTAGCTAAGGCAGCAGAGCCTAGCAAAGTTTTAGGGCAATATGGAACTCCTTCAACTTTAGTTGCAAAAAATCCTATCATTTATCCTGATGTTAAGGGCATTGAATATGAATCTAGAGTTACTAATTATGATGCAAGAAAATGCTTTTTCAGGAGAAGAATATGAAGATCCAAGTATTCACTTAACTAGAGTGAATGATATATGTGAGGTAGTTGGACCTAAGAATTTGCCAAAAGATTTTTTACTTCTTAAATTATTTCGTTAGTCCCTTAAGGACAAGGCATTTCAATGGTTACAAGCCTTACTAAGAAATACTATTGCTAGCTGGAAAAGATTGCATAAAAGAATTCATGAATAGATTTAATCCTTTCTATAAGACTATGCAGGTTAAAAGGGAGATTAATAATTTCTTCCAGCATAATGGAGAAAGCTTTGCTCAAGCTTGGGGAAGATTCTCTGAATTACTTATGCGGGTTCCCAACCACGGTTTCATGGACAATGTCATTTTACAATATTTTCATAGTGGTCTGAATGATGAATCTAAACATATGGTTGATGCATGTGCAGGAGGAACTCTAAATTCGTTAACCTATAAGGAGGTGATAAAACTTTTCGCCGATAGAGCCTATAATGATGAGCAATATAATCCTCTAGCTGAGATTGAGTCAAAGAAATGTATGCTCTTTATAACTCCTGAACTTATCCCTGCAGTTAAAAAGTCTATGGAAGATAAATGTACACCAACTAAATTAGCTATTGAAAGTGAGACTAATGAGCTATATGCTACGGTAGTGGAGAATGATTTCGAATTAGAAATGAAAACTTCTTATCAACAAACCGAGTTTACAAATCTAATGTTTAGACAATTGACGCTCCACAAGAGCGATATAAATGCTTTAGAAGTAACACTAGACGATTTGAGTCACGCAATTAAGCACTTAAGTAAACATATTGACATGGTTCAAGTGCAATGTGACCAAATAGCTAAAGCTCAAGCTTTGATTTTAAGTCAAAAAGATTTTAGTAAAGCTATTTCTACTAATGTTGTGACAAGACGAGGTACAGAAACGCAGGAACCTACTGGTCCAGCTTGGTGTCAAGAAGAGCAGGCTCGCATCGCTAAAGAACTAGAAAGAATGAGCCAAGAAGAGAAAGACCTCGTTGATCCGCAAGATGATATCGACTATGAAGAACAAAGGAAAAAAGAAAGAAGCCACGAGAAGGTACTGAAAATAAAGACGAGGTATATGATTCTGATGCAGAGACGGTAGTCCCCAGAGAAGAAGAGGTAGTAAGTTGAGAAAAAGAAGAAGAAGAAGAAATAATATCAAAGGAGAAGAAACTAGAAAAGCAGAAGGCTAAGAAGAAGCCAAAGGCTAAGGAACCGAAGCCAGCCCAAAGGTAAAACCAAAGGTACCAACTAAAGATCTTCCTTATCCTGACATAATGAAGGTTGATTATAGTTAACACCTTTATGACGCCTTTGCTGATGCTCTTGGTAAACTTCGTTTGGAACTTCCGTTAGCAAATGCTATATTAGTTCCTACATATACTAAATTTCTTCGAGATAACCTCAACCAAAAAAAGAAAGTAACTACAACTGTGGCTATGATGACTAGCTATGTAGATAAACTCCCAGCTAAACTTGGTGATCCTAGCATACCTACCATTACTAGTGCAATAGGAAAGACTAGAATTCATAATGCTCTTTGCGACCTAGGTGCATGTGTTAGTGTCATGCCATATGACCTTTATACGAAACTAGGCTTAGGGGATTCTAACATCTATTACTTTGCAAATGGTTGATAAAACAACTAAGAAGCATGTGGGGATGATAAAAGATGTTTTACTCCGAATAGATAAACATGTTATACCCACTAACTTCATAATCTTAGATATGCCTCATGATGATAAATTATCCATCATATTGGGGAGACTATTTTTGAGTACTACATGAGCTAATGTTGATTGCAATGGAGAAAAGATCGTCTTCAATATTTATGATGACCAGATTACTCGGTACTTCCCTAAAAAATTAGAAGAGGGAAAATATGTGTCGGACGGTAAGAGCACTCAAGAGTTAAACATTTTGGATAGTTGACAACTTGCGGTAGGTGATGTCTACGCACGCTTCTATTCTTGTAGACAATGTTGGGCCTCCAGGTGCAGAGGTCTGTAGAACAACAACAAGTTTTGCTTAAGTGGATCACCCAAGGTTTATCGAACTCAGGGAGGTAGAGGTCAGAGATATACATCTCAAGCAACCCTGCAATTACGATACAAGAAGTCTCTTGTGTCCCTAACACACCCAATACACTTGTCAGGTGTATAGGTGACTAGTTCGGCGAAGAGATAATGAAATACAAGTAATATAGATGATTGTAAGTGGTAATTGCAATCTGAAAACAAAATGGCAGCAGGCAAACATGTAGCAGAACTGGTTGTAAACGGTGTTTCAATGCTTGGAAACAAGGCCTAAGGATCATACTTTCACTAGTGGACACTCTCAACAATGATACCATAATTGAATACATAGATATTATCACTTCACTATGCTACTCTGAACCACTCTCCGGTTTGATAATAAACACAAATTCACTGTGTAGGTCTGCATAAGCATTCCTTAAAGTTCGCATTCCCAAATCTATGGATGCCCCATGCTGTCACTTTGAGCATACAAAGATGGTACTAACTACACACCACAATTCATAAGTATTTCTGTAAATTAAGCTTAAGAAACAAACACGGTGTGCACATTGTCACCTTCACACTGTTGGACAAGGTGTCCCCAGAGATCACATAATAAAACCACTTGAGTAGCACAATAGTTGAAGAATAACATCTACTTATTCAACTAGATTACAAAGCTCATGATCACATAAATATCATACATAGAGAGATAGATAGACCACATAGCTACCGGTAAAGCCCACAACCTCGGGGGAGAAACTACTCACTCCTCATCATGGGAGTCAGCAATGGCGATGAAGATGGCAGTGGAGTCGATGGAGATGGCTCCGGGGGCAATTCCCCGTCCCAGCAGAGTGCCGGAACAGAGACTTCTGTCGCCCGGATCTTGTCTCCGACGATGGCGGAGCTACGGAACTTTTCACGGGCGGAGGCTTATTGATTTAGGGTTCACGCATAGGGAGGCTTCTTATAGGCGAAGGGCGAGGTCGGTGGAGGCCAGGGGGCCCAGACCACCGCTAGGCGCGGCCAGCGCCTAGGCCTGGTCTGGCCGCCCTGTGGCGCCTCTTCTTCCCCCATCTGAATTTCATCTTCGTTACGGAAAAATAAGATCTTCGGCTTTTATTTCGTCCAATTCCGAGAATATTTTGTGTACAACTTTTCTGAGATACAAAACAACAGAAAACAGGGAACTGGCACTGTGGCAGCTTGTCAATAGGTTAGTGCCGAAAAATGTATAAAAGTACAATGAAGTGTAAAAAGACATATATAAATTGGTGTAAAACAAGCATTGAGCATCAAAAATTATTGATACGTTTGCAACGTAAGTAGGTTCCACTTATCGAAAATATACTTAAAGAACAAGTGATCCTTTAATAAAATGCTCGATGGGAGTCAACCCATCTCTTTCTTTATTCGCAATTTAGTTTTTCTTATAGTATCTTTATTATTTATTTTAGACATTAAGATTTTGCTAATAAATCCTACTTAGTTTTGATGATTTGCAGAAACTCTTGATCAAAAGACACGAACGAGAGACCAGGAAGAAAAGAGAACAGAATTGCTAAAATCAATGGCTATGGCGGACGATGGTACATCGGGGTACGACCGTACCACATGCCCGTACCACACAAGAAACATAATCAACGATTTCAGACAACTTACTGTATGTTTATCGAGCATGGGTACGGGGGCATCCGCCCGTACCGACCTCCCGTGCCAGATCCAAATTTTTGATCGTACGCGAACCGACGTATCCAACGGTGGCGACCACCGGTATGGGCGGGTTTTCCCTATACCGCCCGCCCGTACCGCGTCGGTGGCAACTCCAAAACATCGGGCTGGCCGGGGGAAACCCCCAAACCAGCCATTCTTTCTCTCCTTTCTCTCTCGTTCTCTCAAAAACTCAAACCCTAATCCCCTAGAATCATCGATTATTCGCCGATTTCGTTAGTTGTAGTTGGGGATTCTTCACATCGGTACGTTTCTCTCCCGATCCATGTATTATTTGCAGCAATGAACGGTTGAATCTCTCGTATTGGTTACCTAGATGAGTTCATAGTTTTTGAAATTTTGTTGATTCTACATGTTCGAATTTAAAGCTTTTGCATGTAATTGTTGTACAATACCATATAAACCTAATGCGTATACTTTTGTTATGAATTTTTTTGTTGCACAATGAGCTTTTTCCGGAAGAGCTCGAGCGGTGGAGCGGATAGCTCGAGCAGCCACCACGACTCGGGGAAGAAGGCGCAAAAGGGAAAGGAAGTGCTCGAGACCAACTTCAACAAGGAGTACAACCGGCTGTCTGGCCGTAAGGTACTCCTGACAAAGTAGGTCGACGGGGGTTTCCTCACCAGCAACGGCCTCGACAGTGACTTCACCACGGGCGAAATACCACTGTGAGTTTTTCGTTGAACAATACACCGCACTGTCTTACTTTCGAGTTTTGCGGTTTCTTCAGGTTCTCCACCACTGGGAGCTCGATATTACTTATGAAGTTGTCCAGGAGGTAGGGTGAATGTACTAGGACGTCGCCTAGAGGGGGGGTGAATAGGCGGTGTATAAAAACTTCTACTTGAGAGCTAAACTAGGCGGAATAAAACTAAGTGTTTACTAGTTTAGCTCAAAGCCTATCAACTAGGGGTTTGCCTAAGTGCTCCAACAACCTATGCTAGCATGATAAGGTGATAAAAAGATAGGTATAGCACATCAAGCAAGATAGATATCACAATGTAAATCGCATAGGTAAAGGAGCTCGGGTTGAGAAGTAACCGGTGCACGAGGAGACGACGATGTATCCCGAAGTTCACACCACAAAAGGTGCTACGTCTCCGTTGGAGCGGTGTGGAGGCACGAGGCACTCCAAGAAGCCAACTAGGGCCACCGTATTCTCCTCGAGCCCTTCCTCCAAGGAGGAACGCCTTGATCCACTAAGGGACCCTTGAGGGTGGTCACCGAACCCGTACAAGCTTGGGCAAACTCCCAAGTATCAAGCTTGAGGCAACTCCACAACACGGAGGCTCTCAAGTACAAGGCCACAAGAGGCTACAACACGCCACACCGGCGACAAGGCCACCAAGACACCAACGCGCCACAACCGGCACCAAAACCACAAAGGCTACCACACTCCACTAAGGCAACAACGCCACTAAGGCTACCACGCCACAAAGACGACAAGGCCACAAAGGCTACAAGGCCACAAAAGGCTCCAAGAACACCACAAAGGTAACAAGGCCACTAAGGCTACAACACCACCAAGGTCAACATGCCCTCTACGAGACCGAAACCCCGGAGAGAACCCAAACCGATGCACCTAATGCAATGGCTAAGAACACCACTAAGATGCCCAAGTTCTTCTCCCAAATTCCAACAAAGCTACAAAAGCTATTGGGGGAATAAGGGAGGAAGAACAAATATGAGGAGAAACACCAAGCAACTCCAAGATCTAGATCTAGCAAGATCCCCTCACTTGGAGAGGGATTCAATTGGTGACGCTCTAGATCTAGATCTCCTCTCTCCTTTCCCCCAAAAATATGCAACAAGTAGTGGGGGGATCAAGAGGAGGATCAAGCAACTCAAGGTCAACAATGGAGGAGAGAGAGTGGAGGGGAAGAAGTTATTTGGCCGGAGGTGGAAGAGAGGTATAAATAGGGGGCCAAAATATAGCTGGGGTGAAAACGGTCAGATTCGCGCGAGCGGTACTACCGCTTTGGTTTAGCCACTACCGCTCCGGATTCGAAATCCCCAGAACTTGTCCATGTGGACACAAAGCGGTACTACCGCTCGCGGGCTCGAGGTACCGCAATGGGCTCCAAACCTTATCCCAAGCGGTACCGAAGCGGTACTACCGTAACACTTGTTACGGTACTTAAGCGGTACCACAGGCGGTACTACAGCTCACAAGCGGTACTACCGCTCAAGGTACCATAACTTGTTCTGTGGGAATTTTTCAGCCGTAACGCTAGTTACGGTACTTAAGCGGTACCATAGGCGGTACTACCGCTCAAGGTACCACAAAGGTACCGTAGCTTGTTCTGTGGGACTTTTCAGTGCAATGTAAAATCCATAACTTGATCTAGGAAACTCGGAATGACATGAAACCAATTTTGCCGGAAAGAGGACGACGAGAGCTATCACTACAAAAAGTGAAAATATGGAGAAGAGTGAGTGATGATTTTCTCATGGTCATAGAGGTGTAACCTCTCAATATGGTATATCGGGAAAATCATCACCCTTGCACATGTAACATGCAATGCATCCGGAATCCGTTTCCGATGAGCTAGAGCTTGTCATGGAGATGAACACAAGCTATAACTCATCTCATGGATAAAAACCAAGAACAATCAAGAAACACGATGCAATGCATGCAAGGTTTGAGCTCCCTCCGATGATGCGATCCACTATCCTATCGAGCACAAACCTAAACCTTGCGCGTTCCTCTCGAGTCGGCAAGCTCCGTCTTCATCCTCTTCATCATTGTACATGCCACCGTCTTCTTCGATCTTGTACGCACGCCACCGTCTTCATCCATCTTCATCTTCAACATGGTCTTCGTCTCTCTTCGACACCGTCTTCGTCATTGTACTCCGTCTTCTCCATCTTGCAACCTTGAGTCCAACACATGGCTATGGACTTGACCTAAGATTGATTCTCAATGCAACCGTTAGTCCATAGGGATTGTCATCAATTACCAAAACCACACATGGGGTAATGGACATGTTCTTTCACAGGGGAAGCCTGGCAACATATTTCTGTGTACATGAACCATTACTATCTGCGAAAGAAGTCCGCCACCATCCAGAACCCGACCATTCGCTACTTCGCCACCTTCTTGGCAAAATCCTTCTTCGGCAAGGGAGATACTGGGGCCATGGCTAGCCCCGATATGAGCGTCATCTGCAACGCGCTCTACCACAACATGGTGCACAGGATGAACCTTGGTGCCTTGATCATTCAACACTTCCACCACCAGAAGGTGGCAAACTCAGGTGAAATCCGTTGTGGTGGGCTAGTCACCCAAATTGCTTACGTCAGTCATTTACGGATGCCTGCGGTTAACCAGGTCATGGGCAGTAAGTATTTGGATGCTAACCATATGGCTAGCACCAAGTTTCTTGGAGTTCAGAGGGAGAGCAACCGTCTTTGTACTTATCAGTTTTATTTTGAGGTTGGCGGTGAAATAGTCCAGGAGTTATTGCCATTCTCTGGTGCTTTTGGTTTTCCAGGGAAGAACACTTGGGTGCTTTCACCGGAGGAGTTCCATGCTCTGAGGGTAGCGGCTGGACGAGCGCCTACCCCACGAGGAGACGCTGCTTGGGAGCAGCAAAATGATCAAGTTGGAGACGATGACCAGCAGTGGGGAGGCCAGCTGGGATGGGACAACTTTGGTCAAGATCATCAATACCAGCAGTACCAGCAGCTGCCGTAGCAGCCCTAGATACAGCAACAACCGGGATATGACTACGTCCCGTGGGAGGAGTACGACATCTTGTGACCTTGGTGTGTCGCGTCGGCGACGTGGAGAGCACGTTGCAAGACGTGAACTCTAATGTGTTGTCTCTCACCCAGAGCTTCAGTGAGTTCTCCACTCACTTCCAAACCTACTACCCGCCGCCGCACGGTGGTGGTAGCGGGCAATGATCCAAGTTAGGCTAAACACCTAAGCTTGGGGAGGTTAAGTCCTCCACCTTTGCATTCATATTTTAGTTTGTTCTTTTCATTTATTTTCTTTCCTAGTTATTTGCATGTTTAATTCTTGTTTTGCATCTACAACCAAAAACACAAAAAAATTAGTTAATATTTCTTGTTATTCATGTGCTTACTTTATGTTTCTTATTCTTATTTGAAAACACAACAAAATAGTTAATCTTTCTCGTTCTTATTTGTGTGAAGATCTCTTCATATTTTCTTTTTAAAAATATCTTTGAGTCATTCACTTCCAGTGGCTTTGTAATGGGAATAAAAGGGAGGAAGACTTGGGGATAAGGCAAGCAAGCAAGATGAGGTACTATTTCTCATCTTCACTCTCGTTGTAATTCCATTCGTGATCATATGATTATTTGCTTGGTTGCAGTCTAGTCTCGTTCCCCACTTAGCTCGTCGTCATATAAATTTCATTTCCATGCTAGTGTCACTATTTTGGTTTTGCTTCACAATCATTGAATGAGGTATGAAAAACAACTGCAATTGGATTTAACTCCAATCTTTTTATAACAAGAACAAGCATCTATTGATGACTTTGGTGCCATGTGTTTGTCTTAAGGTTTTAATCTTGGTAGTGCTCAACCACATGTCTCGATGAAGTGATTAGATACCACTCATGATAGGAATTGTTTGATTGAACTGAAACTTAATAGTGGCTGAGCTACATAACAAACTTTAATGTTGTGAATCAATGTGAGATATTGCTTTACGCGTGTCACCACCTGAATCAATGCTTGATATAGCTTTACACGTGTCATCATGATATTGTGCACACCCTTGGGACACTAGCACCTCCACTAACCCCATGGTTATCACAACTTCACCAAAGGGTCACTCATGGCCCTTGCTTGCAAGATTTCATCGGAATCCAATTTATCACTTCAAGGTCTTGTTATGAGTCGTTACTGTTAGGTGGATTTTCTTGAAAGGCAATGAGGGGATTGGGTGTTGGATAGTCATGATTCTTGATGTCGAGGTCAATAATTTGCTCTAAGATTAATTCTCTTTCGACTTATACATGTGCGCGCTTAACTTGATCAATGCATTTGTTGCTTAAAAACCAAATTTTACTCTCAATAAGAAGAGAGGCACCGAAACAATGCATTGGAGATCCTAGTCAAGCTCTTGACACTTTCTATGGGCTTAATATTTATTTTGATTGATGAACTACACGTGGCTAGGATGCGATATTAGGTGCTACCATTTGAATATCTTATGATCATGTTTGAAGAGTCAAGGTTTTTGAAGATGGATTTAATATTGCTCCGAACTTGTGAGATCTTCTACTCAAGGTTTATTTCTCGCTATTATTCTTTTATCACTTCACTCGAGGGCGAGTAACTACTAAGCTTGGGGATGTTGATAGCTCCAAATTTCAATGCATTTTACTATGGATTTTCCATCACCTATCTATTGGTTTCATTGGTTTTTCATTGGATTTTGTGTTTCAACGAACTCTAATATCACGATCCAAGTGAAACTTTGTTTTTAATTATGTATTCCAGGAAATCATCATATCTGGAGGATCCAAGGACATCTATGGTCTAATTACAGCGAAATAAAGACATTTCCTTTTGAGGCCAAATCAATCCTAGCGATGCGGGGGGCTTTAACGGGCATCGATACGGGCAGGACTTGCCCGTACCGTCCGCCCGTACGGACAGGCACCGCCATCGTCTTATCGAACCGAACCCTTTCTGTGAAGGGAGGAGAACGAAAAACACAACACAACAGCCACCATTCGCACCAGAACATAGGAGATCAGATCTGAAGATGGAGAAGACCAACCTCGACTCCATCGATGATCAATCTCATCAAGATCATCACGCCATCCACTACATCCCACTTGTACTGAGAGAGAGAGATTCATACTTGTAAGATTAGGGATTGAAACCTCTATTTCATCCTGGTTTGTATTTGATTTGATCTTCAAATATTGTGGCTTGCTATGGTAATATCAAGATGAACTCCATTTACTTTGCTATGATGTTGTTATGTTATTATCCTCTCATGTGTGAGTGGATCCTATTGGCGTGGGAGATGTAGGGGATTGGTGAGATGTGATGTGCCAATTTTATTCCATCTATTCGTGAACTTATGTTTGAGATTATTACATATATGAGTATGAATGTTTATGTGCACCTAATGTTGTTATCTAATTTAAGGGCCCAGTGACAAGGTATCAACTTGTCAATGCCTCCAAGTTGTAGACTTGGGTTTCGCGGAAGTAGAGGGCAAGTAGATCTCGAAGGTTTCAGCCGAAAAGGTGCTCGACTGCTAAAAACTAGGGTTATGTTGACAATGAGATTGATCCTTTCTTTGTCCTTCGGCTCCCCCTTATATAGGAGGCGGAGCCAAAGGTTTCGTATCACACAAGTTACAAACGCCGGGAGACTCTTTGAGTTCGTCCCGTAAAGTTACAAGTCTCTATTTCCTAATCTATCTCTACTTGCCATAGTCGATGCTTTAGTGGGCTTCCGGGCTTCATAAACTTCGGGTCGTGGGCCTTCAGTAAACCCGGGTACCATCTTCGGCAGGCCCATCTAGGATGCCTATGTCAGTAGCCCCCGAAATTTTGCTTGAATCGTAGATTCGAGTAAAATCTCCATCGTATAATTCACCCATAAGTTCTACAAGTCATTTACAAACAACTTATTCAAGACATATATATCTTGTACGGGGATAATGGTAAATGGGGATGGTTCATCTGATGGATCAGGTACTAGTTAACTGCTCTCGTGGCAAACCCGCGAAAACCTACTTCAAGGTCAAGTCCCTGGACATGACCCCGGAATACTGGCGTAATTCGACATGTGCCACTTTAGGACTTAGTCATGAATCGAATTCCAGTCATGTTTATGAAATCCATAGCGCGTCTGTTGGAATATTTCTTCGCATCTATTGATACGGAAAAAAGTAGCAGAGCGCATTCGGGTGCGATACCACACCACACAGGACAGAACCTGGGGTCTTTCCTTCGTAAAGTTTTACGGCATCTAGAGGTTTTACCGCGGCGGACGCGCTCTAGGAATATATTGTCGAGTACCTTTATCGGCTGTTGGAATAGCCAATTTTGTCGGGTCATATAATGACAATATCCTGATTCTGCCGATGGGAGTACACGATGAGTTATACATAACTCGAATATGTATGGCGATAATCATTCTTCTTGTATTTTGTCTGCCAAACTCTTCCTCTGCATATTCTATCGGGTGCGCGACCAGCGCTCCCGATGGGAGTAGCCCCTGAGGCTACAGTCGAGTATTTATACTTGGATGTAGGCATAACTTGTATTGTTGCTTCACTCTATTTTTGAAAATGACGACTTCTGGTCCACATTTATTTTATCTCGTGCGCGACCAGCGCTCCCGATGAGAGTAGCCCCCGAGGCTACATTCAAGTGTTTATACTTGGTCGTAGGCTCAACTTTCATCTCCTTTGAACAATCCTATATTTCTGTACTCCATACTATCCTCTTATCAGAAGTACGAACAACACTTCTGATAAGAGTAGCCCCCGAGCATTTGAGCAAATACTTGTATTTGATCACAGGCTCCCGAAGTTATTTCGTTTGAACTATCGACATTTTCCCTGTCACTATTTTTTCAAAGAAGACCTGTCGAAATTTCTCTTATGGCGACGTCAGCGCTGACGATGGCCACGAACATTGTATTGGGAAGGTGCGGGTTCTGTCATGTCACTGATCTGTCGGTCCAAAATTCCGCGCCGTTTGACACGTCGCGCAAGTGGGGGACACACGTCCTCCGCTTTTTCCGGCACGCGCACTGTAATGCCTGTCCAGTAACTTCACAGTGAAAAGACTTTTGTACCCCCGTGGACACGTGTAAAGCATCAGATCCATTTCCTTTTCATCCAACGGCGCGACGGATCGATTCCTTGCTATAAATCTTCTCCTTCATCCTCATTCTCCCCCTTCGCTGTGCCGTTCATCTCTCTTCTCTCTCCTCTTCCGCCATTGCCATCCGCAAGCTCTGCGCGCTTGTGCCTCCGTTCATCTTCTTCCTCCACCAAAGCTCGTTTCCATGCCTCCGCGCACCAAGCTGACCAAGCACACCGCTCCCGGAACCAACACGCCGATGGAGAAGGTAGAGATATCTAGATGGGAGAGATCCAAGATCTCTAACCAGGATCAGAAGAGCCTCAAGAAGTTGGGCTTGATGAAGAAAAAGGATTCGCTGATCTTCCCTGGCGACGAAAGTTACCTGAGCCCTCCGATTGGATACCGGGTAAATTTTATCGACCACCTCATTCGCGGCCTTTCTACCCCCATCCACGAGTTTCTTTGTGGACTTATTTTTAGTTTACGGGATTCAGCTGCATCAGCTGACCCCTAAATCCATCCTCCACATCTCGATTTTTATCACTCTCTGCGAGTGCTTCCTCGGGACCCATCCCCATTGGGGCCTGTGGAAGCACATTTTCTATCTCCGGCGCAACAACTCTCGCAACTTCGTCTACAATGTGGGTGGCGTTTGCATCTGCGTCCGACCCGATGTTGATTACTTCGACGTCAAATTCCCCGACTCCGTCCAAGGGTGGCGCAGGAGGTGGCTATACATCCGCGAAGAGTAGGTCAACAACCAGGACTACGACATCGCTCCTTTTGACGGTGCGACAGAAATCCTCAGGCCCCGATCCAGGGACCCTGAAGCCTCTGCCGAAGAAAAAACGGCTACAGACGCTCTGATGAAACGCATCCGTCAGCTCCAGAATACCCACGGTGAAGAACTGTCGGGTATTCTAATTACTGCTTATTTCCTTAGGATTAGGGTGCAGCCTCTATAGGTGATGACCCACAAGTATAGGGGATCGCAACAGTCTTCGAGGGAAGTAAAACCCAATTTATTGATTCGACACAAGGGGAGCCAAAGAATATTTGTAAGCCTTAATAGCGGAGTTGTCAATTCAGCTGCACATGGAAATAGACTTGCTCGCAGAGTTTATCGTGCTGCAGTTTTATAGTAGTAGGAGTAGTGAAATAACAGCAGCAGTGTAATAAAGACAGCAGTAGTGATTTTAGTAAACAATAGGATTAAAATACTGTAGGCACATGGATGGATGAATGGGCGTTGCATGGATGAGAGAACTCATGTAACAATCAAGGCATGTCATTTGCAGATAATAATAAAACGCTATCCAAGTACTAAACAAGCCATAGGCATGTGTTCCGTATATAGTCGTACGTGCTCGCAATGAGAAACTTGCACACCATCTTTTGTCCTACCAGCCGGTGGCAGCCGGGCCTCTAGGGAAACTACTGGAAATTAAGGTACTCCTTTAATAGAGTACCGGAGCAAAGCATTAACACACCGTGAACACATGTGATCCTCACATCACCGCCTTCCCTCCGGTTGTCCCAATTTCTGTCACTTTGGGGCCTCGGGTTCCGGACAGCAATATGTGTATACAACTTGCAGGTAAGATCATAAAACAATGAATATCTTCATGAATCAATAACATGTTCAGATATGAGATCATGGCACTCGGGCCCTAGTGACAAGCATTAAGCATAACAAGTTGCAACAATATCATAAAAGTACCAACTACGGATACTAGGCACTATGCCCTAACAATTTTATGACTATTACATGATCAATCTCATCTAATCCCTACCATCCCCTTCAGCCTATAGCGGGGAATTACTCACACATGGATGGGGGAGTCATGGATGGTCGGAGAGGCGTCGGTGGTGATGATGGAGATGATCCCTCCAATTCCCGTCCGTGGTGCGGAACGGAGCTTCCGGTCCCAAGACGGAGTTTCGCGATGGCGGCGGAGTTCGGACGTCTTGGAAATATGGTCGAACCCCTGGCGTTTTAGGTCGAAACCTTTAAGTAGTCGAAAGGAGAGCGTCGGGGTGAGCGCCCTCACCATAAGGCGCACCCCCTCCAGGCCGCGCCGGCCATGGTGTGGGGGCCGCCCCCCGGCTTGCCCTTTTGGCCTCGTAAGTTCTCTGTGAAAATAGGCCCATTGCGATTATTTCCGGGGATTTTCTGAAAGTTGAGTTTCGCACAAAAACAAGACACTGCAATTCTGCTGAAAACAGCAGTCTAGTCCGTGTTAGTTGTATCCAAAATACACAAATTAGAGGCAAAACAATAGCAAAATTGTGTTCGGGAAAGTAGATACGTTTTGGACGTATCAACTCCCCCAAGCTTAGCTTATTGCTTGTCCTCAAGAAATTCAGTTAACAACTGAGTGCGATAAAAGAACTTTCACGAACACATTTGCTCATATGATGTAAATATTCTCATGATATGGACAAGTACTTAGGCAATTCATAACAAGATACATGCAAATAAAGTCATCTAATAGCTGTGTCAATCATGAAAGAGATACCAACAAACTAATAACAAGCATCATGAAACACTTCCATAAGCAGGATTGCAATGTTCATACAAAGATATGATAAAGTGGTATCTCGCTTGCCCGTATTTGTACAACAAAACATAAATGCCCACCTCTGAAGTTCATGGAAAGACTAGAAGTAAAGATTATCAAAGATAAAAGCATCAAAGTTATACCACAACTGATCATATTTTGGGACAAGCATATTATACTAAGAATGACAGTTATGCTCTCAAGAAGGTGCTCAAAGAAAGGATGGTGATTCAACATAAAAGTAAAAGATTGACCCTTCGCAGAGGGAAGCAGTGATTAACATGTGCTAGAGCTTTTCATTTTTTTTCAAAGAAAGAAATAAAATTGTTTTGAGAGGTGTTTGTTGTTGTCAACGAATGATAGTGTGGGGACCCCGGACTAGCTGTCCGAAATACCCTGTTATGTATACAGTTCACGTTCCCATGATCAGTGTGTCGTGAACACATAACCGAACTGATATCAAATTACACCATTTACAAAACAGAATAAGAAAATTACAATACGGTCACATGACCCATCTTTACAAGATAGCCTCGAAGGGCCTAATCTAATCATCAGTAGCAAAATCACTTCAGCAGCGTAGAGCCCAAGTCATCTGTTAACCCTACAACCGATCGGGAAGACGTTCCTAGTTCGCATAGACGTCGCCAACTCCTTCTTCATCTGTGTCCTCCGTGTCTGCCAAGTAAATAGCCAGGGACAAAGCCGTGAGTACATTTGAATTGTACTCGCAAACCATCAAGAAGGTGATAACAATTCTAACTAAAGAAGACAAGAGGGGAAGAATAGTTTCTCTGGTGGATATAGCATGTGAAAGAGAATCAGTTTCTCTTGTGGATATAGCATGTGAAGAGAAAAGTTTCTCTTGTGGATATAGCATGTGAAAGAGAATCGGTTTCTCTTGTGGATATAGCATGTGAAAGAGAATAAGTTTCTCTTGTGGATATAGCATGTGAAAGAGAATAAGTTTCTCTTGTGGATATAGCATGTGAAAGAGAATCAGTTTCTCTTGTGGATATAGTATGTGAAAGAGAATAAGTTTCTCTTGTGGATATAGCATCCCACATCACAGTTGAAGGGGACACTAAGAGGGTGATAAGACATTTCTATGACATCTCTATATCTTTGTTGAAGAAGATACTTCAAAAGATATCCTATGACATCTATATATCTTTGTTGAAGAAGATACTTCAAAAGATTTCCACAACATAAAACACTAGGATGGGGTAACCCAATTTATTTGTCCTTCCCGACCATCTCCATATGGTCGTCACAACCTTTCCCGTACCCTTCCGGTACTCCAAAACAAGTTCTTTCCTATCATTTGCCAAACCATTTTGTAAACCAAAACTCATCGGGCTAAGCAACAGCCATTCCAACCGTCCATGACCGCGGACACGGCTATTCGAATAGATTTTACTCTGCGAGTTTGCGCACTTTCCCCACAAGAACCGATAAATCCGCCGGGATCATCCCCGGATCGTCATACAAAAGTATGCGAGACTCGGATAATCGGTCATAGTCTTTCGCCTGTCTCCTTAACATGAGCCCTTCCCTGCGGGCTTAACCCTTCTCGGCACCCCGGCAGCATACCTCCTTTTGAGCGTATCTCCGGCGCCACGACAGAAGACCCTCGTAATCGTCCGGCTGCAAGTTAATGCAGTGTATTGCCTCCTTCAGAGCGCAACCCGGTGTCAGAGGTCATCGTGACCCTCCTAGAGAGTGGTGAAGGTATCTCATATCAAATTCAACAAACTACGGACTAAGCCCGTGCCCACTTTGGATATTGTGGTTGCGCTAGTTAATTGTCATGGGTGAGTACTTAGGCGCCAAAGTTTTCATAAACAAGATTCTCTTTCCAACCATCTTTGCCAAGATCTTTTCTTTCATAAACACACACTTAGGTAAGTCCAATTCACCCAAGGTTTTCCAAAAATTCTTTTCAACAAGGTATTTTTCCAAGGGGTTCCCAACCTATAGTTTCATGTAAGAACTAAGAGACAACAATGGCATGATGCTAGCCATCATACCATTAAGGAGGTGATAAATGAGGTGTCAAGGGGATCATACATACTTAGGATAAGCATGCGTAGGGACAATATAAGTAGGATGATTAAACAAGGGTCATGATGTTAATCATCATACCACTAAGAAGATGATAATATAGGCGGTCAAGGGGGCATACATGCTTATGGTAAGCATGCATATTATTAACAAGGGGTTCAACATACTTGGGAGCAAGTATGCATAGTGTAGAGGACAAAACATAACACAAGATACAAGGAACCAAGTATATAATGGAACAATGAACACAACAAGAAGGATAAATAGCAAGAGATCAAAAGATGGCTTGCCTTGGCTTATTTGTCCCTGGACTTTTTCAATTCCATCAATATAAGAATCCCAATAATATAAATAAAATCCTTGTCCGAACCACTTCTTCTTCTCCAAAATTGTTCGCATCTATCGCCGGAAAATATAAAAGGAACACAATCAACACATTGCACCAACAAAACAACAATCAACAATCAACAATCAATAGCTAACCACTCTACTAAGGCTATCATATTAAGGACTTATAGATACTACAAAGCAACTAAAAGAAACCCCATTATATTTACCTAGTAATGGTATGAGAGCATCACAAATTAGCAATTGCCTCTCTGGTTATTGCTGTGGCATAAACTAGTTATTCACTGTTATATAACAGCACAAAGAAGACAAGTGCATTGGTTTTGCATCAAAAACATTTATATTTTATTTTTAAACATTTTTGGAAAAGTTGAACTCATTTTCCTACTTTATTTTGCTCACAGAACATTACACAAGTAAGTCAAGCAAAAATTATACCACTGGATAGCTATTCAAACATAGCTTTATACCAAATTGGATTCACTAAATTTGAAGTTATAAAAGATTTTTAATAATTAAATTACTGGCCAGAGGGACCAAAACAGAGTTTAATTCCTTATAAAATCTCAGATGCTCAATAAAATCTGAGATCTGGATATGTCGTTAGAAACACAATTATGAGTGTAGCAAAAGTGGTTTCATTCCAAAATAATATTTTAAGCTCCTGAAATAAATCATCAAACACAGTTTCTGAATAAACTTGTATTAAATACCAAAATTTCATATTTTGTCCCTAAATACTCAAACCAGTGCCAAAAATTGGGTAATAGCATAAGGTTAACAAAGAAATTGGATTTGGGTTCAAATTATTTTTGAAACTCTCACAATTGAATTATCAAGGCTACTGCATGTTTGTACCATTTTAAAAACTGAGAAAAAACTAAAATAGATCGTGGTCTAAAACTGGCCTGAGGTGATTAGGATTTTGTTATAGGACACTACCAAATTGGAATAACTTGATTTTGAGCATTTTTGGAATTTTGGTGAATTAAATCCTATCGAGATGGGTTGCAGTTTCATATTTCAGGAAAACAGAGAGAAAAGGGCGCGGGCTGAAACTAAATGGGCCGCCAGAATCGACTTGGGTCGGCCCAAGCGGGTTCTCCAGGTGGAGGGTGGGAATAAAACAAATGAAAAGAAAAAAAAGGGACCCAGGCGGGCCAGGCCTGCATGGCCTACGTGGCCATGCACGCACACGATCGGGGAGATCGAGTCGTCTCCCTCGTGCGACCATGCTAGCGCGCAGGCGGACGGGAAAAGGAGGCGGGGGCGGGGCGGAGACTCACCGGCGGCGAGCGCTGGTCGTCGGCGACGGCTGGGCGGGGCGGCGGCGGGTTGAGGCCGTCCCGGGGCGCGCCGGCGGCTTCTTCCCCGTCCGCAGCAGCTCTGCCCGAGGGTTTCTTCCCGCAGACCTTCCCGGACTAGCAGCGGCGGCGGCAGTTGCCGGCGGTCCTGGACGACGTGAGGGTACGTGTTAGGACGGGCAGAATAAGGCAAACACAGAGGAATATAGAGGGAGGGAAAAAGGGGCCGGGCGGGCGCGTTCTCCTTCCGCCACCTCGCGGTGACCGCGGGCGTGGCGCGTCTGCCAGCGAGAAGCAGCAGGGCAGAGTGCCACCGCATCCACCGCGGGTCTCTGGGAGGTGGGAGAGGTGTTGTGGAGAGGAGTGAGCGGAGAGGGGCCTTTATAGGCCGCGGGAGAGGCAGTAGGCGGGGGCGGGCGGTGGCCACGACCAATGGCGTGGTGTGGTGAGCACGTCCAATGGTGGCGTGGCTAGGCTGCTGCAGGCTAGGGCTGGCCTCGGGAGCGTGCGGAGAGCAGAGAGGAGGGAGAGGTCAGTGCCTGGGCGCGACAAACGGGGCAGGCGTGCTCGATGCCGTGCTGATCAAGAACGGGTGGTCATGGATGGGCGTGGCTATAATGGACATGGGGCTGCTGTGCTCGGTAGGGGCTGCAGGGCGCTAAACCTAGGCGTGCCCGAGGGCCATCAGGGCGTGCTGCATTGGGACGAGGCGAAGGGAGACAAGGGCCGCCATGCCCGTGGCGCTACAGCCAAGACAATGACGTGAGAGAGGGTGGAACGGGGAGGACAGAGGGAGGGCTGGCTCCGAGAGGCTGCCAGGCAGGG
Source organism: Lolium multiflorum (assembly GCA_030979885.1). NCBI lineage: Eukaryota > Viridiplantae > Streptophyta > Magnoliopsida > Poales > Poaceae > Lolium > Lolium multiflorum. The sequence goes on from CM061747.1 coordinate 106,426,291, forward strand.
TTAGAGCAGGGCTGGGTATGTCTACCCACGTTGATACCGTCTAGGAAGGAGAGGAAGATCAGCACAAGATCTCACATTCATAAATATGCCTCGGCCACCTCTCATGTGTTAGAGAGAGAAAGAACACCAAGAAAGATTTGGAGGGAAACAAAGAAAGAGGGGAGGGTGCTAGCGGGTGCATGATGATTGCCTAGTTGTGGAGTAAGGTTCTCATATGCAAAAGCTATCTTGTAAAGGATTTAATTCAAGGGTGAATTGGAATTATTGAAAGTAGATGAGATGGAGAGAGATAGGATCATATGCACTTGAATGGCATGGCCGACACTTCACTAGTGCCATGCAAAAAGAATGCATTACCTATTCTCCCAAAGGGTCAAATGGGAGTTGTTTGAATCACTACACATGTCTATGGCAAGTTTTGAATGAAATTCATTTGAATGAAATTTGAAGATTTAGAGAGTGGCAAGGTAGTACTTTGAATTTAAAGGTGAAAAGCACATGCACATGTACAACTAAGCATGGTAGTTTTTCTTGAAATTTGTTTGATAGCAAAAGTGCAAGAAAGGCATGTGTACCAATAACATACATTTTGGTGAAAACAAAATAAAACAAGAGAATAATTATATAGAAATTATTTTTGGGTGGAAATAAGGTGATATAAAATACCACACACCCTTCCCATTTTATTTGAAAATAATAATAATAATTTGAAATGCTTTGATAAAACTAGAAGTGGCTTTGTAGTGAAAATTGGAGAAGAATTTTAAATAAAATATTTTGGAAGAAGTTATCTCAGGGGTAGAGTGTGGCTACATAATGTAGCTAAAACCTTCACTCTTTGGTATTGTGGGGATTAAACTTGGAATAAAAATATACAGAAGGTAAGAGAGGAGAAAGTGATCTAGTGCTGAAATAGTGGATATGGTGCAAGATCAAGTGAAAATAAGAATTGTAAGGGTTGCATGTGACATGCACGATGTGGAAGTTGTAGAGGATGTCGCATAGATGAGATCCATGCATTGAGGTCACCAAAAACAGTTGGGGGTGCTTAGAGATCAACTGCCAAAGTTTGGATATTTTAAGCCCGCCAAAACACCTTATTGACTTGGCTTAAAAACCAACAAGGAAAAATGGGTATATGAATGATCTGGTTCAAGGAAAGGACATGATTGGGAAGTGCTCATGATAAGGTAGGTCTAGGACCAAGCGCATTGTATTGGATGGCAAGAGGTAGCTTCAGACAAAACTCAACAAGCAAATCACGTCAATTCATCTACCAGCAGATCAAGGCAATTCATCTTAACAAACAGATGAGGGCAATTCATCTTAATTAGTCTATAGAAAAAGTTTTTGTTCCCCCTAATTTTTGCACTAAGGACAACTAAACCAGGTTGCAAAAGTTGGGGTGTGACAGATCTTCCACCCTTAAAATAATCTCGTCCCGAGATTACTAAGCGTAGAACTAGAGGGGTTGTAAAGTTTAACTAAAGTTAGACTCCATTCTTCTGTAGATGTGCCGTTGTTGAGAGGGTTGCAACTTCAGCTTCTGAGAGACGCGGTAGATTCTGGCCGAGAGCAAGCTTCGTGAAGAGGTTGACTACTCCCAGCAGGTGTTGGATCTGTAGTTTTCTTAAGGATCCTAGCGGGGTTCATGATTCTAGGGGAGGTAGTGCAATCCAACGGTGCCCTAACAGAGTCGAAAACTTTTTAGAGTTAGCTTAAAAATTTTAGTGGAAGATGAAGTCTTCCACCCTTAAGATTGTTCAACGGGGTTTCTAGAGAGTCAGAGCTTCTAGCACGGGTCTTGTCGGTGCTTCGAGGAAGTGATATCTCTCGTCTTGAGTAGAACATCTTCAGAGGGTGATGTGTAGTCCAAAGCTTCAAGAGGAGTTAGTGCATCCCAAGTTTCCAACGGTGTTTTTAGAAAGGTTTAAAATTTTAGGGCCAGCTCCAATTTTCAGTGGAAGACGAAGTCTTCCACCCTTAAGGTTTTTCATTGGGCTTTCGAAAAAACTCAGAGCTTCTGCCTTGTGGTCGGGGCTTCCGAAGAAGTCGTCGATCTCCCGTATTCAGTTGAAGGATCTTCATAGGCGATGTGTAGTCCACGACTTTAAGAGGTACTCACGGTGTTTACTAGACCATATAACGTGCGGTAAGTTAGTAAGTCGATGAAGCGCCTGGTTGTTGTCCATATGAAGCAGTAACAAAGATCGTCGAAGACAATCTTCAGCTTGAGGGTCGATGCTGACTTTTACTAGTTAAGAAGTGAGCGGTTAAATTACACCTATTCTTGAGTCTTGAGGTATCTTCATGAGCTTCACTTGATGAGGACCAGATGAACCACATGATGTAGCTTGGCTTTGACGCTATTGTCCTCTCAGCTTGTTAGACGGTGTGTTAGAGGGTAGTTTCAAAAAGTTATACTTGAAGTTAGCGCGATTATACTCCAAGGTTAGACAAAGTTAGTGTTATATTGACGAGGTTGGTGAGGTGAAAACATATTAGGGAGGCTTTCTAAGCTAGGTTATCACACCAAGGGTGTTTTTCAAACTGAAACACCAAAACAACATACACACAACAAACAGATAAAAACACTCAAGGCAGCACACTAGGAAACAACAAGCAATCATCACACCAGACAAGGCACTCTAAGCATCTAGGGATGCCTAATACGCAGGGGTAGCTCAATCAAAGCGATTGAGTTTGTCCTATCCATCCTATTGGTTTGGGGTTGGTCACATATGTTGATGTCTTCATCTTGCTGACATTGACTTCAACAAGATTCTCGGAGCACTTGGTGGTGATGTGGCCTGGTGTCGAGTCGTCGATGTTGAGGCAGAGGCTAAAACTGTGTAGTCTTCTTGCTCAACATCCCGAGGACGTGAGGTCTTCGAAGGGGTGGCTGTTGAGGTACTCCCGAAGTCGAGATCTTCTCATGGCTGGCCTAAAAATTACTAGTCAAGAAACTGAGGACTTGATCCCTGACGACTGCAAAAGTGCAAGTCCACGGAGGAACAAGGTCAGCTCCTTGACAGACTTTGGTGTTAACCAAGACATGATGTTATTATCCCTTTATGTGCACGACTAAATCGGCATCCAATCTTCCATAACTGTCGTGGGAGATACATGAGTCTTCATGAGGGAGTGATTCATTCTTGAGTTCGAGTCTCCGGTCTGAGTTGGGGACATCGTCCGATATGTAGGTTTGAAGTGGATGAGACAATAGAGTAAGACTTTTCAAACCTTTTTATAAAGCGGAGAGATAAGAATTTAGAAGTTTTGAAGAAACAAGAGGAGTAGAAGCTATGCTTCCGACTAAAGAAAGAATCTTGTTTTGTAAATAGTTTTTCCCAAGTACTTGTTTCCTAGCTAACGTCCATGCTAACTAAGGTCTCCTACAGTCAGGATGCTCTGATACCAGCTCTGTGGGGACCCCGGACTAGCTGTCCGAAATACCTGTTATGTATACAGTTCACGTTCCCATGATCAGTGTGCCGTGAACACATAACCGAACTGATATCAAATTACACCATCTTTTACAAAACGGAATAAGAAAATTACAATACGGTCACATGACCCATCTTTACAAGATAGCCTCGAAGGGCCTAATCTAATCATCAGAGTAGCAAAATCACTTCAGCAGCGTAGAGCCCAAGTCATCTGCCTTAACCCTACAGGCAATTGACTGGGAAGACGTTCCTAGTTCGCATAGACGTCGCCAACTCCTTCTTCATCTGTCGAAGTCCTCCAGGTCTGGCCAAGTAAATAGCCAGGGACAAAGCCGTGAGTACATTTGAATTGTACTCGCAAACCATCAAGAAGGTGATAACAATTCTAACTAAAGAAGACAAGAGAGGAAGAATAGTTTCTCTGGTGGATATAGCATGTGAAAGAGAATCAGTTTCTCTTGTGGATATAGCATGTGAAAGAGAATAAGTTTCTCTTGTGGATATAGCATGTGAAAGAGAATCAGTTTCTCTTGTGGATATAGCATGTGAAAGAGAATAAGTTTCTCTTGTGGATATAGCATGTGAAAGAGAATAAGTTTCTCTTGTGGATATAGCATGTGAAAGAGAATCAGTTTCTCTTGTGGATATAGTATGTGAAAGAGAATAAGTTTCTCTTGTGGATATAGCATCCCACATCACAGTTGAAGGGGACACTAAGAGGGTGATAAGACATTTCTATGACATCTCTATATCTTTGTTGAAGAAGATACTTCAAAAGATATCCTATGACATCTATATATCTTTGTTGAAGAAGATACTTCAAAAGATTTCCACAACATAAAACACTAGGATGGGGTAACCCAATTTATTTGTCCTTCCCGACCATCTCCATATGGTCGTCACAACCTTTCCCGTACCCTTCCGGTACTCCAAAACAAGTTCTTTCCTATCATTTGCCAAACCATTTTGTAAACCAAAACTCATCAGGCTAAGCAACAGCCATTCCAACCGTCCATGACCGCGGACACGGCTATTCGAATAGATTTTACTCTGCAGAGTTTGCGCACTTTCCCCACAAGAACCGATAAATCCGCCGGGATCATCCCCGGATCGTCATACAAAAGTATGCGAGACTCGGATAATCGGTCATAGTCTTTCGCCTGTCTCCCTTAACATGAGCCCTTCCCTGCGGGCTTAACCCTTCTCGGCACCCCGGCAGCATACCTCCTTTTTGAGCGTATCTCCGGCGCCACGACAGAAGACCCTCAGTAATCGTCCGGCTGCAGTTAATGCAGTGTATTGCCTCCTTCAGAGCGCAACCCGGTGTCAGAGGTCATCGTGACCCTCCTAGAGAGTGGTGAAGGTATCTCATATCAAATTCAACAAACTACGGACTAAGCCCGTGCCCACTTTGGATATTGTGGTTGCGCTAGTTAATTGTCATGGGTGAGTACTTAGGCGCCAAAGTTTTCATAAACAAGATTCTCTTTCCAACCATCTTTGCCAAGATCTTTTCTTTCATAAACACACACTTAGGTAAGTCCAACTCACCCAAGGTTTTCCAAAAATTCTTTTCAACAAGGTATTTTTCCAAGGGGTTCCCAACCTATAGTTTCATGTAAGAACTAAGAGACAACAATGGCATGATGCTAGCCATCATACCATTAAGGAGGTGATAAATGAGGTGTCAAGGGGATCATACATACTTAGGATAAGCATGCGTAGGGACAATATAAGTAGGATGATTAAACAAGGGTCATGATGTTAATCATCATACCACTAAGAAGATGATAATATAGGCGGTCAAGGGGGCATACATGCTTAGGGTAAGCATGCATATTATTAACAAGGGGTTCAACATACTTGGGAGCAAGTATGCATAGTGTAGAGGACAAAACATAACACAAGATACAAGGAACCAAGTATATAATGGAACAATGAACACAACAAGAAGGATAAATAGCAAGAGATCAAAAGATGGCTTGCCTTGGCTTATTTGTCCCTGGACTTTTTCAATTCCATCAATATAAGAATCCCAATAATATAAATAAAATCCTTGTCCGAACCACTTCTTCTTCTCCGAAATTGTTCGCATCTATCGCCGGAAAATATAAAAGGAACACAATCAACACATTGCACCAACAAAACAACAATCAACAATCAACAATCAATAGCTAACCACTCTACTAAGGCTATCATATTAAGGACTTATAGATACTACAAAGCAACTAAAAGAAACCCCATTATATTTACCTAGTAATGGTATGAGAGCATCACAAATTAGCAATTGCCTCTCTGGTTATTGCTGTGGCATAAACTAGTTATTCACTGTTATATAACAGCACAAAGAAGACAAGTGCATTGGTTTTGCATCAAAAACATTTATATTTTATTTTTAAACATTTTTGGAAAAGTTGAACTCATTTTCCTACTTTATTTTGCTCACAGAGCATTACACAAGTAAGTCAAGCAAAAATTATACCACTGGATAGCTATTCAAACATAGCTTTATACCAAATTGGATTCACTAAATTTGAAGTTATAAAAGATTTTTAATAATTAAATTACTGGCCAGAGGGACCAAAACAGAGTTTAATTCCTTATAAAATCTCAGATGCTCAATAAAATCTGAGATCTGGATATGTCGTTAGAAACACAATTATGAGTGTAGCAAAAGTGGTTTCATTCCAAAATAATATTTTAAGCTCCTGAAATAAATCATCAAACACAGAGTCTGAATAAGCTTGTATTAAATACCAAAATTTCATATTTTGTCCCTAAATACTCAAACCAGTGCCAAAAATTGGGTAATAGCATAAGGTTAACAAAGAAATTGGATTTGGGTTCAAATTATTTTTGAAACTCTCACAATTGAATTATCAAGGCTACTGCATGTTTGTACCATTTTAAAAACTGAGAAAAAACTAAAATAGATCGTGGTCTAAAACTGGCCTGAGGTGATTAGGATTTTGTTATAGGACACTACCAAATTGGAATAACTTGATTTTGAGCATTTTTGGAATTTTGGTGAATTAAATCCTATCGAGATGGGTTGCAGTTTCATATTTCAGGAAAACAGAGAGAAAAGGGCGCGGGCTGAAACTAAATGGGCCGCCAGAATCGACTTGGGTCGGCCCAAGCGGGTTCTCCAGGTGGAGGGTGGGAATAAAACAAATGAAAAGAAAAAAAAGGGGCCCAGGCGGGCCAGGCCTGCATGGCCTACGTGGCCATGCACGCACACGATCGGGGAGATCGAGTCGTCTCCCTCCTGCGACCATGCTAGCGCGCAGGCGGACGGGAAAAGGAGGCGGGGGCGGGGCGGAGACTCACCGGCGGCGAGCGCTGGTCGTCGGCGACGGCTGGGCGGGGCGGCGGCGGGTTGAGGCCGTCCCGGGGCGCGCCGGCGGCTTCTTCCCCGTCCGCAGCAGCTCTGCCCGAGGGTTTCTTCCCGCAGACCTTCCCGGACTAGCAGCGCGGCGGTAGTTGCCGGCGGTCCTGGACGACGTGAGGGTACGTGTTAGGACGGGCAGAATAAGGCAAACACAGAGGAATATAGAGGGAGGGAAAAAGGGGCCGGGCGGGCGCGTTCTCCTTCCGCCACCTCGCGGTGACCGCGGGCGTGGCGCGTCTGCCAGCGAGAAGCAGCAGGGCAGAGTGCCTCCGCATCCACCGCGGGTCTCTGGGAGGTGGGAGAGGTGTTGTGGAGAGGAGTGAGCGGAGAGGGGCCTTTATAGGCCGCGGGAGAGGCAGTAGGCGGGGGCGGGCGGTGGCCACGACCAATGGCGTGGTGTGGTGAGCACGTCCAATGGTGGCGTGGCTAGGCTGCTGCAGGCTAGGGCTAGCCTCGGGAGCGTGCGGAGAGCAGAGAGGAGGGAGAGGTCAGTGCCAGGGCGCGACAAACGGGGCAGGCGTGCTCGATGCCGTGCTGATCAAGAACGGGTGGTCATGGATGGGCGTGGCTATAATGGACATGGGGCTGCTGTGCTCGGTAGGGGCTGCAGGGCGCTAAACCTAGGCGTGCCCGAGGGCCATCAGGGCGTGCTGCATTGGGACGAGGCGAAGGGAGACAAGGGCCGCCATGCCCGTGGCGCTACAGCCAAGACAATGACGTGAGAGAGGGTGGAACGGGGAGGACAGAGGGAGGGCTGGCTCCGAGAGGCTGCCAGGCAGGGTTAGAGCAGGGCTGGGTATGTCTACCCACGTTGATACCGTCTAGGAAGGAGAGGAAGATCAGCACAAGATCTCACATTCATAAATATGCCTCGGCCACCTCTCATGTGTTAGAGAGAGAAAGAACACCAAGAAAGATTTGGAGGGAAACAAAGAAAGAGGGGAGGGTGCTAGCGGGTGCATGATGATTGCCTAGTTGTGGAGTAAGGTTCTCATATGCAAAAGCTATCTTGTAAAGGATTTAATTCAAGGGTGAATTGGAATTATTGAAAGTAGATGAGATGGAGAGAGATAGGATCATATGCACTTGAATGGCATGGCCGACACTTCACTAGTGCCATGCAAAAAGAATGCATTACCTATTCTCCCAAAGGGTCAAATGGGAGTTGTTTGAATCACTACACATGTCTATGGCAAGTTTTGAATGAAATTCATTTGAATGAAATTTGAAGATTTAGAGAGTGGCAAGGTAGTACTTTGAATTTAAAGGTGAAAAGCACATGCACATGTACAACTAAGCATGGTAGTTTTTCTTGAAATTTGTTTGATAGCAAAAGTGCAAGAAAGGCATGTGTACCAATAACATACATTTTGGTGAAAACAAAATAAAACAAGAGAATAATTATATAGAAATTATTTTTGGGTGGAAATAAGGTGATATAAAATACCACACACCCTTCCCATTTTATTTGAAAAAAATAATAATAATTTGAAATGCTTTGATAAAACTAGAAGTGGCTTTGTAGTGAAAATTGGAGAAGAATTTTAAATAAAATATTTTGGAAGAAGTTATCTCAGGGGTAGAGTGTGGCTACATAATGTAGCTAAAACCTTCACTCTTTGGTATTGTGGGGATTAAACTTGGAATAAAAATATACAGAAGGTAAGAGAGGAGAAAGTGATCTAGTGCTGAAATAGTGGATATGGTGCAAGATCAAGTGAAAATAGGAATTGTAAGGGTTGCATGTGACATGCACGATGTGGAAGTTGTAGAGGATGTCGCATAGATGAGATCCATGCATTGAGGTCACCAAAAACAGTTGGGGGTGCTTAGAGATCAACTGCCAAAGTTTGGATATTTTAAGCCCGCCAAAACACCTTATTGACTTGGCTTAAAAACCAACAAGGAAAAATGGGTATATGAATGATCTGGTTCAAGGAAAGGACATGATTGGGAAGTGCTCATGATAAGGTAGGTCTAGGACCAAGCGCATTGTATTGGATGGCAAGAGGTAGCTTCAGACAAAACTCAACAAGCAAATCACGTCAATTCATCTACCAGCAGATCAAGGCAATTCATCTTAACAAACAGATTAGGGCAATTCATCTTAATTAGTCTATAGAAAAAGTTTTTGTTCCCCCTAATTTTTGCACTAAGGACAACTAAACCAGGTTGCAAAAGTTGGGGTGTGACAGATCTTCCACCCTTAAAATAATCTCGTCCCGAGATTACTAAGCGTAGAACTAGAGGGGTTGTAAAGTTTAACTAAAGTTAGACTCCATTCTTCTATAGATGTGCCGTTGTTGAGAGGGTTGCAACTTCAGCTTCTGAGAGACGCGGTAGATTCTGGCCGAGAGCAAGCTTCGTGAAGAGGTTGACTACTCCCAGCAGGTGTTGGATCTGTAGTTTTCTTAAGGATCCTAGCGGGGTTCATGATTCTAGGGGAGGTAGTGCAATCCAACGGTGCCCTAACAGAGTCGAAAACTTTTTAGAGTTAGCTTAAAAATTTTAGTGGAAGACGAAGTCTTCCACCCTTAAGATTGTTCAACGGGGGTTCTAGAGACTCAGAGCTTCTAGCACGGGTCTTGTCGGTGCTTCGAGGAAGTGATATCTCTCGTCTTGAGTAGAACATCTTCAGAGGGTGATGTGTAGTCCAAAGCTTCAAGAGGAGTTAGTGCATCCCAAGTTTCCAACGGTGTTTTTAGAAAGGTTTAAAATTTTAGGGCCAGCTCCAATTTTCAGTGGAAGACGAAGTCTTCCACCCTTAAGGTTTTTCATTGGGCTTTCGAAAAAACTCAGAGCTTCTGCCTTGTGGTCGGGGCTTCCGAAGAAGTCGTCGATCTCCCGTATTCAGTTGAAGGATCTTCATAGGCGATGTGTAGTCCACGACTTTAAGAGGTACTCACGGTGTTTACTAGACCATATAACGTGCGGTAAGTTAGTAAGTCGATGAAGCGCCTGGTTGTTGTCCATATGAAGCAGTAACAAAGATCGTCGAAGACAATCTTCAGCTTGAGGGTTGGTGCTGACTTTTACTAGTTAAGAAGTGAGCGGTTAAATTACACCTATTCTTGAGTCTTGAGGTATCTTCATGAGCTTCACTTGATGAGGACCAGATGAACCACATGATGTAGCTTGGCTTTGACGCTATTGTCCTCTCAGCTTGTTAGACGGTGTGTTAGAGGGTAGTTTCAAAAAGTTATACTTGAAGTTAGCGCGATTATACTCCAAGGTTAGACAAAGTTAGTATTATATTGACGAGGTTGGTGAGGTGAAAACATATTAGGGAGGCTTTCTAAGCTAGGTTATCACACCAAGGGTGTTTTTCAAACTGAAACACCAAAACAATCATACACACAACAAACAGATAAAAACACTCAAGGCAGCACACTAGGAAACAACAAGCAATCATCACACCAGACAAGGCACTCTAAGCATCTAGGGATGCCTAATACGCAGGGGTAGCTCAATCAAAGCGATTGAGTTTGTCCTATCCATCCTATTGGTTTGGGGCTGGTCACATATGTTGATGTCTTCATCTTGCTGACATTGACTTCAACAAGGATTCTCGGAGCACTTGGTGGTGATGCGGCCTGGTGTTGAGTCGTCGATGTTGAGGCAGAGGCTAAAACTGTGTAGTCTTCTTGCTCAACATCCCGAGGACGTGAGGTCTTCGAAGGGGTGGCTGTTGAGGTACTCCCGAAGTCGAGATCTTCTCATGGCTGGCCTAAAAATTACTAGTCAAGAAACTGAGGACTTGATCCCTGACGACTGCAAAAGTGCAAGTCCACGGAGGAACAAGGTCAGCTCCTTGACAGACTTTGGTGTTAACCAAGACATGATGTTATTATCCCTTTATGTGCACGACTAAATCGGCATCCAATCTTCCATAACTGTCGTGGGAGATACATGAGTCTTCATGAGGGAGTGATTCATTCTTGAGTTCGAGTCTCCGGTCTGAGTTGGGGACATCGTCCGATATGTAGGTTTGAAGTGGATGAGACAATAGAGTAAGACTTTTCAAACCTTTTTATAAAGCGGAGAGTTAAGAATTTAGAAGTTTTGAAGAAACAAGAGGAGTAGAAGCTATGCTTCCGACTAAAGAAAGAATCTTGTTTTGTAAATAGTTTTTCCCAAGTACTTGTTTCCTAGCTAACGTCCATGCTAACTAAGGTCTCCTACAGTCAGATGCTCGATACCAGCTCTGTGGGGACCCCGGACTAGCTGTCCGAAATACTGTTATGTATGTTCACGTTCCCATGATCAGTGTGCCGTGAACACATAACCGAACTGATATCAAATTACACCATCCTTTACAAAACGGAATAAGAAAATTACAATACGGTCACATGACCCATCTTTACAAGATAGCCTCGAAGGGCCTAATCTAATCATCAGAGTAGCAAAATCACTTCAGCAGCGTAGAGCCCAAGTCATCTGCCTTAACCCTACAGGACGGGAAGATGTTCCTAGTTCGCATAGACGTCGCCAACTCCTTCTTCATCTGTCGAAGTCCTCCAGGTCTGGCCAAGTAAATAGCCAGGGACAAAGCCGTGAGTACATTTGAATTGTACTCGCAAACCATCAAGAAGGTGATAACAATTCTAACTAAAGAAGACAAGAGAGGAAGAATAGTTTCTCTGGTGGATATAGCATGTGAAAGAGAATCAGTTTCTCTTGTGGATATAGCATGTGAAAGAGAATAAGTTTCTCTTGTGGATATAGCATGTGAAAGAGAATTAGTTTCTCTTGTGGATATAGCATGTGAAAGAGAATAAGTTTCTCTTGTGGATATAGCATGTGAAAGAGAATAAGTTTCTCTTGTGGATATAGCATGTGAAAGAGAATCAGTTTCTCTTGTGGATATAGTATGTGAAAGAGAATAAGTTTCTCTTGTGGATATAGCATCCCACATCACAGTTGAAGGGGACACTAAGAGGGTGATAAGACATTTCTATGACATCTCTATATCTTTGTTGAAGAAGATACTTCAAAAGATATCCTATGACATCTATATATCTTTGTTGAAGAAGATACTTCAAAAGATTTCCACAACATAAAACACTAGGATGGGGTAACCCAATTTATTTGTCCTTCCCGACCATCTCCATATGGTCGTCACAACCTTTCCCGTACCCTTCCGGTACTCCAAAACAAGTTCTTTCCTATCATTTGCCAAACCATTTTGTAAACCAAAACTCATCAGGCTAAGCAACAACCATTCCAACCGTCCATGACCGCGGACACGGCTATTCGAATAGATTTTACTCTGCAGAGTTTGCGCACTTTCCCCACAAGAACCGATAAATCCGCCGGGATCATCCCCGGATCGTCATACAAAAGTATGCGAGACTCGGATAATCGGTCATAGTCTTTCGCCTGTCTCCCTTAACATGAGCCCTTCCCTGCGGGCTTAACCCTTCTCGGCACCCCGGCAGCATACCTCCTTTTGAGCGTATCTCCGGCGCCACGACAGAAGACCCTCAGTAATCGTCCGGCTGCAAGTTAATGCAGTGTATTGCCTCCTTCAGAGCGCAACCCGGTGTCAGAGGTCATCGTGACCCTCCTAGAGAGTGGTGAAGGTATCTCATATCAAATTCAACAAACTACGGACTAAGCCCGTGCCCACTTTGGATATTGTGGTTGCGCTAGTTAATTGTCATGGGTGAGTACTTAGGCGCCAAAGTTTTCATAAACAAGATTCTCTTTCCAACCATCTTTGCCAAGATCTTTTCTTTCATAAACACACACTTAGGTAAGTCCAATTCACCCAAGGTTTTCCAAAAATTCTTTTCAACAAGGTATTTTTCCAAGGGGTTCCCAACCTATAGTTTCATGTAAGAACTAAGAGACAACAATGGCATGATGCTAGCCATCATACCATTAAGGAGGTGATAAATGAGGTGTCAAGGGGATCATACATACTTAGGATAAGCATGCGTAGGGACAATATAAGTAGGATGATTAAACAAGGGTCATGATGTTAATCATCATACCACTAAGAAGATGATAATATAGGCGGTCAAGGGGGCATACATGCTTATGGTAAGCATGCATATTATTAACAAGGGGTTCAACATACTTGGGAGCAAGTATGCATAGTGTAGAGGACAAAACATAACACAAGATACAAGGAACCAAGTATATAATGGAACAATGAACACAACAAGAAGGATAAATAGCAAGAGATCAAAAGATGGCTTGCCTTGGCTTATTTGTCCCTGGACTTTTTCAATTCCATCAATATAAGAATCCCAATAATATAAATAAAATCCTTGTCCGAACCACTTCTTCTTCTCCGAAATTGTTCGCATCTACCGTCGGAAAATATAAAAGGAACACAATAAACACATTGCACCAACAAAACAACAATCAACAATCAACAATCAATAGCTAACCACTCTACTAAGGCTATCATATTAAGGACTTATAGATACTACAAAGCAACTAAAAGAAACCCCATTATATTTACCTAGTAATGGTATGAGAGCATCACAAATTAGCAATTGCCTCTCTGGTTATTGCTGTGGCATAAACTAGTTATTCCCTGTTATATAACAGCACAAAGAAGACAAGTGCATTGGTTTTGCATCAAAAACATTTATATTTTATTTTTAAACATTTTTGGAAAAGTTGAACTCATTTTCCTACTTTATTTTGCTCACAGAGCATTACACAAGTAAGTCAAGCAAAAATTATACCACTGGATAGCTATTCAAACATAGCTTTATACCAAATTGGATTCACTAAATTTGAAGTTATAAAAGATTTTTAATAATTAAATTACTGGCCAGAGGGACCAAAACAGAGTTTAATTCCTTATAAAATCTCAGATGCTCAATAAAATCTGAGATCTGGATATGTCGTTAGAAACACAATTATGAGTGTAGCAAAAGTGGTTTCATTCCAAAATAATATTTTAAGCTCCTGAAATAAATCATCAAACACAGTTTCTGAATAAACTTGTATTAAATACCAAAATTTCATATTTTGTCCCTAAATACTCAAACCAGTGCCAAAAATTGGGTAATAGCATAAGGTTAACAAAGAAATTGGATTTGGGTTCAAATTATTTTTGAAACTCTCACAATTGAATTATCAAGGCTACTGCATGTTTGTACCATTTTAAAAACTGAGAAAAAACTAAAATAGATCGTGGTCTAAAACTGGCCTGAGGTGATTAGGATTTTGTTATAGGACACTACCAAATTGGAATAACTTGATTTTGAGCATTTTTGGAATTTTGGTGAATTAAATCCTATCGAGATGGGTTGCAGTTTCATATTTCAGGAAAACAGAGAGAAAAGGGCGCGGGCTGAAACTAAATGGGCCGCCAGAATCGACTTGGGTCGGCCCAAGCGGGTTCTCCAGGTGTAGGGTGGGAATAAAACAAATGAAAAGAAGAAAAAAATGGGGCCCAGGCGGGCCAGGCCTGCATGGCCTACGTGGCCATGCACGCACACGATCGGGGAGATCGAGTCGTCTCCCTCCTGCGACCATGCTAGCGCGCAGGCGGACGGGAAAAGGAGGCGGGGGCGGGGCGGAGACTCACCGGCGGCGAGCGCTGGTCGTCGGCGACGGCTGGGCGGGGCGGCGGCGGGTTGAGGCCGTCCCGGGGCGCGCCGGCGGCTTCTTCCCCGTCCGCAGCAGCTCTGCCCGAGGGTTTCTTCCCGCAGACCTTCCCGGACTAGCAGCGGCGGCGGCAGTTGCCGGCGGTCCTGGACGACGTGAGGGTACGTGTTAGGACGGGCAGAATAAGGCAAACACAGAGGAATATAGAGGGAGGGAAAAAGGGGCCGGGCGGGCGCGTTCTCCTTCCGCCACCTCGCGGTGACCGCGGGCGTGGTGCGTCTGCCAGCGAGAAGCAGCAGGGCAGAGTGCCTCCGCATCCACCGCGGGTCTCTGGGAGGTGGGAGAGGTGTTGTGGAGAGGAGTGAGCAGAGAGGGGCCTTTATAGGCCGCGGGAGAGGCAGTAGGCGGGGGCGGGCGGTGGCCACGACCAATGGTGTGGTGTGGTGAGCACGTCCAATGGTGGCGTGGCTAGGCTGCTGCAGGCTAGGGCTGGCCTCGGGAGCGTGCGGAGAGCAGAGAGGAGGGAGAGGTCAGTGCCTGGGCGCGACAAACAGGCGGCGTGCTGATCAAGAACGGGTGGTCATGGATGGGCGTGGCTATAATGGACATGGGGCTGCTGTGCTCGGTAGGGGCTGCAGGGCGCTAAACCTAGGCGTGCCCGAGGGCCATCAGGGCGTGCTGCATTGGGACGAGGCGAAGGGAGACAAGGGCCGCCATGCCCGTGGCGCTACAGCCAAGACAATGACGTGAGAGAGGGTGGAACGGGGAGGACAGAGGGAGGGCTGGCTCCGAGAGGCTGCCAGGCAGGGTTAGAGCAGGGCTGGGTATGTCTACCCACGTTGATACCGTCTAGGAAGGAGAGGAAGATCAGCACAAGATCTCACATTCATAAATATGCCTCGGCCACCTCTCATGTGTTAGAGAGAGAAAGAACACCAAGAAAGATTTGGAGGGAAACAAAGAAAGAGGGGAGGGTGCTAGCGGGTGCATGATGATTGCCTAGTTGTGGAGTAAGGTTCTCATATGCAAAAGCTATCTTGTAAAGGATTTAATTCAAGGGTGAATTGGAATTATTGAAAGTAGATGAGATGGAGAGAGATAGGATCATATGCACTTGAATGGCATGGCCGACACTTCACTAGTGCCATGCAAAAAGAATGCATTACCTATTCTCCCAAAGGGTCAAATGGGAGTTGTTTGAATCACTACACATGTCTATGGCAAGTTTTGAATGAAATTCATTTGAATGAAATTTGAAGATTTAGAGAGTGGCAAGGTAGTACTTTGAATTTAAAGGTGAAAAGCACATGCACATGTACAACTAAGCATGGTAGTTTTTCTTGAAATTTGTTTGATAGCAAAAGTGCAAGAAAGGCATGTGTACCAATAACATGCATTTTGGTGAAAACAAAATAAAACAAGAGAATAATTATATAGAAATTATTTTTGGGTGGAAATAAGGTGATATAAAATACCACACACCCTTCCCATTTTATTTGAAAAAAATAATAATAATTTGAAATGCTTTGATAAAACTAGAAGTGGCTTTGTAGTGAAAATTGGAGAAGAATTTTAAATAAAATATTTTGGAAGAAGTTATCTCAGGGGTAGAGTGTGGCTACATAATGTAGCTAAAACCTTCACTCTTTGGTATTGTGGAGATTAAACTTGGAATAAAAATATACAGAAGATAAGAGAGGAGAAAGTGATCTAGTGCTGAAATAGTGGATATGGTGCAAGATCAAGTGAAAATAAGAATTGTAAGGGTTGCATGTGACATGCACGATGTGGAAGTTGTAGAGGATGTCGCATAGATGAGATCCATGCATTGAGGTCACCAAAAACAGTTGGGGGTGCTTAGAGATCAACTGCCAAAGTTTGGATATTTTAAGTCTGCCAAAACACCTTATTGACTTGGCTTAAAAACCAACAAGGAAAAATGGGTATATGAATGATCTGGTTCAAGGAAAGGACATGATTGGGAAGTGCTCATGATAAGGTAGGTCTAGGACCAAGCGCATTGTATTGGATGGCAAGAGGTAGCTTCAGACAAAACTCAACAAGCAAATCACGTCAATTCATCTACCAGCAGATCAAGGCAATTCATCTTAACAAACAGATCAAGGCAATTCATCTTAATTAGTCTATAGAAAAAGTTTTTGTTCCCCCTAATTTTTGCACTAAGGACAACTAAACCAGGTTGCAAAAGTTGGGTTGTGACAGATAGTGGGTACTCTAACTACCTCTCCAACCAGACTCTCAAGAGCGGCTCCCATGAAGGACGTTATCTCTACCAGCAAGGTAGATCATCCCTCTTCTCTTTTGTTTACACATGCATTTTAGTTTCATTATGGATGACACTCCCCCCAACCTTTGCTTACACAAGCCATGGCTAACCGAATCCTCGGGTGCCTTCCAACATTCACATACCATGGAGGAGTGTCTATTTGCGGGTTAAGTTGCTTAAATCAGGGCAAAATATGTGAAGAGAATTATTAATGAAAGTTAATTAATTGGGGCTGGGAACCCCGTTTGCAAAATTATTGGATAAGCGGATGTGCCACTAGTCCATTGGTGAAAGTCTGTCGTGAGTAAATGACAAGGTTGAAGATAAAACAGCACATAGTTCCTCATGAGCTATAAAACATCGACACAAATTGAGAAGTATTTTGAAGGTTTAAATGTAGCACATGAGAATTTACTTGGAATGGTTTGAAATGCCATGCATAGGTATTTATGGTGGACACTTTGGAATAACTTGGTTTTCAGGGATTTGGAAGCACAAGCAGCGTTCCCGCTCAGTACAAGTGAAGGCTAGCAATTGAATGGGAAGCGACAATCAAGAGAGCAATAACTGTCATAATCATGCTTGCGACAAAATAAAATTAACGGAGGCATAAAAGTGATACAAAAACTCTGAAGCAAAGTAAATCATCGAGGCTTAATTGACTTTTGTTCAGTCATGTGCATGCGTGAGCATGTGCCAAGTCGATTCAAGTGAATTATTCAGAGGAGGATACCACAATGTCATACTTATCTATGAATAAAACAATGCAAGCAGATATTCATGACATGCTACTCATTATTAATAAATTGGAACTAAACATGAGAGATCATGAAGTACTAGACTTTCATTAAATGACATATTCCTCACATGAACCAACTAAGCATGCTCACATGGATGAGTATATGTACAAAAATGAAAACAAATAGAGTTCATACCAGCCTCTCACCACAGTCGAGTTGCCGTAGATCGTCATTATTGCCTTTCACTTGTGTGGCTTGAATAATAATATAGAATGAAAACCAAGCTCCAACCACCGGAGACCGCTGAACTCCCTAATAAACTTTACAAAACCAAAGAAGAACAACAAATATTTTTGGGTTAGAGACAAGAACAAAAGGAAACAAGCAAACAAAGCAAAATCTTTTTGAATTTTCTCATAGCAAACTAACGATAGCAAATAAGGTAAAATAGGAACAAAGAACCAAATAAACAAATGGTGAAGAGAAACAACAGAAATATTTTTGGTCTTTTTGTGTTTTAGGAAATAAACAAAGCAAAAACAAGAGAATGAAAACTAAAAGAAACACAGAAAAGCAAGCGGCAGAAATCTGCCAAAACTTGACAGCAGTACAGTAATCATTTTTTACGAAAATCTTCTGCTGCTCAACTCGAAAAGTGTTCAACTAATGAAAGTTAGATAACAACCTGGGGAACATGCACAAAAATTGGCAGCTCAAAATAACGTTCTGGCTGCGCACAGGAATTTTTTTAGTAACAGCCCAGAATCTGTTTTTTAGACAGCACTTCCCCAAATATCATCTTCCTCATATTAGAGACCACCTTAAGAAGCTAAACAAGTATGTACAAGTATCCGGCAATTGTAATATGCAATGAATGAGTGATGCCGACATACCTCCCCCCAAGCTTAGGCTTTTGGCCTAAGTGGAGGTCAATCCCACGGTCCCCATGAAGTGGAGTCTCCGTAGTATGACGAAGAAGGATCCTGTTCTGGGTATGTGCTGGAAGACGCACCAGGATACGTGACGGTGTACCCGTAGGAGGGCTCGGCGTCCTCGGAGTCATGCTGCTGGTGGAAACCATGTATCCTCAGCTGCTCATCCACCTCCTCCTTAGAGCGCGACCACGGTCTCCTGTGAACACTGAACAAATCGGCCTGCGGCAAAGGGATTTCCCTCTCATCCCCGTCAATAAACAACATTTTATAGACAATATTTTCTAAACTAGAGTCAGTTGTGACAAATTGGTGACTCTTCATAGCAGCAATATCAAGCCTTATAGGAGTTAATTTCTCATCAGTAGGATCAAGAGGAAGATCTAGATGTGCCAAAATACGTGACGCAATAATTCCTCCATAGATAGGTCCCCTAGTAGATAGGCGACGAGCAATAAGAGCACCAAGATGATAAGGTGTGTTACCAGTAATGCAGCAACAAGAAAAGCAAGATGATAACTAGAAATGTTGCTAGTGTTCTCCCTACCAAGAATGCTAGTAGCAAGATAGTAAGCGAAATATCTAATGGCAGGGAGTTGAATGTTTCTTATCTTGCCGCGCTGAATGGTGCGGCTATCATCATTGGTAACTTCTCGATAGAGCTCCGTCAAAGGCTTGGGGCTTTTCTCGATCTTCTTCGCTGTACCTACAGGAGCAATATCCAATGCAACAAAAAAAATCCTTCAACTTCATAGTAATAGGATTATCATAAATCCTAAATGTAACTGATGGTGTGAAGTGTGTGTTGTTGAACTTAAAGCTTTCAACAAAGATTTTAGTTAGCATGTAGTATTGACTCCTCTCATCTTCCATATAGGTAGATAAGCCCACATTGTTGATGAGGAATAAGAAATCATCAAGCAACCCTGCATTACGCAAAAAGTCATAGCATGGAAATGATGAAGCATTAGGAACTCCATTATCCTCTTCAACTTCGAAGCTCGGTGCGATGACATCCTCATTATAGGATTGTCTAATTCGAGTGGCTGCCCTTGAGGGCCTCCCCGTGCTTGTCGTCTCTCTTTCGAACACCTCTCCAAAGTTGTGGTTGTCCATTTTCCTTTTCTGAAATTTTTCAACAATCATTATAAAATTTGATTTCAAGACATATAATTGAGGGAAACTACTATAGGAACTTGCTAGAGTACTAAACATGCATCAAAACTCATTTCTACAACTTGAATCAAGCATGCAAGCTCACTTAACATGTCACCTACAGCAGCAAATTTCTCAAGATATACTCAACCATTCAAAATTATGATTGGATAATCGAAGGAGTCACATACCGGAGAGCAAATGTGCCAAATTTCAGACAGAAATCTAGGCTGAGCAAGGAGATCGAAAAATCCTGAGCTCTTGAGCAAAAACGCGAGTGAGATAAAGCTGGTACGAGTTTTTTCGGAGAGAGAGTGTAATGAGTGGAAGGGATGAAGAAGGGGCAAGGAGGGGCCCACACCACAGGTGGCGCGCCCCCTCCTTGGCGCGCCGACATGGGGGCCAGCCCTGGGGTGCCCCACTGGTCAGCCCCAGGCACACCCAGGTTGCTCTTCGAAAAATAGGACCAACGGTATAATTTTTGTAAATTTTTGAGAACTTCGAAAAATGCACATTTCTGGGTGTTAAAGTAATTATTACAGCGCAGGAAAATGATTTCCAAAATTTTAAACAACTAAAGTATCTTGCAAACTGATGACCCACAAGTATAGTGGGTGTATCGTAGTACTTTCGATAAATAAGAGTGTCGAACCCAACGAGGAGCAGAAGGTGTTGACAAGCAGTTTCGATGAAGGATTCACTGTAAATGCTCACAGACAAGTTTTCGGGGGTTTTGATATAGCAGATAAATAAAGTACAAGTAAGTAAAATGCGAGAGTAATAATGCAGCGAGTGGCCCAATCCTTTTTAGCACAAAGGACAAGCCGGTTTGTATACTTATAATGACCAAACGTTCTTGAGGACACACGGGGATTTAGTCTAGTGCTTTCGCTTCATATAGTTGATTAATCTTCATTGTTTTGATAAGTGTTGTGTGGGTGAACCTATGCTAATGCACCGCCCTTCCTAGGACTAATACATACTTGTGATTATACCCCTTGCAAGCATCCGCAAATACAAGAAAGTAATTAAGATAAATCTAACCACAGCCTTAAACTCTGAGATCCTGCTATCCCTCCTGCATCGATATACCAACGGGGGTTCAGGTTGCTGTCACTCCGGCAACCCCACAATTAGCAAACGAATACAAGATGTACTCCCCTAGGCCCATAAAGGTGAAGTATCATGTAGTCGATGTTCACATGACACCACTAGAAGAATAACACCACAACTTAAATATCAAACCATTAAATATTACTCAACATAGTTCACTACTAACATTTAGACTTCACCCATGTCCTCAAGAACTAAACGAACTACTCACGAGACATCATATGGAACATAATCAGAGGTGATATGATGATGGATAACAATCTGAACATAAACCTTGATCCAATGGTTTCACTCAATAGCATCAATAACAAGTAGTAATCAATACCGGGAGAGTTTCCCCTATGAAATACTCAAGATTCAACCCTAGATGTTACAGCGGAGACGAGGTGCAGCGGTGGAGATGGCGGTGTCGATGGTGGAGATGATGATGATGATCCCAATGAGGTCCAGCTCGATGACGGTGGCGATGGCGACGATTTCCCCCTCCGGAGGGAATTTCCCAGATTCCGCCCGCCGGAGAGCACTTTTCTCTCTGGTGTTTCTCCGCCCCGCAGAGGCGGCTGTGTCTATTCTCGCTTATCCCCGTGCCTTAGGTTTTCGGGTAGATGAAGTACGCGAAAGAGAGGAGGCCGAGAGGGGTGTGGGCCCCCTCCCCACAAGGCGCGCGGCCGGGGCAGGGCCGCGCCGGCCTATGGGGGCCCATGGCGGCCCTCCTCGGCTCCTCCTTTTGGCTGGCTCATTCTTCTGGAAAAATAAGATCTTCGGTGTAATTTCCGTCAATTGTTGATCTTCAGAAATATGGTATCCTGACGGTGCTTTTTCCAGCAGAATCCTGACTCCGGTGAATAATTGTCCAATAATCATGAAACATGCAAAATAGGTGAAATAACATAAGTATCATCTCTAAATATGAGATATATCAATGAATAACAGTAAATGATATAAAATAGTGATGCAAAATGGACGTATCAACTCCCCCAAGCTTAGACCTCGCTTGTCCCCAAGCGAAACTGAGCTCGATAAACAAGACCACATGTTTATGGAGTGAAGAGTCGATAAATAAAATACGGACAAGAAGCATCACATTTATTAATTCACACAAGACATTCTAGTAAACATCTTCCTCATATAACTCAACTTGAAATAAGTAAAGAGAAATCACAAATAAAGGTGCATAGGAAATCATAAACGGTTATGGCAAACTTTGTTCTTGGTCAGAGAACTATTAACAGATTGTACTTATCTTCCGAGCAAAGCCTTTATATTAGAACTTATATGGCAGAGTTTTCATCCTTAATCATAACAATCTCCTCATAATCATTGATAACCTTCAAAGTCATATTCATTCAGATAAAATTTGTACTAAACAAGGAAGAGTAAAAGGCACGATTAAATAGATCATAATATAAATGGTTGGATCACAACAACTCAATTGCTTGCTTGAGATAGAGGGAAATAGGTTTACTGACTCAACATAAAAGTAAAAGAAAGGCCCTTCGCAGAGGGAAGCAGGGATTAAATCATGTGCTAGAGCTTTTTAAGTTTTGAAATCATATAAAGAGCATAAAAGTAAGATTTTGAGTGGTGTTTGTTGTTGTCAACGAATGGTAGTGGGCACTCTAACCCCCTTGCCAAACAGACTTTCCAAGAGCGGCTCCCATGAAGGACGTTATCTCTACCAGCAAGGTAGATCATCCCCCTTCTCTTTTGTTTACACATGTATTTTAGTTTTATTTATGGATGACACTCCCCCCAACCTTTGCTTTCTCAATCCATGGCTAACCGAATCCTCGGGTGCCTTCCAACATTTCTCATACCATGGAGGAGTGTCTATTGCAAAATTAAGTTGCTTACTGATAAATCAGGGCAAAACATGTGAAGAGAATTATTAATGAAAGTTATTAGTTGGGGCTGGGAACCCCGTTGCCAGCTCTTTTTGCAAAATTATTGGATAAGCGGATGTGCCACTAGTCCATTGGTGAAAGTCCGCCCAACAAGATTGAAAGATAAAACACCACATACTTCCTCATGAGCTATAAAACATTGACACAAATAAGGAGTAATATAGTTTGAATTTTTTAAAGGTAGCACATGGAGTATTTACTTGGAGTGGCGCAAAATACCACATAGTAGGTAGTTATGGTGGACACAAATGGCATGGTTTTGGTCTAAGGTTTTGGATGTATGAGAAGCATTCCCTCTCAGTATAGGTCTTTGGCTAGCAAGGTTGGCTAGCAAGCATAAGAGTTGAGGGAAACAAACAAATATACATGTGATAGAAAAAATCATGCATCTGTCTTGTAAGCACAAGCAATTTTAACTTCAGAATACTAAACTCATTAGCAGAAAGATAATAAAGTAATATATCTACATGTATTTCCCTTTTCTATTTAAACATCAAAGTATTGTTGCTATTGACCATTGCTAAGTTTGCCAAAACCAAATAGATTTACTTGATGCTCCCAAAGTGATATCAATACTAATGACAAGAGTAATCATATAACAAAAATTGCAAACTAAAATAAGGTGTGCAAAAAGTAAATGATAAGACTTCTCATTAATATTCCATAACGATAACTCACACCAAGGGATACATAGATAACCAACTAAGAGAGAGATACTTCCACACTGCAAACCATCCTATATGATAACTTCCCTACTCATGATATGACACTACTTGATAGTAAAAAGGTAAAGATAGTGATGATGTGATACCGCGGCACTCCCCCAAGCTTGGAACAAACCAAGGGGATGCCAATACCGATGATGAATTACTCCTTCGGTGGTGATGGTGGTGGATTCTTCTCGTCATCAGACTTCCAAGGAAGAGGCTCTCCATCAACAAACGATGTCTTGGTCTCGGGAATCCTGAAACTAGCAGCATAGCTAATGCGTTTAAACCTGTTTTCATACTCACAGTTTTGATTCTGAACATCATAAAGTTGCGCTTGAAGTTGGTTGGTAGTGTTGTGAAGTGAGAGGATATCGCCCCACAGCTTTGCAGTCTCCTTCTCGTGTTCACCAATAAGTTCGGACACAATTCTGTGGAAGATGTCCACTTCACGTTCAGCCATCTTCTTGTAGGCGAAGACCTCTTGTTCTAGTTTCTCCATCCTGTCCTCCAAGCTTCCTTCTTCTTTAGGACCCCGGACATCTTCTATCTGCAACTCTCCATCTACGAGCAGCAATTCCTTGGGATGCATCTTCAGCTCGTTCATGTACGGGTTGACGATGTTCTCAAAGAAGTTGTCCTTCGGAGTTGACGAAGACATGGTGGCTTTAGATCTGAAAACAATCTGGCAGAAACAACTCGAAACAAAACACGACGAGAAAACGATATACGGACCTCTGGGGATCCGGGGATTATATAGCAAATATTTTCACGACAAAAGGAAGGTACCAGGCCGAAAACGAGGGAAACGGGAGGGCTGTCCTCATAGGGTGGCGCGGCTGGGTGGGGCCGTGCCGGCCTATGGGGCACGCCCTCACGCGTCTCCTCCACTCGTTTCGATCTCGTAATTTTTCATATTTTCCAAAAATAGCAGAAATATTGTTCGGAAAGTTAAACGCGGACTTTTTATTACTAAAACTATTACCTATTCAAAGTCGAACTCTGCAGAACTGTCAATTTGGTCTTTGATGAAGGCTTCCGGAGTCACCACTTGAATAACATCAATATCTTCATTATAAGAATCTCCATAAATATAATGCTTGAGTCTTTGTCCATTCACCACTTGTGTAGCATCATCTTTCAGTGAGGCAATTTTTATTGCTCCTGAACGATACACCTCCTCAATGACATATGGTCCTTCCCATTTTGAGAGTAATTTCCCTGCAAAAAATCTGAGACGAGACCGATACAATAGGACTTTATCTCCAACATTAAATTCTCTTTTAATGATTCTTCTATCATGCCATTTCTTAACTTTCTCCTTAAAAAGTTTAGCATTTTCATAAGCTTCACTTCTCCATTCATCTAAAGAACTCAATTGTAGCAACCTTTTCTTACCGGCAAGTTTAAAATATTTATTAAGTTCTCTTACAGCCCAATAAGCTTTGTGCTTGATGGCGTGTAACTCACACGTTCGTTGGGAACCCCAAGAGGAAGGTATGATGCGCACAGTAGCAAGTTTTCCCTCAGAAAGAAACCAAGGTTTAATCGAACCAGGAGGAGCCAAGAAGCACGTTGAAGGTTGATGGTCGCGAAATGTGATGCGGCGCAACACCAGGGATTCCGGCGCCAACGCGGAACCTGCACAACAACCAAAGTACTTTGCCCCAACGAACAGGAGGTTGTCAATCTCACCGGCTTGCTGTAACAAAGGATTAAACGTATCGAGTGGAAGATGTTTGCAAAGAAAACATGCAAGTAGATTGTATGCTATGTAAAGAATAGGAACGGGGTCCACAGTTCACTAGAGGTGTCTCTCCCATAAGATAAAGCATGTTGGGTGAACAAATTACAGTCGGGCAATTGACAAATAGAGAAAGGCATAACAATGCATATACATGACATGGTAAATATAGTGAGATTTAATCCGGGCATTACGACAAAGTACATAGACCGCCATCCAACTGCATCTATGCCTAAAAAGTCCACCTTCAGGTTATCATCCGAACCCCCTCCAGTATTAAGTTGCAAAGCAACAGACAATTGCATTAAGTATGGTGCGTAATGTAATCAACAACTACATCCTTAGACATAGCATCAATGTTTTATCCCTAGTGGCAACAACACATCACAACCTTAGAACCTACTGTCACGATCCCAGATTCAATGAAGGCATGAACCCACTATCGAGCATAAATACCCCCTCTTGGAGTTAAGAGCAAAAACTTGGCCAGAGCCTCTACTAATAACGGAGAGCATGCAAGATCATAAACAACACATAAACAATAGATTGATAATCACCATAATCATAGTACTCTCTATCCATCGGATCCCGACAAACACAACATATAGTATTACAGATAGATGATCTTGATCATGTTAGGCAGCTCACAAGATCCAACAATGAAGCACAACAAGGAGAAGACGACCATCTAGCTACTGCTATGGACCCATGGTCCAGGGTGAACTACTCACTCATCACTCCGGAGGCGACCATGGCGGTGTAGAGTCCCTCGGGAGATGAATCCCCTCTCCGGTGCCGGAGGCGATCTCCTGAATCCCCCGAGATGGGATTGGCGGCGGCGTCTTCCGGATGGTTTTCCGTATCGTGGCTCTCGCACCGGGGGTTTCGCGACGAGACTTTAAGTAGGCGGAAGGTCAACGCGGGGGGCCACACGAGGGGCCCAGGGGGCAGGTCGGCGCGGCCAGGGCCTGGGCCGCGCCGGCCTCCCTCTGCCGCCTCGTGGCCCCACCGTTAGGTCTTCGGTCTTCGAAGCTTGCAAAAATAGGACCCTGGGCGAAAGTTTCGTCCAATTCCGAGAATATTTCTTTACTAGGATTTCTGAAACCAAAACAGCAAAAAACAAAACTGGCTCTTCGGCATCTTGTTAATAGGTTAGTTCCAAAATGCATAAATATGACATATAATGTGCATAAAACATGTAGGTATCATCAATAAAGTAGCATGGAACATAAGAAATTATCGATACGTTGGAGACGTATCAGCATCCCCAAGCTTAGTTCTGCTCGTCCCGAGCAGGTAAAACGATAACAAAGATAATTTCCGAAGTGACATGCCATCATAATCTTGATCATACTATTTGTAAACATATGTAATGAATGCAGCGATCAAAACAAAGGTAATGACATGAGTAAACAAAGGAATCATATGACAAAGACTTTTCATGAATAGTACTTCAAGACAAGCATCAATAAGTCTTGCATAAGAGTTAACTCATAAAGCAATAAATCAAAGTAAAGGTGTTGAAGCAACACATAGGAAGATTAAGTTTCAGCGGTTGCTTTCAACTTATACATGTATATCTCATGGATATTGTCAACATAAAGTAGTATAATAAGTGCAATATGCAAGTATGTAGGAATCAATGCACAGTTCACACAAGTGTTTGCTTCTTAAGGTGGAAGGAGATAGGTAAACTGACTCAACAATAAAAGTAAAAGAAAGGTCCTTCAAAGAGGAAAGCATCGATTGCTGTATTTGTGCTAGAGCTTTTATTTTGAAAACATGAAACAATTTTGTCAACGGTAGTAATAAAGCATATGAGTTATGAAAATTATATCTTACAAGTTGCAAGCCTCACGCATAGTATACTAATAGTGCCCGCACCTCGTCCTACTTAACTTGGACTACCGGATCTTCGCATGCCATGTTTCAACCAAGTGTCACAAAGGGGTACCTCCATGCCTGTACAAAGGTCTAAGGAGAATGCTCGCATTTCGGATTTCTCGCTTTTGATTATTCTCAACTTAGACATCCATACCGGGACAACATGGACAACAGATAATGGACTCCTCTTAAATGCATAGGCATGTAGCAAAGTTATTATTCTCATATGAGATTGAGGATATATGTCCAAAACTGAAACTTCCACCATGGTTCATGGCTTTAGTTAGCGGCCCAATGTTCTTCTCTAACAATTTTGCATGCTCCAACCACTAAAATGATAGACCTTCAGACAAGACGGACATGCATAGCAACTCACATGATATTCAACAATAGTTGATGGCGTTCCCCAGAAGCATGGTTATCGCACAACAAGCAACTTAATAAAATATAAAGTGCATAAGTACATATTCAATACTACGATAGTTTTTAAGGCTATTTTGTCCCATGAGCTATATATTGCAAAGGTGGATGATGGAATTTTAAAGGTAGCACTCAAGCAATTTACTTTGGAATGGCGGAGAAATACCATGTAGTAGGTAGGTATGGTGGACACAAATGGCATAGTAGTTGGCTCAAGGATTTTGGATGCATGAGAAGTATTCCTCTCGATACAAGGTTTAGGCTAGCAAGGTTATTTGAAGCAAACTCAAGGATGAACAAGTGCAGCAAAACTCACATAAAAGACATATTGTAAACATTATAAGACTCTACACTGTCTTCCTTGTTGTTCAAAACTCAATACTAGATATTATCTAGACCTTAGAGAGACCAAATATGCAAATCAAATTTTAGCAAGCTCTATGTATTTCTTCATTAATGGGTGCAAAGCATATGATGCAAGAGCTTAAACATAGCATAACAATTTCCAAGTATCACATTATCCAAGACATTTTAGAATTACTACATGTAGCATTTTCCAATTCCAACCATATAACAAATTAACGAAGAAGAAACTTCAGACATTATGAGTAAAGCCTAAGGACACATGTGTCCATATGCAACAGCGGAGCGTGTCTCTCTCCACAAAGTGAATGCTAGGATCCATCTTATTCAAACAAAACAAAAACGAAAACAAACCGACGCTCCAAGTAAAGAACACAAGATGTGATTGAATAAAAATATAGTTTCAGGGGAGGAACCTGATGATGTTGTCGATGAAGAAGGGGATGCCTTGGGCATCCCCAAGCTTAGACGCTTGAGTCTTCTTAAAATATGCAGGGGTGAACCACGGGGCATCCCCAAGCTTAGAGCTTTCACTCCTCTTGATCATAGTATATCATTCTCCTCTGACCCTTGAAAACTTCCTTCACACCAAACTTCAAGCAAACTCATTAGAGGGTTAGTGCACAATTAATAATTCACACATTCAGAGGTGACACAATCATTATTTTCACTTCTGGACATTGCATAATGCTACTGGACATTAGTGGATCAAAGAAATAAATCCAACATAGCAAAAGAGGCAATGCGAAATAAAAGGCAGAATCTGTCAAAAACAGAACAGTCCGTAAAGACGAATTTAGAAATGGCACCAGACTTTCTCAAATGGAAAAACTCAAAACTAATGAAAGTTGCGTACATATCTGAGGATCATGCTCGTAAATTGGCAGATTTTTTCGAATTTTCTACAGAGAATTGTGCCCAGATTCGTGACAGACAGCAATGCTGTTTCTGCGCAGCGATCCCAAATATAACATCAACTTTGACATAGAAACTTTACTTGGCACAAAAACATGATAAGGAGAGGTTGCTACAGTAGTAAACAACTTCCAAGACTCAACAAAACAAAAAATTGCTGTAGGTAAAAACATGGGTTGTCTCCCATAAGCGCTTTTCTTTAACGCCTTTCAGCTAGGCGCAGAAAGTGCAAATCAAGTAACATCGAGAGTAGAAGCATCAACATCATAGCTTGTTCTAATAATAGAATCAAAAGGCAACTTCATTCTCTTTCTAGGGAAGTGTTCCATACCTTTCTTGAGGAAATTGGTATTTAATATTACCTTCCCTCATATCAATAACAGCACCAACAGTTCGAAGAAAAGGTCTTCCCAACACAATTGGACAAGATGCATTGCATTCGATATCCAAGACAACAAAATCAACGGGGACAAGGTTATTGTTAACCGTAATATGCACATTATCAATCCTCCCCAAAGGTTTCTTTTTAACATTATCGGCAAGATTAACATCCAAATAACAATTCTTCAATGGTGGCAAGTCAAGCATATCATAAATCTTTTTAGGCATAACAGAAATACTTGCACCAAGATCACATAAAGCATTACATTCAAAGTCATTGAATTTCATTTTAATGATGGGCTCCCAACCATCTTCTAACTTTCTAGGAATAGAAGTTTCAAGTTTTAGTTTCTCTTCTCTAGCTTTTATGAGAGCATTTGTAATATGTTTTGTAAAGGCTAAATTTATAGCACTAGCATTAGGACTTTTAGCAAGTTTTTGTAAGAACTTTATAACTTCAGAGATGTGGCAATCATCAAAATCTAAATCATTATGAGCTACAGCAATGGGATCATTGTTCCCAAGGTTGGAAAAAATTTCAGCAGTTTTATCACAGCAGTTTCAGCAGTTTTAGCAATTTCAGGCAGTTTTGTACGCTTTGCACTAGGAGTAGAAACATTGCCAACACCAATTATTTTACCATTGATAGTAGGAGGTGCAGCAACATGTGAAGAATTAGCATTACTAGTGGTGGTAATAGTCCAAACTTTAGCTACATTATTCTCTTTAGCTAGTTTTTCATTTTCTTCTCTATCCCACCTAGCACGCAGTTCAGCCATTAATCTTATATTCTCATTAATTCTAACTTGGATGGCATTTGCTGTAGTAGTAATCTTATTATCAATATCATCAGGTTTAGCAGCCATTTTATTAATTAAAGAGGATTGTGATGCGGACATGTATGAGATTCGGGTTTCAGCATTTGAAATTTTAGTTTGCAACCCAGAAATCTCCCTATTCAAGTTTTCAAGTTGATTTCCTATATTCTTCAACAAGGTAGATTGTTCATTCATAGTTCTAGTAAATAATTGATTTTGCTCATATTGTGATTGCATAAAGTTTTTAGTGGATCTTTCAATTTCTAGCATCCTTTCCTCATATCTACCATAATCATTACCACTAGAAGGATATGGCCTATAGTTATTACCAGAGTTGTTCCTATAAGCATTGTTGTTGAAATTATTATTTTTAATGAAATTCACATCAACATTTTCTTCTTGAGCAACCAATGAAGCTAAAGGAACATTATTTGGATCAACATTAGATCTACCATTCACAAGCATAGACATAATCACATCAATCTTATCACTCAAGGAAGAGGTTTCCTCAACAGAATTTACCTTCTTACCTTGTGGAGCTCTTTCCGTGTGCCATTCAGAGTAATTTATCATCATATCATCAAGAAGTTTTGTAGCCGCCCCCAATGTGATGGACATAAAGGTACCTCCAGCAGCTGAATCCAATAAATTCCGCGAAGAAAAATTTAGTCCTGCATAGAAGGTTTGGATGATCATCCAAGTAGTCAGTCCATGGGTTGGGCAATTCTTTACCAAAGTTTTCATTCTCTCCCAAGCTTGAGCAACATGTTCAGTATCTAATTGTTTAAAATTCATTATGCTACTTCTCAAAGATATAATTTTAGCGGGAGGATAATATCTACCAATAAAAGCATCCTTGCATTTAGTCCATGAATCAATACTATTCTTAGGCAAAGATAGCAACCAATCTTTAGCTCTTCCTCTTAATGAGAAAGGAAACACTTTCAATTTAATAATATCACCATCTACATCTTTATACTTTTGCATTTCACAAAGTTCAACAAAATTATTGAGATGGGCAGCAGCATCATCAGAACTAGCACCAGAAAATTGATCTCTCATAACCAAATTCAGTAAAGCAGGTTTAATTTCAAAGAATTCTGCTGTAGTAGCAGGTGGAGCAATAGGTGTGCATAGGAAATCATTATTATTTGCATTTGTGAAGTCACACAACTTA
Organism: Lolium multiflorum; assembly: GCA_030979885.1. NCBI lineage: Eukaryota > Viridiplantae > Streptophyta > Magnoliopsida > Poales > Poaceae > Lolium > Lolium multiflorum. The sequence continues at coordinate 106,457,243 of CM061747.1, forward strand.
GTATTTTCATGGTTGGCCATTTTAGCAACAGTAAATAAAACAAACTAGATAAAATAAATGCAAGTAACTAATTTTTTTGTGTTTTCGATATAGAGAGCAAGACAGTAAATAAAGTAAAACTAGCAACTAATTTTTTTGTATTTTGATTTAGTGCAGCAAACAAAGTAGTAAATAAAATAAAGCAAGACAAAAACAAAGTAAAGAGATTGAGAAGTGGAGACTCCCCTTGCAGCGTGTCTTGATCTCCAAACGGCGCCAGAAAAAGCTTGATGGCGTGTAACTCACACGTTCGTTGGGAACCCCAAGAGGAAGGTAGGATAACGTAGCATAGAAAACAAAAATTTTCCTACGGCGAACACGCAATCCAAGCCAAGATGCAATCTAGAAGACGGTAGCAACGAGGGATTGTCGAGACTCACCCTTGAAGAGATTCCAAAGCCTACAAGAGGAGGCTCTTGTTGCTGCGGTAGACGTTCACTTGCCGCTTGCAAAAGCGCGTAGAAGATCTTGATCACGATCGGTTCCGGCGCCACGAACGGGCAGCACCTCCGTACTCGGTCACACGTTCGGTTGTTGATGAAGACGACGTCCACCTCCCCGTTCCAGCGGGCAGCGGAAGTAGTAGCTCCTCTTGAATCCGACAGCACGACGGCGTGGTGTCGGTGGCGGTGTAGAAGTCCGGCGGAGCTTCGCTAAGCTATGCGGGCAATATGAAGTGGAGGAGCAAAGCTAGGGTTTGGGAGGGGGTGGCCGGCCACTCTATGGGGGGCGGCCAGCTTGTGGTCTTGGGGTGGCCGGCCCCCTCCCTTGGCCCCTCATTATATAGGTGGATCCCAAGTGTTGGTGTCCAAGTCTTCGAATAAGACCCGAAACCAAAACCTTCCATATGGTGGGAAACTTTCCCTCCCACTAGAGGTGGGAATTCCACCTTCCATAGGGGGGGTGGCCGGCCCCCTAAGGGGGAGTCCACTTGGGACTCCTCCCCCACTAGGGTTGGCCGGCCATGGAGGTGGAGTCCCATGTGGACTCCACCTTCCTTGGTGGTTTCTTCCGGACTTTTCTAGAACCTTCTAGAACCTTCCATAGAACCTTCCGCATCATTTTATTCACATAAAATGACATCCTATATATGAATCTTATTCTCCGGACCATTCCGGAACTCCTCGTGATGTCCGGGATCACATCCGGGACTCCGAACAAATATTCCAACTTCATTCCACATTCAAGTACTACCATTTCAACATCCAACTTTAAGTGTGTCACCCTACGGTTCGTGAACTATGCGGACATGGTTGAGTACTCACTCCGACCAATAACCAATAGCGGGATCTGGAGATCCATAATGGCTCCCACATATTCAACGATGACTTTAGTGATCGAATGAACCATTCACATACGATACCAATTCCCTTTGTCACACGATATTTTACTTGTCCGAGGTTTGATCATCGGTATCACACTATACCTTGTTCAACCTCGTCTCCTGACAAGTACTCTTTACTCGTACCGTGGTATGTGGTCTCTTATGAACTTATTCATATGCTTGCAAGACATTAGACGACATTCCACCGAGAGGGCCCAGAGTATATCTATCCGTCATCGGGATGGACAAATCCCACTATTGATCCATATGCCTCAACTCATACTTTCCGGATACTTAATCCCACCTTTATAACCACCCATTTACGCAGTGGCGTTTGATGTAATCAAAGTACCTTTCCGATATAAATGATTTACATGATCTCATGGTCATAAGGACTAGGTAACTATGTATCGAAAGCTTATAGCAAATAACTTAATGACGTGATCTTATGCTACGCTTAATTGGGTGTGTCCATTACATCATTCATACAATGATATAACCTTGTTATTAATAACATCCAATGTTCATGATTATGAAACTAATCATCTATTAATCAACAAGCTAGTTAAGAGGCTTACTAGGGACTCTTTGTTGTTTACATATCACACATGTATCAATGTTTCGGTTAATACAATTATAGCATGGTATATAAACATTTATCATAAACATAAAGATATATAATAACCACTTTTATTATTGCCTCTTGGGCATATCTCCAACAGTCTCCCACTTGCACTAGAGTCAATAATCTAGATTACATTGTAATATACCTAACACCCATGGCATTCTGGTGTTGGTCATGCTTTGCCCTAGGGAGAGCTTTAGTCAACGGATCTGCTACATTCAGATCAGTGTGTACTTTGCAAATCTTTACTTCTCCATCTTCGATGTACTCGCGAATCGAGTGGTAACGCAGCTTGATATGCTTCAGCCTCTTGTGTGACCTTGGCTCTTGTGCATTGGCGATGGCACCCATGTTATCACAGTAGATGACAAATGGGTCCAATGCACTAGGAACCACACCGAGCTCTACAATGAACCTCTTCATCCATACCGCTTCTGATGAAGCCTCTGAAGCCGCTATGTACTCCGATTCTGTTGAGGATTTCGCCACCGTGCACTGCTTCGAGCTTGCCCAGCTGCAGCACCATTCAATATAAACACGTACCCAGATTGTGACTTAGAGTCATCAGGATCAGTGTTCCAACTTGCATCGGTGTAACTTGTTACAACGAGCTCTTGGTCACCTCCATAACAAAGAAACATATCCTTAGTTCTTTTCAAGTACTTCAGGATATTCTTGACCGCTGTCCAGTGTTCCATTCCTGGATCACTTTGATATCTGCTAGTCAAACTAACAGCATGTGCTATATCCGGTCTTGTACATAGCATGGCATACATGATAGAGCCTACTGCCGAGGCATAGGGGATCTGACTCATCCTTTCTCTTTCTTCTGCCGTAGCCGGTCCTTGAGTCTTACTCAAGACCTTGCCTGGTAACATAGGTAAGAATCCTTTCTTACTTTCGTCCATTCTAAACTTTTTCAGAATCTTGTCCAGGTATGTACTCTGTGATAGCCCTATTAGACGTCTTGATCTATCTCTATAAATCTTGATGCCTAATATATATGATGCTTCACCAAGGTCTTTCATTGAAAAACTATTATTCAAATAACCCTTTACACTGCTTAATAGTTCTATATCATTCCCAATCAATAATATGTCATCTACATATAATATCAGGAATGCTACAGAGCTCCCACTCACTTTCTTGTAAATACAGGCCTCTCCATGACACTGTATAAACCCGAAGTCTTTGATCACCTTATCAAAGCGTCGGTTCCAACTTCTTGATGCTTGCTTCAGTCCATAGATTGAACGCTGAAGTTTGCATACTTTGTCAGCATTTTTAGGATCGACAAAACCTTTGGGTTGTACCATATACAACTCTTCCTCAATGTCTCCATTAAGGAACGCCGTTTTGACATCCATCTGCCAAATCTCATAATCGAAAAATGCAGCTATTGCTAACAAAATCCTCACAGATTTTAGCTTCGCTACAGGTGAGAAAGTCTCATCGTAGTCAACACCTTGAATTTGTCGGAAACCCTTTGCGACAAGTCGAGCTTTATAGACAGTAATATTACCATCAGCATCTGTTTTTCTTTTGATCCATTTATTCTCGACAGCCTTGCGGCTATCAGGTAAGTCTACCAAAGTCCATACTTTGTTATCATACATGGATCCCATTTCGGATTTCATGGCTTCTTGCCATTTGTTGGAATCTGGGCTCATCATCGCTTCTTCATACGTCGCAGGGTCTTCATCATTGTTATCCACAATCATGACATTTAGACAAGGATCATACCAATCTGGAGTGGCACGATCCCTTGTCGATCTGCGAGGTTCAGTAGCTGTCTCATTTGAAGTTTCATGATCATTATCATTAGCTTCCTCTGTTGTCGGTGTAGGTGGTACAGGAACATTTTCCGGTACTGCGCTACTCTGATCAACGAGTAGAGATTCTTCAATCTCATCGAGTTCTACTTTTCTTCCAGTCACTTCTTTAGTGAGAAATTCTTTCTCAAGAAAGGTTCCGTTCTTAGCAACAAAGATCTTGCCTTCGGATCTGTGATAGAAAGTGTACCCTATAGTTTCCTTAGGGTATCCTATGAAGACGCATTTCTCCGCTTTGGGTTCTAGCTTGTCCGGTTGTAACTTTTTTACATAGGCTTCGCAACCCCAAACTTTTAGGAACGACAGCTTAGGTTTCTTATTAAACCATAATTCATACGGCGTCGTTTCAACGGATTTTGATGGTGCTCTATTTAAAGTGAATGCGGCTGTCTCTAATGCATAACTCCAAAATGATAACGGCAAATCAGTAAGAGACATCATAGAACGAACCATATCTAAGAGAGTTCGATTACGACGTTCGGACACACCGTTTCGTTGTGGTGTTCCCGGCGGTGTCAATTGTGAAAGTATTCCGCATTTCTTTAAATGCATGCCAAACTCATAACTCAGATATTCACCTCCACGATCAGATCGTAGAAATTTAATCTTCTTGTTACGTTGATTTTCTACTTCACTTTGGAATTCCTTAAACTTCTCGAAAGTTTCGGATTTATGTTTCATTAAATAGATATACCCATATCTACTCAAATCATCTGTGAAGGTTAGAACATAACGATAACCACCGCGCGATGCTACACTCATTGGTCCACATACATCTGTGTGTATGATTTCCAATAAGTCAGTAGCTCGCTCCATCATACCCGAGAATGGAGTCTTAGTCATTTTTCCCATCAGACATGCTTCGCATCTATCAAGTGACTCAAAGTCAAGTGATTCAAGTAATCCATCAGTATGGAGTTTCTTCATGCGTTTCACTCCAATATGACCAAGACGACAGTGCCACATATAAGTAGAATTATCATTCAATTTAATTCGCTTAGCATCAATGTTATGTATGTGTGTATCACTACTATCGAGATCTAACAGAAATAAGCCATTCTTTTCAGGTGCTCGACCATAAAAGATATTATTCATAAAGATAGAACAACCATTATTCTCAGACTTGAATGAATAACCGTCTTGCATTAAACAAGATCCAGATATAATGTTCATGCTTAACGCGGGTACATAATAACAATTATTTAGGCTTAAAACTAATCCCGAAGGTAGATGTAGAGGAAGTGTCCCGACTGCGATCACATTGACCTTGGATCCGTTTCCAACGCGCATCGTCACTTCATCTTTCAGCAGTTGTCGTTTATTCTTTAGTTCCTGTTTCGAGTTACAAATATGAGCAACCGAACAGTATCAAATACCCAGGTACTAGAACGAGAACCAGTGAAATGAACATCTATAACATGTATATCAGATATACCTTCTTTCTTCTTCTTGACAAGGCCGCTCTTCAGATCTGCCAAATACTTGGAGCAATTACGCTTCCAGTGTCCCTTCTCTTTGCAGTAATAGCAATCAGCATCAGGCTTAGGGCCGTTCTTAGGTTTCATAGGAGGCGTGGCAGCTTTCTTGCCACCCTTCTTGAATTTTCCCTTAGACTTGCCCTGTTTCTTGAAACTGGTGGTCTTATTGACCATCAACACTTGGTGCTCTTTCTTAATCTCAATCTCAGCAGCTTTTAACATGCCAAAGAGTTCAGGAAACTCCTTGTTCATGTTCTGCATATTGTAATTCATCACAAAGTTCTTGTAACTTGGTGGCAGTGATTGAAGGACACGATTAATCCCCAGTCTGTTAGGAATCACTATTCCCAAGTCACTGAGTTTCTTCGCATGCCCGGTCATAACGAGCATGTGCTCACTAATGGAGCTGCCTTCTTCCATCATACAGCTGAAAAAGTGTTTCGATGCTTCATAGCATTCCACGGCCGCATGAGTCTCAAAAATAGTCTTCAACTCTTTTATCAACTCATGAGGATCGTGGTGCTCAAAACGTTTTTGAAGATCGGATTCCAGACTGCATAAGATGGCACACTGAACTTGAGAGTACCGAGTTTTCCGAGTCGCGTAAACATTCTTTACTTCATCGGTTTCAGTTTCTGCAGGAGGGTCACCTAGCGGTGCATCAAGCACATATTGCAGATTTCCGCCATTGAGGAAGATCCTCACATGACGGAACCAGTCGGTGAAGTTGCTACCGTTGCTCTTAAGTTTTTCTTTCTCTAGGAACTGGTTAAAATTGATTGGGGACGCCATATCTACAACATATTTGCAATAGTTTAGACTAAGTTTATGATAAATTGAGTTCAAATTTTAATTCAACATAATTAAAAATCTAGGTGAACTCCCACTCAAAACAATATCCCTCGCATTGTCTTAGTGATCACACGAACCAAATCCATCACACCTAAACCCGATCATCACGAGAAAAGGTGTGATTTCAATGGCGAACACTCAAAGTGTTCATCATATCAATCATATGATTCATGCTCTACCTTTCGGTATCACGTGTTCCGAGACCATGTCTGTACATGCTAGGCTCGTCAAGGCCACCTTAGTATCCGCATGTGCAAAACTGTCTTGCACCCGTTGTATGTACTTATTGAATCTATCACACCCGATCATCACGAGATGCTTCGAAACGACAAGACTTGATAACGGTGCTACTAAGGATGAACACTTTATTATCTTGAGATTTTAGTGAGAGGGATCATCTTATAATGCTACCGTCGCGATCTAAGCAAAATAAGATGCATAAAAGGATTAACATCACATGCAGTTCATATGTGATATGATATGGCCCTTTTGTCTTTGCGCCTTTGATCTTGATCTCCAAAGCGTGACATGATCTCCATCATCAACGGGCATGATCTCCATCATCATCGGCGAAGCACCAAGGTCAATGGCGCCGTCTTCATGATCGTCCTCCATGTAGCAACTATTACAACTACTTTGAAATACTACTCAACATGAAATTTAAAGACAACCATAAGGCTCCTGCCGGTTGCCACAATACAATAATGATCATCTCATACATATTCATCATCACATTATGGCCATATCACATCACCAAACCCTGCAAAAACAAGTTAGACGTTCTCTAATTTGGTTTGCATATTTTACGTGGTTTAGGGTTTTCGAGTAAGATCCAATCTACCTACGAACATGAACCACAACGGTGATACTAGTGTTTTCAATAGAAGAGTAAATTGAATCTTCACTATAGTAGGAGAGACAGACACCCGCAAAGCCACTTATGCAATACAAGTTGCATGTCAAGCGTGGAGCAAATCTCATGAACGCGGTCATGTAAAGTTAGCCCGAGCCGCTTCATCCCACTATGCCACAAAGATGCAAAGTACTCAACTAAAGATAACAAGAGCATCAACGCCCACAAACCATTGTGTTCTACTCGTGCAACCATCTATGCATAGACACGGCTCTGATACCACTGTAGGATAACGTAGCATAGAAAACAAAAATTTTCCTACGGCGAACACGCAATCCAAGCCAAGATGCAATCTAGAAGACGGTAGCAACGAGGGGATTGTCGAGACTCACCCTTGAAGAGATTCCAAAGCCTACAAGAGGAGGCTCTTGTTGCTGCGGTAGACGTTCACTTGCCGCTTGCAAAAGCGCGTAGAAGATCTTGATCACGATCGGTTCCGGCGCCACGAACGGGCAGCACCTCCGTACTCGGTCACACGTTCGGTTGTTGATGAAGACGACGTCCACCTCCCCGTTCCAGCGGGCAGCGGAAGTAGTAGCTCCTCTTGAATCCGACAGCACGACGGCGTGGTGTCGGTGGCGGTGTAGAAGTCCGGCGGAGCTTCGCTAAGCTATGCGGGCAATATGAAGTGGAGGAGCAAAGCTAGGGTTTGGGAGGGGGTGGCCGGCCACTCTGGGGGGCGGCCAGCTTGTGGTCTTGGGGTGGCCGGCCCCCTCCCTTGGCCCCTCATTATATAGGTGGATCCCAAGTGTTGGTGTCCAAGTCTTCGAATAAGACCCGAAACCAAAACCTTCCATATGGTGGGAAACTTTCCCTCCCACTAGAGGTGGGAATTCCACCTTCCATAGGGGGGGTGGCCGGCCCCCTAAGGGGGAGTCCACTTGGGACTCCTCCCCCACTAGGGTTGGCCGGCCATGGAGGTGGAGTCCCATGTGGACTCCACCTTCCTTGGTGGTTTCTTCCGGACTTTTCTAGAACCTTCTAGAACCTTCCATAGAACCTTCCGCATCATTTTATTCACATAAAATGACATCCTATATATGAATCTTATTCTCCGGACCATTCCGGAACTCCTCGTGATGTCCGGGATCACATCCGGGACTCCGAACAAATATTCCAACTTCATTCCACATTCAAGTACTACCATTTCAACATCCAACTTTAAGTGTGTCACCCTACGGTTCGTGAACTATGCGGACATGGTTGAGTACTCACTCCGACCAATAACCAATAGCGGGATCTGGAGATCCATAATGGCTCCCACATATTCAACGATGACTTTAGTGATCGAATGAACCATTCACATACGATACCAATTCCCTTTGTCACACGATATTTTACTTGTCCGAGGTTTGATCATCGGTATCATACTATACCTTGTTCAACCTCGTCTCCTGACAAGTACTCTTTACTCGTACCGTGGTATGTGGTCTCTTATGAACTTATTCATATGCTTGCAAGACATTAGACGACATTCCACCGAGAGGGCCCAGAGTATATCTATCCGTCATCGGGATGGACAAATCCCACTATTGATCCATATGCCTCAACTCATACTTTCCGGATACTTAATCCCACCTTTATAACCACCCATTTACGCAGTGGCGTTTGATGTAATCAAAGTACCTTTCCGATATAAATGATTTACATGATCTCATGGTCATAAGGACTAGGTAACTATGTATCGAAAGCTTATAGCAAATAACTTAATGACGTGATCTTATGCTACGCTTAATTGGGTGTGTCCATTACATCATTCATACAATGATATAACCTTGTTATTAATAACATCCAATGTTCATGATTATGAAACTAATCATCTATTAATCAACAAGCTAGTTAAGAGGCTTACTAGGGACTCTTTGTTGTTTACATATCACACATGTATCAATGTTTCGGTTAATACAATTATAGCATGGTATATAAACATTTATCATAAACATAAAGATATATAATAACCACTTTTATTATTGCCTCTTGGGCATATCTCCAACAGTCTGATGCGCACAGAGCAAGTTTTCCCTCAGAAAGAAACCAAGGTTTAATCGAACCAGGAGGAGCCAAGAAGCACGTTGAAGGTTGATGGTCGCGAAATGTGATGCGGCGCAACACCAGGGATTCGGCGCCAACGCGGAACCTGCACAACACAACCAAAGTACTTTGCCCCAACGAAACAGTGAGGTTGTCAATCTCACCGGCTTCTTGTAACAAAGGATTAAACGTATCGAGTGGAAGATGTTTGCAAAGAAAACAGTAAAACAAGTAGATTGTATGCTATGTAAAGAATAGGACCGGGTCCACAGTTCACTAGAGGTGTCTCTCCCATAAGATAAAGCATGTTGGGTGAACAAATTACAGTCGGGCAATTGACAAATAGAGAAAGGCATAACAATGCATATACATGACATGGTAAATATAGTGAGATTTAATCCGGGCATTACGACAAAGTACATAGACCGCCATCCAACTGCATCTATGCCTAAAAAGTCCACCTTCAGGTTATCGTCCGAACCCCCTCCAGTATTAAGTTGCAAAGCAACAGACAATTGCATTAAGTATGGTGCGTAATGTAATCAACAACTACATCCTTAGACATAGCATCAATGTTTTATCCCTAGTGGCAACAACACATCACAACCTTAGAACCTACTGTCACGATCCCAGATTCAATGAAGGCATGAACCCACTATCGAGCATAAATACCCCCTCTTGGAGTTAAGAGCAAAAACTTGGCCAGAGCCTCTACTAATAACGGAGAGCATGCAAGATCATAAACAACACATAAACAATAGATTGATAATCACCATAATCATAGTACTCTCTATCCATCGGATCCCGACAAACACAACATATAGTATTACAGATAGATGATCTTGATCATGTTAGGCAGCTCACAAGATCCAACAATGAAGCACAACAAGGAGAAGACGACCATCTAGCTACTGCTATGGACCCATGGTCCAGGGGTGAACTACTCACTCATCACTCCGGAGGCGACCATGGCGGTGTAGAGTCCTCCGGGAGATGAATCCCCTCTCCGGCAGGGTGCCGGAGGCGATCTCCTGAATCCCCGAGATGGGATTCGCGGCGGCGGCGTCTCTGGATGGTTTTCCGTATCGTGGCTCTGTACGGGGGTTTCGCGACGGAGACTTTAAGTAGGCGGAAGGTCAACGCGGGGGCCACACGAGGGGCCCAGGGGGCAGGTCGGCGCGGCCAGGGCCTGGGCCGCGGCCTCCCTCCTGGCCGCCTCGTGGCCCCACTTTAGGTCTTCGGTCTTCGGAAGCTTCGTGCAAAAATAGGACCCTGGCGAAAGTTTCGTCCAATTCCGAGAATATTTCTTTACTAGGATTTCTGAAACCAAAACAGCAGAAACAACTGGCTCTTCGGCATCTTGTTAATAGGTTAGTTCCAGAAAATGCATAAATATGACATATAATGTGCATAAAACATGTAGGTATCATCAATAAAGTAGCATGGAACATAAGAAATTATCGATACGTTGGAGACGTATGTGCTCTAGTTCTAAAGGTAAATGACAAGCTTTTCCATAAACCATTTTATAAGGAGACATTCCCATAGGATTTTTATAAGCAGTTCTATAAGCCCACAATGCTTCCTTTAACTTAATAGCCCAATTTTTTCTAGATTTATTAACAGTCTTTTGCAAGATAGATTTAATTTCTCTATTTGATAATTCTACTTGCCCACTAGTTTGAGGATGATAAGCTGAAGCAATTCTATGATTAATACCATATCTAGCAAGAGTTTTTCTAAAACCACCATGAATAAAGTGAGAACCTCCATCAGTCATAATATATCTAGGTACTCCAAATCTAGGAAAGATAACATCTAAAAGCATTTTTAAAGAGGTCTCACCATCAACACTTTTTGTAGGTATGGCTTCCACCCATTTAGTAACATAATCAACAGCGACAAGTATATGAGTGTTACCTTCTGAAGAAGGGAAAGGACCCATGAAGTCAAATCCCCAACAATCAAACGGTTCAATAACAAGAGTATAATTCATAGGCATTTCATTGCGTCTAGAGATATTACCAACTCTTTGACATTCATCACAAGATAAGATAAACTTCCTTGCATCTTTAAAAGTGTTGGCCAATAAAAACCTGATTGTAGAACCTTTTGTGCGGTTCTATCTCCGGCGTGATGTCCTCCATAAACACTACCATGACACTTACTCAATATCTCTTGTTGTTCATATTCTGGGACACATCTTCGCATAATACCATCCACTCCTTCTTTATATAAGTGTGGGTCATCCCAAAAATAATGCCTCAAATCATAAAAGAATTTCCTCCTTTGCTGAGCTGAAAATCCCTCGGATAGGGCATCTTCTCAATCGCTTCAACTTTAGCTCTATCAACTTCAATACCTCTCTCAGAAATTTTATGTCCCAATACAATTCCTTCATTAACCATAAAGTGGCATTTCTCCCAATTAAGAACAAGGTTAGTTTCTTCACATCTCTGCAAAACTTTATCAAGGTTTCGCAAGCAATTATCAAAAGAATTCCCATAGACAGAAAAATCATCCATGAATACCTCAACAATCTTTTCACAAAAGCCATGAAAAATAGCAGACATGCATCTTTGGAAAGTAGCAGGAGCATTACATAAACCAAAAGGCATACGCCTATAAGCATAAGTTCCATAGGGACAAGTGAAAGTGGTTTTCTCTTGATCTTTAGCTCTAACAGCAATTTGTGAAAACCCAGAATAACCATCAAGAAAGCAGAAATGAGTATTTTTAGACAACCTTTCTAACATTTGATCAATAAAAGGTAAAGGGTAATGGTCTTTCTTAGTAACTTTATTAACTTTTCGATAATCAATGCACATTCTATACCCTACAACTACTCTTTGAGGGATGAGCTCATCATTATCATTAGGAACAACAGTTATTCCTCCTTTCTTAGGAACACAATGCACATGACTAACCCATCTACTATCAGCAATAGGATATATAATACCTTCAAGAAGTTTTAATACCTCATTCCTTACCACATCCTTCATCTTAGGAATTAGACGACGCTGATGTTCAACAACAGGTTTTGCATCATCTTCCATGTTGATGGCATGTTGGCAAATAGCGGGAGAAATCCCCTTCAAGTCATCAAGAGTGTAGCCAATAGCTCCTCGGTGTTTCTTCAATATTTCCAATAACCTTTCTTCTTCAAAATCTGAAAGCTTAGCACTAATAATAACAGGATATGTTTTCTTATCATCAATATAAGCATACTTAAGATTATCAGGTAATGGTTTCAAATCAAATACAGGATCTTCCTTTGGTGGTGGTGTTACACCTAGATCTTCAACCGGTAAGTCATGTTTAAGAATGGGTTGACGAAGGAAAATTTCATCAAGCTCATCCCTTTCTTCCCTAAATACTTCACTCTCATGATCCTCCAAATGTTGCTGCAAAGGATTATTAGGAGCAAGAGCAATAGATGCACACTGTTCAACTCTAAAATCATCATTAGGCAAATCAGCTTTATAAGGAGTTTTGGCAAATTTAGAGAAGTTAAACTCATAAGATTCACCAGCAAATTTAGTAACAATTTTCTCTTTCTTACAATCTATAATAGCTCCACAAGTATTTAGAAAAGGTCTACCAAAAATAATAGGACAAGACTTACTAGCAGCAGAACCAAGTACCAAAAAGTCAGCAGGATATTTAATCTTACCACGTAGAACTTCAACATCTCGAACAATACCAATAGGAGAGATAGTTTCTCTATTAGCTAGATGAATAACCACATTAATATCTTCAAGTTCACCAGAACCAATTTCATGCATGATTTCCGTGTAAAGCTCATAAGGAATGGCACTAATACTTGCACCAATGTCGCATAAACCATAATAACAATGATCACCAATTCGAACAGAGAGCACAGGAACACTGGCTTTCCTAGACTTATTAGGATGCGAAACAATATTAGAAGCATCTTCACAGAAAATGATATGACCATCTTCTACATTTTCAGTCACAAGATCTTTAACTATTGCAACAGCAGGTTCAACCTTTATTTGCTCCTCAGGTTCTATAGGTTTCTTTGCACTTTTATTAACTACACTAGTTATAACAGAATACTCCTTCATTTTAGCAGGGAAAGGAGTTTTTTCAATATAAGCTTCAGGAAGAACATGATCAACAGTTTTAATTTCAATACATTTACCTATAGGTGAATCAGTTTTATCTTTATAAGGTTCATGATACTTATCAAAATTCTTCCTAGGCAATTCAAAATGAGAGGCAAAAGCTTTATAAAAATTTGCAACAACTTGAGAGTCAAGACCATATGTAGCACTCATATTATGAAATTTATCAGTATCCATAAAAGTTTCAATGCATTCATAATCATAATTTATACCTGACACTCTACCTTTGTCATTCTCCCATCCTTCAGTATTTTCTTGGATCCGATCAAGAAGGTCCCATTTAAACTCTTCTTTATTGCGTGTGAATGATCCAGAACAAGTAGTATCCAGCAAGGTTTTATCTTGAAAAGAAAGTCTTGCATAGAAATTATCAATGATGATATTACCAGGAAGCTCATGAATGGGGCATTTGAGCATTAAAGACTTCAATCTCCCCCATGCTTGGGCAATACTCTCTCCATCATGAGGCCAGAAATTATATATGCGGTTTCGGTCTTTGTGAATTTCACTTGGAGGATAGAATTTAGAATAAAATAGAGGCACAATATCCTTCCAATCAAGAGAATGCCCATCCTTCAGCAGTTTATACCAATGCGCCGCTTTACCAGATAGCGACATAACAAATAATTTCTTCCTAACTTCATCCATTGAAATACCTGCACACTTGAATAACCCGCATAATTCATGTAAAAACAGTAAATGATCTCCAGGATGAACAGTTCCATCCCCTTCATAGCGGTTATCCACAACACGTTCAATAATTTTCATAGGTATTTTATACGGAATTACTTCCTCACCTGGCGCCTCATCCACTACCTTTGCAGTAGTAGTAGATTTCCCAAATAGAAATTCAAGGGAGGATCTCTCCATAATGACTTATAGCAGCAGGCAGAAACAAAATCAGCACGTACAGTAAAAGTTTCCTTACCAATTCCACTTACCAATAGCGCTTCACTCCCCGGCAACGGCGCCAGAAAATAGTCTTGATGACCCACAAGTATAGGGGGTGTATCGTAGTACTTTCGATAAATAAGAGTGTCGAACCCAACGAGGAGCAGAAGGTGTTGACAAGCAGTTTCGATGAAGGATTCACTGTAAATGCTCACAGACAAGTTTTCAGGGGGTTTTGATATAGCAGATAAATAAAGTACAAGTAAGTAAAATGCGAGAGTAATAATTGCAGCGAGTGGCCCAATCCTTTTTAGCACAAAGGACAAGCCGGTTTGTTTACTTATAATGACCAAACGTTCTTGAGGACACACGGGATTTAGTCTAGTGCTTTCGCTTCATATAGTTGATTAATCTTCATTGTTTTGATAAGTGTTGTGTGGGTGAACCTATGCTAATGCACCGCCCTTCCTAGGACTAATACATACTTGTGATTATACCCCTTGCAAGCATCCGCAAATACAAGAAAGTAATTAAGATAAATCTAACCACACCTTAAACTCTGAGATCCTGCTATCCCTCCTGCATCGATATACCAACGGGGGTTCAGGTTGCTGTCACTCCGGCAACCCCACAATTAGCAAACGAATACAAGATGTACTCCCCTAGGCCCATAAAGGTGAAGTATCATGTAGTCGACGTTCACATGACACCACTAGAAGAATAACACCACAACTTAAATATCAAACCATTAAATATTACTCAACATAGTTCACTACTAACATTTAGACTTCACCCATGTCCTCAAGAACTAAACGAACTACTCACGAGACATCATATGGAACATAATCAGAGGTGATATGATGATGGATAACAATCTGAACATAAACCTTGATCCAATGGTTTCACTCAATAGCATCAATAACAAGTAGTAATCAATACCGGGAGAGTTTCCCCTATGAAATACTCAAGATTCAACCCTAGATGTTACAGCGGAGACGAGGTGCAGCGGTGGAGATGGCGGTGTCGATGGTGGAGATGATGATGATGATGATCCCAATGAAGTCCAGCTCGATGACGGTGGCGATGGCGACGATTTCCCCCTCCGGGAGGGAATTTCCCCGGCGGATTCCTGCCCGCCGGAGAGCTCTTTTCTCTCTGGTGTTTCTCCGCCCCGCAGAGGCGGCTGTGTCTATTCTCGCTTATCCCCCGTGCCTTAGGTTTTCGGGTAGATGAAGTACGCGAAAGAGAGGAGGCCGAGAGGGGCTGTGGGCCCCCTCCCCACAAGGCGGCGCGGCCAGGGCAGGGCCTACGCCGGCCTATGGGGGGGGCATGGCGGCCCTCCTCGGCTCCTCCTTTTGGCTGGCTCATTCTTCTGGAAAAATAAGATCTTCGGTGTAATTTCCGTCAATTGTTGATCTTCAGAAATATGGTATCCTGACGGTGCTTTTTCCAGCAGAATCCTGACTCCGGTGAATAATTCTCCAATAATCATGAAACATGCAAAATAGGTGAAATAACATAAGTATCATCTCTAAATATGAAATATATCAATGAATAACAATAAATTATGATATAAAATAGTGATGCAAAATGGACGTATCACAAACCAAATAGTACTACAGCAAGTAAAACAAGTGGAGAGGGAAAGAAATGTTGTTTAGCTCTTCCATGCATTTAAAATATACTTGTTAACAAGGTTGATCAAGTCTTGCTACCAAATAAATTTTACATGACATAAGAAGAAGTAAACCTCAAATCAATCATGTTACCTTATATTGAATTGATATGGATCCAATCACAAGAGTTTGATATTCTTCTTTAGGCTCATATATAGGACAATCAATAGTTCCCACCTTGATAGTTCTCAAATTAAAAATTGTATTAACTCCATATACTTTATCAATCCTCTTGGGAAAATAGACAGTATGTTCCTTATCATCAACATTGAAAGTGACTTTTCCTTTATTGCAATCAATAACAGCCCCTGCAGTATTAAGAAAGGGTCTTCCAAGAATAATAGACATATTATCATCTTCAGGCATTTCCAACACAACAAAATCAGTTAATATTAAGCAATTTTGAGTAACTTGAACAGGAACATCTTCACATACACCAACAGGAACAGCAGTAGATTTATCAGCCATTTGCAAAGATATATCAGTTGGTATCAACTTATCTAAATCAAGTCTCTTGTAAAGAGAAAAAGGCATCACACTAACTCCTGCTCCCAAATCACATAGAGCAGTTCTAACATAATTATTCTTGATGGAACAAGGGATAGTTGGTATACCTGGGTCTCCCAGCTTCTTTGGAACCTTGCCATTGAAAGAGTAATTAGCGAGCATAGTGGAAATCTCCTCATTAGGAATTTTCCTTTTGTTAGAGACAATATCTTTCATATACTTTGAATAAGGAGGCAATTTAATAGCATCAGTCAAAGGGATTTGCAAAAATAAAGGTTTCATCCAATCACAAAATTTATTATAGTGTTCCTCCTCCTTTGATTTTAGTTTCTTAGCAGGAAAAGGCATTTGCTTTTGAACCCAAGGTTCTCTTTCATTACCATGTTTCTTAGCAATAAAATCTTCTTTAGTGTACTTTTTATTTTTAGCATGCTTTTCAGGTTCTTTTTCAATCTCTTCTTTATCAGGAGTATCATTCTTATCATTATCTTTATCATGTTCATTACCACTTTCAGTTTCAGCATCAGAAATAGAAATACTATTAGGATCATTAACAGGTTCAGAGGATTCTACAACAGTTTTATGTTTCTTCTTCTTTTTCTTAGAAGGACTACTAGTTTCTTTAGTTCGTTGAGAATCTTGTTCAACTCTTTTGGGATGCCCTTCAGGATATAGAGGATCCTGGGTAGAAACACCGCCTCTAGTTGTTACTTCATAAGCATGTTTTTCTTTATGAGTATTTTTTAACAAGTCATTTTGCACTTTAGTAAGTTGATCAATTTGAGTTTGAATCATATGAAAATGTTTAACAAGCATCTTAACATCATTGGAGGTTCTCTCCACAATATCATGCAATTTACTAATAGCTTGAGAATTTTCCATTAGATGATTCTCTACTCTCATATTAAAGTTATTTTGCTTAACAACATAATTATCAAATTCATCTAAACATTGATCAGGAGGTTTTGAGTAAGGAATATCTCCTTTATCAAAGCGTTGAAGAGAATGTACCTCAATCGTGGATGAAGGGGGAATTATCTTACATAGGTCTTCTATAGGAGGTAAATTCTTCACATCTTCAGATTTAATACCTTTCTCCATAAGAGATTTCTTGGCTTCCCTCATATCTTCATCATTTAATTCAATCATACCCCTCTTCTTCAATATTGGTGTTGGGGTTGGTTCAGGTGTAGTCCAATCATCATGATTTTGGCTTATTTTAGCCAATAATTCTTCAGCTTCGTCTGGAGTTCTTTTCCTGAAAACACAATCAGCACAACTATCCAGGTATGCCCTAGACTCAATGGTTAGTCCACTATAAAATATATCAAGTAAATCATGCTTTTCCAATTCATGTCCAGGTCGAGCTCTAATAAGAGAGCAAAACCTTGCCCAAGCTTCAGGCAATTTCTCTCCATCTTCTTGATCAAAACTATAAATTCTCTGCAGAGCAATATGTTGAGCACTAGCAGGAAAATATTTTCGAAAGAAAACATCAAGCAAACAACTTGGACTATCAATAGAATCAGGAGGCAAAGTTTGAAGTCGCGCCGTGGTTGCTGGTGTACCATGGCCGACGATTTTGGTCCCTCCGTGGTGCATGTCAAAACTTTTTTTTCTCGTTTTTGAGGCCACCTAGCCCGACGAAAGCGGCCAAAACGTGGCGTATGGTGGCCCGGGACGTGGTGCATCTCGAAATCTCGGGTTCGCCGGCCGAGTCAACGCAAATCCGCACCGCCGAGGGATGTAGGGCCCAGATGGCAGCCTCTCTGGCATTGTTTTTTTCGCGCCATCTCGTTCAACGTTCTCCGATCGAGCCGTTTACGATGCAGGATCATGGGTCCCGCATGTCATCCTCTATGAACCAAAATTCTTTCTATTCTTGGATTTTTTTTGACCCCCTGATTTCTGGCTACTTCCTTTTTCTTTTGATCCCTTGCCGCCTTGGAAACGTTGAGACCGCTGCTGCTAAATGGGACCCGCATGTCATCCTCTATGTGCAATCAACTTTCTTTTCTTGGAGTTTTTTTGGCACCTCAAATTTGGTCACTTGCCTTTTCTTTCGATCCCTGCCGCCTCTCAAACGGTGATACCGCTGCTGCTCGGGACCCGCATGTCATCCTCTATGTACTATAAAACTTTCTTTTCCTGGATTATTTTTGGCACCTCAAATTTGGTCACTTGCCTTTTTCTTTCGATCCCCTGCCGCCTCTCAAACGGTGATACCGCTGCTGCTAACTGGGACCCGCATGTCATCCTCTATGTACTATAAAACTTTCTTTTCTTGAATTATTTTTGGCACCTCATATTTGGTCACTTACCTTTTCTTTCGATCACCTGCCGCCTCTCAAACGGTGATACCTGCTGCTGCTAAATGGGACCCGCATGTCATCCTCTATGTACTATAAAACTTTCTTTTCTGGATTATTTTTGGCACCTCAAATTTGGTCACTTGCCTTTTTCTTTCGATCCCCTGCCGCCTCTCAAACGGTGATACCGCTGCTGCTAACCGGACCCGCATGTCATCCTCTATGTACTATAAAACTTTCTTTTCTTGAATTATTTTTGGCTCCTCATATTTTTTCACTTGCTTTTTCTTTCGATCCCCTGCCGCCTCTCAAACGGTGATACCGCTGCTAAATGGGACCCGCATGTCATCCTCTATGTACTATAAAACTTTCTTTTCTTGAATTATTTTTGGCTCCTCATATTTGGTAACTTGACTTTTTCTTTCGATCCCCTGCCGCCTCTCAAACGGTGATACCGCTGCTGCTAAATGGGACCCGCATGTCATCCTCTATGTACTATAAAACTTTCTTTTCTTGAATTATTTTTGGCTCCTGATATTTTTTCACTTGCCTTTTTCTTTCGATCTCATGCCACGTTTGAAACGTTGAGGAACCTGCTGGCTCATGGGACCCGCATGTCATCCTCTATGTACTATAAAAGTTCATTTTCTTGGTTTTTTTTCACCATCTGATTTTTGGCAATTTCTTTTTTCTTTTGATCCCCTGCCGCCTCTCAAACGCTGATACCGCTGCTGCTAAATGGGACCCGCATGTCATCCTCTATGTACTATAAAACTTTCTTTTCTTGAATTATTTTTGGCTCCTCATATTTGGTCACTTGCCTTTTTCTTTCGATCTCATGCCAAGTTTGAAACGTTGAGGAACCTGCTCATGGGACCCGCATGTCATCCTCTATGTACTATAAAAGTTTATTTTCTTTATTTTTTTCACCCTCTGATTTTTGGCTATTTCCTTTTTCTTTTGATCCCCTGCCGCCTTGGAAACGTATGGTAAGCTGCTGACTCATGGGACCCGCATGTCATCCTCTATGTACAATCAACTTTCTTTTTCTTTTGATCTCAAGCCGCATTTGAAACGTTGAGACCGCTGCTGCTAAATGGGACCCGCATGTCATCCTCTACGTACAATAAAGTTTCTTTTCTTGGATTATCTTTGGCTCCTGATATTTTGTCACTTGCCTTTTTCTTTCGATCTCATGCCGCCTTTGAAACGTTGAGTAAGCTGCTGGCTCATGGGTCCCGCATGTCATCCTCTACGAACAATAAAAGTTTCCTTTCTTGGAGTTATTTTTTACCCCTAATTTCTGGCTATTTGCCTTTTTCTTTTGATCTCCTGCCCCCTGAAACGATGAGGACGCTGTTGGCAGGTCGGTCCCACATGTCATCCTCTATGAACAATAAAAGTTTCCTTTGATGGATTTATTTTGAACCCCTCATTAATTTCTGGATATTTCCCCTGCCGCCTTGGAATCGTTGAGGATGCTGCTGCCTCATGGGTCCCGCATGTCATCCTCTCAGAACGGTAAATGTTTATTTTCTTGGATTTTGTTGACCAAACGATTTTTGGCTTATTTTTTCTTTCGATCACCTGCAGCCTTTAAAACGTTGAGGACGCCGCTGGCTCACGGGTCCCACATGTCAACCTCTATGAACAATAAACGCTGAGGATGCTGCTGCCTCATGGGTCCCGCATGTCATCCTCTCAGAACGAAAATGTTTCTTTTCTTGGATTTTTTACCAACAGATTTTTGGTTTATTTTTTCTTTCCATCCCCTGCCGCCTTTAAAACGTTGACGACGCTGTTTGCTCATGGGTCCCCGATGTCAGCCTCCCCGTACAAGAAACATATGATATCTTGATTATTTTGCAGACAATAAACAATGTATTGCGCTCTGAGCTATTTCAAACGGATAATTAAATCTTTATTTTTACATAAACAAACTTATATGTTGAATCTCCTTGTTTTTTTGTCTTTGCGAAGCATAGGACTTTCCTGTTTTTTTAGAAAATTCGGAACTTTCCTGTTTTGGAGTGGGCTGAAATTGTACGAGTCAAAAGGCCAAGCAGGATAGTTCGAAAGCCCAGATGTCCAGATGCAGCCCAATTGAAATATTTCTTCTTGGATTTTTTTCACCCCCTGATTTCTGGCTACTTCATTTTTCTTTTGGTCCTGTGCCGCCTTGGAAACGTTGAGACCGCTGCTGCAAAATGGGACCCGCATGTCATCCTCTACGTACAATAAAATTTCTTTTCTTGGATTATTTTTGGCTCCTGATATTTGGTCACTTGCCTTTTTCTTTCGATCCCGTGCAGCCTCTCAAACGGTGATACCGCTGCTGCAAAATGGGACCCGCATGTCATCCTCTACGTACAATAAACTTTCTTTTCTTGGATTATTTTTGGCTCCTGATATTTGGTCACTTGCCTTTTTTCTTTCGATCTCATGCCACGTTTGAAACTTTGAGGAACCTGCTGGCTCGTGGGACCCGCATGTCATCCTCTATGTGCTATAAAAGTTTATTTTCTATGGTTTTTTTCACTCTCTGATTTTTGTCTATTTCCTTTTTCTTTTGATGCCCTGCCGCCTTGGAAACGTTGAGTAAGCTGCTTACACATGGGACCCGCATGTCATCCTCTATGTACAATCAAGTTTCTTTTCTTGAATTATTTTTGGCTCCTGATATTTCGTCACTTGCCTTTTTCTTTCGATCTCATGCCACGTTTGAAACGTTGAGGAACCTGCTGGCTCATGGGACCCGCATGTCATCCTCTATGTGCTATAAAAGTTTGTTTTCTTGGATTTTTTTTCACCCTCTGATTTTTGGCTCCTGATATTTCGTCACTTGCCTTTTACTTTTGATCCCCTGGCCCCTTTGAAACGTTGAGTAAGCTGCTGGCACATGGGACCCGCATGTCAACCTCTATGTCCATCAACTTTCTTTTCTTGGATTTTTTTTGACCCCCTACTTTCTAGCTACTTTCTTTTTCTTTTGATCTCAAGCCGCATTTCAAACATTGAGACCGCTGCTGCAAAATGGGACCCGCATGTCATCCTCTATGTACAATAAATCTTTGATTATTTTTGGCACCTCATATTTGGTCACTTGCGTTTTTTTCTTTCGATCTCATGCCACCTTTGAAACGTTGAGTAAGCTGCTGGCTCATGGGTCCCCCATGTCATCCTCTACGAACAATAAAAGTTTCCTTTCTTGGAGTTATTTTTGCCCCCTAATTTCTGGCTACTTCCTTTTTCTTTTGATCCCCTGCCGCCTTTGAAACGTTGAAAACTTTCTTTTCTTTGATTATTTTTGGCACCTCATATTTGGTCACTTGCCTTTTTCTTTCGATCCCCCGCCTCCCAAACGGTGATACCGCTGATGCTAAATGGGACCCGCATGTCATCCTCTATGTACTATAAAACTTTCTTTTCTTGGATTTTTTTGGCTCCTGATATTTGGTCACTTACCTTTTTCTTTCGAGACCTCTGCCGCATCTCAAACGGTGATACCGCTGCTGCTAAATGGGACCCGCATGTCATCCTCTATGTACAATAAAGTTTCTTTTCTTGGATTATTTTTGGCTCCTATTTTGGTCACTTGCCTTTTTCTTTCGATCCCATGCCGCCTTTGAAACGTTGAGGAAGCTGCTGGCTCATGGGTCCCGCATGTCATCCTCTATGAACAATAAAAGTTTCCATTGTTGGAGTTATTTTTTACCCCTAATTTCTGGCTACTTCCTTTTTCTTTTGATCCCCTGCCGCCTTTGAACGTTGAAGAATCTGCTCGCTAATGGGTCCCACATGTCAGACTCTATGGACGATAAACCTTTCTTTTCTTGGAGTTATTTTGACCCCTAATTTCTGGCTATTTTGCCTTTTTTTTGGATCCCGTGCTGCCTTGGAAACGTTGAGGATGCTGCTGCCACATGGGTCCCGCATGTCATCCTCTCAGAACGATAAATGTTTCTTTTCTTCGATTTTTTTACCCACTGATTTTTGATTTATTTTTTCTTTCGATCCCCTGCCGCCTTTAAAACTTTGACGACGCTGCTGGCTCATGGGTCCCGATGTCAGCCTCCCCGTACAAGAAACATGTGATATCTTGATTATTTTACAGACAATAAAAAGTGTATTTCGCTCTGAGCTATTGCAAACGGATAAATTAAATCTTTATTTTTACATAAACGAACTAATATGAATCTCCTTGTTTTTGTTTTGTTTTTGCGAAGCATAGGACTTTCTTGTTTTGGAGTGGGCTGAAATTGTACGAGTCAAAAGACGTCCAGCAGGTTAGAAGGCCCAGATGGCCAGGCAGCCCCAATTTATATCTTCCTTATCTTGGATTATTTTTTGATCAAAAGGCCCAGCAGGGGTACATCCTTTTTCTTTTGGTCCTGTGTGCCGCCTTGGAAACGTTGTGGACGCTGCTGCCTCATGGGACCCGCATGTCATCCTCTATGAACTATGAACTCTAAAAGTTTCTTTTTTCTTGGATTTTTTTTCACCCCTCTGATTTTTGGCTATTTCCTTTTTCTTTTGTTCCCCTGCCGCCTTGGGACCCGTATGTCATCCTCTATGTACAAAAAACTTTCTTTTCTTGGAGTTTTATTCCCCCTAATTTCGGGCTACTTTCGTTTTCTTTTGATCTCAAGCCGCATATGAAACATTGAGACCGCTGCTGCAAAATGGGACCCACATGTCATCCTCTATGTAAAATAAAAGTTTCTTTTCTTGGATTATTTTTCACGCTCTGATTTTTGGCTATTTCCTTTTTCTTTCGATCCCCTGCTGCTTGGAAACGTTGAGGATGCTGCTGCCTCATGGGTCCCACATGTCATCCACTATGAACAATAAAAGTTTCTTTTCTTCGATTTTTTTCACCCTCTGCTTTTTGGCTATTTCCTTTTCATTTGATCCCCTGCCGCCTTGGAAACGTTGAGGATGCTGCAGCGTCATGGGACCCGCATGTCATACTCTATGTACAATAAAAGTTTCTTTTCTAGGTTTTTGGCTCCTGATATTTGGTCACTTGCCTTTTTCTTTCAATCTCATGCCGACTCTCAAAGGTACAATAAAAGTTTCTTTTCTTGGATTATTTTTGGCTCCTGATATTTGGTCACTTGCCTTTTTCTTTCGATCTCATGCCGTCCTTGAAACGTTCAGACCGCTGCTACAACATGGGACCCTATGTCATCCTCTATGTACAATGAAAGTTTCTTTTCATGGATTATTTTTTGCTCCTGATATTTGGTCACTTTCCTTTTTCTTTCGATCTCATGCCGCCTCGGCCCTCTGAAACGACGAGTAAGTTGTTGGCTCATGGGACCCGCATGTCATCCTCTATGTACAATAAAGTTTTTTTCTTGGATTTTTTACCCCCTGATTTTTGGTCACTTGCCTTTTTCTTTCGATCCTGTGCCGCCTTTGAAATTGTGGACGCTGCTGGCTCATGGGTCCCACATGCCAGCCTCTATGAACAATAATATTTCTTTTCTTGGATTTTTTTTACCCCTGATTTCTGGCTATTTGCCTTTTTCTTTGGATCCCCGACCGCCTTTGAAACGATGAGGACGCTGCTGGCGCATAGCTCCCACATGTCAGCCTCTAAGAACAATAAACATTTCTTTTCTTGGATTTATAGTTGACCCCTAATTAATGGCTACTTCGCTTTTTTTTTCGATCCCCAGCCGCCTTAGAAACGTTGAGGACGCTGCTGGCTCATGGGTCCCATATGACAGCCTCTATGAAAAGTAAAACATTTACTTTCTTGGATTTATTTTTGACACCTAATTAATGACTACTTGGTTCTTTTCTTTTGATCCCGTGACGCCTTTGAAACGTTGAGGGCCCTGCTGGCTCATGGGTCCAACATGTCAGCCTCTATGAACAATAAGAGTTTCTATTGTTGCATTTATTTTTGACCCCTAATTTCTGGCTATTTGCCTTTTTTCCATTGCCTGCCACCTTAGAAACGTTGAGGACGCTGCTGGCTGGGTCCCACATGTCAGCCTCTTTGTACGATAAAAGTTTCCTTTGCTGGATTTATTTTTGACCCCTAATTTCTGGCTATTTGCCTTTTTCTTTCGAACTCCACCGCCTTTGAAACGTTGATGACGCTGCTGCAAACTGGGTACAATATGTCAGCCTCTTTGTGCGATAAACCTTTCCTTTCTTGGATTTTTTGGACACCTGATTTCGAGCTACTTGCCTTTTTCTTTCGATCTCCTGCCCCCTTTGAGAAACGCCGAGAACGATACTGGTTCGTGGGTCCCACATGTCATCCTCTCTGAATGATAAATGTTGGGGCCGCGGCTGCAAGATACGTCCCACATGTCAGCCTGACTGTTGAATAAACGTTTCCTTTCTCGAATTTATATTTGACCCCTGATTTCTGGCTACTTTGCCGTTTCTTTCGATCCCCTGCATGTCTGCTACTCCACCGAAAAACAGACCGGCATGTATTCATCACAATACTGGTAGCTAATTTAGGAAAAATGTGTTCATCACGGGATTCAAACAAAGATCTTCATCTCTGCTAAATTTTGATTTCACCAAAAACCGAACAGCGTGTGTTCATGACTTTAACTTCACAAACACTATGGTTTCTCTATAAAATAAGGTCACCATCCGTTCCTTTATTGTAGGCATTTGCGAAAAGTGTCTTTGGCTAATGGGCACCAGTGCTCTGCTGTTTAAAAAAAATCAAATAGCATACATATTTGTTTCAAAAAAATCTGAAAATGAATGTAGACATAATAAATAAAGTAACCTACAAGCGTGTAAAATTTTAATATGATATTCTTTATATTGTAGACTACACAAAAAAGACAAAATCTGTTGAAATTTGGAGATTTGAAATATGCATACCCAGATCCACACGTTTGTTACTTTTGTGTAGCCCAGAATTTTTTTTATTTGAAACTGAAATTTTGCACGTTTATGGGACAATTCATTAGCTACTCCATGATTTGTTTTCTAATTTTTTGAACAAATAAATATATTTTTTATTTTTTTCTAAAATAGCAGGAGCAATGGTGCCCAAGAGCACCAAATCTCTTAATAGGCATTTGCGCCTAATAGCGTGAGCTTAGCTAATTTTTGAAGAAAAAAAAGATGTCCATTGTGGTATTCAGGACAAAGATCTTCATGTCTGCTACTGCACCAAACAACAAACCAGCATGTATTCATCACAATACGGGTAGCTAATTTGTGAAAAATATGTTCAGCACGGGATTCAAACAAAGATCTTCATCTCTGCAAAATTTTGATTTCAGCAAAAACCGAACAGCGAATGTTCATGAGGTTAAGTTCACGAACACTATGTTTTCTCTATAAAATAAGGTCACCATCTGTCTCTTATTTCTCAAGGAAAAACAGGTGGAAGTGTTGGGACGAACCACATGGGTGCTTCGGCTCTATGTTCAGTCTTCTCTTTTTTGTACTGCAATCTTGAGCCTATGGCAGGACCTCCATTGACGTGCATTCTGCACCAATTTGGCCTTGGACGTATCCATGTATCACGGGCGCGATTGTGGGTAGCAAAGACACAGTCAGGTTTGAACAATTGGAAATCTGGTTCTGCAGCCTCTGCGTCGACTGGCGGGGGTAGCATGAAAATTGGGTGATTGAGTCCAAGAAATAAAGAACGCCCCTTCAAATTGTTCAATCTTTCCCACCTTGCCTCTTCTACAGGGTCCAAGGTATGGGCAGATCTCAAGAAAACGTAGCACCGTACCAAAGGATAAGACCTCAGCTTGTTACCCATATGTAATATTGGAGGACCGAGGATGGGCCGATAACCTTTAACCTGAATCCACGCGAGATCAGATTCACCAGTAATGGACTCTGCTCTCATTGGTGCCAGGAACCAAGTGCGCTGGTCAGAAAATCCAAGAAATACATCTTCATCTTCATAATTATGATTATCACCATCATCATCTAATTCTTCATCATCTAATTCTTCATCATCAAATTCGTCTTCTTCTAATTCTTCTTCTTCTAATTCTTCTTCATCAGCATCATTATCTTCATCGGCACCTCCATCGCCTTGAGCCACATTTGCTTCATCATCTTCCATGACAGCATCTCCCTCGATTTGAGCGAAAATTGCAGCCACTTCTGCTTCTTCATCTTCAATGACAGGGGCGTCAATGAGACGCGGGGCTGCATGTGTCCCTGCAATGCACAAAGATCAACCACAATGCAGCAAGTAGGAACTACACTGAAAATTATCTCTTCTCTTCTATCTTCTATTTTCTACTACTATAAGGCACCAGTTTTTAACAAGACATGTCGCAGCAATTCCAACTGTTGGTGTCCAAAATCTAACGGTTGGGATTAGAGGTATTCGCGTGAAAAAAATACCACACCAGTGTCCACGTGTTTCTAGAACCGTCATGTTTCCATTATGAAGAAAAATCAGAGCAGTCTCACACCGATATCACACGTCCCACTTGATAGTGATTAAGAAAGGTTCCAAATTTTTGTTCATATTTATAAACTGTATGCTCACACTTATTTTGATGGTATAACCAAATTATTAGTTGTATTGAAAGTTTGAACAACATTTAGAACGCAACTTTTATACATCAGTATTGCGAATCGTAATTGGTCCAACATGTGCAGCATGCCATTTACTAGTTAAGACATAAAACAAAGACTCACCACAGGTATATGGTTCCCAAACCAGAACATCTCCATACGGATATGTAACTGCGTATACACGATGTAGGTGTGAACTTGTACCATATCCAGGAATGCCCATGGCATCGACATAGCTGTTTCTATCAAAGAATTCAGGGTTTCTCAGGATATTCCACTCCTTTTCTAGGGGCGCTTGTAGGATAGCAATCAATTCGTCAAATACAACGATTACCTCGTAATGCCATGGCCCTGCTAGATCATCTTTGTACGGCCTCTTGACGATCCGTACTTTGAGCAGTTCCAAACTTTTATCTATTTTGTATTTGAACAGGAATGGTGGGCTGCCATGCCACCATTCACTAGTAGGGCCCAAAGAAATTCCTGCATCTTGCAGAGATGGAAGAGGTATAATAGTATCTGATATGTATATGTTGCGGATCGTCAAGTGCCCGTCCTGCTGGACAAATGCCACCCAGTCGCCGTTACAACCCACCCAGTGCATGGGTCCATGTCCATCCAGTTCCTCCTTGGTATGGATAAATGCTGGAACTGTCGGCTTGTCTAATGGCATCAGCAACGCGTGAATGCCCTGCAAATAGGATTTGTTTCAAAATTGTCTATGCATGCAAGGTATTCGACAGAATGAAGAGCGGATTGTGCAGAACTGAAGCACAGATGTAATGGATAAATAAAGCAATTCCGAAGAGTACATGTGCATAGTGAAGGCAGCAAACCTTACAGTACTCCCAAATCAGGTGATTATGTTGAGTCTAAATTCATGCATGATGTTTGGCAATAAGAAAAGTTGATTGAAAAAACACAAGCTGAAACGAGATGAGTAAATAAATAAATACTCTTACAGTATTGTCGCGGTCGTCTGGCCATGTCTCGGGGTCGCAGTGGAGCAGGCTCGGTAAACCGAACGGAACCTTATGCGCTCCGCGGATGGCATGCCGCATGCCGATCATGCCTCGAGCGAGGCGACCAGTGCTGAGGATATCCGCCCGCTCGGCTATGTTCTCCACCAGTGGGTAGTGGAGGTTGCCCCACCCCATGGACTGGTGGTAGCAATCAGGAATCTCCTCAATCTTACGCTTCTGCTTCATTGGAGTCGGTAATCCAATGCAAGGGAGAGAGGGGTGAACGGGAGAAAGAGACAGAAGAGGGTTTTTTTTGGAGAAGATGCAGTAGTAGTACTACGATACTAGGAGGTGGAGATGCGGGGCATGTTTCCGGGAGAGAGGAACCACTATTTCCCTTAAAAAAAATAACAGCACTTGCGCATTAGAACTTGGGGCGGGGATATAGCGGTAAGAGGTATTGACCAACTTTCCCTCACCTTGACCCCACGTGGTTGTGAACCCGAGATAATTCTTTTTGATGAACCCGATATACTTATTATAGTACTAAAATAGTACAAGTATATACCTTGTACTCCTATATACTAACATTACTATTTTAAGGACTTATGTTCCATGAGCAACAACTTCCCCCACTCCGCTCATCCGAAATCCTAGCCCCTCCAACTTCAAGGACCAATCAACATAGCTATGGCCTTCTAATTTGGCTCAAGTCGCCGCACACATAGTCCTCCCGCCGACAAGGAATAGGAGCATCAGCCCTTTCGTCGCTTGTTGTTACACATAATCATATACAGTACCATATATATTTCAAATTTCCATATCAAAAAATAGTTCAAATCTGAATTTTAACATCTCAAGCTAAACCCTCGCTTGCTCTTAAACATAAGCATACCATAGTTCTACTTTTGTCTTCACCGAACAACAGAACACAATTTCATCACAACATAGCCAACCGGAGTACCTAGTAATGTAACTAGAGAAGTGAACCTATAGTTGATCAAGCCTTCAACTTTAACACAATAATACCCCCACATTATGTGTTGAGGAGCCACACCCATATATTTAAGAGTACCATCAAGTAGACCACAAATGCATCAATGAAGAGAGGGGTATACTTATAGACCACCTCTTTACAAAACAGTTGTAACTAGTAGACCACAATTGCCTCGTTCATTAGCTATGAAATTACATACTATCAGTAGCTACAATGGCTGCAGGCCCTGTTTCAGAATTAAACATCACACTTGTTCCAATCCGGGGCGTTGGCGAAGTTTGGGATGAACCAAAGCGGTGTCTTTACCAGGTACCTATCTTTTTTTGTTTTGCATGTTTTCTCCAAGGCGTTGGTTTGGAAACCAACGGCGCAATCTTCACGATTCAGACTGAATCGGCATATTTCAGGCAGCTGCGAATTGCGAAGCCATGCTTCATTCGGCAAGGTGTACACACAATTTCTTCTCGTCAGACATCCTGGGACAACATCTGCACCGCCTAATGGCAGCATAATCGGATAGTTCACTCCAAGGAAAAGAGAATATTCTCCAAGGTCATCAATCTTTTCCCATGGAATACCTTCATTTAACTTACTAGTGTCCTTCGTGAACACCAGGCAACCAAACCCAGAAGCATAGTTGCCAACAGTGCGACCATGATGAACACGACGATCAGAAGCAGTATGGCAAACTTTACAGGAATATTCCCTTTCATCAGCAATGCCCAGTGTATGGATCAGAAGAAGTCTAGAACCATCTATAGATCTTGCTAACCACCACATGCCATAATCGACCTCGTGATCATGGCCAAGAGCATCATCAAGTGCACACCGCCATTCAAACACAATGGGCGGTGGCTCTACGATCAGCGGAGGACCTGCTTGAAAACGAAATTACTGTTAAGAAGGGTATGTTTGGTTTGCACAAATCTGAAAACGTAAGAATTGGGAAAACGCATTAGGATTCAGATGGGATGATATAATGGCATTTCCATTCAATAATACAGCATATTGGTGTATTTCAGTACATCACATGGGAAACCAAAGGATTCATTTCAAGAAGTTCAAGTAGAGGTCAAAATCCAACATAATTCAATCTGAGAATAAAACTCCTAATTATACAATCCTCAAATTTTTCTATGGTAATCATCTCGAATAAAAAGTCTAAATACCAATGAAATTTCATCCGAAGCAAATATGCCCCAAGCCTCCAAGTCAGATCAGTCAGGTTCGAAAATTAATAAGTTTGTGCATTAAAATTATCTTTACAGCCATGAATAATGAAGCTCATCATACACTACTTACGTCCGGAGGAAAATTACCAGCTTGCTGAGGATTCCATGCGTGAACAGTGCCAGTATGAGTTGTGGCAAACACAAGCCCATTGTGGAGAATTGCATCGCTGTAATTGTAAAAGATGTGGGACTTGGGCTCTGTAAGAACTGTCCATCCAGAATCTTCGCCGCAAAGGAGGGCAACTCTGATGTCAAAAACAGCAACAAGAGAGAAATTTTTGTACCCCCCAGCAGCTGTGGGAACTTGGCAAATATATATCTTGTGAAATATAATAGCACGAAGGTTGTGGTGGTATATATTTGGAATGTGGGTGGTTTCAAACGGCACAGGGAGAGGAATTTCACGGCGAGTGTAGACGTTGACAAGTTTCCATTTGCAAGCAGGAAAGCCAGTGTCAACCATGGCAACCCAATCTCCATTGGCACCTACCCACTGCTTACCCGTACCGTCTGGCATCACAGCGTCGGAGGAGAACCTGTCCAGCGGCGTCAGCTTGCAATCCCGTGCTACCTTCGTCGGGTGAGAATGAAGAACACATGGGAGGCCAAACGGGAGAGAAAAAGATAGAGTTGCACTATCATTTGCAGAGTCGAAAAATAGTTTGGACGAACCGACGAGGCTCGCGGCGGTGATGACGTCGCATCTTGTTACGAGTTCTTCAAGGGGACCTTCGGAAAAGACCTTCTGAAACAGTTCAGAGTCATCATTTTCCTTGTTCGATGCCGCCATCGCAGGGCAGGGGGTGGGTCTATGAGGTTTGGGTTCAACTGATTGGAGTTTAATTTGGGTTCGATGGCGGCAGGTGGCGGGGAAGATGAAGAACGGAGGCTCTCAAACTGGGCGGTGGAATTGATTCTAAAGCTGCATGGCGGCGGCACTGGCGTGTGCTATGGAAGGTGGTCGATTGGTGCGGGCGGGGGCGGAGGTAGACGATGGAGGTGAACAGAAATAGGGCAGGTGGGGGCGGGGCGCTTGACTTCGCTCCTCTACACTCTACAGCATCTCCTCCTGTTTCTTGGAAAGTGTATAGACCCATAATAAAAAGTCACTGTTCCCTCTGAAAAGGTGAAGAACAAGTCACTGGTCTAACGTGCAAATTTGGACATCCCAAGCTATGTGTTGTCATGTCAATTCAATGTCCATGGCAGTATTTTGAATTTTGCGTGACCAAAAGAAGTACGCCTTGGCCTTTCACAATCGGGGTTTCTTTAGAGCAAGAACAATAGAAGAGCCAACAGCTGGCAAAAGTATTGTCCTACTTCCTCTTGGCGTGATACTCCCTCCGTCCACAAATAAGTGGACGTGCAGGATTTTCAAGGTAAATTAGTAAAAGGAAAGAAAAAATGCATTGGAGCACTCGTATCTTAAGAAACACATGTACTCAACCACGGTTGTAGATTTTCTCGGCGCAAGACTTTTCCCCAGCAGTTGTGGCTTTCAGTTATTCGTGGGTGTGGGGAGGAGCTCCGCCGCATCGGTAAAAAGCAAAGAGGGACGGCGGCTCTCGATCGTGCGGTGTACTCGTAAATCACGTGTGACCCATGCCCTAATAATTCACAATGCATTGATGAGGGCTATCACTTCATCATCCAATAAAATGTACTTAGTAACTATGGTAATAATATTGTCTTCTCGCAAAAAAATGGTAAAAATATTGTCTCTTAAGCCATGTACTAGTACAGTGCAAGATGCTTTAGAGAAATAAACCTATATTTTATTGCTACTCCGTAATACACATGGTTATTTATTCTAGGCAAATGCCTACCGAAAGATGTAGGAATAGGGAAATGTAGGATTGCAATGTCATGTCCACTCCAATCCTATAGGAATTCATAGAATCCAAACTTTGTTTGATTCCACCATAGGAAAAGTAAGGGCTCCTTTGATTTAAAGGATAGGAAAAACATAGGAATAGGAAAGGTATAGGATTGGAATGGCATGTCTACTTGAAACCTATAGGAAGATGAAGTTTGTTTGATTGTAGCAAAGGAATTTTTCCATGAGGTATGAGCTAATGCTTTTTTCCTATAGGAATCACACTACAAGATTCCTATAGGAATTTTTCCTATAGGATACGTTCCTATGAATCAAACAACATGTATAGGAATTTTTCCCATAGGAATCAAATCCTACACAATTCCTATGCAAATCCTTTGAATCAAAGGAGCCCTAAAGCATTCTTAAAAAGAGGTATGAGTAGATGTTTAATTTTCTATGGAATCTGTGCAAAGAAATCCTTAGGAAAAATTCCTATCGGAAACAATCCTACAAATCAAACAGCCAAGGATTCAATTGTACCAATTCCCTATGCAAATCCTTGGTGTTCACCCAATCCTCTCGAATACTCATCCAAAAAATGCACTAATACTTTGATGGGGAGTTTTTGTATTCTAGGCAAGAATAGAGGGTTTGCGGGGATCACTTGAGAAGTGTATTAACCAAAGAAGGCATAAGTAATACACCAACACACACTAACATGCCCTTAATGGATGTATCTCCATAAACTCCCTCTGTTCTTTATTACTACTACTAGTTTATGTACTTCTTAACTAATATGGGATAATCATGAAATATATTTTCTAACATTCAGCCAAAATATAGTGTTTCGACTTTTTAAAATACTGAAAAACTAGTAATTAAAAATATTTGAGCTATCAAATCTAGGAAGTTTGAAAATATTTTGTATTCCGTCTGAAAGTTGTGTTACTTGGTGTAAGATTCACACAAAAATGATGAAAATATCAAACCTTCAAAAAAATTGTAGTAATTCAAACGTTATGTGCGTTTCATAATTTTGCAAAATCTATTCTATTTGCAATTAAAACTATAGTAGTTGGTGGTCCCCGATCATCTGATTTGCTCTTAAACAGCTCAATCCTAAATTTGAAATTCCCTGCAACAGAACACGATAGTTGGTGGTTTGTGCGGAAAAAAATTACAGTTTTAAAAAGTGTTTTAAGCAACGAAGGCAGCAATAAGCGGTAGTTTGTGCAATTTCCTCGTGTAAACAACATGTAGCGTCGAAGTAATAGTACTAGCAGTACAGAAATCTTGTGTAATTTCTAGTTCTACATATTACTAGTGTCCACTGTTTGAGAGTTGATGGTGAATGGGTCTGATTTTCAATCGAATGAGAATTAGCAAATTGATTTTTATGACAAAAGCATACAAAGGGAGTAAAACAACATACCCGCATTCGCCGCTGCTACCAGCATGCGATGCCTCCACGAGTGCATTGACGGCTGCTGCAAATCCTCGGAAGGCATCTAGGTTTTGCAGATCGTCGATTGCCGCTGTCCGGCTAAGCTTAACCAGCATAGCTGCCGCCAAGATATCTCGGATTTGGACCACAGGCAGAAGCTGATTGGGGTCGAAGGATTGCCTGATTCGGAATTTGAAGTACCAAGCCCTCGGCTCCGATGATGGAAGTTTGGAACTCGGCCCGGCCAGAACCTCCCAAATCTGTGTGTGGCAGTGGATGCCCATCGGCATCCCCAATGCTGCCGACGCCGTGATGTGGTCGGTCGCACTTTGGTCCCCACTAAAGGCTGGGGCTGCAGCACGTCGCCGCCGCCCCCGACGTCCCCACGACGGCAACGCCATGGACCGAGGCGCTGAGTTTGTTGGCGAACCCGAAGCCCTGGATGGCAAGTGCTTCTTCACAATGGAAGCATCCTCACCCGGCGAGGTTCGCCCCCGGCGCATGCCTATGCTCCGACCAGCCCACTTTGCCGCTGCTGCCTGGGCTGCCGCCGATACCTGGGCCACCGCCGCTTCATGGGACCCCCTCCCTCCTCTCCCTCTCCTAGATCAAAGGGCGCCAGGAGTCTAGCCACAGCAAGACACAGAGCCGCCTGCTTCATCGCACACCAATGGCACACAGACATTTGCGAGCTTTTAGCGCACACCCCTCCGAGGCTGAGTCGTGGAGCCTGGGTGCACGGGGCTATGGCTGGAGGAGTCGCCATGGGACGAGGGGTGTCGAGTGCTCGGGCAAATACGGGAAAGGCGAAGTTTTGGATAACCTTATATGATCACATCAATGCTTCTCAAGGAGCCAAATACTGTATGAGAAACCGGAAAAGTTTGAACGTTTGAAAACTTTGCCGGCATAATGCATCCTTCCAATGCACGCCTACTAAGGTAGAAAGCCAACTCAATTGCTACTTTGTTGGCAAAATGTACCATGGCTCAATCTTGGGTCACACACATCTATCAATTGGTATATTTTGGTCATATTCAAAATTTTACTTGAAACTTGTTGGTCATGCCATTCTACTACTCGCCTAACACTTTTTCTACGCGGGAAGGAGGGGGGTATGATGCTACCCTGAATTTTTATGCCCATTTGTATCTTGGACAAATCCTAGGTTTGACCAAAATTTAAAACATGAAGATGAAAAATTAAGCCTGGATCCACTACAAGAAAATTTGCCAAACTTTTCTTGTAGTGATCCTTCTTAATTAGTAACTTCAAAATGAAGCTTTTGGAAGGTTTTTGAAATTTCCATGTCTGAAACCCAAAACACCTCTTCATGATTGACTTCATAAGACAAATCGAGTTTAGGGTTAGGGGTAGATACATGATTTTTCTAGTTTGAATATGTCTAGACCTGGCTTATCAACTTGAATGCTTAGTATATGACATAAGAAGATGTACTATGTGCATTGGTTTTTTATTTATTTGATTTGTTTTGAATTTTCATGCCGAATCAAATTTTGGTCAAATCATAGGTTTAACCAAGATTTAAACAAGTTTAAAACATTAAAATGAAAAATTAAGCATGGATCCTTCTCAATCACTCCAAAATGAAGCTTTTGGGAGGCTTTTGAAATGTCTATGTTTGAAACCCAAAACCACTTCTCTTCATGCTTGACTTCATAAGACAAATGAGTTTAGGGTTAGGGGTAGATACATGATTTTTCTGGTTTGAATAGGTCTAGACCTTGTTATCAAGTTGAATGGCTTACTATGTGACATAAGAAGACTATGTGCTTTGGTTTTTCATTTTTGATTTTTTCGATTGTTTTTATGCCCATTTGAATCTTGGCCAAATCCTAGGTTTGAACAAGAATTTAAACAAGTTTAAAACATGAAAATGAAAAGGTAAGCATGGATCCTTCTTAGTCAGTCCGAAATGAAGCTTTTGGGCGGTTTTCGAAATTTCCATGTTTGAAAACCCAAACCACTTCTCTTCATGCTTGACTTCATAAGACAAATTTAGGGTTAGGGGTATAGATACATGATTTTTCTTGTTTGATATGTCTAGATATTGTTTATCAACACTTGAATGCTTACAATATATGTGACGCAAGAAGACTATGTGTTATGGTTTTTCATTTTTGGGGGTTTTTTCGAATTTTTTATGCGCACTTGAGTCTTGGTCAAATCCAAGCTAGCTAGGTTTGACCAAGCTTTAAACAAGTTTAAAACATGAAAATGAAAAAGTAAGCATGTATCCTTCTTAGTCACTCCAAAATTAAGCTTTTCGGAGGTTTTTGAAATTTCCATTTTGTAAACCCAAAACCACGTATCTTCATGTTTGACTTCAAAAGACAGAGTTTAGGGTTAGGGGGTAGATACATGATTCTTCTTTTAATATGTTTAGATCTTGTTTTATCAAGTTGAATGTTGACTGTATGACATAAGAAGACTATGTTTTTGAATTTTTTATGAATCTTGGTCAAATCCAAGGGTTGACCAAGATTTAAACAAGTTTAAAACATGAAAATTAAAACGTTTCAAGTTCACCTTTGGTTCGATCTTTCAGTAACCAGGCGCATATATATATGGATGCAAATTGAGATAATTAATTCGTGAAACATTGGAAATGTCCATCGTGTGTCGTGTTTCCCCCTAACATGAAAATTGGATTGGTGGCAGACAAGTAAAAGCACATTTATGTGCGACAACCCAAAATGCACATATTTTGCTGAGTTTTCATGCATGCATTAAAAGTTCTGAATATATACATAAAATGCATGTGGGTCATGATTGAAAAGTTTGACATGTATATGGTTCTTGTGTAGTAGTAGTACTATAGTAGATTAGTAGGTACGCAAACTCCCATCCATCTTCTTTGTCAAGAGAAGACGCGCACCAGGATGCGTAGTGGAAGTCGTCTCTGGATCCTTCTGTTGTCCCTCTCACGGAAAAGAAAAAGAAAAAAACATCTCTCTCATTCTCGGCCTCGCTCGACTCGCTCGCTCGCAGCCTCGCACCTCCTGCGCACTGACAAACGCTGCACAACAGTCAACATCACCAGAAAAAAGATATACACCATAAATAATAAGAGGGGCCCCGTGACTGCTATCCCTTCTTCTCCTTCCGTGTGATCCCTCTTCCTCCGAGTTTCACTGGACGGGCAAACACACATGTGCTGCATAGTAAAAATAAAAAAGTAAAAAATCGACCTATGAATCTATGATTAAATAGGTAAAATCCTGGGTTTTATCAAGGTTTAAACAAGTTTAAAACATGAAAATGAATAGGTAAGCATGGATCCTTCTTAGTCACTCTAAAATGAAGCTTTCGCGAGGTTTTTGAAATTTCCATGTTTGAAACCCAAAACCACTTCTCTTCATGCTTGACTTCGTAAGACAGAGTTTAGGGTTAGGGGTAGATACATGCTTTTTCTGGTTTGAAAATGTCTAGACCTTGTTTATCAACTTGAATGCTTACTATATGACATAAGAAGGCTATGTTATTTGGTTTTTCATTTTTTTCTGTTTTTTCTGATTTTTTATGCCCATTTAAATCTTGGTCAAATCCTAGGTTTGACCAAGAGTTAAACAAGTTTAAAACATGAAAATGAAAAGGTAAGCCTGGATCCTTCTTAGTCACTGTAAAATGAAGCTTTTGGGAGGTTTGTGAAATTTCCATGTTTGAAACCCAAAAGCACTTCTCTTCATGCTTGACTTCATAAGACAGAGTTTAGGGTTAGGGGGTGTAGATACATGATTTGTCTGGTTTGAATATGTCCAAATCTTATTTATCAACTTCTGAATGCATGCTACTCTCTCAAAGAAAACCTTTTGAATGCTTACTATATGACATAAGAAGACTATATGCTTTTAAAATTCAAACATATGGTAAGCATTCTTATGTCATATAGTAAGCATTCAAGTTGATAAACAAGCAAGGTTTGGACATATTCAAACCAGACAAATCATGTATCTACCCCTAACCCCTAATTAAATTGTCTTATGAAGTCTAGCATGAAGAGAAGTGGTTTTGGGTTTCAAACATGGAAATTTCAAAAACCTCCCAAAAACTTCATTTTAGAGTGACTAAGAAGGATATACAAGCTTCCCTTTTCATTTTCATGTTTTAAACTTGTTTAAATCTTGGTCAAACCTCTAGGATTTGACCAAAAGATTCAAATGGGCATGGAAATTCATAAAAAAACAAAAGAATGAAAAACCAAAGGACATAACATTATTATGTCATATATATATAGTAAGCATTCAAGTTGATAAACAAGGTCTAGACATATTCAAACCAGAAAATCATGTATATATCTACCCCTAACCCTAAACTCTGTCTTATGAAGTCAAGCATGCATGAAGAGAAGTGGTTTTGGTTTCAAACATGGAAATTTCGAAAAACCCTCCCAAGAGCTACATTTTGGAGTGAGTAAGAAGGATATATAGATGCTTAATTTTTCATATTCATGATTTAAACTTGTTTAAACCATGTTCAAACCTAGGATTTGACCAAGATTAAAATGGGCATAAAATTTTAAAAAAATCAAAAAATAAAAAACAAGGCACATAGTATTCTTATGTCATATAGTAAGCATTCAATTAAGTTGATAAACAAGGTCTAGACATATTCAAACCAGGAAAATCATGCATATATCCCCTAACCCTAGCTAAACTCTGTCTTATGAAGTCAAGCATGCATGAAGAGAAGTGGTTTTTGGTTTCAAACGTTTAAGCCAAAAGCCCCTTTTCAAATATTTCAAACTTATTCAAATTTGGTTCAAATATGAAAGACATACAAGTTATAGCACACATAGTGCATACATTTTCACACATACTGCACTAGATGCTAACCCTATAGTTTGAGGCCATTTGGGTGACCTAGGTCGAAAAAATTCTTGGATTAGAATCGTGTTGTTCGAACCCCGTAGTTGGATATTTTTTAACCCTTGATCTGTAGAACTGGGCAAAACCCTAGTTTAACCTATTTAATTACAGATTCGTATATCGATTTTTCTACGAGTACTACCTTTTTATTATTACTATGCAGCACATGGGTGTTTGCCCGTCGAGTGAAACTCGGAGGAAGAGGGATCACTCGGAAGGAGAGAAGAAGGGAGAGAATTATGGTGTCTCCCCTTTTTCGGGTGATGATGTTGACTTTTGTGCAGGGTTTGTCAGTGAGCAGGAGGTGCGAGCGAGCGAGTCGAGCGAGGCCGAGAATGAGAGAGATTTGTTTTTTTTGTGAGAGGGACGACCGAAGGAACCAGAAGGACCCACAGACTTCCAATACGCATCCTGATGCGTCTTCTCTTGACAAAGAAAATGGCTGGGAGTTTGCGTACCTATTGCACGTGACTTGTGCTCACTGAAGTGTGGGACCTCAAGCGTGGGCACCACACGTAAGTGACAGACCTGTTGGTGTAAAAACTCGGTTGATTATAATAGTGCATTAGAACAAAGTTTTCTATGGATTCAAGGGTAGGAAATCCAAGTTAACTCATTTACGTGTTAAACTTGTCTATATCTTGGTCAAACCTAGGATTTGACCAAGATTCAAATGGGCAGAAAAATAAAAACAGAAAAATGAAAAACCAAATCACATAGTCTTCTTATGTCATATAGTAAGCATTAAAGTTGATAAACAAGGTCTAGACATATTAAACCAGACAAATCATGTATCTATACCCCTAACCCCTAAACTCTATCTTATGAAGTCAAGCATGTGAAGAGAAGTGGTTTTGGGTTTCAAACATGGAAATTTCAAAAACCTCCCAAAAGCTTCATTTTAGGGTGACTAAGAAGGATCCATGCTTCCCTTTTCATTTTCATGTTTTAAACTTGTTTAAATTATCTTGGTCAAACCTAGGATTTGACAAGATTCAAATGGGCATCAAAATTGAAAAAAAAATTGAAAAAAGAAAAACCAAAGCAAATAGTTTTCTTATGTCATATAGTAAGCATTAAAGTTGTTGATAAATAAGGTCCATACATATTCAAACCACACAAATCATGTATCTATACCCCGTAATTAACCCCTGAATTAATTAACTCTGTCTTATGAAGTCAAGCATGTGAAGAGAAGTGGTTTTGGGTTTCAAACATTGAAATTTTAAAAACCTCCCAAAAGCTTCATTTTAGAGTGACTAAGAAGGATACAGACTTCCCTTTTCATTTTTATGTTTTAAACTTGTTTAAATCTTGGTCAAACCAAGGATTTGACCAAGATTCAAATGGCCCTAAAAATTCAGAAAAAAATCAAAAGAATGAAAAACCAAAGCACATAGCATTCTTATGTCATATGTGTATTAAGCATTCAAGTTGATAAACAAAGGTCTAGAGACATATATATTCAAACCAGAAAAATCATGTATATATCTACCCCTAAAACTCTAATTAAACTATGTTTTATGAAGTAAATCATGAAGAGAAGTGGTTTTGGGTTTCAAACATGGAAATTTCAAGAACCTCCCAAAAGCTTCATTTTAGAGTGACTAAGAAGGATCCAGAAGGACCCACAGACTTCCAATACGCATCCTTATGCGTCTTCTCTTGACAAAGAAGATGGCTGGGAGTTTGCGTACCTATTGCACGTGACTTGTGCTCACTGAAGTGTGGGACCTCACGCGTGGGCACCACACGTAAGTGACAGACATGTTGGTGTAAAAACTCGATTGATTATTATACTGCATTAGAACAAAGTTTCCTATGGATTCAAGGGTAGGAAATCCAAGTTAACTCATTTACGTGACATTATTATTTCCATGAAGCAAAGTTAACACATCTATCGATTGGTACATTTTTGAGTGACTAAGAAGGATCCATGCTTACTTATTCGTTTTCACGTGTTAAACTTGTCTAAATCTTGGTCAAACCTAGGATTTGACCAAGATTCAAATGGGCAGAAAAATAAAATAAAAAACAGAAAAATGAAAAACCAAATCACATAGTCATCTTATGTCATATAGTAAGCATTAAAGTTGATAATAAACAAGGTCTAGAAATATCAAACCATACAAATCATGTATCTACCCCTTAACCCCTAAACTATGTCTTATAAATTAAGTCAAGCATGAAGAGATGTGGTTTTGGGTTTCAAACATGGAAATATCAAAAACCTCCCAAAAACTTCATTTTAGTGTGACTAAGAAGGATACACGCTTCCCTTTTCATATTCATGTTCTAAGCTTGTTTAAATTATCTTGGTCAAACCTAGGATTTGACAAGATTCAAATGGGCATCAATATTGAAAAAAATCAAAAAAAAAGAAAAAACAAAGGAAATAGTTTTCTTATGTCTTATAGTAAGCATTAAAGTTGATA
This sequence comes from Lolium multiflorum, assembly GCA_030979885.1. NCBI lineage: Eukaryota > Viridiplantae > Streptophyta > Magnoliopsida > Poales > Poaceae > Lolium > Lolium multiflorum. Next base: position 106,498,184 of record CM061747.1, read on the forward strand.
AACAAGGTCTAGACATATTCAAACTAGACAAATCATGTATCTATATATACCCCCTAACCCCTAAACTCTGTCTTATGAAGTCAAGCATGTGAAGAGGAAGTTGTTTTGGGTTGCAAACATGGAAATTTCAAAAACCTCCGAAAAACTTCATTTTAGAGTTTCTAAGAAGGATCCATGCTTAACTTTGCATATTCATATTTTAAACTTGTTTAAATCATTATCAAGCCTAGCATTTGACCAATATACAAATGGGTGGGCACAAAATTCAAAAAAATCAGAAAAATGAAAACAAATTAAAGCACATAGTCTTCATATGTCATATCGTATGAATTCAAGTTGATAAACGAGGTCTAGGTATATCCAAACCAGACAAATCATGTATCTATACCCCCTGTCGATCTTATGAAGTCTAGCATGAAGAGAGAAGTCGTTTTTGGTTTCAAAAATGGAAATTTCAAGAACATCCCAAAAGCTTCATTTTAGAGTGACTAAGAAGGATACATGCTTCCCTTTTCATTTTTATGTTTAAACTTGTTTAAATCTTGGTCAAACCTAGGATTTGACCAAGATTCAAATATATGGGCATAAAATTCAAAAAAAAACAGAAAAATTTAAAACCAAGGCACATAGTCTTCTTATGTCATATAGTAAACAATCAATTAATTAAGTTGATAAACCAGTTCTAGACATATTCAAACCAGGAAAATCATGTATCTACCCCCTAACGCCCTAGCTAAACTCTGTCTTATGAAGTCAAGCATGCATGAAGAGAAGTGGTTTTTGGTTTCAAACGTTTAAGCCAAAAGGTAAGCATGGATCCTCCTTAATTAGTCACTGTAAAATGAAGCTTTTGGGAGGTTTGTGAAATTTCCATGTTTGAAACCTAAAAGCACTTCTCTTCATGCTTGACTTCATAAGACAGAGTTTAGGGTTAGGGGGTGTAGATCGATGATTTGTCTGGTTTGAATATGTCCAAATCTTATTTATCAACTTTTGAATGCATGCTACTCTCTCAAAGAAAAACTTTTGAATGCTTACTATATATATGACATAAGAAGACTATATGCTTTTAAAATTCAAACATATGGTAAGCATTCTTATGTCATATAGTAAGCATTCAAGTTGATACACAAGCAAGGTTTGGACATATTCAAACCAGACAAATCATGTATCTACCCCCTAACCCCTAATTAAATTGTCTTATGAAGCAGTCTAGCATGAAGAGAAGTGGTTTTGGGTTTCAAACATGGAAATTTCAAAAACCTCCAAAAACTTCATTTTAGAGTGACTAAGAAGGATATACAAGCTTCCCTTTTCATTTTCATGTTTTAAACTTGTTTAAATCTTGGTCAAACCTCTAGGATTTGACCAAAAGATTCAAATGGGCATAGAAATTCATAAAAAATCAAAAGAATGAAAAACCAAAGGACATAACATTCTTATGTCATATATATATAGTAATTAAGCATTCAAGTTGATAAACAAGGTCTAGACATATTCAAACCAGAAAATAATGTATATATCTACCCCTAACCCTAAACTCCGTCTTATGAAGTCAAGCATGCATGAAGAGAAGTGGTTTTTGGTTTCAAACATGGAAATTTCGAAAACCCTCCCAAGACCAAGCTACATTTTGGAGTGACTAAGAAGGATATATAGATGCTTAATTTTTCATATTCATGATTTAAACTTGTTTAAACCATGTTCAAACCTAGGATTTGACCAAGATTCAAATGGGCATAAAATTTTAAAAAAATAAAAAAATAAAAAAACAAGGCACATAGTATTCTTATGTCATATAGTAAGCATTCAATTAAGTTGATAAACAAGGTCTAGACATAATCAAACCAGGAAAATCATGCATCTACCCCCTAACCCTAGCTAAACTCTGTCTTATGAAGTCAAGCATGCACGAAGAGAAGTGGTTTTTGGTTTCCAACGTTTAAGCCAAAAGCCCATTTTCAAATATTTCAAACTTATTCAAATTTGGTTCAAATTTGAAAGACATACAAGTTATAGCACACATAGTGCATACATTTTCACACATACTGCACTAGATGCTAACCCTATAGTTTGAGGCCATTTGGGTGACCTAGGTCGAAAAAATTCTTGGATTAGAATCGTGTTGTTCGAACCCCGTAGTTGGATTTTTTTGAACCCTTGATCTGTAGAACTGGGCAAAACCCTAGTTTAACCTATTTAATTACAGATTCGTATATCGATTTTTCTACGAGTACTACCTTTTTATTATTACTATGCAGCACATGGGTGTTTGCCCGTCGAGTGAAACTCGGAGGAAGAGGGATCACTCGGAAGGAGAGAAGGGAGAGAATTATGGTGTCTCCCCTTTTCGGGTGATGATGTTGACTTTTGTGCAGGGTTTGTCAGTGAGCAGGAGGTGCGAGCGAGCGAGTCGAGCGAGGCCGAGAATGAGAGAGATTTGGTTTTTTTTTGTGAGAGGGACAACCGAAGGATCTAGAAGGACCCACAGACTTCCAAAACGCATCCTGATGCGTCTTCTCTTGACAAAGAAGATGGCTGGGAGTTTGCGTACCTATTGCACGTGACTTGTGCTCACTGAAGTGTGGGACCTCAAGCGTGGGCACCACACGTAAGTGACAGACCTGTTGGTGTAAAAACTCGGTTGATTATAATAGTGCATTAGAACAAAGTTTCCTATGGATTCAAGGGTAGGAAATCCAAGTTAACTCATTTACATGACATTATTATTTCCATGAAGCAAAGTTAACACATCTATCGATTGGTACATTTTTGAGTGACTAAGAAGGATCCAGGCTTACTTATTCGTTTTCACGTGTTAAACTTGTCTAAATCTTGGTCAAACCTAGGATTTGACCAAGATTCAAATGGGCAGAAAAATAAAATAAAAAACAGAAAAATGAAAAACCAAATCACATAGTCATCTTATGTCATATAGTAAGCATTAAAGTTGATAAACAAGGACTAGAAATATCAAACCATACAAATCATGTATCTACCCCTAACCCCTAAACTATGTCTTATAAATTAAGTCAAGCATGAAGAGATGTGGTTTTGGGTTTCAAACATGGAAATTTCAAAAACCTCCCAAAAACTACATTTTAGAGTGACTAAGAAGGATGCATGCTTCCCTTTTCATATTCATGTTTTAAGCTTGTTTAAATTATCTCAGTCAAACCTAGGATTTGACAAAGATTCAAATGGGCATCGAAAAAATCAGGAAAAAGAAAAACCAAAGCAAATAGTTTTCTTATGTCATATAGTAAGCCAATTAATTAAGTTGATAAACAAGGTCTAGACATATTCAAACTAGACAAATCATGTATCTATACCCCCTAACCCCTGAACTCTGTCTTATGAAGTCAAGCATATGAAGAGAAGTGGTTTTGGGTCGTTTCAAACATGGAAATTTGAAAAACCTCCCAAAAACTTCATTTTAGAGTGACAAAGAAGGATACATGCTTCCCTTTTCATATTCAGGTTTTAAGCTTGTTTAAATTATCTCAGTCAAACCTAGGATTTGACAAGATTCAAATGGGCATCAAAATTGAAAAAAATCAGGAAAAAGAAAAACCAAAGCAAATAGTTTTCTTATGTCATATAGTAAGCCAATTAAGTTGATAAACAAGGTCTAGACATATTCAAACTAGACAAATCATGCATGCATCTATACCCCCTAACCCCTAAACTCCGTCTTATGAAGTCAAGCATATGAAGAGAAGTGGTTTTGCTCCCAAAAGCTTCATTTTAGAGTGACTAATAAGAAGGATCCATGCTTACCTTTGCATTTTCATATTTTAATCTTGTTAAATCATTATCAAGCCTAGGATTTGACCAAGATACAGATGGGTGGGCACAAAATTCAAAAAAATCAGAATAATGAAAAACAAAAGCATGTAGTCTTTTTATGTCATATCGTATGCATTCAAGTTAAACGAGGTCTAGGTATATCCAAACCAGACAAATCATGTATCTACCCCATGTTGATCTTATGAAGTCTAGCATGAAGAGAAGTCGTTTTGGGTTTCAAACATGGAAATTTCAAGAACATCCCAAAAGCTTCATTTTAGAGTGACTAAGAAGGATACATGCTTCCCTTTCATTTTCATGTTTTAAACTTGTTTAAATCTTGGTCAAACCTAGGATTTGACCAAGATTCAAATATATGCATAAAATTCAAAAAAAAACCAAAAATGAAAACCAAGGCACGTAGTCGTCTTATGTCATATAGTAAGCAATCAATTAAGTTGATAAACAAGGTCTAGACATATTCAAACCAGGAAATCATGTATCTACACCCCCTAACGTACCCTAGCTAAACTCTGTCTTATATTATGAAGTCAAGCATGCATGAAGAGAAGTGGTTTTTGGTTTCAAACGTTTAAGCCAAAAGGTAAGCATGGATCCTCCTTATATAGTCACTGTAAAATGAAGCTTTTGGGAGGTTTGTGAAATTTCCATGTTTGAAACCCAAAACCACTTAAGACAGAGTTTATGGTTAGGTGTGTAGATACATGATTTTTCTTGTTTGAATATGTCTAGACCTTGTTTATCAACTTGAATTTTTTACTATATGATATAAGAAGGCTATATATATGTGCTTTGGTTTTTCAATTTTTGATTTCTTTCGATTTTTTTATGCCTATTTAAATCTTGGTCAAATCCTAGGTTTAAACAAGTTTAAAACATGAAAATGAAACGGTAAGCATGAATCCTTCCTTACTCACTCTAAAATGAAGGTACTTGAAAATTTTATGTTTGAAACCCAAAACCCCAGTTCTCTTCATATGTTTGACTTCATAAGACAGAGTTTAGCTAGGGTTAGGGGTAGATATGATACATGATATTTCTGCTTTGAATATGTCTAGAGATCGACCTTGTTTATCAACTTGAATGCTTACTATATGACATAAGATCAAGGCTATATATATATATGTGCTTTGGTTTTTCATTTTTTTTTGAATTTTTCTGAATTTTTACTCCCATTTGAATCTTGGTCAAATCCTAGGTTTGACCAAGGTTAAAACAAGTTTAAAACATGGCAATGAAAAGGTAAGCATATGGATCATTCTTAGTCTCTCTAAAATGAAGCTTTTGGGAGGTTTTTGAAGTTTCCATGTTTGAAACCCAAAATCACTTCTCTTCATATGCTTGGCTTCATAAGACAAAGATTAGGGTTTAGGGGTAGATATATACATGTTTTGGGAGGTTTTTGAAATTTCCATGTTTGAAACCCAAATCCACTTCTCTTCATCCTTGACGTCTTCATAAGACAAAAGTATAGGGTTATATATATATGCATATGGGTAGATACATGATTTGTCTGGTTTGAATATGTACAAATCTTATTTATCAACTTTTGAATGCATGCTACTCTCTCAAAGAAAAACTTTTGAATGCTTACTATATGACATAAGAAGACTATATGCTTTTAAAATTCAAACATATGGTAAGCATTCTTATGTCATATAGTAAGCATTCAAGTTGATAAACAAGCAAGGTTTGGACATATCCAAACCAGACAAATCATGTATCTGCCCCCTGTCGATCTTATGAAGTCTAGCATGAAGAGAGAAGTCGTTTTTGGTTTCAAAAATGGAAATTTCAAGAACATCCAAAAAGCTTCATTTTAGAGTGACTAAGAAGGATACATGCTTCCCTTTTTATTTTTATGTTTAAACTTGTTTAAATCTTGGTCAAACCTAGGATTTGTCCAAGATTCAAATATATGGGCGTAAAATTAAAAAAAAACAGAAAAATTTAAAACCAAGGCACATAGTCTTCTTATGTCATATAGTAAACAATCAATTAATTAAGTTGATAAACCAGGTCTAGACATATTCAAACCAGGAAAATCATGTATCTACCCCCTAACGCCCTAGCTAAACTCTGTCTTATGAAGTCAAGCATGCATGAAGAGAAGTGGTTTTGGTTTCAAACATGGAAATTTCGAAAAAACCTCCCAAGAGCTACATTTTGGAGTGACTAAGAAGGATATATAGATGCTTAATTTTTCATATTCATGATTTAAACTTGTTTAAACCATGTTCAAACCTAGGATTTGACCAAGATTCAAATGGGCATACAATTTTAAAAAAATCAAAAAAATAAAAAACAATGCACATAGTATTATTATGTCATATAGTAAGCATTCAATTAAGTTGATAAAGTAGGTCTAGACATATTCAAACCAGGAAAATCATGCATCTATCCCCTAACCCTAGCTAAACTCTGTCTTATGAAGTCAAGCATGCATGAAGAGAAGTGGTTTTTGGTTTCAAACGTTTAAGCCAAAAGCCCCTTTTCAAATATTTCAAACTTATTCAAATTTGGTTCAAATATGAAAGACATACAAGTTATAGCACACATAGTGCATACATTTTCACACATACTGCACTAGATGCTAACCCGGCCTATAGTTTGAGGCCATTGGATGAGGTCGAAAAAAATCTTGGATTAGAAATGGGGTTGTTCGAACCCCGTAGTTGGATTTTTTGAACCTTTGTGAGAACCGGAACTTAACTTTCCGACCCCCCCTGTGTTACTCGTCAATCCAGGATTAACTTGACGACACAGCGAAATAAATATCATTGCAGAACGTGCAAAAGTAATTATTACAAAGTTTGAGCCACAAAGTGAAATGTCTTGTGACATTTATTACAACCAGAAAGCACAACGGATAATAAAATGCGAAGTAACTCCATCTCAGCCACAGGCAGTCGATGTAGTCCACGAGGCCTCACTCCTCAGCGTCGTCGTAGTCGCCATAGTCTTCACCATCTTCATAGTACTCTGAATATCAACAAAAGTTTTGCCATGAGTACATTTCGTACTCAACATGCCCCCTCGTGCAAACCTACTAAATCTACATGAGGCTTCAAAGAAAGGCTATATGGTTCTTTTGCAGAAAAGCCAGTTTTATTTGCAATACAACACTAGATTTGATAAAAGCAGTTTTAGACGAAAACATGTTTTATATTCAGTGTGATATTTCTCATCAACGTGACTGTCCACGACAACTCACATATATCATGGGATTCAGATTCCAAGGAAAGGATGGAGGCAAAGAGGGAAATAGCAAAACAGGTTCCTGTATGTCAAGAAGGATTCATGTGTCGTCCATGACCGTGGACACGGCTATTCGAATAGATTTAACTCTGCAGAGGTGGTACACTTTCACCACATGTCACAATCTCGCCTTGTTGCAACCAGCCGTCGCTAGCATAGCAATAGGGAGTTTGTGACGAGGTCTTTTAGCTAGATCCCCCAAAGATGTGACATGCCCACCGGGTATGGCGCACGGAACTGAGAGTACGTCCCCAAACCGGTCCCCCCATCTGTGCCGAAGGTTCCCCCGTAGGCAGACACCTCATCAGCGGTACGGCGACATCGACACCTAAGGCTGACTAACATACTCAACCAAGCCAGTGCCCATATAGCATGTGGTTGTACGGTTGTCACAATCTTCAAATCCAAGACTTGTTAGGATCCTTATGCGGCACGGACGACGGATTGCCCCCTCCAACAAATGAAGGCAGCCAACCGCTCCTTCAACATCTGATCCAGCTGTCGCCCGCGCCATGTTTAGATGGTAAGTTTCACCCAGAGTAGCATAGAGTAGAGGAAAGACAATGGCTAACTAGCCCAGCTCAACGAGCTCAACAATGTTCAAAGGGGTGTTTTGACCCGCAGGTCGATCAATTCCTCCGTAGAGGCAACATGAAGTTTCCTAATGATTATTTAGCATGGCTAAGCATTCTACTCTATCAGGATTATATATAATCACTACTCAGGGTATCAAGTAAAAGGCGACAAGCAGATCAAGTTGGTGTGTCAATCGACACGCTAGCTACTGGAATAAAATAGCATATATTTGTAAAACATAAAATAACATGCAAGTTGTAAAACTGGGATAAATATGATGAGAGGGCATGCCTTCGTTGTCGTCGAAAAACCCTCCTTCGTAGTCTTGGTTCAACCCGTTCCCGTCACTCCCTACTCGTCATAACGATGAACCACAATAAATACTGACTTCCAGTAAACACCAATAAAATCCAAACGAAAAGATCCAAATAAATAGTGTGTATCGGTCGTTCGGCATACATAGTATAAGAAAAAGACCGGAATGACTCGAATAGGACTTGGGTTAACTAGCGCACAACGCATGGTGATCTCTCTAAATTGGGTAATGAAATATTTTAGAAAACATATTGAGCGAACCTACATAGATGACATAGCTAAATTTAAAATGCAATGGGCAACCAGACTACATCCTACTAGTCATACTCACGCATAGGTAATTAATCCAGAATTATAGCAATATGCACATGCGATGGTAAGTAACATCTAGTAAGTTAACACTAGCCTGGCAATAATGCAACATCCAATTAGATCATGCTAACAAAGATACACGTTAAATTCTAGCAAGATGGTCAGCATGCAATAAACTAAATTATATGATTGCTCTAGTCTACATACGATGGATATACCACAATCTGATAACATCTACAAAATCTATGCTAGCTAATTACACTAGAAAGATCCCTAAGGCAAAGATTAAATACATAAATATATACCTGCAAGCTAAGCATGTGAGTGCAAAGCCGTACGAACGGGATATCATCAAATTTTACTGAATGCATCTACATCTAAGTATGTACAGTCGTTTGCAAAAGCTACAAAAAAAAAAAATAACATATGCAACTAGCAGGGTTCCTAGTGAGGCATCCAACTAGCTAAGCATGTGAGTGCAAAGCCGTACGAACGGGATATCATCAAATTTTACTGAATGCATCTACATCTAAGTATGTACAGTCGTTTGCAAAAGCTACAAAAAAAAAAAATAACATATGCAACTAGCAGGGTTCCTAGTGAGGCATCCAAGTCCAAACTAGACAACATGGGTACGTGAAAACAGCAAAGCTACCAAATACGCATGCGGTAGATGCAACTACACGAACATGGTCGATAAACAGCGAACGTATGTGTTACCAACAGCACTACTAGCTTTCTGGAGTTTACTGGTACATAACATGAGCTGAAAACAAAAGCAGAAAACGTGTTCTAGATAGGCTAAACTAACGATGCCACTAGATGGCATTCGGTTCACCGGCAGCTTGACGAACTACCGAACTAAGGCTGAGGATCATGTCTAGGAGGTAGCTCTATGGATGGGGATCGCGTTCCGAGCAAAAGAAACGGCTGGTTCTCACCGAGTTCGTCGCAGTTTGAGGTAGACGTCGGTGTCCAGAGTTGGCGTTGGTGCCGTGGGTGTCGTCTGTGGTCAGCCACTCGGCCTTCTAGCTCCGTGGATGAACTCCCCACGTCCCGGTGATACTCCTGGAGCAGCAGCTCCGGCCCTCGTGCCCCGAGTCGTCGGGAACGCGAGCGGCGTTCGGCGATGGCGTCGCAGGGCGAGATTGGATCAATCTACGCCCTAGGGTTTTTGGTGGCGGCGTGGGGTGGAAAAGGAGACGCAGGAGGGTCGTCCTGGGGCTTTTATATGCATCTGAGAGAGGCGGTATCGTGCTGCAGAAGAATCGACACGGAAAACGTATGCGCGACGCTATACGTGCGATTCACAGACTCCTGGCGTGCGACAAACGAGAGCTGGCCTTGCTGGGCTGCCTACGCTGGTTCGGCTGGGCGTTTGGGCTGCGAGAAGGTCAGTTGATGGGCTTGTGAAGTATATATAAAAAAAGGAAGAGAATAGGATGGAGACCAACGTGCTTCCGGCCAAACCATGCCGTGCATGTATCGTGCATGGCTACAGCCAAGCATGCACGCGCGTGCATGTATTTAGTGCAAGACCAAAACCAAAAGAACCAATAAGAAACAAATAGGCAATTTGCCCAAAGATTCAGATATGTATTTAAGACAACACAATCTTTGGCTTCTAATAGAAATTCAATTCAGAAGATCAATTTTAAGAACTCCAAATAAAATATTTCTTTATTTTATTTCGTCGCAACATCCGTTCCTAAAAAAAAATTCAGCTCACAAAAAAAAACCGGATGTTACAATTCTACCCCCCTTACAAGGAATCTCGACCCCGAGATTCGACCTAAGAGAAAAGATTTGGAAACTCCTCCCGGAGGGCATCTTCCCGCTCCCATGTCGCTTCTTCCTCACTGTGGTTGCTCCATTGAACTTTGCAGAACTTGATCACATTCCTCCTAGTTGTCCTCAACTGTTCATCGAGAATTTTAACGGGGTACTCTTCATAAGTCAAGTCATCTTGAACTTCTATGGCATCCAACGAGGTTTTCCGAGCCTCTTCTTCTGGCTTATTGAAACATTTCTTTAGCTGGGACACGTGAAACACATTATGCACTTTCGACAGGTTCTCGGGTAATGCTAACTCATAAGCAACCTCGCCACGCCGGGCGATGATTGTAAACGGTCCAATGTATCGAGGTGCCAACTTTCCCTTTAGTCTAAAACGTCGCATCCCACGAAGTGGAGATACTTTCAGGTACACATCGTCACCCTTCTCAAATGATAACTCGTGACGGCGTCTATCCGCATAGACCTTCTGCCTAGATTGGGCAGCCCGTAGCCTTTCCTGAATCATCTTTACTTGCTTATCTGCTTCCTCTAGAGTATCGGGTCCAAAAACTTGGTTCTCTCCGACCTCATGCCAGTTAAGTGGGGTGCGGCACTTCCGTCCATACAAAGCTTCAAATGGAGACATTTGTAGGCTCGCTTGAAAGCTATTGTTGTAAGAGAATTCTGCATACGGCAAACTCTTGTCCCATGTGCGCTGACAGGTTAGAGCACATGCTCGAAGCATGTCTTCCAAAATCTGATTTACTCGTTCAGTTTGTCCATCAGTCTGCGGATGGTAGGCGGTACTAAAATTCAACTGCGTGCCCAAGACTTCGTGTATCTTCTTCCAAAACCTCAAGGTAAATTGAGTACCTCGATCAGACACAATCTTTTTGGGGACTCCATGTAGGCAAACAATCCTGGCCATGTATAATTCGGCCAATTTCTCCCCCTTAAAAGTGGTCTTCACCGGGATAAAATGAGCTGACTTAGTTAATCGATCCACGATGACCCAGATAGAATCATATCCCGCTGTCATCCTCGGGAGTCCTGTAATGAAGTCCATCCCGATTTCTTCCCATTTCCACTCAGGGACCTTGAGTGGTTGAAGTAGTCCCGCGGGCTTCTGATGCTCCGCCTTGACTCTGCGACATACATCACACCGGGATACATACTCTGCAATCTCTCGCTTCATGCTAGACCACCAGAAACTATCCCGGAGATCATGATACATCTTTGTGCTTCCCGGGTGTATGGAATATGATGCGTCATGTGCCTCTTTCATGATTGTATCCTTGAGTTCCTTTTGGTCCGGTACCAACAAGCGATCTCGAAACCAAATGCTTCCACTTTCATCCTCCTTGTATTCAAGCGCTTCTCCTGACTTGATTTTTGCTCGAATCTCTTTGATCCCTGAGTCATTTTTCTGGGCTTCTCTAACTTGATCCTCTACAGTGAACTTGACTTCTAATACCTCCTCGTTTTCAGCGAGACTCACATTCAAGTTCAACTTTCTAAACTCTTCATGCAATTCTGGTTGAGCTTCTTGAATCATGAGGTTATTGCAATAAACTTTTCTGCTCAACGCATCAGCTACGACATTGGCTTTACCAGGGTGGTAATTTACGCCAATATTATAGTCCTTGATCAACTCCAGCCATCTCCTTTGCCTCAGATTCAAGTCCGGTTGTGTGAAAATATACTTCAAACTCTTATGATCCGTATATATTTCACAACGGTTGCCAATAAGGTAGTGCCTCCATATCTTTAAGGCATGAACTACGGCAGCCAACTCTAAGTCGTGGGTAGGATAGTTCACTTCATGAGGGCGTAATTGTCTCGATGCATAGGCCACAACCTTGCCTTGTTGCATGAGCACACAACCCAATCCTTGTTTAGAAGCGTCACAATAAACTTCAAAATCCTTCCGAATATCCGGCAGTATTAGCACCGGAGCCGATGTCAATCTCCTCTTGAGTTCTTGAAAACTTGTTTCACATGCTGGTGTCCACTCAAACTTTTTATCTTTCTTGATCAATTGTGTCATCGGTCTTGCAATCCGCGAGAAATCCTCTATGAATCGACGGTAATATCCCGCAAGACCAAGGAAACTGCGTATCTCTGACACATTTTTCGGCTGTTTCCAACTAAGTATTGATTCCACTTTAGCCGGATCCACTGCTACTCCTTCCGCCGAGATGACATGACCAAGGAAATCCACTTGCTTCAGCCAAAACTCACACTTGCTGAACTTGGCATAGAGTTGATGTTCTCTAACCCTTTCGAGAACAATCCGAAGGTGCTTCTCGTGATCTTCCTCATTACGAGAGTAAATCAACACATCATCAATGAACACTACGACGAACTTATCCAAGCAATCCATGAACACTTTATTCATGAGATTCATAAAGTAGGCCGGTGCATTCGTGAGTCCAAATGACATCACCAGAAATTCGTACAACCATACCGAGTGACAAAGGCTGTCTTAGGTATGTCTTCGGATCTTCAACTGATGGTATCCCGACCTGAGGTCTATCTTAGAGAAGACAGAAGCTCCCTTCAATTGATCAAACAGATCATCAATCCTAGGCAAAGGGTATTTATTCTTGATGGTCACTTCATTCAGGGCACGGTAATCCACGCACATTCGCATGGTACCATCTTTCTTCTTAACAAACAACACCGGTGCTCCCCAAGGCGAGGTGCTTGGTCTAACATATCCCTTCTCTAAAAGATCCTCAATTTGCTTCTTCATTTCAGCTAGTTCATTTGCCGGCATCCTATATGGTCTCTTTGCAATAGGAGCAGTGCCCGGGACTAACTCAATGGCAAACTCTATCTCACGGTCTGGTGGCAGACCGGGTAATTCATCCGGAAAACATCTGGGTATTCCTTAACCACTCTAACATCTGAGACAACCATCTCCTTCAAGCTGTTCAGAATACTTTCCGCTGCGGTATGAGGTGCTGACTTGGGTTGGTAATCCACCACAGTTCCATTCTTACTAGTCAGCGATACTGTTCCAAGGCCACAATCTATCATAGCTTTGTGTTTTACTAACCAGTTCATGCCCAGAATAACATCTAACCCTTTAGAGTCTAGCACTATGAGATCTGCTAGAAACTCTACCCCTTCGATCGTTATGATCACCTTAGGACATTTTAAACCCGTAGTAAGAATTCCCCCAGTGATTGTACTGCCATCTCCCGACTCATACCCTCAGTTTTCAAATGATGTTTTTCAACAAAATGCTTGGAAACGAACGAATGGGAAGCTCCAGAATCGAAAAGTACTGAACCATAACATGAGTTGATTGGAAACATACCAAGGACAACATCTGAAGCTTCATGCGCCTGTTCCGCCGTGACATGGTTGACTTGGCCACGTCCTTGCTGTCCTGATGCATGAGGTGCGCCTCCCGGGGTAGGTAGTATGCCCCTTCCACGTCCCACTGCTGGTGTCTTGGCGGCGGACCCTAAGTTGAACTTCACTGGCGTCGCCCCTGCGTTCTTCTTGCCTGGGCATGCAGCAACAAAGTGACCCTCTTCTCCACAGTTGTAGCATGACCTCCCAGCAGTGTTGGCATGGTTCCCTCCGACTTCAGCTCTCGGAGTACGATAGGCACCATACGAAGCATTGGGATTAGGCTTCGCCGGCTTTGCACCCGATCCACGGTATCCTAGGTTGTTATTGTTCTTCTGGCGTGAGCTCCCTGCCCCATACTGACCCTGCGGTGCCTTGCGCTTGCGGTGTTCATCAAGTTCGTTCTTTGAATTCTCCTGAAGAATAGCCTTGTTGACCAAACTCTGGAAGTTGGCAAAATCATGAGACACCAACCTATCCTTCAAACCTAGGTTCAGGCCCCTCGAAACTTAGAAATCTTATCCGCCTCAGTGGGAATATCCGCCCTTCCATAGCGAGATAACTGGGTGAAACGGTCCCAGTACTCAGAGACTGTCATCTTCCCCTGAACCAGAGCTCGAAACTCATCCCTCTTCAGTTCCATAAGACCAGCTGGAATGTGTGCAGTGCGAAATGATTCAGCAAACTCATTCCACGTGATCCCATCGGCATCATCATGCGCCTCACAATAGTTCTCCCACCAATCCGCGGCCACACCCTGGAGTTGGTGCGCCGCATACTTCACACGGTCTTGAGCGTTAACACTCACCAGGTTGAGCTTACGGCGAATATCCTTCAGCCAATCATCTGCCTCAATAGGGTCCGCTGATCCCGCGAAGGTAGGTGGCTTCGTCCTCATGAACTCTGCAAGCTTGGACTGCGGTGGAGGAGGATTCTGATTCTGGTTTTGGTTTTGGTTCTGATTCTGGTTCGCCGAGTGGCGGCCATCCGCTGCAGTAGCTGTGTCTGCATCATCATCACTTGCGCAATGTTAACTGGTGGCGGTGGCGGCGGCTGCTCTGGTCCCTCATTCTCGGTGTCGTGTCTGTGTCGTGAACTTCACCCTCGACGAAATTCTCCTGAAACGCTGGCGCGCGACCACGTCCGCGTCCGCGTCCTCCGCGACCACGACCCCGATTTGCATTCATCCTGTGTCGTTGTTCAATGTTAGGATAGATAAGAGGGAAATAGCTAACCCATAACTAAACATGGAAAATCCAAATAAAGCTTCAAGCAAATTATTTTACAAAATATAGTTTTAGTATGACTACATAAAATAACCAAACAGATGTAATCAATACTCAAGCAAAATCCCCTAACATACGTAGTATATATCTAAAAGGATTCTATTTAACTCATCCTATATGGTTCGTCTTCTCTCAACTGGGTATTGAAGTATGGAGCACTTGATATATGACTCTTTAATCCATGCGTTCTTGAGATGCCTTTCTCCTAGATAGGATATTGTATACTAAAGAATTGGTTAGGGAAGAAAATTTAAGAACAAATGGTGAACAAGGTAAGTCAAGGAATAGCAATAGTCAAGAATTAGACTACGAGAACTTTCATAATTTTTTTTTAAAAAAAAACTTGTTATAAAGGTTTTTCCATTCTAACTAAGGCCACGTGACTAGGTCGACGTCGGCTCTGATACCACTTCTGTGAGAACCGGAACTTAACTTTCCGACCCCCCTGTGTTACTCGTCAATCCAGGATTAACTTGACGACACAGCGAAATAAATATCATTGCAGAACGTGCAAAAGTAATTATTACAAAGTTTGAGCCACAAAGTGAAATGTCTTGTGACATTTATTACAACCAGAAAGCACAACGGATAATAAAATGCGAAGTAACTCCATCTCAGCCACAGGCAGTCGATGTAGTCCACGAGGCCTCACTCCTCAGCGTCGTCGTAGTCGCCATAGTCTTCACCATCTTCATAGTACTCTGAATATCAACAAAAGTTTTGCCATGAGTACATTTCGTACTCAACATGCCCCCTCGTGCAAACCTACTAAATCTACATGAGGCTTCAAAGAAAGGCTATATGGTTCTTTTGCAGAAAAGCCAGTTTTATTTGCAATACAACACTAGATTTGATAAAAGCAGTTTTAGACGAAAACATGTTTTATATTCAGTGTAATATTTCTCATCAATGTGACTGTCCACGACAACTCACATATATCATGGGATTCAGATTCCAAGGAAAGGATGGAGGCAAAGAGGGAAATAGCAAAACAGGTTCCTGTATGTCAAGAAGGATTCATGTGTCGTCCATGACCGTGGACACGGCTATTCGAATAGATTTAACTCTGCAGAGGTGGTACACTTTCACCACATGTCACAATCTCGCCTTGTTGCAACCAGCCGTCGCTAGCATAGCAATAGGGAGTTTGTGACGAGGTCTTTTAGCTAGATCCCCCAAAGATGTGACATGCCCACCGGGTATGGCGCACGGAACTGAGAGTACGTCCCCAAACCGGTCCCCCCATCTGTGCCGAAGGTTCCCCCGTAGGCAGACACCTCATCAGCGGTACGGCGACATCGACACCTAAGGCTGACTAACATACTCAACCAAGCCAGTGCCCATATAGCATGTGGTTGTACGGTTGTCACAATCTTCAAATCCAAGACTTGTTAGGATCCTTATGCGGCACGGACGACGGATTGCCCCCTCCAACAAATGAAGGCAGCCAACCGCTCCTTCAACATCTGATCCAGCTGTCGCCCGCGCCATGTTTAGATGGTAAGTTTCACCCAGAGTAGCATAGAGTAGAGGAAACAACAATGGCTAACTAGCCCAGCTCAACGAGCTCAACAATGTTCAAAGGGGTGTTTTGACCCGCAGGTCGATCAATTCCTCCGTAGAGGCAACATGAAGTTTCCTAATGATTATTTAGCATGGCTAAGCATTCTACTCTATCAGGATTATATATAATCACTACTCAGGGTATCAAGTAAAAGGCGACAAGCAGATCAAGTTGGTGTGTCAATCGACACGCTAGCTACTGGAATAAAATAGCATATATTTGTAAAACATAAAATAACATGCAAGTTGTAAAACTGGGATAAATATGATGAGAGGGCATGCCTTCGTTGTCGTCGAAAAACCCTCCTTCGTAGTCTTGGTTCAACCCGTTCCCGTCACTCCCTACTCGTCATAACGATGAACCACAATAAATACTGACTTCCAGTAAACACCAATAAAATCCAAACGAAAAGATCCAAATAAATAGTGTGTATCGGTCGTTCGGCATACATAGAGCGAGTATAAGAAAAAGACCGGAATGACTCGAATAGGACTTGGGTTAACTAGCGCACAACGCATGGTGATCTCTCTAAATTGGGTAATGAAATATTTTAGAAAACATATTGAGCGAACCTACATAGATGACATAGCTAAATTTAAAATGCAATGGGCAACCAGACTACATCCTACTAGTCATACTCACGCATAGGTAATTAATCCAGAATTATAGCAATATGCACATGCGATGGTAAGTAACATCTAGTAAGTTAACACTAGCCTGGCAATAATGCAACATCCAATTAGATCATGCTAACAAAGATACACGTTAAATTCTAGCAAGATGGTCAGCATGCAATAAACTAAATTATATGATTGCTCTAGTCTACATACGATGGATATACCACAATCTGATAACATCTACAAAATCTATGCTAGCTAATTACACTAGAAAGATCCCTAAGGCAAAGATTAAATACATAAATATATACCTGCAAGCTAAGCATGTGAGTGCAAAGCCGTACGAACGGGATATCATCAAATTTTACTGAATGCATCTACATCTAAGTATGTACAGTCGTTTGCAAAAGCTACAAAAAAAAAAAATAACATATGCAACTAGCAGGGTTCCTAGTGAGGCATCCAAGTCCAAACTAGACAACATGGGTACGTGAAAACAGCAAAGCTACCAAATACGCATGCGGTAGATGCAACTACACGAACATGGTCGATAAACAGCGAACGTATGTGTTACCAACAGCACTACTAGCTTTCTGGAGTTTACTGGTACATAACATGAGCTGAAAACAAAAGCAGAAAACGTGTTCTAGATAGGCTAAACTAACGATGCCACTAGATGGCATTCGGTTCACCGGCAGCTTGACGAACTACCGAACTAAGGCTGAGGATCATGTCTAGGAGGTAGCTCTATGGATGGGGATCGCGTTCCGAGCAAAAGAAACGGCTGGTTCTCACCGAGTTCGTCGCAGTTTGAGGTAGACGTCGGTGTCCAGAGTTGGCGTTGGTGCCGTGGGTGTCGTCTGTGGTCAGCCACTCGGCCTTCTAGCTCCGTGGATGAACTCCCCACGTCCCGGTGATACTCCTGGAGCAGCAGCTCCGGCCCTCGTGCCCCGAGTCGTCGGGAACGCGAGCGGCGTTCGGCGATGGCGTCGCAGGCCTCCGGCGAGATTGGATCAATCTACGCCCTAGGGTTTTTGGTGGCGGCGTGGGGTGGAAAAGGAGACGCAGGAGGGTCGTCCTGGGGCTTTTATATGCATCTGAGAGAGGCGGTATCGTGCTGCAGAAGAATCGACACGGAAAACGTATGCGCGACGCTATACGTGCGATTCACAGACTCCTGGCGTGCGACAAACGAGAGCTGGCCTTGCTGGGCTGCCTACGCTGGTTCGGCTGGGCGTTTGGGCTGCGAGAAGGTCAGTTGATGGGCTTGTGAAGTATATATAAAAAAAGGAAGAGAATAGGATGGAGACCAACGTGCTTCCGGCCAAACCATGCCGTGCATGTATCGTGCATGGCTACAGCCAAGCATGCACGCGCGTGCATGTATTTAGTGCAAGACCAAAACCAAAAGAACCAATAAGAAACAAATAGGCAATTTGCCCAAAGATTCAGATATGTATTTAAGACAACACAATCTTTGGCTTCTAATAGAAATTCAATTCAGAAGATCAATTTTAAGAACTCCAAATAAAATATTTCTTTATTTTATTTCGTCGCAACATCCGTTCCTAAAAAAAAATTCAGCTCACAAAAAAAAACCGGATGTTACAACCTTGATCTGTAGTACTGGGCAAAACCCTAGTTTAACCTATTTAATTATAGATTCGTAGGTCGATTTTTCTACCTTTTTATTATTACTATGCAGCACATGTGTGTTTGCCCGTCGAGTGAAACTCGGAGGAAGAGGGATCACTCGGAAGGAGAGAAGAAGGGCGAGAATTATGGTGTCTCCCTTTTTCGGGTGATGATGTTGACTTTTGTGCAGGGTTTGTCAGTGAGCAGGAGGTGCGAGCGAGCGAGCGAGCGAGTCGAGCGAGGCCGAGAATGAGAGAGATTTGTTTTTTTGTGAGAGGGACAACCGAAGGATCCAGAAGGACCCACATACTTCCAATACGCATCCTGATGCGTCTTTCTTGACAAAGAAAATGGCTGGGAGTTTGCGTACCTATTGCACGTGACTTGTGCTCACTGAAGTGTGGGACCTCACGCATGGGCACCACACGTAAGTGACAGACCTGTTGGTGTAAAAACTCGGTTGATTATTATAGTGCATTAGAACAAAGTTTCCTATGGATTCAAGGGTAGGAAATCCAAGTTAACTCATTTACGTGTTAAACTTGTCTATATCTTGGTCAAACCTAGGATTTGACCAAGATTCAAATGGGCAGAAAAATAAAAACAGAAAAATGAAAAACCAAATCACATAGTCTTCTTATGTCATATAGTAAGCATTAAAGTTGATAAACAAGGTCTAGACATATTAAACCAGACAAATCATGTATCTATACCCCTAACCCCTAAACTCTATCTTATGAAGTCAAGCATGTGAAGAGAAGTGGTTTTGGATTTCAAACATGGAAATTTCAAAAACCTCCCAAAAGCTTCATTTTAGAGTGACTAAGAAGGATCCATGCTTCCCTTTTCATATTCATGTTTTAAACTTGTTTAAATTATCTTGGTCAAACCTAGGATTTGACAAGATTCAAATGGGCATCAAAATTGAAAAAAAAATTGAAAAAAGAAAAACCAAAGCAAATAGTTTTCTTATGTCATATAGTAAGCATTAAAGTTGTTGATAAATAAGGTCCATACATATTCAAACCACACAAATCATGTATCTATACCCCCTAATTAACCCCTAAATTAATTAACTCTGTCTTATGAAGTCAAGCATGTGAAGAGAAGTGGTTTTGGGTTTCAAACATGGAAATTTCAAAAACTCCCAAAAACTACATTTTAGAGTGACTAAGAAGGATACATGCTCCTCTTTTCATATTCATGTTTTAAGCTTGTTTAAATTATCTTGGTCAAACCTAGGATTTGACAAGATTCAAATGGGCATCAAAATTGAAAAAAATTCAGAAAAAAGAAAACCAAAGCAAATAGTTTTCTTATGTCATATGTATATTAAGCATTCAAGTTGATAAACAAAGGTCTAGAGACATATATATTCAAACCAGAAAAATCATGTATATATCTACCCCTAAAACTCTAATTAAACTATGTTTTATGAAGTAAATCATGAAGAGAAGTGGTTTTGGGTTTCAAACATGGAAATTTCAAGAACCTCCCAAAAGCTTCATTTTAGAGTGACTAAGAAGGATCCAGGACCCACAGACTTCCAATACGCATCCTGATGCGTCTTCTCTTGACAAAGAAGATGGCTGGGAGTTTGCGTACCTATTGCACGTGACTTGTGCTCACTGAAGTGTGGGACCTCACGCGTGGGCACCACACGTAAGTGACAGACATGTTGGTGTAAAAAATCGATTGATTATTATACTGCATTAGAACAAAGTTTCCTATGGATTCAAGGGTAGGAAATCCAAGTTAACTCATTTACGTGTGATGTCTACGGGTGCTTCTATTCTTGTAGACAGTGTTGGGCCTCCAAGTGCAGAGGTTTGTAGAACAGCAGCAAGTTTCCCTTAAGTGGATTACCCAAGGTTTATCGAACTCAGGGAGGAAGAGGTCAAAGATATCCCTCTCAAGCAACCCTGTAATCACAAAGCAAGAAGTCTCTTGTGTCCCCAACACACCAAATACACTTGTCAGGTGTATAGGTGCACTAGTTCGGCGAAGAGATAGTGAAATACAAGTAATATGGATGTATATGAGTGGTAATGGCAATCTGAATGAAATATGGCAGCGAGTAAACATGCAACAAAACAGTAAGTAAACGGTGTTTTCAGTATTGGAAACAAGGCCTAGGGATCATACTTTCACTAGTGGACACTCTCAACATTGATCGCATAATAAATACTTCTTCTCAAATGTGCTACATACACTCTTGTTTGATAATGAACATCATTGCGTAGGATTACACGAACCCTCAATGCCGGAGTTAACAAGCTCCACAATTCCATGTTCATATTTAAGTAACCTTAGAGCATAATAGATCATTGCAAAATAAACCAAGAACTAACATAGTGCACACTATGAAGGAGGAATAGATCACATCAATACTATCATAATGATAATTAACTCCACAATCTACAAGAGATCGTGATCATAGCCTACGACAAGAACCACAGGGTGCACACACTAATCACCTTTACACCAAGTAGGAGGAATAGAACTACTTTAATAACATCACATGAGTAGCACACAACTAGTAGCGATACAAAGCTCATCATATGGATCTCAATCATGTAAGGCAGCTCATGAGATCATTGTATTGAGTACAGAGAGAGAGATTAACCACATAGCTACGGTAGAGCCCTCAGCCCAGGGGAGAACTACTCCCTCCTCAACAGATGGCGGTGAAGATGGCGGTGGAGACGGCTTCGGGGGCAATTCCCCGTCCGGCGGGTGGAACAGAGAGTTCTGTCCCCCGAATCTTGATTTCGCGATGGCGGCGGATCGGAAGGTTTTCTCCGTATCGTGGTCTCTTCGGGGTTTTTAGGTCGAGAGGCCTAAATAGGCGAAGAGAGGGAGTCGGAGGGGCCACGGGGTGCCCACACCCTAGGGGGCGCGCCCCCCCCTGCGCCGTGTGGGGGCCCCCTGGCTCCCCTCTCGTCCCTCTCCGGTCTCGGAAGCTTCCGGAAAAATAGGAACTTGGGCGGTGATTTCGTCCGATTGAGAATATCTCGTTACTAGGATTTCTGAAACCAAAAACAGGAAAACAATCGGCCTTTCGGCATCTCGTCAATAGGTTAGTTCCGGAAAACGCATAATAATGACATATAATGTGTACAAAACATGTAGATATCATCAATAAAGTGGCATGGAACATAAGAAATTATAGATACGTTTGAGACGTATCAAGCATCCCCAAGCTTAGTTCCTCGTCCCGAGCAGGTAAAACGATAACAATGATAATTTCTTAAGTGACATGCCATCATAACCTTGATCATACTATTGTAAAGCACATGAGATAAATGCAGAGATTCGAAGCAATGATGAAGATAATGAGTAAACAAATGAATCACATAACAAAGACTTTTCATGAATAATACTTTCAAGACAAGCATCAATGAGTCTTGCATAAGAGTTAACTCATAAGCAATAAATTCTTAGTAGAAAGCTTTGAAACAACACAAAGGAAGATATAAGTTTCAGCGGTTGCTTTCAACTTTAACATGTATATCTCATGGATAATTGTCAACACAAAGTAATATAACAAGTGCAATAGGTAAACATGTAAGAATCAATGCACACAATTTACACAAGTGTTTGCTTCTAAGATAGAAAGAATAGGTAAACTGACTCAACAATAAGGTAAAAGAATGGTCCTTCAAAGAGGAAAGCATCGATTGCTATATTTGTGCTAGAGCTTTGATTTTGAAAACATATAGAGAGCATAAAAGTAAAGTTTTTGAGAGGTGTTTGTTGTTGTCAACGAATGGTAGCGGGTACTCTAACCCCCTTGCCAAACAAACCTTCAAAGAGCGGCTCCCATTTTACTTTATTTTTGGGTGGCACTCCTTCCAACCTTTCTTTCACAAACCATGGCTAACCGAATCCTCGGGTGCCTGCCAACAATCTCATACCATGAAGGAGTGCCTTTTTATTTTAGTTTTATTATGATGACACTCCTCCCCACCTTTGCTTTCTCAAGCCATGGCTAACCGAATCCTTCGGGTGCCGTCCAACAATCACATACCATGGAGGAGTGTCTATTTTTGTTAATTAATTTGGGACTGGGAATCCCATTGCCAGCTCTTTTTGCAAAATTATTGGATAAGCGGATGAAGCCACTAGTCCATTGGTGAAAGTTGCCCAACAAGATTGAAAGATAAACACCACATACTTCCTCATGAGCTATAAAACATTGACACAAATCAGAGGTGATAAATTTTGAATGGTTTAAAGGTAGCACTCAAGCAATTTACTTTGGAATGGCGGAGAAATACCATGTAGTAGGTAGGTATGGTGGACACAAATGGCATGAATATTGGCTCAAGTATTTGGATGCATGAGAAGTATTCCCTCTCGATACAAGGTTTAGGCTAGCAAGGTTATTTGAAGCAAACTCAAGTATGAAATGGTGCAGCAAGACTCACATATAAACATATTGTAAGCATTATAAGACTTTACATTGTCTCCTTGTTGTTCAAACACCTCAACCAGAAAATATCTAGACTTAGAGAGACCAATCATGCAAACCAAATTTTAACAAGCTCTATGTAATTATTCATTAATGGGTACAAGGTACATGATGCAAGAGCTTAAACAAGATCTATATGAGCACAACAATTGCCAAGTTTCACATTATTCAAGACATTATACCAATTACTACATGTAGCATTTCCCGTTTCCAACCATATAACAATTAACGAAGCAGTTTCAACCTTCGCCATGAAAATTAAAAGCTAAGAACACATGTGTTCATACGAACCAGCGGAGCGTGTCTCTCTCCCACACAAGGATGAACTTATTCAGAGAATGAAAATAACAACAAAAACAAAAACATACAGACGCTCCAAGTAAAGAACACAAGATGTGACTGAATAAAAATATAGTTTCAAGAGAAGGAACCTGATACTTTGTCGATGAAGAAGGCGATGCCTTGGGCATCCCCAAGCTTAGATGCTTGAGTCTTCTTGAAATATGCAGGGATGAACCACCGGGGCATCCCCAAGCTTAGACTTTTCATTCTTCTTGATCGTAGTATATCATCCTCCTCTCTTGACCCTTGAAAACTTCCTTCACACCAAACTTCAAGCAAACTCATTAGAGGGTTAGTGCATAATCAAAAATTCACATGTTCAGAGGTGACACAAACATTCTTTTCACTTCTGGACATTGCATAAAGCTACTGGACATTAATGGATCAAAGAAATGAATCCAACATAGCAAAAGAGGCAATGCGAAATAAAAGGCAGAATCTGTCAAAAACAGAACAGTCCGTAAAGACGAATTTTAAGATGGCACCAGACTTGCTCAAATGGAAAAACTCAAAACTAATGAAAGTTGCGTACATATCTGAGGATTACGCTCGTAAATTGGCAGATTTTTTCGAATTTTCTACAGAGGCCTGTGCCCAGATTCGTGACAGACAGCAATGCTGTTTCTGCGCAGCGATCCCAAATATAACATCAACTTTGACATAGAAACTTTACTTGGCACAAAAACATGATAAGGAGAGGTTGCTACAGTAGTAAACAACTTCCAAGACACAAATATAAAACAAAGTACTGTAGCAAAATAACACATGGGTTATCTCCCAAGAAGTTCTTTCTTTATAGCCATTAAGATGGGCTCAGCAATTTTGGTGATGCACCCGCAAGAAATAGTATTTGAAGCAAAAGAGAGCTTCAAGAGGCAATTCAAAACACATTTGAGCCTAACATGCTTCCTATGCAAAAGAATCTTATACACAAATGAATTCATGAAGAGCAAAGTGGCAAGCATAAGAGGATAAAACACGAGTAACTTAAAGATTCTCAACATAAAGAGGGGAAACTTAATATTATTAAGATGCATATAACCATATTTCCCTCTCTCATAATAACTTTCAGTAGCATCATTGATGAAATCCACAATATACCCGTCACTTAAAACATTCTTATCATGGTTCATATGCATAGAAGTATCATTAATTTTGGCATAAGAAGAGTTATTCTCATTAATAGTAATTGGAGCAAGATTATTATCAAGAATTTGAACATGGTAAACAAGTTGCATATTAAAAGAATTGTTTTTGGCAAGCCCATCATAACTATGACAAGTTTCATAAGGATAATTGTAACATGTGTCATATACATCTCTATAGCAATTATCTAAACCTGAATATGTAATATCATCATTTTCACTAAAAGTAGATGTCTCAAATACAGGATCTTCAAGCACAACATCCCCAAGCTTAGAGCTTTCAATATCATCGTTTAAGGGGACATGAATAATGCTATCATCATTAATTTCATAATCAGTACCAAAGAGATTTTCAATATCAAAGGCAGCATGCTCATCCAAATCATGATCACTAATATGGGTAAAGGGTATAGGAAGATCATCGTACTCAGATTCATTATCATAATAATCATTAGGAGCAACATACTTACGGTTACCTAGCGTTATCTCATTCACGCGGGGATACGCCGTTACCTCTTTCTTTTTATTCTCCTTCTTCTTCTTCTTCTTCTTCTTCGTTCCCTTCTTCTTCTTCTTCTTCTTCTCTTCCTTCTCCTCGTTCCCTTCTTTAGGAGGAAGAGGCTTGAATGGTGGCTTGTCCGCATAACCTGATTTTCTTTTAGAAACAATAGAAGAAACTTGGGAGGATCCCTCCTTTTCATTAATTAATTGAAAACACACAGCGGTCCTATCATATTTTGGCAAGGTGTCATCTTCTAAAATATTCTGTATGTAAGTATTTGTATGGCAATTATCAATGCAATAAGAAAGACAACCATGCAGGACATCATCAATATCAAGATCGTTAATATTTAACAAAGAAATTTTTCTTGATAACTCTTCACACTTCAAAAATAAGGTAAGTTCATCATGCTGATTAGGAATAATTTCATCATCACAATACAAATTTGCAGCACTCATGGGGTTTGAATTATCATTGGAGGAACATTGAAAATTAAAATGACCAACTCTATGGCAAAGTTCACAAATAAAAGGATAGAGGGCACACACTTTTTCTCCAAGATCATCTAGAGCTCTAGACCACTTTCTAGTTTTTTCATTTCTGTGATGGATACAATATTCATCTTCTATTTGATTAATTCCACAAGGTCTATGTATTCCACAAAAATTAACATGCTTATAGGAAATAGCATTCTTAGGAGTTTGAGCATGCTTATTGCAATCATTAACAACAATGTCATTCTTCATGCAAGCCTCTTTAAAAGGTTCATGATACTTATCAAAATTCTTTTTAGGCAATTCTAAATGAGAAGCAAAGGCTTTATAAAGATTTGCAGCAACTTGAGAGTCAAGACCATAAGTAGCACTCATATTTCGAAATTTATCAGTATCCATGAAAGTTTCAATGCATTCATAATCATAATTTATACCTGACTCTTTACCTTTGTCGTTCTCCCAATCTTCAGCGTTCTCCTTAATCCGATCAAGAAGGTCCCTTTTAAACTCTTCTTTATTGCTCGTGAATGATCCAGAACAAGTAGTATCCAGCAAGGTCTTATCTTGAAAAGAAAGTCTTGCATAGAAATTATCAATGATGATATTACCTGGAAGCTCATGATTGGGGCATTTGAGCATTAAAGTCTTCAATCTCTCCCATGCTTGGGCAATACTCTCTCCATCATGAGGCCAAAAATTATATATATGGTTTCGATCTTTGTGAATTTCACTTGGAGGATAGAACTTGGAATAAAATAGAGGCACAATATCCTTCCAATCAAGAGAGTGCCCGTCCTTCAGCAGTTTATACCAATGCGCCGCTTTACCAGACAGCGACATATCAAATAATTTCTTTCTAACTTCATCCATTGAAATACCTGCACACTTGAATAACCCGCATAATTCATGCAAAAACAGTAAATGATTACTAGGATGGACAGTTCCATCCCCTTCATAGCGGTTATCCATAACACGTTCAATAATTTTCATAGGTATTTTATACGGAATACTTTCAGCAGGTGGATTTAAAATATCAGAAGCATCATTAAAGTTATCGCATATGGGAGATAAAGCATTATCAGAACAAAATATTTCTTCCAAAGCGGAGGAGCTAAAAAGATTATTTTTATGTAAACCAGCTTCCCCAAGCTTAGACTTCTTCATAGCATTAGCAGTAATTGCATTCATACTAATAACATTGCTACTATCATGTAAATAAGGTTCTATAGGTTTTTTAATTTTTGTATCAAACCATCCATGTCTTAAATCAGGAAATAGAATAAGAAGCTCTTTGTTGTCCATTATGCCTAACTAGTGTAAACAAGAAACAAAAAGATGTAATTGCAGAGTCTAAAGGAAATAGCTTCGAGTACACACACAATGGCGCCAGAAAAGTACTGTTACCTGGAACCGGAGTGTGAGTACCTTTTACCTTTCCTCCCCGGCAACGGCGCCAGAAAAGTGCTTGATGTCTACGGGTGCTTCTATTCTTGTAGACAGTGTTGGGCCTCCAAGTGCAGAGGTTTGTAGAACAGCAGCAAGTTTCCCTTAAGTGGATTACCCAAGGTTTATCGAACTCAGGGAGGAAGAGGTCAAAGATATCCCTCTCAAGCAACCCTGTAATCACAAAGCAAGAAGTCTCTTGTGTCCCCAACACACCAAATACACTTGTCAGGTGTATAGGTGCACTAGTTCGGCGAAGAGATAGTGAAATACAAGTAATATGGATGTATATGAGTGGTAATGGCAATCTGAATGAAATATGGCAGCGAGTAAACATGCAACAAAACAGTAAGTAAACGGTGTTTTCAGTATTGGAAACAAGGCCTAGGGATCATACTTTCACTAGTGGACACTCTCAACATTGATCGCATAATAAATACTTCTTCTCAAATGTGCTACATACACTCTTGTTTGATAATGAACATCATTGCGTAGGATTACACGAACCCTCAATGCCGGAGTTAACAAGCTCCACAATTCCATGTTCATATTTAAGTAACCTTAGAGCATAATAGATCATTGCAAAATAAACCAAGAACTAACATAGTGCACACTATGAAGGAGGAATAGATCACATCAATACTATCATAATGATAATTAACTCCACAATCTACAAGAGATCGTGATCATAGCCTACGACAAGAACCACAGGGTGCACACACTAATCACCTTTACACCAAGTAGGAGGAATAGAACTACTTTAATAACATCACATGAGTAGCACACAACTAGTAGCGATACAAAGCTCATCATATGGATCTCAATCATGTAAGGCAGCTCATGAGATCATTGTATTGGAGTACAGAGAGAGAGATTAACCACATAGCTACGGTAGAGCCCTCAGCCCCAGGGGAGAACTACTCCCTCCTCATCATGGGAACAGCGATGGCGGTGAAGATGGCGGTGGAGACGGCTTCCGGGGGCAATTCCCCGTCCCGGGTGCCGGAACAGAGAGTTCTGTCCCCCGAATCTTGATTTCGCGATGGCGGCTCTGGAAGGTTTTTCTCCGTATCGTGGTCTCTGTCGGGGTTTTTAGGTCAGAGAGGCCTAAATAGGCGAAGAGAGGGAGTCGGAGGGGCCACGGGGTGCCCACACCATAGGGGCGCCCCCCCTGGCCCGCGCCGGGGTGTGGTGTGGGGCCCCCTGGCTCCCCTCTCGTCCCTCTCCGGTGCTCTGGAAGCTTCCGGGAAAAATAGGAACTTGGGCGGTAATTTCGTCCGATTCCGAGAATATTTCGTTACTAGGATTTCGAAACCAAAAAAGCAGAAAACAGAACCGGCATCTCGTCAATAGGTTAGTTCCGGAAACGCATAATAATGACATATAATGTGTATAAAACATGTAGATATCATCAATAAAGTGGCATGGAACATAAGAAATTATAGATACGTTTGAGACGTATCAACGTGACATTATTATTTCCATGAAGCAAAGTTAACACATCTATCGATTGGTACATTTTTGAGTGACTAAGAAGGATCCATGCTTACTTATTCGTTTTCACGTGTTAAACTTGTCTAAATCTTGGTCAAACCTAGGATTTGACCAAGATTCAAATGGGCAGAAAAATAAAATAAAAAACAGAAAAATGAAAAACCAAATCACATAGTCATCTTATGTCATATAGTAAGCATTAAAGTTGATAATAAACAAGGTCTAGAAATATCAAACCATACAAATCATGTATCTACCCCTTAACCCCTAAACTATGTCTTATAAATTAAGTCAAGCATGAAGAGATGTGGTTTTGGGTTTCAAACATGGAAATATCAAAAACCTCCCAAAAACTTCATTTTAGTGTGACTAATTAAGAAGGATACACGCTTCCCTTTTCATATTCATGTTCTAAGCTTGTTTAAATTATCTTGGTCAAACCTAGGATTTGACAAGATTCAAATGGGCATCAATATTGAAAAAAATCAAAAAAAAAGAAAAAACAAAGGAAATAGTTTTCTTATGTCTTATAGTAAGCATTAAAGTTGATAAACAAGGTCTAGACATATTCAAACTAGACAAATCATGTATCTATATATACCCCCTAACCCCTAAACTCTGTCTTATGAAGTCAAGCATGTGAAGAGGAAGTTGTTTTGGGTTGCAAACATGGAAATTTCAAAAACCTCCGAAAAACTTCATTTTAGAGTTTCTAAGAAGGATCCATGCTTAACTTTGCATATTCATATTTTAAACTTGTTTAAATCATTATCAAGCCTAGCATTTGACCAATATACAAATGGGTGGGCACAAAATTCAAAAAAATCAGAAAAATGAAAACAAATTAAAGCACATAGTCTTCATATGTCATATCGTATGAATTCAAGTTGATAAACGAGGTCTAGGTATATCCAAACCAGACAAATCATGTATCTATACCCCCTGTCGATCTTATGAAGTCTAGCATGAAGAGAGAAGTCGTTTTTGGTTTCAAAAATGGAAATTTCAAGAACATCCCAAAAGCTTCATTTTAGAGTGACTAAGAAGGATACATGCTTCCCTTTTCATTTTTATGTTTAAACTTGTTTAAATCTTGGTCAAACCTAGGATTTGACCAAGATTCAAATATATGGGCATAAAATTCAAAAAAAAACAGAAAAATTTAAAACCAAGGCACATAGTCTTCTTATGTCATATAGTAAACAATCAATTAATTAAGTTGATAAACCAGTTCTAGACATATTCAAACCAGGAAAATCATGTATCTACCCCCTAACGCCCTAGCTAAACTCTGTCTTATGAAGTCAAGCATGCATGAAGAGAAGTGGTTTTTGGTTTCAAACGTTTAAGCCAAAAGGTAAGCATGGATCCTCCTTAATTAGTCACTGTAAAATGAAGCTTTTGGGAGGTTTGTGAAATTTCCATGTTTGAAACCTAAAAGCACTTCTCTTCATGCTTGACTTCATAAGACAGAGTTTAGGGTTAGGGGGTGTAGATCGATACATGATTTGTCTGGTTTGAATATGTCCAAATCTTATTTATCAACTTTTGAATGCATGCTACTCTCTCAAAGAAAAACTTTTGAATGCTTACTATATATATGACATAAGAAGACTATATGCTTTTAAAATTCAAACATATGGTAAGCATTCTTATGTCATATAGTAAGCATTCAAGTTGATACACAAGCAAGGTGTTTGGACTTATTCAAACCAGACAAATCATGTGTATCTACCCCCTAACCCCTAATTAAATTGTCTTATGAAGCAGTCTAGCATGAAGAGAAGTGGTTTTGGGTTTCAAACATGGAAATTTCAAAAACCTCCCAAAAACTTCATTTTAGAGTGACTAAGAAGGATATACAAGCTTCCCTTTTCATTTTCATGTTTTAAACTTGTTTAAATCTTGGTCAAACCTCTAGGATTTGACCAAAAGATTCAAATGGGCATAGAAATTCATAAAAAATCAAAAGAATGAAAAACCAAAGGACATAACATTCTTATGTCATATATATATAGTAATTAAGCATTCAAGTTGATAAACAAGGTCTAGACATATTCAAACCAGAAAATAATGTATATATCTACCCCTAACCCTAAACTCCGTCTTATGAAGTCAAGCATGCATGAAGAGAAGTGGTTTTTGGTTTCAAACATGGAAATTTCGAAAACCCTCCCAAGACCGAGCTACATTTTGGAGTGACTAAGAAGGATATATAGATGCTTAATTTTTCATATTCATGATTTAAACTTGTTTAAACCATGTTCAAACCTAGGATTTGACCAAGATTCAAATGGGCATAAAATTTTAAAAAAATAAAAAAATAAAAAAACAAGGCACATATAGTATTCTTATGTCATATAGTAAGCATTCAATTAAGTTGATAAACAAGGTCTAGACATAATCAAACCAGGAAAATCATGCATCTACCCCCTAACCCTAGCTAAACTCTGTCTTATGAAGTCAAGCATGCACGAAGAGAAGTGGTTTTGGTTTCCAACGTTTAAGCCAAAAGCCCATTTTCAAATATTTCAAACTTATTCAAATTTGGTTCAAATTTGAAAGACATACAAGTTATAGCACACATAGTGCATACATTTTCACACATACTGCACTAGATGCTAACCCTATAGTTTGAGGCCATTTGGGTGACCTAGGTCGAAAAAATTCTTGGATTAGAATCGTGTTGTTCGAACCCCGTAGTTGGATTTTTTTGAACCCTTGATCTGTAGAACTGGGCAAAACCCTAGTTTAACCTATTTAATTACAGATTCGTATATCGATTTTTCTACGAGTACTACCTTTTTATTATTACTATGCAGCACATGGGTGTTTGCCCGTCGAGTGAAACTCGGAGGAAGAGGGATCACTCGGAAGGAGAGAAGAAGGGAGAGAATTATGGTGTCTCCCTTTTTCGGGTGATGATGTTGACTTTTGTGCAGGGTTTGTCAGTGAGCAGGAGGTGCGAGCGAGCGAGAGCGAGCGAGGCCGAGAATGAGAGAGATTTGTTTTTTTTGTGAGAGGGACAACCGAAGGATCTAGAAGGACCCACAGACTTCCAAAACGCATCCTGATGCGTCTTCTCTTGACAAAGAAGATGGCTGGGAGTTTGCGTACCTATTGCACGTGACTTGTGCTCACTGAAGTGTGGGACCTCAAGCGTGGGCACCACACGTAAGTGACGGACCTGTTGGTGTAAAAACTCGGTTGATTATAATAGTGCATTAGAACAAAGTTTCCTATGGATTCAAGGGTAGGAAATCCAAGTTAACTCATTTACATGACATTATTATTTCCATGAAGCAAAGTTAACACATCTATCGATTGGTACATTTTTGAGTGACTAAGAAGGATCCAGGCTTACTTATTCGTTTTCACGTGTTAAACTTGTCTAAATCTTGGTCAAACCTAGGATTTGACCAAGATTCAAATGGGCAGAAAAATAAAATAAAAAACAGAAAAATGAAAAACCAAATCACATAGTCATCTTATGTCATATAGTAAGCATTAAAGTTGATAAACAAGGACTAGAAATATCAAACCATACAAATCATGTATCTACCCCTAACCCCTAAACTATGTCTTATAAATTAAGTCAAGCATGAAGAGATGTGGTTT
Organism: Lolium multiflorum; assembly: GCA_030979885.1. NCBI lineage: Eukaryota > Viridiplantae > Streptophyta > Magnoliopsida > Poales > Poaceae > Lolium > Lolium multiflorum. The sequence continues at coordinate 106,530,208 of CM061747.1, forward strand.
TGGGTTTCAAACATGGAAATTTCAAAAACCTCCCAAAAACTACATTTTAGAGTGACTAAGAAGGATGCATGCTTCCCTTTTCATATTCATGTTTTAAGCTTGTTTAAATTATCTCAGTCAAACCTAGGATTTGACAAAGATTCAAATGGGCATCGAAAAAATCAGGAAAAAGAAAAACCAAAGCAAATAGTTTTCTTATGTCATATAGTAAGCCAATTAATTAAGTTGATAAACAAGGTCTAGACATATTCAAACTAGACAAATCATGTATCTATACCCCCTAACCCCTGAACTCTGTCTTATGAAGTCAAGCATATGAAGAGAAGTGGTTTTGGGTCGTTTCAAACATGGAAATTTGAAAAACCTCCCAAAAACTTCATTTTAGAGTGACAAAGAAGGATACATGCTTCCCTTTTCATATTCAGGTTTTAAGCTTGTTTAAATTATCTCAGTCAAACCTAGGATTTGACAAGATTCAAATGGGCATCAAAATTGAAAAAAATCAGGAAAAAGAAAAACCAAAGCAAATAGTTTTCTTATGTCATATAGTAAGCCAATTAAGTTGATAAACAAGGTCTAGACATATTCAAACTAGACAAATCATGCATGCATCTATACCCCCTAACCCCTAAACTCCGTCTTATGAAGTCAAGCATATGAAGAGAAGTGGTTTTGCTCCCAAAAGCTTCATTTTAGAGTGACTAATAAGAAGGATCCATGCTTACCTTTGCATTTTCATATTTTAATCTTGTTAAATCATTATCAAGCCTAGGATTTGACCAAGATACAGATGGGTGGGCACAAAATTCAAAAAAATCAGAATAATGAAAAACAAAAGCATGTAGTCTTTTTATGTCATATCGTATGCATTCAAGTTAAACGAGGTCTAGGTATATCCAAACCAGACAAATCATGTATCTACCCCATGTTGATCTTATGAAGTCTAGCATGAAGAGAAGTCGTTTTGGGTTTCAAACATGGAAATTTCAAGAACATCCCAAAAGCTTCATTTTAGAGTGACTAAGAAGGATACATGCTTCCCTTTTCATTTTCATGTTTTAAACTTGTTTAAATCTTGGTCAAACCTAGGATTTGACCAAGATTCAAATATATGAGCATAAAATTCAAAAAAAAACCAAAAATGAAAACCAAGGCACGTAGTCGTCTTATGTCATATAGTAAGCAATCAATTAAGTTGATAAACAAGGTCTAGACATATTCAAACCAGGAAATCATGTATCTACACCCCCTAACGTACCCTAGCTAAACTCTGTCTTATATTATGAAGTCAAGCATGCATGAAGAGAAGTGGTTTTTGGTTTCAAACGTTTAAGCCAAAAGGTAAGCATGGATCCTCCTTATATAGTCACTGTAAAATGAAGCTTTTGGGAGGTTTGTGAAATTTCCATGTTTGAAACCCAAAACCACTTAAGACAGAGTTTATGGTTAGGTGTGTAGATACATGATTTTTCTTGTTTGAATATGTCTAGACCTTGTTTATCAACTTGAATTTTTTACTATATGATATAAGAAGGCTATATATATGTGCTTTGGTTTTTCAATTTTTGATTTCTTTCGATTTTTTTATGCCTATTTAAATCTTGGTCAAATCCTAGGTTTAAACAAGTTTAAAACATGAAAATGAAACGGTAAGCATGAATCCTTCCTTACTCACTCTAAAATGAAGGTACTTGAAAATTTTATGTTTGAAACCCAAAACCCCAGTTCTCTTCATATGTTTGACTTCATAAGACAGAGTTTAGCTAGGGTTAGGGGTAGATATGATATAGGGATTTCTATTTTCGTGCCCTCGGTTCCTTAGTTGTACTCAGTTTTCCCCAGCTCCTTAGTTTTTCCTCAGTTTTACCCCCAAACGTTTGTCTGAAACCCGCAGAAGCAACTCAGACGGCAGGATTCCCGTTTAGTTGACCGTTCTGTCACGTGTGGGGCCGCGTCGTGTGGGGCCGCGTCGTGTGGGCCCGCGTCGCGTGGGGCTGGTAGAAAGGGACCGCGTGGGACAGGACGAGAAGCGTTTGGTTGCACGTGAGCAGGAGCTGGGTTCTGTCTCTCTCGGCCCAAAATTGGCATTATTAAGTGCACCTTTTTCCCCTCTTTCTCTCTGTCCTTTTCACCAAATTAGTATAAAATCTAGAGAAGCTTGCATTTCTGACTTTCTTCAATTATTTGTGCCTTTTGGCCCTCGTTGTTTGCCCAATATGGCAGCAAATCTAGTACTCCCTCTGGTCCATATGTATGTAGTTAAATCTAGAAGCAAATCTCCAGGATAATGTACGATAAATTCACAGTCATAGTAAATCAAGAAAACTAAGTACGGCCAACAAAATATAGTAGACTAGGGATAGATAATCCCTAGATAATATGGATAGATAATAGGCTGCATACACAGCAGCCAACATAGTAACAGGTTCTTCACAGCACCATCATACTAACATAACAACAAGGGATCCCTAGCTAACAACAAAGGGATCCCAACAACAAACTAGGAGGCAGCAGCAGCAGCACACGTCCAGGACTCCGCCTACCCCATCTGGCTCTGCCTCCACTTGTTGCTCTTGCTCCCCTTGGGAGCCTTGGGCTTGAGCGGAGGCATGCGGCCGGCGGAGATCTCCACCCGCTGCAAGCTGCGGAGGTGCATGCCGAGCGCCCTGTGCTTGGCGCGGAAGGAGTGGACGTTCACCGTCGTGCCGACGTTGGGGAAGGTGTTGCTGATGTTCTCAGCATGCGTGACGAGGCAGTTGAAGTCCGTGGCGCCGAGTCTCCTGGTGCAGAAGGGGCACCTGTACACCCCTTGGCGAAGTAGGAGATGTACTGGCCGACCTGCAGCCTCCGCAGCACTTGGCGAGTCTTGACGTCCTCCTCCTCTTCGTCGCTGCCGACGTCGCTGCCAGACATCTGATCCATATCAAACAGAAACTAGTGAATGAGTTGCAACGATGACTAACGTACATGATAACAAAGTTAAGAAAAACAGAGTCAGCCTCAGTTAGAGTGGACATGATTATATATCTACAGGGAAGGTGTTAGCGAACTAAAGCTCATGCACAACAGATTTGTACACAGCAATGGTTCGCTGAACCCTCCCTGTAAAAATTTGTGCCCAACCATTCATCATAGGCAAAGAAACAGATTCTAGATCTGAACTAGATCTGAACTTGAACACATTCGAGATTATTTGCAAAATTAAACGGTTGATATCTTTTGATTAGTGCATAAAATAACTGATTGAGATCCCATGATTACTTGCATAAATTAACTGATTGAGATCCAATATTACTTGCATAAATTAACCGAACAGCCGAACCCCAAATCTTAAACGAAATCAAGAAGTGATCAAAACAAAATGGAATAAAATCGGCGCAAATATTAGCCCAATACTCATCCATCTACAGATCCATCTACACCAGCAAAAATAGGGTTCAAAAAGGAATGGGGAACAAAAAAGGAAGCAAACCGTAGTTACCTCGTTCCATGGGTCCTCCAGGGAGGTGTCGTAGGGGTTCGGGGGCGGGACGTACGGCACGGGGTCGTAGGGGTCGACCCATCCCGCCGGGATCTGACTGCCACCGGCGGCAGCAGCCTCCGATGCACCGGCGACGGCGGCGGCGGCGGCGTCGTCGTCCGTAGAGGGGACGGCGCCGAAGATGGAGGCGTCGCGCTTTGAGCCCACCTCGACGATGGGATTGGCATTCTCCTTGTCCATCTCTACGGCGGAGGAAGAGGAAGAGGGAGAGGGAGAGGGTTTTTTGCTTTGGAGAAGATGATGGGACGTGAGAGAGTTGGCGATGCGTGAGCGAGTGAGAGTGACAGAGAGAGTGCGAGGAGGCGTCTATAAAGGCGAGGGGTGGTTAATGCGACCCGCGTCCTACGCGTGCACCGGTGCACGTCTGCACGTCTTGGACTTCTGCAACGCGACACGCGTCCACGATTGCACGTCTCGACTTCTCCACCGCGACCCGCGTCTACGCGTCAACAATTGCACGTGTCCTCGAGTCTAACCCTGGAAATTTAGATATACTCAGGTATACCCTCGAGTCTTATACTAGCATTTTTTGTGTGCTCAATTTTCCCCTCGAGTGCTAATACTGGCTAGTGCAATATACTCAGTTTTACCCTCAAGTGGCTGGTCAACAGAGAGTCAACAAATGGGATTAACTAGTTAAATGAGTCATTTAATGTGCAAAAAAATCCTAAAAAGAGTGGCACTTACTCATGGAGTCTTTACCACAAATTGCCACTTCTCAAATCATAGATAAATCATAGATAAATCAAGTTTTACCACAAATTGCCACTTCTCAAATCACCTAGTAGCTATGAAGGTGCATGGTTTTCCACAACAAGCCCTTCCCAAAACAGCTTCCCCCAAATCATACTTTGTCTAAATGAGGCCACAATTCTCACACTGATGTATATTGGTATTGCAAATAGTTTGAGGTAGGCCAAGATGGGTTTCATTGTACAAAACAAGCATTTTCCATTTTTTAAATCTCATATTTGAATCCCTTAGTCTATTTACTACTCAGGTGCCCTTGGTTTCTTGATAGTACTCAGTTTTGCCCTCTCTCTTCACAAATTCTCGCAGACGTGCATCATCGCCCTGATTGGTCTAGCCCATGTCACGCGGATCGTGCCCGCCGACCGTTGATCGTATGATATAGGGAACGGGCAGGATAACCCCTCTCTCTCTCTGTTGGCGGTTAATTAGCTTCCACCCTCTAAGTATGCTGAAGGGCGGTTTTCTGTATTATTTTTCACGCGCTAAAAATTATAAACTATTTTAGGCGTTACTTTTCACGCAAAAAAATGATAAACCATCAACAATTTGTTGTAGCCATTACTTTTCACGCAAAAAAATGATAAACCATCACCGATTTGTTGTTGCCATTACTTTTCACGCAAAAAATGATAAACCATCAACAATTTGTTGTAGCCATTACTTTTCACGCAAAAAATGATAAACCATCACCGATTTGTTGTTGCCATTACTTTTCACGCAAAAAATGATAAACCATCAACAATTTGTTGTAGCCATTACTTTTCACGCAAAAAAATGATAAACCATCACCGATTTGTTGTTGCCATTACTTTTCACGCAAAAAAATGATAAACCATCAACAATTTGTTGTAGCCATTACTTTTCACGCAAAAAATGATAAACCATCAACAATTTGTTGTAGCCATTACTTTTCACGCAAAAAAATGATAAACCATCACCGATTTGTTGTTGCCATTACTTTTCACGCAAAAAAAAATGATAAACCATCACCTAATTTGTTACAAAAGCTGGTTTCAGTGAGACCTAACCAAGTTTGGCATACATGATGGCATACCTATAACAACAAGGAATATCTAAAAGGGAAAGTTTCAGAAAATTTGAAATTTAGGGTGAAATGATGCCATACATGATGCTGTTTTTCGAGGTTTTGACCTGAAAATCAATTGGGTATTATAAAGGGAAATAAAAAGTTCGAAAAATGTAAAAACGAAACAATCTATCTATCTATGTATAGAAGATCAGCTGTATGAAATTTGAGGTTATTTAGAGAAGGTAGAAAAAATCACCTTGTTAGAAAAGCTGGTTTCAGCGAGACGAAACGGCATGCGCTTAAGCAAAGTGATTTTTTCGAACATCTCCAAATGACCACAAATTTTCCATACATGATGCCATACGTGTAACAACAAGGAACCCTATCTAAAAAGTGTCAAAAAAGTTTGCCCAACCGTATAGCTCTATCAAAAAGAACCTCACCATGGCGCTAGTATAATTTTGGGATAGTTACAAACTTTCGTTACCTAACCTTCAACATGAAACTTGTTTCAAATTCATTTTGGCCTACGAGAAACAAATCCCAACTTGATTCGAGCACCACAGCCTCCAAACGATGCCGATGCCGATATCGGCATGGTCAGAACGGCTATGCTCGCCGCCACTGCTAGGTCAACGTCGGGATGCACCCTCAATCCCGTCCCCTCATTCGATCACTGACACACCAGAGATACCGCCGAGGCCAATGCCGAACGTACATGCTGATGCCAATGCCGAACATGCATGCACGCCGCTGTGGGCACGGCCACGCCGACCCGCTATGCTGGACGCCACAGACCGCCGCGAGGTCTTTCCCTTCGCCACCACACTCTCCTAGCACCCACCTATACACGCCAGAAAGGAGAGACACTAGTTTTCTCTACATTGCTCGTGTTCGTGTCCGACACGGTCAGTCAAAGTTTTGACGTAGTCTTCGATGTCGTCGACCATTTCTTCTCTTCTTTGCATGGTTAAACGCGTCTAGTTCATATCTATCTAATGCGTCTGGTCTCGCCTCATGCAGTTCATTGTGGACGTCGATCTCATCTCGGCACCCCGCATGCCACCTCCTCCGTGCCATCGCTGTAGAGCTCCATTTAAAAATCTAATCCTACCCGTGTATTGCCCCTTGTATCAGCGTCATGGCCCCACTTGTCATTCGATATACCGAAGCCCCACTCGTTCGCGTTTTGGTCAGGGATACAGCGATGCTTACGGTCAAACAAAGATGGATGGTCTGACGTGTCTTTGCGGGCTCTACGTGGCCCCACTAGTCAGAAGATAACGGTCAACCGTCGGGCAACCGGCCGTTACATCACGTGTGATGGTTTCAGACAAAGGTTTGGGTAAAACTGAGGAAAAACTAAGGAGCTGGGGAAAACTGAGTACAACTAAGGAACCGAGGGCACGAAAATAGAAATCCCTATGATATATACATGATATTTCTGCTTTGAATATGTCTAGAGATCGACCTTGTTTATCAACTTGAATGCTTACTATATGACATAAGATCAAGGCTATATATATATATGTGCTTTGGTTTTTCATTTTTTTTGAATTTTTCTGAATTTTTACTCCCATTTGAATCTTGGTCAAATCCTAGGTTTGACCAAGGTTAAAACAAGTTTAAAACATGGCAATGAAAAGGTAAGCATATGGATCATTCTTAGTCTCTCTAAAATGAAGCTTTTGGGAGGTTTTTGAAGTTTCCATGTTTGAAACCCAAAATCACTTCTCTTCATATGCTTGGCTTCATAAGACAAAGATTAGGGTTTAGGGGTAGATATATACATGTTTTGGGAGGTTTTTGAAATTTCCATGTTTGAAACCCAAATCCACTTCTCTTCATCCTTGACGTCTTCATAAGACAAAAGTATAGGGTTATATATATATGCATATGGGTAGATACATGATTTGTCTGGTTTGAATATGTACAAATCTTATTTATCAACTTTTGAATGCATGCTACTCTCTCAAAGAAAAACTTTTGAATGCTTACTATATGACATAAGAAGACTATATGCTTTTAAAATTCAAACATATGGTAAGCATTCTTATGTCATATAGTAAGCATTCAAGTTGATAAACAAGCAAGGTTTGGACATATCCAAACCAGACAAATCATGTATCTGCCCCCTGTCGATCTTATGAAGTCTAGCATGAAGAGAGAAGTCGTTTTTGGTTTCAAAAATGGAAATTTCAAGAACATCCAAAAAGCTTCATTTTAGAGTGACTAAGAAGGATACATGCTTCCCTTTTTATTTTTATGTTTAAACTTGTTTAAATCTTGGTCAAACCTAGGATTTGTCCAAGATTCAAATATATGGGCGTAAAATTCAAAAAAAACAGAAAAATTTAAAACCAAGGCACATAGTCTTCTTATGTCATATAGTAAACAATCAATTAATTAAGTTGATAAACCAGGTCTAGACATATTCAAACCAGGAAAATCATGTATCTACCCCCTAACGCCCTAGCTAAACTCTGTCTTATGAAGTCAAGCATGCATGAAGAGAAGTGGTTTTGGTTTCAAACATGGAAATTTCGAAAAAACCTCCCAAGAGCTACATTTTGGAGTGACTAAGAAGGATATATAGATGCTTAATTTTTCATATTCATGATTTAAACTTGTTTAAACCATGTTCAAACCTAGGATTTGACCAAGATTCAAATGGGCATACAATTTTAAAAAAATCAAAAAAATAAAAAACAATGCACATAGTATTATTATGTCATATAGTAAGCATTCAATTAAGTTGATAAAGTAGGTCTAGACATATTCAAACCAGGAAAATCATGCATCTATCCCCTAACCCTAGCTAAACTCTGTCTTATGAAGTCAAGCATGCATGAAGAGAAGTGGTTTTTGGTTTCAAACGTTTAAGCCAAAAGCCCCTTTTCAAATATTTCAAACTTATTCAAATTTGGTTCAAATATGAAAGACATACAAGTTATAGCACACATAGTGCATACATTTTCACACATACTGCACTAGATGCTAACCCTATAGTTTGAGGCCATTTGGGTGACCTAGGTCGAAAAAATTCTTGGATTAGAATCGTGTTGTTCGAACCCCGTAGTTGGATTTTTTGAACCTTGATCTGTAGTACTGGGTAAAACCCTAGTTTAACCTATTTAATTATATATTCGTAGGTCGATTTTTCTACCTTTTTATTATTACTATGCAGCACATGTGTGTTTGCCCGTCGAGTGAAACTCGGAGGAAGAGGGATCACTCGGAAGGAGAGAAGAAGGGAGAGAATTATGGTGTCTCCCCTTTTTCGGGTGATGATGTTGACTTTTGTGCAGGGTTTGTCAGTGAGCAGGAGGTGCGAGCGAGCGAGCGAGCGAGTCGAGCGAGGCCGAGAATGAGAGAGATTTGTTTTTTTGTGAGAGGGACGACCGAAGGATCCAGAAGGACCCACAGACTTCCAATACGCATCCTGATGCGTCTTCTCTTGACAAAGAAAATGGCTGGGAGTTTGCGTACCTATTGCACGTGACTTGTGCTCACTGAAGTGTGGGACCTCACGCATGGGCACCACACGTAAGTGACAGACCTGTTGGTGTAAAAACTCGGTTGATTATTATAGTGCATTAGAACAAAGTTTCCTATGGATTCAAGGGTAGGAAATCCAAGTTAACTCATTTACGTGTTAAACTTGTCTATATCTTGGTCAAACCTAGGATTTGACCAAGATTCAAATGGGCAGAAAAATAAAAACAGAAAAATGAAAAACCAAATCACATAGTCTTCTTATGTCATATAGTAAGCATTAAAGTTGATAAACAAGGTCTAGACATATTAAACCAGACAAATCATGTATCTATACCCCTAACCCCTAAACTCTGTCTTATGAAGTCAAGCATGTGAAGAGAAGTGGTTTTGGATTTCAAACATGGAAATTTCAAAAACCTCCCAAAAGCTTCATTTTAGAGTGACTAAGAAGGATCCATGCTTCCCTTTTCATGTTTTAAACTTGTTTAAATTATCTTGGTCAAACCTAGGATTTGACAAGATTCAAATGGGCATCAAAATTGAAAAAAAATTGAAAAAAGAAAAACCAAAGCAAATAGTTTTCTTATGTCATATAGTAAGCATTAAAGTTGTTGATAAATAAGGTCCATACATATTCAAACCACACAAATCATGTATCTATACCCCCTAATTAACCCCTAAATTAATTAACTCTGTCTTATGAAGTCAAGCATGTGAAGAGAAGTGGTTTTGGGTTTTAAACATGGAAATTTCAAAAAACTCCCAAAAACTACATTTTAGAGTGACTAAGAAGGATACATGCTCCTCTTTTCATATTCATGTTTTAAGCTTGTTTAAATTATCTTGGTCAAACCTAGGATTTGACAAGATTCAAATGGGCATCAAAATTGAAAAAAAGTCAGAAAAAAGAAAAACCAAAGCAAATAGTTTTCTTATGTCATATAGTAAGCCAATTAAGTTGATAAACAAGGTCTAGACATATTCAAACTAGACAAATCATGTATCTATACCCCCTAACCCCTAAACTCCGTCTTATGAAGTCAAGCATATGAAGAGAAGTGGTTTTGCTCCCAAAAGCTTCATTTTAGAGTGACTAAGAAGGATCCATGCTTACCTTTGCATTTTCATATTTTAATCTTGTTTAAATCATTATCAGACCTAGGATTTGACCAAGATACAAATGGGTGGGCACAAAATTCAAAAAAAACAGAATAATGAAAAACAAAAGCACGTAGTCTTCTTATGTCATATCGTATGCATTCAAGTTAAACGAGGTCTAGGTATATCCAAACCAGAAAAATCATGTATCTACCCCCTATGAAGTCTAGCATATGAAGAGAAGTCGTTTTGGGTTTCAAACATGGAAATTTCAAGAACATCCCAAAAGCTTCATTTTAGAGTGACTAAGAAGGATACATGCTTCCTTTTCATTTTCATGTTTTAAACTTGTTTCAATCTTGGTCAAACCTAAGATTTGACCAAGATTCAAATATATGAGCATAAAATTCAAAAAAAACAAAAAATGAAAACCAAGGCACGTAGTCTTCTTATGTCATATAGTAAGCAATCAATTAAGTTGATAAACAAGGTCTAGACATATTCAAACCAGAAAAATCATGTATCTACCCCCTAACCCTAGCTAAACTCTGTGTTATGAAGTCAAGCATGCATGAAGAGAAGTGGTTTTTGGTTTCAAACGTTTAAGCCAAAAGGTAAGCATGGATCCTCCTCAGTCACTGTAAAATGAAGCTTTTGGGAGGTTTGTGAAATTTCCATGTTTGAAACTCAAAACCACTTAAGACAGAGTTTATGGTTAGGTGTAGATACATGATTTTTCTTGTTTGAATATGTCTAGACCTTGTTTATCAACTTGAATTTTTTACTATATGATATAAGAAGGCTATATATGTGCTTTGGTTTTTCATTTTTTGATTTCTTTCGAATTTTTTATGCCTATTTAAATCTTGGTCAAATCCTAGGTTTAAACAAGTTTAATACATGAAAATGAAACGGTAAGCATGAATCCTTCCTTACTCACTCTAAAATGAAGGTACTTGAAAATTTTATATTTGAAACCCAAAACCCCAGTTCTCTTCATATGTTTGACTTCATAAGACAGAGTTTAGGGTTAGGGGTAGATATGATACATGATATTTCTGCTTTGAATATGTCTAGACCTTGTTTATCAACTTGAATGCTTACTATATGACATAAGAAGGCTATATATGTGTTTTGGTTTTCCATTTTTTTTGAATTTTTCTGAATTTTTACTCCCATTTGAATCTTGGTCAATTCCTAGGTTTGACCAAGGTTAAAACAAGTTTAAAACATGGCAATGAAAAGGTAAGCATGGATCCTTCTTAGTCACTCTAAAATGAAGCTTTTGGGAGGTTTTTGAAATTTCCATGTTTGAAACCCAAAATCACTTCTCTTCATGCTTGACTTCATAAGGCAGAGTTTAGGGTTAGGGGGTAGATACATGATTTGTTTGGTTTGAATATGTCTAGACCTTGTTTATCAACTTGAATGCTTACTATATGACATCAGAAGACTATGTTCTTTGGTTTTTTTCCGTTTTTTTTGAATTGTTATACCCATTTGAATCTTGGTCAAATCCTAGGTTTGACCAAGATTTAAACAAGTTAAGAAATTGAAAATGAAAAAGGTAATCCTGGATCCTTCTTAGTCACTGTAGAATGAAGCTTTTGGGAGGTTTGTGAAATTTCCATGTTTGAAACCCAAAACCAGTTCTCTTCATATGTTTGACTTCATAAGACAGAGTTTTTATCAACTCGAGTGCTTACTATATGACATAAGAAGGCTATATATGTGCTTTGGTTTTTCATTTGTTGATTTTTTTCCGAATTTTTATGCCCATTTAAATCTTGGTCAAATCCTAGGTTTGACCAAGGTTTAAACAAGTTTAAAACATGAAAAGAAAAGGTAAGAATGGATCCTTCTTAGTCATTCTAAAATGAATGAAGCTTTTGGGATGTTCTCACAAATCGATCTAGTCTACATGACTTTGATAAATTTTAATTAAGAAGCAGCAACTTAACAATAATTACCCAAAATCTAACAGCTGGTTCGACAACAACCTGGACGTTACGCTAAAATGAACTGCGAAAACAACGAACAGCACTTTTGTAGTACTGTACTCGGTACTCCGTACTTGCTCCAGATAATCCCCATTGCTTCACTACTACAGTAGTACTACCCTGGCTCGCATTCATTGTTTCCCCTGACTATTCAGAGCTTTGGACGTCCATCAGAGTTGTAGTCAGTAGTACAGTACTGCTAGCTCGATTAATGGCGTGCTATAAAATTCTATACTAGCCGACAGATGTCCATTCCTCGGGTTGCGCGCCAGAGCCTTCGAAGAGAAGGTAGCCGCTCTGTCCCGTTGATTTACGGTGGACGGACAGGATACTCCGGACCGCTCTCGATTCATTTGCTTCTGCTCCCGCGTCCTGACCCTTGAGCCCCCTCTCGGCCGTTGATTTAGGATGGGCGGACCAGGTTGCTCGAAGCGAGGGCAGGAGACGGTTGTCTGGTTTTAATAGGGGGGAGTACTTCTTCCATCCCCTTCTTGCTTCACTTCCAGTCTCCTTCCACTTCCAGCGATGCCTCCGAAGTCAAGGCCACCATCTCGCTTGAAGAAGCACCATCTAGTGTTGACCAAGGACGCGGAGAGTTCCCGCCGGCGGTCTATCCAGATGCTGGCCGCGAGAAAGGGCCCGCCAGAAAACGAAGGCCCTGCTTCGCGCTCGTCTCGGAACGGCGTCAGTCGTGCGGTCGAAGATTCCTGGTTGGTTTCCATCGCCATGTTTCTTGATTCTTCCTGGCCCGGAGGTCCCAACTCTTTATTCCGTATTAATCCTTTTTATACATATCTCAGTGCCCCACGACGCACCCTGACATCTTCTCATGACGACTTCAACCCCTGTCTCCTGCGCTTAGAGGTTACCACTGATTGGACATTTTCGTCTTCCTCTCGTCACTTTGTTTCGGTACTGATGATATTGCCATGCAGGAAGCATCGGCGTGTTTCAGAGATGAGCTTAAAACTCTCGTGGAACTCGCCTCCAACTTTCGCGATGATGTCGATACTTTGAAGGACGAGGTCACCGGCCGGGGCAAGCTGCATGATGTGAGGGTTCCATCAAGTGAGGAAACGAACTCTGTCATCAAGAAGCTCAAGGGCGAGAATTTGATGCTTAAGATCGAGTGCGGCTTTCTTCGCGAAGAAAACGTCGAGCTATCAAACAGGTGCGTTCAAGCTCTCAACGGGAGCCTCAACACCCAACATGATGCGGTGAAGAAGATGATGGATAACAGCATCTTGAAGAAAAACAATATGGTGGAGGACACGCGCGGGATGGTCGATCCAATCCAGGCACCGCAGAAGGAAGTCGATGCGCTCCGAGTCCAGCCACCTTTGCGTAGGTCGCCGAGGCGCCCTCGCGCAGGTCACTGAGGAGCGCACGTCGCCGAGTAGGCTGGGGGATAAGGAATTCCAACGAGAGAAGCGGAATCACCACCTGTCCTGATGGAGGGCCACTCCGCCAAGTAGGCTGGGGGAGAGAAACACTGCCTCTCATTGTTCTTTAGCTAGTCCTCCGATCCATATTACTTGATGTTAAAATGGATGTATCTACAACTGAAATATGTCTAGATACATATATTTTAGTATCACAAAGTAAGTAGTATCAACGTTTATATTGCCCAAGTCTTATTATCCATCCCTAAGGTGGGTCGCTTTTGTAACTACTGATTGCAGATTCGACTCTTCTGCAGACCGAAAGATTTTTAGAGTGACTAAGAATGATTCATGCTTAGCTTTCCATTTTCATGTTTTAAACTTGTTTAAATCTTGCTCAAACCTAGGATTTGACCAAGATTCAAATGGGTTTAACAATTAAAAAAATCAGAAAAATGAAAAACCAAAGCACATAGTATTCTTATGTCATATAGTAAGCATTCAAGTTGATAAACAAGGTCTAGACATATTCAAAACACACAAAACATGTATCTACCCCCTAACCCTAAACTCTGTCTTATGAAGTTAAGTATGAGGAGAAGTGATTTTGGGTTTCAAACATGGAAATTTCACAAACCTCCCAAAAGCTTCATTTTAGAGTGACTAAGAAGGATCCATGCTTACCTTTTCATTGCCATTTTTTAAACTTGTTTTAACCTTGGTCAAACCTAGGATTTGACCAAGATTCAAACGGGCGTAAAATTCAAAAAAAAAAAAACCAAAGCACATATATAGCCTTCTTATGTCATATAGTAAGCATTCAAGTTGATAAACAAGGTCTAGACATATTCAAACCAGAAATATCATGTATCATATCTACCCCTAACCCTAAACTTTGTCTTATGAAGTCAAACATATGAAGAGAACTGGGGTTTTGTGTTTCAAACATAAAAATTTCAAGTACCTTCATTTTAGAGTGACTGAGAAAGGATTCATGCTTACCTTTTCATTGTCATGTTTTAAACTTGATTAAACCTTGGTCAAACCTAGGATTTGACCAATATTTAAATGGGCATAAAAACTTCGAAAAAATGAAAAAAATGGAAAACCAAAGCACATATATAGCCTTCTTATGTCATAAACATTCAAGTTGATAAACAAGGTCTAGACATATTCAAACAAGAAAAATCATGTATCTACGCCTAACCAAAAACTCTGTCTTAAGTGGTTTTGGGTTTCAAACATGGAAATTTCAAGAACATCCCAAAAGCTTCATTTTAGACGACTAAGAAGGATACACACTTCCCATTTCATTTTCATGTTTTAAACTTGTTTAAATCTTGGTCAAACCTAGGATTTGACCAAGATTCAAATAAGTAAAAACATGAAAATGAAAAGGTAAGCATCGATCCTTATTAGTCGCTCTAAAATGAAGCTTTTGGGAGGTTTTTGAAATTTTCATGTTTGAAACCCAAAACCACTTCTCTTCATGCATGCTTGACTTCATAAGACATAGTTTAGGGTTAGGGGTAGATACATGATTTTTCTGGTTTGAACATGTCTAGACCTTGTTTATCAATTTGAATGCTTACTATATGACATAAGAAGGCTATGTGCTTTGGTTTTTCATTCTTACGATTTTTTTCTTAATTTTTATGCCCATTCGAATCTTGGTCAAATCCCAGGTTTGACCAAGATTTAAACAAGTTTAAAACATGACAATGAAAAGGTAATCAATCCTGGATCCTTCATAATTAATAAGTTAGTCTAATTAAAATGAAGCTTTTGGGAGGTTTTTGAAATTTTTGTGTTTGAAACCAAAAACCACTTCTCTTCATGCTTGACTTCATAAGATAGAGTTTAGGGTTAGGGGTAGATACATGATTTGTATTATTTGAATTGTCTTGACCTTATTTATCATCTTTTAAATGCTTACTATATATATGACATAAGAAGACTATGTGCTTTAGTTTTTCAATTTTCTGATTTTTTAATTTTATGCCCATTTGAATCTTGGTCAAATACTAGGTTTGACAATGATTTAAACAAGTTTAAAATATGAAAATGAAAAGATAAGCATGGATCCTTCTTAGTCACTCTAAAATAAAGCTTTTGGGTGGTTTTTGAAATTTCCATGTTTGAAACCCAAAAGCACTTCTCTTCATGCTTGACTACATAAGACAGAGTTTAGGGTTAGGGGGTAGACACATGATTTTTCTTGTTTGAATATGTCTAGACCTTGTTTATCAACTTTAATGCTTACTATATGACATAAGAAAACTATGTGCTTTGTTTTTTCATTTTTTTATTTTTTTGGAATTTTGATGCACATTTGAATCTTGGTAAAATCCTAGGTTTGACCAAGATTTGAACAAGTATATAACATGAAAATGAAAAGGGAAGCATGTATCCTTCTTAGTCACTCTAAAATGAATTTTTTGGGAGTTTTTTGAAATTTCCATGTTTGAAACCCAAAACCATGCACTTCTCTTCATGCTTGACTTCATAAGATAGAGTTTAGGGGTTTGCGGATAGATACATGATTTGTCTAGTTTGAATAAGTCTAGACCTTGTTTATCAACTTTAATGCTTACTATATGACATAAGAAGACTATGTGCTTTCGTTTTTCATTTTTCTATTTTTTTATTTTATGCCCATTTGAATCTTGGTCAAATCCTAGATTTAACCAGGATTTAAACAAGTTTAAAACATGAAAATGAAAAGGTAAGCCTTGATCCTTCTTAGTCACACTAAAATGAAGCTTTTGGGATGTTCTTGAAATTTCCATGTTTGAACCCAAAACGACTTCTCTTCATGCTAGACTTCATAAGACAGAGTTTAGGGGTTAGCGGGTAGATACATGACTTGTCTAGTTTGAATAAGACTAGACCTTGTTTATCAACTTTAATGCTTACTATATGACATAAGAAGACTATGTGCTTTGGTTTTTCATTTTTCTATATTTTTATTTTATGCCCATTTGAATCTTGGTCAAACCTATATTTGACCAGGATTTAAACAAGTTTAAAACATGAAAATGAAAAGGTAAGCCTTGATCCTTCTTAGTCACACTAAAATGAAGCTTTTGGGATGTTCTTGAAATTTCCATGTTTGAAACCCAAAACGACTTCTCTTCATGCTAGACTTCATAAGACAGAGTTTAAGGTTTAGGGTTATAGATACATGATTTGTATGGTTTAAATATGTATAGACCTTGTTTATCAACTTGAATGCTTACTATATGGCATAAGAAAACTATGTGCTTTGGTTTTTCATTTTTCTGATTTTTTTAAATTTTGATGCCCATCGAATCTTGGTCAAATCCTAGGTTTGACCAAGATTTAAACAAGTTTAAAACATGAAAATGACCAGGGAAGCATGTATCCTTCCTAGTCACTCTAAAATGAATTTTTTGGGAGGTTTTTGAAATTTCCATGTTTGAAACCCAAAACCAGTTCTCTTCATGCTTGACTTCATAAGACAGAGTTTAGGGGTTAGGGGGTACATACATTTTTGTATGGTTTGAATATGTCTAGACCTTGTTTATCAACTTTAATGCTTACTATATGACATAAGAACACTATGTGCTTTGGTTTTTCATTTTTCTGATTTTTAAATTTTAATGCCCATTTGAATCTTGGTCAAATCCTAGGTTTGACCAAGATTTAAACAAGTTTAAAACATGAAAATGAAAAGGGAAGCATGTATCCTTCTTAGTCACTCTAAAATGAAGTTTTTGGGAGGTTTTTGAAATTTCCATGTTTGAAACCCAAAACCACTTCTCTTCATGCTTGACTTCATAAGACAGAGTTTAGGGGTTAGGGAGTAGATACATGATTTGTATGGTTTGAATATGTGTAGACCTTGTTTATCACCTTTAATGCTTACTATATGACATAAGAAGACTATGTGCTTTGGTTTTTCATTTTTCTGATTTTTTTAATTTTCTGCCCATTTGAATCTTGGTCAAATCCTTGGTTTGACCAATATTTAGACAAGTTTCTAGACCTTGTTTATCAACTTTAATGCTTACTATATGACATAAGAAGACTATGTGCTTTGGTTTTTCATTTTTCTATATTTTTATTTTATGCCCATTTGAATCTTGGTCAAACCTATATTTGACCAGGATTTAAACAAGTTTAAAACATGAAAATGAAAAGGTAAGCCTTGATCCTTCTTAGTCACACTAAAATGAAGCTTTTGGGTGGTTTTTGAAATTTCCATGTTTGAAACCCAAAAGTACTTCTCTTCATGCTTGACTACATAAGACAGAGTTTAGGGTTAGGGGGTAGACACATGATTTTTCTTGTTTGAATATGTCTAGACCTTGTTTATCAACTTTAATGCTTACTATATGACATAAGAAAACTATGTGCTTTGTTTTTTCATTTTTTTATTTTTTTGGAATTTTGATGCACATTTGAATCTTGGTAAAATCCTAGGTTTGACCAAGATTTAAACAAGTATATAACATGAAAATGAAAAGGGAAGCATGTATCCTTCTTAGTCACTCTAAAATGAATTTTTTGGGAGTTTTTTGAAATTTCCATGTTTGAAACCCAAAACCATGCACTTCTCTTCATGCTTGACTTCATAAGATAGAGTTTAGGGGTTTGCGGATAGATACATGATTTGTCTAGTTTGAATAAGTCTAGACCTTGTTTATCAACTTTAATGCTTACTATATGACATAAGAAGACTATGTGCTTTCGTTTTTCATTTTTCTATTTTTTTTATTTTATGCCCATTTGAATCTTGGTCAAATCCTAGATTTAACCAGGATTTAAACAAGTTTAAAACATGAAAATGAAAAGGTAAGCCTTGATCCTTCTTAGTCACACTAAAATGAAGCTTTTGGGATGTTCTTGAAATTTCCATGTTTGAACCCAAAACGACTTCTCTTCATGCTAGACTTCATAAGACAGAGTTTAGGGGTTAGCGGGTAGATACATGACTTGTCTAGTTTGAATAAGACTAGACCTTGTTTATCAACTTTAATGCTTACTATATGACATAAGAAGACTATGTGCTTTGGTTTTTCATTTTTCTATATTTTTATTTTATGCCCATTTGAATCTTGGTTAAACCTATATTTGACCAGGATTTAAACAAGTTTAAAACATGAAAATGAAAAGGTAAGCCTTGATCCTTCTTAGTCACACTAAAATGAAGCTTTTGGGATGTTCTTGAAATTTCCATGTTTGAAACCCAAAACGACTTCTCTTCATGCTAGACTTCATAAGACAGAGTTTAAGGTTTAGGGTTATAGATACATGATTTGTCTGGTTTAAATATGTATAGACCTTGTTTATCAACTTGAATGCTTACTATATGGCATAAGAAAACTATGTGCTTTGGTTTTTCATTTTTCTGATTTTTTTAAATTTTGATGCCCATCGAATCTTGGTCAAATCCTAGGTTTGACCAAGATTTAAACAAGTTTAAAACATGAAAATGAAAAGGAAGCATGTATCCTTCTTAGTCACTCTAAAATGAATTTTTTGGGAGGTTTTTGAAATTTCCATGTTTGAAACCCAAAACCAGTTCTCTTCATGCTTGACTTCATAAGACAGAGTTTAGGGGTTAGGGGGTAGATACATAATTTGTATGGTTTGAATATGTCTAGACCTTGTTTATCAACTTTAATGCTTACTATATGACATAAGAACACTATGTGCTTTGGTTTTTCATTTTTCTGATTTTTAAATTTTAATGCCCATTTGAATCTTGGTCAAATCCTAGGTTTGACCAAGATTTAAACAAGTTTAAAACATGAAAATGAAAAGGGAAGCATGTATCCTTCTTAGTCACTCTAAAATGAAGTTTTTGGGAGGTTTTTGAAATTTCCATGTTTGAAACCCAAAACCACTTCTCTTCATGCTTGACTTCATAAGACAGAGTTTAGGGGTTAGGGAGTAGATACATGATTTGTATGGTTTGAATATGTGTAGACCTTGTTTATCACCTTTAATGCTTACTATATGACATAAGAAGACTATGTGCTTTGGTTTTTCATTTTTCTGATTTTTTTTTTTTTCTGCCCATTTGAATCTTGGTCAAATCCTTGGTTTGACCAATATTTAGACAAGTTTAACACGTGAAAACGAACTGATAATCCCATTTGTTGACTCATTTAACTAGTTAATCCCATTTGTTGACTCTCTGTTGACCAGGCACTTGAGGTAAAACTGAGTATATTGCACTAGCCAGTATTAGTACTCAAGGGGAAAACCGAGCACACAAAAAATGCTACAGTATAAGACTCGAGAGTATATCTAAATTTCCAGGGTTAGACTCGAGTACGCGTGTTGCGGTGCAGAAGTGGAAGACGTGCAATTGTTGACGGGTACTGACGCGAGTCGCGGTGCAGAAGTCGAAGACGTGCAATTGTGGACGCGTGTCGCGTTGCAGAAGCCCAAGACGTGCAGACGTTAAATGGTGGACGCGTAGGACGCGGGTCGCATTAACCACCCCTCGCCTTTATAGACGCCTCCTCGCACTATCTCTGTCACTCTCACTCGCTCATGCAACGCCGCCTCTCACGTCCCATCATCTTCTCCAAAGCAAAAACCCTCTCCCTCTCTGCAGGCGAGATGGACATGGAGAATGCGAATCCCATCGTCCATGACGCCGTCGGCTCCAAGCGCGACGCCTCCCTCTTCGACGTCGTCCCCTCAAAGGCCGTCGCCGCCGCCGGTGGCGGTCGTATCCCGCCGGGATGGGACCCCTATGAGCCGGTGCCGTACATCTCGCCTCCGAACCCCTACGACACCTTCATGGACGACCCATGGAACGAGGTAACTATGGTTTGCTCCCTTTTTTCTTCGCCCATTCCTTTTTGAACCCTATTTTTGCTGGTTCCCTAGTAACTATTAGTGCCGATCTGTAGATGGTTGAGTATTGGGTTAATATTTGCGCCGATCGATTTTATTCCATTTTGCTTTGATCCCTTCTTGATTTCGTTTAAGATTTGGAGTTCGGCCGTTCGGTTAATTTATGCAAGTAATAATGGGATCTCAATCAGTTAATTTATGGGATCTCAGTCAGTTATTTTATGCAGGAATCAAAAGATATCAACCGTTTAATTTTGCAAATATTCTGGAATCTGTTCAAAATCAGATCTGGAATCTGTTTCTTTGCCTATGATGAATCGTTGGGCACAAATTTTTACAGAGTGGGTTCAGCGAACCATTGCTGTGTACAAATCTGTTGTGCATGAGCTATGGTTCGCTAACACCATCCCTGTAGACATATAATCGTGTCCACTCTAACTGAGGCTGGCTCTGTTTTTCCTTACTTTGTTATCATGCACGTTAGTCATCGTTGCATCTCATTCACTAATAGTTCCCGTTTGATATGGATCAGCTGTCTGGCAGCGACGTCGGCAGCGACGACGAGCACCATGACGTCAAGACTCGCCAGGTGCTGCGGAGGCTGCAGGTCGGCCAGTACGTCTCCTACTTCGCCAAGGGTGTCTACAGGTGCCCCTTCTGCACTAGGAGGCTCGGCCGCACTGACTTCAACTGCCTCCTCACGCATGCCGAGAACATCGGCAACACCAACCCCAAGGTCGGCGCGTCGGTGAACCCCCACTCCTTCCGCGCCAAGCACATGGCGCTCGGCATGCACCTCCGCAGCATCCAGCGGGTGGAGATCTCCGCCGGGCGCATGCCTCCGCTCAAGCCCAAGGCTCCCAAGGGGAGCAACAAGTGGAGGCAGATGAAGCAGCTTCTATTTTGTTGTTAGCTAGGGATCCCTTGTTGTTATGTTGTTAGTATGATGGTGTTGTGAAGAACCTCGAACCTGTTGGCTGCTGTGTATGCAGCTTATTATCTAGGGAGGGATCCCTATTATCTATCCCTATTCTACTGGAGTATATTTTGTTGGCCCTACTTTGTTTTCTCGATTTACTATTACTGCGAATTTGTCGTACGGAGTACATTACCCTGGAGATTTGCTTCTAGATTTAACTACATACATATGGACCAGAGGGAGTACTAGATTTGCTGCCATATTGGGCAAACAACGAGGGCCAAAAGGCACAAATAATTGAAGAAAGACAGAAATGCAAGCTTCTCTAGATTTGATACTAATTTGGTTAATAAAGACAAAGAGACAGAGGGGGAAAAGGTGCTCTTAAAAATGCCAATTCGCGCCGAGAGAGACAGAACCCAGCTCCTGCTCACGTACAACCAAACGCGGTCTCGTCCTGTCCCACGCGGTCCCTTTCTACTAGCCCCACACGTCAGCACGGAACGGTCAACTAAACTGGAATCCTCCCGTCTGAGCTCCTTCTGCGGGTAACAAATAAGGGCTTGGCGAAAACTGAGGAAAAACATAAGGCAATCTTATTGACTAATATAGCTGTTTAATTAATAAAAGGATTAGCTACAACGTGCTCAGTTTGCCCATTTATTAAGGTATAAGACTGGCAGGAGAGAAAGTAATCGCTAGTTTCCTCATTTTGCCCCTGCATGCTCGCACGATTAAAGCTCCTTCCGCACGCGCTGGACTCCTCGTTTCCTTAAACCTCCTCGTTTCTCGGGATAGACCAACAGTTTTTCAGGATCTTGGGGTTTTTTTTTTGACAATCAATACCACATATATTCATAGCAAAAATAGTACATGGTAGAGGGCTACATGACGACTAGATATATCACCAAAAAAGGTGATGCATGTCTCCTTCACCAAAACAGCTGAAACAAGCAGTACACGAACGCAAGTACACCACCATAATAATACTACTACATTAACACAAGTACGAGTAATAAAGTAAGAGTACTACTCCCTCTAATCTAATTTAAACCAAAATAAAACTTAAACTTCATCCTAAATTTGAACTAGTGCCTCGTCCTCGTTCTTCGCTCATTTTCTGATCCAAGACGGCGCAGAGTGCCAGAGTGCATGGCACGGAACTCTTCATCGGTGGCATGCCATGGGCATGTCACCGGATGCATGATTTTTTTCGCAATGTTTTAAATTTGAATTTAGGCCGCATGTCACACGGTGACATGCAAAAGGTGCATGTCACCTGGTGGTGGTAGGCAACTACCCTTATTTACGGCGGCGTAGGCGACTGGACGCCGCGTGGCCAGCCGCTGCCTCGTGGCCGCCTCGGTTTCCACGCGGGAGACCATTAAACGCCGACGACCAACCTTCCCGCGTCACGGTTAGCGACTATGACTATAAGGGCAAAACGCTAAACTCTCTCGTTCCATTCACTTTCTTCCTCTCTCCACCTAACAAACATTTGTTCGTCGCTCTCTCCTCCAGCAATGTCTTCAAAATTCAGGTCGTCGGCGGTCAAGTACGCGGAGAAAAAACGCCGGCTCGAAATTTCGAGAGACGCTTCCAGAAACCAAGTGGGCTCGCCGTCGCCGCCGCCGCCGCCGAAACGCGTCCGTGCTGTGCTCACCGGGTTAGTTTCCTTCGCCATGTACTTTCGTTTCTTTCGTCGCTCTCTCCTCCAGCAATTAATGTGTTCAAACTTCAGGTCGCCGGCGGTCAAGTACGCGGATAAAAAACGCCGGCTCGAAATTTCGAGAGACGGTTCCAGAAACCAAGTGGGCTCGCCGTCGCCGCCGCTGCCGCCGCCGCCGAAACGCGTCCGTGCTGTGCTCACCGGGTTAGTTTCCTTCGCCATGTACTTTCGTTTCTTCTTGCCCGGGCTCAAGCTCTTTAAGAGTCTCTATGGTTATACATCTTAAAGGGTTGGAAGTTCCAACGACGCCCCTACTGCACCAACTTCCACGACCAAGGAATCATCGTCGTCCGATGATTTCAACCCGGCCCTACCCCGGCGAAATGAGGTAGCACCAAGCACTGTGTAGTTATCTTCTTCTTCTTCTTCTTCTTCTTCTTCTTCTTTGCGCTTACTTGCTACCGATGATTTCGCCCTGAAGGAAGCGGCGCCGACTATCGACACCACTGTCGCCATCTTGATGGAAAAAAACGAGGAGCTCAGCTTAGAGTGTGATCGCCTCCGAGACGATTTGGCTGCCAAGAAGAAGAATT
This sequence comes from Lolium multiflorum, assembly GCA_030979885.1. Taxonomy (NCBI): domain Eukaryota; kingdom Viridiplantae; phylum Streptophyta; class Magnoliopsida; order Poales; family Poaceae; genus Lolium; species Lolium multiflorum. The sequence goes on from CM061747.1 coordinate 106,553,528, forward strand.
CGAAAACTCTTGTGGAGCTCATTTGCAGCCTTCGAAATGAGCGCGATATGTTGAAGAACGAGCTGATTAAGCAGAAAGCATCAGCGGAGAAAGCCAGCAGCATACTCAAGACTGTGTGCCTCGACAGAGACAAGTCTGATATAGAGTACAAAATCCTTCTTCAGGATAAAGTACAGCTCCAAAAGTTGAACCTTGAATATGCTGACATCGCCATCCTTGCCCTTCTCGAGAGGCAGAAGGCACAAGATAAGTTGATGCACCTGATGTTGGAGAGCTGCAGTGAAAGAGAAGAGACATTGAAAGAAGTGAGCAGTTTGGTGGGATACATGAGTGACGTCGGGCGTACTTCGCAGAATCCGCCCCGGCTGAGCTCAAATTCCAGCGGAACCAGCTTTCAGCAATGCATGTTAGGCGCACCTACAACTTCTACTCATTGATTAGAGGTCGCACGACATGGCATTTTCCCTCGAAATAGTAGTACTGTACTAATAGTTGTACTACTTAATATGTACCTTTTTGTAAAATAATTTCTTACATGTATTAGAAACTACCCCTCTCGTTTCTGGATGCACCCGGGACATTGTCATCCGGCCCTCTTCTGGACAAACCCCCTCGGGAAGGGCGGTATATTTTGCACATTTCGCTACTAGTACTTCTAATTCCACCGCTTATTTTTCTAATCCGTTAAATCGTTAATTGGATGACCAACTGATGGAAGCTGCGATAGATTAGACCAACAAGTGGTGAATTGTGCAAAAGATATGTCCGTGTTTTATGCAAAAGAGTGATATGGGGATCTGGTGGAATCTTGAATTTCCTCTTCAGTGGTAGGCATGCTTCACTTATAGCTGGAGTACATTGCGGACCTGGTGCATTTCGTCAGTACCGATCAGCTATTTTTGCTTATCCGGGAAGAAAAGGTAGTACTAGCCTTTTCTGTGAGATGTCTTTTCAGTGCTACGGAGTTGTCTGTTCACTGCTTGCTTTGTCTGTCGGTGACTTTGCCAAGCTGACTTTGCCATGACTTTGGGTGACTGATATGTGGACCACAGTTGTAAGTGACTCAAAGTCACTGACTTTGGGGACTCGTGAATGCTTCGTATATTTCTGACGGTTTCTGAATTATGTACTCCGTACAACTTTTGTAATATTGGTCAAACTAGTTTTGACCAGGGTTTGTGTAGGGTGTTTTTTTTTGGTTGGTCCAAATGGTGTTGTGTGGTCCAAATGTGATGTATCATCACACCACCATGTGCCCCCCTCCCCCCACCCCACCCCTAGGTTTTGGTAATGCCATTCTGATACATGCTTCTTAGAAGGAGTACATTTTTTCCGTTAGGGCATGACAATTTTGAAAAATTCAAAAAAAAATGGGAAGACAGAATGGTAACATCATTTTCCATGTGATGATGCACCCCTGTGCCAAATTTTGGTTCATTTTAAGAATGTAAGGTGACAAATTACTCGAGGAAGCTAGTTGGAGTAGACGGGCATGATCGGATTGGCATAGGCGATTTATTTTTTGAAGGATGTTATTTTTCATAGACAATATCTGACACAAAAAATAAAATGTTAAGGTCTCATATTATTCTGAATGATTTTGAATTACTTATGACGTTTGGAAGTATTGGTATACATGAGTCCCACATGAAGTTAAATGGTCCAAAAAAAAGTTTCGTACACGTCTCCCAGAAAGTGGAAAGTCGAGTACATGCATGACTTCACGCGTCCACTACTGGATACAGGGGGTCGGAGGCTATAACATAATCGGCCTCATCATCTCTCGCGAGCTCGTCCTCTCCACTCCCCCAACTTGCCTCCCCCACACTGTGAAAACCCCCATCCACTCACCGCACCTCTGAGGCATCGACTTTCCCGTTTCCAACCACAACAGCATGAAGATAGGTATTGCATACGAGGCGGAGCAATAGGCGACCGCCCACGCAGAGGATGCCTCTACGGTAGTGGCCGTCGTGGTGGGTGAGGCTTCACCGGGCACCCAAGCCGCTCGTCTCCTCTGCTTGTCGGATTCTTCAACCTCGGTCGAAATGGGCATCCTGGCCGTCACGACGGGTGAGGCTTCACCGGGCACCCATGCCGCTCGTCTCCTCTGCTTGTCTGGTTCTTCGACCTCGGTCGAAACGGGCGTCCTGGCCGTCGAGCAGAAGGTGGATACCAACGTTGTTTATCCCGCCGAAGATGTGCACGGCGTTGCAGGCCACCACGGCGAGGTCTTCCTAGGCCCGATGCTGGACGCGAACCTCGACCCCTTCGATGATTTCGGCCCAAACGTTCAGTTCCAGGAGGATGTTGAGGGTGATGACGAGGAGGTACTTCTCTTTTACCGAAACTGTCCCAACCCTCTTTGTGTCATATTGCTGTTCACATGGTTTGCACGAGCCTGGTTCTTGATTGATTTGATATCCTACCTTGTTCTTGTAGATGTAATTGATTCTACGATTCGTAAGATCAGATTCTAGTTTAATTTCGACTAATCTGCCATGTAGTCATATAATCAATTTATGTGTTCATACTTAGTGGACTTGCAATTGTTGTGGCTAATGTTCATGGTTGTTCATAGGGTTTCTCATGATTTATTACGATTTCTTCTGCCATTTACTTGTTCTACACATTTAATTTTAGGGTTTCTAAGGTTTGATTATGTTAGTGGAGTATTTATTCGATCTGTCATAAAAACTTGATTATGTAGTACTTAATAATTCATAGGAGTATTCTGATGACATGGACAACAACAAGGTGCGCAGGGACCGGAAAAGCCGCTATGTTCTCAAGCGGCTGAAGGGTGGTGAAATTCGTTTCTGCATACGCGCGGGGAGCTATTTTGCCCATTATGTGGCAAATTTCTCTAGAAGGACATCCACAGCCTGATCCAACATGCGATGGGTGTAGGCCTAAGTACATAGGGGGAAACACCGCCCTGCAACCAAGGCCAAGTACGCATCATATGGCCTCTTCCTCCAGAATTACGTCTTGCCTAGCTTGCTCCACGTCAACGCCCCTGCTGCTGGCCCTCATGCTCCTGGTCATGTTTAAAGTTCATATGTGTAATCTTAATCCCTTTGGAAGTTCAGCATTAAACTCTACTAGTACAACCGTGGTGGTCTTGTGATGTAGTACTCTTTTGATGCATTTGTGATGTAGTAGTACTTTTTTTTGAAATGATATAGTACTATCTAAGAAAAGTACTCCCTCCGATTCACATTCATTTCACATCAAGAAATATGGATCAGAGCGAGGGAGTAAATTAAACATGGCATCTCGTGCATGAAGCTTGACATATCGATCAGGTTGGCTAGAATAGCAATACAATGTTGCTCATTAGGCAAATGCATGCCATGTACGATAGTATACATCCAGTAAAGAAGTCTATACTGACATAAAAAAACTACTTTGGGGATGAGAGTCAATTGGGGCATCTACAATATAGAAAATCTTGCTCGTAGATGATTTTGGCTAAGAGGGTTTTACTCACATTACACGTGCCACTTTCCTTGTCTGCAAAACAAGTTCCAATAAAGGGAGAGGAAAGAAGAGGGTATTGTGGGCGAGATTGAACACCTTTTTTATGTGTTAATCTGAGGCCTCGTTTAGATGAGGATTTCGACTTATGCCTAACAGCTCAACACATCCACAAATAACTCTGCTTGCGCACACCACCGTTCATTAAAAATAACAATATTAGCTCGCAAGATTAAGAACAAAGTGAATTTAAGTAACTTGGTAAGCTTTTCAAGCAATATATTCAGAGAAAGAGCACACATGTTCGGCTCAAAATAATCATAAGAGAAGAACAATAAATCTAAGACACCACATGGATTCATACCTTGAGTCGACGCTGGCTCGTAGAAGGGCGGCCGCGCCTCGAGGATGCCGGGGACGTCTCCACCTCGGTCTCACATGTGACTGCTTATCGGCGGGTGGTGCGCCGCGCCATGTAGAAGATCTATCAAGAGATGAGAGCCCGATGACGCTACCGACGCCTCAACCTTGATAGCACCGACTTGTTGCTCCGCACCGAGATGCGCCACGTGCAAGATTTAGCGGATGCACTAATTTTAGAGATATGTCATGATCATTGTAACAAATTTCAACGTGATGATGATTTGATCTTGTACTCGGCCTTGAACATAAGAACTAGTACAATCTCACCTTTTTTTATCATTATCCTTTGCGAGATTTAGCGGTTGCGCCAAATTCAGAGAAATATCATGATCATGGTAACACAATTTTCAATATAATGATGATTTGATGTTGCACTCGACCTTGAACATAAGTACTAGTACGGTCTCACAAATTTGTATCATTATACTTTGCAAGTTTTAGTGGATGCGCCCATTTTCAGAGGTAGATCATGATCATGGTAAGTTGGTAACAAATTTTCAACGTGATGATGATTTGATTTTGCACTCGGCCTTGAACAGAGGTACTAGTACGGTCTCACAATTTTTTATCATTATACTTGGACGGTGGCCAAATTCAAAATCTCATAGCGGCAAAACTTCCCGCCCACAAAATACAAAAATTTCACACGCTTCCAAATTCCCATTCTACCCCTGTGGAGATGGCAGCAAAGTCGGTTGGTGGGGGGGTCTGCCCGTCATTTTTTGGATCACCACCTCCCTAGCCCGGAAACCCTCCCAAAAAAATTCATTTCCCTCAGACCACCCACCGGAACTTCCCAAGTCCCTCTCTCCCACCTCCACGACCACCGCACCGGAACATCCCCGCCGGACTTCCCTGGCCTACCCGAGGCCTCGCGATCCTCGTCATCCGGCTGCCTGCCGGAGCCGCTTCATCGACGCCGTCATCAACCGGACCGGATCATCCCCGCCGAACCTCGAAACCATATGCTCATCCAGCAGTCTACCGCAGTCGCTTCAGCTGCGGTATCGTCCACCCCGCCGGAGCCGCTTCGCCGGATCCGTCGTCCACCGCATCGGATCTTGCTCACCGACACCGCTGTGCATGAACCGGATCTGCTTCACCGGCGCAGTGCATGATCTAAACTCTTCTACTGTCGCTTTTCTATTGCTTGCCTGCAAGTTCTTGTTTAATCTTGGGGGAACCTGTTTGTGCTAACGACGCGCCGTTACGTTTTTGCAGATGAGATGAGTAACCATGAAGTGTAATGGCCGTCTCTCCAACCCCAAGTAGCACATGTAGCGTACTTCATCACCGGATCTATCAACCCCAGGAAGATCTGCTGTGACTCCCACAGAGTGCTTCTCCTAATGTAAGTCCCTTGTTTTAGCGCCATGTTCTGGGTTCAGTTTCTTGTTTGTCTGAAGCTCTTTTAGTTCATTCCTAGCTATGACCGTAACACGTTGCTATTTTCTACTTCATTGCTAACTTTAAGCGATTGAACATTTTGGTTTGCATTCCCTGCTCTGTAGATGTAGCCATCATAACTTCTATCTTGCTCAGTCGTTGTTACAAAAATTATAGGTATTATAGTAACATCCTGCTATTATTTAGTTCATGGCCAATTTTAAGTAATTGCACATGTTGGTTCGCATTCCCTGCTCTATAGCTTTTGGCATCGTAACTTCTATATTTGGTTTACATTCCCTGCTCTGTAGATCTAGCCATCATAACTTTATCTTGCTCAGTCGTTGTTACAAAAATTATGGCCTGCTACTATGTTGTTTGTGCCAATTTTTTACTCCATGAACATGTTGGCTTGCATTCCCTGTACTACAGGTGATGCCATTGTTTTGTATCTAGTTCATTGTAAGCTAACAAAGTAAGGACTTAGTTTGGCATGCTATCACTCTGCTATCTAGCCTGTAGTACAAATAAACTTGTCATATACTACTAGATAATAATTTTGCGTGCCATCTTGTTCTTCAAAAGCTGCATTATTGACTTGTTTCTCTGACTTGGCATGACGCTCACATATGGAAAGCTGAACATATTGGTTTGCATTCCCTCTTATACAAGTTCACAGGTGATCCCACTATATTCTGTATCTGGTCCATCCTAAGCTCCAACATTAACTATCCTCTATGTGTTGCTCATTACAAGTTTATATCCCGAAACATCTTGATTTGCATCCCCTTCACTATAAGTTCAGGAGTATTATTTAGTTCACGGCAAAATGAAGTAATTGCACTTGGCACATGTTGGTTCACATTCCCTCCTCTTTAGCTTTTGCCATCGTAACTTCTATTTTTGGTTTACATTCCCTGCTCTGTAGATGTAGCCATCATAACTTCATCTTGCTCAGTCGTTGTTACAAAATTTATAGCCTGCTACTATGTTGTTCATGCCAATTTTGTACTCCCTGAACATGTTGGTTTGCATGGGACTCGACAGTAGTAAGTCTGTTGTTTCATTCTAACATGCTCTGTTATATTGGCTGTTGGTATGCGGCATGCACTCTTTGTTTGCTTATTGTGCGCATTACAATGATCTTGTTATAACGACGAAATGATGAGTTCCAAATTCTTTGGCAAACAATATTGTAGTGTCTTTGCCTTTCCATTGTTGCTGTCTTAACTTGTAATGTCTTTGTTTCAGATATAGGTGCTGCATGGACAACTTAAAAGATTGCCGGATCGCTTCATTGTATTGCTAGGTTTAATTACCATTCAATTTCTCTGGGTTCTGTAATATTTTTTCAATGCCTTGCAGCTGATGTAATATTTAGTTAGTTTTTATAGTTCTTTCGCGCATTTTTTCTTTGGTGCTTGTGGTAAGTGAGGCTATCCGACAGAAATCAATGCTGTAAATATTCTCAGTATCTAAATCACGAATTCCCATCCCTTAAACGGCCCAATTAATCGAAATCACATATGTGCCTGCCCGCAAAATCCTAAAGCGCATATTATGCCGGCATATAAACAGCAACTAAACGGGCTGGCCCACTTACTTCTTGGGCCAGCCCATGTGAGTTACGGTGGACCCCACACTCTAATTGGGCTGGCCCACTTGCTTTAAGGTGGACCCCACCCACTATGGGCCGCCCACTAATTAGTTGGGCCAGCCCATTTGCTTTTGTGGTGGACCCCACATACTAAACGGGCCGGCCCTTCAAGAGGAAAGTGGGACCCACTGTGTTTTGGCCCGGCCCACTATCTTGTTGGGCCGGCCCACTTGCGTATGGTGGACCCCGCATACTAATTGGGCCGGCCTTTTAACAGGAAAGTGGGGCCCACCTGCTTTTGGCCCGGCCCACTATCTTGTTGGGCCAGCCCACTTGCTATATGGTGGTCCCACATGGTAAATGGGCCGGCCCTTTAATAGTAAGGTGGGACCCACCTGTGTTTTTGGCCCGCCCACTATCTTGTTGGGCCGCCCACTTTCTACATGGTGGACCCCACATAACAAATGGCCCGGCCCATTAACAGGAATGTGGGACCCACATGTGTTTTTGGCCCGGCCACTATCTTGGTGGGCCAGCCCACTTGCTATATTGTGGACCCCACATACTAAATGGGCCGGCCCTTTAACAGGAAGGTGGGTCCCACCTGTGTTTTTGGCCCGGCCCACTATCTTGTTGGGCCGCCCACTTGCTATATGGTGGACCCCACATACTAAATGGGCCGGCCCTTTAACAGGAGGGACCCACCATGTTTTTGGCCCGGCCCACTAGCTTGTTGGGCCGCCCACTTGCTATATGGTGGACCCCGCACACTAAATGGGCCGCCTTTTAACAGAAAGTGGGACCCACTGTGTTTTGGCCCCCCACTTGCTTCTTGGGCCCCAGTTGCTGTAAGGGGGACCCCACATGTTAAATGGGCCGGCCCATTTAACTTTTGACCAGTCAACATTAGAGGTTAGGCCCGGCCCACGTAACTAATGGACCAGCCCAGCTATATAGTTGACCGGTCAAACTATGTCATCTGGCCCGGCCCGCTTAAGACGTGGCAGCCTCGTGTGGGCCTACCATCTACCACGGGGTTTCAGCGGTTAACGCCGTTAACTGCCAGTTAACGGCGTCTGCCACGTGTCAGTTTGCATGACGTCAGCAGTCAACGGGCTCCCGAAACACTTCCGCAACGGTCCGATTTTCCGTGGCGGAAGGGCGCCCAAGCGCGACGGACCGAAAAAATCGTCGTTGGACTTTGCCTGACGCAGTTTCGACAACGAACCCATATCGTCGGGTTAGGCCCATAGGCGACGAAAAATGCCCCTTAGTTGACGATTTTGGGACGTTGTCTATCAGAACTTTTCTTGTAGTGCAACTTGGACTATTAATAGAATCAGGAGGTAAACTATTATACCAAATCTTAGCATCATCCTTTAATGAGAAAGGGAAAATTTTAGCAACAAAATAAGTACGCATCTTAACATCATCAGAAAACAAGCTACTTAAAGTAGAAAGCTCATTCATGTGCTCTACAACACTTTCTTTTTCAGTACCACAAAAAGGTGTTTTCTCAACAATAGATATATGAGATAAATCAAGAGAAAAATCATAATCTTTATCCTTAATGTTTATAGGAGATGTGGCAAATTTAGGATCAGGAGACAGTTTATATCTAACAACATGTTGTGCAATAAGCTTTTTAAGGTTACTTGTACTAGTAGTAGCATTGCATTTATCAATAAAATCATCATCAAGTTCCACATAATCTTCATCAAGATCATCAGACACTACAAGAAAAGTTCTGATAGACAACGTCTCAAAATCGTCCGCTAAAGGGTATTTTTCGTCGCCTATGGGCCTAACCCGACGATATGGGTTCTGTGAAACTGCGTCAGGCAAAGTCCTACGACGATTTTTTCGGTCCGTCGCGCTTGGGCACCCTTCCGCCACGGAAAATCGGACCGTTGCCCAAGTGTTTCCGGGAGCCCGTTGACTGCGACGTCATGCAACCGACACGTGGCGACGCGTTAACTGCCAGTTAACGGCGTTAACCGGCTGAAACCCCATGGTAGATGGTAGGCCCACACGAGGCCTGCCACGTCTTAAGCGGGCCGCCAGATGACATAGTTTGACCGGTCAACTATATAGCTGGGCTGGTCCATTAGTTACGTGGGCCGGGCCTAACCTCTAAGGTTGACTGGTCAAAACTTAAATGGGCCGGCCATTTAACATGTGGGGTCCACCTTACAGCAACTGGGCCGGCCCAAGAAGCAAGTGGGCTGGGCCAAAATACAGGTGGGTCCCACTTTCCAGTTAAAGGGCCGGCCCATTTAGGCGGCATGAGATCGAAAGAAAAAGGCAAGTGACCAAATATCAGGAGCCAAAAATAATCCAAGATTTATTGTACATAGAGGATGAAATGTGGGTCCCATTTTGCAGCAGGTCTCAATGTTTGTAATGCGGCTTGAGATCAAAAGAAAAAGAAAGTAGCTAGTAATTAGGGGTGAAAAAAATCCAAGAAAAGAAAGTTGATGGACATAGAGGATGACATGCGGGTCCCTTGAGCCAACAGCTTACTCAACGTTTCAAAGGGGGCAGGGGAAAAGAAAAAGGCAAGTGACAAAATATCAGGAGCCAAAGATAATCCAAGAAAAGAAACTTTATTGTACATAGAGGATGACATGCGGGTCCCATTTAGCAGCAGCGGTCTCAACGTTTCAAATGCGGCTTGAGATCAAAAGAAAAAGAAAGTTGATTGTACATAGAGGATGACATGCGGGTCCCATGAGTCAGCAGCTTACCCAACGTTTCCAAGGCAGGGATCAAAAGAAAAAGGAAATAGCCAAAAATCAGAGGGTGAATTTTTTTAAAGAAAATAAACTTTTATAGCACATAGAGGATGACATGCGGGTCCCATGAGCCAGCAGGTTCCTCAACGTTTCAAACGTGGCATGAGATCGAAAGAAAAAGGCAAGTGACCAAATATGAGGAGCCAAAAATAATTCAAGAAAAGAAAGTTTTATAGTACATAGAGGATGACATGCGGGTCCCATTTAGCAGCAGCGGTATCACCGTTTGAGAGGCGGCAGGGGATCAAAAGAAAAAGAAATTGCCAAAAATTAGAGGGTGAAAAAAAACCAAGAAAATGAACTTTTATAGTACATAGAGGATGACATGCGGGTCCCATGAGCAGCAGGTTCCTCAACGTTTCAAACGTGGCATGAGATCGAAAGAAAAAGGCAAGTGAAAAAATATCGAGCCAAAAATAATTCAAGAAAAGAAAGTTTTATAGTACATAGAGGATGACATGCAGGTCCCATTTAGCAGCAGCGTCACCATTTGAGAGGCGGCAGGGGATCGAAAGAAAAGGCAAGTGAAAAAATATGAGGAGCCAAAAATAATTCAAGAAAAGAAAGTTTTATAGTACATAGAGGATGACATGCGGGTCCCATTTAGCAGCAGCGGTATCACCGTTTGAGAGGCGGCAGGGATCGAAAGAAAAAGGTAAGTGACCAAATATGAGGTGCCAAAAATAATTCAAGAAAAGAAAGTTTTATAGTACATAGAGGATGACATGGGGTCCCAAGCAGCAGGGGTATCACCGTTTGAGAGGCGGCAGGGGATCGAAAGAAAAGGCAAGTGACCAAATTTGAGGTGCCAAAAACTCAAGAAAAGAAAGTTGATTGCACATAGAGGATGACATGCGGGTCCCATTTAGCAGTAGCGGTCTCAATGTTTCCAAGGCGGCAAGGGATCAAAAGAAAAGGAAGTAGCCAGAAATCAGGGGGTCAAAAAAATCCAAGAATAGAAAGAATTTTGGTTCATTGAGGATGACATGCAGGACCCATGATCCTGCATCGTAAACGGCTCGATCGGAGAACGTTGAACGAGATGGCGCGATCGAGAAAAAAAACAATGCCAGAGAGGCTGCCATCTGGGCCCTACATCCCTCGGCGGTGCGGATTTGCGTTGACTCGGCCGGCGAACCCGAGATTTCGAGATGCACCACGTCCCGGGCCACCATACGCGACGTTTTGGCCGCTTTCGTCGGGCTAGGTGGCCTCAAAAACGAGAAAAAAACGTTTTGACATGCACAACGGACAGACCCAAAATCGTCGGCCATGGTACACCAGCAACCACGGCGCGACTTCAACTTCGTCGGCCATGGCAACTTTTCTTGTAGTGAGACTCAGGTGAATTAACAGGTGTAACAGTATTTTCATTAGGAGTTTCAGTATTTTCAATTTGTCTAGACCTAGCAATTGTAGCATCTAGAAAAGGACCTAATGAACCATTATCATCAAGCACAGTAGAAGCATCATCAAAATTATCAGAGGAATTTTCAGATTCAGCAGAAATACCAACACGTGAAGCTTGTGGTGGTGAAACAAGTTGACTTATCACAGATGGTGAATCAAGAGCAGCAGAGGTACTCAGAGTTGTACCTTTTCTTGTAGTGGATGGTAATATGGCGACTTTAGCATCGCGAGTTTTACCCATGATGGAGGATTTGCAGCGAACAATATCAATTCAGGTGAACTTGCAAATAAAGCTATGCTCCCCGGCAACGGCGCCAGAAAATAGTCTTGATGACTCACAAGTATAGGGGATCGCAACAGTCTTCGAGGGAAGTAAAACCCAATTTATTGATTCGACACAAGGGGAGCCAAAGAATATTTGTAAGACTTAACAGCGGAGTTGTCAATTCAGCTGCACCTGGAAATAGACTTGCTCGCAAGAGTTTATCAGTAGCAACAGTTTTATAGTAGTAGGAGTAGTGAAATAACAGCAGCAGTGTAATAAAGACAGCAGTAGTGATTTTAGTAAACATCGGGATTAAAATACTGTAGGCACAGGGTTGGATGAACGGGCGTTGCATGGATGAGAGAACTCATGTAACAATCAAGGCAGGGCATTTGCAGATAATAATAAAACGGTATCCAAGTACTAAACAATCCATAGGCATGTGTTCCGTATATAGTCGTACGTGCTCGCAATGAGAAACTTGCACAACATCTTTTGTCCTACCAGCCGGTGGCAGCCGGGCCTCTAGGAAAACTACTGGAAATTAAGGTACTCCTTTTAATAGAGTACCGGAGCAAAGCATTGATGCGCGTAAATGTACACGTCCGTTGGGAACCCCAAGAGGAAGGTATGATGCGCACAGTGGCAAGTTTTCCCTCAGAAAGAAACCAAGGTTGATCGAACCAGGAGGAGCCAAGAAGCACGTTGAAGGTTGATGGTCGCGAAATGTGATGCGGCGCAACACCAGGGATTCCGGCGCCAACGTGAACCTGCACAACACAACCCAAGTACTTTGTCCCAACGAAACAGTGAGGTTGTCAATCTCACCGGCTTGTTGTAACAAAGGATTAAACATATCGAGTGGAAGATGTTTGCAAAGAAAACAGTAAAACAAATTGCATAGAATGTATGCTATGTAAAGAATAGGACCGGGGTCCACAGTTCACTAGAGGTGTCTCTCCCATAAGATAAAGCATGTTGGGTGAACAAATTACAGTCGGGCAATTGACAAATAGAGAAGGGCATAACAATGCATATACATGATATGATAAATATAGTGAGATTTAATTGGGCATTACGACAAAGTACATAGACCGCCATCCAACTGCATCTATGCCTAAAAAGTCCACCTTCAAGTTATCATCCGAACCCCATTCAGTATTAAGTTGCTAAGCAACAGACAATTGCATTAAGTATGGTGCGTAATGTAATCGACAACTACATCCTTAGACATAGCATCAATGTTTTATCCCTAGTGGCAACAGCACATCACAACCTTAGAACCTACTGTCACGATCCCAGGTGTCAATGAAGGCATGAACCCACTATCGAGCATAAATACTCCCTCTTGGAGTTAAGAGCAAAAACTTGGCCAGAGCCTCTACTAATAACGGAGAGCATGCAAGATCATAAACAACACATAAACAATAGATTGATAATCACCATAACATAGTATTCTCTATCCATCGGATCCCGACAAACACAACATATAGAATTACAGATAGATGATCTTGATCATGTTAGGCAGCTCACAAGATCCAACAATGAAGCACAACAAGGAGAAGACGACCATCTAGCTACTGCTATGGACCCATGGTCCAGGGGTGAACTACTCACTCATCACTCCGGAGGCGATCATGGCGATGAAGAGTCCTCCGGAGATGAATCCCCTCTCGGCAGGGTGCCGGAGGCGATCTCCCGAATCCCGAGATGGGATTCGTGGCGGCGTCGCTGGAAGGTTTTCCGTATCGTGGCTCCCGGCACTGGGGTTTCGCGACGAGACTTTAAGTAGGCGGAAGGTCAACGCGGGGGCCACACGAGGTGCCCAGGGGGTAGGGCCGCGCGGCCAGGGCTCGGGCCGCGCCGCCCGTCCCCTGGCTGCCTCGTGGCCCCACTTCGTTATCTCTTCGGTCTTCTGAAGCTTCGTGCAAAAATAGGACCCCGGGCGAAAGTTCATTCAATTCCGAGAATATTTCCTTACTAGGATTTCTGAAACCAAAAACAGAAAACAACAACTGGCCTTTCGGCATCTTGTTAATAGGTTAGTTCCAAAATGCATAAATATGACATATAATGTGCATAAAACATGTAGGTATCATCAATAAAGTAGCATGGAACATAAGAAATTATCGATACGTTGGAGACGTATCAAGCATTAACACTCAGTGAACACATGTGATCCTCACATCACCGCCTTCCCCTCCGGTTGTCCCAATTTATGTCACTTTGGGGCCTCGGGTTCCGGACAACAATATGTGTATACAACTTGCAGGTAAGATCATAAAACAATGAATATCTTCATGAATCAATAACATGTTCAGATCTGAGATCATGGCACTCGGGCCCTAGTGACAAGCATTAAGCATAACAAGTTGCAACAATATCATAAAAGTACCAACTACGGATACTAGGCACTATGCCCTAACAATCTTATGACTATTACATGATCAATCTCATCCAATCCCTACCATCCCCTTCAGCCTACAGCGGGGGAATTACTCACACATGGATGGGGGAGTCATGGATGGTCGATGGAGAGGCGTCGGTGGTGATGATGGCGATGATCCCCTCCAATTCCCCGTCGAGTGCCAGAACGGAGTTTCTGGTCCCGAGACGAAGTTTCGCGATGGTGGCGGAGTTCTGGACGTCTTCTGGAAATATGGTCGAACCCCCTGGCGTTTTTAGGTCAAAACATTTATGTAGTCGAAAGGAGAGCGTCGGGGGGCCGCCGAGGCGCCCTCACCATAAGGCGGCGCGCCCCCTCTCCAGGCCGCGCGGCCCATGGTGTGGCCGGGGCCCCCTGGCTTGCCCTTTTGGCCTCGTAAGTTCTCTGTGAAAATAGGCCCATTGCGATTATTTCCGGGGATTTTCCTGAAAGTTGAGTTTCTGCACAAAAGACACCAGAGCAATTCTGCTGAAAACAGCGTTAGTCCGTGTTAGTTGTATCCAAAATACACAAATTAGAGGCAAAACAATAGCAAAAGTGTTCGGGAAAGTAGATACGTTTTGGACGTATCAGGCTCGCAAAAACCCCCTTTGGATGTATGCTGGCGAAGAAGATGTTGATCGCGTATCCAAGGAGCTTTCTGTAAAGGACATGGAGAGGCTGATCCGACGTTTTTCTTCTCTAAGCAAGAAACACGAGGTTCCAACCTCCTATCGCATGGAGCTATACAGTGGCAGCCACGCCCTTCCCGAAGTAAGTGGTATTTTCCTTTGAGTTGTGCGCTTATTTTGCGACTGCTTCTTTGTTTATCTGTTGTGTTCATTCTTAACTTGCTTCTGTAGAACCATCAAATCCTATCTTCTCTTCCCCCCTTCCTGACGGTGGAGAGGTGGATGAGCGAGTTGTTGTCCCTGATGACTCGCAAGAATCCGCTCGTCCTGAAAGTGAAGTCGCAGGATCTCACAAATCCGCGGCTTCCTCCGAAAAAGAGAGTGAGTCAGATCCTTCTGAATCTGGCCACTCCCTCTCCCCTCCTCTCGCCGTTTCTCCGAGGAACAAGAGGAAGAGGAATGAGGTCGAAGATTCCGGCACCTCCAAACCCAGTCGGTCACCTGCCGAGGATACTTCTCTTATAGAAGAGGGCACCTTCTGCCCTTACGACGACGCTGGCTTTGTTAGCTTGTAAGTTTCTTTTGCTTACTACTTTTTCTTAACTGTTTTCCTCGCCATGCTTATTTTTCTCTGCTTGCAGCTCTGAGGAAGGAGAGAAGGAAGAACCCGCAATTCTTGGCACGGCTCCTACGAGCACGTCCAACACTGTGCTCCTTTCCGAAGAAAACTGCACTGCCGCGGAATCTTCGCCTCCTTCTCAGCAGAACTTGGAGAGTTTGACACCGCCGTCCAGCCCCCGAGCACCTTCACCGAAAAGAGCAAAGACCGGGGCTGGCGGTGCTCTCGCAATTGTTATGGGGAGTTCTTCGGCTCCTCTACTAAATGATGTAAGTTTTATTTGGTTTACTATCTTGGTGCCACTTGTCGCGTTTTTCTTGTTGTCCCGAACTTTACTCGTTTTACTCGATTGCCCTTTTCTGATTTTCTTTTGAACTTTTATTTTTCGACAGCCTCTGATGGAACACTTCATCACCCTCGGCTCCCAGGCTATTGGGTTCCGCAACGAAGCCGACGCTTTAAAAGGTAAAGCCGCTATCTTTGATAACTCGCCCTTTTTGCGCTTCTTACTTTTTCGATGATGTATGTTTAACCTTGGCTATTTTGTTAGTTGTGCTTCGCCAAGCCGAAGAACGCGCTAAAGCTCTTGTTGCTAAGCTAGAGCTTAGCGAAAAAGCTCGCGAGAATGCTGAAGCGGATGCTGCTACCGTCGAGGATCTTCGCTAGCGGCTCAACAACGCAAAAAATGCGTTGAGCGACAAGATTGCTCAACAAATCAAGCGCGAGCAAGGCATGATAGATCGATTCGACTGCCAAAATCAGCGCTTTGTCAGTAAGTTTTTCCCTTGTCCTTGAGCGTATCTTGATTTGGTTTCTCTGCATGGTAATGAACTCGTGTTTTTGTTCCAGCAGGAAGAATGGGTGAAGAGTTCAAGTTGCATGAAGCTAAGGAGGATCGTCTTCTCGACACCCTCTCAATCCTCGAATTGCAAGGCGATCTGGCATGCACCAATATTTCCGATACAAGGGTTGCCTTCACGCGCCTTGATGCGCATAGATGTACACGTCCGTTGGGAACCCCAAGAGGAAGGTGTGATGCGCACAGCAGCATGTTTTCCCTCAGAAAGAAACCAAGGTTATCGAACCAATAGGAGCCAAGAAGCACGTGAAGGTTGTTGGTGGAGGAGTGTAGTGCGGCGCAACACCAGTGAAACCGGCGCCAACGTGGAACCTGCACAACACAATCAAGATACTTTGCCCCAACGTGAGGTTGTCAATCTCACCGCTTGAAAACAAAGGATTAAGCGTATCGAGTGGAAGATGATGTTTTTTTGCAAAGAACAGTAAGAACAATGATTGCAGTAGAATGTATTCAGATGTAAAAGAATGGAACGGGTCCACAGTTCACTAGTGGTGTCTCTCCAATAAGATAACTAACATGTTGGGTGAACAAATTACAGGTGGGCAATTGACAAATCAAGATTCAATACATATCAACGATGATTACTATGTGCTTTAATCAGGGCATTACGACAAAGTACATAGACCGCTATCCAACATGCATCTATGCCTAAATAATCCACCTTCGGGTTAGCATCCGCACCCCCTCTAGTATTAAGTTGTAAACAACAGATAATTGCATTAAGTATGGTGCGTAATGTAATCAACACAAATATCCTTAGACAAAGCATTGATGTTTTATCCCTAGTAGCAACAGCACATCCACAACCTTAGAACCTACTGTCACGATCCCAGATTCAATGGAGGCATGAACCCACTATCGAGCATAATTACTCCCTCTTGGAGTTACAAGTATCAACTTGGCCAGAGCCTCTACTAGCAACGGAGAGCATGCAAGAACATAAACAACACATATATGATAGATTGATAATCAACTTAACATAGTATTCTAGATTCATCGGATCCCACCAAACACAACATGTAGCATTACAAATAGATGATCTTGATCATGTTAGGCAGCTCACAAGATCTATACAATGATAGCACAAGCGGAGAAGACAACCATCTAGCTACTGCTATGGACCCATAGTCCAAGGATGAACTACTCACGCATCAATCCGGAGGCGGGCATGATGATGTAGAGCCCCTCCGGTGATGATTCCCTCTCCGGCAGGTGCCGGAGGCGATCTCCCGAATCCCCCGAGATGGGATTGGCGGCGGCGTGTCTCTGGAAGGTTTTCCGTATCGTGGCTCTCGGCACAGGGGTATTCGCGACGAAGGCTTTAAGTATGCGGAAGGGCAACGCAGGGGGGCTCACGAGGGGCCCACACCATAGGGCGGCGTGGGCCCCTCCTTGGCCGCGCGGCCCTATGGTCTGGCCACCTCGTGGACCCAATTTGTTATCTCTTCGGTCTTCTGGAAGCTTCGTGTAAAAATAGGACCCTGGGCGTTGATTTCGTCCAATTCCGAGAATATTTCCTTCCTAGGATTTCTGAAACCAAAAACAGCAAAAACAACAACTGGCGCTTCGCATCTTGTTAATAGGTTAGTGCCGGAAAATGTATAATAATGATGTAAAGTATGTATAAAACATTCAAGAATTGTCATAAAAGTAGCATGGAACATAAGAAATTATAGATACGTTTGAGACGTATCAAGCATCCCCAAGCTTAGTTCCTACTCGCCTCGAGTAGGTAAACGATAACACAAATAATTTCTGAAGTGACATGCTACCAACATAATCTTGATCAACATTATTGTAAAGCATATGAGATGAATGAAGCGATCTGAAGCAAAAAATTGCTAACAAAGATAATGACTAAACAAATGAATCATATAGCAAAACTTTTCATGAATAGTACTTTCAAGACAAGCATCAATAAGACTTGCATAAGAGCTAACTCATAAGCAATAAATTCAAAGTAGAATGCATTGAAGCAACACAAAGGATGATTAAGTTTCAGCAATTGCTTTCAACTTGTAACATGTATATCTCATGGATATTTGTCAACATAGAGTAATATAACAAGTGCAATAAGTAAACATGTAAGTATCAATGCACACAGTTAACACAAGTGTTTGCTTCTAAGATAGAAAGAAGTAGGTAAACTGACTCAACATAAAGTAAAAGAATGGCCCTTCGCAGAGGGAAGCATGGATTACTATTTTTGTGCTAGAGCTTTTGTTTTGAAAACATAGAAACAATTTTGTCAACGGTAGTAATAATTCATATGTGCTATGCATAATACTTCCTACAAGTTGCAAGCGTCATGCATAGAGTACTAATAGTGCTCGCACCTTGTCCTAATCAGCTCGGATAACACGGATTATCATTGCATGACATATGTTTCAACCAAGTGTCACAAAGGGGTACCTCTATGCCGCATGTACAAAGGTCTAAGGAGAAAGCACGCATTGGATTTCTCGCTTTTGATTATTCTCAACTTAGACATCCATACCGGGACAACATAGACAACAGATAATGGACTCCTCTTTTTAATGCTTAAGCATTCAAAAACAAATAGTATTCTCATAAGAGATTGAAGTTGTATGTCCAAACTGAAACTTCCACCATAATACATGGCTTTAGTTGGCTGCCCAATGTTCTTCTCTAACATATGCATACTCAAACCATTTGATCATGAAATCGCACTTACTTCAGACAAGACGAACATGCATAGCATCTCACATGATATCCAACAAAGGTAAAAAGTTGATGGCGTCCCCGAAACATGGTTACCGCTCAACAAGCAACTTATAAGAATTAAGACACATAACTACATATTCATCACCACAATAGTTTTTAAGCTATTTGTCCCATGAGCTATATATTGCAAAGATAAAGGAATGAAATTTTAAAGGTAGCACTCAAGTAATTTACTTTGGAATGGCAGAAAAATACCACATAGTAGGTAGATATGGTGGACACAAATGGCATGGGTTTTGGCTCAAGGTGTTTGGATGCACGAGAAGCATTTCCTCTCAGTACAAGGTTTGGGCTAGCAAGGTTGTTTGAAGCAAACACAAGTATGAACAGGTACAGCAAAACTTACACAAGAACATATTGCAAGCATTATAAGACTCTACACTGTCTTCCTTGTTGTTCAAACACTTTACCCGAAAATATCTAGACTTAGAGAGACCAATCATGCAAACCAAATTAAACAAGCTCTACGGTAGTTCTCCATTAATAGATTAAACTACATGATGCAAGAGCTTAAACATGATCTATGAGAGCTCAAACAATTGCCAAATTATTCCAAACCATATGCAGCATTTTCTGATTCCAACCAAATAGCAATTTAACGAAGCAATTTCAGCCTTCGCCATGAACATTAAAGCACAACTAAGAACACAAGTGTTCCATATGAAAAAGCGGAGCGTAATATCTCCAATATAAGAATGATGGGATCCAACTTTATTCAAACCAAATGAAAATAAAAGCAAACCGACGCTCCAAGTAAAGAACATAAGATGTGACGGAATAAAAATATAGTTTCACTAGAAGTGGCCTGATAAGTTGTCGATGAAGAAGGGGATGATTTGGGCATCCCCAAGCTTAGATGCTTGAGTCTTCTTAAAATATGCAGGGATGAACCACCGGGGCATCCCCAAGCTTAGACCTTTCACTCTTCTTGATCATGGTATGTCATCCTCTTCTCTTCACCCTTGAAAACTTCCTCCACACCAAACTTCAAGCAAACTCATTAGAGGGTTAGGGCATAATTAAAAATTCACACATTCAGAGGTGACACAATCATTCTTAACACTTCTGGACATTGCATAAAGCTTCTGAAAGTTAATGGAACAAAGAAACTCATTCAACATAGCAAAAGCGGCAATGCGAAATAAAAGGCAGAATCTGTCAAAAACAGAACAGTCCATAAAGGCGAATTTTGCAGGGGCACTTAACTTGCTCAAACGAAAAACTCAAAACTAATGAAAGTTGCGTACATATCTGAGGATCACTCACGTAAATTTTCAGATTTTTTTGACTCTTCTACAGAGAGATCTGTGCGAATTCGTGACAGACAGCAATGCTGTTTCGCGCAGCAATCCAAATCTAGCATCAACTTTAACATAGAGACTTTACTTGGCACAAAAACATGATAAGGAGAGGTTGCTACAGTAGTAAACAACTTCCAAGACTCAACAATACAGTAAATAAAATGAAACTTGGGTTATCTCCCAAGAAGTGCTTTTCTTTAACGCCTTTCAGCTAGGCGCAGAAAGTGCAAATCAAATATTGTCAAGAGATGATGCATCAACATCATTACCTCGCGAGTCGGGAGTTCTCTCAATAATGCATTATATCTGGTCTATATAAGTAACTCCTCTTTCATTGCTCCTAGGCTTACTATTCTCATCAAACAAATTTTCAGGAACAAGCCAAGCATAGTTATTTTCTAAAGCTTCATGCATCCCTAGGAGCTTACTAGGTATCGGTGCTTTAATTTCCTTACCATCATTAACATTATTAGTGTACTTAATTCTATCCATATCCATATTTTCAAGTATTTGTTTAAAATCAGGAAAGAAACCAAGCCTCTTATGCTTAATAAAAACCTTTCTAGCTTCTTTAGCTATATCTTCAAATTCTCTAACAAGGACTTTTAAAACAAAATCTCTCTTTTCTCCCATCTCCATATCCGAAAGTGTAAGAAACATATGTTGTATTATGGGATTGAGATTAACAAATCTAGTTTCCAACATGTGTACTAAACAGGCAGAAGCACTTTCATAAGTAGGAGCAGTTTTTAATAATGGTATATCTTCAAAATCTTCATCCATACTAACATGGGTGAAAAATTCTTCTATATTATCTCTTCCAATGATAGACCCTTGTCCTACCGGTATTTTTTCCAAAGTAAACTTAGGATGAAGCATGATGAAATAAACAAAAGTAAACTTGATGAAGTAAATGCAAGTAACTATTTTTTGTGTGTTTTGGTATAAAGCTAGTAAATAAGACAGTAAATAAAATAAAGTAAAGCAAGACAAAAACAAAGTAAAGAGATTGGATGTGGAGACTCCCCTTGCAGCGTGTCTTGATCTCCCCGGCAACGGCTAAAAGTGCTTGATGCGCGTAGATGTACACGTCCGTTGGGAACCCCAAGAGGAAGGTGTGATGCGCACAGCAGCAAGTTTTCTCAGAAAGAAACCAAGGTTATCGAACCAGTAGGAGCCAAGAAGCACGTGAAGGTTGTTGGTGGAGGAGTGTAGTGCGGCGCAACACCGTGAAACCGGCGCCAACGTGGAACCTGCACAACACAATCAAGATACTTTGCCCCAACGTAACAGTGAGGTTGTCAATCTCACCGGCTTGCTGAAAACAAAGGATTAAGCGTATCGAGTGGAAGATGATGTTTGTTTGCAAAGAACAGTAAGAACAATGATTGCAAAATGTATTCAGATGTAAAAGAAAGGACCGGGGTCCACAGTCACTAGTGGTGTCTCTCCAATAAGATAACTAACATGCTGGGTGAACAAATTACAGGTGGGCAATTGACAAATCAAGATTCAATACATATCAACGATGATTACTATGTGATTTAATCGGGCATTACGACAAAGTACATAGACCGCTATCCAGCATCCATCTATGCCTAAATAATCCACCTTCGGGTTAGCATCTGCACCCTCCAGTATTAAGTTGTAAACAACAGATAATTGCATTAAGTATGGTGTGTAATGTAATCAATACAAATATCCTTAGACAAAGCATTGATGTTTTATCCCTAGTAGCAACAGCACATCCACAACCTTAGAACCTTCTGTCACTGTCCCAGATTCAATGGAGGCATGAACCCACTATCGAGCATAATTACTCCCTCTTGGAGTTACAAGTATCAACTTGGCCAGAGCCTCTACTAGCAACGGAGAGCATGCAAGAACATAAACAACACATATATGATAGATTGATAATCAACTTAACATAGTATTCTAGATTCATCGGATCCCACCAAACACAACATGTAGCATTACAAATAGATGATCTTGATCATGTTAGGCAGCTCACAAGATCTATACAATGATAGCACAAGCGGAGAAGACAACCATCTTGCTACTGCTATGGACCCATAATCCAAGGATGAACTACTCACGCATCAATCCGGAGGCGGGCATGATGATGTAGAGCCCCTCCGGTGATGATTCTCCTCTCCGGCAGGGTGCCGGAGGCGATCTCCTGAATCCCCCGACATGGGATTGGCGGCGGCGGCGTCTCTGGAAGGTTTTCCGTATCGTGGCTCTCGGTACAGGGGTATCGCGACGAAGGCTTTAAGTATGCGGAAGGGCAACACAGGGGGGATCACGAGGGGCCCACACCATAGGGAGGCGGGCCCTCCCTGCCGCGCGGCCCTATGGTCTGGCCACCTCGTGGCCCCACTTGTTATCTCTTCGGTCTTCGGAAGCTTCGTGTAAAAATAGGACCGGGCGTTGATTTCGTCCAATTCCGAGAATATTTCCTTACTAGGATTTCTGAAACCAAAAACAGCAGAAAACAACAACTGGCGCTTCGGCATCTTGTTAATAGATTAGTGCCGGAAAATGTATAATAATAATGTAAAGTATGTATAAAACATTCAAGAATTGTCATAAAAGTAGCATGGAACATAAGGAATTATAGATACGTTTGAGACGTATCACGCCTCTTCCCTCACTTCTTCCCCAAGCAGACGCAGCCGCAAATCTTCTCCGAGCTTGTCAAGCGCTTCCTTCCCAAGGAAGACCTTGCTTTGGCCATCGACAAGAGAATCTGAAGATTGGAGTCAAAGGAACCATTGCTTTGGTCGCTAACAACGGTCAAGAGGTCGACTGGGTAAAGGCTGGAAACTTCGAGAAAATGAACAAGGAGAAGTGGAAGGCGTTGGTGAAGGATGCCAAGCCTCAGTCGAAGAAGATCCTCGCCTTACTCAGCCCAAAGCCTGCCGCTTCCACTAGTGCCGCCAAGACGGAGGTCAAGTAGACCATCCTGTCCCTATGTTTTCTTTTTTCCTTTTCTCTTTTGTGGTTGTCACCCTTACTATGAATGGTGACAACTTTTTTCGGCTCAATAGGAGTCGAATTTTGTAATCAACATGTAAATATCTTGATGATTAATGAAGTACCGCTTACTGAATGATTGATGTCGATATTTCTTTTTTCCAGTTTGTGTTTGATAACTATACCGCGGCTGCTAAACCTTTTGATGCTTCGCCCGCCACTTCTTATTCAAGAAAAGCTCCTTCCGACGATTTTGCGGATGATTCTTCGTGTGCCGACCCCTTGCAAGAGTTAGATGAACTTCGTCAGCAGCTTCAGTCAATGAAGAGACAAGCTGTTGTCGTTATGGACCAATCCCGAAAATCCTCGGATCGCGAGCGAGCTGCACTTCAGCAGGCACAGGAAGCTCTCAAATTGAAAGAAGATGCTACTGTCAAGGCTTCACGTGCTTCCCAACGTGAGGATTACATGCTTGACCTTATGACTGGCGCTGGTCAAGATATGTCGAGTGTGTGACGCTGGTTTGGTCCTCTCTTTAATTCCTCGCATTCCTTCTTACTCTTTTTTCGCTTTTCTTGTTGCGCTTCAGGCTCATTTGTAGACACCGCGGCTGAAGATCAGCGTGTGAATGCTCGAGTCGAAATTCTTCTTCAACTCGCCCGACTAAGCAGCAGCGACGTCTGGGCGGACGTAACCCGTACTCGCCGGATTGTGCAATTCCAAGACCGCGTCCCAAGTTCGAGATTTTTTGGATTCTTGCACCAATATTTTGGCCATGGTATACAAGGCGATGTTTCCTCGAAATCCTCAGCCTGCGGGTCTTCCTCAATTGATGAACAAGTTCAAGAACGTGGACCAGATTCATTTCTTCGTAAAGGCTCAGCTGATCGTGTTGCAAATCTGCTACCCGAAGTTGAATATGGACAATGTTGTTGATATCTGCCACGCCAAAGTGAGGAAAAGAAGAAGGAACATCGACAAGATCAATGACGCGGTGACTCCCACAGCTGAGAAAATGATTGAGGATCTTCTACGGATGGACGCTGCTTTCTTCCGAGAGCACCACTACGCTGACGCCTTGGATGTTCCTGCTGGAGGTAAAAAAATGAGCATTGATGACTTGATATAGATTTTCCTTTTCTTTTTCTGCTGTCGCGTTATAGCTGCAAAAGGTTTGTATGTTGCAAGAACTGTATATATATTGTATATAAGGCAAAACTTATGTAAATTTAAGACGATATATGTTTTTTCTCGGGTTTTTGAATGACCCTCCTTGTTGTGATTGTATTTTTCGTGAGGTTTATGATAGAACCAAAGCTTTGTATTTTGCGGGTGTTGAATATATTGATAATTTTGTCGGGTGCAAGCCCCCGAGCCTTTTTGCGAGAGAATCATATCCAATCAATATCTTTATTTCAATCATACTATGTTGTAGCTTCGCAAGCCCGCCTCATTAAAAACCTTTCAGCCCCACTCGGTGCCCTGAAAGGAAAAGAGTGCGTCTGAAAACTTGCGAGCTATTCACGTACAATGTGTGTTTACAGCGACATTGTTCTAAGGTCTTCTAGGCGTAGAACCATCGTAGCTGCGCCACGTTCCATGGGTTCCCCTCTTCCTTGCCCGATTTTTTGTTAAATCTGTAGGCTCCTCATGGGATAACTTCTGTAACAATCTATGGGCCTATCCATGGAGACTCGAATTTTTCATGGCTGTCCTGGGTGAGCCGAAGAACCAGGTCGCCAACTTGAAAAGACCTTGGCCGCAAACGTCGACTATGGTAATTCTTTAGGTTTTGTTGATACGTGGTGACCCTCGACAACACCTCGTCCCTAGCTTCGTCGAGTGCATCCACATCATCTTCCATTGCCTTCCTTGAAGTCTCTTCGTCATTCTGCAACTCTCGGTGAATTATGCTCTATTTCTATGGACCAGAAAGAACGAAGTTTCTTGTGTTGTTGTATTGGGTGTTGTTCGTATGCTCCAAAGCAAACTTGGCAACTCATCGACCCAGATGTGTCGAGCTTTTTCCAATGGTGTTAACAGGCGCTTCTTGATGCCGTTGCAGATGACACCGTTTGTTTTTTCGACTTGGCCATTGGTTTGCGGGTGCGCCACTGACGCAAAGTGTAACTTGATGCCTACCTCTTCACAGTACGCCTTGAATTCCTTGGAGGTAAAGTTGTTGCCATTGTCCGTGACAATGCTGTTTGGGACACCAAATCGAAAAACTATGCCTTTGATAAAACTCACAACTGATGCTGCATCTGCCGAAGTTACTGGTACTGCTTCGATCCACTTGGTAAACTTGTCGACAGCTACCAGCAAATATACGTATCCTCCTGGCCAGGCCTTGTGTAACTTTCCCACCATGTCGAGCCCCCATTGTGCAAAGGGCCAAGATAGTGGTATTGGCATCAATTCTACTGCTGGAGAATGTGGTTTTGCAACGAATCTCTGACACGCATTGCACGTGCGAACTATGTCTTTTGCGTCCTCTATTGCAGTTAGCCAATAAAATCCTGCCCTGAAAACTTTGGCTGCTATTGCTCGGCTGCTTGCGTGGTTGCCGCCTTCGTGTACATCCTTCAATATGATCCGTCCTTCCTCGGGTGTGACGCATCTTTGCAATACTCCCGAAATACTTCATTTGTATAATTCCCCTTTAACCACGATGAAGGCTTTGGATCGTCGGATGACTCGCCTTGCTTCGACCGGATCCTCGGGTATCTCCATTCTTGTGATGTATGCTACATAGACCCGCATCCAAGGGATTTGTATCATCATAACTTCGTGTGGATCTTCTTCATCCTCTGACATATTTTCCTCTGACCCTGCTGCAGCTCCCGAGTCTTTCTTGGGTTTCTCCTTTTTCTTTGACTACTTCGGTGTTTTCTTCGGCTTGGTGGATCTTTCACTTATCTCTTCCCAAAACACACCAGGTGGTATCGGCCTGCGACCCGATATTTGCCAAAACATCGGCTTCGTCGTTGCTGAGTCTGCTGATGTGGTTAACTTCACAGCCGTCGAAGAGTTTTTCGAGTTTATTGTATAATTCCTTGTATGATATCATGCCGTCGTTGACTGCGTCGCACTTGTTTATCACCTGTTGGTCCACCAACTGGAAGTCGCCAAAGATCTTTAGGCGAGTGACGCCGCACGCCTTTGCCATCTTCATCCCATGTATAAGTGCTTCATATTCTGCTTCGTTATTGGACGCGTTAGAAAACGTCATCCGCAGTATGTACTTCATTTTGTCGCCTTGGGGTGACACAAGTATCACGCCTGCTCGAGCTCCCTCCAATCTCTTGGACCCGTCAAAATTCATAGTCCAGGTACTCGATAAATCTGGAGGTCATTTATTTTGCAGCTCCATCCACTCTGCGATGAAGTCTGGCAGAATCTGCGACTTTATTGCTTTTCTTTTCTCATAAGTGATGTCCCGAGGGGAGATCTCTATTCCCCAAAGGGAGACACGTCCCGTGGCTTCTGGATTGTTCAGGATGTTGGAGAGAGGTGCTTCGTTGACAACTACTATCGGATGTGCCGAAAAGTAGTGTCGCAGTTTTCTTGCCGTTGTAAACACGCCATATGCTAACTTCTGATACTGCGGGTAACGTTGCTTTGATGGCGATAAAACTTCGTTGATGAAGTATACCGGCCGCTGAACTCCATGGATTTTTCCTTCTTCTTCCCTTTCCACCACAAGGACCGTGCTGACCACCTGAGGTGTGGCCATGATATATAACAGGAGAGGTTCCTTTTCCCTTGAAGCCACAAGTATTGGGGGTGTCAAGATTGTGCGCTTGAGATCTTCGAAAGCTCTATCCGCTTCCTCATTCCACTCGAACTTTTCCCCTTGCTTGATCAACGCGTAAAATGGTAACGCTTTTTCTCCCAGCCTGGCAACGAATCTTCTCAAAGCCTGACATAAAATGTTCAGATTTTAAAAATATGCATATTTTTAAAAATATTCTGATTTTGAAAATTAGAAAAACTGACGATGTGATAGACCACATAGAGGAATTGCCACGCTGGCCCGCCTAATAGTAAGCCTGACTAACTAATTGGCCATCAAGCTCCTTAATTACTTTTATATAGTCTCTGCAAACAATTATAGCAAAATGTGGTGTTCCTTGCAACAACAAACCATTGTTGTGGTTCTTTACAAAAAAGACACCAACAAGTGGTGTGATCTGCTATTTCCTCTGTATAAAGGGACGCGCCCCTGACCACGAGGAGGCGAGAAGAGGCCATACGACGCGTTTGGTGACCTGTATGCCCCTTGGCTCGCATCCGAGATCTGGCCAACAATTTTCGGCCCGTTTGGTTGCGTGGGCGATGCGCTGCAGGAACCGGTTTCAAAGCAGCATCGGGCTAGGCCGTGGAGGAACGCCCGGTTCGGTCCACGGACAGGCCCGTTCTCGCGCCACTTTGCCTCCAACGATGCAACCGTTGCACGAGTTGTTGCTTACGCTCACTCTCCCTTACACTACTCTACACACCCTCTGTCAAATCAAACACAAACATAGTTTGAATCGAAATAAGATGTACACGAAAAAGATACGTGTCGATGATACGAACCAATTCCCACAATCGGTTTCGAGTTTCGTCGGTCGTAAATCATCAACGTCGTGTATGAAGTTTTAAACAAATTTTGTCAAATTCGTTGCACACGCTCAACCGTTTGAGATTTCCTTTCAGGAGTAGGTTCACCTCACCATTCCGCATGACTTTCATGTTGCCAGGTTTTTGTTTCGGTGTACATACACTGATACATAATTGACTCACAAGTATACTGCAATCGGTACGTATGTGTGACTAAGGTTTGGAGTACTTTTGCTCAACTTCTCGCTCCCATTTCCATGGATGGCGACGTGGTGATGATAGGTGAGAAGTGAGAGGTGATAATCCATGGTGGTGGAGTTATGGTGGCGTTCGTCTTCGTGGTCGGCGACGTGCTGTGACTAACGTGACCGACGGTGTCATGGTGATGTTCGTTTTCGTGGTCGGCGATGTGCTCATGCTTGTGACCGTCGTGACCGGCGGTGTCCTGGTGGTGTTCGTCTTCGTGATCGGCGACATGGTGACGCTTGTGACCAGCGTCACCGACGGTGTCATGGTGGTGTTCGTCTTCGTGGTCGGTGACGTGCCCATGCTTGTGACCGGCGTGACCGGCGGTGTCCTGGTGGTGTTCGTCTTCATGGATGGCGACATGGTGCTGCTTGTGACCGGTGTCACCGACGGTGTCGTGGTGGTGTTCGTCTTTCTAGTTGGCGATGTGCCCATGCGTGTGAACGGCGTCACCGATGGTGCCATGGTGGTCTTCGTCTTCGCGGCCGGTGACCTGGTGATGCTTTTGACCGGCGTGACCGGCGGTGCCATCGCTGACGTGCCGAAGCTTGTGAACAACGGTCTTGTGATAGGTGAGTTAAGGTTATCATGTTGCCATATAGGTGAGGCTACGAAAGCCATACGACCAACCAATAAAAATGCCACCCGATACAACCTAGCCTATCAAACGATGTGCCATTTTTAATTGGAGCACGTCCTGGGAATCCCATTTCGCTGACTCGCACTGAGCCACAA
Organism: Lolium multiflorum; assembly: GCA_030979885.1. Taxonomy (NCBI): domain Eukaryota; kingdom Viridiplantae; phylum Streptophyta; class Magnoliopsida; order Poales; family Poaceae; genus Lolium; species Lolium multiflorum. Next base: position 106,582,030 of record CM061747.1, read on the forward strand.
TTCTCGTTCAGACTACCAAACGCGCACATAGTTGCTCTTGAGGATGCCCTGATCTCCCCTCGGTGCATACAGCTACCCACCGAGCTTGGGCTAGTGTGTATCTACTGTTGTTGGTCTCAATAGCACGTTGATCTAAACGAATCATAGTGAAATTCATTGTGTATAAATCAGTTGTTATGCATTGTCATATATGCACACTTAGGCCATCTCTCGATGCAAACGGACTCGGAGCGACAGTTTGTGATCGTGCGGTTGAAATGCGCTTGCATCCAGACCCAACGACGCGACGCATAGTGACAGGCTGTTCGTGGATACAGAAACGCGGTCTAAATATACGTCTCGGATGCATCTCGGCGGACGGCCGCTCGCATCTCCCATGGACCCGCCTAGCAGGGACCTAGGTCGATGCGTTTTCTCAAGCGTGCTAGTACTGATGACGAGGCATCGCTTTGACAGTCTGCGCCACGTTAATGGCGATGCCTCGCCTGCCACGCGGCCACCTCCTACCTCTGCCAACGAAATTAGTGCCGTTGCCAAGCGTGACGCCCCTTGGTTGCTCCGACGTATATAAAGAGGGGCGCGCACTCGGTTGCCTCATCCCCTCCTCAACCCTAGCTGCCGCACAATGTCCACCGTAGCCACCAACTTTGCCATGATGAGCAGCGCTGGTGGCGTCCAGGCTACTCCGCCTCCACCTCCATCTCCACCTCTGACTCCACCTCCCCCGACCGACAACTCCGACACTGAGGAGTTCAACGACAAGAACGAAGATAGCACCGACGACGTTATCGACCGGTCGTGAACACGAAGTTCATGGCTGACGCAGAGCAGGAGGCAGAGGAGGAGCAGGCTGCCCACATAGCGATCGACGCGAAGAAGCAACACCGCAGGGAGGCGGCGGCCGCACAGGAGGAGTCGGACGACGACGACTTTGACTAGAGCGGGTCTGGCCCGGAGGAGAAGGCGGCAGAGAAGAGGGCCTTAGTCGCGTCCTTCGAGACACTGAAGAATGCCGATGACGACGCCAACGAGGTGTTGCGGCAGCGGCTACTGGAGGACGCGGGAGCCCACCGAGCTATAGCGACCGTGCGGTAGATTGAGCGGCGGACGATGGAGGAGAAGCGGAGGAGGGATGGAGGCAACGACGGGGCCCGGCCGTCAACCGCCCCGAGGGGTGACAAGTAGTCTAGGGGCCTAGTCGTTTTTATTTTAGTCTTTGTTTCTTCTTATTTTTGCCATTGTTTCATATGTAAATTATGCTTGTTAGTTGAATGAAAAAATGTTGGAAAATAATATGCATAGGGCGGCTGGGGCACACCCAGATGCAAATGGACGCGTGATCAAAAATAACCATTTTCATGTCCACCGGCCTACGCAAACGGACGCGGCAGGTCATTTTGAGCGTAAATTTTGGGTCCCCTTTCGAGATACCCCTCAAATTTATCTCAAAGTTCAGTTTGCAATCCTGAAGTTTACTTTGATTCAAGTTTTAACTTCAAACTTTAGAAACCGGTCAGAATACACCCCTTTCTCTATTTTTGCAACCTCTACGGGTTTTTTTCAAAATATAACCGTATATGTGTACCTCCTCGTAGATATGCATGTTAAGGCTGGTATACCAAAATCAACGAATGCACATTTGTATGTCCTCTGTCAATAAGAGCATAATCTTTTCTCATACCGCACATGTGAGATCTCAATACATGTACGAGTATGTTTACCGGAGAAACCTGGCTGATGTGTCTATAAACCTGGTTTAAACCAATTAAACGGTGAAAGGGGTGTATTCCAAACGGTTCTTAAAATTTAGGGATAAAACTTAAACCAAGTTGAGGTTGTAAACTGAACTTTAGAACAAATTTAGAGATAAATTGGACTTCTCTCCATTTTCTACTCCGTAGCGAACTAAAGTTGAGTATGTTCTCACAAATCAGGTAAAAAATGTGCACTGTCTTTTCGAATCAGCATTACTCGAGAGGTACCACTCACACGATGTACCGTACATCCATTGTTGAAAGGTCAGAGGTACGTACCCCACATTTCTGTAGCCACTTGTAGCCTAGCTCATGACATGCACAGTAGTAACATATGTACCGTAGCAGTACTTCGACACATGTGAGAGTGAGTGCATGCAACAGTGACCCTTCAGTATCTTGCGGGCTGCCTGCGCATGATCTGTTTAGAGGGAGCTTCGGTTTGCCCCATGTACAAATGGCCATGAAAGAGAACGTCCTAATGGCAGGAAAATCTTTGCAAGCTTTGAAACCGCGACCTTGATTTGATACGAGAGCAGTAAAGGGCAATATTTGACATGTGTGCTGCCATGAACCACCAATAAGCCTTGTGACAAAGCAGGCACGATGGCTACAGGATGAGAATAAGAGCATCTCTAGCCGACCTCCCATCGGACCCATCCGTAAAATAACCGATGTTTTTTGGGTCGGAAGCGAAAAAGGGACCGTTAATCGCATTGGACCCCGTACCGAAAAAAATTCCGGGCTATCCCGTTTCGTGCCGCGGAAACTCCAAGTTCCCGGGTTGGGGAGGTTGTGCGAGCGCGAACCCCATCTCCTTCCCCGGGTTGGCGCGAAGGAAGTTTCAGCTCGCACATTCCCGCTTCTGCCCTACCTACCGCTCCCGATTCCGCCTCTCCCAGCCCTCTCCGGCCACAGCAGCCCTCGCGTCCGGACCGGCATGGACGCAATCAACCCGCCGCTGCTGCCGGGCCAGACCGGGCCGCGTGGACCAGCTCCACCGGCCGCATCTGGAACCAACGTCGCCGCGGCAGCCGCCTCCGAAGGCATCGTGGTCGATGCACCGCCCGTTGCTCTCGGAAAGCGGAAGCGGTTGGGGCAGCTTGTCATCCCCGCACCTCCCGCTGCCCCCGCGCCTCCCGCTGCAGCTGCCCCTCCCGCTCCGGCCAAGAGGGTGAAGCGTAATTTGTTCACCCAACATGTTATTTATCTTTACGGAGAGACACCTCTAGTAAACTGTGGACCCCGGTCATTTCTTTTACACTGATAAAATCATCATGTTCTGTTTACTTACTGCAAACACTGTTCTCTTTAATTCCACTGCAAACAAACATCTATTTCCACACTATACGGTTAATCATTTGTTTTCAACAAAATCGGTGAGATTGACAACCTCAGTGTAAGTTGGGGCAAAGTAATTTGGTTGTGTTGTATGTAGGTTCCACGTTGTTGCTGACGCCGGTAGTGCGCCCTGCCACAAGTCAGCTAGCAACACCTTTAGGAGTCACGTCTTTCTCCTACTGGTCGATTAAACCTTGGTTTCTTACTGAGGGAAAACTTGCTACTGTGCTCATCATACCTACCTTTTGAGGTTCCCCAACGGTGTGCAATCTGCGCTCATCACCTGGATATGCCGATTTGGGGTTTACGGTTTGGGGGTTCTGCTAGAGATGCTCTAAGAACTACATAAGTGTTAGAGCATCCGACCGGGATCGGACAATGCCCCCTCCACCCCCACCGCAGAATCCACTCTCACCAGCCTCTCACCCGCTAAAAACCCACCATCTTCGGCCGATGCAGCAGCTCGGAAAGCCAGCATGTGCTAAGCACATGACGAAGAAGCTGGGGATGGACGGAAGAGGCATGTGCGTTAGAGTTGACGAGGAGATCCATCATGACCACCGACTGCAATGCCCTCCACAAGGAGGCCTTGGCCAAGACGAAGGTGGATGAGCAGGCATCGTATGATATTGCATACTATGAGGAACGACTGCACGGCGAGGGCGTCCAAGCATCATCCCAGGGGACGTAGCAAAGCGCAACAGCGGTGCAGAAAACCTCACCTTCATCGCTGACCTTCTTCAGCGAGGGCTTCGTCCCGCATCCGGCGCATCACCGCTTCTTATCGCCCGAGATCGGCGATATTGAGGCCGCGCATGGTAATGGCGTCTTCTTCTCGCCGATGAACACTACTCCTACGCCCCATGTGCATCGTCCCGGGCTCGACCTCGACCTGAACCACTCCTTCCCCTCGATATCACCGGCGATGCACAGGCCACCCGTCTTCTTTGGGGATGACCCCAGCACAGGCAGTAGCACCGCAGGTCATGCTTTGTACAACAACAACAGCTGGTACACCAACAAAGACCCCAACGGCCAGCATATTTTTGACGATATGGCCGGCTCTCAGTACACCATCGATGAGGTATGCAAAATTGTTTCTTTTCCACTGGACTGCCTTTGGTAGATTTGGTTTCACTTGGCTGATGTGTAAAATCAAAGATGTGTTCTTTTTCATAGGCAGAGGGAGTCAACATCTTTGCCGGCATTTGAGGCCGGGGTGCCCCATCAGAACAGTACATGGACACGAGGATGAGGGCGATGATGATGGCTTGGAGACGGAAGCGCTTGACTTTTACATGGGCGCCACGGTCACGACCAAGAAGAAGGGGAGCCGCGGCATTCGATGGAGCACACACGAGGATCTTTGCCTCACAGACACATGGATGGCCATCAACCTCAACCCTATCACCGCTGCCGAGCAGGCGTGGGGAACCTATTGGTTGAGGATCTACCATCAATTCAACGAAAGCGATCTTTTCGGTGACTACGAGAATGTGGTCATGAAACACAATGAGAGTGCAATGTCGCATATGTGGGGCGTCATACAACCATGGTTAACAAGTTCCACGGCTTCACCACAATCGAAAAGAGGCAAGAGAGTGAAACAAAACAATGGTGAATCATGTAAGCTCATGCCTTCTCATCTAGATCATGTAATGGTTGTTTACGATGTCTAATGTTGTTTCTATTTTGTAGTTTAAGGATGCTCTATTCATGTATAGGAAGTGGAGAAAAGGCAAATAATTTTCTCTCATGCATGTTTTCAGCAAGCTCGAGAATTTTCCCAAGTGGGAGAAGACTTGACTCGCCTTAAAAAATGACACAAATGTCATTGATGTGGAGGGGGGCACCCTCGGCTGCCTCAGTTAGGCACCCAATTGGAAACAAGAAAGCCAAGGTCGAGAGGAATGGTGTTGCATCGTTGGTCGCCATGGGAGCATCCATTGACATGCCAATTGACGAGGTGATTTCAAGCTCGAAGGATAGGGATTATGACCTAGATGTGAAGATCCATCAAAGGTGGAAGGTGCGGTTGGAAAAGGCCGAACACAGGATCAAGCTTGAGGAGGCCAAGGTTGAAGCCGAACGTAGTCTCCCAAGCCACCCTCATCCATGCCATGAACAAGTCGTTGCAAGCCGCGGTGACAAAGATGAAGGAAGATTTAAAGAGTTGGGATCGCCAACACTTACACGATGGATATTGATGCCAAGGCATGGTACAAGATGGCCCGGACTCGCATCATGAAGGAGATGATAGCAACATCGGCGGCAGAGCAGGCCATGCCGACGATGCAGCCATCACCGACGACACAACTTCCATCTCTGACTCCCCTGCTGTCATCGACGACCCGTCGACCTCATCCATTTGATTCCCTCTACCCGGTTTGTAATATGATTTGCAGACTTGGTGCCGTTTTGGTAGCCGGTGAATTTGAAGTTGAGACCTTGCATTTCAATGTGGGTGCTTTCCTGGCCCAATTGGAACCATGATTTGCTTTCCTTAAGTTTTTTTGTAACATTTGGTCAATGAGGGATCAAATTGGGGGATGTCGGTGGGAGTAGGCGGGGGTGGCCCAAAAAACGTGGCAACCTTGCCATCGCTCCCCAAATGCTCCATATGTCACTCTTGCCGCCTCCACTTGTGGGGGGTGGGAGGGGCACCAAGGGGAATGCTCTAGATCGATCTCCTTTGATTCATAGGATAGGAAAATCATACAAATAGGAAAAGTATAAGGGCTTCTTTGATTCATAGGATTTGTATAAGAATTGTGTAGGATTTAAATCCTATGGGATGATTTTCTACACTAGTTGTATGATTCATAGGAACATATCCTATAGGAACTAATCGTATATGAATCTTGTAGTGCAAATCATATAGGAATAAAACATTAGGTCATATCTCATGGAAAATTTCCTTTGGCACAATCAAACACAACTCATCTTCCCATAAGATTTAACTAGCCATGATATCTCAATCTATGCTTTTCCTAATCCTATGTTTTTCCTATCCTATAAATCAAAGGAGCCATAAGATTTGGATATCATGCATACTTGAATTCTATGGGAATATGACGTGTGTTAGATTGTGGCAAAGGAATTTTGCATAAGGTATGATTTGATCTATTATTTTTGCTATGTGATTTACACTAAAAAAACCGTATAGGACTAGTTCCTATAAGATATATTTCTATAAATAAAACAACTTGTATAGAAAAAATTCCTATAAAATGAAAGGCCCCTTAGTTTTGTACACACCCTACTGTATAGGCACTCCTGTTTTCCTCTATGTGCAACACATTGACTCCATCCTTCAACCACAGAATCTTACATGTACATCTTCGATGTTTCCACTCACCACTGTCACTGATGTGTGCTGTGCATGCAGATGACTGCAAGCTAGCAAGCTAGCTAAGCTTAGCTCAGCACAGCCTGAACCTGACACAAAGCTTCTCCGATCTACTTGCAGACTTCTACCTCTCCTACCCTTAAAAGGCATATGGAAAAGGAGATGCATGGCATATTATCCTAAGCATCGACCAGTGAAAGTTTTGTAGAGGCAGCAACATGTACAAAATTGCACTCATATTATCATATGTACTCCAGCTGAAGCAAAGGAGCTGCATGCAATGCAGTATGTCAATATCCTCAAATCAAAATTTCTGAGCGCTGGATGCTGCCTGCACGTACATCAGTACAACTGGTGCAAGCTGAAAGAAGCTAGCAAGGTAGGAGTACTTTGGTAGCAGCTAGCCTCCCCATTTATGTATACTACATTCCAAGGTAGTATGCAGCTGTTGTTAGCGTGCTGACAGAGACGCCGCAGGACAGTCAAGCCTACCTACTTATGGCATTAGCGGTACTATTTATTTACCATAAAAAGCAATGCAAAAGCGCCCTAAAAGAGGCGTCGTATCATGTCCATCGCCCGTGACCCCTCTCCTCCAGGAAGAACAGTACGTTAGATTCTCCAACTGGACGACACACACTGACATGACTCCACGGCCACACCGGCTAGCTACCACCTCTCGCATGATGCAACTAGACATCACATGCATTGCTTGTTAACTGAAAAAACAAGAGAGCTAGGCGAGCGCGATTAAGATTAACAAGAGAGAGATTACATGAGGATTAATTAATGGTACGAAATCGATTACATGAGGATAAATATTAGAACGAGTCGTGGATCTTGCTAGCTCAACATTGATCATCAGTTCATCACAGACATTCAAACAACGTACAGTAGGACTGGGAGGGGATAATACAAGCGAATGAATAGTAGGGATCACTAGACCAAATAAGTCGGAAAATGATCACTGGACGAAACTAGTACTAGCAGCAGCTGGGTAGCAAGCATGGATTCACGGAGGAATTTAATCCGTACTTGTACTAGCAGGAGGAGGAGCAGACTAGCTGGCTAGGGATTTGATAGCTGCAAAGAACTCGCTAGCTAGCCTGCTGGAGAGATGATACGTACTGGTAGTGGTAGCAACGCAATAGATAGGATATGATAAGTAGGGGTGCGGAGACCGTGGAGGCAGCTAGCTCACGCCGCAGCGCCGGGAGGCGGCGGAGGCATGTGGGGGTGGTAGTGGTGGCCGTTGCCGTTGCCGTCGTGGGAGTGGACGTCGTGGGCGGCTGCGGGGTGGTGCTGCTGGGGCGGCTTCCTGCGCTTCTTCTTGTCGTAGCTAACGCCGCGTGCGCGAGTCTGGTGCTCGCGGACCTCGCGGAGGTATAGCCGCACGGCGCGGGCGCCGAAGGGGTTGTTCTCTGGTCGGCCGCCGTTCTCCTCGTAGGCAGCGCGGAGGCGGCCGACGAGCGCGTCGAGGCTGCCCCAGGCCTGTCGGAGAGGGCACGGACAGGGGGCCGGCGGCACGGGGTGTCCGAAAAAGGGGCAGCCGGCAGAGTGCACCTTGGTCTTGCCGAACTGGTCGAGGTAGCGGAGGAACTCCAGCACATGCGCGCCGCTGCAGCGCGCCAGGGACAGCGGGGGGCGGTGGTTCCGCAGGTACTGCCCGAACGTGTTCCAGTCCCGCCGCTTCTGCGACTCGTACCGGCTCGGCGACGGCGACACCGGCGAAAGAGACGATACCGCTGATGACGTCCCCGACGCCCCGCCACCACTGCCGTCCGAGTGCGGGCTGTCCGGCTGCGGCATCAAGTCCATTGATCTGGCAGCCAATAACAAATCAAACGATGCAACTGGCGGGTCAGTAAACAATAAACGATCCTGCAAGAGCGAAGAATGAGAGATCTGTTTATAGGAGTCAGCGCGCGCGCACGCACACGATTCTTGCGGAGCCGTGGCGCGGTGGTCCTCAAGGAGAAAGGGTGTGTGGTGCTACTGGTATCTTTAGGTCTCTACTATAAATAGTGCTCTTCTCTACTCCAGACGAGACTCAGGAAATGGAATAATGGGAACTATGGAGCACGAGCAGCTCGCACAGTGCACCTCACCTTATTACTCCGGTGACGGAAGTGCAGGCCCAAGATCGCCGGAAGGCCACGCAAGATCGACCACTCTGTACGCCTCCGACGAAACCCGGAGAGATGCAGTCAAGCAGAATGGTGGTCTGGCCGGCCGGGGTTGTAGCTACATGCGCTTGTGGATCTTGCGGCGCCGATGGAAGTGGAGTGATGAGTAGTCGAGGGCTTAAAAAGCGAAGCTTGGGGGTGAGTATTAATGGAGGCTGGCTAGCTCTTCTCTCTTCAAGGGAGAGATCAGGGACGGAAGCTAGCTGGCGAATGGGCCGGGAGGAGACAGTCCGAGATGAAAGTTGATGTGACGCTATAGGTCATAGGTGGATGGGAAAAAAGTTGGGGAGGGGCGGCGAAATATCGTCGGTACGGCCAGAGGGTTTTAAATTTTTGCTACTATAGAGAGGGAGGCTGCAGGAGCCAGGAGCGAACACACATACCACCAGCGAGCAGGGAGAGGGACGAGAGGAAGAAGGAGCGTCCGGCCACAGGATTCCACATGAGATTTGATGGGGCTGTCAGCTTTTTGATCTACTGTAGAAGTTGGATTACGGGCTTGATTGTGGTTTCTGGTTACTTCTGAATTTTGATGCGGCAATTATTCTGCGTGCCGTGATAGTATTTCAAACGCACGTCGGACCCCACGTGCTTGCTGCGTGAGCCTAACTAGAAAAACCACTGATTTTGACAATGACTTAAGCATGTCGCATTGTAAAAAAATATTATTGAGCTTTATGCATGCACTGACTGGATCATGTCTTAGGCTAGCAATTGAAGGATACCCTTTCGTCTAGGGTTTAGGTTCTCCTCCTGCGATCACGTAGGACTCCACCGAAAAATCGCCGCCGATCGGAGATCTTCGCTGATCGACGTCGAATCAATCACACCAGACCTGCTGGGAATAATCTGCGCGTCTGGGCGATCCTGCTGATCTCGGACAATGGCGGAGAGTGCGGATGGGATAGCAGATGCGATGAAGGTAGGGGCGCCGTCACGATAGATCCGCTTCTAAGGACACGTGGGAGTCTTTTACCCAGGGAACTCCGGAAAGCACTGGAAATTACGGCGGAGGAAGAAGATGCGGTCGATCTCTTTGGATTGATCAAGGAGAATCGCTCATCGATGAAGTGGGCGGTGATCATATTAAGGTTTGCCTAACACCTCGTTCGGTCATACTGCTTTTTACCAGAAGATGCAAGTGGCATGGGTTGTTTCCTGATGTTTACGTGTGCTTCTATTCTTGTAGACAATGTTGGGCCTTCAAGAGCAGAGGTTTGTAGAACAGCAGCAAGTTTCCCTTAAGTGAATCACCCAAGGTTTATCGAACTCAGGGAGGTAGAGGTCAAAGATATTCCTCTCAAGCAACCCTGCAATTAAGATACAAGAAGTCTCTTGTGTCACCAACATACCTAATACACTTGTCAGATGTATAGTCGCACTAGTTTGGCGAAGAGATAGTGAAATACAAGTAATATGGATGATTGTAAGTAGTAATTGCAATCTGAAATAAAAATGGCAGCAAGCAAACATGTAGCAGAACTTGTTGGAAACGGTGTTTCAATGCTTAGAAACAAGGCCTAGGGATCATACTTTCACTAGTGGACACTCTCAACATTGCAATCATAATTGAATATAAATATAAGCACTTCACTATGCTATTCTGAATTACTCTCTGGCTGGATAACGAACACTAATTCACCATGTAGGGATGCAAAAGCAAACCTTAAAGATGTATTCCCAAGTACTAATAAACACCCCACGCTGTCACTTTGAGCATTCATAGGAGGTACTAACACACCACAATTTCATAGAGACATCCAACTCAAATCATAACCCAGTGAACAAGTATTCTGTGAAATATAGCCTAAGAGACCCACACGGTGCACACACTTTCACCTTTACACACGTGGGACAAGGAGTCTGGAGATCACATAAGTAAAATCCACTTGAATAGCATAACGACATCTAGATTACAAAGCTCATCATATGGATCTCAATCATGTAAGGCAGCTCATGAGATCATTGTATTGAAGTACATGGGAGAGATTAACCACATAGCTACCGGTAGAGCCTCAGCCCTGGGAGAACTACTCCCTCCTCATCATGGGAGACAACAGCGGCGATGAAGATGGCGGTGGTGTCGATGGAGATGGATTGCGGGGGCACTTCCCCGTCCCGGCGGCGTGCCGGAATAGAGACTTTTGTCCCCCGAACTTGACTTCGCGATGGCGGCGGCTGCGTAACTTTTCTCGTCCCGTGGCTTATATTTAGGGCTTTCGAGTCGGAGAGAATTTATAGGCGGAAGGGCAGCCTCGGGGGTCCCGAGGACCCACACCATAGGGGGCCTGGCCGCGCCACCATGTGGGATGGGGCCCCTGTGGCTCCCTCTCGGTCCCTCTCTGGCTCTCTGGAAGCTTCCGTGGAAAATAGGAAGTATGGCTTTTGTTTCGTCCAATTCCGAGAATATTTCCTGTGTAAGATTTCTGAACCAAAACAGCAGAAAACAAGAACTGGCACTTCGGCATCTTGTTAATAGGTTAGTTCCGGAAAATGCATCAAAACGTCATAAAGTGTGAACAAAACATGTATGTATTGTCATAAAACAAGCATGGACCATCAGAAATTATAGATACGTTGGAGACGTATCAAGCATCCCAAGCTTAGTTCCTACTCGCCCTCGAGTAGGTAAACGATAAAAACAATAATTTCTGAAGTGACATGCTACCAACATAATCTTGATCAACAATATTGTAAAGCATATGAGATGAATGAAGTGATTCAAAGCAATGATTTGCTAACAAAGAGATAATGACTAAACAACTGAATCATATAGCAAAAACTTTTTATGAATAGTACTTTCAAGACAAGTATCAACAAGACTTGCATAAGAGCTAACTCATAAAGCAATAGATTCAAAGTAGAAGGTTTCGAAGCAACACATAGGATGATTAAGTTTCAGCAATTGCTTTCAACTTGTAACATGTATATCTCATGGATAATTGTCAACATAAAGTAATATAACAAGTGCAATAAGTAAACATGTAAGAATCAATGCACACAGTTGACACAAGTGTTTGCTTCTAAGATAGAAAGAAGTAGGTAAACTGACTCAACATAAAGTAAAAGAAAGGCCCTTCGCAGAGGGAAGCATGGATTACTATTTTTGTGCTAGAGCTTTTATTTTGAAAACATAGAAACTATTTTGTCAACGGTAGTAATAATTCATATGTGTTATGCATAAAACTTCTTACAAGTTGCAAGCCTCATGCATCGAATACCAATAGTGTTCGCACCTTGTCCTAATTAGCTTGGATTTACATGGATTATCATTGCATAACATATGTTTCAACCAAGTGTCACAAAGGGGTACCTCTATGCCGCCTGTACAAAGGTCCAAGGAGATAGATCGCATTTGATTTCTCGTTTTTGATAGATCTCAACTTGTGGACATCCATACCGGGACAACATAGAAAACATATAATGGACTCCTCTTTAATGCATAAGTGATACGTCCCCGACGTATCCATAATTTCTGTCGTTCCATGCTTGTTTTATGACAATACTTACATGTTTTGCTTGCACTTTATGATGTTTTTATGCGTTTGAACTAACCTATTAACAAGATGCCACAGTGCCAGTTCCTGTTTTCTGCTGTTTTTGGTTCCAGAAAGGCTGTTCGGGCAATATTCTCGGAATTGGACGAAATCAACGCCAAAGATCTTATTTTTCCCGGGAGGCTCCAGAACACCGAAGGGGAGACGGAGAGGAGGCCCAGGGCCCCGACACCACAAGGCCGCGCGGGCAGGCCCTGGCCGCGCCGGCCTATGAGGAGGGCGCCCTGGTGCCCCTCTGACGCCGCCTTCGCCTATTTAACCCCTTTCGACCTAAAAACACCGTACCACTTGACGAAACTCCAAAGACTCCAGGGGCGCCGCTACCGTCGCGAAACTCCAATTCGGGGACAGAAGTCTCGTCCCGGCACCGCCGGACGGGGAAGTGCCCGGGCCATCTCCATCAACGCCATCGCCTCCATCATGCTCCGTGAGTAGTTCCCCCATGGACTACGGGTTCTAGCTGTAGCTAGTTGGTATTCTCTCCCCCATGTACTTCAATACAATGATCTCATGAGCTGCCTTACATGATTGAGATTCATCTGATGTAATCGGTGTTGTGTTTGTTGGGATCCGATGGATGATACATTATGATTAGTCTATCTATAAAGTTTGTGAAGTTATTGTTGCTGCAATCTTGTTATGCTTAATGCTTGTCACTAGGGCCCGAGTGGCATGATCTTAGATTTGAGCTCTATAATTATTTAGATTGTATCTACAAGTTGTATGCACATGTCACTGTCCGGAACCAAAGGCCCCGAAGTGACAGAAATCGGGACAACCGGAGGGGATGGCGGTGATGTGAGGGACACATGTTTTCACGGAGTGTTAATGCTTTGCTCCGGTGCTCTATTAAAAGGAGTACCTTAATATCCAGTAGATTCCCTTGAGGCCCGCCTGCCACCGGCTGGTAGGACAATAGATGTTGTGCAAGTTTCTCATTGCGAGCACGTACGACTAAATATGGAAAACATGCCTACATGATTAATGAATTGATGTTCTTTCTTAATGCCTTATCAATCCTATCAATTGCCCAACTGTAATTTGTTCACCCAACACTTGTTATTGGAGAGTTACCACTAGTGTAGATAGCTGGGAACCCCGGTCCATCTCGCATCATCATATACTCGTTCTACATGTCATTGGAAGTAGTATCAACTATTTTCTGGTGCCATTGCTCTCATATTTCTATTACTGCTGCTGTGTTATGTTACTACTGCTCTCATATTACTGCTACTTTCACATCACCCCTGTTACTAGTGCTTTTCCAGGTGCAGCTGAATTGACAACTCATTGTTAAGGCTTATAAGTATTCTTTACCTCCCCTTGTGTCGAATCAATAAATTTGGGTTTTACTTCCCTCGAAGACTGCGATCCCCTATACTTGTGGGTCATCAAGACTATTTTCTGGCGCCGGGGAGGCATAGCTCTACTCATAAGTTCACCTGGGGAGTACACTCTACCTCTCTCTCTGCTTTTATTTTATTTTGTCTTGCTAGTTTACTTTTGTCTAGTTTATTTTTGTCTTGTTTTATTTTCCCTATATACCCAAAAATCCATAAAATTTTGAAAAACTTAAAAATTAAAAACTGCTGTTATGGGAGAACCTACAACCTACTTGGAGCTTATAGAATGTTATAATAATTATAGAGAATCAAGAACTGGTAAAATAATGAGTGCTATGATAGAAAAATTGAATACAATTGCTAAAATCTTGCTTGAACGCCATAATATAAACTGTTGCTCTCAACAGGATACTAAACATCTTAAATTTCAATGTGGCTTTAGTGAGGAATTTTTAATTAAGAACTATAATCGGAATTGCTATATTCATTATGGGTTCGAAGAGGTAGAACAATTTGTCTTATTTATGGGAGCCTCCGAGATAGAATCCTTCATGGTTGAGAATTATGAAACTTGTGCTATTTGTAAGGACCTTAAAGATTATGTCTCTACTATCCTTAATTCTTGTATAGAATGCTACAGTAGGAATCCTTATATCCTTGATTATAAAGAGAGACACATTAATGCACAAGAATGCACTCACAATTTGCAGGAACCGGTGGAAGAAGAAATTGATGAACCTGAAAGCTCATTGGATGAAAAAGAGGAGGAAATTGATGAACCTGAAAGCTCATTGGATGAAAAAGAAGAGGAGAGTGATGAACAAAAGGAGGAAGAATGGATTAGCTACCCATGCCAACCTTCTAATGAGAGTAACTCTTTATCTCTTACACTATTTGATTGTCCTCCATGCTTACCGAAAGAGGTTGAATGTTATGTTCCTGTGGATTCTCTTGAAATATTACCTATGAGTAAAACTTGTGAGAATAATTATGCTACTGTTATATATGATAATCCATGCTACTTTGATAAATCTTATGATAATGCTTTGTTTGTGCCTGATGTCGAAATGCATGGTACTAAAGAATTTTGCTTGGCAAATGTTTATGATAAAGCTCTAGATGATGGTCCTATGTTACTTGATAATATTAATTGTACTACTAATGAAAATGGGATTGGAGAGTTCTTGACTTATTCTATGAGTCCCATATCTATTGAGATTGATCACCTACCTTGTTATATTATTAATAAAAGTAAGTTTGAAAGTTTTAATTCCACTATTCTTGAACTTGATAAAAATTATGTGTTTGGAAATCATGAAAAGTATGCTGCATGTGATAGTTATATTGTTGAGTTTATTCATGAAGCTACTGAAAATTATTATGAGAGAGGAAAATATGGTAGTAGAAATTTTCATGGTGCTAAAACACCTCTCTATATGCTTAAAATTTTGAAGTTACTCTTGTTTTATCTTCTTATGCTTATCACTTTGTTCTTCATGAATTTATTTGTGTACAAGATTCCTATGCATAGGAAGTGGGTTAGACTTAAATGTGTTTTGAATTTGCTTTTTGATGCTCTCTTTTGCTTCAAATACTATTTCTTGCGAGTGCATCATTTAAAACTGCTGAGCCCATCTTAATGGCTATAAAGAAAAGAACTTCTTGGGAGATAACCCATGTGTTATTTTGCTACAGTACTTTGTTTTATATTTGTGTCTTGGAAGTTGTTTACTACTGTAGCAACATCTCCTTATCTTAGTTTTGTGTTTTGTTGTACCAAGTGAAGCCTCTAATCGAAGGTTGATGCTAGATTTGGATTTCTGCGCAGAAACAGATTTCTATCTGTCACGAATCTGGGCTGTTTTCTCTGTAGAAAAATCAGAAAAATATGCCAATTTACGTGCGTGTTCCCCAGATATGTACGCAACTTTCATTAGTTTTGAGTTTTCTGATTTGAGCAACGGAAGTATTTTATTAAAATTCGTCTTTACTGGCTGTTCTGTTTTGGCAGATTCTGTCTCTGTTTTTTGCATTGTCTCTTGTGGACTTTAAGCGAGCTTTTCTAGACATAGAGAGCTGTAGCTAATGTTTTATTGAGTTCTTGCAATGTGCCACTACAGGACCAAGGTGGATTCAAATTTTTTGAGTACTAACCCCTCTAATGAAGTTTATGAGAAGTTTGTTGTGAAGGAAGTTTTCAAGGGTCAAGAGAGGAGGATGATATATGATCAAGAAGAGTGAAAAGTCTAAGCTTGGGGATGCCCCGTGGTTCATCCCTGCATATTTCAAGAAGACCCAAGCGTCTAAGCTTGGGGATGCCCAAGGCATCCCCTTCTTCATCAACTTATCAGGTTCCTCCCCTGAAACTATATTTTTATTCAGTCACATCATATGTGCTTTACTTGGAGCGTCTGTGTGTTTATTTTTCGTTTTGTTTATGTTTGAATAAATTCGGATCCTAGCAATCCATGTTTGGGAGAGAGACACGCTCCGCTTTTTCATATGAACACTTGTTCTTCGTTTTACTTTTAATGTTCAATGAATAAAAGTTGGAAGCTACAATATTTATCTTTATTTGGTTGGGAAAAGAAAATGCCTCATATGTCTTGGATAATTTGATACTTGGCAATTGTTTTGAGCTCTCAAGTAGATCATAAGTTTTTGCATGTAGTTTAAACCTATTAGTGGAGAACTACCGTAGAGCTTGTTAAAATTGGTTTGCATAATTGATCTCTCTTAAGGTCTAGATATTTTCTGGTAAAAGTGTTTGAGCAACAAGGAAGACAGTGTAGAGTATTATAATGCTTGCGATATGTTCTTATGTAAGTTTTGCTGTACCGGTTCATACTTGTGTTTGCTTCAAACAACCTTGCTAGCCTTGTACGAGAGGGAATACTTCTCGTGCATCCAAAAACCTTGAGCCAAAACCTATGCCATTTGTGTCCACCATACCTACCTACTATGTGGTATTTCCCCATTCCAAAGTAAATTGCTTGAGTGCTACCTTTAAATAATTCAAAATGCTTCTCAATTTGTGTTAATGTTTCATAGCTCATGAGGAAGTATGTGGTGTTTAGCTTTCAACCTTGTCATTTACTTTTGACGGACTCTCATATGGACTAGTGGCACATCCGCTTATCCAATAATTTTGCGAAAAGAGCTGGCAATGGGATTCCCAGTCCCAAATTAATTAACTTAAATAGACACTCCTCCATGGTTTGTGATTGTTGGACGGCACCCGAAGGATTCGGTTAGCCATGGCTTGTGTAAGCAAAGGTTGGGGGGAGTGTCATCATCATAATAAAACTTAAATAAAAAGGCACTCCTTCATGGTATGTGATTGTTGGCAGGCACCCGAGGATTCGGTTAGCCATGGTTTGTGAAAGAAAGGTTGGAAGGAGTGCCACCCAAAAATAAATAAAATGGGAGCCGCTCTTGGGAGTCCGGTTGATGAGGTAGTTAGTGTGCCCACTACCATTCGTTGACAACAACAAACACCTCTCAAAATTTTACTTTTATGCTCTCTATATGTTTTCAAAACCAAAGCTCTAGCACAAATATAGCAATCGATGCTTCCCTCTTTGAAGGGCCACTCTTTTACTTTATGTTGAGTCAGTTTACCTACTTCCTTCCATCTTAGAAGCAAACACTTGTGTCAACTGTGCATTGATTCTTACATACTTGCATATTTGCATTCATCATATTACTCTATGTTGACAATATCCATGAGATATACATGTTGAAAGTTGAAAGCAACCGCTGAAACTTATATCCTCCTTTGTGTTGCTTCGATGCCTTTACTATGAACTTATTGCTTTATGAGTTAACTCTTGTGCAAAACTTTTGATGCTTGTCTTGAAAGTACTCTCCATGAAAAGTTTTGCTATATGTTATCTACTTGTTAGCAACTATAGATCATTGCCTTGAGTCACTTCATTCATTTCATATGCTTTGTAATAGTATGATCAAGGATATGTAAGTAGCATGTCACTACAGAAATTATTCTTTTTATCGTTTACCTGCTCGGGACGAGCAGGAACTAAGCTTGGGGATGCTGATACGTCCCCGACGTATCCATAATTTCTGTGTTCCATGCTTGTTTTATGACAATACTTACATGTTTTGCTTGCACTTTATGATGTTTTTATGCGTTTCCGGAACTAACCTATTAACAAGATGCCACAGTGCCAGTTCCTGTTTTCTGCTTTTGGTTCCAGAAAGGCTGTTCGGCAATATTCTCGGAATTGGACGAAATCAACGCCAAAGATCTTATTTTTCCCGGGAGGCTCCGGAACACCGAAGGGGAGACGGAGAGGAGGCCCAGGCCCCGACACCACAAGGCCGCGCGGGCAGGCCCCTGGCCGCGCCGGCCTATGAGGAGGGCGCCCTGGTGCCCCTCTGACGCCGCCGCCTATTTAACCCCTTTCGACCTAAAAACACCGTACCACTTGACGAAACTCCGAAAGACTCCAGGGGCGCCGCTACCATCGCGAAACTCCAATTCGGGGACAGAATCTGTCCCGGCACCCTGCCGGACGGGGAAGTGCCCCGAAGCCATCTCCATCAACGCCATCGCCTCCATCATGCTCCGTGAGTAGTTCCCCCATGGACTACGGGTTCTAGCTGTAGCTAGTTGGTATTCTCTCCCCATGTACTTCAATACAATGATCTCATGAGCTGCCTTACATGATTGAGATTCATCTGATGTAATCGGTGTTGTGTTTGTTGGGATCCGATGGATGATACATTATGATTAGTCTATCTATAAAGTTTGTGAAGTTATTGTTGTTGCAATCTTGTTATGCTTAATGCTTGTCACTAGGGCCCGAGTGGCATGATCTTAGATTTGAGCTCTATAATTATTTCTTAGATTGTATCTACAAGTTGTATGCACATGTCACTGTCCGGAACCAAAGGCCCCGAAGTGACAGAAATCGGGACAACCGGAGGGGATGGCGGTGATGTGAGGGACACATGTTTTCACGGAGTGTTAATGCTTTGCTCCGGTGCTCTATTAAAAGGAGTACCTTAATATCCAGTAGATTCCCTTGAGGCCCGGCTGCCACCGGCTGGTAGGACAATAGATGTTGTGCAAGTTTCTCATTGCGAGCACGTACGACTAAATATGGAAAACATGCCTACATGATTAATGAATTGATGTTCTTTCTTAATGCCTTATCAATCCTATCAATTGCCCAACTGTAATTTGTTCACCCAACACTTGTTATTGGAGAGTTACCACTAGTGTAGATAGCTGGGAACCCCGGTCCATCTCGCATCATCATATACTCGTTCTACATGTCATTGGAAGTAGTATCAACTATTTTCTGGTGCCATTGCTCTCATATTGCTATTACTGCTGCTGTGTTACTGTTATTACTGCTCTCATATTACTGCCACTTTCACATCACCCGTTACTAGTGCTTTTCCAGGTGCAGCTTGACAACTCAGTTGTTAAGGCTTATAAGTATTCTTTACCTCCCCTTGTGTCGAATCAATAAATTTGGGTTTTACTTCCCTCGAAGACTGTTGCGATCCCCTATACTTGTGGGTCATCAATAAGCATTCAACAACAGATAATATTCTCATAAGAGATTGAGGATTAATGTCCAAACTGAAACTTCCACCATGATACATGGCTTTGGTTAGCGGCCCAATGTTCTTCTCTAACAATATGCATACTCAAACCATATAATCATGATAAATCACCCTTACTTCAGACAAGACGAACATGCATAGCAACTCACATGATATTCAACAAAGGTGTAAAAAGTTGATGGCGTCCCCAAAACATGGTTACCGCTCAACAAGCAACTTATAAGAACTAAGATACATAGCTACATATTCATCACCACAATAGTTTTTAAGCTATTTTCCCATGAGCTATATATTGCAAAGACAAAGGAATGAAATTTTAAAGGTAGCACTCAAGTAATTTACTTTGGAATGGCAGAAAAATACCACATATAGGTAGTTATGGTGGACACAAATGGCATGGGTTTTGGCTCAAGGTGTTTGGATGCACGAGAAGCATTTCCTCTCAGTACAAGGCTTTGGCTAGCAAGGTTGTTTGAAGCAAACACAAGTATGAACAGGTACAACAAAACTTACACAAGAACATATTGCAAGCATTATAAGACTCTACACTGTCTTCCTTGTTGTTCAAACACTTTTACCAGAAAATATCTAGACCTTAGAGAGATCAATCATGCAAACCAAATTTCAACAAGCTCTACGGTAGTTCTCCACTAATAGATTTAAACTACATGATGCAAGAGCTTAAACATGATCTATGAGAGCTCAAAACAATTGCCAAGTATCAAATTATTCAAGACAATATACCAATTACCACATGAAGCATTTTCTGTTTCCAACCAAATAGCAATCAACGAAGCAGTTTCAGCCTTCGCCATGAACATTAAAGCAAAGCTAAGAACACAAGTGTTCAAATGAAAGCGGAGCGTGTCTCTCTCCCACACAAGCATGGTAGGATCCGATTTATTCAGAGAATGAAAATAACGAAACGAAAATAAAAGCACACAGACGCTCCAAGTAAAGTACATTAAATGTGACGGAATAAAAATATAGTTTCACTAGAAGTGACCTGATAAGTTGTCGATGAAGAAGGGGATGCCCAAGGCATCCCCAAGCTTAGATGCTTGAGTCTTCTTGAAATATGCAGGGATGAACCACGGGGCATCCCCAAGCTTAGACTTTTCACTCTTCTTGATCATATTATATCATCCTCTTCTCTTGACCCTTGAAAACTTCCTCCACACCAAACTTAAAGCAAACTCATTAGAGGGTTAGTGCATAATCAAAAATTCACATGTTCAGAGAGGACACAATCATTCTTAACACTTCTGGACATTTCCCAAAGCTACTGAAAGTTAATGGAACAAGGAAATCCATTCATAATAGCAAAAGAGGCAATGCGAAATAAAAAGGCAGAATCTGTCAAAACAGAACAGTCCGTAAAGACGAATTTTTCTAAGGTACTTAACTTACTCAGATGGAAAAAATCAAAACTAATGAAAGTTGCGTACATATCTGAGGATCACGCATGTAAATTGGCAGATTTTTTGATTCTTCTAAAAAGAAGGACGCAAATTCGTGACAGACAGCAAATCTGTTTCTGCGCAGAAATCCAAATCTAGTATCAACCTTCTATTAGAGACTTTACTTGGCACAATAACATGATAAGGAGAGGTTGCTACAGTAGTAACAACTTCCAAGACTCAACAAAACAGTAGCAAAATAAAAACATGGGTTGTCTCCCAAGAAGTGCTTTCTTTATAGCCATTAAGATAGGCTCAGTAATTTTAATGATGCTCTCGCAAGAAATAAGATTTGAAGCAAAAGAGAGCATCAAGAAGAAAATTCAAAACACATTTAAGCCTAACCCGCTTCCTATGCATAGGAATCTTGTACACAAATAAATTCATGAAGAACAAAGTGACAAGCATAGGAAGATAAAACACGAGTAACTTCAAGATTCTCAACATAAAGAGGGGAAACTTAATATTATTAAGATGCATATAACCATGTTTCCCTCTCTCATAATAACTTTCAGTAGCATCACGAACAAACTCAACAATATAACTATCACATACAACATTCTTGTCATGATCCACATGCATAAAATTATTACTCTCCACATAAGCATAGTCAATTTTATTAGTAATAGTGGGAGTAAAACTATCACATCCATCATTATAATCATCATAAATTGGAGGCATAGAATAATCATAATGAATTTTATCCTCAATAGTAGATGGACTGAAAATATCATATTCATCATTGCAAACATCATATATAGGAGGCATATCATAATCAACATAAACTTTCTCTTCCATACCCGGAGGACTAAAGAGATCATTTTCATCAAAACCGACCTCCCCAAGCTTAAATTCTTCCATAGCCTTAGCAATAATAGTGTTCAAAGAGTTCATGCTAAAAACATTGCTACAACTATTTTGCAAACAAAGTTCCATGGGTTTTTTAATTTTCTCTTCAAACACCTCATGTCCTAACTCAAGATAAATACTATAAAGATCTCTATTTTTTTGTTGTTTTCCATTAAGCCTAACTAGTGAAAATAAAAACAAGAAACAAAAAGATTTAATTGCAGAATCTAAAGGAGATAGCTTCGAGCACTCACACACCGGCAACAATGCTAGGAAATAGCTTAGTAGTCGGAGGATGTGAATACCTTTTACCTTACCTCCCCGGCAACGGCGCCAGAAAATAGCTTGATATCTATGTATGCTTCTATTCTTGTAGACAGTGTTGGGCCTCCAAGAGCAGAGGTTTGTAGAACAGCAGCAAGTTTCCCTTAAGTGAATCACCCAAGGTTTATCGAACTCGGGGAGGTAGAGGTCATAGATATTTCTCTCAAGCAACCCTGCAATTAAGATACAAGAAGTCTCTTGTGTCCCCAACACACCTAATACACTTGTCAGATGTATAGGCGCACTAGTTTGGCGAAGAGATAGTGAAATACAAGTAATATGGATGATTGTAAGTAGTAATTGCAATCTGAAATAAAGATGGCAGCAAGCAAACATGTAGCAGAACTTGTTGGAAACGGTGTTTCAATGCTTAGAAACAAGGCCTAGGGATCATACTTTCACTAGTGGACACTCTCAACATTGCAATCATAATTGAATATAAATATAAGCACTTCACTATGCTATTCTGAATTACTCTCTGGCTGGATAACGAACACTAATTCACCGTGTAGGGATGCAAAAGCAAACCTTAAAGATGTATTCCCAAGTACTAATAAACACCCCACGCTGTCACTTTGAGCATTCATAGGAGGTACTAACACACCACAATTTCATAGAGACATCCAACTCAAATCATAACCCAGTGAACAAGTATTCTGTGAAATATAGCCTAAGAGACCCACACGGTGCACACACTGTCACCTTTACACACGTGGGACAAGGAGTCTCCGGAGATCACATAAGTAAAATCCACTTGAATAGCATAACGACATCTAGATTACAAAGCTCATCATATGGATCTCAATCATGTAAGGCAGCTCATGAGATCATTGTACTGAAGTACATGGGAGAGAGAGATTAACCACATAGCTACCGGTAGAGCCCTCAGCCTCGGGGGAGAACTACTCCCTTCTCATCATGGGAGACAGCAGCGGCGATTAAGATGGCGGTGGTGTCGATGGAGATGGATTCCGGGCACTTCCCCGTCCCGGGCGTGCCGGAACAGAGACTTCTGTCCCCCAAACTTGACTTCGTGATGGCGGCGGCTGCGTAACTTTTCTCGTCTCGTGGCTTATATTTTTAGGGTTTTCGATTCGGAGAGAATATATAGGCGGAAGTGATGGGATTCGTAGCATAGAAAACAAAAATTTTCCTACCGCAAGAACGAAAACCCAAGCCAAGATCTAATCTAGTAGATGGTAGCAACGAGAAGATCATGAGACTAACCCTCGAAGATTTCCAAAGCCTAACGAGATTAGATCTCGTGGTGGATGTAGTCGATCACTTGCCGCTTGCAAAAGCGCGTAGAAGATCTTGACCGCTTGCAAAAGCGCGTAGAAGAACTTGACGGTGCCACAATCGGGCAGCACCTCCGTACTCGGTCACACGTGTGTTGATGAAGACGACGTCCTCCTCCCCGTTCCAGCGGGCAGCGGAAGTAGTAGATCCTCCTCGGAATCCCGGCAGCACGACGGCGTGGTGGCGGTGGTGGTGGAGAACTCCGGCAGGGCTTCGCCTAAGCGTATGCGGGAGAGGTGGTGGAGGAGGAGAGGCTAGGGTTTGGGGAGAGGGGGCTGGGCGCCGGCCAACTAGGGCTGCGGCCAAGGGTGGCTTGGTGTGGCCGGCCCCTCCCCTATGCCCCTCATTATATAGGTGGAATACCCCAAGAGTTGTAGTAAGTCTTCGAATAAGACCCCAACAACAAAACCTACTAAAGGTGGGAAACCTACTAAAGGAGGGAGTCCTACTCAAGGTGGGACTCCCACCTTTCCTTTAGGTGGGGTTGGCCGGCCACCTATGGTGGAGTCCACCTGGGACTCCACCCCTTAGGGTTTGGCCGGCCTAGCATGTGGAGTCCCTCCGCCTTCCATAGTGCATTTCTTCCGGACTTTTCTAGAACCTTCTAGAACCTTCCATAAATGCACCGGATCATTTCCAAACTTGGAATATGACTTCCTATATATGAATCTTATTCTCCGGACCATTCCGGAACTCCTCGTGATGTCCTGGATCCCATCCGAGACTCCGAACAAAACTTCGAACTCCATTCCATATTCCATATCTACTTAAACGACATCAAACCTTAAGTGTGTCACCCTACGGTTCGTGAACTATGCAGACATGGTTGAGACTTCTCTCCGACCAATAACCAATAGTGGGACCTGGAGATCCATAATGGCTCCCACATATTCAACGATGACTTTAGTGATCGATTGAACCATTTACATACGATACCGATTCCCTTTGTCTCGCGATATATTACTTGTCCGAGGTTTGATCATCGGTATCACGATACCTTGTTCAACCTCGTCTCTTGACAAGTATTCTTTACTCACCGTGGTATGTGGTCTCTTATGAACCATTCATATGCTTGCAAGCCATTTAGACGACATTCCACCGAGAGGGCCCAGAGTATATCTATCCGTCATCGGGATGGACAAATCCCACTGTTGATCCATATGCCTCAAGCTCATACTTTCCGGATACCTAATCCCACCTTTATAACTACCCATTTACGCAGTGGCGTTTGATGTAATCAAGGTACCCTTCCGGCATAAGTGATTTACATGATCTCATGGTCGAAAGGACTTGGTAACTATGTATCGAAAGCTTATAGCAAATGAACTTAATGACGTGATCTTATGCTACGCTTAATTGGGTGTGTCCATTACATCATTCACATAATGATATAACCTTGTTATTAATAACATCCAATGTTCATGATCACGAAACGATGATCATCTATTAATCAACAAGCTAGTTATACAAGAGGCTTCACTAGGGACTTCTTGTTGTTTACATAACACACATGTATCAATGTTCCGGTTAATACAATTATAGCATGGTATGTAAACATTATCATAAACACAAAGATATATTATAATAACCATTTTATTATTGCCTCTTGGGCATATCTCCAACAGTCTCCCACTTGCACTAGAGTCAATAATCTAGTTTACATTTGTAAAGATATAACACCTTGGCCTTCTGGTGTTTTATCATGTTTTGCTCACGGGAGAGGTTTTAGTCAACGGATCTGACACACTCAGAAACGTATGTATTTTGCAATTCATTTGCGTCTCAACGCATCACTCATTTTCCAAATGAGTCGGCATATATGCTTAGTCCTCTGGTGGAACCTTAATTCCGCGGTCTGAAATATGTCACTAATATTGTCACACACAATATAGCTTCAAAGTTCTGACACTATCGGAACTACACCAAGTTCTCAAAGAACTTTTTGACTTAACATCTTTAGTCATTGTCAAAACAATGACATATTCTACCTTCGTTTGTAGAATCCGTCACAACATTTAGAACTCTTCTAAATCTAGCATTGTGCTACCTTTTTAATAACACTTAGCCTAATTGAGATCTGAAATTAATTCTTATATGTGACCAAACAAGTATCGGTGCAACACCTTACAGCGATTTGTTTGTCATTACCCCATATAAAACTATATATATATATCCTTGGTTCTTCTAAAGCACACAGGGATATTCTTACTGTTTGTCCAATGATTATCACATGAATCATTCTGGTATATGCTCCTAACCTTTTAGAGCACAGGACATCTGATTTTGTACATATTATTTGTGATCCAAAATCACTCATGTGTTTTTACTCATCGAGTGTCAAATACACTCAAGTCTTGTTAAACCTTTGTATGCAAAAGAACATTTTCTTAATATTTATATATTGAACTACTTCAATATCCATTCTATGTACTTTGACTTAAACTTATTATGTGTTTTAATCTATCTTCATAGATCTTGACACTAAATATGTTTCAGTCCATATCCTTTCATTGAAGTTAATTCTCAATGAAACCTTTTAATCAATTATATAATTACACTATTTATAATCAACGATATGTCAGCTACATAAAGTATTACAAATATGTCTCAGCGCTCCCACTTAATTTCTTGCAAATGCAAGCACCTTCATCGTTTCTGATGAAATCAAAACTCTTTGACTATTTCATCCGGTGAAGATTCCAACTCCGCAATACTCACTTTATCCAATTGAAGTTCGTATTCCTATCTAGTATTCTACGGACTAGCAAAACTCTTGGTTGTATCTTGTATACACCTTTAATACACACTTCTGTTAAGTAATATATTTTGCCATCCTACTAGCATATCTCATAAAAGAAATATGTAGCGATTACTAGAATAATCCACATGGACTATAAGCATTGCTACGGAAGATCTAATCTTATCGTAGTCAACTCTTTGAACTTTGTCGTAAACAACTTTTCGACAAGTCGAGCTTCTTTAAGGATATTACATCCAAGTCCATCAATTTTATAGACCCATTTACTTTCAAAAGTATTCATCTATCTTGGATTTCATGGTGTATAGCCATTTTAACGGAGTCAGGGCCCATCATAACTTCTTTGTTTGTAGTTGGTTTATCATTGTTCAAAATCAATCATTTGTTCACAAATCATTTATTTGATCACAAAGTAAACCATATTTACAAGGTTCAATATGTACTTCGATCTCCATGGCTTAAAACACTTTGTAGTCATGGGAGCCATGATCGTCGTGGCCGCTTCCGGAACCAATTCCGATGCTGCGCTACTCTGATCATTATGCTCAGGTTCATTAACCTTATCAAGTTCTATTGTCCTCCCACTCAAATACTTCGCTAGAAAACAATTTCTTGGAAATAAGCAAGTAACATTAACAAACACTTTTGTCTTTTACTTCATAGTGGAAAGAATTCCCAATCAATTCTCTGGGATAACCAACAAAGACATTCATCCGATTTTGGTTGTAAACTTATTTACTTATGCTATGCATACCAAAATTTAAGAAAAGACTATTAGGGTTCATACCCATGCCATAACTCGTATGGTGTCATTTCAACGGATCATGATGATGCTCTATTTAGTGTAAAAGCGGTAGTCTCTAAAGCATAATCCACAAAAAATATAATGGCGTCAAATTATATTATCTCATCATTAATCCAACAAGGTTTGGATACATCTCTCGGATACTCCATCATCATTATGATACTCCAAGAAATGTGAGTTGTAGAACAATTTCTTAACTCTCTTAGATGTTCGCTAAAACTCGTAATTCAAATATTTCCACTATGATCCAATCATAGATATTTGAATTTTCTAT
The DNA here is from genome assembly GCA_030979885.1 of Lolium multiflorum. Lineage (NCBI taxonomy): Eukaryota > Viridiplantae > Streptophyta > Magnoliopsida > Poales > Poaceae > Lolium > Lolium multiflorum. Next base: position 106,608,927 of record CM061747.1, read on the forward strand.
TACGATGATTTCCACTTCATGCTGAACTTTATTTGAATCCTTTCAAATGTTTCAAACTTCTTCCTTATCGAATATATCCACAAATATATACTCAATTCATTGTTGGAAGTTTTCATGAAGTAGAAGAATCTCCCGCACACAACTATGCCCAGTGAACCACATACATCATCATGTATGTTTCCACTAAGTTAGTTGCCCGTTCAAATCTTGGCCTATGAACGGTATTTCAGTCATTCTCTTTAGAAAAGATTTGCAAGCGCCAAACGATTCAAAAATCAAATGACTCCAAAAATCCATTTGCATGGAGTTTCTTCATGCATTCCTTTCTAACATGACCTAAATGGCGGTTCCACAAATAAGTAGAATTCAAATCATTTGCCTTATGGCATTTTAGCGTCAGTGTTATGTATGTGTGTTTCACCATTAATATTTATAATAACTTTATCCATCGTACATGGAGTAATGTCATAATTTGAACAACTCATTGTTTTCATTTGACCAGAGCAAAATAACAATTATTAAGTTCTTTATTATAAATTCTAAGGGTTAGGTAGAATGCCAACGACAAACATAATAACACTTTATTATGTTCCAGACGTGCATTATTACCATATTCCTTATCAGTCACTTAGGCCATCGTATTCTTGTATTGCGTTGTATTGTATGACATCTCATACTAACCAATCTGGTACAAATACCCAAGAATTTCATTATGTGACCAAACAAGGAATACATCCATAACATGTATATCATTTATATACACCTGAGCTAGACTTTCTAGTCTTTTCTTTCTTTCTGCCAAAATATCTTTTGTAGTTTCTCTTTTAGTTTTCCTCATTCTCAGAAAACACTTCACCTTCAATAACTTCTAGGTCCATTGGTCAAATACCAATAACCTTGAGGTTCTTTCTTTGAAGTTGATCATCATATGACAAGTGTTCTAGATTTCACTATTAGTAACTTTGTAATATGATGAACAATTTCACTCATAATTTTATCCATCATATCATGACGACTTTCCGAGACCATGTCTGTACATACTAGGCTCGTAAAGTTTAACCTTAGTATTCGCATGTGCAAATCTGGCTTGCACCCGTTGTATGCACTCGTGGAATCTATGACACCCGATCATCACGAGATGCTTCGAAACGACGAGTCTTAGCAACGGTGCATACTAAGGACGATCACTTCATGGATATGCGAATATTGTTAGTGCCCCAATAGTTGGAGGATTGGGACGCCTGGCGTCTTCAACCTTCGTACATTCCCATAAAACTTATGAGTTTATGTAGTCTCACTAGATTATATTCTATCATCTTGCAGTAAGGTCTTAGATATCGCATATATCTCATACCTCGCTTCTTTCTGAAAACAAAACTTTTCAGCTCCTTACTTTTCAAACAAATTTGAACATCAAGTTTCACGGAGACAAGATAATTGTAGGTACTAATTGAAACCATAGCTATTTGAATCAACAATGTGAGGTTTACTAAAAGTTTGCAATAGGACTTAATTATTTCTTGATTCTTTAACAATACGGTACCAGTCCGTAAAGTTAATTGTCAGACTTAACAGTATTTCAATCTCAATTACAAGACTAACGCATGGTAGAAAAACGGATGCCAATTCTACAAATTTAATTCAAAATACTACTCAGACTATGTTTATGATAATTAGTTCAAGTTTTAATCTAATTACTAATGAACTCCCACTTAATACAACATCCCTCATAGTTGTTAAGTGGTACACGATCCACATCCACTACACCAAAACCGATCATCACGTGAGATGATGTAGCTTCAATGGTGAACATCAACATGTTGATCATATCATCCATATGACTCGTGTTCAACCTTTCGGTTTCCGTTGTCCCGAGGCCATGTCTGTACATGCTAGGCTCGTCAAGCAAACCCAAGTATTCCGCGTGTGCAAACATGGCTTACACCCGTTGTATGTGAACGTAGAGTCTATCACATCCGATCATCACGAGATGCTTCAAAACGACGAACTGTAGCAACGGTGCATACGAGGGGAGAACACTTTATTATCTTGATATTAATGTGAGGGATCATCTTATAATGCTACCGTCGCGATCTAAGCAAAATAAGATGCATAAAGGATTAACATCACATGCAATTCATATGTGATATGATATGGCCCTTTAGTCTTTGCGCCTTTGATCTTCATCTCCAAAGCACGGACATGATCTCCATCATCAACGGGCATGATCTCCATCATCGTCGGCGTAGCGTCAAGGTCCATGGAGCCGTCTTCATGGTTGTTCACCACATGTAGCAACTATTACAACTACTTTGAAATAATACTCAACATGAAATTTAAAGACAACCATAAGGCTCCTGCCGGTTGCCACAATACAATAATGATCATCTCATACATATTCATCATCACATCATGGCCATATCACATCACCAAACCCTGCAAAAACAAGTTAGACGCCTCTAATTTGGTTTGCATATTTTACGTGGTTTAGGGTTTTCGAGTAAGATCCAATCTACCTACGAACATGAACCACAACGGTGATACTAGTGTTGTCAATAGAAAGAGTAAATTGGATCTTCACTATAGTGGGAGAGACAGACACCCGCAAAGCCACTTATGCAATACAAGTTGCATGTCAAACGTGGAGCAAGTCTCATGAACGCGGTCATGTAAAGTTAGCCCGGGCCGCTTCATCCCACTATGCCGCAAGATGCAAAGTACACGAACTAAAGACAACAAAAGCATCAACGCCCACAAAACCATTGTGTTCTACTCGTGCAACCAATCTATGCATAGACACGGCTCTGATACCACTGATGGGATTCGTAGCATAGAAAACAAAAATTTTCCTACCGCAAGAACGAAACACAAGCCAAGATCTAATCTAGTAGATGGTAGCAACGAGAAGATCATGAGACTAACCCTCGAAGATTTCCAAAGCCTAACGAGATTAGATCTCGTGGTGGATGTAGTCGATCACTTGCCGCTTGCAAAAGCGCGTAGAAGATCTTGACCGCTTGCAAAAGCGCGTAGAAGAACTTGACGGTGCCACAATCGGGCAGCACCTCCGTACTCGGTCACACGTACGGTGTTGATGAAGACGACGTCCTCCTCCCCGTTCCAGCGGGCAGCGGAAGTAGTAGATCCTCCTCGGAATCCCGGCAGCACGACGGCGTGGTGGCGGTGGTGGTGGAGAACTCCGGCAGGGCTTCGCCTAAGCGTATGCGGGAGAGGTGGTGGAGGAGGAGAGGCTAGGGTTTGGGGAGAGGGGGCTTGGGCGCCGGCCAACTAGGGCTGCGGCCAAGGGTGGCTTGGTGTGGCCGGCCCCTCCCCTATGCCCCTCATTATATAGGTGGAATACCCCAAGAGTTGTAGTACAAGTCTTCGAATAAGACCCCAACAACAAAACCTACTAAAGGTGGGAAACCTACTAAAGGAGGGAGTCCTACTCAAGGTGGGACTCCCACCTTTCCTTTAGGTGGGGTTGGCCGGCCACCTATGGTGGAGTCCACCTGGGACTCCACCCCTTAGGGTTTGGCCGGCCTAGCATGTGGAGTCCCTCCGCCTTCCATAGTGCATTTCTTCCGGACTTTTCTAGAACCTTCTAGAACCTTCCATAAATGCACCGGATCATTTCCAAACTTGGAATATGACTTCCTATATATGAATCTTATTCTCCGGACCATTCCGGACCTCCTCGTGATGTCCTGGATCCCATCCGAGACTCCGAACAAAACTTCGAACTCCATTCCATATTCCATATCTACTTAAACGACATCAAACCTTAAGTGTGTCACCCTACGGAACTATGCAGACATGGTTGAGACTTCTCTCCGACCAATAACCAATAGTGGGACCTGGAGATCCATAATGGCTCCCACATATTCAACGATGACTTTAGTGATCGATTGAACCATTTACATACGATACCGATTCCCTTTGTCTCGCGATATATTACTTGTCCGAGGTTTGATCATCGGTATCACGATACATTGTTCAACCTCGTCTCTTGACAAGTACTCTTTACTCGTACCGTGGTATGTGGTCTCTTATGAACCATTCATATGCTTGCAAGCCATTTAGACGAGATTCCACCGAGAGGGCCCAGAGTATATCTATCCGTCATCGGGATGGACAAATCCCACTGTTGATCCATATGCCTCAAGCTCATACTTTCCGGATACCTAATCCCACCTTTATAACCACCCATTTACGCAGTGGCGTTTGATGTAATCAAGGTACCCTTCCGGCATAAGTGATTTACATGATCTCATGGTCGAAAGGACTTGGTAACTATGTATCGAAAGCTTATAGCAAATGAACTTAATGACGTGATCTTATGCTACGCTTAATTGGGTGTGTCCATTACATCATTCACATAATGATATAACCTTGTTATTAATAACATCCAATGTTCATGATCACGAAACGATGATCATCTATTAATCAACAAGCTAGTTATACAAGAGGCTTCACTAGGGACTTCTTGTTGTTTACATAACACACATGTATCAATGTTCCGGTTAATACAATTATAGCATGGTATGTAAACATTATCATAAACACAAAGATATATTATAATAACCATTTTATTATTGCCTCTTGGGCATATCTCCAACAGGAAGGGCAGCCTCGGAGGGGTCCCGAGGGACCCACACCATAGGGGGGTGCCCCCCCTTGGCCGCGCCGCCATGTGGGATGGGGCCCCCAGGGCTCCCCTCTGGTCCCTCTCTGGCTCCTGAAGCTTCCGTGGAAAATAGGAAGTATGGCTTTTGTTTCGTCCAATTCCGATAATATTTCCTGTAAGATTTGAACCAAAACAGCAGAAAGAACGCACTTCGGCATCTTGTTAATAGGTTAGTTCCGGAAATTGCATCAAAACATCATAAAGTGTGAACAAAACATGTAGGTATTATCAAAAAACAAGCATGGAACATCAGAAATTATAGATACGTTGGAGACGTATCATTTCCCATGAAGTTTAATTTCAAGATCTTGATGATTTGACTTTTATTGCACAATTTAAATGCCTTGGTGATTGGAAGACGGCAATGCATGGTGGTCCGTTGCTATTTGATGTTGCTAGGCCGATGGAAAGGAAACTTGGACAGGTGCTGGAAGTGGAGATGGGCACCAATGGTGTGAATTATATAAAATTTGTGAGGAGCTATGTGAGGATTAATCTAAAGAAACCTTTGTTGAGGTTTGTGACCGGATGCGTTGAGTAGGGAAAGGAACCTTAGAAGTTTCGTGTGCTTTATGAGAAGATGTCGAGGTTATGTGCTCAAGGTGGTGTTATAGGACATGTGGCCGATTAGTGTGGAGATGGGTCACATGACTCGAAGAATTTTCAGTATCGTGATTTCATGATGGTACCCCAGGAAGATTTTTGGTACCAACCAAAAAGGGAATTTGTAATCAGCCCGCGGGCTAGCAGCTCGAGGGGAAGAGGTGAGCTGTGGTGGCCGGAGATGGATGAAGACGACGCTGATTTTTGTTGTTTTGTGGAGAGGGACAATAGGAGTTGTGGAGAGGGACGATAGGAGATAGCTGAGGAAGCATGACATGGGCACAAGAGATAACCATCTAAAAGGGAATACCCTAGCAATCATGTCTTCTTCCCATGTGGCTAGTGTGGTGGAAAACCTGGAGGGGAAGATAGTGGGAGAAACAACCCCACATAAAGTACAAATACCAAAAAGGCACAAAGCTGGTGATGTAGCGCCAGGATTGGCAGGATCCTCCAAGTAGTACCGCCGGGACCAATTAAAACATGTGGATATAAATGTCAGGGACTAGGCAATTTCCCGACAATTACATCGCTTCAGAAAATCCGGAAGCAACATAGGCCTGAGATACTCTTTCTGTCTGAGACTCATCTAAATAAAGAGAGTGGTGAAAGTTGAGACTTAAACTTGGTTATGCTCACAAATTAGTGGTGCCGAGTAATGGTAGGGCTGGAGGGTTGATGCTGATGTGAGATCAACATGTGAACATACAGCTAAAATACCAGCAAAGAACTATATTGATGTGCTAGTATCTAGAGAAACACCAAAGAAAGATCGGAGGCTAACATGGTCGTGCGGGGAATCGGTTTGGTGACACAAACATGGTCATAGCGCTATCTGCACGAGTTACACCATCAAGCAAACATCCCTTGGCTGGTGTTGGTCGGGTGATATGAACGAGATTATCTCAGAATCGGAGAAATAGGGCGGTTCTCCTCGCTCCCTAGTTAATATGCAGGCATTCCGCGATTGTCTCACTTATTGCGGTTTGGATGATTTGGGCTATATAGGGAACAAGTTTACATGTAAACATGGACAACTAAGAGAATGGCTTGAGGGAGCAGTCAGAACACAGGGTGGTCGGATTTGTTCCCACACATAGGTGGCCACAATTTAACCTCGACGGGCTCGCACCATAGGCCTATCCTGGTTGATACTGAGACATATGCTACAAATATGAGAATATCAAAGAACCTCGACGATGGTTGAAAGAAGAGAAGGTTGGAGAGGTGGTATCAATAGCTTGGACGCATGCTCCACTCAATGCTCATGTGATGTCAAAACTCTCAGATGTTCACTCGGAACTACACCAGTGGGATCGATCGGTGTTGAAGGCGCCACAGAAAAATATCAAGGAGCTCACCAAGAAGTTGGATCAGCTGTTGATGCATGTAAAATGCATGCATGAACCTTTTAGTTTTTTGACACATATTCCCACATATTTCCTAATATAGTGATGATGCAACACATCTCTCTTATACTCCTCAAAAAGGGAAAACTCCAAGCAATGTTGAATTAAGAATCAACAGAGTATAGCCATTAGTAATATGACATAATGTTTGAATATCAAATATTCTACCTTGAAAAAACAATATTATCATAATGTCACATGATAAACATATCACATGTATTCACTTTATCCCTAGTGAAGAATGGTAAATACCATAGTAGATCTTGAATTTATTGAACTTTTCAATCACTACAACCATGCTACTCCATTCAATACACACTTCTCCCCACACATGTTCTTTCATACAAGTTGGATATGAACAAGCACTGCACTTAAGAATGGGGTACGTGATATGCATCTATCAATACATATTACACATAATAGGTTACAATCTCATATATCAATATATTAGAATAAAGATCCACCACATATGAATTACGTTTTTTTTGCGGGGAATGAATTACCTATATGACCATAATCATGTTGGACAGCTCATATGGTACTACAATCTATGAAGAACAAGAGATAGATAGATCAAGCTACTTCCACAACTCATAGTCTAGAGGTGGACTACTCCCTCTTCATCATGGTGATGATGTTGGAGATGTTGGAGAAGATGGAGATCCCCCCGGCGGCGGCTCCGGCAGAGTTTCCCCCTCCAATCTTCGCTGGTTCTGACTCCGTTTCGGTGTTTGTTTGTTTCCACCACGCTCTCCTTGAGGAAGCCTCGGGATTCCTTTATATAGGGGTTTTTAGGTCAAATGAAGTCCGTGAGCGAAAGACAAGCGAATCGGACGCCCGAGGAGGAAAACAGGGGTGGGTGGCGCGGCCACCAGACCACTTTTGGCCCTCCTGGCCCATCTCGTGAGGTGCAAGCGCTCGAGATGCTTCTCTTGATGAAATATTGACATCGCCGAAATCGTAGCTCAATTTGACTTCTTAAGATCCTTGAAAGTCAAAAATGCACAAAACATGATTTTTTTTCTATCCTGCAGAGTTATAACCCAAATAAAGGAAATCATTGATAAATCCCAAAAATCAATATAAAATATGGATATAACATCATATATGTAACAAATACGTGGAAATATGTGTCAACAAACTACAAAATTCATGCATGCATTTTACATGCATCAATCCATCACTTACTCGCATTACAACACGACATGTAGGCCCCGGAGGTTGTAAATTCCAAGGCACGCACCTAATAGCCCCGCTCGCTTTGACCCGGCAAATAAAAGCCGCAAGGGTTAACTGCGTTGGAGATTCTACATACCCGACACTTTTTTTTCATGGCGCGTGGTGATCCACCACCACCCTCTCGTACGCAGAACAAACACGGAAACACCTCAAAATAAATTAATAGATGGTGCAAAATTATGTGTCGGTATATGTAAAGTGCGGTACCTTATTTTTGCCGTGTTTAATGCACCTAGCGGCGGTGGAAGAGATAATCATAATTAGTGCTAACAAATATTATTCCAAATAGAGATTTCCAATAGAGAGTTTAAATAAAATCAAATATTTCTATTCAATTACATCAAATTACACTACAACTACTTGAGTTCATTCAAGGGCTGATGTAAATTCTACTGATAAAAGGTAGAAAAGGAGCATCTTAAGACCCTCTCTATAAATCGGTTTGAAATTTTGACAGATCAGACCACCTGCCCCACTGAAATGACAGAAAAGACCACCTCTGAGTGCAAATGTCAAAACTACCGTGGCGGCACGCTGGCCAAGCGACACGTCGCACACCGCCGTAGCTGGTGGCGGCACGGCTTGCCGCCGTGAGTGGTGGCGCACGTTGATGAACGCCGGTGGTGGGCCCGCCGCCACCGGCTGGGCGGCACGCTGACGTGGCAACATGCCGCCACCGGCTGTGGCGGCACGCTGACGTGGCCTGACATGCCACGTCAGCGTGCCGCCACAGCCGGTGCCACGCGGCCACGTCGCCACAGCCGGTGGCGGCAGGGCCCACCACCCGACGTCGCGGACGAAGCTTCCCAACGTGCCGCCACCACTCACGGCGGCAAGCCGTGCCGCCACCAGCTACGGCGGCATGTGCCACGTGTCACTTGGCCAGCGTGCCGCCACGGTAGTTTTGACATTTGCACTCAGAGGTGATCTTTTTTGACATTTCACTGGGGCAGGCGGTCTAATCTGTCAAAATTTCAATCGGTTTACGCCAGGCAAAGCAAATTTACAGGCTACTACATCTTATGCTGTCAACAAAAAAAGAGACAAATATATAGGTATATTTTAGTGTAAAGTACGGAACTCCTTGACTTCCACGGTGTCCGGCCTTTGGCTTCACACTTGCGTGGGCTCGATGGAGACTTAAAGATATATTTTCCCTCATCACGTTCTTGAATTTCCTTAATCATCATCCAGTAGTCCATTAAAATATATATGCCACACGTGATGGCCACGGCCCACGGTTAAACTATTAGAACTAAATTACCACGGAGTAGCATTTCTGCAATGATGTCCCAGCGACTTTAGTTACTGCTTTCTTTTCAGTATGGTATTTGTTTTCTTTCTTTTTTCATTTTTAAAAAGCAGTCTGCTATCCTTTGGAAGTAGGAACAGATAGCTACCTGAGCACAGCTAATAATCATGATACAAGCAGATACAAGTAGATTTATGCCTAGATGCACTAGCAACCCATAATAGTATGATATCAATTTATTTGATTACATAGTTCATCTACCATATATACATGCATTTGGGCATTGAATAATTGCTAACTATACAATAGTTATACAAAGTAGATAATTCATAGTCTTATTGGTTGCGCCTTTGTCCCTTTGAGATATAGTCATCGACTTACTTATACGTGAGGCGCCGTTGTGGACTTCCTCAAGTGAAGTGAAATTCCTCACCATCAAAGGAATTGCACATAAATATCACCAATGTGAAAATATATAAACTCAGAAAAGATAGAAACAAAGAAATCAAGGTGAAATGATTAGTGAATTTACCGAGAAATGCAACTCCAAGAAGTAGAGATCATCAACTACAACGGAGAGCTGACAACCAAGAAGAGTTGTACTCTCTTCAATCCGAATTATTTGTCGTATCTTTAGGAAAAATGTTGCCTAAAATCTAGGTTCATTGAATCTACGACAAGTAATGTGAAACGAAAGGAGAGGAAAGCCTCAAAGGCCTTTGTTTTTGGTTATGTCTTTGTCTACATTTTATTAGCAGAAGTTGATAACCTGATAAAAGATTGGTAACCAGATCTTCTTATGCAGTGTCACCAAAATAAATCTCTATTATACAAAAATAGTATTATCAATTGTTAAGAAAAGATCATGGATCAACTTTTACCACATAAGTAACTTGTATACAACATAAACAACTTCAACACATGGTCTAACCAATCAACTTCTACTACATAAACAAATTATACAATACGACTTTGCATAGATCTGGTGATAAGGGTTGCCCGATCTTCTCAGTAGGCACGGTGGATGGTGATGAACACACGATGAACACAACGGAGACAACACGATGAGGAGGTGGAGATAACTTGTATGACGCCGACGAAGTCTCTCGATCAATCCCTGTCGCCAATGCAACAACTCTCCATCCTGCAAGATATTCGCAACTCCACACACTTGCGCACGTAGCCGCCGCCGACGAAGCGGTAGATTGCAATCTTCTAATTCCTAATGGAACATCAGATCACACAAGACTTTCAGTAGCAAAACACCAGATCGATGCTAATTGGTGTATAGATTCAATAGAGTTGCAAAGCAATCAACTATGAACTAGGTTTATCTTAAACGTGGTCTAAACCTAATTTGGGGGCGTCCTGGGCACTTATATAGGGGTTCAGGACGACCAGGAGTCGAGAAAATACATTAAAAACCGACCCAAATCGGGATCTGGTCAAGACTGACTCGGACACGGCCGGCGTGGGGCCGGCCGACCAAGCTGGGCCAGGGACCGGCCGGTTCGGTTTGGACCGGGCCAGGGATCGGGTGGAAACCGCCAGGGACGGGTGGCTCAGTACACCCACCCGGTTGACACCGGCGCTGGATCCGGCGGGCGCCGGGCTGTCCCGGCGTGGGATCCGGTTGGACCGAACATGGGACCGGGCCGTTCGGCGTGGCGGCCGGTCGAACTGGGCGTGGCGCCGGCCTAGATGCTGTCTTCCTCCCTCGCGCATGCCTCCCTCTCCTCCCTCGCGCGTCCATGTGATATCTTCATGTCCAGCTTCATGTCCAGCTCGATGTCCAGCTTCACGTCCAGCTGCTCCTTCTCGTGCGATGCTTGCTCCCTCTTCGTACCTGATCATACATAAGTAAAAGGACTTAGACAGTATAAAGTTCTCATCGATCAAAGTATCATTTAGAAACAAGTTCACCTGTTGTTTAAGTAGCTTCGTACGAGCTCTTGTCATGTGTCCAATCCTAACTTCATTGGACTTGAGCCTTACAGCAGCATCGTCTTCATCTTGTAATGACGGAGGTAATGGTTCGGTAGGGATGTCCTCATCATCTGATCACAACAGGATATGCAACACATATATATGTATGTAGATCTGGTCATCATTTTCTACAAAAAAAAATAGATGCGGTCTACACACAGTTAGTCCGTCCATATATGACACATAGATTGGACCTACGAATAAGAGTTACAAGGCATATCTGAACTATAAATAGGAGTAACAAGAATGGTACTTATGTATACCTTATTGAGAGCGAGCACATGGATGGCGTTGGCCACGGTGGAGGGCAAGGGTGAGCCAGGTCGACCGACGTAATCGGCGGGACCGCTGACATTCGACAGGCCAGAGATGCATGAGTCAACGACGGAAAGTACGCCGGTGAGGCCATTGGCATAGCAGCGACGAAGGACCCAAAATCTCTTGCATCCTCCTCGTCGATCAGGTAAGTTTTTTTGTGTAGCAGATGTACTATATGCTCCTAAAGAGGCGAGGCAGTTTTCGAGTGGAGTGGTCTCCAAATATATACTAGTATGTTGTTGGCATGGTTATGTTTGTTGGGCACTAATTAGTCATGAGCCATCATTAGTCCACACGGTTTAGAGCAGTCGAAACGTGTGTGATACGTAAGGTTTACTTGTGTACGATGGTTGTGTTCGCACACAAGTTTCTTCGTCTGAAACGTGAGCGATTGTCGAGATCACACACGTATATTCTTGAAAAATTATTGATAAGACAACAAGAAGGTGATGTAAAAACAATCGATTATCCATATGCTTTCCCATCATATATATACAACCTCCATTCGGGATTATAAGGTCAGCGGATATACCTAGGTCATCAATTTTACCAACATAACATGAATTGTAGAAAACAAAAATTATATCATTAGAAAGTAGGACATCTAAACTTTCTAATGATATATATTTTGAAGTATAAATCATTACTTTGTTTAAATTTACAACCTAGAGACACGTGTTGGCTATATAATCCTGAACAGATGGATTACAACATATAATTACGGAGCGATATACATAATGAAATGTAGTTCATAATATTTGGTTATAGGCAGGAAGAGCTCCAATCAAACATGGTTGCCCTAACCTAGTACAAAAAATCAATAACTTAATACATTACATAGTTAATAATAATTAATCAATACACACTATCTAATTAATAACTTCTCGCTAGTCATTACACACTAGACGTCCTCTGATATGGATATCCGGGCCTGGTACTCTAGGACAGCCATTGATATGATATTTGGGTCTAAGGTTGTACCAGTAGTTTATTATAATCTTGTTATTAGGAGATAATAATGTAGCCAGGTCATGCTGTGGGCCATCTAGGGTTTTAATAGAGTCTGTTTGACTTGGGCCTGTCCAAGTCGAACTAGGTTAGGCCCAATAAGGGGGCCGGCCGGCCACCTCTCCCTCTCATATAAGGAGATGGCACGGCTAGGGTTTAGGGTAGACTAGATTGAAATCAGATTATGTAGAACTTTGAGTTCATACTATCACCGTCCCTATGGGATCGGCGTGCGTGACGGCGTCTAGGACGTTCGTCCGGTTATCCAATAAAGATGTGAGTGTTCTTGAGTCTGTCAAGGGTAATCATATGTGCTTGAGTATCCTCGAATCTGTCGAGGGAGTTCAAGATCTATCGGTCCTATGGATCAACAAGGTGCATCGTGAAAGATCGGGAAACCACCTCATCATGTGGTATCAGATTGCTAGGTTGATCACGGTACAGATTGGTTTGTTGTTCAGTTGTTTCTGCTTGATTGCTGTAGCTACCATTGGGTACGTCGCCGCCATACTGTTGGTGAAGATCAAGGAGGAGAAAGTGGGCGGCAGATTCAAGTTTTCAAGAAGCCTTCATTCGTGCGGAGGAGGTGGCAGCAACATCAAGGAAGAAGGAGATTGTCCCAGATTAGTTCTGTGGCGGCGCAGGCGGAAACCAGGAAGTGCGATCAGCGATTCCGTTCCATCCGGTTTCCGGAGCCGATCGACGGGAGCGTCCGTTGGGCCGTTGGGCCAGCACCAAGCGATTTCCTGCACGACAGATCTGATCGAGGTTGATCGTGGTGTATCGTCTCGTCACAAATAAAAAAAGACATCTGATTTTTGACAAATCGACTTGTTTAATTTTGACCAACTTATTATCAAAAATTATACGCATATGTGACATTAGATTACTATATTATGAAACTACATTTTAAGGTGGATCTAGTGATACTAACCTAGTGTCATAAATGCTACTACTTTTTTCTAAAAAGGTGCAATAAACGTAATAAACGATCATCCCAGATGACACTTATTCGTGACGGACGGATCGACGTACGAAGTCTGTCACGACGAGAAGCAGCACGTGGGCGGCAGGAGAAAAGACGCGAAAGACTCCAGAAGATACACGATACACGTTGTTTTATCACGCGAGGAATCTCCCAGGCGATGTGCTGAATGGTTTCTTTTGGCTAATTAGGATTCGTGACGTACAACTCAGGAAGCTGTGCAGATTTAAGAAAAGTAAAGAGCGTACAGAATTTTTTTTTCCCGGAGAAGCACCAGAATATTCAGTCTGTTTGGAATAGTTTGGCCCAAAATCTCAGATTTATTTTCCAAGAAGCTGCATCAATATTTCTTCTTCGTGAAACAGTTTATAGACACTTGTTTTCAGTCAGGTGCATACCCAAGTGTATTCAGCGTATTTGGATCCATGGCGTACAAGAGTTTGTTCTGTTTGTTTTGGGTGATATGCATGGTGCGCTTCAGTTGTATTTGGAAGGATACTTGTGTCTTCAATCAGATTGATGGCGTCGAACACCAAATGGCGCCAAAGACAAGTCAAGTTAGTCGAGAGGGAGGATGAGGTGTGGAAGACTGACGAGACTTGAGGATGAAGTTCGGTGATGTTCTTATCTGACGTCACCTTTTCCAGAAGACCCTCACGCGTTGGGGACAACGCTTCTTGAAGAAGGGGAGAGATGATATGGATATCCGGGCCTGGTACTCTAGGACAGCCATTGATATGATATTTGGGTCTAAGGTTGTACCAGTAGTTTATTATAATCTTGTTATTAGGAGATAATAATGTAGCCAGGTCATGCTGTGGGCCATCTAGGGTTTTAATAGAGTCTGTTTGACTTGGGCCTGTCCAAGTCGAACTAGGTTAGGCCCAATAAGGGGGCCGGCCGGCCACCTCTCCCTCTCATATAAGGAGATGGCACGGCTAGGGTTTAGGGTAGACTAGATTGAAATCAGATTATGTAGAACTTTGAGTTCATACTATCACCGTCCCTATGGGATCGGCGTGCGTGACGGCGTCTAGGACGTTCGTCCGGTTATCCAATAAAGATGTGAGTGTTCTTGAGTCTGTCAAGGGTAATCATATGTGCTTGAGTATCCTCGAATCTGTCGAGGGAGTTCAAGATCTATCGGTCCTATGGATCAACAAGGTGCATCGTGAAAGATCGGGAAAACCAGTCCTCATCATCCTCCTCGTAATCATAGATGACAATACGTCGGCGGCGGCGGCTCTGCCCTTCTCATAGCCTGATGCCCCGTTTTCTAAGGTCTTGTGCTTTGCCACGGAGGCTTTTCCAAATACACGCAATCTCGTCAAATCTTTCGACAGGAAACTCTGGACAACGCAATGCGAACAGGTTCACGCAGAGAGGACTCCTGCTTATTCTTGGCGTATACGGCCTCCTGCTTCTTCTTGGCGCGTTGTTGCTTCTTGAGGAGAGACTCGAGGGACTGCTCCACCACCATATGCTCTTGGATTTTCTCCTCCATCAACTCCAGGTCATTCGACACGTCCTTGTACTCCTCGTCCAAGGAGGGCCAGTTGGAGTATGAGAGGAGGAGCCACCATCTTGGTCAAGCAGTGCGAGGGGGTGCTCAACCTCCCCAAACAGAGATTCCTGCTCAACATGGTGTGGCGCTAGTTCAACACGCGGCGGCGCCAACGGCGGGGACTACCACACACATGAGAGGCGAACGGTCTTCTTAGTGTGCATATCAAACCTAGTGTGTCTGCAAGAGTGTTGCTGGGAGCCAAGAAGGCGCGGTGGCACGAAACTTTATATAGATGTAGGAGGCACGACCGATAAAGCTGCGGCCGTGCCAACACGTTGAATTCTGGAGGAGGCCAAGATGTGTTACACGCATCAAAAAAAGGGAGGCCAGATGGCAAATAATTTTAATTTATTGACATTTGGGATTGGGAGAGGAAAAGAACGTGTGAAACAAAGGGAGCTTCACAAATAATATACACACGATTCCATCTCAAAACAAAAATTACACAAGATCTTGTTTATGGAAACATTTTGCGATGATACGCGCAAACAGTTCCTTCGGACATGCGCCTATGCAAAGATTTTGTTAAGATCCATAAAACATTCCCGTCTGGGTTTTACCTGTTCAAGGGACTACCTCGACCGTTGTCCCGCACCACACACGGAAAAGACCTTCCGCGTGCTTGGGGCTTTAAAAGGCCTGATTTGTACAAGTAAATTGTTTGCCTATTTTATTGTTTTTTTTCTGAAATGAGAAAGTACCAGCTTTTGCATCAATCGATGCATATAGATGTTATTCAATAAAGTACTCTCAAAAGCATAAGCATACATAAGAAACCCAAACCACCACTCAATGCTTACAATGGGAAAAGAAACACGTCATTGGGGCTTTATGCCCTAAAACAGAAAGGACACCCCTCACCAACACTCACCACCTAATTGGGTGCAAACACATCGCAGCATCCAGTCTCGCAGACAATCCGTACTAATGCCCAGCTCGCTATCACCACCATCAACCGTTGGTCCGTCTTTAGGGTAGATATCAGCAAAGCCCTTATCTGTCGATGCCGCCATGGCGCCAGATATCGCCTCCACCCTGCGCTAGGATACCACAAGGGTAGGATACAAAAGTTTACTCTCACAGCATAATAGCACTCAAACGCTTTGCCCCGCGGCCACCCAAAGAAAAGCATTTTGCTTAATGCCTGCAAGGACAATAGCGGGCATTGAAGCGAAGTTCTTGAAGACCCGAACATTCTTCTCATTCCAAATTTCCAAGCCACGAGTAAAAGCAAAGTAGAGAGTCATTTTCGCTTCGTCCCCCAACTCACGACAAGAGAGCACCACCTGACCTTGACTCATGCAAAATTGCTCCAAAGGGTGAAGTAGGCCGAGCCACTCCTTGATATCCTTCCAAACTCAGGATAGAATATCGATATTTGAAGCTTGCAAAGTAGGCACAGACTATTTTTGCGGAAAACTGACACACACTAGGCATTTTACGAACATTTCCGTCCTGTTTACGATGCCGCATGCAAGAGACTCTGTAACTTCTATTCGGGAACAAACGGGGCTCATTTCTACGAAATAACACCGATCAGGACAAATAACAAGACAGCAGACGAAAAGGAGTTTATAGAAAGAATAAAAGAATTGCTTCATACAATCACATGATTTTGTGCTGGTGTGCTTTCGTGCGTGTATCAAGCAGCGTACTCCGTTCGATCTTTCGAAGAGGACAAGCCAGGAGGATACGGATACCGTGGCGACGGTAGCTTTCGAGACGCGTACGACAAGTCGGAAAAAAGGCGACGTGGAAAATTGCTTGGAATTTGCTCGGTTTCCGCGTGTGCTACCTTCGCTGCATGCAGCTTACGCGCAAGTACTGCTTAGCTGACTCTTGTCTATTTAATCCTGATGTTGATCCGTGTGATGCTTTGTGGGCTGTGGCGACGGCGGAAAGAACGAAGGGGACAAACACCGGCCCCGGTCGAGGTAGAATCTCGTGTTGGGGTCCCGAGAATGCGCTGGAAACCCGAAGGGAGCACTCGGGGATGCAGCACTCGGGGATGCGGTGGTACGAAGCAGCTAGGGCAGCTGGGAACAAACACTGGCCATGTTGATTGATCGGGTTCCATCTAATTCTAATGCTGCCACAGATGGGTATTCCATTTCATGCCTTCCACTACAAATATGGGCGTGCGAAGTGTTAGAGATATATTTTGTATATGTATATTAGGTAGTCTAGGATTTGTAATCTCTACCTACCATATCTCTAGGAGAGCTATCTTGCTTCTCAAGTCTGTCCATTATATACTTTCGCCGTGAGGCGCAATACAATATCAATCGTATTCGCCAAACCTCTCTCTATCGTTCTACATGGTATCGGAGCGGCACGCTCCTTGACCTAGCCGCCGCCCAAGCTTCCGCGCCGCGCCGCCCCCGGGGAGGTCGATCTCCATGATCTACTCCGGGGGCCGCGCAACCCGTATGAGGGTTCGTCCGCCGATCCGTTGATCCGCTGCCCTCGAGTCCTTTTTTTTTTCCAATCCGTAGATTGGTTTTCTTTTTGCTCCGCCGGTCGCTCGACCGGCGTTTTCTTTTTGGTTTACCGATCATTGATCGGATTGAGTCGCCCATCGCCGTCGTCCTCTTGCGCCTCTACTCCGACAACGGCATCGACCTGCACCGGCCATCAACCGCACGGCACAGCCGCACGCGCCGCACACGGGGCGCCCCTACGTGCATCGCAGCAGGCTGTTCTTGCTCGCGCGGTCTCCATCGCCTGTCCGTCTTCGTCGCCATCGACCGGGACTTCATCGACAACGCCGCCATCGACTCCGATCTGCGCGTCGTCCACGCCATGGCGCATATCGTGCCGCCGTCGGTCTGATCAACCGACCCCGCGCACGTCAACGCCAAGCACGTCCCCGAGCACGCGCCTACCACCGATCGAGCATCGGGTTGCCGCTGCGTCGCCCCTTCGGGTCGCAGCGCCGCCGCCTTTGGTCCACGCTGCTAGCCAACGACGCGCCTTCTGAGGCGCGTACGTCGCTGGTGGCGTCCCGCCGCTGCACCGACTCGCGCCCTGCAGCTACGCCGGCCCCTCAGGCCGTGGCGTCGCCGCACGCGGTCACCTTCGCCGTCCCCCGCGCATCGACGTCCGAGGCCACCACAGCGCCGCCCCTTCGGCGCGGGTCGCCTCCGTCTCGCGCATGGTCTTCGTCACGCCGCTGGCCTACTTCGTGTACCGCCGCCGCGCCCCCACCCCAGGTCGCCGCTGGGCTCGCCAACCTCTTCAGGTCGCGCTGGGCTCGCCGACCACCGCAACGCCCGTCTAGGCGTCCAGCATGACCACCCCTGGTCACCGCTGGGTTAGCCGCCTTCTACGTCTCCAACTGTCTCGACTTCGTCGCCCGTGTCATCGCCTCGTCCCCGTCTACACCACCTGCTACTCTACTCTGAGAACCGCGGGCAGCGTCGGCATCTCTCCGTCGATCTGCGACCGCGACGCTTCCGGAGGCCTCCTCTGCTAGTCCCTCTGACATGGCGACAAGTTCATGATGGTCCCTGCCCCTCGCATGCCCGGTACTGGCAACACCGGAAGTGCCTTCGTCCCCGACACGTTCCCGAGTCTGGCAAACTCGCGCCGGACGTCTCGTCTTCATCGGCTTCGACAACGTCTTCTTCGGCATCGCCTCTACGACTGCCTCGACCGCGTCACCGCCGAGTTCTTCTATGCGTACTCGGTTCTGGCAAAACCAGAGTATGCCTTCGTCCCCGACGTGCGCCTGGTTCTGGCAAAACTATGGTTGCACTTCGCCCTCGACGGCTCAGACTGCATCGACTTCGGCATCGACAACCTCCACGACTGCCTCGACGCGTCTCCGTCACTCTCCTCGCGCACTATGCGCTTGCGGCTTCATGTGCGGCTACCTCGACACCGGCACCCGACCACGACATCGACCACGGCATCCCCTCGCGCGGCTACCCCGACCAAGGTTGCAGCACCCACGCTCTCGGCTACCTCGACATCGGCACAAAGGGCTACCACCTCGCCTGCGCCTCACCAGCTTCCTCACAGTCCAAGCATCCGCGACGCAACTCCGTCCACGACGCTCCCGCTGGTGACTGCGGGGGAGTGTCACCCGTTGGTTCCTACCTTCGGCTTCTCTCCAGTCTGACCGTCCGCGACGCTACTGTTGTTCACGTCACTACCGCTACGACTGCGGGGGAGTGTTAGAGATATATTTGGTATATGTATATTAGGTAGTGGATTTGTAATCTCTACCTCTGTATCTACGGGAGAGGCTATCTTAGCTCCAAGTCTGTCTCATATATCTTTACGCCCGTGAAGCGCAATCTGATATCCATCGTATTAAAACAAACTCTCCTCGTTTACATGAAGGTACTTATTTCATATGTAAATATGTCTAGAACATGTAAGTCAACTTTCATATTTTATATTTTTTCAGGTAAATTTTTATAGATACTAATTCTCTCTCCACTGCTCCGCATTCATCTCTCACGCAGTCACCGAAGAATGGTAATCAGAATAAGGGAACTTGATGAGAAATTGGGATGAATTTTCGCCTGTACTGAACTAACACTAGCTTTCAGGCTTCACATGATAAATTGTTCTGTTAGCAGTTACTCTCTTGTATATTTATTTCAGCAGCAGTGCAAAATTTCCAGATCTGAGAGTGAAAGCTATGGGTTCCCATCGCAGAGTCGAGGCACGTGGCTGTCAAGCAACAACCGCTTCCTGGGGATGACCGGGTGGCAATGTATCAGGATCGCGAAACCAGGGGCAAGCCGGCACAACTCGCTATCGGTAGTACGAGGTCAATAGGGAAAGCAGAACAGAGGAGACTGTAGTCACTATCAACTCCTCGAATGAATACACACCGGTTAGAGCATCTCCAGTCGTGTTCCCCGAAGCTTTTCTCAAACGACGTCGGATCGAGCGTTTGGGAGACGTGTTTTTATGCGTGTCGCGTTTGGGAGACGTCGTTCCCTAAACGCCGCCCCCAAACATTCTAAAACATTAAAATACTCTTTTTTTGCATTTTTATTTCAATAGAGAGAAGAAATATTTAATGACCAATACATAGTTTGGAACATGGTTTCCACAAACTAATACATAGTTTCAACCATGGTTGACACAAATTAAAATATTGGAAAATGAGGAAACCTAACTAGTGTTGGCATCGCAGATTTCGTATGTTCGCTGCCAAGAAAGAACACTCTCAGGCCAGTCACCCAAACTGGAAAATTCAGCTGGTGATGATAGCTCTGTTGGTCCTTTCGAGGAAGAACATCCAAAAACATGCGTGCCTATTTTCGCTGCGAAGAAACAAAACTTAGTCGTCCTCGTCGTCAGTGTCGCCGTGGTAGTGCCGGCGGCAGCGCGTCTCGTCGAACACCTTGATGCTCATATCCCCCTCGCCAAGGTAGGAGAATGTGAGCATGCAGCCGGCTTCGAGGTCGTGGTAGCGCGCGAACTTCTCCCAGCCGGTGCGGAGGTACATCTTGCCGCGCCCGTCGAAGAGCACCTCCACCGGCCACATGCAGCAGTCGCAGGCAGCCTCCCGCAGATGCAGCGAGGCCGGCTCGTTGCCGGCGACGAAGTCGGCGAACTTGTGCGGCAACCTATGGATGGCGAGTGGGTCGCCCTTGAGGACGACGACGAACTCAAACGTCACCTCCTGCTCCTCCTCCTGCAGGTTCGACGACGAAGACGACGACGTCGCAGGCAATGGCGAGCGTGCAGCTCTGCCGCGGCCGCGACCTCAGCCTCTTCCTCTACCAGCCATGGCGTCGACTCTTGAGATGGTGGCGGCTAGGGTTTGGGAGAGAGACGCTAGGGTTTATGTGTGAGAGACGATGAGAGAGCGCCCCTTTTTATAGGCCGGAGGGAGGCGGGGGAGCGGTGTCGCTCATTAGCGCCGGCACGCAGAGCTAGGCGCGACGAGACGCTTTGCTGTGCCTCTGCGGGAACTGCACCGTCGCTGCGCGCCAATAACTTCCATCGCGAGGTAGGCGACGGTTAGGTTAAACTTCAATGTGCCGTTGACGCGTCGGTCCTTCCACTCGTCGCCTCGCTTTCGTTGTCCGGCGTGCCCGGAGCGTCTCATGTGCGAGGGGACAGCTCGGGCGCCGGACACCGTATTGGGCCGCGCCGGACAAAAAGAGGCTTTAGGGCACACGACTGGGAATGATTTTTGGTCCGGCGCGCCTCAAATCCTTTTGGAGAACGCTTTGGAAATTGGGAGACAGCGGGTGGAGATGGTCTTAGTTTCACGAAAACAGATCAAGATAGTAGAGACCAGAAAAGCACCCTCCACTTATTCCAAACTTCCACAGATCTTTCTAGTTAACTTTTTTTGGTAGTACAAAGGGTTTATTAACTGAAGACAAAGTTCACAAAAGGAACCCGGGGTTCTTTGAGCAAGTTCAGAGAGACAACAAGAAGACATATGACGTGCACCTCTACAAAGGCCAAGGGGCATCAAAATCTGATCTCTAATGGTAGCACGTTTGGCATGAGCAATTTTGTTAACGGGCCTAGGAAGATTGCTCTGTCGGTGAGAAAAAGATATAGTGACTTGCCAGCTTTTAGTGCATGCTAAATACCTATTTTGCCAACAAAACAAAAGCCTCGAGTATGGGGGTTAAGCAAAAAGAGCACATTGATTCATCTGTAAGATATGTTCCTGAGTTTTAGTTATAAATTTATTTATTTTGACGAAAGGCACATGACTGGCATGCTTTAGGATTTATTTTACGGCACAGGGAATTTTCATCCCCGGTTCCATCGCATCAATAAACCTTGGCTGGAAAGGTCTGAGATACACTCCAACTCTGGGATTAATAAAGCCAATTGAATGAGTATAATGAATAAAAAATTGACAAGTAGCATAATAAAACATTGGTACTCCATCGTGTAAAAACGGAAACCGCAAGTGTTTCGAGCTACACGCAGCTTGTTTTTTGAAAAATTTGAAAACAACATTTTAAAGCTTCAAAAAATTCTAAAATTAAATCTACATGTAGATAATACTGTGATCTACAAACGTGGAAAATTTGGACTGGAAATACCTTATATTCGAACTGTGCAAAATGACAAATTCTGATATCAATATTAGTGAACACTGTCAGATTTCAAAATCTTAAAATCTGTCAGATTTTGTCATTTTTCTACAGCCCAGAATATGAGGTATCTCGAGTTTATATTTTACAGATTGGTAGGTCCCATCATTGTCTACATCCAGATTTTTTTAAAACTTTTAAATCTCATTTTCAAATTTTAGAAAAAAAGAAGCTACATGTGGCTCGGGCTAAAAAAATTCACTCTCGTCGTAAAAACATCCAATCTACAACAGATATCTGTCGGTCTGCATACCATAGCTGACAGTTATAAACAAGAGGTGGAATATAGTGGCCAAGAAACTGGGAGAAATTAGTCAGTCCAGTATAACCCTGAAATAAATAGGATACGGAGCTGTTACGCTGAGCATTAGCTAACAAACTAATACTACAAGTTATGTGAATAGCACTTCATATGAACAGTCCACTTACCAGGGATGCAGCGAGTATCGATCCAAGTATCAAACCCAAACAACGCAGCACTCGTTTTGCCATATGTATGCCTCGGCCTTCAACCTCAACATACTCCTGCGGTAAACATTACAAGCATCTACTTTTCAGAACACCAAAGTCTTCACTTAGTTAACCTTGCGCAGGATTATTATTCTCTTCAGAAACATTGCATGATTTTGAACCAATATATATCGTAGGAGCAAACTGAAAACAAGGATGTACTAATAGTATGAAATACTTCACAATCAAAAGGGATAAAAAGGGTGTTATTTGCTCTATCTAGACATCATAAGTTAGACTTCTTCCATGGAGCTGAACTGTAAAGCTAGAAAACTAATGACCAAGTAACCTGAAATCTTTCTTTATATAAACACAAATGCCACACAAATGCCTCTTTGTAACTTTGTTTTGTTGATCAAAAGTAAATATAAATTTTAGTAAGTATTTCCCATCTTTATAATCAAGAGAAGTGCAAAATTATCCTACTTAATTCCCATGTTTCAACAGTGTTTTTTTTCTTATCATACTTACACTACCATAAACTGGAACAAACACATGAACCAGTAGAGCATTATGTTAAGCATTTGTACAGTACAAAATCGGAAGTAAGATATGACAAGGGAAGCAACCACGCACAAAGATCCTTACATTGTATGCAGGAGTTATTGCTGGCTCAGTGGAGTTCAGTTTCTCAAGCATACGACAGAAATAGGCAAAACACAGAAACTGCAAGGGTTTCCAGTCTGCGTGACCCATGGTCAACATACACAAGGTCTGCAATAAAAAAAACATGCAAACAAACAGAATAAACATTTTGCCTAAAAAACAGAATACAAATATACATATTTTCCCCATTGGCTGTTTGCATGAATATCATTGAGCGCAACAAAAGACAGATGTCTATACTGAATTTCTTGATCGCAGAGAAATTCCAAAAGGTGCAATGCATAGATCATTTCTGCAACAGCTAAATTATTTGAAAGTAATGCTAATATATGGAAAATTTTCTATTCAGTATTATAGTTAAACTTTTGCCTGAGCACAACAGAGCAAGGTAGCATTGTAGTTGCAACATAGATACGTGAACTTTAGTTTGACTAAAATTCATAGTTAGTAATATCTAACTGTTGGACCCATTTTATATTTTATTTAACGAACCGTTTTTTTCCAGGGCTCTCGAGAGGGGCGATCCAGAAAGCGATCTAGCGACCCTCGGCCGCCGGCACCGTCGCCGCTGGTTCCCCTGCCCTCCGCTGGCTGCTGCGGCCTGCGGCGGCTGGGGGAACCTCGAACCAGATGACCGGTTTCCGTAGGGTGTTTGAGTTCTTCGCCTCCGATGTAGGGGCATCGGTGGCGACGAGAATAAATATCCTTCAGCCCGCCCCAAATCGGGGTTCTTTCGTGGAGCGTGGATGGGTTGGAGTTTGGAGTCAACCGTCGGGCATTAGGTCTGGCGTGTTAAAGTTGTGTCTACGGTGGCGGCGCTTAGTGGACGGGATGATGTCGCAGCGTATTGGTGTCCTCAAGTTCTGCCTCCACCTGATGAAGCTCAGCCAGGTATGGCTTCGTTGGGGAACTTGCGAGTTTGGTGTCACCCATCTCCGTCTGGCCGGAGCTGAGATTATCTCAGTACTATGGACCCATTTTGCAGGGAAAAAATCCTTACGGATGTTGGTGATATTGCCATATTAATGCGGAGGTCCATTGTGGTGGATCTTGAGTATCTGGAACATGACAAACAGTTTCATAAGATATCAAAAGCATTAACCGATGCAGGTGCAATGGTATTTAGAACGAAGTAATGAACACATGCACAAGAACTTCAACATTTAAAAGGTGCGAATAATCAACATTATATCCGACGGGATAGTTAAAATAAGGGTTTTTGTACAAAATAAATGCAAAAAACCGCAAAAGTCAAGTAGGCCCTAAGGAGTTAACTCAAAGGAGGATGTTCATGTTCATGCTTTAAGAAAGGAAGAAAGCCATCGATGGTTCATATGGGTGTATTGTTGCATATCAACATATACAAAAAAAATGCTGAACAAACATACATATTGGTTGCAATGTAAAATGACTATAGCTTGGTCCCCAGGGAACTACTGGTTGATTATCAGCATATTTGATGTCCTTCAACACCTAACATCCAGAGGGAGTGAAAACATCAGAATAAATGATTCACATGAGATCAAGGTTTTTTTCTCGGTCAGGGTTTTTTACCGGAAGGGACCAGAATAACCGGAAATCTCGGTGTTTTACCATCCGAGTTATATCAAATAATATTATTACAACGAGTAATGAGTAATGGTCACAAAACGCAGTGGTTAAAGTTCTGCCTCTATGCCGATCCCCCTGCAGGTTCAAACCCTCAACTACACAGTCCGTCTTTTTTTCCCCGAACAAACTAAAATAGTATAAAAATTACTCGCGAGCAGCAGAGAATTAAAAGCCACGACCAATCAAGAGAAACCAGAAAACCTTGCCAATGCAGCAACGGGGGCTGTATTTTAATCATAGCATAAGTAGTCTATTTGACCCAATCCTGAAGTTTAAATTCAAATTGTTCCGAATATTTTTGAACGGTAGAACCATTTCTACCGAGAAAAAAAAACATCTGGATGAGACTCCTCCCAAGGTTACCCAAAGATTTTGATGGCGGCAGCCTAAGTAAAAGCTTAGCATCCAACACATGTTTCCGTGAAGCCCAATAAAAGTGGAATTGTAGCACAAGATAATTGACTCAACAAAGAAACACACCTGAAGTAACCAACTACAGACCCCATAGTAAAGAATAGCTTGCTTAACTTTGTATATTTATACCTATAAGTTACAGGCTTACAGCCCAGCGTCAACTGATCCAGATTCCCGGCATACAGAGGACTGGTGGTCAGGACTAACCTGAACTGATCCATTCACCACGCCTTTCTTCCGGTTCTGCAGCTGCTCCATAATCACCGCATCATAGGCCCTCCCTAACTGAAACCCAAAGAAATTTCATCTTTCATCGATGCACTAGCACCACCAGTCCACCATTGCAAAAGAAACAAATTCAGAGTCCCAATAATCCAAATCCACGTACCTTCAACAACTACTCCGTATCACCGCTGATCTCAGTGTCCTTTCGGCGTCGCTTGTAGGCCATCTTCACCTGGTCGAACCCATCAAGAGTACCGATGCCTAAAATCTGATCAAACCATCCGTTACAACATGACCGATGAACACTTTGGAGGAGAGCGGGATAAAGGTGGCCACCGCCGCCGCCTTCATCGCTGCCACTGGGACTTTTGACGGTGGCTGGCTGCAAAATGTGACTAGAAAGAGGGCTTTAGCGGTGGAGGCGGAGGCGACGGGGTGCTCGCGAAGCCATGGGATGTTGGCGGTGAGCTCTATCTGGGGCGTTCGGCAAGATTCAGTGGGCCAACCAGGGTAATGCCTGTATGTTCTAGGTTGGGCTTATGGGCTGCTTGGCATGTGAATGATTTTGCCAATATGTGTGATAGGTCTTATTAGGCCCATCTAGCAATTAGCATTATGTCATTTCATTTCAATTTCTTATTTTCGTGTGTCAAAAGATTGGTTCATTTTTAAAAAACCAGCT
This sequence comes from Lolium multiflorum, assembly GCA_030979885.1. NCBI lineage: Eukaryota > Viridiplantae > Streptophyta > Magnoliopsida > Poales > Poaceae > Lolium > Lolium multiflorum. The sequence goes on from CM061747.1 coordinate 106,635,120, forward strand.
GAATGTCCATGCTTTGCCACGGAATAAAAAAATGTATGAGCACACCAATCAAACAATTTTCCTAACTTCAAAAAAGATATCAACCATGATGGCATGTGATTTCTTTTCATATAGCCACATATACCAAGCCTCCATTATCTAAATATATGCCAATTCTTACACTCTTTGAGTTTACAAGTGCCCCATATATAATTAAATCCCTCTTAACTTCTTAAAACATGTAGCACCTTGTCAAGGTGCAATGAGCTAAACATGTTTATGGTATTTCCTTCATGACTGGACAAATCTTTAGTTTCTTCATGGTCTCCGGTTGAAAGAAAAATTAGATACCCACTTTAAATCTTGCATCACCAATTCAATAAACAAAAATGTTCTCATGTTCGGATGAGCAAGTATGACTTCCGCAAGGGAAATAAGAGAAAAACAACTTACAACATCTCCGCCTATCCGGTGCTAAAATCTGGGTCACGGTTAGTTTAGGATTAAAGGTAAAAATGAATATTAGCTAGAAAAGTAGAATTAAAGGGGTGTAACCACCGTAGATGAATTGAGCTTCATCGGAAAATAGTTATAGTAGCATACTAGCATGTGTGCAACTTGCCAGCTTCAACATCCAATCCGCATACCAACTAATATAAATTAAAATAAACATACAATCAATTAGAATTGATAGCAGATCATTCCGGAGATCCTTTCTTTACCTATCATAAAGAACACAACTTGCTTTATTTAAGAATACTAGTATAAATGCCCGTGCTTTGCCACGGGTTCTCAAATTTTATTTTTCAAAGCACATATTAGTTAGAACTCACTATAAAAATTTAAAACAAATCAGGAATATCATAATGTACTAAAACATGATAATACCGAACATAGTAACAAAACAGCATTGTTATACATCTGCGTGATTTAAAGTTCTAGATTTTCTTGCTACTCTTCTGCGGTAAATCTCACACCTAGATTCAGAATCGGTATCTTCCTAGATTTAGAATCACTCTACTTAGATTTCGATCGCCCTCCACCTCCGCCTGTGACTCCACCTCGCGCCCAGGCCTCCACGATCCCTCACCCAGGGGGAGCACTGAAAAGGACTCCCCACGTTGTCGCTGCTTCTCGCCCTCCCCAGGTCCCCAGTGCTCTTCATGGCTTCCACACCTGGGAGCTGCTTCTCCTCCTCCCCAGGTCGTCGCTACCCTCAATCCCTTGGTCCCCTCGATCCCTAGTCGCCAGGATCTCCAGCACGCACAACTTCGCTCGATCCTCTTGCTCGCTGCCCAGGAGCACCTAGGAGCTGCTTCTCAATCTTCTTCATCGCTTCCCATCACGCGAGTGTCCCCTTGATCTCCAGCGCACAGCTCCGCTCCTGGGCGCCGACAATTTTTTGCTGCTCACCTCCGCAATGTTCGTCTCCGGCTCTAGCCAAACAACCCTGCAACATCACTGAAAAAACAAGATAAGTGACCTGACATCTACCGAGTACACCATGGCAGCATTTATGTTCGACCACAATGTTTTTTGCAAAGCAGTTAGACCTATTTTGCAACATATGTTTAGTACAAAGGCGGCCACAATTTTATCATAATAATATGAGTCTAATTTGAAGATCTCGTCGAGATAAAGTGGATGGCAAAGACTGATCACATTCATGCTTATAGAGATAAAACATTTTACTTCTTAATTCATGCTTAGAGAGGTAACACATTTTACTTTTTGAATTAAAAGATTTCTGATAATGTGAGCGTTGTTGTCATCAGATGCTAACATACATGTAACAATGTCATTTTAAGCTTATTTTCCGACCCTAAAATTGTATGCATATGCCTGGTGATGGTTTGAGTACTCTTTGTGTCTACCTGGCAATGGTTTGAGTACTCTTCGTGCCTACCTGGAGATGGTTTCTTCGCCCAGAGTGCCGAGATGGAGGCGTCGGCCTTGCTCATCGTACAGTATGAGCCCGCTGAACCGCGGCAGCTCACACCGCATCCCCATCAGTATCCTCCTCTGCCACACCGGCCGCCCGGGCGTCATCGCTGTCGTCGACGTCCCAAACCGCTCACGCCTCATGGGCTTCACGGCCCCTGATGCTTGTGTCTTCTGTATCAAACAATGCATTCAGTTTCTCCAACGATTCCATCTGGAGTACATACAGTACAAGGTTAATTATGTGCTCAACGAAGAGCATAGCAAAGCCAAAAAAAAATTGAGAGAAAATAGCATAGCATATCAATTCAACCAAATAACCAAGGGAATTCAAGCGATTGCATTGCTTGCAGAACTGAGTAGATGCATAGGTCAGTTCTGTGGCAATAGCATACCAAGTATTGATGTAGTATATGCGGTATTGCAAACATGTATTTCAATACTGGGTCATATGAACATCAGAAAATGTCACATCATTAAACATTAATGAGCAAGGCACAATTACCTGTTAGCCATTGGAATTTTCATCATGTGTTACTCCTCTGCCCACCCATCGTCGACATGCAATTTGGACAATACATCAACCCACTTCTCATTGACAGGATTAAACTGGATGTACGTCACTGAAATTCCAAGCAATAAAAGAAAGTTAAGAATAATGTTGGCAGAGAGAGTAAATAATACTGGAGCATAAATCTTACCGTAGACATGCACATGGATAATTTGGTGCGGCAATGGCCATATCATTTTGAGGAAGCCACCAGGTAGACAGATGGTTCTAAAACAGCAGCCAGACGAAAATCAGTTCCAGGGAAACTGAGTTCCATGAAAAGGAGTATAAAATCTACCTGGAGTATTCGCCAAAACATGATCATGGTAAAAATACACAAATTTACCACATGATGCAAACATTTTCAATCTTTTCCCTGGTTATTCTTTTGATTGTCTTTATTAAAAATTGCATGGATAAAAGTTAGCTGACTATAGCATTTATCTTTAACAGGGTTGCTACAAAATTGGTAGGGTTCAGACAAATTCAGAAAACTAATTTTGCAAAATTATGACTCGGTACTGCATATAAAGCCATCCTTAAACAAGAGTTCTAACATCCTTCAGTCCTTGGTAGGGTTCAGGCAAATTCAGAAAACTAATTTTGCAAAATTATGACTCGGGTAATGCACATAAAGCCATCCTTAAACAAGAGTTCTAACATCCTGCAGTCAACTTAAACAAGAGTTTCAGTTAGGAGTGGAGTACATTGCATTTTAAACTCTTCAAACAATACAGTGATTTTGAAAATTGACTGCGAGCCTATCATCGATCCTTTGGTATCAGCATAGATGCTATAATAGGAGAGACACTACAGAGCATAAATTCAGGTTTAGATGAACAGTTGAATGATTCCAGCACGTAAAGTGAAAATCTGTACAGAGCTATATTCAAGTTTCAAAATATTATTACTCCAAAGTGGTAGTTCTACTTATATATGGAAAATTAATTAACTGAACATATTCATACTGCTTTTATTTGCATGCTGGACTATGTGAATGGAAAAACTGCAGGATTCACCTATATCCATTTATTTGTTACTTTGAAGACACAAATGCATAAATAATTCAGAAGCTATCCATTAACATCTTATTTCATTCAACTCGTGAAATTAGAGATACATCGTCACTAATTTCCAAGAAAAATATCATGGCCAAGAGCATAAACACACAAGCACCACAATACATATTCATATTACTTCCAACTGATATCATTTATCCATGATTCTAATCACGTTTTTTCGCATCATAGGGAAGATTCAAAATAGGAAGCATATAGGCCAAAATATGATGAGGAATGCATCTAGGGCGATAGCAAGACTCACTTGAGAATGAATCTTTTTAGACACACATAAATTCAATAGTTTTGTTTGAAAGTGAAATCACCTTCTAAGTTATTAGAAATATTCAGATTTCTTTTATGTACCTAAAATAGTTGGATCAAGCTCAACACTGAAGATAATATGCATCTTACCTTCCAGTGAAGTGTTTAAATCTGAAATGACGGGAATGCAGACATATGTTCTTATCCCTGCAAGGCATTGATATGTCTCCAACGTATCTATAATTTCTTATGTTCCATGCTAGTTTTATGACAATACCTACATGTTTTGTTCACACTTTATGATGTTTTGATGCATTTTCCGGCACTAACCTACTAACAAGATGCCGAAGCGCGTTCCTTTTGTGTTTTGGTTTCAGAAATCCTACAAAGGAAATATTCTCGGAATTGGATGAAATCAACGCCCAGGGTCTTATTTTTCCACGGAGCTTCCAGAAGACCGAAGAGCATACGAGGTGGGGCGACGAGGCGCCCAGACCAGAGGGCCGCGCGGCCAGGGTGGGAACCCTATTACCGAGAGCCACGATACGGAAAAAGTTCCAGAGACGCCGCCGCCGCCAATCCTATCTTGGGGGATTCAGGAGATCGCCTCCGGCACCCTGCCGGAGAGGGGAATCATCACCGGAGGGCTCTACATCACCATGCCCACCTCCGGACTGATACGTGAGTAGTTCATCCTTGGACTATGGGTCCATAGCAGTAGCTAGATGGTTGTCTTCTCCTCTTGTGCTATCATGTTTAGATCTTGTGAGCTTCCTAACATGATCAAGATCATCTATTTGTAATGCTACATGTTGTGTTTGGTGGGATCCGATGAATATGGAATACTATGTCAAGTTGATTATTGATCTATCATATATGTGTTGTTTATGTTCTTGCATGCTCTCCGTTGCTAGTAGAGGCTCTGGCCAAGTTGATACTTGTAACTCCAAGAGGGAGTATTTATGCTCGATAGTGGGTTCATGCCTCCATTGAATCTGGGACAGTGACAGAAAGTTCTAAGGTTGTGGATGTGCTATTGCCACTAGGGATAAAACATCGATGCTTTGTCTAAGGATATTTGTGTTGATTACATTACGCACCATACTTAATGCAATTGTCTGTTGTTTGCAACTTAATACTGGAAGGGGTGCGGATGCTAACCTGAAGGTGGACTTTTTAGGCATAGATGCATGCTGGATGGCGGTCTATGTTCTTTGTCGTAATGCCCTGATTAAATCTCATAGTGATCATCATGATATGTATATGAATCTTTATTTGTCAATTGCCCACCTGTAATTTGTTCACCCAGCATGCTATTTATCTTATTGGAGAGACACCACTAGTGAACTGTGGACCCCGGTCCATTCTTTTACATCTGAAATACAATCTACTGCAATCATTGTTCTTTGTTGTTCTTCACAAACAAACAATCATTCTCCACACCATACGTTTAATCCTTTGTTTTCAGCAAGCCGGTGAGATTGACAACCTCACTGTTAAGTTGGGGCAAAGTACTTTGATTGTGTTGTGCAGGTTCCACGTTGGCGCCGGAATCACTGGTGTTGCGCCGCACTACACTCCTCCACCAACAACCTTCACGTGGCCTTCATCTCCTACTGGTTCGATAACCTTGGTTTCTTACTGAGGGAAAACTTGCTGCGTACGCATCACACCTTCCTCTTGGGGTTCCCAACGGACGTGTGCTTCACGCGTTATCAAGCTCTTTTTCTGGCGCCGTTGCCGGGGAGATCAAGACACGCTGCAAGGGGAGTCTCTCACATCCAATCTCTTTACTTTGTTTATTGTCTTGCTTTACTTTATTTTATTTTCTGTCTTGTTTGCTTTATATCAAAAACACACAAAAATTAGTTGCTTTACTTTACTTTACTTTCTGTCTTGTTTACTTTCTCTATATTGAAAACACACAAAAATTAGTTACTTGCATTTACTTCATCAAGTTTATTTTTTTTATTTCATCATGCTTCATCCTAAGTTTACTTTGAAAGATATATCGGTAGGTAGTGGGTCTATCATTGGAAAAGATAATATAGAAGAATTTTTCACTCATGTTAGTAAGACTGAAGATTTTGAAGATAGATCCTTGGTAGAACTTGCTCCTGATTATGAAATTGCTACTGCCTCTTTAGTGCACATGTTGGAAGCTAGATTTGTTAATCTTAATCCAATAATGCAACATATGTTTCTTACACTCGGTGATATGGAAGAAGGAGAAAAGAAAGATTTTGTTCTAGAAACCCTTCTTAGAGAATTTGGTGATGTAGCTAGAGAAGCTAGGAAAGTCTTTATTCGATATAAGATGCTAGGCTTGTGTACCAATTTTGCAAATATCCTTGAAAGAAGGGAAAAAGATAGGCTAAGATACACTAATAAAGCCAATTGTGAGGGGGAGATTAAAATACCAATACCTTATAAACTCATAGGAATGCATGAGGCATTAGAAAAGAATTTTGATTGGATTGTTCCTGAAAATTTATTTGAGGAGGATAGTAAGCCTAAAGGTAATGAAAAAGGAGTTTCTTACATAAATAAGATACAATGCATAGTTGAGAAAACTCCAAACAATAATGTTGATGCTTCATCTCTTGATAATACTTGATTTGCACTTTCTGCGCCTAGCTGAAAGGCGTTAAAGAAAAGCACTTCTTGGGAGATAACCCATGGTTTTATTTTACTACTGTATTGTTGAGTCTTGGAAGTTGTTACTACTGTAGCAACCTCTCCTTGTCATGTTTTTGTGCCAAGTAAAGTCTCTATAGTAAGGTTGATACTAGATATGGATTTCTGTGCAGAAACATATATGCTGTCTGTCACAAATTCGCGTCCTTCCCTCTGTAGAAGAATCAAAAAAATCTGCCAATTTACGTGCGTGATCCTCAGATATGTACGCAACTTTCATTAGTTTTGAGTTTTTCCGTCTGAGCAAGTTAAGTGCCTCAGAAAAATTCGTCTTTACGGACTGACTACAAGAAAAGTTCTGATAGACAACGTCCCAAAATCGTCCACTAAGGGGTATTTTTCGTCGCCTATGGGCCTAACCCGACGATATGGGTTCTGTTGTCGAAACTGCGTCAGGCAAAGTCCAACGACGATTTTTCGGTCCGTCGCGCTTGGGCGCCCTTCCGCCACGGAAAATCGGACCGTTGCGGAAGTGTTTCGGAGCCCGTTGACTGCCGACGTCATGCAACCGACACGTGCGACGCCGTTCGCTTAACGGCGTTAACCGCGAAACCCCGTGGTAGATGGTAGGCCCACACGAGGCCTGCCACGTCTTAAGCGGGCCGGGCCAGATGACATAGTTTGACCGGTCAACTATATAGTGGGCTGGTCCATTAGTTACGTGGGCGGGCCTAACCTCTAATGTTGACTGGTCAAAACTTAAATGGGCCGGCCCATTTAACATGTGGGGTCCACCTTACGGCAATGGGGGCCCAAGAAGCAAGTGGGCGGGCCAAAAACACAGGTGGGTCCCACTATCCTGTTAAAAGGCCCATTTAGTGTGTGGGTCCACCGTATAGCAAGTGGCCGGGCCAAAAACACAGGTGGGTCCCACTTTCTAGTTCGGCCCAACAAGATAGTGGGCGGCCAAAAACACAGTGGGTCCCACCTTCCTGTTAAAGGGCCGACCCATTTAGTATGTGGGGTCCACCATATAGCAAGGGGGCCCACCAAGATAGTGGGCCGGGCAAAAACACGGTGGGTCCCACATTCCGTTAATGGGCCGGGCCATTTGGTATGTGGGGTCCACCATATAGAAAGTGGGTCGGCCCAACAAGATAGTGGGCCCAAAAACACAGGTGGGTCCCACCTTCCTATTAAAGGGCCGGCCCATTTACCATGTGGGACCACCATATAGCAAGTGGGCCGGCCCAACAAGATAGTGGGCGGGGCCAAAAGCACAGGTGGGCCCCACTTTCCTGTTAAAGGGCCGGCCCAAATAGTATGTGGGGTCCACCATATTGCAAGTGGGCCGGCCCAACAAGATAGTGGGCCGGGCCAAAAACACAGGTGGGTCCCACTTTCCTCTGAAGGGCCGGCCCGTTTAGTATGTGGGGTCCACCACAAAGCAAATGGGCTGGCCCAACTAATTAGTGGCCGGCCCAGTAGTGCGTGGGTCCACCTTAAAGCAAGTGGGCCAGCCCAATTAGAGTGTGGGGTCCACCGTAACTCAAATGGGCTGGCCCAAGAAGTAAGTGGGCCAGCCCGTTTAGTTGTTGTTTATATGCCGGCATAATATGCGCTTTAGGATTTTGCGGGCAGGCACATATGTGATTTTGCTTAATTGGGCCGTTTAAGGGATGGGAATTCGTGATTTAGATACTGAGAATATTTACGCAGCATTGATTTCTGTCGGATAGCCTCACTTACCACAAGCACCAAAGAAAAAATGCGCGAAAGAACTATAAAAACTAACTAAATATTACATCAGCTGCAAGGCATTGAAAAAATATTACAGAACCCAGAGAAATTGAATGGTAATTAAACCTAGCAATACAATGAAGCGATCCGGCAATCTTTTAAGTTGTCCATGCAGCACCTATATCTGAAACAAAGACATTACAAGTTAAGACAGCAACAATGGAAAGGCAAAGACACTACAATATTGTTTGCCAAAGAATTTGGAACTCATCATTTCGTCGTTATAACAAGATCATTGTAATGCGCACAATAAGCAAACAAAGAGTGCATGCCGCATACCAACAGCCAATATAACAGAGCATGTTAGAATGAAACAGCAGACTTACTACTGTCGAGTCCCATGCAAACCAACATGTTCAGGGAGTACAAAATTGGCATGAACAACATAGTAGCAGGCTATAAATTTTGTAACAACGACTGAGCAAGATGAAGTTATGATGGCTACATCTACAGAGCAGGGAATGTAAACCAAAAATAGAAGTTACGATGGCAAAAGCTAAAGAGGAGGGAATGTGAACCAACATGTGCCAAGTGCAATTACTTCATTTTGGCCGTGAACTAAATAATACTCCTGAACTTATAGTGAAGGGGATGCAAATCAAGATGTTTCGGGATATAAACTTGTAATGAGCAACACATAGAGGATAGTTAATGCTGGAGCTTAGGATGGACCAGATACAGAATATAGTGGGATCACCTGTGAACTTGTATAAGAGGGAATGCAAACCAATATGTTCAGCTTTCCATATGTGAGCGTCATGCCAAGTCAGAGAAACAAGTCAATAATGCAGCTTTTGAAGAACAAGATGGCACGCAAAATTATTATCTAGTAGTATGACAAGTTTATTTGTACTACAGGCTAGATAGCAGAGTGATAGCATGCCAAACTAAGTCCTTACTTTGTTAGCTTACAATGAACTAGATACAAAACAATGGCATCACCTGTAGTACAGGGAATGCAAGCCAACATGTTCATGGAGTAAAAAATTGGCACAAACAACATAGTAGCAGGCCATAATTTTTGTAACAACGACTGAGCAAGATAAAGTTATGATGGCTAGATCTACAGAGCAGGGAATGTAAACCAAATATAGAAGTTACGATGCCAAAAGCTATAGAGCAGGGAATGCGAACCAACATGTGCAATTACTTAAAATTGGCCATGAACTAAATAATAGCAGGATGTTACTATAATACCTATAATTTTTGTAACAACGACTGAGCAAGATAGAAGTTATGATGGCTACATCTACAGAGCAGGGAATGCAAACCAAAATGTTCAATCGCTTAAAGTTAGCAATGAAGTAGAAAATAGCAACGTGTTACGGTCATAGCTAGGAATGAACTAAAAGAGCTTCAGACAAACAAGAATCTGAACCCAGAACATGGCGCTAAAACAAGGGACTTACATTAGGAGAAGCACTCTGTGGGAGTCACAGCAGATCTTCCTGGGGTTGATAGATCCGGTGATGAAGTACGCTACATGTGCTACTTGGGGTTGGAGAGACGGCCATTACACTTCATGGTTACTCATCTCATCTGCAAAAACGTAACGGCGCGTCGTTAGCACAAACAGGTTCCCCAAAGATTAAACAAGAACTTGCAGGCAAGCAATAGAAAAGCGACAGTAGAAGAGTTTAGATCATGCACGCGCCGGTGAAGCAGATCCGGTTCATGCACAGCGGTGTCGGTGAGCAAGATCCGATGCGGTGGACGACGGATCCGGCGAAGCGGCTCCGGCGGGGTGGACGATACCGCAGCTGAAGCGACTGCGGTAGACTGCTGGATGAGCATATGGTTTCGAGGTTCGGCGGGATGATCCGGTCCGGTTGATGACGGCGTCGATGAAGCGGCTCCGGCAGGCAGCCGGATGACGAGGATCGCGAGGCCTCGGGTAGGCCAGGGAAGTCCGGCGGGGATGTTCCGGTGCGGTGGTCGTGGAGGTGGGAGAGAGGGACTTGGGAAGTTCCGGTGGGTGGTCTGAGGGAAATGAATTTTTTTGGGAGGGTTTCCGGGCTAGGGAGGTGGTGATCCAAAAAATGACGGGCAGACCCCCCCACCAACCGACTTTGCTGCCATCTCCACAGGGGTAGAATGGGAATTTGGAAGCGTGTGAAATTTTTGTATTTTGTGGGCGGGAAGTTTTGCCGCTATGAGATTTTGAATTTGGCCACCGTCCAAGTATAATGATAAAAAATTGTGAGACCGTACTAGTACCTCTGTTCAAGGCCGAGTGCAAAATCAAATCATCATCACGTTGAAAATTTGTTACCAACTTACCATGATCATGATCTACCTCTGAAAATGGGCGCATCCACTAAAACTTGCAAAGTATAATGATACAAATTTGTGAGACCGTACTAGTACTTATGTTCAAGGTCGAGTGCAACATCAAATCATCATTATATTGAAAATTGTGTTACCATGATCATGATATTTCTCTGAATTTGGCGCATCCGCTAAATCTCGCAAAGGATAATGATAAAAAAAGGTGAGATTGTACTAGTTCTTATGTTCAAGGCCGAGTACAAGATCAAATCATCATCACGTTGAAATTTGTTACAATGATCATGACATATCTCTAAAATTGGTGCATCCGCTAAATCTTGCACGTGGCGCATCTCGGTGCGGAGCAACAAGTCGGTGCTATCAAGGTTGAGGCGTCGGTAGCGTCATCGGGCTCTCATCTCTTGATAGATCTTCTACATGGCGCGGCGCACCACCCGCCGATAAGCAGTCACATGTGAGACCGAGGTGGAGACGTCCCCGGCATCCTCGAGGCGCGGCCGCCCTTCTACGAGCCAGCGTCGACTCAAGGTATGAATCCATGTGGTGTCTTAGATTTATTGTTCTTCTCTTATGATTATTTTGAGCCGAACATGTGTGCTCTTTCTCTGAATATATTGCTTGAAAAGCTTACCAAGTTACTTAAATTCACTTCGTTCTTAATCTTGCGAGCTAATATTGTTATTTTTAATGAACGGTGGTGTGCGCAAGCAGAGTTATTTGTGGATGTGTTGAGCTGTTAGGCATAAGTCGAAATCCTCATCTAAACGAGGCCTCAGATTAACACATAAAAAAGGTGTTCAATCTCGCCCACAATACCCTCTTCTTTCCTCTCCCTTTATTGGAACTTGTTTTGCAGACAAGGAAAGTGGCACGTGTAATGTGAGTAAAACCCTCTTAGCCAAAATCATCTACGAGCAAGATTTTCTATATTGTAGATGCCCCAATTGACTCTCATCCCCAAAGTAGTTTTTTTATGTCAGTATAGACTTCTTTACTGGATGTATACTATCGTACATGGCATGCATTTGCCTAATGAGCAACATTGTATTGCTATTCTAGCCAACCTGATCGATATGTCAAGCTTCATGCACGAGATGCCATGTTTAATTTACTCCCTCGCTCTGATCCATATTTCTTGATGTGAAATGAATGTGAATCGGAGGGAGTACTTTTCTTAGATAGTACTATATCATTTCAAAAAAAGTACTACTACATCACAAATGCATCAAAAGAGTACTACATCACAAGACCACCACGGTTGTACTAGTAGAGTTTAATGCTGAACTTCCAAAGGGATTAAGATTACACATATGAACTTTAAACATGACCAGGAGCATGAGGGCCAGCAGCAGGGGCGTTGACGTGGAGCAAGCTAGGCAAGACGTAATTCTGGAGGAAGAGGCCATATGATGCGTACTTGGCCTTGGTTGCAGGGCGGTGTTTCCCCCTATGTACTTAGGCCTACACCCATCGCATGTTGGATCAGGCTGTGGATGTCCTTCTAGAGAAATTTGCCACATAATGGGCAAAATAGCTCCCCGCGCATGCAGAAACGAATTTCACCACCCTTCAGCCGCTTGAGAACATAGCGGCTTTTCCGGTCCCTGCGCACCTTGTTGTTGTCCATGTCATCAGAATACTCCTATGAATTATTAAGTACTACATAATCAGGTTTTTTATGACAGATCGAATAAATACTCCACTAACATAATCAAACCTTAGAAACCCTAAAATTAAATGTGTAGAACAAGTAAATGGCAGAAGAAATCGTAATAAATCATGAGAAACCCTATGAACAACCATGAACATTAGCCACAACAATTGCAAGTCCACTAAGTATGAACACATAAATTGATTATATGACTACATGGCAGATTAGTCGAAATTAAACTAGAATCTGATCTTACGAATCGTAGAATCAATTACATCTACAAGAACAAGGTAGGATATCAAATCAATCAAGAACCAGGCTCGTGCAAACCATGTGAACAGCAATATGACACAAAGAGGGTTGGGACAGTTTCGGTAAAAGAGAAGTACCTCCTCGTCATCACCCTCAACATCCTCCTGGAACTGAACGTTTGGGCCGAAATCGTCGAAGGGGTCGAGGTTCGCGTCCAGCATCGGGCCTAGGAAGACCTCGCCGTGGTGGCCTGCAACGCCGTGCACATCTTCGGCGGGATAAACAACGTTGGTATCCACCTTCTGCTCGACGGCCAGGACGCCCGTTTCGACCGAGGTCGAAGAACCAGACAAGCAGAGGAGACGAGCGGCATGGGTGCCCGGTGAAGCCTCACCCGTCGTGACGGCCAGGATGCCCATTTCGACCGAGGTCGAAGAATCCGACAAGCAGAGGAGACGAGCGGCTTGGGTGCCCGGTGAAGCCTCACCCACCACGACGGCCACTACCGTAGAGGCATCCTCTGCGTGGGCGGTCGCCTATTGCTCCGCCTCGTATGCAATACCTATCTTCATGCTGTTGTGGTTGGAAACGGGAAAGTCGATGCCTCAGAGGTGCGGTGAGTGGATGGGGGTTTTCACAGTGTGGGGGAGGCAAGTTGGGGGAGTGGAGAGGACGAGCTCGCGAGAGATGATGAGGCCGATTATGTTATAGCCTCTGACTCCCTGTATCCAGTAGTGGACGCGTGAAGTCATGCATGTACTCGACTTTCCACTTTCTGGGAGACGTGTACGAAACTTTTTTTTGGACCATTTAACTTCATGTGGGACTCATGTATACCAATACTTCCAAACGTCATAAGTAATTCAAAATCATTCAGAATAATATGAGACCTTAACATTTTATTTTTTGTGTCAGATATTGTCTATGAAAAATAACATCCTTCAAAAAATAAATCCCCTATGCCAATCCGATCATGCCCGTCTACTCCAACTAGCTTCCTCGAGTAATTTGTCACCTTACATTCTTAAAATGAACCAAAATTTGGCACAGGGGTGCATCATCACATGGAAAATGATGTTACCATTCTGTCTTCCCATTTTTTTTTGAATTTTTCAAAATTGTCATGCCCTAACGGAAAAAATGTACTCCTTCTAAGAAGCATGTATCAGAATGGCATTACCAAAACCTAGGGGTGGGGTGGGGGGAGGGGGGCACATGGTGGTGTGATGATACATCACATTTGGACCACACAACACCATTTGGACCAACCAAAAAAAACACCCTACACAAACCCTGGTCAAAACTAGTTTGACCAATATTACAAAAGTTGTACGGAGTACATAATTCAGAAACCGTCAGAAATATACGAAGCATTCACGAGTCCCCAAAGTCAGTGACTTTGAGTCACTTACAACTGTGGTCCACATATCAGTCACCCAAAGTCATGGCAAAGTCAGCTTGGCAAAGTCACCGACAGACAAAGCAAGCAGTGAACAGACAACTCCGTAGCACTGAAAAGACATCTCACAGAAAAGGCTAGTACTACCTTTTCTTCCCGGATAAGCAAAAATAGCTGATCGGTACTGACGAAATGCACCAGGTCCGCAATGTACTCCAGCTATAAGTGAAGCATGCCTACCACTGAAGAGGAAATTCAAGATTCCACCAGATCCCCATATCACTCTTTTGCATAAAACACGGACATATCTTTTGCACAATTCACCACTTGTTGGTCTAATCTATCGCAGCTTCCATCAGTTGGTCATCCAATTAACGATTTAACGGATTAGAAAAATAAGCGGTGGAATTAGAAGTACTAGTAGCGAAATGTGCAAAATATACCGCCCTTCCCGAGGGGGTTTGTCCAGAAGAGGGCCGGATGACAATGTCCCGGGTGCATCCAGAAACGAGAGGGGTAGTTTCTAATACATGTAAGAAATTATTTTACAAAAAGGTACATATTAAGTAGTACAACTATTAGTACAGTACTACTATTTCGAGGGAAAATGCCATGTCGTGCGACCTCTAATCAATGAGTAGAAGTTGTAGGTGCGCCTAACATGCATTGCTGAAAGCTGGTTCCGCTGGAATTTGAGCTCAGCCGGGGCGGATTCTGCGAAGTTCGCCCGACGTCACTCATGTATCCCACCAAACTGCTCACTTCTTTCAATGTCTCTTCTCTTTCACTGCAGCTCTCCAACATCAGGTGCATCAACTTATCTTGTGCCTTCTGCCTCTCGAGAAGGGCAAGGATGGCGATGTCAGCATATTCAAGGTTCAACTTTTGGAGCTGTACTTTATCCTGAAGAAGGATTTTGTACTCTATATCAGACTTGTCTCTGTCGAGGCACACAGTCTTGAGTATGCTGCTGGCTTTCTCCGCTGATGCAATGTTCCTCTCTTTCTGCTTAATCAGCTCGTTCTTCAACATATCGCGCTCATTTCGAAGGCTGCAAATGAGCTCCACAAGAGTTTTCGAATTCTTCTTCTTGGCAGCCAAATCGTCTCGGAGGCGATCACACTCTAAGCTGAGCTCCTCGTTTTTTTCCATCAAGATGGCGACAGTGGTGTCGATAGTCGGCGCCGCTTCCTTCAGGGCGAAATCATCGGTAGCAAGTAAGCGCAAAGGAAGAAGAAGAAGAAGAAGAAGAAGAAGAAGATAACTACACAGTGCTTGGTGCTACCTCATTTCGCCGGGGTAGGGCCGGGTTGAAATCATCGGACGACGATGATTCCTTGGTCGTGGAAGTTGGTGCAGTAGGGGCGTCGTTGGAACTTCCAACCCTTTAAGATGTATAACCATAGAGACTCTTAAAGAGCTTGAGCCCGGGCAAGAAGAAACGAAAGTACATGGCGAAGGAAACTAACCCGGTGAGCACAGCACGGACGCGTTTCGGCGGCGGCGGCAGCGGCGGCGACGGCGAGCCCACTTGGTTTCTGGAACCGTCTCTCGAAATTTCGAGCCGGCGTTTTTTATCCGCGTACTTGACCGCCGGCGACCTGAAGTTTGAACACATTAATTGCTGGAGGAGAGAGCGACGAAAGAAACGAAAGTACATGGCGAAGGAAACTAACCCGGTGAGCACAGCACGGACGCGTTTCGGCGGCGGCGGCGGCGACGGCGAGCCCACTTGGTTTCTGGAAGCGTCTCTCGAAATTTCGAGCCGGCGTTTTTTCTCCGCGTACTTGACCGCCGACGACCTGAATTTTGAAGACATTGCTGGAGGAGAGAGCGACGAACAAATGTTTGTTAGGTGGAGAGAGGAAGAAAGTGAATGGAACGAGAGAGTTTAGCGTTTTGCCCTTATAGTCATAGTCGCTAACCGTGACGCGGGAAGGTTGGTCGTCGGCGTTTAATGGTCTCCCGCGTGGAAACCGAGGCGGCCACGAGGCAGCGGCTGGCCACGCGGCGTCCAGTCGCCTACGCCGCCGTAAATGAGGGTAGTTGCCTACCACCACCAGGTGACATGCACCTTTTGCATGTCACCGTGTGACATGCGGCCTAAATTCAAATTTAAAACATTGCGAAAAAAATCATGCATCCGGTGACATGCCCATGGCATGCCACCGATGAAGAGTTCCGTGCCATGCACTCTGGCACTCTGCGCCGTCTTGGATCAGAAAATGAGCGAAGAACGAGGACGAGGCACTAGTTCAAATTTAGGATGAAGTTTAAGTTTTATTTTGGTTTAAATTAGATTAGAGGGAGTAGTACTCTTACTTTATTACTCGTACTTGTGTTAATGTAGTAGTATTATTATGGTGGTGTACTTGCGTTCGTGTACTTGTTTCAGCTGTTTTGGTGAAGGAGACATGCATCACCTTTTTTGGTGATATATCTAGTCGTCATGTAGCCCTCTACCATGTACTATTTTTGCTATGAATATATGTGGTATTGATTGTCAAAAAAAAACCCCAAGATCCTGAAAAACTGTTGGTCTATCCCGAGAAACGAGGAGGTTTAAGGAAACGAGGAGTCCAGCGCGTGCGGAAGGAGCTTTAATCGTGCGAGCATGCAGGGGCAAAATGAGGAAACTAGCGATTACTTTCTCTCCTGCCAGTCTTATACCTTAATAAATGGGCAAACTGAGCACGTTGTAGCTAATCCTTTTATTAATTAAACAGCTATATTAGTCAATAAGATTGCCTTATGTTTTTCCTCAGTTTTCGCCAAGCCCTTATTTGTAACCCGCAGAAGGAGCTCAGACGGGAGGATTCCAGTTTAGTTGACCGTTCCGTGCTGACGTGTGGGGCTAGTAGAAAGGGACCGCGTGGGACAGGACGAGACCGCGTTTGGTTGTACGTGAGCAGGAGCTGGGTTCTGTCTCTCTCGGCGCGAATTGGCATTTTTAAGAGCACCTTTTCCCCCTCTGTCTCTTTGTCTTTATTAACCAAATTAGTATCAAATCTAGAGAAGCTTGCATTTCTGTCTTTCTTCAATTATTTGTGCCTTTTGGCCCTCGTTGTTTGCCCAATATGGCAGCAAATCTAGTACTCCCTCTGGTCCATATGTATGTAGTTAAATCTAGAAGCAAATCTCCAGGGTAATGTACTCCGTACGACAAATTCACAGTAATAGTAAATCGAGAAAACAAAGTAGGGCCAACAAAATATACTCCAGTAGAATAGGGATAGATAATAGGGATCCCTCCCTAGATAATAAGCTGCATACACAGCAGCCAACAGGTTCGAGGTTCTTCACAACACCATCATACTAACAACATAACAACAAGGGATCCCTAGCTAACAACAAAATAGAAGCTGCTTTGCAGCAGCAGCAGCACACGTCCGGGACTCCGCCTACCCCATCTGCCTCCACTTGTTGCTCCCCTTGGGAGCCTTGGGCTTGAGCGGAGGCATGCGCCCGGCGGAGATCTCCACCCGCTGGATGCTGCGGAGGTGCATGCCGAGCGCCATGTGCTTGGCGCGGAAGGAGTGGGGGTTCACCGACGCGCCGACCTTGGGGTTGGTGTTGCCGATGTTCTCGGCATGCGTGAGGAGGCAGTTGAAGTCAGTGCGGCCGAGCCTCCTAGTGCAGAAGGGGCACCTGTAGACACCCTTGGCGAAGTAGGAGACGTACTGGCCGACCTGCAGCCTCCGCAGCACCTGGCGAGTCTTGACGTCATGGTGCTCGTCGTCGCTGCCGACGTCGCTGCCAGACAGCTGATCCATATCAAACGGGAACTATTAGTGAATGAGATGCAACGATGACTAACGTGCATGATAACAAAGTAAGGAAAAACAGAGCCAGCCTCAGTTAGAGTGGACACGATTATATGTCTACAGGGATGGTGTTAGCGAACCATAGCTCATGCACAACAGATTTGTACACAGCAATGGTTCGCTGAACCCACTCTGTAAAAATTTGTGCCCAACGATTCATCATAGGCAAAGAAACAGATTCCAGATCTGATTTTGAACAGATTCCAGAATATTTGCAAAATTAAACGGTTGATATCTTTTGATTCCTGCATAAAATAACTGACTGAGATCCCATAAATTAACTGATTGAGATCCCATTATTACTTGCATAAATTAACCGAACGGCCGAACTCCAAATCTTAAACGAAATCAAGAAGGGATCAAAGCAAAATGGAATAAAATCGGCGCAAATATTAACCCAATACTCAACCATCTACAGATCGGCACTAATAGTTACTAGGGAACCAGCAAAAATAGGGTTCAAAAAGGAATGGGGGAACAAAAAAGGGAGCAAACCATAGTTACCTCGTTCCATGGGTCGTCCATGAAGGTGTCGTAGGGGTTCGGAGGCGAGATGTACGGCACCGGCTCATAGGGGTCCCATCCCGGCGGGATACGACCGCCACCGGCGGCGGCGACGGCCTTTGAGGGGACGACGTCGAAGAGGGAGGCGTCGCGCTTGGAGCCGACGGCGTCATGGACGATGGGATTCGCATTCTCCATGTCCATCTCGCCTGCAGAGAGGGAGAGGGTTTTTTGCTTTGGAGAAGATGATGGGACGTGAGAGGCGGCGTTGCATGAGCGAGTGAGAGTGACAGAGATAGTGCGAGGAGGCGTCTATAAAGGCGAGGGGTGGTTAATGCGACCCGCGTCCTACGCGTCCACCATTTAACGTCTGCACGTCTTGGGCTTCTGCAACGCGACACGCGTCCACAATTGCACGTCTTCGACTTCTGCACCGCGACTCGCGTCAGTACCCGTCAACAATTGCACGTCTTCCACTTCTGCACCGCAACACGCGTACTCGAGTCTAACCCTGGAAATTTAGATATACTCTCGTTCAAAAACTAGGCCGATTCAACGATTACTAGGCCGATTAATCGCTACTAGGGGCTTGACCGTGTCGATTACCATTAATCTCTTGTGTTAATCCTTTAGCCCGATTAATCAGTCTGAAAGTCCGATTACTAGGTATTTTCCCGATTAACTACCACACTTGGTCAAAAAAGTTACAATATTTTCAATGCATATCGCTAATACAGGCGCTACCCCTCCCCAATAAAGTAGATTTTGTGAAGCTCCCGCTTGATTGCAGCCTCCAGTAGCTTCATTTCCACTGTTGCCAAATAGTTTCTTGCCCTCCCAGACCAGTTACTCATAGTTTCCCAGACCTCAGATACAGGAGCTCGATCACCATGAGGAGCTCGTCCAGGAACTGGAGGACGCCTTCAATAGGTTAGGTGGTTGAGGTGTAAGAGGGGTCGTACCCTAGGTAGGTGGTGGGAGAATATAAACTTCAGAGGTGAGAGGAGAAGAAGTGGAAGGAAGGAACGCGGCTTCGGCTAGTGGATCCTGATTCGCTCCTGACCTTAAAGATTAGGTCATGGAGGAGAAGCGTACAAGTTTTTCTAGGATTTTAGGCTTTAGAGAAGTAGGGAGAGACATATAGAGGCTCATATACTATTATTTTTCTTATATAAATTGTTTTAAGTGCTAATTTGTGTAGGTTGCACCGATTAATAGCCGACCGATTAAATCAGTTAATCGTCCGAATTCCGATTAATCGCTACTCCCAAGCCGGCCGAGCAGTTAACGATTACCGATTTCCTTAACATTGCTCTCGAGTCTTATACTGTAGCATTTTTTGTGTGCTCGGTTTTCCCCTTGAGTACTAATACTGGCTAGTGCAATATACTCAGTTTTACCTCAAGTGCCTGGTCAACAGAGAGTCAACAAATGGGATTAACTAGTTAAATGAGTCAACAAATGGGATTATCAGTTCGTTTTCACGTGTTAAACTTGTCTAAATATTGGTCAAACCAAGGATTTGACCAAGATTCAAATGGGCAGAAAATTAAAAAAAAATCAGAAAAATGAAAAACCAAAGCACATAGTCTTCTTATGTCATATAGTAAGCATTAAAGGTGATAAACAAGGTCTAGACATATTCAAACCATACAAATCATGTATCTACCCCCTAACCCCTAAACTCTGTCTTATGAAGTCAAGCATGAAGAGAAGTGGTTTTGGGTTTCAAACATGGAAATTTCAAAAACCTCCCAAAAACTTCATTTTAGAGTGACTAAGAAGGATACATGCTTCCCTTTTCATTTTCATGTTTTAAACTTGTTTAAATCTTGGTCAAACCTAGGATTTGACCAAGATTCAAATGGGCATTAAAATTTAAAAATCAGAAAAATGAAAAACCAAAGCACATAGTGTTCTTATGTCATATAGTAAGCATTAAAGTTGATAAACAAGGTCTAGACATATTCAAACCATACAAATTATGTATCTACCCCCTAACCCCTAAACTCTGTCTTATGAAGTCAAGCATGAAGAGAACTGGTTTTGGGTTTCAAACATGGAAATTTCAAAAACCTCCCAAAAACTTCATTTTAGAGTGACTAAGAAGGATACATGCTTCCCTTTTCATTTTCATGTTTTAAACTTGTTTAAATCTTGGTCAAACCTAGGATTTGACCAAGATTCGATGGGCATCAAAATTTAAAAAAATCAGAAAAATGAAAAACCAAAGCACATAGTTTTCTTATGCCATATAGTAAGCATTCAAGTTGATAAACAAGGTCTATACATATTTAAACCAGACAAATCATGTATCTATAACCCTAAACCTTAAACTCTGTCTTATGAAGTCTAGCATGAAGAGAAGTCGTTTTGGGTTTCAAACATGGAAATTTCAAGAACATCCCAAAAGCTTCATTTTAGTGTGACTAAGAAGGATCAAGGCTTACCTTTTCATTTTCATGTTTTAAACTTGTTTAAATCCTGGTCAAATATAGGTTTGACCAAGATTCAAATGGGCATAAAATAAAAATATAGAAAAATGAAAAACCAAAGCACATAGTCTTCTTATGTCATATAGTAAGCATTAAAGTTGATAAACAAGGTCTAGTCTTATTCAAACTAGACAAGTCATGTATCTACCCGCTAACCCCTAAACTCTGTCTTATGAAGTCTAGCATGAAGAGAAGTCGTTTTGGGTTCAAACATGGAAATTTCAAGAACATCCCAAAAGCTTCATTTTAGTGTGACTAAGAAGGATCAAGGCTTACCTTTTCATTTTCATGTTTTAAACTTGTTTAAATCCTGGTTAAATCTAGGATTTGACCAAGATTCAAATGGGCATAAAATAAAAAAAATAGAAAAATGAAAAACCAAAGCACATAGTCTTCTTATGTCATATAGTAAGCATTAAAGTTGATAAACAAGGTCTAGACTTATTCAAACTAGACAAATCATGTATCTATCCGCAAACCCCTAAACTCTATCTTATGAAGTCAAGCATGAAGAGAAGTGCATGGTTTTGGGTTTCAAACATGGAAATTTCAAAAAACTCCCAAAAAATTCATTTTAGAGTGACTAAGAAGGATACATGCTTCCCTTTTCATTTTCATGTTATATACTTGTTTAAATCTTGGTCAAACCTAGGATTTTACCAAGATTCAAATGTGCATCAAAATTCCAAAAAAATAAAAAAATGAAAAAACAAAGCACATAGTTTTCTTATGTCATATAGTAAGCATTAAAGTTGATAAACAAGGTCTAGACATATTCAAACAAGAAAAATCATGTGTCTACCCCCTAACCCTAAACTCTGTCTTATGTAGTCAAGCATGAAGAGAAGTGCTTTTGGGTTTCAAACATGGAAATTTCAAAAACCACCCAAAAGCTTTATTTTAGAGTGACTAAGAAGGATCCATGCTTATCTTTTCATTTTCATATTTTAAACTTGTTTAAATCATTGTCAAACCTAGGATTTGACCAAGATTCAAATGGGCATAAAATTAAAAAATCAGAAAATTGAAAAACTAAAGCACATAGTCTTCTTATGTCATATATATAGTAAGCATTTAAAAGATGATAAATAAGGTCAAGACAATTCAAATAATACAAATCATGTATCTACCCCTAACCCTAAACTCTATCTTATGAAGTCAAGCATGAAGAGAAGTGGTTTTTGGTTTCAAACACAAAAATTTCAAAAACCTCCCAAAAGCTTCATTTTAATTAGACTAACTTATTAATTATGAAGGATCCAGGATTGATTACCTTTTCATTGTCATGTTTTAAACTTGTTTAAATCTTGGTCAAACCTGGGATTTGACCAAGATTCGAATGGGCATAAAAATTAAGAAAAAAATCGTAAGAATGAAAAACCAAAGCACATAGCCTTCTTATGTCATATAGTAAGCATTCAAATTGATAAACAAGGTCTAGACATGTTCAAACCAGAAAAATCATGTATCTACCCCTAACCCTAAACTATGTCTTATGAAGTCAAGCATGCATGAAGAGAAGTGGTTTTGGGTTTCAAACATGAAAATTTCAAAAACCTCCCAAAAGCTTCATTTTAGAGCGACTAATAAGGATCGATGCTTACCTTTTCATTTTCATGTTTTTACTTATTTGAATCTTGTTCAAATCCTAGGTTTGACCAAGATTTAAACAAGTTTAAAACATGAAAATGAAATGGGAAGTGTGTATCCTTCTTAGTCTAAAATGAAGCTTTTGGGATGTTCTTGAAATTTCCATGTTTGAAACCCAAAACCACTTAAGACAGAGTTTTTGGTTAGGTGTAGATACATGATTTTTCTTGTTTGAATATGTCTAGACCTTGTTTATCAACTTGAATGTTTATGACATAAGAAGGCTATATATGTGCTTTGGTTTTCCATTTTTTTCATTTTTTCGAATTTTTTATGCCCATTTAAATATTGGTCAAATCCTAGGTTTGACCAAGGTTTAATCAAGTTTAAAACATGACAATGAAAAGGTAAGCATGAATCCTTTCTCAGTCACTCTAAAATGAAGGTACTTGAAATTTTTATGTTTGAAACACAAAACCCCAGTTCTCTTCATATGTTTGACTTCATAAGACAAAGTTTAGGGTTAGGGGTAGATATGATACATGATATTTCTGGTTTGAATATGTCTAGACCTTGTTTATCAACTTGAATGCTTACTATATGACATAAGAAGGCTATATATGTGCTTTGGTTTTTCATTTTTTTTTTTTTTTTGAATTTTACGCCCGTTTGAATCTTGGTCAAATCCTAGGTTTGACCAAGGTTAAAACAAGTTTAAAAAATGGCAATGAAAAGGTAAGCATGGATCCTTCTTAGTCACTCTAAAATGAAGCTTTTGGGAGGTTTGTGAAATTTCCATGTTTGAAACCCAAAATCACTTCTCCTCATACTTAACTTCATAAGACAGAGTTTAGGGTTAGGGGGTAGATACATGTTTTGTGTTTGAATATGTCTAGACCTTGTTTATCAACTTGAATGCTTACTATATGACATAAGAATACTATGTGCTTTGGTTTTTCATTTTTCTGATTTTTTTAATTGTTAAACCCATTTGAATCTTGGTCAAATCCTAGGTTTGAGCAAGATTTAAACAAGTTTAAAACATGAAAATGGAAAGCTAAGCATGAATCATTCTTAGTCACTCTAAAAATCTTTCGGTCTGCAGAAGAGTCGAATCTGCAATCAGTAGTTACAAAAGCGACCCACCTTAGGGATGGATAATAAGACTTGGGCAATATAAACGTTGATACTTACTTTGTGATACTAAAATATATGTATCTAGACATATTTCAGTTGTAGATACATCCATTTTAACATCAAGTAATATGGATCGGAGGACTAGCTAAAGAACAATGAGAGGCAGTGTTTCTCTCCCCCAGCCTACTTGGCGGAGTGGCCCTCCATCAGGACAGGTGGTGATTCCGCTTCTCTCGTTGGAATTCCTTATCCCCCAGCCTACTCGGCGACGTGCGCTCCTCAGTGACCTGCGCGAGGGCGCCTCGGCGACCTACGCAAAGGTGGCTGGACTCGGAGCGCATCGACTTCCTTCTGCGGTGCCTGGATTGGATCGACCATCCCGCGCGTGTCCTCCACCATATTGTTTTTCTTCAAGATGCTGTCATCCATCATCTTCTTCACCGCATCATGTTGGGTGTTGAGGCTCCCGTTGAGAGCTTGAACGCACCTGTTTGATAGCTCGACGTTTTCTTCGCGAAGAAAGCCGCACTCGATCTTAAGCATCAAATTCTCGCCCTTGAGCTTCTTGATGACAGAGTTCGTTTCCTCACTTGATGGAACCCTCACATCATGCAGCTTGCCCCGGCCGGTGACCTCGTCCTTCAAAGTATCGACATCATCGCGAAAGTTGGAGGCGAGTTCCACGAGAGTTTTAAGCTCATCTCTGAAACACGCCGATGCTTCCTGCATGGCAATATCATCAGTACCGAAACAAAGTGACGAGAGGAAGACGAAAATGTCCAATCAGTGGTAACCTCTAAGCGCAGGAGACAGGGGTTGAAGTCGTCATGAGAAGATGTCAGGGTGCGTCGTGGGGCACTGAGATATGTATAAAAAGGATTAATACGGAATAAAGAGTTGGGACCTCCGGGCCAGGAAGAATCAAGAAACATGGCGATGGAAACCAACCAGGAATCTTCGACCGCACGACTGACGCCGTTCCGAGACGAGCGCGAAGCAGGGCCTTCGTTTTCTGGCGGGCCCTTTCTCGCGGCCAGCATCTGGATAGACCGCCGGCGGGAACTCTCCGCGTCCTTGGTCAACACTAGATGGTGCTTCTTCAAGCGAGATGGTGGCCTTGACTTCGGAGGCATCGCTGGAAGTGGAAGGAGACTGGAAGTGAAGCAAGAAGGGGATGGAAGAAGTACTCCCCCCTATTAAAACCAGACAACCGTCTCCTGCCCTCGCTTCGAGCAACCTGGTCCGCCCATCCTAAATCAACGGCCGAGAGGGGGCTCCCTTGCGAACTGAGATCCAGTGACTTTACCCAACAGAAGTTACCATGAACTTTACCTATACGAGCCATCAGGTTAAGATCCAACGAACATGGTCGATCTAAAATTTGAAATTAAAATTTATGTAGCTCAGAAAAAAACAGAAAAACTTTACATTAAGACGTATTCTCGGAAAGTTCCAGTCCATTTAAAATATTAGTTTAGTTTAAGTTCGAAATTTGGATCAACCGCGAGCGTTGGATCTTGATCGAATGGCTCACGTGTGTAAAGTCGCATGGTGACTTCTCTTAGTGAAGTCACTGGATCTCAGTCCGCGAAGGGTCAGGACGCGGGAGCAGAAGCAAATGAATCGAGAGCGGTCCGGAGTATCCTGTCCGTCCACCGTAAATCAACGGGACAGAGCGGCTACCTTCTCTTCGAAGGCTCTGGCGCGCAACCCGAGGAATGGACATCTGTCGGCTAGTATAGAATTTTATAGCACGCCATTAATCGAGCTAGCAGTACTGTACTACTGACTACAACTCTGATGGACGTCCAAAGCTCTGAATAGTCAGGGGAAACAATGAATGCGAGCCAGGGTAGTACTACTGTAGTAGTGAAGCAATGGGGATTATCTGGAGCAAGTACGGAGTACCGAGTACAGTACTACAAAAGTGCTGTTCGTTGTTTTCGCAGTTCATTTTAGCGTAACGTCCAGGTTGTTGTCGAACCAGCTGTTAGATTTTGGGTAATTATTGTTAAGTTGCTGCTTCTTAATTAAAATTTATCAAAGTCATGTAGACTAGATCGATTTGTGAGAACATCCCAAAAGCTTCATTCATTTTAGAATGACTAAGAAGGATCCATTCTTACCTTTTCTTTTCATGTTTTAAACTTGTTTAAACCTTGGTCAAACCTAGGATTTGACCAAGATTTAAATGGGCATAAAAATTCAGAAAAAATCAAAAAATGAAAAACCAAAGCACATATATAGCCTTCTTATGTCATATAGTAAGCACTCGAGTTGATAAAAACTCTGTCTTATGAAGTCAAACATATGAAGAGAACTGGTTTTGGGTTTCAAACATGGAAATTTCACAAACCTCCCAAAAGCTTCATTCTACAGTGACTAAGAAGGATCCAGGCTTACCTTTTTCATTTTCAATTTCTTAACTTGTTTAAATCTTGGTCAAACCTAGGATTTGACCAAGATTCAAATGGGTATAACAATTCAAAAAAAACGGAAAAAAACCAAAGAACATAGTCTTCTGATGTCATATAGTAAGCATTCAAGTTGATAAACAAGGTCTAGACATATTCAAACCAAACAAATCATGTATCTACCCCCTAACCCTAAACTCTGCCTTATGAAGTCAAGCATGAAGAGAAGTGATTTTGGGTTTCAAACATGGAAATTTCAAAAACCTCCCAAAAGCTTCATTTTAGAGTGACTAAGAAGGATCCATGCTTACCTTTTCATTGCCATGTTTTAAACTTGTTTTAACCTTGGTCAAACCTAGGAATTGACCAAGATTCAAATGGGAGTAAAAATTCAGAAAAATTCAAAAAAAATGGAAAACCAAAACACATATATAGCCTTCTTATGTCATATAGTAAGCATTCAAGTTGATAACCAAGGTCTAGACATATTCAAAGCAGAAATATCATGTATCATATCTACCCCTAACCCTAAACTCTGTCTTATGAAGTCAAACATATGAAGAGAACTGGGGTTTTGGGTTTCAAACATAAAATTTTCAAGTACCTTCATTTTAGAGTGAGTAAGGAAGGATTCATGCTTACCGTTTCATTTTCATGTTTTAAACTTGTTTAAACCTAGGATTTGACCAAGATTTAAATAGGCATAAAAAATTCGAAAGAAATCAAAAAATGAAAAACCAAAGCACATATATAGCCTTCTTATATCATATAGTAAAAAATTCAAGTTGATAAACAAGGTCTAGACATATTCAAACAAGAAAAATCATGTATCTACACCTAACCATAAACTCTGTCTTAAGTGGTTTTGGGTTTCAAACATGGAAATTTCACAAACCTCCCAAAAGCTTCATTTTACAGTGACTAAGGAGGATCCATGCTTACCTTTTGGCTTAAACGTTTGAAACCAAAAACCACTTCTCTTCATGCATGCTTGACTTCATAACACAGAGTTTAGCTAGGGTTAGGGGGTAGATACATGATTTTCCTGGTTTGAATATGTCTAGACCTTGTTTATCAACTTAATTGATTGCTTACTATATGACATAAGAAGACTACGTGCCTTGGTTTTCATTTTTTTTTTTTTGAATTTTATGCTCATATATTTGAATCTTGGTCAAATCTTAGGTTTGACCAAGATTTAAACAAGTTTAAAACATGAAAATGAAAAGGGAAGCATGTATCCTTCTTAGTCACTCTAAAATGAAGCTTTTGGGATGTTCTTGAAATTTCCATGTTTGAAACCCAAAACGACTTCTCTTCATGCTAGACTTCATAAGATCAACAGGGGTAGATACATGATTTGTCTGGTTTGGATATACCTAGACCTCGTTTAACTTGAATGCATACGATATGACATAAGAAGACTACGTGCTTTTGTTTTTCATTATTCTGATTTTTTTGAATTTTGTGCCCACCCATTTGTATCTTGGTCAAATCCTAGGCTTGATAATGATTTAAACAAGATTAAAATATGAAAATGCAAAGGTAAGCATGGATCCTTCTTAGTCACTCTAAAATGAAGCTTTTGGGAGCAAAACCACTTCTCTTCATATGCTTGACTTCATAAGACGGAGTTTAGGGGTTAGGGGTATAGATACATGATTTGTCTAGTTTGAATATGTCTAGACCTTGTTTATCAACTTAATTGGCTTACTATATGACATAAGAAAACTATTTGCTTTGGTTTTTCTTTTTCCTGATTTTTTTCAATTTTGATGCCCATTTGAATCTTGTCAAATCCTAGGTTTGACCGAGATAATTTAAACAAGCTTAAAACATGAATATGAAAAGGGAAGCATGTATCCTTCTTTGTCACTCTAAAATGAAGTTTTTGGGAGGTTTTTCAAATTTCCACGTTTGAAACCCAAAACCACTTCTCTTCATATGCTTGACTTCATAAGACAGAGGGCAGGGGTTAGGGGGTATAGATACATGATTTGTCTAGTTTGAATATGTCTAGACCTTGTTTATCAACTTTAATGCTTACTATATGACATAAGAAAACTATTTGCTTTGGTTTTCTTTTTTCTGACTTTTTTTCAATTTTGATGCCCATTTGAATCTTGTCAAATCCTAGGTTTGACCAAGATAATTTAAACAAGCTTAAAACATGAATATGAAAAGAGGAGCATGTATCCTTCTTAGTCACTCTAAAATGTAGTTTTTGGGAGGTTTTTGAAATTTCCATGTTTGAAACCCAAAACCACTTCTCTTCACATGCTTGACTTCATAAGACAAAGTTTAGGGGTTAGGGGTATAGATACATGATTTGTCTGGTTTAATATGTCTAGACCTTGTTTATCAACTTTAATGCTTACTATATGACATAAGAAGACTATGTGATTTGGTTTTTCATTTTTCTGTTTATTATTTTTCTGCCCATTTGAATCTTGGTCAAATCCTAGGTTTGACCAAGATTTAAACAAGTTTAACACGTAAATGAGTTAACTTGGATTTCCTACCCTTGAATCCATAGGAAACTTTGTTCTAATGCACTATTATAATCAACCGAGTTTTTACACCAACAGGTCTGTCACTTACGTGTGGTGCCCACGCTTGAGGTCCCACACTTCAGTGAGCACAAGTCACGTGCAATAGGTACGCAAACTCCCAGCCATCTTCTTTGGCAAGAGAAGACGCATCGGATGCGTATTGGAAGTCTGTGGATCCTTCTGGATCCTTCGGTTGTCCCTCTCACAAAAAAACAAATCTCTCTCATTCTCGGCCTCGCTCGACTCGCTCGCTCGCTCGCACCTCCTGCTCACTGACAAACCCTGCACAAAAGTCAACATCATCACCCGAAAAAGGGGAGACACCATAATTCTCTCCCTTCTTCTCTCCTTCCGAGTGATCCCTCTTCCTCCGAGTTTCACTCGACGGGCAAACACCCATGTGCTGCATAGTAATAATAAAAAGGTAGTACTCGTAGAAAAATCGATATACGAATCTGTAATTAAATAGGTTAAACTAGGGTTTTGCCCAGTTCTACAGATCAAGGGTTCAAAAAAATCCAACTACGGGGTTCGAACAACACGATTCTAATCCAAGAATTTTTTCGACCTAGGTCACCCAAATGGCCTCAAACTATAGGGTTAGCATCTAGTGCAGTATGTGTGAAAATGTATGCACTATGTGTGCTATAACTTGTATGTCTTTCATATTTGAACCAAATTTGAATAAGTTTGAAATATTTGAAAAGGGGCTTTTGGCTTAAACGTTTGAAACCAAAAACCACTTCTCTTCATGCATGCTTGACTTCATAAGACAGAGTTTAGCTAGGGTTAGGGGGTAGATGCATGATTTTCCTGGTTTGAATATGTCTAGACACTACAAGAAAAGTTCTGATAGACAACGTCCCAAAATCGTCCACTAAGGGGTATTTTTCGTCGCCTATGGGCCTAACCCGACGATATGGGTTCTGTTGTCGAAACTGCGTCAGGCAAAGTCCAACGACGATTTTTTCGGTCCGTCGCGCTTGGGCGCCCTTCCGCCACGGAAAATCGGACCGTTGCGGAAGTGTTTTCGGGAGCCCGTTGACTGCGACGTCATGCAAACTGACACGTGGCAGACGCCGTTAACTGGCAGTTAACGGCGTTAACCGGCTGAAACCCCGTGGTAGATGGTAGGCCCACACGAGGCCTGCCACGTCTTAAGCGGGCCGGGCCAGATGACATAGTTTGACCGGTCAACTATATAGCTAGGCTGGTCCATTAGTTACGTGGGCCGGGCCTAACCTCTAATGTTGACTGGTCAAAACTTAAATGGGCCGGCCCATTTAACATGTGGGGTCCACCTTACAGCAACTGGGCCGGCCCAAGAAGCAAGTGGGCGGCCAAAAACACAGGTGGGTCCCACTTTCCTATTAAAAGGCGGCCCATTTAGTGTGTGGGGTCCACCATATAGCAAGTGGGCGGCCCAACAATCTAGTGGGCGTGCCAAAAACAGTGGGTCCCACTATCCTGTTAAAGGGCCGCCCATTTAGTGTGTGGGGTCCACCATATAGCAAGTGGGCCGGCCCAACAAGATAGTGGGCCGGGCCAAAAACACAGGTGGGTCCCACCTTCCTGTTAAAGGGCGGCCCATTTAGTATGTGGGGTCCACCATATAGCAAGTGGGCTGGCCCACCAAGATAGTGGGCCGGGCCAAAAACACAGGTGGGTCCCACATTCCTCTTAATGGGCCGGGCCATTTGGTATGTGGGTCCACCATATAGCAAGTGGGTCGGCCCAACAAGATAGTGGGCCGGGCCAAAAACAGGTGGGTCCCGCCTTCCTATTAAAGGGCGGCCCATTTACCATGTGGGACCACCATATAGCAAGTGGGCTGGCCCAACAAGATAGTGGGCGGGCCAAAAGCACAGTGGGCCCCACTGTTAAAGGGCCGGCCCAAATAGTATGTGGGGTCCACCATATTGCAAGTGGGCCGGCCCAACAAGATAGTGGGTCGGGCCAAAAACACAGGTGGGTCCCACTTTCCTCTTGAAGGGCCGGCCGTTTAGTATGTGGGGTCCACCACAAAAGCAAATGGGCTGGCCCAACTAATTAGTGGGCCGGCCCAGTAGTGGGTGGGGTCCACCTTAAAGCAAGTGGGCCAGCCCAATTAGAGTGTGGGGTCCACCGTAACTCAAATGGGCTGGCCCAAGAAGTAAGTGGGCCAGCCCGTTTAGTTGCTGTTTATATGCCGGCATAATATGCGCTTTAGGATTTTGCGGGCAGGCACATATGTGATTTCGCTTAATTGGGCCGTTTAAGGGATGGGAATTCGTGATTTAGATACTGAGAATATTTACGCAGCATTGATTTCTGTCGGATAGCCTCACTTACCACAAGCACCAAAGAAAAAATGCGCGAAAGAACTATAAAAACTAACTAAATATTACATCAGCTGCAAGGCATTGAAAAAAATATTACAGAACCCAGAGAAATTGAATGGTAATTAAACCTAGCAATACAATGAAGCGATCCGGCAATCTTTTAAGTTGTCCATGCAGCACCTATATCTGAAACAAAGACATTACAAGTTAAGACAGCAACAATGGAAAGGCAAAGACACTACAATATTGTTTGCCAAAGAATTTGGAACTCATCATTTCGTCGTTATAACAAGATCATTGTAATGCGCACAATAAGCAAACAAAGAGTGCATGCCGCATACCAACAGCCAATATAACAGAGCATGTTAGAATGAAACAGCAGACTTACTACTGTCGAGTCCCATGCAAACCAACATGTTCAGGGAGTACAAAATTGGCATGAACAACATAGTAGCAGGCTATAAATTTTGTAACAACGACTGAGCAAGATGAAGTTATGATGGCTACATCTACAGAGCAGGGAATGTAAACCAAAAATAGAAGTTACGATGGCAAAAGCTAAAGAGGAGGGAATGTGAACCAACATGTGCCAAGTGCAATTACTTCATTTTGGCCGTGAACTAAATAATACTCCTGAACTTATAGTGAAGGGGATGCAAATCAAGATGTTTCGGGATATAAACTTGTAATGAGCAACACATAGAGGATAGTTAATGCTGGAGCTTAGGATGGACCAGATACAGAATATAGTGGGATCACCTGTGAACTTGTATAAGAGGGAATGCAAACCAATATGTTCAGCTTTCCATATGTGAGCGTCATGCCAAGTCAGAGAAACAAGTCAATAATGCAGCTTTTGAAGAACAAGATGGCACGCAAAATTATTATCTAGTAGTATGACAAGTTTATTTGTACTACAGGCTAGATAGCAGAGTGATAGCATGCCAAACTAAGTCCTTACTTTGTTAGCTTACAATGAACTAGATACAAAACAATGGCATCACCTGTAGTACAGGGAATGCAAGCCAACATGTTCATGGAGTAAAAAATTGGCACAAACAACATAGTAGCAGGCCATAATTTTTGTAACAACGACTGAGCAAGATAAAGTTATGATGGCTAGATCTACAGAGCAGGGAATGTAAACCAAATATAGAAGTTACGATGCCAAAAGCTATAGAGCAGGGAATGCGAACCAACATGTGCAATTACTTAAAATTGGCCATGAACTAAA
Source organism: Lolium multiflorum (assembly GCA_030979885.1). Lineage (NCBI taxonomy): Eukaryota > Viridiplantae > Streptophyta > Magnoliopsida > Poales > Poaceae > Lolium > Lolium multiflorum. The sequence goes on from CM061747.1 coordinate 106,667,011, forward strand.
TAATAGCAGGATGTTACTATAATACCTATAATTTTTGTAACAACGACTGAGCAAGATAGAAGTTATGATGGCTACATCTACAGAGCAGGGAATGCAAACCAAAATGTTCAATCGCTTAAAGTTAGCAATGAAGTAGAAAATAGCAACGTGTTACGGTCATAGCTAGGAATGAACTAAAAGAGCTTCAGACAAACAAGAATCTGAACCCAGAACATGGCGCTAAAACAAGGGACTTACATTAGGAGAAGCACTCTGTGGGAGTCACAGCAGATCTTCCTGGGGTTGATAGATCCGGTGATGAAGTACGCTACATGTGCTACTTGGGGTTGGAGAGACGGCCATTACACTTCATGATTACTCATCTCATCTGCAAAAACGTAACGGCGCGTCGTTAGCACAAACAGGTTCCCCCAAGATTAAACAAGAACTTGCAGGCAAGCAATAGAAAAGCGACAGTAGAAGAGTTTAGATCATGCAAGGCGCCGGTGAAGCAGATCCGGTTCATGCACAGCGGTGTCGGTGAGCAAGATCCGATGCGGTGGACGACGGATCCGGCGAAGCGGCTCCGGCGGGGTGGACGATACCGCAGCTGAAGCGACTGCGGTAGACTGCTGGATGAGCACATAGTTTCGAGGTTCGGCGGGGATGATCCGGTCCGGTTGATGACGGCGTCGATGAAGCGGCTCCGGCAGGCAGCCGGATGACGAGGATCGCGAGGGCTCGGGTAGGCCAGGGAAGTCCGGCGGGGATGTTCCGGTGCGGTGGTCGTGGAGGTGGTAGAGAGAGGGACTTGAGAAGTTCCGGTGGGTGATCTCAGAGGAGAGACTGAAGGAAATGTATTTTTTTGGGAGGGTTTCCGGGCTAGGGAGGTGGTGATCGAAAAAATGACGGGCAAACCCCTCACCAACCGACTTTGCTGTCATCTCCACAGGGGTAGAATGGGAATTTGGAAGCGTGTGAAATATTTGTATTTTGTGGGCGGGAAGTTTTGCCGCTATGAGATTTTGAATTTGGCTACTGTCCAAGTATAATGATAAAAAATTGTGACACCGTACTAGTACCTCTGTTCATGGCCGAGTGCAAAATCAAATCATCATCACGTTGAATATAGGTCACTACCATGATCATGATCTATCTTCTTAATCCCATTCAAAAATGCGTTTGAAATATTTCAGGATTGGTGGGAGATTTTGCCGCCCGACAGAGATTAAATTAAACCACACGTTCGACAATTCAAACTTGAGACCTTGGCTATGATACCATTTAAGTTCGAACTGATTCAAAAAAGGCTAGGCAATTAATTTATATAACATCCACAGGAACAACTACCAAGTTGATCCCAACCGCAGATAAATGCATCCACCAACAAAAGTCTGAACGGTGCCTTAATCTAAGGAAACATTTCACAAGACCAATGTACTCACTATGTTAGTGTTCATCTCCAATTATCTATGGCATTTTCTTAGTCTTTGGGAGATTATAACGAACTTGATTGGCCTCGTGCAGTAGGGCATCACATGCTTCTAATCTCGATCTCAACATGTCAACTTTTGTTCTTAGCATAGCTGTTGCAACTCGTTCTACTTGGAGTTGTTCCTCCAAAACTTGAGCAGAGAAAGACTTGGACTTGGGCTTCAAAACCCAGCATTTCGCAGGAAAGAGTTTTTGGTGATATCTTTATCTTTCCCGGGTTTTGCCATCTCAAATTTCATATTAGCCAGACAAGTTTTGAGTTGTGTAAAAAGAAAAGTTATTACAGAGAAAAATGCAGATGGTAGATTTAATGTGTACGAACTACTTTTAATCATACAAGTTGACATGCCTGACTATAATAAGGACCATCTATCTTGCTAGCAGGCATAATTATTAATGGGCTACCATGTACGGGAACCGTATCCTCTAACGTGAAGGAGCTAAGTCAGGAAAAATAAAGAAGCAAAGTCAGGCTTCTGTAGCATAAGTACAAGGTTATGCACTGTCTTTAACTAATAAAGGTGATTACTGTAGATGTTTAAAAACTAAACTAAATTTTATTACACCATAATTTTCTCTGCATGTAATTACTTCAAATGCAAGACACAAGTTTGTATTGTGCAAATTAATTTAAATTATTTGGATTTTAGACATATGGTTTGGGGGAAGGAAAGTTAGAGTACTGTAGCTTCTCTAACTTTTCACCTTCAAGTTAGAGGATCCCGTTCCCCATGTACGTAGTCCTTCCAAGAAACAGCCGTTATTGCATTACGAGCAGAAAACAGTTCACACGTGCGCTCAGATTCAAATTTTCAGCATGCAGTCGATTTATGGTTTAATTGAAGTACACATCAGGATATTATTTCACACAAAATACAGCAGCCACATGGAACATATCTAATTTTAGTACAACAACAAAATTTGCAATTATTACAGACCACGAAATTTTGAACGAAATTTTGAGCAGTAATTAGTTACAGCATTGGCATCAGCAGTCCACTTGACTGAACAACAGAATCAAAGTTTATTTAGACACCTTCAATTCCCAGACACATCACAACTGGCTTACCATGACAAGTGCATAGGAGATTCTTTAGAACATTTTCTGTCAAAGTTTGCCTATTTTTCAATTCATGTATCTCTTGGCGTGTCTTGGCAATTAATTCATCAGCATCTTTGTTTTCCCGCCCAAATATATCAACTGCCTCTTGGAGTGCATCCCCGAAATCTCTTTGTGCCGGATTAAGTTGACCAATAGATACCATGGGCCTATGCGAGCAATATGCACTCTCACTGCTGCTTTGTGAAACATCAATACTTGAGGCATTGGCCCTTGCTTCTGGCATTGTAGCTTTATTTGAAGCCTGAAATTTAGATAAAACAAGTTACAACATCATATGATGCAATAAAAGACCTCCAATTTCAAGAACATCATTGAGCTGATATAACACAACAAGCAATCAAAAATAGAGCCTCGTACATCTATTTCTTCTGGAATGGTTGGTGTACTGGACTCAGTGGACCAATGAGAGCACGTGCCACTGTCACTGTTGCTCTGTGAAATGACCGCAACACTTGATAAATGGGTTGTCCCTACTGACATTACAGCTTTGTTTGCAGGCTGAAACTAAGACAAAACAAGTTAAAATGCAATACAATACAAGGCAAACAAACAGCATTGTTGACATAATTTTGAAAGAACCATGGGCAGATACAACAAAGAAACCAGTTAAGCCACATGCCTCTTAGAACAAACCAAACTAGATCATGGCGATGATGTATACAATGAACCAAGCAACTAGACATCATGTGCCCAATAACGAAGCCAGGTCACTGCACAGAAGAAATCTAGCAAATAGCCAAATACAGTCAAAAGATGTGCATGTTGGATTTGATACTATTAGGAAAATAATGTATGATTGATTTAAGCATGACTCAGATAGTGCCTTCGACATCGCAGAAGGTCAATGCAACAATTAATTGTATGGCTTGTATGAAGTGCCATAACATTTAAATTAAGCATAACGAGGCATTGCTTAATCTGAGAACTGAGTGCTAGCTCAGTGGCAAGGCTTGCGAGTGCGCAGCCAGCCCACCCGGGTTCGAGTCCCAACAGGACCGAATTAAACGGGGTGTTATCTAGCGCGTATAAATTCGCTGCTAGAGAGGTCTCATCATCTATCTCACAACGTATAGACAAGGGAGGGAATCTTCCTACGTTGGTCAACGTTTAGGCAATGCTTAATCTTGAATTCATGATCAAACTCAAACAAAAAAGGGCATATAACAAGTAGCACCATGTGCATCATGTATAATAGATTACTAGAAACTGAATGAAGCAATTGAACATGGAGCGTATTATATAAACAGCCAGATCATTTGAATATGGATATACCACATCATGTCAATGGGACTCAGAAAAACAAAGCTAGACATTTAAACAAGTAATATAACTATTTTTTCACCATGTTTCAAGTAGAATAGGAAGCTAGGTTAGGAATAAAGCAATCATGTTTCAAGTAGAATAGGAAGCTAGGTTAGGAATAAAGCAATAAAAAAACACAAAGTGCATCATTTCAGCTAGGATCATTTCTATCAAACTTCATGCACTAGCCATGGAACAACAGGCAAACTCAATGAAGCAACAGGCAAAAAATTAACATAATAGAATTTCAGGACTTGTATTAACATAGCCAAATCATGTAACTTATACCCAGGCATGCCGGATGCCAGATGGGTCAAAGGCAGTGTGCAATGTTCCATATGGTCATTGTTTATATTTTATTAGATTCCATTAGGCAACTTAGGTAGTGCAACATACAGAAAATGATGCAATTGAACTATGCACAGGAGGTAAATTAACATTCCAAAAAAAAACAGGGAACTTACGTGAGCTTTTTTTTGAGTCACACGGACCTCATCGGGTACTTGGACAGAAGAACCTGGTGCCTCACTGTTTCTCCTCTGCATGAAGGAGAGGCCAATTGTAAACAGAAACAGGTCCAAGATATAGAAGTTTGCATTAAGCAATATACAAAAAACAGCAGGTACTTACATGATTATAGGCGAGCTTTACTCTACGTTTATGAGTGTAAGATGTGCCTGCTGCACGTGTAATAACAACAAACAGTTACGAGTCACGGCTTTGCTATAATTAAATTGACACCAAATAGTAGTAGAAGCATTATGACGTGCATAAACATGTAATACAGGATCGCAGAAAGATATCAAACATGATGTAACTAGAGCAGTAGCCTACGGCCAAATAGTGAGAAATTGTAATCGTGTCAATTGTGGACTTGTATAGCCTACCCCAACTTGTTTGGGAATAAAGGCTTTGTTGTTGTTGTTGTCAATCGTGGACATGTAGAGCATTCAACGGCTCATGATTGGTGGCTCATATTTTGTAGAGTTTCAGCGAATGGGTGGGTTAGGTTACTCAGACCACCACACTGTGTATTTATATCATCTGAGTTAGGGTTACAATACTACTGGACATGGGCCTCTATGGGCCTCACACTGGATACAATATTACTACAGCGCTACTACTAAACTCACTCATGGTCCAACACACCCCCTCAAGATGATCATGGGTAAACAACCATGGCCATCTTGCAACAACAACATGACACATATGACAACTACCAGTAATGAACATTCAGCATAACTCCTAGGATACATGACAGCATTGCACTTTCCATCATCTTGTCATCTCGATTCATCTCTTCATCAGCAGCGAAGATATCCAGCTTCAACCATCTGGGATACGCACAACTCCTAACCATACACGTCCTCAACAACCCCGGCTGCCTCACCACACAAGTTCCGCAGAACCATCCACACTCGCCTCAATGTCCTCAGCCTCTCTTCTCCACTCTGCCCGGCCACCTCTTCCGTCTCTCCCACAAACCCCCAGCCAACTCCTGCCTCAACCATCCACTCCTCAAGCACCCATGCCTATCCCCCGGTCAGGCCTCAACCAGTCTCACCTCAGGCACGCATGCCTTTCCCCTGGACATATCCACAACCATCACCATCACCACTAAACCGCAGCCTCATCAACTCCATCACGACTCAACCGCAGCCTCATCAACTCCATCACCACATATCCTCACAGCCTCACATCTCCATTTTCTCCTCACTTCCACTCGGATGGCGCCTCGTCTGCGCGCCCTGGCCAACCTGGCGGACCGCACCTGGCCACATCGACCGGCTCGCGCTGGTCAACGTCCAGCACCAACCTCCGGCTCCGCCCTGCGCTCAAAGGCTCGCCCCACTCCGCACGCCTCCAACTTCTGCCCCTCACACGGATCCAGATCTCTCTGCCACGGATTCACTTCCTCTTCTCTCCTTTCTAAACCAAAACGATCTTCACCCTCTTCTTTCTCCCCGCGCGAGCAGCCGCCGATCTCACACAGCTCACATCGCTGTGTGTGATAGCCGCAACCCACGCAGAGCACCTGATGCGGCCTCCCGCCGCCTGGATTTCTACATCTCAACGGTGGGTTTTGTGATCAAAGGAAGAACTTGTTTGGTACTGTTTGTGGCGGCTAGCAGGAAGGAAACCTAGGCTCTGATACCATGTAGAGTTTCAGCGAATGGGTGGGTTTGGTCACGGAAAAACATACTTATGCGTCGTGTTTAAACCTAAAGGATGAGGTGGTTATCAACGAAAGCACTTGTAAGTTAGAAATATAGCACGAATTCAGAAATACAGTCAGCTGCAATACTCCTAACAGAACAAAACGCGCAGGGATGTCTGGTTACCTATTTCTGGGCGGCGTTTAGACGTGTTCCGCGTTCTTACGGGTGACGTGGAGGTCGGCGAGGGGACTGCTGTTGCGGTGGGTGCCGGGGAAGCAGATCTTGGGGGGTCGGAGAAGGACATGCTGGGCGGTCGATGAAGTGTTCAGCGCGCCGGCCGAACTAGAAGGTCGGTGAAGCAGATGATGTGCAGTGCACGGGGGCGTCGGTGTCGGCGAAGCTGGTCAGGTGCGGTGGTCGATAGAGTCGGCGAACGAGATACGGTGCGGTGGACGCCGGAGTAGGTGCGGATCAAGCGGATAGGGCAGCCTCGGGGTTTGAAGCCGTGGCAGCTTGAACGGCGAAGTGCGGCGGCCGGGAAGGTCTGGAGGTAGGCAAGAGGGGCGGTTTCTCTGAGGGCTTGCGGGCGAAACTAGGGCGAAGCTGGGCGATAGAGGAGTAGAAGGGAATTTCGCAGTCCTTCTTTTGAGGAAAAAAATATTCGCAGATCTGAAACTTTGCGGCGCGAGATATTTGGGCGTTGGCGGGGAATTTTACCGCTCGATGATATTAAATTTTGGCTGCAGTAGGTTTTTTTTTGAGAGTATGTAATAATAATAAATAGTAGGCCCTACTAGTACTGTACGTCTGTTCAGGAATCCAAGGGGGTAGAGGTAGAGGTATAGATATATAGACAATATAGAGATATAAGAAATGGCGGGGGCTAGCGGAAATGCACTTTGCCTCATAGGAGCATATGCTCCCATTATGTGAATCCATATTTCAAAGTGTCAAAAAATTCTAAACTAAAATTTTACATGTATATCTAGACATTTTATGTTGGTACACAAGTTTTCTCACAAAAAAATTATGTGGCTCCTATAAAAAAGACAAATTTTGATGTTGTAACACGACTACGTACAGTATATTTTTTGCCTTTTTTTACACGCCACACAAAATGTCGTTTTTCCACGAAAACTTGTGAACGAACATATGATGTCACAATGTATACCAAAAAAATTAACATTTATATAATTTTTTTAATCATTTTCTATAATTGGTGCATATGCACGCGTGTGCCAAAACGCCACCTCCGCAGGCTAGGAGTTTCTAAACTTCTTATGGCACATCAAATAAAATGTTGTTCAAACAATAATAATAATGTGCTTATGATTGTTACTCCCTTCCACCATGAATAAAGTCCACATCGGTTTCGTGTCAAACTTTGACTCGAGATTTAGGTACCCACATGATAGTGCTAGTATCATAGCTAGTATCATACACATTGGTCCCACAAAAATGTTGATGTGGCAGCTAATTAAGTAGGAGAGAGGAGATTAGTGTAACATAGGTAGATACTGTATCATAGCGCAAACAACGAGAAAACTTAATGCTAAACAAATCTTGTACACAAATTTGCATTGAGATTCTAAAAAATAATAAATGTAGCATTACTATGATACTACTCCATGATACTACCCACTATAGAAATAGTATGACCAGCCTAATTTTATGACATCCGCAAAATATACCATTGGAAAGTTCATCGAAACAAGCATCCGATGATATAGTTTTGAATGACATGCAACTCATAATTGGCGGGCCCAAGTATTAGTCTAAGTTTGCCTCTGAAAACAAATTGGCATTGTACTCTAGGACAAAGGGAGACTACTCGCAATGGCAATATCATAAGTAGTATCATGCACTACATGCATGCAAAATGTTGATGCGTCATATCAGTTAATGATGAAAGAGACGATAGTGGTATCATAGGTAGATATCGTATCATATCATGTAGAACTAGAAAAATTACTGCCAAACAAATCTTGTACACACTTTTGTATTGAGATTCTACAAATCACTAAATACATGTAACATATTATACTACTACATGATGATACTATGGACTGTGAAAATAATATCGTACATTAGTATCATATGCATGATACTATTATATGATACTCCCCATTGTGACTAGTCTAATAATAACAATAGTACTCAAATTTGTCTTGTCCCTCGGGTGTTTAGAAGTATATGTTCGGTCCCTCACGTATTTAAGAATTATGTTTGGCCCCTCAACTCTAATGTGGTCAAAATTGAGCACTTGAACACTTAGTTAGGTCTAGCAATGATAAAAACTTGATTGGTCTGTTTATTATTTGTTATGTGGCACGGCGGCAAAGCATTTTGCTAAATCTCAAGCACACATAGTTGGGGTCCATTAGAGGGACTAATTAAATCAAAGTACAATGGATTATAAAAGCAGGTTTTATCATTGATTAGCTTTGCAACGGCCTATCAACTGTAAGTGTTGCATGTGTTCTAAAGAACTATGTTCATCGTCACAGATCAAGAGGAGTACGCAGTGGAGGACGCACAAAACAACCGTAGGCCAGGTGGGCACACCTTACTAATTTTCTTTTTTCCACTTTATATGTGATAATTTTTTACATAATTAATTAACTAAAACATTTTAAAATAGGGTGGGCCATTCAACCCAAACACCATGTTGCGTACGTCGCTGAGGGTAAGGGGTTTCATCTTCGTTCTATGGTATGAGTATGTAATGCGCGTGATACTCATCGAAGACAATATATATAGCAGACATCACATCAGATGAGCCTATGGATAAAAATGGGCCAAATCATATCTACTAGTGCACAAATGAAGTTAAAAATAGGTCAACCTTCATTAAACCGATACTACTTAAAAGACCATTGTTTGACCTAAGTAAGCGTATATATGAGGTCAGTAATACTAGTCACAATGCATAGTATCATATATAAAAGTATGGTGTGTATGATACAATTAATACTACATGTTACTATGTCAACGATGCATGGTATCATGTACTAGTATCATAATCTTCTTATATTAATTGATTTGTAGAATCTCAATGCAGATCTATGTACAAGATTATTTAACATTAAATTTTCTAGTACTACGTGCTATGATACGGTATCTACCTATGATATTATAATCCTCTCTCTCATCTTTAATTGCAGTGCCACATCAGCTTTTTTGCAAGCATGAGATGCATGATAGTGTACTACCTATGATACTCCCATTGTGGGTAGTCTAAGGGGGCAATGTTAGACCTAATTAAGTGTTTGAGGTTAGTTATGGACCGCTGTTATACCTAATTGTGTTTGAGGTCAGTTAGGGACCTTATTATACATAATTAAGTGTTAGAGGTGAGTTCAAATAATAATATATAGTTGGGGTCTAAAGTTCACCAACGTATGCAACACACGAGCTGCCAAATGTGTACTTAATTAACCCTATTAGGAAAACACAAGATTATCTCATTCAACAAAATATTAGGAAAGTGTATCACAATTGTATTTATCCCTTATCTCTCTCATGTTAACCGAGACAAGAGTTCGTTCTAGGTCAGCTCTACGACAATTAGCGTCGCAAGGGTGGTAACATAGGTGTGCAGTTGCGAAAGTTTTTTCCCAAGTTGTCGACTTCCTCAATCCACACTTAATATTTGTGCATGTGGGCCTAAGTATATGGTACTACTTAGTTCTATTCCTAGTATATATGTTGGGTGACTTAGAAAAATCATACTTCGTACATGATTCCTTCGAAAATCCTTTAGGGCTTCTTTGATTCATATTAGGTTGGTATAAGATAATAGGATTTAGATCTTATAGGAATATTTCCTACACTAGTAGTTTGATTCATATGAACATATCCAATAGGAAATAATCCTATAGGAATCATCAAGTAGTGCAAATCCTAGTATAGGATTAAATATTTGGTCCTACCTCATGGAAAAATTCATTTGGCGCAATCAAACGCAACTCATCTTATTATAGGATTTAACTACACATGTCATCCCAAATCCCAATCCTACATTCCTACTCCTATGATTTCCCTATCCTGTGAATGAAAGGAGCCCTTAAAATCAAACTATCCCGCACCTCGTCGATTCGTATAAAACCGACTCTAGCCAACAACTCTTCGCCCGACCTTTCTTCTTCACCATCAGGCCACCACACACTGTCATTTTCCATTGCAACGCATTTAGGGTGTGTTCGGTTCCAGAACCAAGTGGAATGGAATGGAACCGTTCCGCACCTAGAGCCCATTCTTGTGTTCGGTTGTGGAATGGAACGGAACCGAGTGGTTCCTCGAAAGGGAATATTCTCCCCATATGCAGAATGCACCCATTCCACCGAATCGGTGGAATGTGGTGGAACGGCTGTTACTTAGCCGCTATTAATTACAAAGCACTTCACTAATCCAACCAAAAAAATTATTAGTTGTTGTTAATTATGATTTTGAGATTAAAAAGGCCACTATTAATTACGATATTTAGACAAAAGATTAAACTTTAACTTCATTCCGTTCTACTCTCCAAATTCCCCGACCATACAAAAAATAACATTAATTACGATTTTAAGATTAAAAAGGCCATTAGGCGTTGTTAATTACGATTTTAAGATTTAAAAGGCTATTTGCCATTGTTAATTACGATTCTTAGACAAAAGTTTAGTTTAACCACATTCCGTTCTGCTCTCCAATTCCTCCAACCGAACAAAAAACAGTACCATTCTGTACCTCCTTTTTGTCCAAACCGAACGCGGGGATGGAACCATTCCATTCCTCTGGAAAGGAACCATTCCTTACTAAAATCTTCTTGTGCCACCTCCCAGTTTAAAGGCCTACTCGCATAACCCTACAGCTCTGCACTCGCGTGGGCAACCGAACACACCTACATCATCAATGCCCCGCGTACTTATCCGCACCGCCTACAGCTCTGCACTCCTATGACCTATCCATGGCTGGGCAGTCAAAAAAAGCTGCGTCACCTGGGAAATCAACAAGCCACGCAAGCAAGTCGCAAGCATCATAAATTCCGAATCAATGCCTAGCTACAGTCTACCTGGCCTCCTCCCAACTCATTGTCCTTGAGGCCTTAACAAAGCCTTCTAAAAGGGTTTTATCAAAATATTCCATATGGATTAGTAAAAAAACGCACCTGCTAAAGATTCATATATGCCCCTAGGTTAAAAATATGCATCTCAAATTTGTATGGATACATATGTATCTCTGACTAAAATGCATGTATCAAGACATAAGTGAGACACCTATATATTTTCAAACGGGGATGTAGTAGTAGATTTTTTGGGTCATGTGTTGGCAATAAAAAATGGATTCCCCATTTCATCTGTGCACAAGGAGGGCAAAACGAGTGGTCTTTTGTGAAGTGTCTCTACCAATCTACAACCACTTCAATTTTCACATGTACGCTAGACCCTGAAAGATGTCCAAATCAAGTTGCAGTGTTTTATCTCGATCCACATCTACATATGGTTTTATAATTGAGCTTTATCCTAATGAATTCAAAATTAAACTGTATGAGTTTGCTTGTTTTTGTACCCACTTGGGAAGGGTTCATGCAGGATCTGTAGCGAACTTTCTTGTGAAGACATATTTTGGCACATACTGTATGTGAATCTTCTCACGGCCATCAACTTTGAATACTCAAGTTTTTTACTCCTATATATGCAAAATGATATCAGTGTACCATTTTACTTATTCACAATGTTGGCAAAAAATGTATTTTTATGCCCATCTATTTCCATTTTTTGATTTCTTTTTTGAATTTTCATGCCCATTTGTAGATTTGACCAAGATTTAAACAAGTTTAACACATGAAAAATGAAAAGGTAAGCATGGATCCTTCTTAGACACTCTAAAATGAAGCTTTTGGGAGGTTCTTGAAATTTCCAAGTTTGAAACCCAAAACCACTTCTTCTCTTCATGTTTGACTACATAAGATAGAGTTTAGGGTTAGGGGTAGATACATGATTTTTCTTGTTTGAATATGTCTAGACCTTGTTTATCAACTTTAATGCTTACTATATGACATAAGAAGACTATGTGCTTTGGTTTTTCATTTTCTGTTTTTTTATATTTTATGCCCATTTGAATCTTGGTCAAATCCTAGGTTTGACCAGGATTTAAGCAAGTTTAAAACATGAAAACGACTTCTCTTCGTGCTTGACTTCTTATTCACTCCAAAATGAAGCTTTTGGAAGGGTTTTTGAAATTTCCATGTTTGAAACCCAAAACGACATCTCTTCGTGCTTGACTTCATAAGATAGAGTTTAGGGTTAGGGGGTAGATACATGAATTTTCTGGTTTGAATATGTCTAGACCTAGCTTGTTTATCAACTTGAATGCTTGCTATATGACATCAGAAGACTATGTGTTTGGTTTTTATTTTTTTGAATTTGTTATGCCCATTTGAATCCTGGTCAAATCCTAGGTTTGACCAAGATTTAAACAAGTATAAAACATGAAAATGAAAAGTAAGCCTGGATCCTTCTTATTCACTCCAAAATGAAGCTTTTGGGAGGGTTTTTGAAATTTCCATGTTTGAAACCCAAAACGACTTCTCTTCGTGATTGACTTCATAAGACAGAGTTTAGGGTTAGGGGTAGATACCGGATTTTTCTGGTTTGAATATGTCTAGACCTTGTTTATCAACTTGAATGCTTGCTATATGACATCAGAAGACTATGTGTTTGGTTTTTGTTTTTTGAATTTGTTATGCCCATTTGAATCTTAGTCAAATCCTAGGTTTGAATATATATGTCTAGACCTTGTATATCAACTTGAATGCCTTACTATACATATGACATAAGAATGTTATGTGCTTTGGTTTTTCATTCTTTTCATTTTTTTCTGAATTTTTAGGGCCATTTGAATCTTGGTCAAATCCTTGGTTTGACCAAGATTTAAACAAATTTAAAACATGAAAATGAAAAGGGAAGTCTGTATCCTTCTTAGTCACTCTAAAATGAAGCTTTTGGGATGTTCTTTAAATTTCAATGTTTGAAACCCAAAACGACTTCCCTTCATGCTAGACTTCATAAGATCGACAGGGGGTAGATACATGATTTGTCTGGTTTGGATATATCTAGACCTTGTTTATCAACTTGATTGCTTACGATATGACATAAGAAGACTATGTGATTTGGTTTTTCATTTTTCTGATTTTTTTGAATTTTGTGCCCACCCATTTGTATCTTCGTCAAATCCTAGGTTTGACCAAGATAATTTAAACAAGTTTAAAACATGAAAATGTAAAGGGAAGCATGTATCCTTCTTAGTCACTCTAAAATGAAGCTTTTGGGAGGTTTTTGAAATTTCGATGTTTGAAACCCAAAACCACTTCTCTTCACATGCTTGACTTCATAAGACAGAGTTTAGGGGTTAGGGGTATAGATACATGATTTGTCTGGTTTGAATATGTCTAGACCTTGTTTATCAACTTGAATGCTTACTATATGACATAAGAAGACTATGTGATTTGGTTTTTCATTTTTCTGTTTTTTATTTATTTTTCTGCCCATTTGAATCTTGGTCAAATCCTAGGTTTGAACAAGATTTAGACAAGTTTAACACGTGAAATTAAACGAATAAGTAAGCATTGATCCTTCTTAGTCACTCCAAAATGTACCAATTGATAGTGTTAACTTTGCTTCATGGAAAAAATAATGTCATGTAAATGAGTTAACTTGGATTTCCTACCCTTGAATCCATAGGAAACTTTGTTCTAATGCACTATTATAATCAACCGAGTTTTTACACCAACAGGTCTGTCACTTACGTGTGGTGCCCACGCGTGAGGTCCCACACTTCAGTGAGCACAAGTCACGTGCAATTGGAAGTCCGTGGGTCCTTCTGGATCCTTCGGTTGTCCCTCTCACAAAAAAAACAAATCTATCTCATTCTCGGCCTCGCTCGACTCGCTCGCTCGCTCGCTCGCACGTCCTGCGCACTGACAAACCCTGCACAACAGTCAACATCATCATCATCACCCGAAAAAGGGGAGACACCATAATGCTCTGCCTTTTTTCTCTCCTTCCGAGTGATCCCTCTTCCTCCGAGTTTCACTCGACGGGCAAACGCACATCTGCAGCATAGTAATAATAAAAAGGTAGAAAAATCGATATACGAATCTATAATTAAATAGGTTAAACTAGGGTTTTGCCCAGTACTACAGATCAAGGTTCAAAAAAATCCAACTACGGGGTTCGAACAACACGATTCTAATCCAAGAACTTTTTCGACCTCATCCAAGTGGCCTCAAACTATAGGGTTAGCATCTAGTGCAGTATGTGTGAAAATGTATGCACTATGTGTGCTATAACTTGTATGTCTTTCAAATTTGAACCAACTTTGAATAAGTTTGAAATATTTGAAATGGGGCTTTTGGCTTAAACGTTTGAAACTCAAAACGATTCTCTTCATGCTAGACTTCATAAGACCGAGTTTAGGGTTAGGGGTAGATACATGATTTGTCTGGTTTGAATATGTCTAAACCTTGTTTATCAACTTTAATGCTAACTTCTCAGTCACTCTAAAATGAAGTTTTTGGAGGTTTTTGAAATTTCCATCTTTGAAACCCAAAACCACTTCTCTTCATGCTTGACTTCATAAGAAAAAGTTTAGGGTTAGGGGGTATAGATACATGATTTGTATGGTTTGAATATGTCCAAACCTTGTTTATTAACTTGAATATGCTTACTATATGACATAAGAAGACTATGTACTTTGGTTTTTAATTTTTCTGATTTTTTTAATTTTCTGCGCATTTGAATCATATCTTGGTCAAATCCTAGGTTTCACCAAGATTTAGACAAGTTTAACACGTGAAAACGAGTAAGTAAGCATGGATCCTTCTTAGTCACTCTAAAATGAAGCTTTTGGGATGTTCTTGAAATTTCCATGTTTGAAACCCAAAACCACTTCTCTTCATGATTGACTTCCATAAGATCGACAGATCAGTTTAGGGTTAGGGGTAGATATATACATGATTTTTTGGTTTGAATATGTCTAGACCTTGTTTATCAACTTGAATGCTTACTATACATATGACATAAGAATGCTATGTGCTTTGGTTTTTCATTCTCTTTTTGATTTTTTTCTAAATTTTTAGGCCCATTTGAATCTTGGTCAAATCCTTGGTTTGACCAAGATTTAAACAAGTTTAAAACATGAAAATGAAAAGGGAAGTCAGTATCCTTCGTAGTCACTCTAAAATGGAGAAGCTTTTGGGATGTTCTTGTAATTTCTATGTTTGAAACCGAAAACGAGTTCCCTTCATGCTAGTAGACTAGCTTCATAAGATCGACAGGCCGGGGGTAGATACATGATTTGTCTGGTTTGGATATATCTAGACCTTGTTTATCAACTTTAATGCTTACTATATGACATATATAAGAAAACTATTGCTTTGGTTTTTCCTTTTTCTGTTTTTTTTAATTTTGATGCCCATTTGAATCATGTCAAATCCTAGGTTTGACCAAGATAATTTAAACAAGTTTAAAACATGAAAATGAAAAGGGAAGCATGTATCCTTCTTAGTCACTCTAAAATGAAGCTTTTGGGAGGTTTTTGAAATTTCCATGTTTGAAACCCAAAACCACTTCTCTTCACATGCTTGACTTCATAAGACAGAGTTTAGGGGGTTAGGGGTATAGATACATGATTTGTCTGGTTGAATATGTCTAGACCTTGTTTATCAACTTTAATGCTTACTATATGACATAAGAAAACTATTGCTTTGGTTTTTCTTTTTCTGATTTTTTTGAATTTTGATGCCCATTTGAATCTTGTCAAATTCTAGGTTTGACCAAGATTTAAACAAGTTTAAAACATGAAAATGAAAAGGGAAGCATGTAACCTTCTCAGTCACTCTAAAATGAAGTTTTTGGGAGGTTTTTGATATTTCCATGTTTGAAACCCGAAACCACTTCTCTTCATGCTTGACTTCATAAGACAGAGTTTAGGGTTAGGGGTAGATACATGATTTGTATGGTTTGAATATGTCCAAACCTTGTTTATCAACTTGAATATGCTTATGTGCTTTGGTTTTTTATTTTTCTGATTTTTTTGAATTTTATGCCCATAAATCTTGGTCAAATCCTAGGTTTGACCAGGATTTAAACAAGTTTAAAACATGAAATGAAAAGATAAGCCTGGATCCTTCTTAGTCACTCTAAAATGAAGCTTTTGGGAGGTTCTTGAAATTTCCATATTTGAAACCCAAAACCACTTCTCTACATGATTGACTTCATAAGACATAGTTTAATTAGAGTTTTAGGGGTAGATATATACATGATTTTTCTGGTTTGAATATATATGTCTAGACCTTGTTTATCAACTTGAATGCTTACTATACATATGACATAAGAATGCTATATATGTGCTTTGGTTTTTCATTCTTTTGATTTTTTTCTGAATTTTTAGGGCCATTTGAATCTTGCATGGTTAAACTTGGGTTTTGCCCAGTTCTAAAGATCAAGGGTTCAAAAAAATCCAACTACGGGGTTCGAACAACACGATTCTAATCCAAGAATTTTTTCGACCTCATCCAAATGGCCTCAAACTATAGGGTTAGCATCTAGTGCAGTATGTGTGAAAATGTATGCACTATGTGTGCTATAACTTGTATGTCTTTCAAATTAAGTTGATAAACAAGGTCTAGACATATTCAAACCAGAATATTATACTGCATTAGTACAAAAAGTTTCCTATGGATTCATCAAGGGTAGTAAAGCCAAGTTAACTCATTGTCATGACTAAGAAGGATCCATGCTTACTTTTTCATTTTCATGTTTTAAACTTGTTTAAATCTTGGTCAAACCTAGGATTTGACCAAGATTCAAATGGTCATAAAAAATCAAACAAAATCAAGAAAATCAAAAACCAAACCACATAGTCTTCTTATGTAATATACTAAGCATTCAAGTTGATCAACGAAGTCTAGACATATTCAAACCAGAAAAATCATGTATCTACCCCCTAACCCTAAACGTTGTCTTATGAAGTCAAGCATGAAGAGAAGAAGTGGTTTTGGGTTTCAAACATGGAAATTTCAAAAACCCACCCAAAAGCTTCATTTTGGAGTGACTAAGAAGGATCCAAGCTTACTTTTTCATTTTCATGTTTCAAACTTGTTTAAATCTTTGTCAAACCTAGGATTTGACCAAGATTCAAATGGGCATAAAAATTCAAAAAAGAAATCAAAAAAATGAAACACCAAAGCACATAAACTTCTTATGTCATATAGTAATTAAGCATTCATGTTGATCAACAAAGTCTATATATATTTAAACAATAAAAATCATGTATATATACCCCCAAACCCAAAACCACTTCTCTTCACATGCTTGACTTCATAAGACAGAGTTTAGGGGTTAGGGGTATAGATACATGATTTGTCTGGTTTGAATATGTCTAGACCTTGTTTATCAACTTGAATGCTTACTATGTGATTTGGTTTTTCATTTTTCTGTTTTTTAATTATTTTTCTGCCCATTTGAATCTTGGTCAAATCCTAGGTTTGAACAAGATTTAGACAAGTTTAACACGTGAAATTAAACGAATAAGTAAGCATTGATCCTTCTTAGTCACTCCAAAATGTACCAATTGATAGTGTTAACTTTGCTTCATGGAAAAAATAATGTCATGTAAATGAGTTAACTTGGATTTCCTACCCTTGAATCCATAGGAAACTTTGTTCTAATGCACTATAATAATCAACCGAGTTTTTACACCAACAGGTCTGTCACTTACGTGTGGTGCCCACGCGTGTGGTCCCACACTTGAGTGAGCACAAGTCACGTGCAATAGGTACGCCAACTCCCAGCCATCTTCTTTGTCAAGAGAAGACGCATCAGGATGCGTATTGGAAGTCTGTGGGTCCTTCTGGATCCTTCGGTTGTCCCTATCACAAAAAATCTCTCTCATTCTCGGCCTCGCTCGACTCGCTCGCTCGCTCGCACCTCCTGCGCACTGACAAACCCTGCACAACAGTCAACATCACCAGAAAAAGAATATACACCATCAATAAGAGGGGCCCCGTGACTGCTCTCCCTTCTTCTCCTTCCGAGTGATTCCTCTTCCTCCGAGTTTCACTCGACGGGCAAACACACATGTGCTGCATAGTAATAATAAAAAAGTAAAAGAATCGACTACGAATCTATTATTAAATAGGTTAAACTAGGGTTTTCCCCAGTACTACAGATCAAGTTGAAAAAAAAATCCAACTACGGGGTTTGATTTTGGCCTACAAATAAAAAATTAAATAAGTTGAACTAGTATTCCTCTAAAAAATCATTTTGGTTTGCATTGTTTGATAATTTTCATAGCTAGAGTGCATCACAATTTTTTGATTTCATGCTTTGCTTTGCCAATTTTGATTTTTTCTAACCACCTTCTCTTTGATTTCAAATTTAGGTCAAACTATCGGTGCCTACTATGTGTTCTACTTGAATTGGATGCAGCATGCGCACATCTTGGGGCATCCAAGTATTTAAGTTACCTTGTTTTTTAATTGTAATTCATGTACCCTTTCCTCCCAATTAAATTTTGGTTTTACATTTTTAATTTTTTTAAATTTTTATGCCCATTCTGATGTCATATAGTTAGCATTTAAGTTGATAAACAAGGTCTAGACATATTCAAACCGGAAAAATCATGTATCTACCCCTAACCCAAAACTCTGTCTTATCAAGTCAAGCACGAAGAGAAGTCGTTTTGGGTTTCAAACATGGAATTTTCAAAAACCCTCCAAAAAGCTTCATTTTGGAGTGACTAAGAAGGATGGAGGCTTACCTTTTTCATTTTCATGTTTTAAACATGTTTAAATCTTGGTCAAACCTATTATTTGACAAAGAATCAGATGGGCTTAAAATTTCAAAAAAATCAAAAAATGAAAAACCAAAGCATGCAGTCTTCTTATGTCATATATATATTACACATTCAAGTTGATAAACAAGGTTTGGACATATTCAAACCAAAAAATCATGTATCTACCCCCTAACGCTAAACTCTGTCATATGAAGTCAAGCATATGAAGAGAAGTGGTTTTGGGTTTCAAACATGGAAATTTCCATGCTTGAAACCAAAAACCACTTCTCTTCATGCATGCTTGACTTCATAAGACAGAGTTTAGGGTTAGGTGGTAGATACATGATTTTCCTGGTTTGAATATGTGTAGACCTTGTTTATCAAATTAATTGAATGCTTACTATATAACATAAGAGAAGACCTTGTTTTTTTTGAATTTTTATACCCATTTGAATCTTTGTCAAATCCTTGGTTCCACCAAGATTTGAATAAGTTAAAAACATGAATATGAAAAAGTAAGCATGTATGCTTCTTAGTCACTTCAAAATGAAGCTCTTGGGAGGGTTTTTGAATTTCCATGTTCGAAACCAAAAACCACATATCTTCATGCTTGACTTCATGAAACAAAGTTTAGGGTTATGGGTAGATACATGCATGATTTTTCTTGTTTGAATATGTCTAGAACTTGTTTATCAACTTAATTGAATGCCTACTATATAACATAAGAAGACCTTTTTTGTATTTTTTAAATTTTTATACCCATTTGAATCTTGGTCAAATCCTAGGTTTCACCAAGATTTGAATAAGTTTAAAACATGAATATGAAAAAGTAAGCATGCATGTATGCTTCTTAATTAATCACTTCGAAATGAAGCTCTTGGGAGGGTTTTTGAAATTTCCATGTTTGAAACCAAAAACCACATATCTTCATGCATGCGCTTGACTTCATGAGACAGAGTTTAGTGTTAGGGGGTAGATACATGATTTCTCTCGTTTGAATATGTTTGAAACCAAAAACCACATATCTCTGGTTTGCCCGCACTTAGAAATGATATTTGCATCACTTATCATATGTTTGCCCATTTGAATCTTGTCAAATCCTAGATTTGACCAAGATAATTTAAACAAGTTTAAAACATGAAAATGAAAAGGCAAGCTTGTATCCTTCTTAGTCACTCTAAAATGAAGTTTGGGGAGGTTTTTGAAATTTCCATGCTTGAAACCAAAAACCACTTCTCTTCATGCTTGACTTCATAAAGACAGAGTTTGGGGATATATAGGGGTAGATACATGATTTTTCTGGTTTGATATGTCTAGACCTTGTTTATCAACTTAATTGAATGCTTACTATATGACATAAGAAGACTATGTGCCTTGATTTTACATTTTTTTAAATTATGCCCATTTGAATCTTGGTCAAATCCTAGGTTTGACCATGATTTAAACAAGTTTAAAACATGAATATGAAAATTAAGCATGTATCCTTCGTAGTCACTCCAAAATGAAGCTCTTGAGAGGGTTTTTGAAATTTCCATGTTTGAAACCAAAAAACCACGTACTTCTCTTCATGCTTGACTTCATAAGACAGAGTTTGGGGTTAGGGGTAGCTTGATACATGATTTTTCTCGTTTGAATATGTCTAGACCTTGTTATCAACTTAATTGAATGCTTACTATATATATGACATAAGAAGACTATGTGCATTGGTTTTTCATTTTATTGTTTTTTTAATTTTATGCCCATTTGAATCTTGGTCAAATCCTAAGTTTGACCATGATTTAAACAAGTTGAAAACATGAATATGAAAAATTAAGCATATATCCTTCTTAGTCACTCCAAAATGAAGCTCTTGGGAGGGTTTTTGAAATTTCCATGTTTTAAACCAAAAACCACATATCTTCATGCTTGACTTCATGAGATAGAGTTTAGGGTTAGGGGTAGATACATGATTTCTCTGGTTTGAATATATCTAGACCTTGTTTATCAACTTAATTGAATGCTTACTAATGTGACATAAGAAGACTATGTGCCTTGATTTTCCATTTTTTGTTTTTTCTGAATTTTTATGCCCATTTGAATCTTGGTCAAATCCTAGGTTTGACCATGATTTAAACAAGTTTAATAAAACATGAATAGGAAAAATTAAGCATATATCCTTCTTAGTCACTCCAAAATGTAGATCTTGGTAGGGTTTTTAAAATTTCCATGTTTGAAACCAAAAACCACGACTTCTCTTCATGCATGCTTGACTTCATAAGACAGAGTTTAGGGCTAGGGTAGCTAGATACATGATGTTTCTGGTTTGAATATGTCTAGACCTTGTTTATCAACTTAATTGAATGCTTACTATATGACATAAGAATACTACGTGCCTTGGTTTTTCATTTATTTTCATTTATTTTGAATTTTTATGCCCATTTGAATCTTGGTCAAATCCTAGGTTTGACCATGATTTAAACTAGTTTAAAACATAAATATGAAAAATTAAGTATCTATCCTTCTTAGCCACTCCAAAATGAAGCTCTTGGGAGGGTTTTTGAAATTTCCATGATTGAAACCAAAAACCACTTCTCTTCATGCTTGACTTCATAAGTCAGGGTTTAGGGATATATATATAGGGGGTACATACATGATTTTTCTGGTTGGAATATGTCTAGAACTTGTTTTTCAACTTGAGCTTATCTAGAGCTTGTTTTTAAATTTTTTATACCCATTTGATTCTTCGTCAAATCCTAGGTTTGTTGACCTAGATTTGAACAAGTTTAAAACATGAATATGAAAAGGTAAGCATGTATGCTTCTTAATTAGTCACTCCAAAATGAAGCTCTTGGGAGGGTTTTTGAAATTTCCATGATTTAAACCAAAAACCACTTCTCTTCATGCTTGACTTCATAAGTTAGGGTTTAGGGATATATAGGGGGTAGATACATCATGATTTTTCTGGTTTGAATATGTCTAGAGCTTGTTTATCAACTTAATTGAATGCTTACTATATGACATAAGAAGACTATGTGCCTTGATATTTCATTTTTTTAAATTATGCCCTTTTGAATATTGGTCAAAACCTAGGTTTGACAAAGATTTAAAAAAGATTAAAACATGAAAATGAAAAAGTAAGCCTTGATCCTTCTTATTAACTCCAAAATGAAGGTTTTTGGGAGGGTTTTTGAAATATCCATGTTTGAAACCCAAAACCACTTCTCTTCGTGCAGAGTTTAGGGTTAGGGGTAGCTAGACACATGAATTTTCTGGTATTTCATTTTTTTTGAATTTTCATGCCCATTTCAATCTTGGTGAAATCCTAGGTTTGAGCAAGACTTAAACAAATTTAACACGTGAAAACGAATAAGCATGGATCCTTCTTAGTCACTCCAAAATGTACCAATTGATAGATGTGTTAACTTTGCTTCATGGAAAAAATAATGTCATGTAAATGAGTTAACTTGGATTTCCTACCCTTGAATCCATAGGAAACTTTGTTCTAATGCACTATAATAATCAACCAAGTTTTTACACCAACAGGTCTGTCACTTACGTGTGGTGCCCACGCGTGAGGTCCCACACTTCAGTGAGCACAAGTCACGTGCAGTAGGTACGCAAACTCCTAGCCATTTTCTTTGTCAAGAGAAGACGCATCAGGATGCGTATTGGAAGTCTCTGGGTCATTCAGGATCCTTCGGTTGTCCCTCTCACAAAAAAAAACAAATCTCTCTCGTTCTCGGCCTCGCTCGACTCGCTCGCTCGCTCGCACCTCCTGCTCACTGACAAACCCTGCACAATAGTCAACATCATCACCCGAAAAAGGGGAGACACCATAATTCTCTCCCTTCTTCTCTCCTTCCGAGTGATCCCTCTTCCTCCGAGTTTCACTCGACGGGCAAACACATATGTGCTGCATAGTAATAATAAAAAAAGGTAGAAAAATCAACCTACGAATCTATAATTAAATACGTTAAACTAGGGTTTTTCCCAGTACTACAGATCAAGTTCATAAAAAATCCAACTACGGGGTTCGAACAACCCCATTTCTAATCAAAGAATTTTTTCGACGTCATCCAAATGGCCTCAAACTATAGCATGGGCGGATCCAGACTATAGCCAAGGGGGGCAGCCGCCCCCACTCAATTTTCTGAAACCTTGTACTTAGAAATATGTTAAGCTAAAGGCTGGTTTGCCCGCACTTAGAAATGATATTTGCATCACTTATCATATGTTTGCCCATTTGAATCTTGTCAAATCCTAGATTTGACCAAGATAATTTAAACAAGTTTAAAACATGAAAATGAAAAGGCAAGCTTGTATCCTTCTTAGTCACTCTAAAATGAAGTTTGGGGAGGTTTTTGAAATTTCCATGCTTGAAACCAAAAACCACTTCTCTTCATGCTTGACTTCATAAGACAAAGTTTGGGGATATATAGGGGTAGATACATGATTTTTCTGGTTTGATATGTCTAGACCTTGTTTATCAACTTAATTGAATGCTTACTATATGACATAAGAAGACTATGTGCCTTGATTTTACATTTTTTTAAATTATGCCCATTTGAATCTTGGTCAAATCCTAGGTTTGACCATGATTTAAACAAGTTTGTTTATCAACTTGAATGCTTGCTATATGACATCAGAAGACTATGTGTTTGGTTTTTGTTTTTTGAATTTGTTATGCCCATTTGAATCTTAGTCAAATCCTAGGTTTGAATATATATGTCTAGACCTTGTATATCAACTTGAATGCTTACTATACATATGACATAAGAATGTTATGTGCTTTGGTTTTTCATTCTTTTCATTTTTTCTGAATTTTTAGGGCCATTTGAATCTTGGTCAAATCCTTGGTTTGACCAAGATTTAAACAAATTTAAAACATGAAAATGAAAAGGGAAGTCTGTATCCTTCTTAGTCACTCTAAAATGAAGCTTTTGGGATGTTCTTTAAATTTCAATGTTTGAAACCCAAAACGACTTCCCTTCATGCTAGACTTCATAAGATCGACAGGGGGTACATGATTTGTCTGGTTTGGATATATCTAGACCTTGTTTATCAACTTGATTGCTTACGATATGACATAAGAAGACTATGTGATTTGGTTTTTCATTTTTCTGATTTTTTTGAATTTTGTGCCCACCCATTTGTATCTTCGTCAAATCCTAGGTTTGACCAAGATAATTTAAACAAGTTTAAAACATGAAAATGTAAAGGGAAGCATGTATCCTTCTTAGTCACTCTAAAATGAAGCTTTTGGGAGGTTTTTGAAATTTCGATGTTTGAAACCCAAAACCACTTCTCTTCACATGCTTGACTTCATAAGACAGAGTTTAGGGGTTAGGGGTATAGATACATGATTTGTCTAGTTTGAATATGTCTAGACCTTGTTTATCAACTTGAATGCTTACTATATGACATAAGAAGACTATGTGATTTGGTTTTTCATTTTTCTGTTTTTTATTTATTTTTCTGCCCATTTGAATCTTGGTCAAATCCTAGGTTTGAACAAGATTTAGACAAGTTTAACACGTGAAATTAAACGAATAAGTAAGCATTGATCCTTCTTAGTCACTCCAAAATGTACCAATTGATAGTGTTAACTTTGCTTCATGGAAAAAATAATGTCATGTAAATGAGTTAACTTGGATTTCCTACCCTTGAATCCATAGGAAACTTTGTTCTAATGCACTATTATAATCAACCGAGTTTTTACACCAACAGGTCTGTCACTTACGTGTGGTGCCCACGCGTGAGGTCCCACACTTCAGTGAGCACAAGTCACGTGCAATAGGTACGCCAACTCCCAGCCATCTTCTTTGTCAAGAGAAGACGCATCAGGATGCGTATTGGAAGTCCGTGGGTCCTTCTGGATCCTTCGGTTGTCCCTCTCACAAAAAAACAAATCTATCTCATTCTCGGCCTCGCTCGACTCGCTCGCTCGCACGTCTGCACTGACAAACCCTGCACAACAGTCAACATCATCATCATCACCCGAAAAAGGGGAGACACCATAATGCTCTGCCTTTTTTCTCTCCTTCCGAGTGATCCCTCTTCCTCCGAGTTTCACTCGACGGGCAAACGCACATCTGCAGCATAGTAATAATAAAAAGGTAGAAAAATCGATATACGAATCTATAATTAAATAGGTTAAACTAGGGTTTTGCCCTGTACTACAGATCAAGGTTCAAAAAAATCCAACTACGGGGTTCGAACAACACGATTCTAATCCAAGAACTTTTTCGACCTCATCCAAGTGGCCTCAAACTATAGGGTTAGCATCTAGTGCAGTATGTGTGAAAATGTATGCACTATGTGTGCTATAACTTGTATGTCTTTCAAATTTGAACCAACTTTGAATAAGTTTGAAATATTTGAAATGGGGCTTTTGGCTTAAACGTTTGAAACTCAAAACGATTCTCTTCATGCTAGACTTCATAAGACCGAGTTTAGGGTTAGGGGTAGATACATGATTTGTCTGGTTTGAATATGTCTAAACCTTGTTTATCAACTTTAATGCTAACTTCTCAGTCACTCTAAAATGAAGTTTTTGGAGGTTTTTGAAATTTCCATCTTTGAAACCCAAAACCACTTCTCTTCATGCTTGACTTCATAAGAAAAAGTTTAGGGTTAGGGGGTATAGATACATGATTTGTATGGTTTGAATATGTCCAAACCTTGTTTATCAACTTGAATATGCTTACTATATGACATAAGAAGACTATGTACTTTGGTTTTTAATTTTTCTGATTTTTTTAATTTTCTGCGCATTTGAATCATATCTTGGTCAAATCCTAGGTTTCACCAAGATTTAGACAAGTTTAACACGTGAAAACGAGTAAGTAAGCATGGATCCTTCTTAGTCACTCTAAAATGAAGCTTTTGGGATGTTCTTGAAATTTCCATGTTTGAAACCCAAAACCACTTCTCTTCATGATTGACTTCCATAAGATCGACAGATCAGTTTAGGGTTAGGGGTAGATATATACATGATTTTTTGGTTTGAATATGTCTAGACCTTGTTTATCAACTTGAATGCTTACTATACATATGACATAAGAATGCTATGTGCTTTGGTTTTTCATTCTCTTTTTGAATTTTTTCTAAATTTTTAGGCCCATTTGAATCTTGGTCAAATCCTTGGTTTGACCAAGATTTAAACAAGTTTAAAACATGAAAATGAAAAGGGAAGTCAGTATCCTTCGTAGTCACTCTAAAATGGAGAAGCTTTTGGGATGTTCTTGTAATTTCTATGTTTGAAACCGAAAACGAGTTCCCTTCATGCTAGTAGACTAGCTTCATAAGATCGACAGGCCGGGGGTAGATACATGATTTGTCTGGTTTGGATATATCTAGACCTTGTTTATCAACTTTAATGCTTACTATATGACATATATAAGAAAACTATTGCTTTGGTTTTTCCTTTTTCTGTTTTTTTTAATTTTGATGCCCATTTGAATCATGTCGAATCCTAGGTTTGACCAAGATAATTTAAACAAGTTTAAAACATGAAAATGAAAAGGGAAGCATGTATCCTTCTTAGTCACTCTAAAATGAAGCTTTTGGGAGGTTTTTGAAATTTCCATGTTTGAAACCCAAAACCACTTCTCTTCACATGCTTGACTTCATAAGACAGAGTTTAGGGGTTAGGGGTATAGATACATGATTTGTCTGGTTGAATATGTCTAGACCTTGTTTATCAACTTTAATGCTTACTATATGACATAAGAAAACTATTGCTTTGGTTTTTCTTTTTCTGATTTTTTTGAATTTTGATGCCCATTTGAATCTTGTCAAATTCTAGGTTTGACCAAGATTTAAACAAGTTTAAAACATGAAAATGAAAAGGGAAGCATGTAACCTTCTCAGTCACTCTAAAATGAAGTTTTTGGGAGGTTTTTGATATTTCCATGTTTGAAACCCGAAACCACTTCTCTTCATGCTTGACTTCATAAGACAGAGTTTAGGGTTAGGGGTAGATACATGATTTGTATGGTTTGAATATGTCCAAACCTTGTTTATCAACTTGAATATGCTTATGTGCTTTGGTTTTTTATTTTTCTGATTTTTTTGAATTTTATGCCCATAAATCTTGGTCAAATCCTAGGTTTGACCAGGATTTAAACAAGTTTAAAACATGAAATGAAAAGGTAAGCCTGGATCCTTCTTAGTCACTCTAAAATGAAGCTTTTGGGAGGTTCTTGAAATTTCCATATTTGAAACCCAAAACCACTTCTCTTCATGATTGACTTCATAAGACATAGTTTAATTAGAGTTTTAGGGGTAGATATATACATGATTTTTCTGGTTTGAATATATATGTCTAGACCTTGTTTATCAACTTGAATGCTTACTATACATATGACATAAGAATGCTATATATGTGCTTTGGTTTTTCATTCTTTTGATTTTTTTCTGAATTTTTAGGGCCATTTGAATCTTGCATGGTTAAACTTGGGTTTTGCCCAGTTCTAAAGATCAAGGGTTCAAAAAAATCCAACTACGGGGTTCGAACAACACGATTCTAATCCAAGAATTTTTTCGACCTCATCCAAATGGCCTCAAACTATAGGGTTAGCATCTAGTGCAGTATGTGTGAAAATGTATGCACTATGTGTGCTATAACTTGTATGTCTTTCAAATTAAGTTGATAAACAAGGTCTAGACATATTCAAACCAGAATATTATACTGCATTAGTACAAAAAGTTTCCTATGGATTCATCAAGGGTAGTAAAGCCAAGTTAACTCATTGTCATGACTAAGAAGGATCCATGCTTACTTTTTCATTTTCATGTTTTAAACTTGTTTAAATCTTGGTCAAACCTAGGATTTGACCAAGATTCAAATGGTCATAAAAAATCAAACAAAATCAAGAAAATCAAAAACCAAACCACATAGTCTTCTTATGTAATATACTAAGCATTCAAGTTGATCAACGAAGTCTAGACATATTCAAACCAGAAAAATCATGTATCTACCCCCTAACCCTAAACGTTGTCTTATGAAGTCAAGCATGAAGAGAAGAAGTGGTTTTGGGTTTCAAACATGGAAATTTCAAAAACCCACCCAAAAGCTTCATTTTGGAGTGACTAAGAAGGATCCAAGCTTACTTTTTCATTTTCATGTTTCAAACTTGTTTAAATCTTTGTCAAACCTAGGATTTGACCAAGATTCAAATGGGCATAAAAATTCAAAAAAGAAATCAAAAAAATGAAACACCAAAGCACATAAACTTCTTATGTCATATAGTAATTAAGCATTCATGTTGATCAACAAAGTCTATATATATTTAAACAATAAAAATCATGTATATATACCCCCAAACCCAAAACCACTTCTCTTCACATGCTTGACTTCATAAGACAGAGTTTAGGGGTTAGGGGTATAGATACATGATTTGTCTGGTTTGAATATGTCTAGACCTTGTTTATCAACTTGAATGCTTACTATGTGATTTGGTTTTTCATTTTTCTGTTTTTTATTTATTTTTCTGCCCATTTGAATCTTGGTCAAATCCTAGGTTTGAACAAGATTTAGACAAGTTTAACACGTGAAATTAAACGAATAAGTAAGCATTGATCCTTCTTAGTCACTCCAAAATGTACCAATTGATAGTGTTAACTTTGCTTCATGGAAAAAATAATGTCATGTAAATGAGTTAACTTGGATTTCCTACCCTTGAATCCATAGGAAACTTTGTTCTAATGCACTATAATAATCAACCGAGTTTTTACACCAACAGGTCTGTCACTTACGTGTGGTGCCCACGCGTGTGGTCCCACACTTGAGTGAGCACAAGTCACGTGCAATAGGTACGCCAACTCCCAGCCATCTTCTTTGTCAAGAGAAGACGCATCAGGATGCGTATTGGAAGTCTGTGGGTCCTTCTGGATCCTTCGGTTGTCCCTCTCACAAAAAAACAAATCTCTCTCATTCTCGGCCTCGCTCGACTCACTCGCTCGCTCGCACCTCCTGCGCACTGACAAACCCTGCACAACAGTCAACATCACCAGAAAAAGAATATACACCATCAATAAGAGGGGCCCCGTGACTGCTCTCCCTTCTTCTCCTTCCGAGTGATTCCTCTTCCTCCGAGTTTCACTCGACGGGCAAACACACATGTGCTGCATAGTAATAATAAAAAAGTAAAAGAATCGACTACGAATCTATTATTAAATAGGTTAAACTAGGGTTTTCCCCAGTACTACAGATCAAGTTGAAAAAAAAATCCAACTACGGGGTTTGATTTTGGCCTACAAATAAAAAATTAAATAAGTTGAACTAGTATTCCTCTAAAAAATCATTTTGGTTTGCATTGTTTGATAATTTTCATAGCTAGAGTGCATCACAATTTTTTGATTTCATGCTTTGCTTTGCCAATTTTGATTTTTTCTAACCACCTTCTCTTTGATTTCAAATTTAGGTCAAACTATCGGTGCCTACTATGTGTTCTACTTGAATTGGATGCAGTCAACACATGGATTTTTAAGTCCAGATGCCTATTATGCCATTCCTCGCAATCCCAGGAATATTGTTTTTGCGAGACATAATAGCTTGATATCACAACACATCATTTATTACAACACATAATCGTCTTACAACAAAGGATCACATGATCCAGTCTTAATACAACATATTGGATCTAGAGATCCTAAAACACATAGCGGAAGCGAAGTAACGGTCGTGGTCCATCTGTTCCACAGGCAACTGTTGACGTCAGGAGCGGTCCTAG
The DNA here is from genome assembly GCA_030979885.1 of Lolium multiflorum. Taxonomy (NCBI): domain Eukaryota; kingdom Viridiplantae; phylum Streptophyta; class Magnoliopsida; order Poales; family Poaceae; genus Lolium; species Lolium multiflorum. The sequence continues at coordinate 106,696,602 of CM061747.1, forward strand.
TTGTCGTAGACGTTCTGCTGTCCATCTTCCTCGTACAGCTGTTCACCTTCATAGTCTGGCCATTTGAATAGCCAGGGACAAAGCCATGAGTACTTTTAAAGTACTCGCAAACTAATACTAGTGTAAGCACTATCAATTGTGGTAAGGGGATACTAAGCTCTAGGTTGATTTGCATAAAGCCAAGTTTATTTCATAAATATTTAGTAAAGATGCTTGAATCAAATAGACTATCTCAAGTGGGAACATTAGTGTCATTCCCACAACTCAGTTGTGATTCCATCCCAAATCACCATTCAACTTGCAACCGCAAGTCATCATTCAACAACAGCAAGTCACCAGTCATATGTCATATTTTTGAAAATGGTCTGATGACGGAACAGTATGGCCTTTCCAATCGTCCGTAACCGTGGACACGGCTATTCGAATAGTTCTACACTCTGCAGAGGTCGTACACTTGTGCCACAATATTTGCAATAATCCGTCAGGGTTAGCTGGCCCTGATTTATCATACTCCGTATGCGGACTACCAACCATAACCTTTCACTTATATACTCTAGTACAGGCACCTCTCCCCATGAGCTTGGCCTCCCGGTGAGAACCAACCTGTTAACCCGGGAACTGCACAGGGCTTGGGCCGGACAATTCACCTCAATCACGTCATTCCGCAATATCTCATATTGCTTCGGAGGCAGCCCTTGGCATAACCCCTATGACGCTTGTTTAGAGGGAACCCATACTAAAGCACACAAATTTCTAGTTAAGCCCGTACCCATTTTGGGTATTGTGGGGGTACTTTCAAAATTGGAATGGTATCGCATCCGAACCCAACCATCAGTTTTATATCAAAAATCACCATCTTCTCTTGGTCATATTCACCTTCAAAGTCATTCAATGGAATGAACCATCATTCCAAGGTTTCAACTTCATTTCAAAGTCACATGTTCCCATCTAGAGTAGTCAATTTTAATTGATTAGCACTAGCAACTAGTCATGAGGGGTGCTAACTAGCTTGTCTTGCTCTAGGCTAACTTTGATGCTCTTGTTCTACTCTATATCTAAACCAAGTGAATCATGAATCAAAAAGTAAGCTTTGATAAACCAAAGTCAAAAACTTGTAAGGTAAAAACTTGGGATAGGATCATTAAGCATAAATTAAATGAGGATGAGGCCTTGCTCTTGTAGAGCTTTGCCTTAGGGTATCTTGCAAGAATATTAGCTTGCAGTAGACTAGCTTGCAAAGGTATTAGCTTGCCTTGATTGGTGAAGTGATCAAAGTATTCTTCTTCTTCCTCTTGGTAGAATACTTCCTCCTCTTGATAGTCTCCGGTACTAGCGTCTATAAACGAATACGAGGATACAATCACCAAACAATACTTAAGCACTCTTAATTAGCCTTAGTGGCTCACACAATGATCTAGCATCACTACTTAACATTTATTACAAGATTATGCTAGGGTTTCCTTATTTAATAATAGGAAAATAATTTCCTCTTATTGAATCTTCTTAAGATTTAATTTCTCTTATGAATACTATATGACCTAGGTTGACCAAAGTCAACCTCTTCATACTTATCATTTGAGAAAATGATTTAAATGAGGTTCCATACCTCATGTAATTTAATACTAACATGGTAGTGTTTTAATACCACCAAATAATTTAAGGTGAGGTTACTTGAATTATGTTTACTACCTCATATTGTATTACTTGAGAACAAGATTTAAATGAGAGGAGTATCTCTCATATGATTTAACACATATTTGTAACTAATTTAAAGGACTATTATTGAGTTGATTTAATATTCTTAAAATAATCAGGGATGATCCCATGTTGACCAAAGTCAACACTTCACACTTAGTAGTTGAGAAAGTGAGTTAAATGAGATTCATCATCTCATGTGATTTAATTAATTTAATTATTATTTAGCTTTAAGATTTATAAGGGAGCAAGTATGAGCTTAGGGAATTAAAGGTCAACACATTACTTCCTATTATTTGAGAAAGATAATTTAAATGAGGTGAGCACCTCATACTATTTTAGTAACACCTTGTAATGTTTTAATATTATTAATTAATTAAAAGTGAATTTTAATTGACCATGGGATCTACTTCATATTAATTTGGTTGAGGTAAGATTTAAATGAGACCAAAGTCTATTATATAATTTAATAAGTAGGTTTGAAATATTTAAATACTACTTATGAGAAGGATTAAGTATTTTCAAAAGTAAACCTATGGGTCATTAATTATGTGTTATTAATTCTTATTGAATTATTTGGACAAATGGTTTATGTGAGAAACTATACCTCATATAAGTTAAACTATCCTCTAAATGATTAACCTTTCTAATTAACCAAGCATGAGACTTATTTGATCTAGGTCAGTACCTCTATTTGAAATACTTAAGATCACAATTTAAATGAGAGAGGAGCCCTCATACTATTTAAATAATTCTATGTGTATGTATTAAATGATCTAGAAATAGTTCCATAGCCATTATTTTAATTCTAATCCATGATCATGCAAAACAACTATGATATATTTTTGCATAAATAATTAGATTATGTCAAATGTGATTTATTAGAGTTGGAATCAACTTAAAATCATTTCTAGATAATTTCTAATATTTATTTGAAGTCAGAAAAGTCCCTGCCTTGTTATTTTTATCATTTAAATTTAATTTCGAATTTGGACATGAGGCCAGTGCCATTATTTAGAACATTTCATGAGCTTTCTAAATATATAAAATTTACTAAATTTGGTTTAGTAGAATTTAAACTATTTAAATTTGAAGTTGGCACCAGTATTGGATTTGAACTAAATCGATTAAATGGAATTTGAATTGCTGGGCCACGCGGGAAACACTATTGGGCCGAAACGAAATCAACAGAGTAACACGGCCCAGCACACAGCCCGTGTGCGCGGGCCACCTGACGAGGTGGGGGCCACCCGTCGGTGCCTCTTAACCGCGAAGCGGTACGAGTGACAGGATCCGTTAGATCAGAACATGATCGAACGGCCGAGGGGCTTCATCGTCTCCGACGAGATGCCGGCGTGCTGGCGGCGTACCTAGGGGGTCGGAGGGAGCTGTAGGCCGCCGGAGGTCGATGGCGAGGTTCGAGGCGACGTTGGCGAGGTGGTAGAGGCTCCTGGTACAGTGGCGGAGCTTGGGGAGGCGTGGATCGATGGCGAGGATCTGCGGGCTCCGGCGGCTCCGAGCTTCGAATTGGGGCGACTCCGGCGAGTTCTAGTGTAATTGATCAGTGGGGAATGCTCAGTGAGAAGAGAGGAGTGGATGGGATGCAGGGAGAAGGAGCCGATCGTCGCTATTTATAGCGTTGCTTGGTGGCCGTGGTGTGCTGAGAAGGGTCGACCATGGCGCGGCGTCTACGGCGCGCGAAGGGGCAGGCTAGGATGCGCGCTGTGTAGGCGACGGCTAGGCGATGCTAGCGCGCTTGATGGCGCGCCAAATGATGGCCTGTGGCGTCTGGCGACGGTGGTGTACGGCAGTACCGGCGCGGCAGGTCGTCGATCATGGCGGCGTTGATGGGGCGGGCGCGAGCTAGCGGGCGTGTCTAACAGGGTTCGGGTGTGGAGTAGTGTGTGCGTGCACGAGGGCTAGGCGAGGGGAGGAGTAGGGCGTCCAGGCGAGAGGTGAACTGGCGGTGTCCAGTGACATGCCAGGGCGCGCTCACCGCGTGCCTGGCACGTCCTGGGCGTGCATGGGCGCGCCTGGCTCGGCCAGTGTGGTGCTCGTTTTGATCCAGGGAGGGTACAGGCATAGTCCTTGTGCATTGGAGAAGCTACTTGACATAGTTTGATAGGCCAGGGAGGGGTAGAAGTAATGAGTGGCAATGGAGGTGGCATGGTACACGGCATGGAGAAGAAAAGTGCTCCATTCCACTTTAATCGACCAGAGCCAGTACATGCACTGATGCAGGGGTTGTACAAGAGTGTGATGATCACCAAAAGAAAGTGGTGGAGGCTTTGGACCAGAGGTTTATAGCATGTTTCTCATTTTCAGAATTGTGCACACAAGGTGCTCGACACAATGGCCGCATGAACTTTTATTTGGATTTTTGCAATTCTTTTTGGTGGAGCTTATTTATATATTAATTGTGATTGAATGGTGGTGGTGGTGGTCAAATTGGTCAAGGTTTACAAGAATTCCAAAATGTGCTCATCTTCACATAGTTTCAAAGTCTCCACTTGTCAATCTTATTCTGGTCAACCTAGTCAATATTATCCATGATGGTCAACATGAAAGTTGTTGACCTTCATGTGGTCTTGGATGACATGGTCATAGTTGACCAAGTTTAGTTGAAGAAAAGTCAAAGCCAGAGGGGTAAAGAGGGGAACATTTTATAAAGTGACAAAATGACCATTATCACATGTATGTTGAATTTGAGTTTTGCTTTGATTTAATTCTTGATCCAATGATGCAATTGTGTTAGTTTATCATATTGAAGTATTTTAGAAGCAATGGGGCAAGCAAATTTGGCCTTGGTGAAGGATTTGCATTTTGGCATATGTGTATGTGAGTGAATTTTGGGAATTCTCTCCCTATTTGATTTCTCTCCATTTGATTTGACTTTGGTTGACTCTAATGTGGTTCTTATGAGTTTAGAAACATTTTAAGAGCATTGAAACTAAATCAAATGGTCTTGTTCAAAGATTTGCAAATTTGGCCTTAACACATAAGAAATGAGGTGTCCAATTTTCATAACTTGTACTAGGGTTGTTCTTGCTTCACTTGAACATGGGTTAGGGTCCATTTAGTGTTATAATAGGTTTAGAGATGATGCCACACCATTTGGTCAAGGTTTAGAGACCTAGGTCAATGTTTGGTGAAATGCCTATGTGTCACATATGCTTTTATGCATATGTGGTATTTTATTTTTACTTTGACTTGGTTTGGCCCAATTGGTTTTGTTGAATGTTGAAATGATATATGGAGGTGATCCAACCATTCACACAAGTCCTAGGGTTAGTTTTCTTAAATTCACATATTTGCTATTTAGCTCTCATATGCCTCTATGGCATTTTTAATTTCTTTATATTATTTTTAGTTTCAGCTTGGCAATGATTTAAGAAGTGCTATATAGGGTTTACAAAGCTTTTCCAATCTTTTAAATAAAGTGAAGAGGTCTAGGGTAAATATTTATAATGGTAGCCATAGGCACATATGCCTTTTTCTCATTTAATTTCCTTTTATTTTATTTTCACTAGAATGATGAGAGGAGGGGTGAGTCTTTAGGGTTTAATATTATTTCAAATACTAATAACAAGCAATCATGGCAAGAGCACAAGAATTATGCAAGCTTATTATGTATCAATCTTAATTTAATAAAAGTTTTTGTTGGTTCCAAAATTTGGAACTAGGGAACTTTGTTTGTTTTGTGTTGTATTTTCTGGGATGTTACAAACCCTTCCCCCTTAAACAAATCTCGTCCCGAGATTTTAAGAGGAGTTAGGTTCCTAAGAGAGATTGAGCATTTTGATTAACAGGAAGGCATACTTGTCAGGGTCTGGGGTGCTTCCTGGGCTTCAGTGGCAGTCATGTGGTAGAAACGGCCGTTGTTGTTGTTCTGGTTCCTTCTACTTGCGAAACGACGCTGTTGCTGGACAGGTGCAGCGGTGTTGGCGGCATTCTTGGCAAGCTTCTTGGGGCATTCTTTGGAAAAGTGGCCTACAACTCCACATTCATAGCAGTTTACAGTGGACTTGTCCTTCGGGGCGACGGGGATGGTATTACTTCCAGTTCTTGGGCCAGTGTTGGTGTTGGTGTGGTTCCCATTGTTGTTGTGGCTGCTGGGGTTGCGGTTGTTATTGTTGTTGCCTCCGGTCTTCGGGGGTCCTCCGTTGTTGTTGCTGTAGTTGGGGCGATAAGTCTGAGCAGGTGGCCTGTTGTTTCTGGGGGTGAATCCTCCAGAGGAGTTATTGCGGTGCTTCTGGGTATGGTGGGGTCCATTCTGGTTCATCATTCTGCGCTTGCGGTTCTCATTGGCCTGATGCAGCTTTCCTTCCATCTGTATGGCTGAGTCTACGAGGGCTTCGAGGTCAGCGAACGGGATATTCACTAACACAGTTTGCATCTCGTCATGCAGTCCGTTCAAAAAGCTTTCCTTTCTCTTCTCATTGGTGTCGGTCTCGTCCGGGGCGTACCTTGACAGAGTAAGAAACTTGTCGCGGTATTCCACCACGGACATTTTTCCTTGCTTGAGTTTGCGGAACTCGTCTCTCATTTTCTTGATTAATCCTTGGGGCACATGGTACTTGCTGAACTTCAGTTTGAAGTCTTCCCATGTCATCATCTGTCCTGCATTCATTGCACGGGCACTAGTCCACCAGGCTCTTGCAGGTCCTGACAGGTAGTGGGTGGCAAATAGTACTTTTTCTGCGGCTTCAACTCCCGCAACTTCAAGGTTGTTCTCTATGGTCTGGAGCCAATCATCAGCATCGAGGGGCTCTTCGGTTTTGCTGAACATTGGAGGGTTGGTGTTCTGGAAATTCTTCAGCTTTGACCCAGGGTGATCGTGGTTTCCATGACCTTGATTGTTCTGAGCTATTTGTTGCAGTGCAGCAAGGTTTGCTTGGCGTTCAGCTCTTTCGGCTTCCCGGTCTGCCATCATTGTCTGCAGGAGTTGCATCATGGCATCCTGATTTGCGTTGCGGTTTGGTGGGGCCATCTGATTATGTAGAGATATCATGAGGTAAGAGGGAATTTTTCTATGGCTTATTTTGAGTTAAGTTTAAACTTAAACTTAAGATATTTTCAGGATGAACATAACACATATTTTATTTATTCACACAAACATCACACATTACAAGCTAAAGCACTAAGGGTTTTAAGAACCCTTTTTCCACAAACTACGATACATGGTGCGGGATACAACTCACACCTACGTAAGTGAAGCTAGTGAAACTATTCCTCAGGGTCTTCATCCACATCGATGGGAATGATCCCATCCTCTGCAGCCTCCAGAAACTCGTAGTCTTCCTCATCAGTGAACTCGTCATCCTCAAAGTCGTTGTCGTCACTCAGGAAGTCATCGCCTCCTTGGATGTCTTCTCCATCCTCCTCCATCTCCTGGATCTGGTCCTGCTGTGTCCGGACAGTCACCTCTAAGGTGCGAATCTTCTCGCGAAGACGGGTGATAGTAGCGACATTCTTGGCGCGCTGCAGGCGGAGTGACCGGCGGTCCTTGGCGAGTAGCCTGATGGCGTCAGCATGATGAGCCAAAGCCATCTGGGCACGGTGGGAGTGAACACGTGTCAGCTCCAGGTCCTTCCGGGTCTCATGAAGCATAAAGTCCAAATGCTGCACATGGATCTTGAGCACCGGGTGCGAAGAGAGTGCCATGGGTTCCCCCATGGTGTCGTGCCTCGCGAAGTGGGCGAAGCGGCTTCCCCGGAGTGCGGCGATGTTCTGTCCGCACACCCGAGCAAGTCCCTCCTGAAGGGCGTGAGCAAGACCGTCCACCCAGCTGTAGGCCTTGAAGGAGAAAAGGATCCTCTCCGAGATGGGAGGTTCCGAGCTTCCCTTCAAGTCAGCGGTGATCATCCACTGCTGCTCCCCAGTGGGGGTGTTGTGGATCCGGACTCCGTGGAACTTGGGAGGTGGGCGTTCGAGCCTCTCGGACACTAGGTACAAGTCGCGCTCAAACACCAGACTTCCTCCGTTTTCCAGATCGTAGGTCTCCGTCTGGACGTAAGGCTCCATCTGAAAGTGAAATGGATGAGTAAGTTAGAGATGTGAACAAGTGTGGCAAACTTTTAAATGGATTTATAAGGAGATGCATGGCTTATTTTTAAGAAGATCTGGTAGAGAAGAAAATGAATAAGTTTTCATAAATACTCACTTTATTTGTTTTTGAAACTAACATTTTTCTGAACGTCCATTCTAACTAGGGTCTCCTAAGGTCAAACAATGGCTCTGATACCAACTTGTCAACACCCGGATTTTTAAGTCCAGATGCCTATTATGCCATTCCTCGCAATCCCAGGAATATTGTTTTTGCGAGACATAATAGCTTGATATCACAACACATTATTTATTACAACACATAATCGTCTTACAACAAAGGATCACATGATCCAGTCTTAATACAACATATTGGATCTAGAGATCCTAAAACACATAGCGGAAGCGAAGTAACGGTCGTGGTCCATCTGTTCCACAGGCAACTGTTGACGTCAGGAGCGGTCCTAGTTGTCGTAGACGTTCTGCTGTCCATCCTCCTCGTACAGCTGTTCACCTTCATAATCTGGCCATTTGAATAGCCAGGGACAAAGCCATGAGTACTTTTAAAGTACTCGCAAACTAATACTAGTGTAAGCACTATCAATTGTGGTAAGGGGATACTAAGCTCTAGGTTGATTTGCATAAAGCCAAGTTTATTTCATAAATATTTAGTAAAGATGCTTGAATCAAATAGACTATCTCAAGTGGGAACATTAGTGTCATTCCCACAACTCAGTTGTGATTCCATCCCAAATCACCATTCAACTTGCAACCGCAAGTCATCATTCAACTTGCAACAGCAAGTCATCATTCATATGTCATATTTTTGAAAATGGTCTGATGACGGAACAGTATGGCCTTTCCAATCGTCCGTAACCGTGGACACGGCTATTCGAATAGTTCTACACTCTGCAGAGGTCGTACACTTGTGCCACAATATTTGCAATAATCCGTCAGGGTTAGCTGGCCCTGATTTATCATACTCCGTATGCGGACTACCAACCATAACCTTTCACTTATATACTCTAGTACAGGCACCTCTCCCCATGAGCTTGGCCTCCCGGTGAGAACCAACCTGTTAACCCGGGAACTGCACAGGGCTTGGGCCGGACAATTCACCTCAATCACGTCATTCCGCAATATCTCATATTGCTTCGGAGGCAGCCCTTGGCATAACCCCTATGACGCTTGTTTAGAGGGAACCCATACTAAAGCACACAAATTTCTAGTTAAGCCCGTACCCATTTTGGGTATTGTGGGGGTACTTTCAAAATTGGAATGGTATCGCATCCGAACCCAACCATCAGTTTTATATCAAAAATCACCATCTTCTCTTGGTCATATTCACCTTCAAAGTCATTCAATGGAATGAACCATCATTCCAAGGTTTCAACTTCATTTCAAAGTCACATGTTCCCATCTAGAGTAGTCAATTTTAATTGATTAGCACTAGCAACTAGTCATGAGGGGTGCTAACTAGCTTGTCTTGCTCTAGGCTAACTTTGATGCTCTTGTTCTACTCTATATCTAAACCAAGTGAATCATGAATCAAAAAGTAAGCTTTGATAAACCAAAGTCAAAAACTTGTAAGGTAAAAACTTGGGATAGGATCATTAAGCATAAATTAAATGAGGATGAGGCCTTGCTCTTGTAGAGCTTTGCCTTAGGGTATCTTGCAAGAATATTAGCTTGCAGTAGACTAGCTTGCAAAGGTATTAGCTTGCCTTGATTGGTGAAGTGATCAAAGTATTCTTCTTCTTCCTCTTGGTAGAATACTTCCTCCTCTTGATAGTCTCCGGTACTAGCGTCTATAAACGAATACGAGGATACAATCACCAAACAATACTTAAGCACTCTTAATTAGCCTTAGTGGCTCACACAATGATCTAGCATCACTACTTAACATTTATTACAAGATTATGCTAGGGTTTCCTTATTTAATAATAGGAAAATAATTTCCTCTCATTGAATCTTCTTAAGATTTAATTTCTCTTATGAATACTATATGACCTAGGTTGACCAAAGTCAACCTCTTCATACTTATCATTTGAGAAAATGATTTAAATGAGGTTCCATACCTCATGTAATTTAATACTAACATGGTAGTGTTTTAATACCACCAAATAATTTAAGGTGAGGTTACTTGAATTATGTTTACTACCTCATATTGTATTACTTGAGAACAAGATTTAAATGAGAGGAGTATCTCTCATATGATTTAACACATATTTGTAACTAATTTAAAGGACTATTATTGAGTTGATTTAATATTCTTAAAATAATCAGGGATGATCCCATGTTGACCAAAGTCAACACTTCACACTTAGTATTGAGAAAGTGAGTTAAATGAGATTCATCATCTCATGTGATTTAATTAATTTAATTATTATTTAGCTTTAAGATTTATAAGGGAGCAAGTATGAGCTTAGGGAATTAAAGGTCAACACATTACTTCCTATTATTTGAGAAAGATAAATTAAATGAGGTGAGCACCTCATACTATTTTAGTAACACCTTGTAATGTTTTAATATTATTAATTGATTAAAAGTGAATTTTAATTGACCATGGGATCTACTTCATATTAATATGGTTGAGGTAAGATTTAAATGAGACCAAAGTCTATTATATAATTTAATAAGTAGGTTTGAAATATTTAAATACTATTTATGAGAAGGATTAAGTATTTTCAAAAGTAAACCTATGGGTCATTAATTGTGTGGTATTAATTCTTATTGAATTATTTGGACAAATGGTTTATGTGAGAAACTATACCTCATATAAGTTAAACTATCCTCTAAATGATTAACCTTTCTAATTAGCCAAGCATGAGACTTATTTGATCTAGGTCAGTACCTCTATTTGAAATACTTAAGATCACAATTTAAATGAGAGAGGAGCCCTCATACTATTTAAATAATTCTATGTGTATGTATTAAAATGATCTAGAAATAGTTCCATAGCCATTATTTTAATTCTAATCCATGATCATGCAAAACAACTATGATATATTTTTGCATAAATAATTAGATTATGTCAAATGTGATTTATTAGAGTTGGAATCAACTTAAAATCATTTCTAGATAATTTCTAATATTTATTTGAAGTCAGAAAAGTCCCTGCCTTGTTATTTTTATCATTTAAATTTAATTTCGAATTTGGACATGAGGCCAGTGCCATTATTTAGAACATTTCATGAGCTTTCTAAATATATAAAATTTACTAAATTTGGTTTAGTAGAATTTAAACTATTTAAATTTGAAGTTGGCACCAGTATTGGATTTGAACTAAATCGATTAAATGGAATTTGAATTCTGGGCCACGCGGGAAACACTATTGGGCTAAACAGAGTAACACGGCCCAGCACACAGCCCGTGTGCGCGGGCCGCTGACGAGGTGGGGGCCACCCGTCGTGCCTCTTAACCGCGCGAAGCGGTACGAGTGACGGATCCGTTAGATCAGAACATGATCGAACGGCCGAGGGGCTTCATCGTCTCCGACGAGATGCCGGCGTGCTGGCGGCGTACCTAGGGGGTCGGAGGGCTGTAGGCCGCCGGTCGATGGCGAGGTTCGAGGCGACGTTGGCGAGGTGGTAGAGGCTCCTGGTACAGTGGCGGAGCTTGGGGAGGCGTGGATCGATGGCGAGGATCTGCGGGCTCCGGCGGCTCCGAGCTTCGAATTGGGGCGACTCCGGCGAGTTCTAGTGTAATTGATCAGTGGGGAATGCTCAGTGAGAAGAGAGGAGTGGATGGGATGCAGGGAGAAGGAGCCGATCGTCGCTATTTATAGCGTTGCTTGGTGGCCGTGGTGTGCTGAGAAGGGTCGACCATGGCGCGGCGTCTACGGCGCGCGAAGGGCAGCTAGGACGCGCTGTGTAGGCGACGGCTAGGCGATGCTAGCGCGCTTGATGGCGCGCCAAATGATGGCCTGTGGCGTCCTGGCGACGGTGGTGTACTGGCAGTACCGGCGCGGCAGGTCGTCGATCATGGCGGCGTTGATGGAGCGGGCGCGAGCTAGCGGGCGTGTCTAACAGGGTTCGGGTGTGGAGTAGTGTGTGCGTGCACGAGGGCTAGGCGAGGGGAGGAGTAGGGCGTCCAGGCGAGAGGTGAACTGGCGGTGTCCAGTGACATGCCAGGGCGCGCTCACCGCGTGCCTGGCACGTCCTGGGCGTGCATGGGCGCGCCTGGCCAGTGTGGTGCTCGTTTTGATCCAGGGAGGGTACAGGCATAGTCCTTGTGCATTGGAGAAGCTACTTGACATAGTTTGATAGGCCAGGGAGGGGTAGAAGTAATGAGTGGCAATGGAGGTGGCATGGTACACGGCATGGAGAAGAAAAGTGCTCCATTCCACTTTAATCGACCAGAGCCAGTACATGCACTGATGCAGGGGTTGTACAAGAGTGTGATGATCACCAAAAGAAAGTGGTGGAGGCTTTGGACCAGAGGTTTATAGCATGTTTCTCATTTTCAGAATTGTGCACACAAGGTGCTCGACACAATGGCCGCATGAACTTTTATTTGGATTTTTGCAATTCTTTTTGGTGGAGCTTATTTATATATTAATTGTGATTGAATGGTGGTGGTGGTGGTCAAATTGGTCAAGGTTTACAAGAATTCCAAAATGTGCTCATCTTCACATAGTTTCAAAGTCTCCACTTGTCAATCTTATTCTGGTCAACCTAGTCAATATTATCCATGATGGTCAACATGAAAGTTGTTGACCTTCATGTGGTCTTGGATGACATGGTCATAGTTGACCAAGTTTAGTTGAAGAAAAGTCAAAGCCAGAGGGGTAAAGAGGGGAACATTTTATAAAGTGACAAAATGACCATTATCACATGTATGTTGAATTTGAGTTTTGCTTTGATTTAATTCTTGATCCAATGATGCAATTGTGTTAGTTTATCATATTGAAGTATTTTAGAAGCAATGGGGCAAGCAAATTTGGCCTTGGTGAAGGATTTGCATTTTGGCATATGTGTATGTGAGTGAATTTTGGGAATTCTCTCCCTATTTGATTTCTCTCCATTTGATTTGACTTTGGTTGACTCTAATGTGGTTCTTATGAGTTTAGAAACATTTTAAGAGCATTGAAACTAAATCAAATGGTCTTGTTCAAAGATTTGCAAATTTGGCCTTAACACATAAGAAATGAGGTGTCCAATTTTCATAACTTGTACTAGGGTTGTTCTTGCTTCACTTGAACATGGGTTAGGGTCCATTTAGTGTTATAATAGGTTTAGAGATGATGCCACACCATTTGGTCAAGGTTTAGAGACCTAGGTCAATGTTTGGTGAAATGCCTATGTGTCACATATGCTTTTATGCATATGTGGTATTTTATTTTTACTTTGACTTGGTTTGGCCCAATTGGTTTTGTTGAATGTTGAAATGATATATGGAGGTGATCCAACCATTCACACAAGTCCTAGGGTTAGTTTTCTTAAATTCACATATTTGCTATTTAGCTCTCATATGCCTCTATGGCATTTTTAATTTCTTTATATTATTTTTAGTTTCAACTTGGCAATGATTTAAGAAGTGCTATATAAGGTTTACAAAGCTTTTCCAATCTTTTAAATAAAGTGAAAAGGTCTAGGATAAATATTTATAATTGTAGCCATAGGCACATATGCCTTTTTCTCATTTAATTTCCTTTTATTTTATTTTCACTAGAATAATGAGAGGAGGGGTGAGTCTTTAGGGTTTAATATTATTTCAAATACTAATAACCAGCAATCATGGCAAGAGCACAAGAATTATGCAAGCTTATTATGTATCAATCTTAATTTAATAAAAGTTTTTGTTGGTTCCAAAATTTGGAACTAGGGAACTTTATTTGTTTTGTGTGTTGTATTTTTGGATGCAGCATGCGCACATGATATGTTTTGCCATTGTTTTGGGCTTCCACACATCTTGGGGCATCCAAGTATTTAAGTTACCTTGTTTTTTAATTGTAATTCATGTACCCTTTCCTCCCAATTAAATTTTGGTTTTACATTTTTAAATTTTTTAAATTTTTATGCCCATTCTGATGTCATATAGTTAGCATTTAAGTTGATAAACAAGGTCTAGACATATTCAAACCGGAAAAATCATGTATCTACCCCTAACCCAAAACTCTGTCTTATCAAGTCAAGCACGAAGAGAAGTCGTTTTGGGTTTCAAACATGGAATTTTCAAAAACCCTCCAAAAAGCTTCATTTTGGAGTGACTAAGAAGGATGGAGGCTTACCTTTTTCATTTTCATGTTTTAAACATGTTTAAATCTTGGTCAAACCTATTATTTGACAAAGAATCAGATGGGCTTAAAATTTCAAAAAAATCAAAAAATGAAAAACCAAAGCATGCAGTCTTCTTATGTCATATATATATTACACATTCAAGTTGATAAACAAGGTTTGGACATATTCAAACCAAAAAATCATGTATCTACCCCCTAACGCTAAACTCTGTCATATGAAGTCAAGCATATGAAGAGAAGTGGTTTTGGGTTTCAAACATGGAAATTTCCATGCTTGAAACCAAAAACCACTTCTCTTCATGCATGCTTGACTTCATAAGACAGAGTTTAGGGTTAGGTAGATACATGATTTTCCTGGTTTGAATATGTGTAGACCTTGTTTATCAAATTAATTGAATGCTTACTATATAACATAAGAGAAGACCTTGTTTTTTTTTGAATTTTTATACCCATTTGAATCTTTGTCAAATCCTTGGTTCCACCAAGATTTGAATAAGTTAAAAACATGAATATGAAAAAGTAAGCATGTATGCTTCTTAGTCACTTCAAAATGAAGCTCTTGGGAGGGTTTTTGAATTTCCATGTTCGAAACCAAAAACCACATATCTTCATGCTTGACTTCATGAAACAAAGTTTAGGGTTAGGGGTAGATACATGCATGATTTTTCTTGTTTGAATATGTCTAGAACTTGTTTATCAACTTAATTGAATGCCTACTATATAACATAAGAAGACCTTTTTTGTTTTTTTTAAATTTTTATACCCATTTGAATCTTGGTCAAATCCTAGGTTTCACCAAGATTTGAATAAGTTTAAAACATGAATATGAAAAAGTAAGCATGCATGTATGCTTCTTAATTAATCACTTCGAAATGAAGCTCTTGGGAGGGTTTTTGAAATTTCCATGTTTGAAACCAAAAACCACATATCTTCATGCATGCGCTTGACTTCATGAGACAGAGTTTAGTGTTAGGGGGTAGATACATGATTTCTCTCGTTTGAATATGTTTGAAACCAAAAACCACATATCTCTGGTTTGCCCGCACTTAGAAATGATATTTGCATCACTTATCATATGTTTGCCCATTTGAATCTTGTCAAATCCTAGATTTGACCAAGATAATTTAAACAAGTTTAAAACATGAAAATGAAAAGGCAAGCTTGTATCCTTCTTAGTCACTCTAAAATGAAGTTTGGGGAGGTTTTTGAAATTTCCATGCTTGAAACCAAAAACCACTTCTCTTCATGCTTGACTTCATAAGACAGAGTTTGGGGATATATAGGGGTAGATACATGATTTTTCTGGTTTGATATGTCTAGACCTTGTTTATCAACTTAATTGAATGCTTACTATATGACATAAGAAGACTATATGCCTTGATTTTACATTTTTTTTAAATTATGCCCATTTGAATCTTGGTCAAATCCTAGGTTTGACCATGATTTAAACAAGTTTAAAACATGAATATGAAAATTAAGCATGTATCCTTCATAGTCACTCCAAAATAAAGCTCTTGAGAGGGTTTTTGAAATTTCCATGTTTGAAACCAAAAAACCACGTACTTCTCTTCATGCTTGACTTCATAAGACAGAGTTTGGGGTTAGGGGTAGCTTGATACATGATTTTTCTCGTTTGAATATGTCTAGACCTTGTTATCAACTTAATTGAATGCTTACTATATATATGACATAAGAAGACTATGTGCCTTGATTTTCCATTTTTTGTTTTTTCTGAATATTTATGCCCATTTGAATCTTGGTCAAATCCTAGGTTTGACCATGATTTAAACAAGTTTAATAAACATGAATATGAAATTTCCATGATTTATACCAAAAACCACTTCTCTTCATGCTTGACTTCATAAGTTAGGGTTTAGGGATATATAGGGGGTAGATTCATCATGATTTTTCTGGTTTGAATATGTCCAGAGCTTGTTTATCAACTTAATTGAATGCTTACTATATGACATAAGAAGACTATGTGCCTTGATTTTTCATTTTTTTAAATTATGCCCATTTGAATCTTGGTCAAATCCTAGGTTTGACCAAGATTTAAACAAGATTAAAACATGAAAATGAAAAATTAAGCCTTGATCCTTCTTATTCACTCCAAAATGAAGCTTTTGGGAGGGTTTTTGAAATATCCAGGTTTGAAACCCAAAACCACTTCTCTTCATGCATAGTTTAGGGTTAGGTGTAGATACATGAATTTTTGGTTTATAGTAAGCATTCAAGTTGATAAACAAGGTTTAGACATATTCAAACTAGAAAAATCATGTATATACCCCCTAAGGCTAAACTCTGTCATATATATGAAGTCAAGCATATAAGAGGAATGGTTTTGGGTTTCAAACATGGAAAATTCAAAAACCCTCCCAAAAGCTTCATTTTTTGAGTGAATAAGAAGGATCCAGGCTTACTTTTTCATTTTCATGTTACTGACTTGTTTAATTCTTGGTCAAACCTAGGATTTGACCAAGATTCAAATAGGCATAAAAATTCAATAAAGAATTCAAAAAATGAAAAACCAAAGCACATAATTAAGCTTCTTAAGTTATAGTAAGCATTCATGTTGATCAACGGAGTCTATACATATTTAAACATTAAAAATCATGTATATACCCCAACCCTAAACTCTGTCTAATGAAGTCAAGGACGAAGAGAAGTGGTTTTCGTTTTTTTTTTGAATTTTTATGCCCATTTGAATCTTGGTCAAATCCTTGCAGGTTTGACCAATATTTAAACAAGTTTAAAACATGAAAATGAAAAGTAAGTGTGGATCCTTCTTATTCACTCCAAAATGAAGCTTTTGGGAGGTTTTTTTAAATTTTCGAAACCCAAAATGATATCTCTCCGTGCTTTACTTCATAAGACAAAGTTTAGGGGTAGGGGTAGATACATGATTTTTCTAGTTTGAATATGTCTAGACCTTGTTTATCAACTTGAATGCTTATTATGTGACATCAAAAGACTATGTGTTTAGTTTTTTTTTGAATTTGTTATGCCCATTTGAATCTTGGTCAAATCCTAGGTTTGACCAAGATTTAAACCAGTTTAAAACATGAAAATGAAAAGTAAGCCTGGATTCTTCTTAGTCACTCCAAAATGAAGCTTTTGGGAGGTTTTTTAAATTTCCATGTTTGAAACCCAAAACCACTCCTCTTAATGCTTGACTTCATAAGACAGAGTTTAGGGTTAGGGGCCAAGTATATACATGATTTTTCTTGTTTAAATATGTCTAGACTTTGTTTATCAACTTGAATGCTTACTATATGACATCAAAAGACTATGTGTTTGGTTTTGATTTTTTTGAATTTGTTATGTCCATTTGAATCTTGGTCAAATCCTAGGTTTGACCAAGATTTAAACCAATTTAAAACATGAAAATGAAAATGAAAGCCTGGATTCTTCTTAGTCACTCCAAAATGAAGCTTTTGGGAGTTTTTTCAATTTCCAATGTTTGAAACCCAAAACCACTTTTCTTCATGCTTAACTTCATAAGACAGAGTTTAGGGTTAGGGGATATATACAATATTTTTCTGGTTTGAATATGTCTAGACTTCGTTGATCAACTGTAATGCTTACTATCTTTACTATTAAATTGCAATAGGTGACCGCCTGGTGTCACACTTGGGCTTTCTTTTTTCTATTTTCGTCTGGCCCAAAGAAAAACCGGCGAGGCCCAACTCTTGATCGGCAGATTTATGCTCATACGATTCTTTTGCCTTAGCCGTTCTATCGTCCACTCCGATTTGGCCTGGACAAAAAATCACATGCATATGCATTGCAGTCCGATCCGATCACGCCAATGCTCGTTTGTTAGTCTTTAGCCATTCCTAATAGGAGTACGCAGATTCTTGTACATAGTATTTAGCAACACGTCATAACAATCTAGGTAGAAAAACACATCGCTCCCCTAATGACCGGATCCCCCAGTCCCAGATGCACCTTATCCGGACGCACATAGAGGGAAGAGAGGAGAAGGGCGCTGTCGCTGCGAGCTCGGGGCCGTGCTCGGGAGGCCGGCGGGCAGCAGGGCGCGGAGTGCGAGGCGGGCGGCCCAGCAGGACGGTGGGGGAGGTCGCCGCACGACGTCGCCGCCGAGCACGGGAGCGGCGAGCCCGCTGCCGAGCACGGAGCAGCGTGGAGGCGCCGCTGAGCACGGAGAAGCGGTGGAGGTAGTCGTCGCCGCCAAGCACGGAGCTGCGGTGGATGCCGCCGCCGTCGCGGCCACCGACCACGAAGCTGCGGTGGAGGCCGCTGCTGACTACCACGGAGCTGTGGAGGAGGCTGCTGCCGACGACAACGGCGCTGCTGTGGAGGCCGCCGTCTTGGAGCGTGGAGGAGCTCCACAGCGACGCAAGGATATGTGCAACCAGACAATCGGGCAATTAGATGTTTTGAACCATGCATTTAGACTTAATAGGACAAAGCCCGTGCTTCGCTACGGAACAAATCAGTGTCCCAGTTGGTCTATATTGCCGATTGTCGTCCATACACGGTCTTTGTTCTTATGCACCTGTGAGAGGTTAGTGTCATACACTTGTACCTATTGTGCCTCTTTATTTCATCGCTCTCTCATTCTCCCCATTGCAACACCCATCGAGAAGAGCTAAAACACAAAGGTCTTAAAAGAAACAATCATTTTTTTTACAATGGGTTGGTTTTGTTAAATATTTTTCGATAGAGCAAATCGTTCTTGACATGGTGAGATGCTTCTCCAAGAACCAGTATCAAGCATGAATAACAACACAATTCTACAACAATGAGCGGAAAGTCATTTTGACTCCCGGGTACAAGTTCTCTTGGCATATTGGAAAATTAAAAAAATTATATTTATAGATTTAAAAAATTATAAAACAAAAATGTAATAGTAGTAATGAAATATCCTACAATCATGCAAAATCTCAATTTCAAATGTTTTTCTATTTTGAGCAAAAAAAAATGATAAAGTTTGTCTTTTTTAGATATTTAAAATCACTATGCTCAGATCTA
Organism: Lolium multiflorum; assembly: GCA_030979885.1. Classification (NCBI taxonomy): domain Eukaryota; kingdom Viridiplantae; phylum Streptophyta; class Magnoliopsida; order Poales; family Poaceae; genus Lolium; species Lolium multiflorum. The sequence goes on from CM061747.1 coordinate 106,715,578, forward strand.
CATATTTGTTATTTTTGTGTAGCCCAAACGATACATTGTTTTCAATTCAAAAATTTGCTCATTTGTGAGATACATTAGTGGCTACATCATAATTTTTCAGATTTTTTATAACTTAAAAATATTATTTACAATTTTTAAAATAAAGAGATTACTGGTGTCGATGTGTACCGAATCTTTGTCCAACAATGAAATAAGTTAAACTAAAAACTTTTGAGGTGCCAGCAGTACCAGCTGTGCAAATGTGCAATACCATCAGCTTTGTCCTCTCAACGCTGCAGGTAGGAGAGAGTGGCAGTGATTTTTTTTTTTGAAACGGAGGCAAAAGCTTTGCCTCATCCATTAATTAAGCAGAAAGTGCACAATTTTTAGGAGAAAACCGGGCGAAAACCATACAACAAGACACCACGGGGCCAAGCCCACACTCGCCACACCACAAGGACAAACCCACTCAAACCCACCGCCGATACAAGCAGACGACACACTCGCCAAGACCAGCTTGCCATCCAACCAAGCCGGAGAGAAGACGCCGTGTCTACTATGGGAGGAGCAGACACGGGATACTCCAACATAGCTGAAGAAGACGAACCTCTCAGAGAATTGCGCCAAAACGACCTTATCGCCCTCGCGACACAAAGTCGATGTCCACAACACCATCAAGATGACGAACATTCGGAGCCGCCGCTCCGACATACCGCTGCTCCGTCGTGCGACGGAGAACTCACGATCCGGCGGCGGCTTGCGTTCTGCTCAGGAGGAGGAACCAGTGTTAAGCCCACACCGCACCCGGCAGCTGCTCATCTTTCTCACACCGTCCCCGGCAATACTCCATCAGGTTGCCCTTCCCACAGCGCGGCCGTCGTTTTCCATTAGCTCACCGGACCGGACCGGCTGCTTAATTTCCATTCCCCCATATTAGCCATCCGAGTATTCCGCTCTCTTCGATCATTAGATCTGATGGCTGCTCATTAAGCTTTCCTAGGCGACATGCTGACATCCAGGAAACTTAAGTATATAAACCGGTAAAATTTGTCATAAAGAAACGAGGTGGTACTAATCTGGGCATCTGTTTACAAATTGATTACGCTGGTTACCATGGCGAAGGATGCGGAGATGGGATAGCAGCACAGTTGTGTCATCGTGTGGCCCATCATGGCCCGAGCGGGGACAAAACTGCTGGGCAAGCTAGGCCCATCCCCGAGCGCTCAATCAGACCAAGAAAATGTTTCACATCCACGGTGGTATTTTCATGTATTATGTGATTTGGTGGGAGGCAAAACGGTCCAATAAAAAAGCGTTGACGAAACTTTTTGGCAGAAACCTTAGCTCTTTTATTATTAGGTATAGATTAATATGGCAATTGCGTGGTTTGAGCCTGGCAATTAGGATTTAAGTAATCTGGCAATTACTAATCGGGAAAGTATAATATGGAAATTAAGAACAGTTAATTCGGAAATTAGGTAGTAAATAATCTGGCTATTACAGCAAATATTATTGCAATTACTCCTAGATTGGCACCCAAGTGAAAAAAACAATCAATCGGCCAGGACTTCGCGTCGGTGTATGTGTGCATGTGCCGTTAGGAATCGACTAACGCAGAAATAAGAATATAATCCAAGGATTTAGAGATTCGCCAAAAAAAAACCAAAGATTTAGAGAGAAATTCCATGTACGAGCCACTTTCCTCTTGCTTGGCACGCACACGCTGCATGAAATCGATCAATACAGCGGAGCGATCACCACAAAAAGAGGAAAATCAAAGGATCTAGAGAGGTGCCAATGCACGAGCCACTTGGCAGTCCTACAATGCGCATACTACACAAGATGGGCAGCAGAGAGATGAGAGGATTTGTTTGACAATTTTGTATTCAGACCACTGATTAACGAAGCAAAAGTAACCACTAATCAATCCCAGGATGATAAGATCTATTTGTGAATTTTAAATATGTATTTTTTTACCCGCAAAAAAACTTTATTTGAAACTATACGCACAAAAAAACATTGCGATGTGGTCTCGAACATGGCGAACCGCCATGATGCTGTATATTGTTTCTGCCGAACACAGTGAAACAATGTTAACTGTACCTTTAAAAGTAAACATAAGAGCCAATATTATTCGCACTGTAATGTACTATGAAAAACTTGGCAAGTTATGAAAAATATTAACGTGGTTATATAAACTTATTTTGGAAATAAGTTACTCGGATTTGTCTATTTGCATGTATCTAAACACTAAAATGCATCTAGATCTAGATATATGCAAATCTTGAAAATTTCAAGTCGCTTATTTCCGAACGGAGAGAGTATTAAATTTATGTAAAGTTTAATACTCCGTTTGACCCTATATACTTTTGACATGTTTTAGCCAAACTTTTACAATTTGCGACAATAATTATTTGATCAGGCCGTAGCAACGCACGGGCACTATGCTAGTATGACATAAGAAGCTTATGTGTTTTGGTTTTTTTTTGATTTCTTTTTTGAATTTTTATGCCCACTTGAATCCTGGTCAAATCCTTTGTTTGACCAAGATTTAAACAAGTTAAAACATGAAAATGAAAAAGTAAGCCTGGCTCCTTCTTAGTCATGAAAATGAGTTAACTTGGCTTTCCAACCCTTGAATCCATAGGAAACTTTGTACTAATGCAGTATAATAATCACCCGAGTTTTTACACCAACAGGTCTGTCACTTACGTGTGGTGCCCATGCGTGAGGTCCCAAACTTCAGTGAGCACAAGTCACATGCGGTAGGCAGGCAAAATACCCGATCAATCCGGGCGGTGGCTGTTAAGGACCCGATCGCATTTCTTGCTTTCAGACTGGGGTCTACCATGTAAAAGTTTGTTCCTTTTGGATGCATCACTCGTATTTGCAAGTTTTTTGGGGGTCCCGCAAATTCAGGGTAGCATCATGCCCCCCTTCCCACGCCAACACAAACAGAGTTCAACACAACCTAATTAAGCAAGGTTCAACACAGACATAGTTCAACAACCCCTAATTAAGCTAATAGGTTCACCACAAACGCTGCTGAGCAGCAAACATAAACAGAGTTCAACAAAAGATGCTGCTTTTGAAGCAGTAGGAGAGACAAACATGCACAACAGTTACGGAGTATATTTACCATCTTCTTCCTGTCGCCTCCTCCCGGTCCCGCTTCTTCTGCTTCTTGCTGCCCATACCTTTAATCTTTGGTGGCTTGGGCTTGGGAGGAGGCACACGACCGGTCTCGATAGCTTGGTTCAATTTCTTCCTTAGGAATAGCCCATAGGCCATGTGGTTGGCTATGAAGCCGGATCGGTTAACAGTTTCCCCAACTTTGAGACAGCCGGACCCACCGGCTTCGGCATGCTGCAGGACGCTTCGAAAGTCAACCTTTATGCTCTTTGTGCAGAAGGGGCAGCTGTTCCTGGCACCAGTCCAGGGTTCACTCCAATACTTGTCGAACTTCCCCGCCTTAAGCTTGTTGAGAGTGGCCCTGGCCTTCCTATGACGCGACTCGACATCGCTGTCAACCTCATCAGTAGCAACCTGATACATGCCAAATAAACAGGTGAAGCAAATATGTAGCAGTTGCAACTAATAATGAATATGAATCTAAAAAGATTCTGACGCTAATTCAAAACCCTATAGCGCAAAAAAAAGAGGGAGAGACCATAGAGCAAATCGATACAGGGCTATGTTAAATAAGGGAGAGAGGTGAATCGGATGTGAAGCAAATATGTAGCAGTTGCAACTAATACTGAATATGAATCTAAAAAGATTCTGACGCTAATTCAAAACGCTATAGCGCAAAAAAAGAGGGAGAGACCATAGCGCAAATCGATACAGGGCTATGTTGAATAAGGGAGAGAGGTGAATCGGAACATACTTCCTCCCCCTCGTCGACGATATTCTCGTCGAAGGTCGGCGGCGGCGGTTCAAAGATGAGTTCAACCTCGTCCTCGTCATCTAGGGGATGCTTCCCAAGAGAGTGGACCCATCTACCAACAGCATCAGATGCCGATGAGCGACCGATGGCCCGACCTTCGGCAATGGCCTCCGCTTCGTCTTTGGCATCCGCTGCGGCAATGATCGCCGCCGTTGCGGCCATGCGTGCTGCGGTCGCGGCTCTGGACGCCTCCTCTGCGGCTAAGGCCAGCCGCGCGGCTTTCGCTTTCGCTGCGTTGACGGCGTCGGTTGGGCTCTCCATCGGTGGAATGGGAAGGGGAAGTGAAGAGAGGGTTTTTTCCTAGTCCGTGGAGAGAGGGAGAAGTGTGGACGTGAAATGGATAACTGACGATATTTCAAGATTTGGGAGACATAGCACGAACCGGCAGATGACAGCGCGTGGGTGCATTACCTCATACTGCCTCTGTCCTAGAAAGAGCGTACGTGTGGGTTTTCAAGGCATATTAAGGATTTTATTATTACATTGGGAAACTGTCATCGACCATCACTTTCCTCTTCAACTTTTCCACCTCCAATGATCTAAATGCATGTAGTAAATAAGAAAACCATATTATGCTAAATACTACTACCTCCATCCCAAAGCGTAAGGCTTATATTATTTTTAGAAGCTCAAACTATGTCAAGGTAAACTAAGATTTTACCAAAAATCATTATCATGCAAAATACAAAATTAATATCAATACATAGACAACGATTTTTTTTGGTATGGTATCTACAAAATATTATATTAGTTGATAGATTGTTCTAAATTTTCGTCAACCTTTACTTGCTTTGACTCTTAAAAAAAGACTTAAGCTTTGTGATGGAGGTAGTACGTACTAGTCGTGAAGAAACTATATCCCTCGTGATGAGAAAGAAATATTTTTTACTACCACTCTTTTGTGGACAAATTTTGAAGTGCATTGCAAAACGAGAAGTACACTCTTTTATGGACAAATTTTAACTCTACACCCATTATTTCAGGATGGAGGGAGTATAACCCAACTTGTTTTTTTCTTCTGGGCACTACACTGCTTTTTCCCTGTGCAATGCTTGGTTCTACCCTTTTTCTCAATGTAATGGTCACTTTAAGTCATTTTTTCCCACACACATTTATTTTGTACTTCTCTACAGTGTTGACCGTGCTACTACTATTTGTGTTAGTGCGCCAAAAACAAAATGTTATTTTTTAAGTGCCAAATTAATCTAGGGCGTTGGTTGTGAATCGGTGAACAAAAAAGAGATAGCCCAAAAGAGGAACACACCAAGGTACAAAAACTAGCATATATGCATGTTTCTATGTACATATATATGACCCTGGGTTTGTAGATAAAAAACATTCATATATGCGCTTACTATTAATATACATAAGTTTATGCTGATTCTCTTGGTTTAGGTATATATATGGTTAGGCATCACTACTAATTCAGAAAAAACAAAAATGTAACTCTTCAAGTGAAGTCATTTTAAGTGACCTAACAACTAAAATTCATATATAGGATTTGTATAGGAATTATGTAGGATTTAGATCACATGTGAATTTTCCCCACACTAGTTGTTTGATTCATAGGAACATATCCTATAGGAATCTTGCAGTGCAAATCCTATAAGAATAAAACATTAGGTCATACCTCATGGAAAATTTCCTTTGGCACAATCAAACACAACTCATCTTCCTATATGATTCAACTAGCCATTAAATCTCAATCCTATGTTTTCCATATTTCTATGGTTTTCCCATCCTATGAATCAAAGGAGCCTTAGGGCTTATATCTTTTTTTAGAAAGGCAAACTATGTTAAGATTGGCCAAGTTTTACGAAAAACCTTTAACATGCAAAATACAAAGTTGAGTCATTTCGTTTGAATCGGAGGGAGTACATTTGACGTTATGGTACTATTTGACAGCTGCTTGGCACTGTATTTTTTTCGAACCAAACTTCCCCCTTCATGAAGCTTTTATTTTAGCTTCAGTGACTTGATACATCCATATATCTAGACAAAGTTGAGTCAATTCATTTGAATCAGAGGGAGTACATTTGACTATATGGGTATTGTTTGACAACTGCTTGGCACTGTCTTCTTTTTTGAACCAAACTGCCCCCTTCACGAAGCTTTTATTTTGGGATAGAGCTTCACTGACTTGATACTTCCAAGTTTCACAGTGACTTGGTGCCACCATCCACCATCCATCTCAGATCCAATGTATGCGATCGACTTAGAATTTAAACTAAATAATTATTATAATTGCTCAGAAATATTTCAAGAACTTCCAGTTAATCGTGCATATTTCGATTTATATTTTGGTGAAGTTTCATTCGATTTGAATCAAAGGTTTGTGAGCAAATATATACTCCCTCCGGTTCATATTAATTGACTCTAATATGGATGTACTAGACACATTTTAGTTCTAGATACATCCATATTGAAGTCAATTAATATGAATCAGAGGGAGTATTTAGTTTAAACTAGTGCTCGTATACGTAAAAAGCTCTTTAATCACAAGCTAATCGTCCGAGTGGGATGAAATATTCACAGATTTTAGAACAAGGCATCTACATTTTACTGGATTTTTTTCATAATTTTTGTTTTTAGGTTCGAAATAAGAGATAGAGGAACGAACGTTGGATCTCAAATGGTTGGTAGATGGTGGCACCAAGTCACAATGAGATTTGGAGACTTCAAGTCACTGCAGCTCTGTCCTTTTATTTTGACAAACTGCAGAGCCGCTGGTGCATCTATGCTTGCGTACGGCCGACGCCGATTCTTAGCAAGGAAGTTCTTCCTATAAGTAGTAGTATCCATACTCCACTCCAAGGCATGTATAAAAAAAAGAACCCATCCCGTTCTCGTTTTCCCGATCACTCTTCTCTGAAGATGGAGGAGGCCCTCTTCTTGTGCCCCCTCTGCCTGCTGCCCTTCAAACCCCCCATATCCAAGGTCGCTCCCTTCCGATTTCATTCTTAGGTTCACCTGTGAGAAATGTCAATGACAACTGATGCCACGTACGTTGTTCCGTGCAGTGCAAGGGCGGTCATATGGGCTGTCGGCGCTGCGTCGGCGAGCTTGCGCCGAACCCGTGCAAGAAGTGCGAGCAGCCGGCGTGGTTGCCGCCGTCGAATCGATCTGGGCCAAGATTGCCGCCGTCGAATCGATCTGGGGCAATGGTCAAGTGCGTCGGCTGCCAGAGCTTGGTCGCCTCCACGGAGTCCTACAAGCACTATATCGCGTGCCCGCATGGTCCGTGCGGCTGCACAGAGGCCATCAATACCGGCTGCAGCTTCACCGGCCCGCCGCGGGAGCTCCTGGTACACCTCCAAGCATCCCACTCCATCCCAGTGTTTACGTTCCAGTATGGCATACCCGCCTGGTGCATAGTTCGTGTTCCGGTACAACCGCGGGGACACCTGTTCATCGGCAGTGGGGAAGAAGACGGTAGCGTGTTCGCCATCACCGTTGGAGCGCTCGGCCCGACCACCATTGTGTCCTGTGTGTGCATCAGGTCGGCCGCGTGCTTGTTTCCGATGTACAAGGCGCAGCTGTTGGTGATTGGTCCGCCGGCGCCGGCGACGGCTGGGACCAGTGACCTCTCGACGGACACCTTGATGGCGGTAATCGAGCCGACGAGCTCCCCGACGCCTAGCTCGATCATGTTGCAGCAGCTCACTTCTTTCCTGGCGGTGCCGCCCCGTTACGCGAAGCAGAATGGAGGGCAGCGTGTGTTGCCTATCTGCGTTTGCATCAACAAGAAGGTTATACAATAATCTTCGTTTAGTCATACTGCAATGTAGTTACTCGAAGATCGGAGGGAGTAGTTTAGTTCGAAGTAGGGTTCGTTCGGATGTATTTTGGACTTGTATAGTAGTACTACTACTCCAGAACTATTAGCTAGCTAGTTGGAGTGCTAGAATGCAGCTCGGAGTATTATAGTATTTTGGCAGTACTACTAGTTATGTATGTGACTGCAAATTCAAACTAAAATGGAGTATTTCTTGCTAATGTTGTTCTTTTGGAGTCATCATTTTTTTCTGAACGTGTTAACTATGCTATTGTCTAAGGATTCGTTTAGATTTCTTTGGTTGAATTCATATTTCGTCTCTTCCTAATTTGGCAAAACTGCACTGTCATGGGCATTCTTACAAGGTCGCTGAAGTTTCGAAGTTTCTTAATGTATATTGCGTAGGGTGTACCCCCTTAACATGGATCTGTTGCATTTTTGGGTTGTATTTTTTTTGGCAATTTTCAGGACCATAAAATAGCACGCCTTCAGTTGAAATTTGAATTAGTGGCCGATACTAGCATGGAGTAGTGAAGTTTTTTTGTACTCCCTCGGTCCCACCAAAAGTGTCTCACCTTTGTTAAAATTTAGATGGATAGATGTATTTTTTTTTACAAAGTTGAGACAACTTTGGTGGGACGGAGCCACGGAGTCGTAGTTGATGGCGAGAAGGTTGATGCCTTGCTAGGTTGGTGTACGTTGCAAAAAGAACAAGGTTGGTGTGTATTTGTTTTATTTGTTCACCATAATACTGACATGGCCATCGATTTGATTAGACAACACAAGCCTGGGATGTTTCACTTATTTATTGTAGGAAGCACGATTAATGTTCTGTAATGATGGGGCTACTCCTATAGTCCGTCTGCTCGGCTCCTACTCGGGTGTCGGGTCACAGTCACACTCTCCTCTTTTTTTGAACACATTCACACTCTCCTCTTTTTTTGAACACATTCACACTCTCCTCTTTTTTTGAACACATTCACACTCTCCTCGAAACTGCAGTAGGCAGTATATGCATAAGAGGAGGAGCGTCTCGGTTCACCTCCGTCGTCTATCCCCACTCCGCCCATCTTCCATAGCACGCGCCTGCGTCTCCGCCATGGCGCTTTCGCATCCTATCCAGCAGTGCCCAGTTTGAGAGCCTCTGTTCTCCAACTCAAACCCCCACCTGCCGCCATTGATCGCCATCTCTCTCCCAAAGTTCGAATCAGTAGATCTCCCAAGAAAATACCAACCCCATTGTACCACCTGCCTCATTGCGATGGCGAAATCGAGCAGGGTCTGTGGATCTGGGCTGTTTCACAAGGTGTTTACGGAAGGCCCCCTTGAAGTGCTCATCAGCCAGTGCGACGCCATCACCGCCGCGTCCCTAGTCGGTTCCTCCAAAAGTATTCTTCAGTCAGCCAAATACAGTGCCACTCTGCCTGCTTCTCAGCCGTTTGGCCTTCCGTGTGTTCTCTGTTGTGACCCGGCGGATAAACCATGGGCGGTGTTCAAGGAGGATTTGCCGGTGCACAGCAAGTGCAAACTACTGCCGCTGGACAGGTTCTCCTATGATGGCCTAATGCCACACGGTAAGGATGAGGAGCGGGCAGGCGCCAATGGAGATTGGATCGCCATGGTTGGCCCCGAAGGCAAGTGGAACCTCCTCAATGTCTACACTCATCGCAAGATTAAGCTTCCATCTTTGAGGAACAAGTTGGAAACCACACGCAATCCACTTATATTCGAGTATCAGCGTTCTGCTATTCAACTGCAGAAGATAGCTATTTGCCAAGTTCCTACAGCTGCTAGGGGGTATCAAGATTTCTCCCTTGTCGCAATCTTCGACTTTGCAATTGCCTACCTCCATGGCGAATATCCTCGTACATGGATATTTCTTGAAAACCAGTTTCAGTACGGCGCCATATACTGCGATGCAATTATACATAACGGACTTGTGTTCGCCGTTACTGAGCTTGGAAATGTTTATGCATGGGATCCTAATCAATTTGGTAACATTTCCTCCCTATCTTTTTTATATACGTAACTTATATAGTATTTCACCTCTTATTTGTTGAACTGTCTTGGCATCTTTTGGCTTAAAGGAATTCCATAGGCGCACACCATAACCCTCTTGTGGTATGGACATATATAGAATTTAACATCTATAGGAATTTTAGTATGGTCTAATGTGCATGTTGTTCCTTAGGAAAAAGGCCCCCTAGTAATTAAGTTTCTTTATTATTACTCCCTAGAAAATTTAAGGTAGAGTAGAAATAGAATCAATAAAGGTGCCATGCAATATTGATAAAGACTTTCATTTGTTTATATTCCCCCGGTTCTAGAGAATAAGGAGTACTATATTCAAACCATCTAAAATTTGGACCAATATTTTCGGGAACATGTTTTAAATCCATATGAAGTTTTACCAAGATGTTCGAAATATATTTCAAACCATCTTATGTTCGACCATGATTTTATAAAGTACTAGTATTGGCATCCCAATATCAAATCAATATCACTAGTAGATAAATCATGAAATATATTTTCATGTGACGTGTTCTTTCCTTTTTCAAGGTCCTATAGTGCTCCCTGCTCCATTCATTCCGTGGACGGCTGGATTTGATGGCGATGATGATTTTGACTCTAATAGTCGTACGTGGTGGCTGGCAAGATCTCAAGATCGTTCTAGACTTCTCCTGGTCTATGCACGTGGCGTAATGGATTTTGACGCTGACGGTGCTCCAACTCATTATGATAGTACCCCTTCTGTCCATTGCGGTCGCGCTGTTCACAGCTATTCGGGGTATACCTGCATTGTATTCTCGAATGACACTAGTCGGTTACTTCCAGCCAACCCGTGGGAAAGGGTTACTAATCTTGGAGACTATTCTATGTTCCTTGGGTTGAACTATCCGATTTTCATGCCAGTGGGTGGTGCAACATTTCCCCCAGGATATTTGACAAGAAGAAACTGCATCTACACCACGCCTCAGGCCATTGGCTCTCACTTTGACACATCACATCAAGAAATTTTCCGCTTCAGTCTAAATGGCGAAGACCACCAAAGCATATCTTTCTCAAGCAGCGGTCCAGGGGCCAACTGGCATACGGGGTTTTGGTTCATCCCAAGCTACACCAACGCGCTGGACTGGAACAAAGACAATCAGAGTTAGGGATATTTATGTAATAGTAGGATCATACTACTAGCTAGCTCAGTTGGTCTTGACTCCTATTTAACTATTTATAGCTAATGTACTTAGGTGATAAATTTATGCTATTTGCATGAACCCAGGTGCTTCTTTTAATTTGATCAAATACGGTCTATACACATGCATGGTTGTTTGGCTGTTTCAGTGTCCCTAGAGGCATACATATATACTGTTATTTAGCAATCTTTATTACAGTACAAAGGTCTTAACCTCATGGTTCACAGAAAGTATAAACGTAGATCAACCATCTAAACATAGAAGACATTCTAGTGTATGATTCTTACATATACACATCAACATCCTATCAGAAAATCTTAATGTGAATTGTACTGGCTGTACAAACCCGTGCATCATTCTCTAGCCGGTTGCACCCAAAAACCAAATCGTGGTACTTCATAGTTGACTGTATGTAGGACAACATACAGATCCAATGCGAAGCCATGGGTATCACCTGCATGACAGAACCATATTTCACATGGTTGGAGGTACTCCATATGGCATTTAAAATCATTCCTTGTCCTTCATATGGCCCTAAAAATAGTACAGTTGGATTTGTGGGTTTTAATTTTTTATTAACACACTCAATTGATTGCCCAAACATTGATTAATAATATTATTAAGGGGTGTGATGTTGAAAGCCATAAGAACAATGTGCCAAACAATCTTTGCTAGCGGACGGTAAATGTATACCCATCAGAAATAATCAGCAGACGTGCATGTTTCTTTGGTCAGAATAACTGCTGCACCATCTTAAAAGTAAATGGCATGACCATTTATTTGATTTGATAGCGTGCAGCTAGATGGCGTACATTACTATCTCTACTTCCTTGGGTCGCCCAAATCTGGAGTACTAAAAGCAAATCCTGGTGATTCATTTGACAAGACAACACAGATGCGTCCAAATTTCTCCGTCCATATTATTATAGTAATATACGAAATCTGGAGTGCGTTGCCTCGTTGCCTTCCAAGAGAAGCTGCATTCCTTGCCAAAAAAGAGAGAGAGGCTGTATTTATAACTACCTCACCGGCCGCCACTAGTACAAACCATCACTCCCTCTCCACCTCCACCTCCATCTCTTCCCTAGTAGCTCCACCTCCATATCGGCGACGGACCACAATCGCGCGGCTTCGACTTCCTCTTCGACGGCGGCGGCGACAGAGGCGTGAGGCACCTTCTCCGCGGCGCATCACTCATCCTCGTCCCGCGGCAACAATGGCTGTATGTGAAATCACCATACCCTTTTGTATGGTAGAGATGATGATGTGCGGATAAAATTTTATTGGCGGTTGCTCATCCTTGTTTGAATATTTGGTGTAGATTCACATCTAGGGCAGGGTGTCAAGCGGGGTGGGTAGCGGGCTAGCTAGTTTCAGTGCGAGTGCTTTAAATCTGCTCTAATCTCAACCACTATTTGCTCTAATTTTCTGCTTTGCGGGACGATTCGCGGACGCCGCTTGCAACCCTAATCTAGGGTATTGATCCTAGTTTAGTAGACTACTAGGATTTACATGCCAATTTGTTTTTAGACTAGATCCGGATATTTGTCAATACTACTAGAGTACGTACTTCTTCCGTTCGTATTTAATTGACTCTAGTTGAAAGCATCGGCAGTTCATTTTCTTCTCTCCCTCGCGTCGACTAATTAAAACCGAACAGAGGGAGTATTAGGAATCCTTGTGCATCCGTACTACCAGTAAGGTATTGCGTTGTTGCAGAGGCTCAGTGTAATCAATATCTTTCGATATTAATATACGGAGTACTCACTTTATCAGAAAATAAATTAGTAATCCATGTTCAAACTTGCTAGTTTGATCGACGTTTGATGATGATTTGTGAGGCCATGTATGGGCCTAGTTTGTTTCCTTTGCTTGGTGGTCAGTAGGCTGATGATTTTTTTTTGCTTGGTCGATCTGTGGTCGTTCCATGGCCACTGCTGATTAATCATTACTAGAATCAACAATTTTTTGCTTGTCTGGTGATTGGAATTGTATGCGCTCTTCTGAAGAGCACCATCGCACGATGATTAGTCTTAATGGAGATGCAGATGTCGATCAAGAGGGAGAAACATATCTTGATCATGCATTTCTCACGAGATTACTTGGTGATTGGAAGTAGAATCCACAATTTGTTGTGCAAACTTCTCAACATATGCATATATTCGTTGAATTGGCTTTATGTGATCAATATTACTTCTTATTGCAGATGGATGGAGGGGAAAGAGCGAAAAAACCGATACTTAGTGAAATGACTTCTCATTCTGTGACTTCTGATATCCTAGATGACAAGGTAAATATATAGAACGATGATTCGTAGGTGATGAAAGCAGAATCCACAATTTGCCGTGCAAACTTCTCAACATATGCATTTATTTGATTAATTAGTTTTATGTGATCAATAGTATTACTTATTCCAGATGGACGTAGGGGAAGGAACGAAAAAGCGGATGCTATGTGAAATGACTTCTAAATCTGTGTGTTCTGATATCCCAGATGACAAGGTAAACATATGGACCGACGCTTGTTTTGCTGCTGCCCCCGTTAGATGGCTAGATGCTCTGGTCTAATTTCTGTTCATGTGCTTATTATTGCAGAAACATAGAGTTGAAGAAAACTCTATATTGTCTGATGACAAAGGTGAAATGGCATGCCAGTCTTTTAAACCTCCGACGCCACCTTGTTTACTGTCTATGGAGACTGATGCAGCTGGACCTGGTACTGATGAGCCTATACGTGGCATCATCGTGCCACATGAAGAAGGTTGTGGATTGGGTTTACCCCCTGCTGAAGAAACTGGTGGTGCAGCTGGAGCTGCTAGTGTAGAGCCTCTAGTGAACGGTGTCGTGCCACGGGAATTCTCTGAACTAGAGCAAGACGGTTTACCTATTGTCAAGACCGATGTAACTGGTGCTGATGCTGGAGTTGCTACTGATGATCCTGCACCCGAAGTTGCCACGCCACCCGAAGGAGGTTTTGTATTGGTAGAACCCGTCATGACTATGCCCACAGTACTGACTGGTGGTGGACCTGGAGCTGGTAGGGTAGAGCCTCTAGCGAAAGGTGTCGTGCCACGAGAATCCTCTGAAGTGGATATTGGTGGTTTACCCTCTGTAGATACTGGTGGTCTACCTGGAGCTGGTATTGTAGAGATTTCAGCAAACAGTGCTGTCCCACCCAACTCCTATGAACTGGAGCATGTACCTGATGTGCCTTCTGTAGAACCTGATGCACCTGTAAGTAGTGGTGATGATTCCGCTGAATCTGATCAAGAAGGATCTGCATCTCGAGGACAAGATGTCAGCTGTCATTCACCTGAACCCGAGCTGAAGTCAGCAACGGTAGCTTATATGGCACGGACTGTCCTTCAAGCTCTAAAGATCCAGTTGGGTGGTTCACAGGACCAGCTACTCCAAGCCATTGTCACTACAAAAGACCAGCCAGCATGCTTCGTTATCTCCTGCATACTGTTTGACAAGCTGAAGCACTGCAACTGGCGCATTGTTCAATCCCATCAGCATGGAGAGAGGAGCTATGTTTATGTCAAGATGATTCATGCTGATTTGGTAAGGTTCCATGATAAGATGTATGGGTGGGGTGAGGCAAGAGCCACATTTTGCAGCATTCACACAGTCTTCGCTCTTGAGCCAGACCCCATGGATGCTTACCCAGTGGTGCAGCTGTCCTGACTTGATATATGTTTTATGATCAGTATGCTGCTGTCGTGGAACTGTGATGTGGAGCTACCTTTCTTATGGTTTCTAGGCTTTTGGTTTCAACATGTATTATGGAGCTTACCTTAGGACTTTCGCATGCGTTTGGCTGTTGACCTGTAATGTTTGTGGTTGGTTGTCTAATCTACTTGGCACAATCACATTGCAAAGGCAAATGTTCCTTTTCTCTTTAATTGTTATTATGACTTATGTGTTATAACCAGGCAAGAATATGCAATCTTGGTTCTCTGACCGATATATATGTACATACAACTTTTGTTCACATAATAACACTTACACGGGAAAAGAGTAGCTTTCTCTGTTGGACAAACACCAAACCACAAAAGGGTAACAACACAATATCCAAACTAGGTACGGCACCTGTTGAGCATACATGACTTTTGTCGTAAAATCACGTTAACCAACACTAGCAGCATCTTGTTCTTTGCAAGGTGCTATGCTTATCAGTCTAATCCCAATACACAACCTACTTCAGGTGGCACGATGATGTCAGGTGCAGGTTCACCAGTACCAACTCTCTTGCATCAGTCTCCATTGAAGGTACGCCACTGCTGCAGTAGACACCATTAGCAATGCAACCTGAAGGTGTTCTTATCCTCATATCAGGATCACATAATACAGGTGTCAAGCTTCATGCACTAGCCAACACAATCAAAAGTCCGAACTAGGATCGCTAGGAAAAAAACATGAAGATCCTTTTATCGAATCCCACGCTGAACATCTTTTTCACTAATTAGGTAAGCTCCTGCTGACAAACATATTACAGCAACTCCAGCAGTGGCTCTATATTTTGGCGCTGTGGGCTGATGCTGCGCATGGAGCCGGCAATAGCTTCACCGGAAGCTGCAAACTGTGGCGGCCAAATGCAGGGCTGAAACAGCGTATTTTCAGAGGCGCTATAATGCAGCGCCAAAAACAGAATATAATGAAAAATAGAGTGCAGTAAAACAGAAGATCAAATAAAGACTAGAAATAGACATAAAATAGGAGAAAATTAGCTTGATAGATACTCCGTAGTTCATATTTGTACAAAGTAGTGCGATAAAACTAAACTAAAACTCGACATCTGACGAGTCCGGTGTCGTGCCCGACACCGGATCCGACGAGAAGAGGTCAATCCAACGGGGGTCGTCCTCGCCAATGGTGGTCGGCCCGGCGAGCTGCGCTTCGATGAAGGCCCGCTTCGTCGCCTTCTCCGCCCTCCGTTGTGCGCGGTCCTCCTTCTTCGCAGCCCGCCTCGTAGCCTTCTCCGCCCTCCGTCTGCGGAAGTGCTCGTTCTCGGCGGCTACGTCCTCGGGGAAGCGGGCCGCCCACTCGCGCGCCGCGCGCTCGTCCCGCTCGGCAATGCGCAAACGGCGCTCCGTCTCGCGGCGGCGGCGCTGTTCCTCCTGTCTAACGATGTACGGCGGCGGCGCGAGATCCTCGGCCTGCTGGCGCGTCCACACGTCATGGAAATTCATCGACGATCGCGGGCGCCCGAGCCGCCACGCCACGGCGTCGTACGCGCGCGCGGCCTCGTGCGCGGTCTCGTAGGTGCCGAGGCCGATGCGCTCGCCGCCGTCACGTATCTCCGCGTAATACGTACCTTTGGGGCGCGCGCGGACGCCGCGGTACCCCGTGCCCGAGACGCGGCAGTACCGCGAGCTCGACGCGAGACGAGGCATGGCGGCGGCGGCGGAAGCGGAGCCGCGGCGGCGATATTAGGCGCAGATGGGCAAATTTCAGCAACCCGTGTCCATCTTTTTTTTTGGCAGGATTACGCCATGTACCACCTTCCAATTAGAAAATAGTACTGTTCAGCCTTCCCCTGTTGGGCCCAATATTTCACTTTGGGTTGCCAACGGCCATCTACATGGTAATTGCTCTCGGCCTACTTGCTCCGGCCGTCGAAGCCCAATAACTACAAATGGGCCTTTCTGCTCATGCAATTTCGGCCCTTTTCTAATGAAACACAGATCCTATGAATGGCAAAAGAAAAAAACGCGGAGATTCTACATAAAAGTTGTTTTTAGTTATTTTGAATTATTGGGTTCCAATTTTTGAAACTGCTCATGCCCAATATGAAAATCCTTGTTCGCTCCATACCCACATGGATAACGGTATTTTTAATAATTCATAAAGTGGATTTGAAATTTAAAACATATCCTAATAATTCCATGATTTAATCTATCAACTTGCAAGATCTTGGAGAGAAAAAGCTTGTATTAGTCTGCAGAATCCGCACCGTTTCAAAGGCGGCAGTGGATCAAAAGAAAAAAGGAAGTAGCCAGAAATTAGGGGTCAAAAATAACTCCAAGAAATGAAACTTTTATTGTTCGTAGAGGATGACATGCGGGACCCATGAGCCAGCAGCTTACTCAACGTTTCAAAGGCGGCATGAGATCGGAAGAAAAAGGCAAGTGACCAAATATCAGGTGCCAAAAATAATCCAAGAAATGAAACTTATTGTACATAGAGGATGACATGCGGGTCCCATTTTGCAGCAGCGGTTTCAGCGTTTCAAATGCGGTTTGAGATCAAAAGAAAAAGAAAGTAGCCAGAAATTAGGGGGTAAAAAACTCCAAAAAAAGAAAGTTGATTGTACATAGAGGATGACATGCGGGTCCCATGAGTCAGCAGCTTACTCAACGTTTCCAAGGCGGCAGGGGATCAAAAGAAAAAGGAAATAGCCAAAAATCAGAGGTGAAAAAAAACCAAGAAAAGAAATTTTATAGTACATAGAGGATGACATGCGGGTCCCATGAGCCAGCAGGTTCCTCAACGTTTTCAAAGGCCGGTGGGGATCAAAAGAAAAAGGCAAATAGCCAGAAATTAGGGGTAAACAATAAATCCAACAAAGGAAAGGTTTATTGTTCATAGATGCTGACATGTGGGACCCATGAGCCAGCAGCGTCAAGGCAAGTGACCAAAAATCAGGGGTAAAAAAAATCCAAGAAAAGAAACTTTATTGTACATAGAGGATGACATGTGGGTCCCATGAGCCAGCACCTTACTCAACGTTTCAGAGGCGGCTTGAGATCGAAAGAAAAAGGAAAGTGACCGAATATCAGGAGCTAAAAATAATCCAAGAAAGGAAACTTTTATTGTACATAGAGGTTGACATATGGGTCCCACTAATACAAGCTCTTTCGCTCGAAGATCTTGCAAGTTGATTGTACATAGAGGATGACATGCGGGCCCCATGTGTCAGCAGCTTACTCAATGTTTCCAAGGCGGCAGTGGATCAAAAGAAAAAGGAAATAGCCAAAATCAGAGGGTGAAAAATAAATCCAACAAAGGAGAGGTTTATTGTCCATGGAGGCTGACATCTGGGACCCACGAGCCAGCAGCGTCCTCTACGTTTAGAAGGCGACTGGGGATCGAAAGAAAAAAGGCAAATAGCCAGAAATTAGGGGTACAAAATAACTCCAAGAAAGGAAGTGTTTATTGTTCATAGAGGCTGACATGTGGGACCCATGAGCCAGCAAAGTCTTCAACGTTTCAAAGGCGGCAGGGGATCAAAAGAAAAAGGAAGTAGCCAGAAATTAGGGGTAAAAAATAACTCCAAGAAAGGAAACTTTTATTGTTCATAGAGGATGACATGCGGGACCCATGCTCCAGCAGCTTCCTCAACGTTTCAAAGGCGGCATGAGATCGAAAGAAAAAGGCAAGTGACCAAATATCAGGACCCGAAAATAATCGAAGAAAGAAATTTTATTGTACATAGATGATGACATGCGGGACCCATTTAGCAGCAGCGGTCTCAACGTTTCCAAGGCGGCACGGGATCAAAAGAAAAAGGAAGTAGCCAGAAATTAGGGTTCAAAAATAACTCCAAGAAAGGAAACTTTTATTGTTCGTAGAGGATGACATGAGGGACCCATGAGCCAGCAGCTTACTCAACGTTTCAAAGGCGGCATGAGATCGAAAGAAAAAGGCAAGTGACAAAATATCAGGAGACAAAGATAATCCAAGAAAAGAAAACTTTATTGTACATAGAGGATGACATGCGGGTCCCATTTAGCAGCAGCGGTCTCAACGTTTCAAATGCGGCTTGAGATCAAAAGAAAAAGAAAGTAGCCAGAAATTAGGGGGTAAAAAAACTCCAATAAAGGAAAGTTTTATCGATGAGCCAGCAGAGTCCTCAACGTTTCAAAGGCGGCAGGGGATCAAAAGAAAAAGGAAATAGCCGAAAATCAGAGGGTGAAAAAAAACCAAGAAAATGAACTTTTATAGTACATAGAGGATGACATGCGGGTCCCATGAGCCAGCAGGTTTTTCAACGTTTCAAACGTGGCATGAGATCGAAAGAAAAAGGCAAATGACCAAATATCAGGATCCAAAAATAATTCAAGAAAAGAAACTTGATTGTACATAGAGTATGACATGCGGGTCCCATTTAGCAGCAGCGGTATCACCGTTTGAGAGGCTGGGATCGAAAGAAAAAGGCAAGTGACCAAATATGAGGTGCCAAAAAAAATCGAAGAAAAGAAAGTTTTATTGTATATAGAGGATGACATGCGGGTCCCATGAGCCAGCAGGTTTTTCAACGTTTCAAACGTGGCATGAGATCAAAAGAAAAAGGCAAGTGACCAAATATCAGGAGCCAAAAATAATTCAAGAAAAGAAACTTGATTGTACATAGAGGATGGCATGCGGGTCCCATTTAGCAGCAGCGGTATCACCGTTTGAGAGGCTGCACGGGATCGAAAGAAAAAGGCAAGTGACCAAATATCAGGAGCCAAAAATAATCCAAGAAAAGAAATTTTATTGTACGTAGAGGATGACATGGGGGTCCCATTTTGCAGCAGCGGTCTCAACGTTTCCAAGGCGGCACAGGACCAAAAGAAAAATGAAGTAGCCAGAAATCAGGGGGTGAAAAAAATCCAAGAAGAAAGATTTCAATTGGGCTGCATCTGGACATCTGGGCTTTCGAACTATCCTGCTTGGCCTTTTGACTCGTACAATTTCAGCCCACTCCAAAACAGGAAAGTTCCGAATTTTCTAAAAAAACAGGAAAGTCCTATGCTTCGCAAAGACAAAAAAACAAGGAGATTCAACATATAAGTTTGTTTATGTAAAAATAAAGATTTAATTATCCGTTTGAAATAGCTCAGAGCGCAATACATTGTTTATTGTCTGCAAAATAATCAAGATATCATATGTTTCTTGTACGGGGAGGCTGACATCGGGGACCCATGAGCCAACAGCGTCGTCAACGTTTTAAAGGCGGCAGGGGATGGAAAGAAAAAATAAACCAAAAATCTGTTGGTAAAAAATCCAAGAAAAGAAACATTTTCGTTCTGAGAGGATGACATGCGGGACCCATGAGGCAGCAGCATCCTCAGCGTTTATTGTTCATAGAGGTTGACATGTGGGACCCGTGAGCCAGCAGCGTCCTCAACGTTTTAAAGGCTGCAGGTGATCGAAAGAAAAAATAAGCCAAAAATCGTTTGGTCAACAAAATCCAAGAAAATAAACATTTACCGTTCTGAGAGGATGACATGCGGGACCCATGAGGCAGCAGCATCCTCAACGATTCCAAGGCGGCAGGGGAAATATCCAGAAATTAATGAGGGGTTCAAAATAAATCCATCAAAGGAAACTTTTATTGTTCATAGAGGATGACATGTGGGACCGACCTGCCAACAGCGTCCTCATCGTTTCAGAGGGGGCAGGAGATCAAAAGAAAAAGGCAAATAGCCAGAAATTAGGGGTAAAAAATAACTCCAAGAAAGGAAACTTTTATTGTTCGTAGAGGATGACATGCGGGACCCATGAGCCAGCAGCTTACTCAACGTTTCAAAGGCGGCATGAGATCGAAAGAAAAAGGCAAGTGACAAAATATCAGGAGCCAAAGATAATCCAAGAAAAGAAACTTTATTGTACGTAGAGGATGACATGCGGGTCCCATTTAGCAGCAGCGGTCTCAACGTTTCAAATGCGGCTTGAGATCAAAAGAAAAAGAAAGTTGATTGTACATAGAGGATGACATGCGGGTCCCATGAGTCAGCAGCTTACCATACGTTTCCAAGGCGGCAGGGGATCAAAAGAAAAAGGAAATAGCCAAAAATCAGAGGGTGAAAAAAAAAAGAAAATAAACTTTTATAGTACATAGAGGATGACATGCGGGTCCCATGAGCCAGCAGGTTCCTCAACGTTTCAAACTTGGCATGAGATCGAAAGAAAAAGGCAAGTGACCAAATATGAGGAGCCAAAAATAATTCAAGAAAAGAAAGTTTTATAGTACATAGAGGATGACATGCGGGTCCCATTTAGCAGCAGCGGTATCAGCGTTTGAGAGGCGGCAGGGGATCAAAAGAAAAAATTGCCAAAAATCAGATGGTGAAAAAAAACCAAGAAAATGAACTTTTATAGTACATAGAGGATGACATGCGGGTCCCATGAGCCAGCAGGTTCCTCAACGTTTCAAACGTGGCATGAGATCGAAAGAAAAAGGCAAGTGAAAAAATATGAGGAGCCAAAAATAATTCAAGAAAAGAAAGTTTTATAGTACATAGAGGATGACATGCGGGTCCCATTTAGCAGCAGCGGTATCACGTTTGAGGGCAGATCGAAAGAAAAAGTCAAGTGACCAAATATGAGGTGCCAAAAAAATCCAAGAAAAGAAAGTTTTATAGTACATAGAGGATGACATGCGGGTCCCATTTAGCAGCAGCGGTATCATTGTTTGAGAGGCGGGGATCGAAAGAAAAAGTCAAGTGACCAAATATGAGGTGCCAAAAAAATCCAAGAAAAGAAAGTTTTATAGTACATAGAGGATGACATGCGGGTCCCATTTAGCAGCAGCGGTATCACCGTTTGAGAGGCGGCAGGGGATCGAAAGAAAAAGGCAAGTGACCAAATATGAGGTGCCAAAAATAATCCAGGAAAAGAAAGTTTTATAGTACATAGAGGATGACATGCGGGTCCCAGTTAGCAGCAGCGGTATCACCGTTTGAGAGGCGGCAGGGGATCGAAAGAAAAAGGCAAGTGACCAAATTTGAGGTGCCAAAAAAACTCCAAGAAAAGAAAGTTGATTGCACATAGAGGATGACATGCGGGTCCCATTTAGCAGCAGCGGTCTCAACGTTTCCAAGGCGGCAAGGGATCAAAAGAAAAAGGAAGTAGCCAGAAATCAGGGGGTCAAAAAAATCCAAGAATAGAAAGAATTTTGGTTCATAGAGGATGACATGCGGGACCCATGATCCTGCATCGTAAACGGCTCGATCGGAGAACGTTGAACGAGATGGCGCGATCTAGAAAAAAACAATGCCAGAGAGGCTGCCATCTGGGCCCTACATCCCTCGGCGGTGCGGATTTGTGTTGACTCGGCCGGCGAACCTGAGATTTCGAGATGCACCACGTCCCGGGCCACCATACGCGTTTTGGCCGCTTTCGTCGGGCTAGGTGGCCTCAAAAACGAGAAAAAAAAGTTTTGACATGCACCACGGAGGGACCAAAAATCGTCGGCCATGGTACACCAGCAACCACGGCGCGACTTCAACTTCGTCGGCCATGGCAACTTTTCTTGTAGTGAGACCTTGTTTATCAACTTAATTGAATGCTTACTATATGACATAAGAATACTATGTGCCTTGTTTTTTATTTTTTGATTTTTTTAAAATTTTATGCCCATTTGAATCTTGGTCAAATCCTAGGTTTGAACATGGTTTAAACAAGTTTAAATCATGAATATGAAAAATTAAGCATCTATATATCCTTCTTCGTCACTCCAAAATGTAGCTCTTCGGAGGTTTTTTCGAAATTTCCATGTTTGAAACCAAAACCACTTCTCTTCATGCATGCTTGACTTCATAAGACAGAGTTTAGGGTTAGGGGTAGATATATACATGATTTTCTGGGTTGAATATGTCTAGGCCTTGTTTATCAACTTGAATGCTTACTATATATATATGACATAAGAATGTTATGTCCTTTGTTTTTTCATTCTTTTGGTTTTTTATGAATTTCCATGCCCATTTGAATCTTTTGGTCAAATCCTAGAGGTTTGACCAAGATTGAAACAAGTTTAAAACATGAAAATGAAAAGGGAAGCTTGTATATCCTTCTTAATTAGTCACTCTAAAATGAAGTTTTTTGGAGGTTTTTGAAATTTCCATGTCTGAAACCCAAAACCACTTCTCTTCATGCTAGACTTCATAAGACAATTTAATTAGGGGTTAGGGGTAGATACATGATTTGTCTGGTTTGAATATGTCCAAACCTTGCTTGTTTATCAACTTGAATGCTTACGATATGACATAAGAATGCTTACCATATGTTTGAATTTTAAAAGCATATAGTCTTCTTATGTCATATAGTAAGCATTCAAAAGTTTTTCTTTGAGAGAGTAGCATGCATTCAAAAGTTGATAAATAAGATTTGTACATATTCAAACCAGACAAATCATGTATCTACACCCCCTAACCCTAAACTCTGTCTTATGAAGTCAAGCATGAAGAGAAGTGCTTTTGGGTTTCAAACATGGAAATTTCACAAACCTCCCAAAAGCTTCATTTTACAGTGACTAAGGGCTCCTTTGATTCATAGGATTTGCATAGGAATTGTGTAGGATTTGGTTCCTATGGGAAAATTTCCTATACATGTTGTTTGATTCATAGAAACATATCCTATAGGAAAAATTCCTATAGGAATCTTGTAGCGTAATTCCTATAGGAAAAAACATTGGCTCATACCTCATGAAAAAATTCCTTTGCTACAATCAAACACACTTCATCTTTCTATAGGATTCAAGTAGACATGTGTCATTCCAATCCTATGCCTTTCCTATTCCTATACTTTTCCTATCCTTTAAATCAAAGGAGCCCTAAGAAGGATCCAGGCTTACCTTTTCATTTTCATTTTTAAACTGCTTGTTTAAATCTTGATCAAACCTAGGATTTGACCAAGATTCAAATGGGCATAAAAAATCAGGAAAAAATGAAAAATGAAAAAACAAAACACATATATAGCCTTCTTATATATGTCATATATATAGTAAGCATTCAATTAAGTTGATAATTTTAAACAAGGTCTATACATATTCAAACCAGAAAAAAGCATGTATCTACCCATGCATATATATATAACCCTATACTTTTGTCTTATGAAGACGTCAAGGATGAAGAGAAGTGGATTTGGGTTTCAAACATGGAAATTTCAAAAACCTCCCAAAACATGTATATATCTACCCCTAAACCCTAATCTTTGTCTTATGAAGCCAAGCATATGAAGAGAAGTGATTTTGGGTTTCAAACATGGAAACTTCAAAAACCTCCCAAAAGCTTCATTTTAGAGAGACTAAGAATGATCCATATGCTTACCTTTTCATTGCCATGTTTTAAACTTGTTTTAACCTTGGTCAAACCTAGGATTTGACCAAGATTCAAATGGGAGTAAAAATTCAGAAAAATTCAAAAAAAATGAAAAACCAAAGCACATATATATATATAGCCTTCTTATGTCATATAGTAAGCATTCAAGTTGATAAACAAGGTCTAGACATATTCAAAGCAGAAATATCATGTATCATATCTACCCCTAACCCTAAACTCTGTCTTATGAAGTCAAACATATGAAGAGAACTGGGGTTTTGGGTTTCAAACATAAAATTTTCAAGTACCTTCATTTTAGAGTGAGTAAGGAAGGATTCATGCTTACCGTTTCATTTTCATGTTTTAAACTTGTTTAAACCTAGGATTTGACCAAGATTTAAATAGGCATAAAAATTCAAAAGAAATCAAAAAATGAAAAACCAAAGCACATATATATAGCCTTCTTATATCATATAGTAAAAAATTCAAGTTGATAAACAAGGTCTAGACATATTCAAACAAGAAAAATCATGTATCTACACACCTAACCATAAACTCTGTCTTAAGTGGTTTTGGGTTTCAAACATGGAAATTTCACAAACCTCCCAAAAGCTTCATTTTACAGTGACTAAGGAGGATCCATGCTTACCTTTTGGCTTAAACGTTTGAAACCAAAAACCACTTCTCTTCATGCATGCTTGACTTCATAAGACAGAGTTTAGCTAGGGTACGTTAGGGGGTGTAGATACATGATTTCCTGGTTTGAATATGTCTAGAGACCTTGTTTATCAACTTAATTGATTGCTTACTATATGACATAAGAAGACTACGTGCCTTGGTTTTTTTTTTGAATTTTATGCTCATATATTTGAATCTTGGTCAAATCCTAGGTTTGACCAAGATTTAAACAAGTTTAAACATGAAAATGAAAAGGGAAGCATGTATCCTTCTTAGTCACTCTAAAATGAAGCTTTTGGGATGTTCTTGAAATTTCCATGTTTGAAACCCAAAACGACTTCTCTTCATGCTAGACTTCATAAGATCAACATGGGGTAGATACATGATTTGTCTGGTTTGGATATACCTAGACCTCGTTTAACTTGAATGCATACGATATGACATAAGAAGACTACGTGCTTTTGTTTTTCATTATTCTGATTTTTTTGAATTTTGTGCCCACCCATTTGTATCTTGGTCAAATCCTAGGCTTGATAATGATTTAACAAGATTAAAATATGAAAATGCAAAGGTAAGCATGGATCCTTCTTAGTCACTCTAAAATGAAGCTTTTGGGAGCAAAACCACTTCTCTTCATATGCTTGACTTCATAAGACGGAGTTTAGGGGTTAGGGGGTATAGATACATGATTTGTCTAGTTTGAATATGTCTAGACCTTGTTTATCAACTTAATTGGCTTACTATATGACATAAGAAAACTATTTGCTTTGGTTTTTCTTTTTCCTGATTTTTTTCAATTTTGATGCCCATTTGAATCTTGTCAAATCCTAGGTTTGACCGAGATAATTTAAACAAGCTTAAAACATGAATATGAAAAGGGAAGCATGTATCCTTCTTTGTCACTCTAAAATGAAGTTTTTGGGAGGTTTTTCAAATTTCCATGTTTGAAACGACCCAAAACCACTTCTCTTCATATGCTTGACTTCATAAGACAGAGTTCAGGGGTTAGGGGGTATAGATACATGATTTTTCTAGTTTGAATATGTCTAGACCTTGTTTATCAACTTAATTAATTGGCTTACTATATGACATAAGAAAACTATTTGCTTTGGTTTTTCTTTTTCCTGATTTTTTCGATGCCCATTTGAATCTTTGTCAAATCCTAGGTTTGACCGAGATAATTTAAACAAGCTTAAAACATGAATATGAAAAGGGAAGCATGCATCCTTCTTAGTCACTCTAAAATGTAGTTTTTGGGAGGTTTTTGAAATTTCCATGTTTGAAACCCAAAACCACATCTCTTCATGCTTGACTTAATTTATAAGACATAGTTTAGGGGTTAGGGGTAGATACATGATTTGTATGGTTTGATATTTCTAGTCCTTGTTTATCAACTTTAATGCTTACTATATGACATAAGATGACTATGTGATTTGGTTTTTCATTTTTCTGTTTTTTATTTTATTTTTCTGCCCATTTGAATCTTGGTCAAATCCTAGGTTTGACCAAGATTTAGACAAGTTTAACACGTGAAAACGAATAAGTAAGCCTGGATCCTTCTTAGTCACTCAAAAATGTACCAATCGATAGATGTGTTAACTTTGCTTCATGGAAATAATAATGTCATGTAAATGAGTTAACTTGGATTTCCTACCCTTGAATCCATAGGAAACTTTGTTCTAATGCACTATTATAATCAACCGAGTTTTTACACCAACAGGTCCGTCACTTACGTGTGGTGCCCACGCTTGAGGTCCCACACTTCAGTGAGCACAAGTCACGTGCAATAGGTACGCAAACTCCCAGCCATCTTCTTTGTCAAGAGAAGACGCATCAGGATGCGTTTTGGAAGTCTGTGGGTCCTTCTAGATCCTTCGGTTGTCCCTCTCACAAAAAAACAAATCTCTCTCATTCTCGGCCTCGCTCGACTCGCTCGCTCGCTCGCTCGCACCTCCTGCTCACTGACAAACCCTGCACAAAAGTCAACATCATCACCCGAAAAAGGGGAGACACCATAATTCTCTCCCTTCTTCTCTCCTTCCGAGTGATCCCTCTTCCTCCGAGTTTCACTCGACGGGCAAACACCCATGTGCTGCATAGTAATAATAAAAAGGTAGTACTCGTAGAAAAATCGATATACGAATCTGTAATTAAATAGGTTAAACTAGGGTTTTGCCCAGTTCTACAGATCAAGGGTTCAAAAAATCCAACTACGGGGTTCGAACAACACGATTCTAATCCAAGAATTTTTTCGACCTAGGTCACCCAAATGGCCTCAAACTATAGGGTTAGCATCTAGTGCAGTATGTGTGAAAATGTATGCACTATGTGTGCTATAACTTGTATGTCTTTCAAATTTGAACCAAATTTGAATAAGTTTGAAATATTTGAAAATGGGCTTTTGGCTTAAACGTTTGAAACCAAAAACCACTTCTCTTCGTGCATGCTTGACTTCATAAGACAGAGTTTAGCTAGGGTTAGGGGGTAGATGCATGATTTTCCTGGTTTGATTATGTCTAGACCTTGTTTATCAACTTAATTGAATGCTTACTATATGACATAAGAATACTATGTGCCTTGTTTTTTATTTTTTTATTTTTTTAAAATTTTATGCCCATTTGAATCTTGGTCAAATCCTAGGTTTGAACATGGTTTAAACAAGTTTAAATCATGAATATGAAAAATTAAGCATCTATATATCCTTCTTAGTCACTCCAAAATGTAGCTCGGTCTTGGGAGGGTTTTCGAAATTTCCATGTTTGAAACCAAAAACCACTTCTCTTCATGCATGCTTGACTTCATAAGACAGAGTTTAGGGTTAGGGGTAGATATATACATTATTTTCTGGTTTGAATATGTCTAGACCTTGTTTATCAACTTGAATGCTTAATTACTATATATATATGACATAAGAATGTTATGTCCTTTGGTTTTTCATTCTTTTGATTTTTTATGAATTTCTATGCCCATTTGAATCTTTTGGTCAAATCCTAGAGGTTTGACCAAGATTTAAACAAGTTTAAAACATGAAAATGAAAAGGGAAGCTTGTATATCCTTCTTAGTCACTCTAAAATGAAGTTTTTGGGAGGTTTTTGAAATTTCCATGTTTGAAACCCAAAACCACTTCTCTTCATGCTAGACTGCTTCATAAGACAATTTAATTAGGGGTTAGGGGGTAGATACATGATTTGTCTGGTTTGAATATGTCCAAACCTTGCTTGTGTATCAACTTGAATGCTTACTATATGACATAAGAATGCTTACCATATGTTTGAATTTTAAAAGCATATAGTCTTCTTATGTCATATATATAGTAAGCATTCAAAAGTTTTTCTTTGAGAGAGTAGCATGCATTCAAAAGTTGATAAATAAGATTTGGACATATTCAAACCAGACAAATCATGTATCTACACCCCCTAACCCTAAACTCTGTCTTATGAAGTCAAGCATGAAGAGAAGTGCTTTTGGGTTTCAAACATGGAAATTTCACAAACCTCCCAAAAGCTTCATTTTACAGTGACTAATTAAGGAGGATCCATGCTTACCTTTTGGCTTAAACGTTTGAAACCAAAAACCACTTCTCTTCATGCATGCTTGACTTCATAAGACAGAGTTTAGCTAGGGCGTTAGGGGGTAGATACATGATTTTCCTGGTTTGAATATGTCTAGAACTGGTTTATCAACTTAATTAATTGATTGTTTACTATATGACATAAGAAGACTATGTGCCTTGGTTTTAAATTTTTCTGTTTTTTTTTGAATTTTATGCCCATATATTTGAATCTTGGTCAAATCCTAGGTTTGACCAAGATTTAAACAAGTTTAAACATAAAAATGAAAAGGGAAGCATGTATCCTTCTTAGTCACTCTAAAATGAAGCTTTTGGGATGTTCTTGAAATTTCCATTTTTGAAACCAAAAACGACTTCTCTCTTCATGCTAGACTTCATAAGATCGACAGGGGGTATAGATACATGATTTGTCTGGTTTGGATATACCTAGACCTCGTTTATCAACTTGAATTCATACGATATGACATATGAAGACTATGTGCTTTAATTTGTTTTCATTTTTCTGATTTTTTTGAATTTTGTGCCCACCCATTTGTATATTGGTCAAATGCTAGGCTTGATAATGATTTAAACAAGTTTAAAATATGAATATGCAAAGTTAAGCATGGATCCTTCTTAGAAACTCTAAAATGAAGTTTTTCGGAGGTTTTTGAAATTTCCATGTTTGCAACCCAAAACCACTTCCTCTTCACATGCTTGACTTCATAAGACAGAGTTTAGGGGTTAGGGGGTATAGATACATGATTTGTCTAGTTTGAATATGTCTAGACCTTGTTTATCAACTTTAATGCTTACTATAAGACATAAGAAAACTATTTCCTTTGTTTTTTCTTTTTTTTTGATTTTTTTCAATATTGATGCCCATTTGAATCTTGTCAAATCCTAGGTTTGACCAAGATAATTTAAACAAGCTTAGAACATGAATATGAAAAGGGAAGCGTGTATCCTTCTTAGTCACACTAAAATGAAGTTTTTGGGAGGTTTTTGAAATTTCCATGTTTGAAACCCAAAACCACATCTCTTCATGCTTGACTTAATTTATAAGACATAGTTTAGGGGTTAGGGGGTAGATACATGATTTGTATGGTTTGATATTTCTAGACCTTGTTTATCAACTTTAATGCTTACTATATGACATAAGATGACTATGTGATTTGGTTTTTCATTTTTCTGTTTTTTATTTTATTTTTCTGCCCATTTGAATCTTGGTCAAATCCTAGGTTTGACCAAGATTTAGACAAGTTTAACACGTGAAAACGAATAAGTAAGCATGGATCCTTCTTAGTCACTAAAAAATGTACCAATCGATAGATGTGTTAACTTTGCTTCATGGAAATAATAATGTCATGTAAATGAGTTAACTTGGATTTCCTACCCTTGAATCCATAGGAAACTTTGTTCTAATGCAGTATAATAATCAATCGAGTTTTTACACCAACAGGTCTGTCACTTACGTGTGGTGCCCACGCGTGAGGTCCCACACTTCAGTGAGCACAAGTCACGTGCAATAGGTACGCAAACTCCCAGCCATCTTCTTTGTCAAGAGAAGACGCATCAGGATGCGTATTGGAAGTCTGTGGGTCCTTCTGGATCCTTCTTAGTCACTCTAAAATGAAGCTTTTGGGAGGTTCTTGAAATTTCCATGTTTGAAACCCAAAACCACTTCTCTTCATGATTTACTTCATAAAACATAGTTTAATTAGAGTTTTAGGGGTAGATATATACATGATTTTTCTGGTTTGAATATATATGTCTCTAGACCTTTGTTTATCAACTTGAATGCTTACTATACATATGACATAAGAATGCTATGTGCTTTGGTTTTTCATTCTTTTGATTTTTTTCTGAATTTTTAGGGCCATTTGAATCTTGGTCAAATCCTTGGTTTGACCAAGATTTAAACAAGTTTAAAACATAAAAATGAAAAGGGAAGTCTGTATCCTTCTTAGTCACTCTAAAATGAAGCTTTTGGGAGGTTTTTAAAATTTCAATGTTTGAAACCCAAAACCACTTCTCTTCACATGCTTGACTTCATAAGACAGAGTTAATTAATTTAGGGGTTAATTAGGGGGTATAGATACATGATTTGTGTGGTTTGAATATGTATGGACCTTATTTATCAACAACTTTAATGCTTACTATATGACATAAGAAAACTATTTGCTTTGGTTTTTCTTTTTTCAATTTTTTTTTCAATTTTGATGCCCATTTGAATCTTGTCAAATCCTAGGTTTGACCAAGATAATTTAAACAAGTTTAAAACATGAAAATGAAAAGGGAAGCATGGATCCTTCTTAGTCACTCTAAAATGAAGCTTTTGGGAGGTTTTTGAAATTTCCATGTTTGAAACCCAAAACCACTTCTCTTCACATGCTTGACTTCATAAGACAGAGTTTAGGGGTTAGGGGGTATAGCTACATGATTTGTCTGGTTTGAATATGTCTACACCTTGTTTATCAACTTTAATGCTTACTATATGACATAAGAAAACTATGTGATTTGGTTTTTCATTTTTCTGTTTTTATTTTTCTGCCCATTTGAATCTTGGTCAAATCCTAGGTTTGACCAAGATTTAGACAGGTTTAACACGTGAAAACGAATAAGTAAGGCTGGATCCTTCTTAGTCACTCCAAAATGTACCAATTGATAGATGTGTTACTTTGCTTCATGGAAAAAATAATGTCATGTAAATGAGTTAACTTGGATTTCCTACCCTTGAATCCATAGGAAACTTTGTTCTAATGCACTATTATAATCAACCGAGTTTTTACACCAACAGGTCTGTCACTTACGTGTGGTGCCCACGCGTGAGGTCCCACACTTCAGTGAGCACAAGTCACGTGCAATAGGTACGCAAACTCCCAGCCATCTTCTTTGTCAAGAGAAGACGCATCAGGATGCGTATTGGAAGTCTGTGGGTCCTTCTGGATCCTTCGGTTGTCCCTCTCACAAAAAAAACAAATCTCTCATTCTCGGCCTCGCTCGACTCGCTCGCACCTCCTGCTCACTGACAAACCCTGCACAAAAGTCAACATCATCACCCGAAAAAGGGGAGACACCATAATTCTCTCCCTTCTTCTCTCCTTCCGAGTGATCCCTCTTCCTCCGAGTTTCACTCGACGGGCAAACACCCATGTGCTGCATAGTAATAATAAAAAGGTAGTACTCGTAGAAAAATCGATATACGAATCTGTAATTAAATAGGTTAAACTAGGGTTTTGCCCAGTTCTACAGATCAAGGGTTCAAAAAAATCCAACTACGGGGTTCGAACAACACGATTCTAATCCAAGAATTTTTTCGACCTAGGTCACCCAAATGGCCTCAAACTATAGGGTTAGCATCTAGTGCAGTATGTGTGAAAATGTATGCACTATGTGTGCTATAACTTGTATGTCTTTCATATTTGAACCAAATTTGAATAAGTTTGAAATATTTGAAAAGGGGCTTTTGGCTTAAACGTTTGAAACCAAAAACCACTTCTCTTCATGCATGCTTGACTTCATAAGACAGAGTTTAGCTAGGGTTAGGGGATATATGCATGATTTTCCTGGTTTGAATATGTCTAGACCTTGTTTATCAACTTAATTGAATGCTTACTATATGACATAAGAATACTATGTGACTTGTTTTTTATTTTTTGATTTTTTTAAAATTTTATGCCCATTTTAATCTTGGTCAAATCCTAGGTTTGAACATGGTTTAAACAAGTTTAAATCATGAATATGAAAAATTAAGCATCTATATATCCTTCTTACTCACTCCAAAATGTAGCTCTTGGGAGGGTTTTTCGAAATTTCCATGTTTGAAACCAAAACCACTTCTCTTCATGCATGCTTGACTTCATAAGACAGAGTTTAGGGTTAGGGGTAGATATATACATGATTTTCTGGTTTGAATATGTCTAGACCTTGTTTATCAACTTGAATGCTTACTATATATATATGACATAATAATGTTATGTCCTTTGGTTTTTCATTCTTTTGATTTTTTATGAATTTCCATGCCCATTTGAATCTTTTGGTCAAATCCTAGAGGTTTGACCAAGATTTAAACAAGTTTAAAACATGAAAATGAAAAGGGAAGCTTGTATATCCTTCTTAGTCACTCTAAAATGAAGTTTTTGGGAGGTTTTTGAAATTTCCATGTTTGAAACCCAAAACCACTTCTCTTCATGATTTACTTCATAAAACATAGTTTAATTAGAGTTTTAGGGGTAGATATATACATGATTTTTCTGGTTTGAATATATATGTCTCTAGACCTTTGTTTATCAACTTGAATGCTTACTATACATATGACATAAGAATGCTATGTGCTTTGGTTTTTCATTCTTTTGATTTTTTTCTGAATTTTTAGGGCCATTTGAATCTTGGTCAAATCCTTGGTTTGACCAAGATTTAAACAAGTTTAAAACATAAAAATGAAAAGGGAAGTCTGTATCCTTCTTAGTCACTCTAAAATGAAGCTTTTGGGAGGTTTTTAAAATTTCAATGTTTGAAACCCAAAACCACTTCTCTTCACATGCTTGACTTCATAAGACAGAGTTAATTAATTTAGGGGTTAATTAGGGGGTATAGATACATGATTTGTGTGGTTTGAATATGTATGGACCTTATTTATCAACAACTTTAATGCTTACTATATGACATAAGAAAACTATTTGCTTTGGTTTTTCTTTTTTCAATTTTTTTTTCAATTTTGATGCCCATTTGAATCTTGTCAAATCCTAGGTTTGACCAAGATAATTTAAACAAGTTTAAAACATGAAAATGAAAAGGGAAGCATGGATCCTTCTTAGTCACTCTAAAATGAAGCTTTTGGGAGGTTTTTGAAATTTCCATGTTTGAAACCCAAAACCACTTCTCTTCACATGCTTGACTTCATAAGACAGAGTTTAGGGGTTAGGGGGTATAGCTACATGATTTGTCTGGTTTGAATATGTCTACACCTTGTTTATCAACTTTAATGCTTACTATATGACATAAGAAAACTATGTGATTTGGTTTTTCATTTTTCTTTTTTTATTTTTCTGCCCATTTGAATCTTGGTCAAATCCTAGGTTTGACCAAGATTTAGACAGGTTTAACACGTGAAAACGAATAAGTAAGGCTGGATCCTTCTTAGTCACTCCAAAATGTACCAATTGATAGATGTGTTACTTTGCTTCATGGAAAAAATAATGTCATGTAAATGAGTTAACTTGGATTTCCTACCCTTGAATCCATAGGAAACTTTGTTCTAATGCACTATTATAATCAACCGAGTTTTTACACCAACAGGTCTGTCACTTACGTGTGGTGCCCACGCGTGAGGTCCCACACTTCAGTGAGCACAAGTCACGTGCAATAGGTACGCAAACTCCCAGCCATCTTCTTTGTCAAGAGAAGACGCATCAGGATGCGTATTGGAAGTCTGTGGGTCCTTCTGGATCCTTCGGTTGTCCCTCTCACAAAAAAACAAATCTCTATCATTCTCGGCCTCGCTCGACTCGCTCGCTCCTCCTGCTCACTGACAAACCCTGCACAAAAGTCAACATCATCACCCGAAAAAGGGGAGACACCATAATTCTCTCCCTTCTTCTCTCCTTCCGAGTGATCCCTCTTCCTCCGAGTTTCACTCGACGGGCAAACACCCATGTGCTGCATAGTAATAATAAAAAGGTAGTACTCGTAGAAAAATCGATATACGAATCTGTAATTAAATAGGTTAAACTAGGGTTTTGCCCAGTTCTACAGATCAAGGGTTCAAAAAAATCCAACTACGGGGTTCGAACAACACGATTCTAATCCAAGAATTTTTTCGACCTAGGTCACCCAAATGGCCTCAAACTATAGGGTTAGCATCTAGTGCAGTATGTGTGAAAATGTATGCACTATGTGTGCTATAACTTGTATGTCTTTCATATTTGAACCAAATTTGAATAAGTTTGAAATATTTGAAAAGGGGCTTTTGGCTTAAACGTTTGAAACCAAAAACCACTTCTCTTCATGCATGCTTGACTTCATAAGACAGAGTTTAGCTAGGGTTAGGGGATATATGCATGATTTTCCTGGTTTGAATATGTCTAGACCTTGTTTATCAACTTAATTGAATGCTTACTATATGACATAAGAATACTATGTGACTTGTTTTTTATTTTTTGATTTTTTTAAAATTTTATGCCCATTTTAATCTTGGTCAAATCCTAGGTTTGAACATGGTTTAAACAAGTTTAAATCATGAATATGAAAAATTAAGCATCTATATATCCTTCTTACTCACTCCAAAATGTAGCTCTTGGGAGGGTTTTTCGAAATTTCCATGTTTGAAACCAAAACCACTTCTCTTCATGCATGCTTGACTTCATAAGACAGAGTTTAGGGTTAGGGGTAGATATATACATGATTTTCTGGTTTGAATATGTCTAGACCTTGTTTATCAACTTGAATGCTTACTATATATATATGACATAATAATGTTATGTCCTTTGGTTTTTCATTCTTTTGATTTTTTATGAATTTCCATGCCCATTTGAATCTTTTGGTCAAATCCTAGAGGTTTGACCAAGATTTAAACAAGTTTAAAACATGAAAATGAAAAGGGAAGCTTGTATATCCTTCTTAGTCACTCTAAAATGAAGTTTTTGGGAGGTTTTTGAAATTTCCATGTTTGAAACCCAAAACCACTTCTCTTCATGCTAGACTTCATAAGACAATTTAATTAGGGGTTAGGGGTAGATACATGATTTGTCTGGTTTGAATATGTCCAAACCTTGCTTGTTTATCAACTTGAATGCTTACTATATGACATAAGAATGCTTACCATATGTTTGAATTTTAAAAGCATATAGTCTTCTTATGTCATATAGTAAGCATTCAAAAGGTTTTCTTTGAGAGAGTAGCATGCATTCAAAAGTTGATAAATAAGATTTGGACATATTCAAACCAGACAAATCATGTATCTACACCCCCTAACCCTAAACTCTGTCTTATGAAGTCAAGCATGAAGAGAAGTGCTTTTGGGTTTCAAACATGGAAATTTCACAAACCTCCCAAAAGCTTCATTTTACAGTGACTAAGAAGGATCCAGGCTTACCTTTTCATTTTCATGTTTTAAACTTGTTTAACTCTTGGTCAAACCTAGGATTTGACCAAGATTTAAATGGGCATAAAAAATCAGAAAAAAACAGAAAAAATGAAAAACCAAATAACATAGCCTTCTTATGTCATATAGTAAGCATTCAAGTTGATAAACAAGGTCTAGACATATTCAAACCAGAAAAAGCATGTATCTACCCCTAACCCTAAACTCTGTCTTAATAAGTCAAGCATGAAGAGAAGTGGTTTTGGGTTTCAAACATGGAAATTTCAAAAACCTCGCGAAAGCTTCATTTTAGAGTGACTAAGAAGGATCCATGCTTACCTATTCATTTTCATGTTTTAAACTTGTTTAAACCTTGATAAAACCCAGGATTTTACCTATTTAATCATAGATTCATAGGTCGATTTTTTACTTTTTTATTTTTACTATGCAGCACATGTGTGTTTGCCCGTCCAGTGAAACTCGGAGGAAGAGGGATCACACGGAAGGAGAAGAAGGGATAGCAGTCACGGGGCCCCTCTTATTATTTATGGTGTATATCTTTTTTCTGGTGATGTTGACTGTTGTGCAGCGTTTGTCAGTGCGCAGGAGGTGCGAGGCTGCGAGCGAGCGAGTCGAGCGAGGCCGAGAATGAGAGAGATGTTTTTTTCTTTTTCTTTTCCGTGAGAGGGACAACAGAAGGATCCAGAGACGACTTCCACTACGCATCCTGGTGCGCGTCTTCTCTTGACAAAGAAGATGGATGGGAGTTTGCGTACCTACTAATCTACTATAGTACTACTACACAAGAACCATATACATGTCAAACTTTTCAATCATGACCCACATGCATTTTATGTATATATTCACAACTTTTAATGCATGCATGAAAACTCAGCAAAATATGTGCATTTTGGGTTGTCGCACATAAATGTGCTTTTACTTGTCTGCCACCAATCCAATTTTCATGTGAGGGGGAAACATGACACACGATGGACATTTCCAATGTTTCACGAATTAATTATCTCAATTTGCATCCATATATATATGCGCCTGGTTACTGAAAGATCGAACCAAAGGTGAACTTGAAACGTTTTCATTTTCATGTTTTAAACTTGTTTAAATCTTGGTCAACCCTTGGATTTGACCAAGATTCATAAAAAATTCAAAAACATAGTCTTCTTATGTCATACAGTCAACATTCAACTTGATAAAACAAGATCTAAACATATTAAAAGAAGAATCATGTATCTACCCCCTAACCCTAAACTCTGTCTTTTGAAGTCAAACATGAAGATACGTGGTTTTGGGTTTACAAAATGGAAATTTCAAAAACCTCCGAAAAGCTTAATTTTGGAGTGACTAAGAAGGATACATGCTTACTTTTTCATTTTCATGTTTTAAACTTGTTTAAAGCTTGGTCAAACCTAGCTAGCTTGGATTTGACCAAGATTCAAGTGCGCATAAAAAATTCGAAAAAACCCCCAAAAATGAAAAACCATAACACATAGTCTTCTTGCGTCACATATATTGTAAGCATTCAAGTGTTGATAAACAATATCTAGACATATCAAACAAGAAAAATCATGTATCTATACCCCTAACCCTAAATTTGTCTTATGAAGTCAAGCATGAAGAGAAGTGGTTTGGGTTTTCAAACATGGAAATTTCGAAAACCGCCCAAAAGCTTCATTTCGGACTGACTAAGAAGGATCCATGCTTACCTTTTCATTTTCATGTTTTAAACTTGTTTAAATTCTTGTTCAAACCTAGGATTTGACCAAGATTCAAATGGGCATAAAAACAATCGAAAAAATCAAAAATGAAAAACCAAAGCACATAGTCTTCTTATGTCACATAGTAAGCCATTCAACTTGATAACAAGGTCTAGACCTATTCAAACCAGAAAAATCATGTATCTACCCCTAACCCTAAACTCATCTGTCTTATGAAGTCAAGCATGAAGAGAAGTGGTTTTGGGTTTCAAACATAGACATTTCAAAAGCCTCCCAAAAGCTTCATTTTGGAGTGACTGAGAAGGATCCATGCTTAATTTTTCATTTTAATGTTTTAAACTTGTTTAAATCTTGGTTAAACCTATGATTTGACCAAAATTTGATTCGGCATGAAAATTCAAAACAAATCAAATAAATAAAAAACCAATGCACATAGTACATCTTCTTATGTCATATACTAAGCATTCAAGTTGATAAGCCAGGTCTAGACATATTCAAACTAGAAAAATCATGTATCTACCCCTAACCCTAAACTCGATTTGTCTTATGAAGTCAATCATGAAGAGGTGTTTTGGGTTTCAGACATGGAAATTTCAAAAACCTTCCAAAAGCTTCATTTTGAAGTTACTAATTAAGAAGGATCACTACAAGAAAAGTTTGGCAACTTTTCTTGTAGTGGATCCAGGCTTAATTTTTCATCTTCATGTTTTAAATTTTGGTCAAACCTAGGATTTGTCCAAGATACAAATGGGCATAAAAATTCAGGGTAGCATCATACCCCCCTCCTTCCCGCGTAGAAAAAGTGTTAGGCGAGTAGTAGAATGGCATGACCAACAAGTTTCAAGTAAAATTTTGAATATGACCAAAATATACCAATTGATAGATGTGTGTGACCCAAGATTGAGCCATGGTACATTTTGCCAACAAAGTAGCAATTGAGTTGGCTTTCTACCTTAGTAGGCGTGCATTGGAAGGATGCATTATGCCGGCAAAGTTTTCAAACGTTCAAACTTTTCCGGTTTCTCATACAGTATTTGGCTCCTTGAGAAGCATTGATGTGATCATATAAGGTTATCCAAAACTTCGCCTTTCCCGTATTTGCCCGAGCACTCGACACCCCTCGTCCCATGGCGACTCCTCCAGCCATAGCCCCGTGCACCCAGGCTCCACGACTCAGCCTCGGAGGGGTGTGCGCTAAAAGCTCGCAAATGTCTGTGTGCCATTGGTGTGCGATGAAGCAGGCGGCTCTGTGTCTTGCTGTGGCTAGACTCCTGGCGCCCTTTGATCTAGGAGAGGGAGAGGAGGGAGGGGGTCCCATGAAGCGGCGGTGGCCCAGGTATCGGCGGCAGCCCAGGCAGCAGCGGCAAAGTGGGCTGGTCGGAGCATAGGCATGCGCCGGGGGCGAACCTCGCCGGGTGAGGATGCTTCCATTGTGAAGAAGCACTTGCCATCCAGGGCTTCGGGTTCGCCAACAAACTCAGCGCCTCGGTCCATGGCGTTGCCGTCGTGGGGACGTCGGGGGCGGCGGCGACGTGCTGCAGCCCCAGCCTTTAGTGGGGACCAAAGTGCGACCGACCACATCACGGCGTCGGCAGCATTGGGGATGCCGATGGGCATCCACTGCCACACACAGATTTGGGAGGTTCTGGCCGGGCCGAGTTCCAAACTTCCATCATCGGAGCCGAGGGCTTGGTACTTCAAATTCCGAATCAGGCAATCCTTCGACCCCAATCAGCTTCTGCCTGTGGTCCAAATCCGAGATATCTTGGCGGCAGCTATGCTGGTTAAGCTTAGCCGGACAGCGGCAATCGACGATCTGCAAAACCTAGATGCCTTCCGAGGATTTGCAGCAGCCGTCAATGCACTCGTGGAGGCATCGCATGCTGGTAGCAGCGGCGAATGCGGGTATGTTGTTTTACTCCCTTTGTATGCTTTTGTCATAAAAATCAATTTGCTAATTCTCATTCGATTGAAAATTAGACCCATTCACCATCAACTCTCAAA
Organism: Lolium multiflorum; assembly: GCA_030979885.1. Taxonomy (NCBI): domain Eukaryota; kingdom Viridiplantae; phylum Streptophyta; class Magnoliopsida; order Poales; family Poaceae; genus Lolium; species Lolium multiflorum. Next base: position 106,754,546 of record CM061747.1, read on the forward strand.
CAGTGGACACTAGTAATATGTAGAACTAGAAATTACACAAGATTTCTGTACTGCTAGTACTATTACTTCGACGCTACATGTTGTTTACACGAGGAAATTGCACAAACTACCGCTTATTGCTGCCTTCGTTGCGTAAAACACTTTTTAAAACTGTAATTTTTTTCCGCACAAACCACCAACTATCGTGTTCTGTTGCAGGGAATTTCAAATTTAGGATTGAGCTGTTTAAGAGCAAATCAGATGATCGGGGACCACCAACTACTATAGTTTTAATTGCAAATAGAATAGATTTTGCAAAATTATGAAACGCACATAACGTTTGAATTACTACAATTTTTTTGAAGGTTTGATATTTTCATCATTTTTGTGTGAATCTTACACCAAGTAACACAACTTTCAGACGGAATACAAAATATTTTCAAACTTCCTAGATTTGATAGCTCAAATATTTTTAATTACTAGTTTTTCAGTATTTTAAAAAGTCGAAACACTATATTTTGGCTGAATGTTAGAAAATATATTTCATGATTATCCCATATTAGTTAAGAAGTACATAAACTAGTAGTAGTAATAAAGAACAGAGGGAGTTTATGGAGATACATCCATTAAGGGCATGTTAGTGTGTGTTGGTGTATTACTTATGCCTTCTTTGGTTAATACACTTCTCAAGTGATCCCCGCAAACCCTCTATTCTTGCCTAGAATACAAAAACTCCCCATCAAAGTATTAGTGCATTTTTTGGATGAGTATTCGAGAGGATTGGGTGAACACCAAGGATTTGCATAGGGAATTGGTACAATTGAATCCTTGGCTGTTTGATTTGTAGGATTGTTTCCGATAGGAATTTTTCCTAAGGATTTCTTTGCACAGATTCCATAGAAAATTCTAAACATCTTGGGCTCTTTTTAGAATGCAGTTTCCCTTAAGTGGATCACCCAAGGTTTATCGAACTCAGGGAGGAAGAGGTCAAAGATATCCCTCTCAAGCAACCCTGCAACCACAAAGCAAGAAGTCTCTTGTGTCCCCAACACACCAAATACACTTGTCAGATGTATAGGTGCACTAGTTCGGCGAAGAGATAGTGAAATACAAGTAGTATGGATGTATATGAGTGGTAATAGCAATCTGAATAAAATATGGCAGCGAGTAAACATGCAGTAGAACAGTAAGTAAACGGTGTTTGCAGTATTGGAAACAAGGCCTAGGGATCATACTTTCACTAGTGGACACTCTCAACATTGATCGCATAATAAATACTTCTTCTCATATGTGCTACATACACTCTTTTGTTGGATGATGAACACATTGCGTAGGATTACACGAACCCTCAATGCCGGAGTTAACAAGCTCCACAATTCAATGTTCATATTTAAATAACCTTAGAGCATAATAGATCATTGCAAAATAAACCAAGAACTAACATAGTGCACACACTGTCCACATTACACTATGAAGGAGGAATAGATCACATCAATACTATCATAATGATAATTAACTCCACAATCTACGAGAGATCATGATCATAATCTACGACAAGAACCACACGGTGCACACACTAGCACCTTTACACCATGCAGGAGGAATAGACTACTTTAATAACATCACATGAGTAGCACATAACTAGTAGCGATACAAAGCTCATCATATGGATCTCAATCATGTAAAGCAGCTCATGAGATCATTGTATTGAAGTACATAGGAGAGAGATTAACCACATAGCTACCGGTACAGCCCCGAGCCTCGATGGAGAACTACTCCCTCCTCATGGGAGCAGCAGCGGTGATGAAGATGGCGGTGGAGATGGCAGCGGTGTCGATGGAGAAGCCTTCCGGGGGCACTTCCCCGTCCGGCAGGTGCCGGAACAGACTCCTGTCCCCCAGATCTTGGCTTCGCGATGGCGGCGGCTGGAAGGTTTCGCGTGGCTTCCTTCCTAAGGGTTTTCGATGCAGGGGCTTTATATAGGCGAAGAGGCGGCGCAGAGGGTCGAAGGGGTGCCCACACCATAGGTGGCGCGGCCAGGGCCCAGGCCGCGCCACCCTATCATCTGGGCCCACAGGGCCCTCCTCTGTGGCTCTCGGGTGTTCTGGATGCTTCCGGGCAAAATAGGAACCTGGGCGTTGATTTCGTCCAATTCCGAGAATATTTCGTTACTAGGATTTCTGAAACCAAACAGCAGAAACAGGAACTGCACTTCGCATCTTGTTAATAGGTTAGTTCCAGAAAATGCACGAATATGACATAAAGTGTGTATAAAACATGTAGGTATCATCAATAATGTGGCATGGAACATAAGAAATTATCGATACGTCGGAGACGTATCAGCATCCCCAAGCTTAGTTCTGCTCGTCCCGAGCAGGTAAAACGATAACAAAGATAATTTCTTAAGTGACATGCCATCATAACCTTGATCATATTGTAAACATATGTAATGAATGCAGCGATCAAAACAATGGTAATGACATGAGTAAACAACTGAATCATAAAGCAATGACTTTTCATGAATAGCACTTTCAAGACAAGCATCAATAAGTCTTGCATAAGAGTTAACTCATAAAGCAATAATTCAAAGTAAAGGTATTGAAGCAACACAAAGGAAGATTAAGTTTCAGCGGTTGCTTTCAACTTGTAACATGTATATCTCATGGATAGTTGTCAATGCAAAGTAATATAATAAGTGCAATATGCAAGTATGTAGGAATCAATGCACAGTTCACACAAGTGTTTGCTTCTTGGGATGGAGAGAGATAGGTGAACTGACTCAACATAAAAGTAAAAGAATGGTCCTTCAAAGAGGAAAGCATCGATTGCTATATTTGTGCTAGAGCTTTGGTTTTGAAAACATAAAGAGAGCATAAAAGTAAAATTTTGAGAGGTGTTTGTTGTTGTCAACGAATGGTAGTGGGCACTCTAACTACCTCATCAACCAGACTTTCAAGAGCGGCTCCCATGAAGGACGTTATCTCTACCAGCAAGGTAGATCATCCCTCTTCTCTTTTGTTTACACATGTACTTTAGTTTAGTTTTTCTTTATTTATGGATGACACTCCTCCCAACCTTTTGCTTACACAAGCCATGGCTAACCGAATCCTCGGGTGCCTTCCAACATTCACATACCATGGAGGAGTGTCTATTTGCAAAATTAAGTTGCTTACTGATGAATCAGAGCAAAACATGTGAAGAGAATTATTAATGAAAGTTAATTAATTGGGGCTGGGAACCCCATTGCCAGCTCTTTTTGCAAAATTATTGGATAAGCGGATGTGCCACTAGTCCATTGTGAAAGTCTGTCAAAAGTAAATGACAAGATCGAAAGATAAAACACCACATACTTCCTCATGAGCTATAAAACATTGACACAAATAAGAGGTGATAAATTTTGAATTATTTAAAGGTAGCACTCAAGCAATTTACTTTGGAATGGCGGAGAAATACCATGTAGTAGGTAGGTATGGTGGACACAAATGGCATAGTGGTTGGCTCAAGGATTTTGGATGCATGAGAAGTAATCCCTCTCGATACAAGGTTTAGGCTAGCAAGGTTTATTTGAAACAAACACAAGGATGAACTGGTGCAGCAAAACTCACATAAAAGACATATTGTAAACATTATAAGACTCTACACCGTCTTCCTTGTTGTTCAAACTCAATACTAGAAATTATCTAGACCTTAGAGAGACCAAATATGCAAACCAAATTTTAGCAAGCTCTATGTATTTCTTCATTAATGGGTGCAAAGTATATGATGCAAGAGCTTAAACATGAGCACAACAATTGCCAAGTATCACATTATCCAAGACATTTTACCAATTACTACATGTAGCATTTTTCCAATTCCAACCATATAACAATTTAACGAAGAGGAAACTTCGCCATGAATATTATGAGCTAAGAACACATGTGTTCATACGAACCAGCGGAGCGTGTCTCTCTCCCACACAAGGATGAACTTATTCAGAGAATGAAAATAACAAAACAAAAATAAAAGCACACACAGACGCTCCAAGTAAAGTACATAAGATGTGACCGAATAAAAATATAGTTTCAAGAGAAGGAACCTGATACTTTGTCGATGAAGAAGGGGATGCCTTGGGCATCCCCAAGCTTAGACGCTTGAGTCTTCTTGAAATATGCAGGGATGAACCACGGGGCATCCCCAAGCTTAGAGCTTTCACTCCTCTTGATCATAGTATATCATACTCCTCTCTTGACCCTTGAAAACTTCTGCCACACCAAACTTCAAGCAAACTCATTAGAGGGTTAGTGCATAATCAAAAATTCACATGTTCAGAGGTGACACAATCATTCTTAACACTTCTGGACATTGCACAAAACTTCTGAAAGTTAATGGAACAAAGAAACCCATTCAACAAAGCAAAAGCGGCAATGCGAAATAAAAGGCAGAATCTGTCAAAAACAGAACAGTCCGTAAAGACGAATTTTAAAATGGCACCAGACTTGCTCAAATGGAAAAACTCAAAACTAATGAAAGTTGCGTACATATCTGAGGAACACGCACGTAAATTGGCATATTTTTCTGAGTTACCTACAGAGAAAACAGCCCAGATTCGTGACAGATAGAAATCTGTTTCTGCGCAGAAATCCAAATCTAGTATCAACCTTCGATTAGAGGCTTCACTTGGCACAACAAATCACAAAACTAAGATAAGGAGAGGTTGCTACAGTAGTAAACAACTTCCAAGACACAAATATAAAACAAAGTACTGTAGCAAAATAACACATGGGTTATCTCCCAAGAAGTTCTTTCTTTATAGCCATTAAGATGGGCTCAGCAGTTTTAATGATGCACTCGTAAGAAATAAGAGTTGAAGCAAAAGAGAGCATCAAGAGGCAAATTCAAAACACATTTAAGTCTAACATGCTTCCTATGCATAGGAATCTTGTAAATAAACAAGTTCATGAAGAGCAAAGTAACAAGCATAGGAAGATAAAACAAGTGTAGCTTCAAAAATTTCAGCACATAGAGAGGTGTTTTAGTAACATGAAAATTTTTACAACCATATTTTCCTCTCTCATAATAACTTTCAGTAGCAACATGAGCAAACTCAACAATATAACTATCACATAAAGCATTCTTATCATGAGTCTCATGCATAAAATTATTACTCCCCACATAGGCATAATCAATTTTATTAGTTGTAGTGGGAGCAAATTCAACAAAGTAGCTATCATTATTATTCTCATCATCAAATATAGGAGGCATAGTATCATCAAAGTAAATTTTCTCCTCAATGCTTGGGGGACTAAAAATATCATGCTCATCAAAGCCAGCTTCCCCAAGCTTAGAATTTTCCATAGCATTAGCAACAATAGTGTTCAAAGCATTCATATTAATATGTTCCATGGGTTTTTTAATTTTCGCATCAAACCATCCATGTCTTAAATCAGGAAATAGAATAAAAAGCTCTTTGTTGTCCATTATGCCTAACTAGTGTAAACAAGAAACCAAATGTCGCAATTGCAGAGTCTAAAGGAAATAGCTTCGAGCACACACACAATGGCGCCAGAAAAGTACTGTTACCTGGAACCGAAGTATGAGTGCCTTTTACCTTTCCTCCCCGGCAACGGCGCCAGAAAAGTGCTTGGCGCGTAGTTGACGAGGGAGGAAAAGTGCTTAGTTGCCGGGCTTGCCAATGTGTGAGTGCCGTTTACCTTCCCTCCCCGGCAACGGCGCCAGAAAAGTGCTTGATGTCTACGGGTGCTTCTATTCTTGTAGACAGTGTTGGGCCTCCAAGAGCAGAGGTTTGTAGAACAGCAGCAAGTTTCCCTTAAGTGGATCACCCAAGGTTTATCGAACTCAGGGAGGAAGAGGTCAAAGATATCCCTCTCAAGCAACCCTGCAACCACAAAGCAAGAAGTCTCTTGTGTCCCCAACACACCAAATACACTTGTCAGATGTATAGGTGCACTAGTTCGGCGAAGAGATAGTGAAATACAAGTAGTATGGATGTATATGAGTGGTAATAGCAATCTGAATAAAATATGGCAGCGAGTAAACATGCAGTAGAACAGTAAGTAAACGGTGTTTGCAGTATTGGAAACAAGGCCTAGGGATCATACTTTCACTAGTGGACACTCTCAACATTGATCGCATAATAAATACTTCTTCTCATATGTGCTACATACACTCTTTTGTTGGATGATGAACACATTGCGTAGGATTACACGAACCCTCAATGCCGGAGTTAACAAGCTCCACAATTCAATGTTCATATTTAAATAACCTTAGAGCATAATAGATCATTGCAAAATAAACCAAGAACTAACATAGTGCACACACTGTCCACATTACACTATGAAGGAGGAATAGATCACATCAATACTATCATAATGATAATTAACTCCACAATCTACAAGAGATCATGATCATAGCCTACGACAAGAACCACACGGTGCACACACTAGCACCTTTACACCATGCAGGAGGAATAGACTACTTTAATAACATCACATGAGTAGCACATAACTAGTAGCGATACAAAGCTCATCATATGGATCTCAATCATGTAAAGCAGCTCATGAGATCATTGTATTGAAGTACATAGGAGAGAGATTAACCACATAGCTACCGGTACAGCCCCGAGCCTCGATGGAGAACTACTCCCTCCTGGGAGCAGCAGCGGTGATGAAGATGGCGGTGGAGATGGCAGCGGTGTCGATGGAGAAGCCTTCCGGGGCACTTCCCCGTCCGGCAGGTGCCGGAACAGAGACTCCTGTCCCCCGATCTTGGCTTCGCGATGGCGGCGGTGCGGTTTCGCGTACCGTGGCTTCCTTCCTAAGGGTTTTCGATGCAGGGGCTTTATATAGGCGAAGAGGCGGCGCAGGAGGGTCGAAGGGGTGCCCACACCATAGGCTGGCGCGGCCAGGGCCCAGGCCGCGCCACCTATCATCTGGGCCCACAGGGCCCTCCTCTGTGGCTCTCGGGTGTTCTGGATGCTTCCGGGCAAAATAGGAACCTCGGCGTTGATTTCGTCCAATTCCGAGAATATTTCGTTACTAGGATTTCTGAAACCAAAAACAGCAAACAGGAACTGGCACTTCGGCATCTTGTTAATAGGTTAGTTCCAAAAATGCACGAATATGACATAAAGTGTGTATAAAACATGTAGGTATCATCAATAATGTGGCATGGAACATAAGAAATTATCGATACGTCGGAGACGTATCAAGATTCCATAGAAAATTAAACATCTACTCATACCTCTTTTTAAGAATGCTTTACTTTTCCTATGGTGGAATCAAACAAAGTTTGGATTCTATGAATTCCTATAGGATTGGAGTGGACATGACATTGCAATCCTACATTTCCCTATTCCTACATCTTTCGGTAGGCATTTGCCTAGAATAAATAACCATGTGTATTACGGAGTAGCAATAAAATATAGGTTTATTTCTCTAAAGCATCTTGCACTGTACTAGTACATGGCTTAAGAGACAATATTTTTACCATTTTTTTTGCGAGAAGACAATATTATTACCATAGTTACTAAGTACATTTTATTGGATGATGAAGTGATAGCCCTCATCAATGCATTGTGAATTATTAGGGCATGGGTCGCACGTGATTTACGAGTACACCGCACGATCGAGAGCCGCCGTCCCTCTTTGCTTTTTACCGATGCGGCGGAGCTCCTCCCCACACCCACGAATAACTGAAAGCCACAACTGCTGGGGAAAAGTCTTGCGCCGAGAAAATCTACAACCGTGGTTGAGTACATGTGTTTCTTAAGATACGAGTGCTCCAATGCATTTTTTTCTTTCCTTTTACTAATTTACCTTGAAAATCCTGCACGTCCACTTATTTGTGGACGGAGGGAGTATCACGCCAAGAGGAAGTAGGACAATAGTGGGCGCTTATAGCCCGCCTACGTGGTACTTTTGCCAGCTGTTGGCTCTTCTATTGTTCTTGCTCTAAAGAAACCCCGATTGTGAAAGGCCAAGGCGTACTTCTTTTGGTCACGCAAAATTCAAAATACTGCCATGGACATTGAATTGACATGACAACACATAGCTTGGGATGTCCAAATTTGCACGTTAGACCAGTGACTTGTTCTTCACCTTTTCAGAGGGAACAGTGACTTTTTATTATGGGTCTATACACTTTCCAAGAAACAGGAGGAGATGCTGTAGAGTGTAGAGGAGCGAAGTCAAGCGCCCCGCCCCCACCTGCCCTATTTCGGTTCACCTCCATCGTCTACCTCCGCCCCCGCCCGCACCAATCGACCACCTTCCATAGCACGCGCCAGTGCCGCCGCCATGCAGCTTTAGAATCAATTCCACCGCCCAGTTTGAGAGCCTCCGTTCTTCATCTTCCCCGCCACCTGCCGCCATCGAACCCAAATTAAACTCCAATCAGTTGAACCCAAACCTCATAGACCCACCCCCTGCCCTGCGATGGCGGCATCGAACAAGGAAAATGATGACTCTGAACTGTTTCAGAAGGTCTTTTCCGAAGGTCCCCTTGAAGAACTCGTAACAAGATGCGACGTCATCACCGCCGCGAGCCTCGTCGGTTCGTCCAAACTATTTTTCGACTCTGCAAATGATAGTGCAACTCTATCTTTTTCTCTCCCGTTTGGCCTCCCATGTGTTCTTCATTCTCACCCGACGAAGGTAGCACGGGATTGCAAGCTGACGCCGCTGGACAGGTTCTCCTCCGACGCTGTGATGCCAGACGGTACGGGTAAGCAGTGGGTAGGTGCCAATGGAGATTGGGTTGCCATGGTTGACACTGGCTTTCCTGCTTGCAAATGGAAACTTGTCAACGTCTACACTCGCCGTGAAATTCCTCTCCCTGTGCCGTTTGAAACCACCCACATTCCAAATATATACCACCACAACCTTCGTGCTATTATATTTCACAAGATATATATTTGCCAAGTTCCCACAGCTGCTGGGGGGTACAAAAATTTCTCTCTTGTTGCTGTTTTTGACATCAGAGTTGCCCTCCTTTGCGGCGAAGATTCTGGATGGACAGTTCTTACAGAGCCCAAGTCCCACATCTTTTACAATTACAGCGATGCAATTCTCCACAATGGGCTTGTGTTTGCCACAACTCATACTGGCACTGTTCACGCATGGAATCCTCAGCAAGCTGGTAATTTTCCTCCGGACGTAAGTAGTGTATGATGAGCTTCATTATTCATGGCTGTAAAGATAATTTTAATGCACAAACTTATTAATTTTCGAACCTGACTGATCTGACTTGGAGGCTTGGGGCATATTTGCTTCGGATGAAATTTCATTGGTATTTAGACTTTTTATTCGAGATGATTACCATAGAAAAATTTGAGGATTGTATAATTAGGAGTTTTATTCTCAGATTGAATTATGTTGGATTTTGACCTCTACTTGAACTTCTTGAAATGAATCCTTTGGTTTCCCATGTGATGTACTCAAATACACCAATATGCTGTATTATTGAATGGAAATGCCATTATATCATCCCATCTGAATCCTAATGCGTTTTCCCAATTCTTACGTTTTCAGATTTGTGCAAACCAAACATACCCTTCTTAACAGTAATTTCGTTTTCAAGCAGGTCCTCCGCTGATCGTAGAGCCACCGCCCATTGTGTTTGAATGGCGGTGTGCACTTGATGATGCTCTTGGCCATGATCACGAGGTCGATTATGGCATGTGGTGGTTAGCAAGATCTATAGATGGTTCTAGACTTCTTCTGATCCATACACTGGGCATTGCTGATGAAAGGGAATATTCCTGTAAAGTTTGCCATACTGCTTCTGATCGTCGTGTTCATCATGGTCGCACTGTTGGCAACTATGCTTCTGGGTTTGGTTGCCTGGTGTTCACGAAGGACACTAGTAAGTTAAATGAAGGTATTCCATGGGAAAAGATTGATGACCTTGGAGAATATTCTCTTTTCCTTGGAGTGAACTATCCGATTATGCTGCCATTAGGCGGTGCAGATGTTGTCCCAGGATGTCTGACGAGAAGAAATTGTGTGTACACCTTGCCGAATGAAGCATGGCTTCGCAATTCGCAGCTGCCTGAAATATGCCGATTCAGTCTGAATCGTGAAGATTGCGCCGTTGGTTTCCAAACCAACGCCTTGGAGAAAACATGCAAAACAAAAAAAGATAGGTACCTGGTAAAGACACCGCTTTGGTTCATCCCAAACTTCGCCAACGCCCCGGATTGGAACAAGTGTGATGTTTAATTCTGAAACAGGGCCTGCAGCCATTGTAGCTACTGATAGTATGTAATTTCATAGCTAATGAACGAGGCAATTGTGGTCTACTAATTACAACTGTTTTGTAAAGAGGTGGTCTATAAGTATACCCCTCTCTTCATTGATGCATTTGTGGTCTACATGATGGTACTCTTAAATATATGGGTGTGGCTCCTCAACACATAATGTGGGGGTATTATTGTGTTAAAGTTGAAGGCTTGATCAACTATAGGTTCACTTCTCTAGTTACATTACTAGGTACTCCGGTTGGCTATGTTGTGATGAACACATTGTGTTCTGTTGTTCGGTGAAGACAAAAGTAGAACTATGGTATGCTTATGTTTAAGAGCAAGCGAGGGTTTAGCTTGAGATGTTAAAATTCAGATTTGAACTATTTTTTGATATGGAAATTTGAAATATATATGGTACTGTATATGATTATGTGTAACAACAAGCGACGAAAGGGCTGATGCTCCTATTCCTTGTCGGCGGGAGGACTATGTGTGCGGCGACTTGAGCCAAATTAGAAGGCCATAGCTATGTTGATTGGTCCTTGAAGTTGGAGGGGCTAGGATTTCGGATGAGCGGAGTGGGGGAAGTTGTTGCTCATGGAACATAAGTCCTTAAAATAGTAATGTTAGTATATAGGAGTACAAGGTATATACTTGTACTATTTTAGTACTATAATAAGTATATCGGGTTCATCAAAAAGAATTATCTCGGGTTCACAACCACGTGGGGTCAAGGTGAGGGAAAGTTGGTCAATACCTCTTACCGCTATATCCCCGCCCCAAGTTCTAATGCGCAAGTGCTGTTATTTTTTTTAAGGGAAATAGTGGTTCCTCTCCCCCGGAAACATGCCCCGCATCTCCACCTCCTAGTATCGTAGTACTACTACTGCATCTTCTCCAAAAAAAACCCTCTTCTGTCTCTTTCTCCCGTTCACCCCTCTCTCCCTTGCATTGGATTACCGACTCCAATGAAGCAGAAGCGTAAGATTGAGGAGATTCCTGATTGCTACCACCAGTCCATGGGGTGGGGCAACCTCCACTACCCACTGGTGGAGAACATAGCCGAGCGGGCGGATATCCTCAGCACTGGTCGCCTCGCTCGAGGCATGATCGGCATGCGGCATGCCATCCGCGGAGCGCATAAGGTTCCGTTCGGTTTACCGAGCCTGCTCCACTGCGACCCCGAGACATGGCCAGACGACCGCGACAATACTGTAAGAGTATTTATTTATTTACTCATCTCGTTTCAGCTTGTGTTTTTTCAATCAACTTTTCTTATTGCCAAACATCATGCATGAATTTAGACTCAACATCATCACCTGATTTGGGAGTACTGTAAGGTTTGCTGCCTTCACTATGCACATGTACTCTTCGGAATTGCTTTATTTATCCATTACATCTGTGCTTCAGTTCTGCACAATCCGCTCTTCATTCTGTCGAATACCTTGCATGCATAGACAATTTTGAAACAAATCCTATTTGCAGGGCATTCACGCGTTGCTGATGCCATTAGACAAGCCGACAGTTCCAGCATTTATCCATACCAAGGAGGAACTGGATGGACATGGACCCATGCACTGGGTGGGTTGTAACGGCGACTGGGTGGCATTTGTCCAGCAGGACGGGCACTTGACGATCCGCAACATATACATATCAGATACTATTATACCTCTTCCATCTCTGCAAGATGCAGGAATTTCTTTGGGCCCTACTAGTGAATGGTGGCATGGCAGCCCACCATTCCTGTTCAAATACAAAATAGATAAAAGTTTGGAACTGCTCAAAGTACGGATCGTCAAGAGGCCGTACAAAGATGATCTAGCAGGGCCATGGAAAAGTTCTGATAGACAACGTCCCAAAATCGTCCACTAAGGGGTATTTTTCGTCGCCTATGGGCCTAACCCGACGATATGGGTTCTGTTGTCGAAACTGCGTCAGGCAAAGTCCAACGACGATTTTTTCGGTCCGTCGCGCTTGGGCGCCCTTCCGCCACGGAAAATCGGACCGTTGCGGAAGTGTTTCGGGAGCCCGTTGACTGCTGACGTCATGCAAACTGACACGTGGCAGACGCCGTTAACTGCGTTAACGGCGTTAACCGGCTGAAACCCCGTGGTAGATGGTAGGCCCACACGAGGCCTGCCACGTCTTAAGCGGGCCGGGCCAGATGACATAGTTTGACCGGTCAACTATATAGCTGGGCTGGTCCATTAGTTACGTGGGCCGGGCCTAACCTCTAATGTTGACTGGTCAAAACTTAAATGGGCCGGCCCATTTAACATGTGGGGTCCACCTTACAAGAATCGGGCCGGCCCAAGCAAGTGGGCCGGGCCAAAAACACAGGTGGGTCCCACTATCCCTAAAAGGCCGGCCCATTTAGTGTGGTCCACCATATAGCAAGTGGGCCGCAACAAGCTAGTGGGCCGGGCCAAAACAACCCACTACGTTAAAGGGCCGGCCCATTTAGTATGTGGGATCCACCATATAGCAAGTGGGCCCCAACAAGATAGTGGGCTGGGCAAAACACAGTGTGGGTCCCACCCTTTAAAGGGCGATTTAGTATGTGGGGTCCACCATATAGCAAGTGGGCTCACCAAGATAGTGGTCAGCCAAAAACACAGTGGGTCCCACATTCCTGTTAATGGGCCGGCCATTTGGTATGTGGGTCCACCATATAGAAAGTGGGCCGGCCCAACAAGATAGTGGGCCGGGCCAAAAACACAGGTGGGTCCCACCTTCCTATTAAAGGGCCGGCCCATTTACCATGTGGGACCACCATATAGCAAGTGGGCTGGCCCAACAAGATAGTGGGCCGGCCAAAAGCACAGGTGGGCCCCACTTTCCTGTTAAAGGGCCGGCCCAAATAGTATGTGGGGTCCACCATATTGCAAGTGGGCCGGCCCAACAAGATAGTGGGCCGGCCAAAAACACAGTGGGTCCCACTTTCCTCTTGAAGGGCCGGCCCGTTTAGTATGTGGGGTCCACCACAAAAGCAAATGGGCTGGCCCAACTAATTAGTGGGCCGGCCCAGTAGTGGGTGGGGTCCACCTTAAAGCAAGTGGGCCAGCCCAATTAGAGTGTGGGGTCCACCGTAAATCAAATGGGCTGGCCCAAGAAGTAAGTGGGCCAGCCCGTTTAGTTGCTGTTTATATGCCGGCATAATATGCGCTTTAGGATTTTGCGGGCAGGCACATATGTGATTTCGCTTAATTGGGCCGTTTAAGGGATGGGAATTCGTGATTTAGATACTGAGAATATTTACGCAGCATTGATTTCTGTCGGATAGCCTCACTTACCACAAGCACCAAAGAAAAAATGCGCGAAAGAACTATAAAAACTAACTAAATATTACATCAGCTGCAAGGCATTGAAAAAATATTACAGAACCCAGAGAAATTGAATGGTAATTAAACCTAGCAATACAATGAAGCGATCCGGCAATCTTTTAAGTTGTCCATGCAGCACCTATATCTGAAACAAAGACATTACAAGTTAAGACAACAACAATGGAAAGGCAAAGACACTACAATATTGTTTGCCAAAGAATTTGGAACTCATCATTTCGTCGTTATAACAAGATCATTGTAATGCGCACAATAAGCAAACAAAGAGTGCATGCCGCATACCAACAGCCAATATAACAGAGCATGTTAGAATGAAACAGCAGACTTACTACTGTCGAGTCCCATGCAAACCAACATGTTCAGGGAGTACAAAATTGGCATGAACAACATAGTAGCAGGCTATAAATTTTGTAACAACGACTGAGCAAGATGAAGTTATGATGGCTACATCTACAGAGCAGGGAATGTAAACCAAAAATAGAAGTTACGATGGCAAAAGCTAAAGAGGAGGGAATGTGAACCAACATGTGCCAAGTGCAATTACTTCATTTTGGCCGTGAACTAAATAATACTCCTGAACTTATAGTGAAGGGGATGCAAATCAAGATGTTTCGGGATATAAACTTGTAATGAGCAACACATAGAGGATAGTTAATGCTGGAGCTTAGGATGGACCAGATACAGAATATAGTGGGATCACCTGTGAACTTGTATAAGAGGGAATGCAAACCAATATGTTCAGCTTTCCATATGTGAGCGTCATGCCAAGTCAGAGAAACAAGTCAATAATGCAGCTTTTGAAGAACAAGATGGCACGCAAAATTATTATCTAGTAGTATGACAAGTTTATTTGTACTACAGGCTAGATAGCAGAGTGATAGCATGCCAAACTAAGTCCTTACTTTGTTAGCTTACAATGAACTAGATACAAAACAATGGCATCACCTGTAGTACAGGGAATGCAAGCCAACATGTTCATGGAGTAAAAAATTGGCACAAACAACATAGTAGCAGGCCATAATTTTTGTAACAACGACTGAGCAAGATAAAGTTATGATGGCTAGATCTACAGAGCAGGGAATGTAAACCAAATATAGAAGTTACGATGCCAAAAGCTATAGAGCAGGGAATGCGAACCAACATGTGCAATTACTTAAAATTGGCCATGAACTAAATAATAGCAGGATGTTACTATAATACCTATAATTTTTGTAACAACGACTGAGCAAGATAGAAGTTATGATGGCTACATCTACAGAGCAGGGAATGCAAACCAAAATGTTCAATCGCTTAAAGTTAGCAATGAAGTAGAAAATAGCAACGTGTTACGGTCATAGCTAGGAATGAACTAAAAGAGCTTCAGACAAACAAGAATCTGAACCCAGAACATGGCGCTAAAACAAGGGACTTACATTAGGAGAAGCACTCTGTGGGAGTCACAGCAGATCTTCCTGGGGTTGATAGATCCGGTGATGAAGTACGCTACATGTGCTACTTGGGGTTGGAGAGACGGCCATTACACTTCATGGTTACTCATCTCATCTGCAAAAACGTAACGGCGCGTCGTTAGCACAAACAGGTTCCCCCAAGATTAAACAAGAACTTGCAGGCAAGCAATAGAAAAGCGATAGTAGAAGAGTTTAGATCATGGCGCCGGTGAAGCAGATCCGGTTCATGCACAGCGGTGTCGGTGAGCAAGATCCGATGCGGTGGACGACGGATCCGGCGAAGCGGCTCCGGTGGGGTGGACGATGCCGCAGCTGAAGCGACTGCGGTAGACTGCTGGATGAGCATATGGTTTCGAGGTTCGGCGGGGATGATCCGGTCCGGTTGATGACGGCGTCGATGAAGCGGCTCCGGCAGGCAGCCGGATGACGAGGATCGCGAGGGCTCGGGTAGGCCAGGGAAGTCCGGCGGGGATGTTCCGGTGCGGTGGTCGTGGAGGTGGTAGAGAGAGGGACTTGAGAAGTTCCGGTGGGTGGTCTCAGATGAGAGACTGAGGGAAATGAATTTTTTTGGGAGGGTATCCGGGGCTAGGGAGGTGGTGATCCAAAAAATGACGGCCAGACCCCCCCACCAACCGACTTTGCTGTCATCTCCACAGGGGTAGAATCGGAATTTGGAAGCGTGTGAAATTTTTGTATTTTGTGGGCGGGAAGTTTTGCCGCTATGAGATTTTGAATTTCGCTAAGGTACAAGTATAATGATAAAAAATTGTGAGACCGTACTAGTACCTCTGTTCAAGGCCGACTGTAAAATCAAATCATCATCAAGTTGAACATCGGTTACTACCATGATCATCATCGGACACAGATCTGGTGACATGCACCTGAAATTGGTGCATTCGTTGCAAAGTATAATGCTAAAAAAATTAGTGACCGTACTAGTACTTCTGTTCAAGCCCGAGTGCAACATCAAATCATCATCACGTTGAAAATTTGTTACCATGATCATGATCTATCTCTAAATTTGGCGCATCCGCTAAATCTGGCAAAGTATAATGATAAAGAAATTGTGAGACAGTAGTAGTACTTCTGTTCATGGTCGAGTGCAACATCAAATCATCATCACGTTTAAAATTTGTTACCATGATCATGATCTACCTCTGAAAATGGGCGCATCCTCTAAAACTTGCAAAGTATAATGATACAAAATTGTGAGACCGTACTAGGACTTATGTTCAAGGTCGAGTGCAACATCAAATCATCATTACATTGAAAAGTGTGTTACCATGATCATGATCTATCTCTGAATTTGGCGCATCCGCTAAATCTCGCAAAGTATAATGATAAAAAATTGTGAGAATGTACTAGTACTTATGTTCAAGGCCGAGTGCAGGATCAAATCATCATCACGTTGAAATTTGTTACAACGATCATGACATATCTCTAAAATTGGCGCATCCGCTAAATCTCGCAAAGTATAATGATAAAAAAATTGTGAGACTGTACTAGTACTTGTGTTCAAGGCCGAGTGCAGGATCAAATCATCATCACGGTGAAATTTGTTACAACGATCATGACATATCTCTTAAATTGGCGCATCCGCTAAATCTTGCATGTGGCGCATCTCAGTGCGGAGCAACAGGCCGGTGCTATCAAGGTTGAGGCGTCAGTAGCGTCATCGGGCTCTCCTTTTTTGATAGATCTTCTACATGGCGCGGCGCACCGCCCGTCGAGAAGCAGTCACATGTGATACCGAGGTGGAGACGTCGCCGGCATCCTCGAGGCGCGGCCGCCCTTCTATGAGCCAGCGTCGACTCAAGGTATGAATCCATGCGTTGTCGCGCCCCTTCTTCCGATGAAGTGGGGTGCCTTAGATTTATTGTTCTTCTCTTACGATTATTTCGAGCCGAACATGTGTGCTCTTTCTCTGAATATATTGCTTGAAAAGCTAACCAAGTTAATTAAATTCACTTCGTTCTTAATCTTGCGTGCTAATTCTGTTATTTTTGCTGACAGTGGTGCGCGCAAGGAGATTTATTTGTGGGTGTGCTGAGCTGTTAGGCCTAAGTCGAAATCCTCAGCTTAACGAGGCCTCAGCTTAACACATAAAAAAGGTGTTCAATCTCGCCCACAATGTCCTTTTCTTTCCTCTTCCTTTATTGGAACTTGTTTTGCAGACAAGGAAAGTGGCACGTGTAATGTGAGTAAAACCCTCTTAGCCAAAATCAGCTACAAGCAAGATTTTCTGTATTGTAGATGCCCCAATTGACTCTAATCCCCAATGTAGTCTTTTTTTATGTCAGTATAGACTTCTTTACATGGCATGCATTTGCCTAATGAGCAGCATTGTATTGCCATTCTAGCCAACCTGATCGATATGTCAAGCTTCATGCACGAGATGCCATGTTTAATTTACTCCCTCACTCCGATCCATATTTCTTGGTGTAAAATGAATGTGAATCGAAGGGAGTACTTTTCTTAGATACTAGTAGTACTATACCATTTCAAAAAAAAATACTAGTACTACTACATCACAAATGCATCAAAAGAGTACTACCATCACAAGACCACCACGGTTGTACTAGTAGAGTTTAATACTGAACTTCCAAAGGGAATAAGATTACACATATGAACTTTAAACATGACCAGGAGCATGAGGGCCAGCAGCAGGGGCGTTGACTGGGAACAAGCCAGGCAAGACGTAATTCTGGAGGAAGAGGCCATATGCTGCGTGCTTGGCCTTGGTTGCAGGGCGGTGCTTCCCCGATGTACTTAGGCCTACACCCGTCGCATGCTGGATCAGGCTGCGGATGTCCTTCTGGAGGATTTTGCCACAGAATGGGCAAAATAGCTCCCCGCGCTTGCGGAAACGAATTTCACCACCCTTCAGCCGCTTCAGAACGTAGCGGCTCTTCTGGTCCCTGCGCTCCTTGTTGTCGTCCATGTCATCAGAATATTCCTGTGAATTATAAAGTACATAATAATCAGGTGCTTAATGACAGATCGAATAAATACTGCACTATCATAAGCAAACCTTAGAAACCCTAAAATTAAATGTGTAGAACAAGTAAATGGCAGAAGAAATCATACTAAATCACGAGAAAACCCTATGAACAGCAATGAACATAAGCCACAACAATTGCAAGTCCACTAAGTATGAACACATAAATTAATTATATGACAAATCAAGCCAACTACATGGCAGATTAGTCGAAATTAAACTAGAATCTGACCGTACGAACCGTAGAATCAAGTACGTCTACAAGAACAAGGTAGGAGATCAAATCAATCAAGAACCAGGTTCGTGCAAACCACGTGAACAGTAATATGACACAAAAAGGATCGGGACAGTTTCGGTAAAAGAGCAGTACCTCCTCGTCGTCACCCTCGACATCCTCCTGGAACTGAACGTTTGGGCCGAAATCGTCGAAGGGGTCGAGGTCCGCGTCCAGCACCGGGTCTAGGAAGACCTCGCCGTGGTGGCCTGCAACGCCTTGCAGATCTTCGGCGGGAGCAACGGCGTTGCTATCCACCTTCTCCTCGACGGCCAGGACGCCCGTTTCGACCGAGGTCGAAGAATCAGACAAGCAGAGGAGACGAGCGGCCTGGGTACCCGGTGAAGCCTCACCCGCCGCGACGGCCACTACCGCAGAGGCATCCTCTGCGCGAGCGGCCGCCGATTGCTCCGCCTCGTACGCAAGACCTGTCTTCATGCTGCTGCGGTTGGAAACGAGGAAGTCGATGCCTCGGAGGTGCGGTGAGTTGATGGGAGGGGAGAGGACGAGCTCGCGAGAGACGATGAGGCCGATTATTTTATAGCCTCTGACTCTCTGTATCAGAATGGCATTAGTTGTGGACGCGAGAGACGATGAGGCCGATTAGTTGTGGACGCGTGAAGTCGTGCATGTACTCGATTCTCACGTATACCAATACTTCCAAACGTCATAAGTAATTCACAATCATTCAGAATAATATGAGACCTTAACATTTTATTGTTTGTGTCAGATATTGTCCATGAAAAATAACATCCTTCAAAAAATAAATCCCCTATGCCAATCCGGTCATGCCCGTCTACTCCAACTAGCTTCCTCGAGTAATTTGTCACCTTACATTCTTAAAATGAACCAAAATTTGGCACAGGGGCATCACATGGAAAATGATGTTACCATTCTCTCTTCCCATTTTTGTTTGAATTTTTCAAAATTGTCATGCCCTAACGGAAAAAATGTATGTTCCTTCTATGAAGCATGTATCAGAATGGCATTACCAAAACCTGGGGGTGGCGGGGCACATGGTGGTGTGATGATACATCACATTTGGACCACACAACACAATTTGGACCAACCAAAAAAATTCAACCACCCTACACAAACCCTGGTCAAAACTAGTTTGACCAATATTACAAAAGTTGTACATAATTCAGAAACCGTCAGAAATATACGAAGCATTCAGGAGTCAATACTGAAGACAAAGCAATTATGCCAAAAGACGAAGGCAGAGGAGGAACAGGTCTTGCTATATTGCACAACAAAGCCAAATTCAACTTTTCATCGATTCCAAAATTCTGGCTGCAATTAGCACACCCTGGTCTCCTGATGTCGCAATAGTTGGCTGCTGGGAGCGGAGACACTCGACTTCCTTCTTCAACTTATCGCACTCTGTGCGAACTTTCAAGTACTTCGTCTCGAAATATTGCGCATGTTCAGCATGCAACTCCACTTCCTGTTGAAAACTTTCACAGTCACAGTTGCAATCACACTGACCAGCCTTGTCAGTGACCACACTCATCGGTGGCTGGGCGCGTAGTTCCTCGACTTCCTTCTTCAACTTCTTACACTCCGCGAGAACGTCTGAGTACCGTTTATCAAAAGAAGATTGCACGGAACGGGCATTCTCCTTCGATATGGCACGATTTAAAATGCACCTGCCCACGAGGTGGCGGATTTTCTTATGAAGGATGGTGTTGTGGCCCTTGATCTGGTCCAGTTTCGCGGAGAATCGTGTTATCACATCCTGCATTGCAAATTCAACAGCAATGAAGTATGCAGAGTGCAGATGAGGGGGGAGAAATAAACAAATGGAGTGCCAACCTCTTCAATATGCCTGAGAGCTGCAAAGTCCTTGTCCATAGGAACCTCTTCAACGATGGAACCGCCATCCCTGGAAGAAAGACATTTAAGTAGTTGGATCTGGCAGCCAGCAAGGAGGCGATGAAACTGCGGCACGGCAATGGAAACATACACGGCCGAAGATGCACACACGCGCACTGGCTGCTCCTCTCCCGGAGACTGGGCATTCGTCTCTGATTCTGCATTCATGATACCAAACCTATGCAAGAGTTTGAGGTTTCTGTTCTGAAGGGTGGTGTTGTGGCCCTTTAATCTCATAATCCCTTCCTGCATGGAAAAATTCACCAGGAACGAATCAGGGATCCTTTTTCATTCACAGGATATGAAAATCATAAGATTAGGAAAAGCATAGGATTTTGTATACATTAGAGAGGGTGTATGCGCTATTTTATGGGCTATTTGGAATGTACAAAATGAAGTCGTGTTTAATAAACCCAAATCTCATCCCTTCTTGCAGGTTATCCCTATGATTATTCACTAGATCCGTATGTTTCTTATCTCCAGCCCGAGGATCAGCAGGATATCATGGAGTCTGGGTGCAACTGACTAGAGACAGCCGCACGGGATTTTTACAGCCAGGGTGGCTGGCAGTTTCCTCATAGAATTACTTACTGATGTGTTTTTGCCTTTTTGGCACCCGCTGTTTTCTATGTTTCGTTGGTGGATCTTTGTGTCGACTCTAGCTGATCCGTGAGAAGTTGTCATAATTTGTGTATGAACTGAAGAAAGCAATAAAGCAGCCATATACATCATTTTGATGCAGAGGCTGTGATATGTCCCCCATTTCGAAAAAAGGAACAAACATAGGATATATTTCTATAAATCAAACAACTAATGTAGGAAAAAAACCCATAGGATCTAAATGCTACACAATTCTTATAGAAGTCCTACGAATTAAAGAAGCCCTCATGCAGTACGGAGATGAAGAGGAAGAAAAAAAAGCAATGGATATATATTATATAGTGCATACATTATTAATGCTCTTGAGAGCTAACAAGTGCTCATCAAACAACGGGTCCTCGATAGCTAAGTACGAAGTGGATCCTGCGGTAGAAAGCACGAGCCTGGAACCGTCGGCCCTGGAAGATGATAGCCGGTTTAGTTGGCACCGCCTGCCAGCAAGGACTCAACGAAAATCCGGCATGGCGATGGAAACATACCCAGGAGCTTCGTACCCACCAGGTTGGCGAGAAACGAGCGATTTCTCAACTTGGGTAGGAATGGCGCTGAAACCAGCCGCCATGGAAGAAAGACGGTTAAATTGTTTGATCCGCTAGCCAGCCAGAAGGCAGAGAAACTTCGGCATGGCGATGGAAACATACCGGGGAGCTTCGTACCCACCATCTTGGCGAAACACGGTCGATTTCTCGGCATCGGTAGGAAGGGCGACACTTGAACGGGCGGCCCTGGAAGAAAGACGGTCAAATAGCTGGTTCTCCCGGGTAAAAAAATAGTTGGATCTGTTTGCCTTGCTGTAATCTGCGTTCATGGGGGCAAAGAAAGCACATGGCGATAAAAACCTACCAGGACTCTTGCTGGATTACTCTGCCCTGACCCAACAAGCCCGAAGCAGACTGAGCTTGCGATGGAAGCGCAGACTGAGCTTGCGATGGAAGCGCAGACATGCCTGTCCGCCGGCGCCGCTGGTACACTTTCAAAGTCGGAGTTTGCAGGACTTTCAGCGGGATGGATTTCACCGCGGATTTAGTCTCAGACAACAACGCCTCCTTCCTCTTCTTACACTTCTTCATGTTCTTCTTAGACAACTTGTTGAACGATGGATGAATCGCTGGAGGAAGAAGGAAGGGACAAGCAGGTGGGGATAGAAGGGGTCGGTGTAGAGCTCTCCGGGGAGGGTTCCCCGGGGAGGAGGATGAAAACTGGAACGAACAGGACAGGGATGGGACTGGGCAATCTTGTCCGTCCATCCAAAATCAAAGGGCGGGAGCACATAAGACTTTGGGCCATTGACAGGCTGGTCCTGCCACAGGCGGACCCCAAGTTTCAGCGATTCAATGTCAGTGAAAAGATGGGCAATGTAAAAGAATCTTGTTCGGGGTCGGCCGCGGAAGCCAAATCTCTGTGTCCCAAAGTCTACTAGTAGTCTACTCCTATATAGGTATAGCTGCATAGCCATCATACCATTGCATTGATCGAGCTGTACGCCTTTACCACTCTGATTCAGGTCCAAAATATTAGTGTTCTCTTGTCAAATCAAAGGCCATGTCAGTTTGACGAAATGGACGTTCTTTAACTCACAAACTACTCCAAGGACATCATTTACGGACTACTGAAGCCATGTACATATTTTCTGGATCGATTTAGTAATTTGCTACAACTGTAATATTATTTCCAATTTTCAGCAATTTATTTGAATTTTAGGATTTTACTTATAAATTTCGCTAATTGACATGTGTAGGAAAGATAGAAAACAACTAGTGTATGCATGACCAATTAATCTGACTAAATAAATCTTATAGTGGCCACTTTGCATCACTCAAACTGAGAGGGCATGTTAGATTCATATGATAGAATAATGGAGAATCGCTATGACATATGCCTCCTTGAATCCTACGGGAAAGAAATCTACATGAATTGGTAGAGCTAGGTGTGTGATGGTATCATCGGAAAGACAAAGGAAATTTCTATAGAGATTGAGAGTGCATAGCATAGTTGTCACAGATGCATATGAATTTTTCCAAGAGGTCTAACCTCTTATTAGAAATCCTATAGGGTTGTACTAGTATAAGAAAACAATACATAGAAATTTTGGAGGATTCAATTCTTCAAATCAAACAAGCTATATAGGGGGAAAATCATATCCTTTGATTCGTACAATTTGTATAGGAGTTATGTAGGATTTGACTATAGGAGTTATGTAGGATTTGACTATAGGATTTGAATATTTGTACGGTTGTGTAATATTTTTACCCAGATCAATTCACATACCACCGGTTATGTATTTTTTTGGGCTATAAAAATAGGAGGTGTGGTATATTTGATGTGTGTAGAGATAATCTCACCATCTTATAGCCACCCCTAACATTTCGAGCAAACAAAAAAAATCTATACCACTACCCACCTCTCGTCCTACACTCAATTCCTACACAACCAAACAACAAAAATTGGCTATCCTAGCCAGGTGGTTGGGGATACTCTCATCCCATAAACCTATCCCCTAAACCAAACAACCCCTAATATGGAGGGAAGGAAAACCTAGTATCTGATACTGTACAAAAACACATAAAGCAATCTGGAACCGTCCACATAGAATCAACGGGCCAGAGCAGATGCCTTCTTTGGGAAGGGTCTTGCGCGGAAGCCAAGGAATCCTCTGCGTCGACAATCTGGTGTAGCAGTAAAATAGACCATCATAGCGGAACATTGATGGAGTCACTACAATGCGTCCGAATCCGGGTATAGTCTTGTCATATCAATGGCCATGTCAGTTTCTCCAGATATAATCTATCCGTTAGCTAGTACTACTACTCTAGAGGCTGACGCCACATGCAGAAGTTGTACAGTACTACGACTACTATCGAGTATCGACTAGTCCGATCACGTCCAGGTCGCAACTACTCAAAAATGGCCGTAAAGAAAATGCAGAAGTAGGATGGGGCCACGACAAAAGACATACATCTATTTATGGACAGAGGTAGTATCATATCAGCATGCATTAGCATCTCATTTGCAACTAGTTGCACTCGCATCCTATTATCGGATATCACACTTCTGCACTTTTAAAAAATATGAAGAAAAACAAAACTGGGACACATATTATGTTGTGTATTGCTCCACAGGTCACAGATGAGTATGTAAAAAAAATTCTAGCTTGCACAAAAAAGACAAATGATATGTGAATAGTTAAGGAATATTATTCACTTTGGTCTTTTCTTTTTTCCACAGCTCACATATGGTCACCTTTTGAAACAAATGTTTAGATGTGCGAAAGATACAACATAACCCGTGACTATGATTTGAATTTACATTTTTTTACAAACTCGAAATGTGACATCCGACAATAAGATGAGGGATCAACTAGTTGCGAAATGTTTGCACTCCTGACCATGCATCTGAATCTATCTACTAGACTACTACAACAACATACAAAATGCACCAGTTTTGAACTAGAGATGTAACAGCAGTACTAACCGTTGGTTTCCAAAATCTAACGCTTGTGATTAGAGGGATTCGCGTCAAGAGATACCACAACAGCATACACTTCTTTCTAGAACCATCATGTAGCCATTATGTAGAAGAAGAAAAAAGCAGGGTCACACCAATATCACACGTCCCACTCGAGGGAAGTATTACCCAATTTATTGATTCGACACAAGGGGAGACAAAGAATACTTGTAAGCCTTAACAGCGGAGTTGTCAATTCAGCTGCACCTGGAAACAGACTTGCTCGCAAGAGTTTATCAGTAGTAACAGTTTTATGGCAGTGGAAATAGCGAAATAACAGCAGCGGTGAAATAAAGACAGCAGTAGTGATTATAGTAAACAGCAGGATTAAAATACTGTAGGCACAGGGACGGATTTAACGGGCGTTGCATGGATGAGAGAAACTCATGTAACAATCAAAGCAGGGGCATTTGCAGATAATAATAAAACGGTATCCAAGTACTAATCAATCAATAGGCATGTGTTCCATATTTAGTCGTACGTGCTCGCAATGAGAAACTTGCACAACATCTTCTGTCCTACCAGCCGGTGGCAGCCGGGCCTCTAGGGAAACTACTGGATATTAAGGTACTCCTTTTAATAGAGTACCGGAGCAAAGCATTAACACTCCGTGAACACATGTGATCCTCACATCACTACCATCCCCTCCGGTTGTCCCGATTCTTGTCACTTCGGGGCCATTGGTTCCGGACAGCGACATGTGTATACAACTTGCAGGTAAGATCATAAACAACGAATATCTTCATGAATCAATAACATGTTCAGATCTGAGATCATGGCACTCGGGCCCTAGTGACAAGCATTAAGCATAACAAGTTGCAACAATATCATAAAAGTGACATCTACGGATACTAGGCACTATGCCCTAACAATCTTATGACTATTACATGACCAATCTCATCCAATCCCGACCATCCCCTTCAGCCTACAGCGGGGGAATTACTCACACATGGATGGGGGAAACATTGCTGGTTGATGGAGAGGCGTTGGTGGTGATGGCGGTGAAGATCTCCTCCAATTCCCCGTCCCGGCGGAGTGCCAGAACGGAGACTTCTGGCTCCCGCGACGGAGTTTCGCGATGTGGCGGCTCTCTGGAGGGTTTCTGGCGACTTCGACTTCTCCCCGTGCGTTTTCAGGTCGAAACCAATAAGTAGTCCGAAGGGGGGCGTCGGAGGCCGGCCGAGGGGGCCAGACCACATGGCCGCGCGGGCCCCCCCTGGGCCGCGCCGCCATGTGGTGTGGGGCCCTCGGGCCTCCACCTCCTTTGCCCTTCTGGCTCCGTCAATATTTTGGTGAAATAGGGCCTTCTGCAAGAATTCCGAGGATTTTCCCGAAAGTTGGATTTCTGCACAAAAACGAGACACCAGAGCAGTTCTGCTGAAAACAGCGTTAGTCCGTGTTAGTTGTATCCAAAATACACAAATTAGAGGCAAAACAATAGCAAAAGTGTTCGGGAAAGTAGATACGTTTTGGACGTATCAACTCCCCCAAGCTTAGCTTATTGCTTGTCCTCAAGCAATTCAGTTAACAACTGAGCGATAAAAGAACTTTCACGAACACATTTGCTCATATGATGTATATATTCTCATGCTATGGCTAATACTTAAGCAGTTCATAATAAGATACATGCAAATAAGATCATCCAACAGCTATGTCAATCATGAAGAGGTACCAACAATTAATAATAAGCATCATGAATCATGTATATAAGCAGGATTGCAATGTTCATAAGAGAATATGATAAAGTGGTATCTCGCTTGCCCGTATTTGATCGGCAAAACATAAATGCCGAGGCACCTCTTGAGTTCATAGAAAGACTAGAAGTAGTGATTGTCAAAGATAAAAGCATCAAAGTTATACCACAATCAATTATATTTTGAGACAAGCATATTATACTAAGAATGACAGTTGTGCTCTCAAGATAGTGCTCAAAGAAAGAATGGAGACACAACATAAAAGTAAAAGATTGACCCTTCGCAGAGGGAAGCAGGGATTAACATGCGCTAGAGCTTTTCATTTGTAAAGCAGGAGTAAAATTATTTTGAGAGGTGTTTGTTGTTGTCAACGAATGGTAATGGGTACACTAACTACCTCATCAACCGGACTCACAAGAGCGGCTCCCATTTTATTTATTTTTGGTTGGCACTCCTTCCAACCTTTCTTTCACAAACCATGGCTAACCGAATCCTCGGGTGCCTGCCAACAATCACATACCATGAAGGAGTGCCTTTTTATTTAAGTTTTATTATGATGATGACACTCCCCCAACCTTTGCTTACACAAGCCATGGCTAACCGAATCCTTCGGGTGCCGTCCAACAATCACAAACCATGGAGGAGTGTCTATTTAAATTAATTAATTTGGGACTGGGAATCCCATTGCCAGCTCTTTTGCAAAATTATTGGATAAGCGGATGTGCCACTAGTCCATATGAGAGTCCGTCAAAAGTAAATGACAAGGTTGAAAGCTAAACACCACATACTTCCTCATGAGCTATGAAACATTAACACAAATTGAGAAGCATTTTGAAGGTTTTAAAGGTAGCGCATGAGAATTTACTTGGAATGGTTTGAAATGCCATGCATAGGTATTTATGGTGGACACTTTTGGAACAACTTGGTTTTCAGGTGTTTGGAAGCACGAGCAGCGTTCCCGCTCAGTACAAGTGAAGGCTAGCAAAAGACTAGGGAGCGACAAATCAAGAGAGCAATAACTGTCATAATCATGCTTGCGGCAAAATAAATTAACGGAGGCATAAAAGTGATACAAGAACTCTGAAGCAATATAAATCATCGAGGCTTAATTGACTTTTTGTTCAGTCATATGCATGCGTGAGCATGTGCCAAGTCGATATAAATGAATTATTCAGAGGAGGATACCACAATGCCATACTTACTTATGAATAAAACAATGCAAGCAAACATCCATGACATGCTACTCATATTAATAAATTGGAACTAAACATGAGAGATCATGAGCTACTAGACTTTCTCAAATAACATATACCTCACATGAACCAACTAAGCATGCTCATATGGATGAGTATATGTACAAAAATGAAAGCAAATAGAGTTCATACCAGCCTCTCACCACAATCAGATTGTCGTAGATCGTCATTATTGCCTTTTCACTTGTGTAGCTTGGATAATATGAAATGAAAACCACGCTCCAGCCACCGAAGACCATTGAACTCATGATGAACTTTACAAACCAAAGAAGAACAGCAAATATTTTTGGTGTTTTCGAATTAGAAACAAGCACGAAAGAAAACAAGCAAACAAAGCAAAATCTTTTTGGGTTTTCTTATAGCAAACTAACGATAGCAAATAAAGCAAACTAAGAGCAAGGAACCAAATAAACAAATGGTGAAGAGAAACAACAGAAATATTTTTGGTCTTTTTGTGTTTTAGGAAAGAAACAAAGTGAAAACAAAAGAATGCAAACTAACAGAAACACAGAAAAGCAGGATGACAGAAATCTGCCAAATCCTGACAGCAGTACAGAAATCGAAAATAACAAAAATCTTCCATTGCTCAGACCAAAAAGTGTTCAACTAATGAAAGTTAGATAACAACCTGGGGAACATGCTCAAAAATTGGCAACTCAAAATAACGTTCTGGCTGTGCGTACGAATTTTTTTGGTAACAGCACAGAATCTGTTTTTGGACAGCACTTCCCCAAATATCATCTCCCTCTCATTAGAAAACCACTCTAGAGACTAAACAAATATATACAAGTATCCAGCAACCATAATATGCAAAGAATGAGTGATGCCGGTATACCTCCCCCCAAGCTTAGGCTTTTGGCCCAAGTGGAGTTCATTCCCAACGAGGGTCGGAGTTCCACGCCGGTGGATCATACATGGAGTGGTAATAGGGCCCCTGTGCAGAAGAATATCGTGGAGGCTCCACATGACCATGATGTTGATATGAGGAGCTTGCTGCATCGGATGAAGAGTCGGGATGCTCCTCGGTCTCCTCCACATCTTCCCTCGCACGACGGCTTTCTCTTTCTATGTATGCGTTTAGCTCATTTTCTGTGATCGACCACCCGTCCCTGGCATCAAGGTTAAACAAAGCAGGTGCAGGCAAGCGTACTAATTTTTCAATTTTCTTAGTTATACTCCAACTTTTCTTATACAAAGTTATCCTATAATGCAGGTTGTTCAAACTAGATGCATCTGAAATAAACTCATGTCTAATCATGGAGAAAACATCAAGTTTCTCTATAGAAAGCGGAATATCTAAATGGTGAGGACCTACACCATGCATAGCTAATAAGCGAGAGGCGATAAGACCTCCACAAATTCCTCCTTTCTCACGGTTAGTAGCAAGTCTACAAGCTATTAAAGCACCCAAATTATAAGTCCTATCCTGTTGCAAAGCAGCAGCTAAGAAAGCCAAGTCTGGGACAGATAATTTACCTCCAGTCCTTCTTGCAAGAACGCACTTTGTAATGAAATAGGCAAAGTAGCGGATGGCTGGATGTTGAATGCTACTAATCTTACCACCATCATTGGAGAGGCTCCTCCCATTACAAATCCTTGTATAAAGATCTGAGAGCTCCCGCGGTGTTCCCCTGATCTTCTCGCAGGATCCCCACTGCGGCACTCTAATCGCTGTGCAAAAATCACTGAAAGGCAAGTCAATAGTTTTGTTATAAATTTTATACCGGACCATGGGGTCAGTTCGAGACCGGTGAAATTCGAAATCCTGCACAACCGACACCGTTAGTTTAGCATATTGGTGAGGTTCACCAACAGCAAAATTTCCCAATCCTGCATTGGAAATTAGTGTTTGCACATCTTGCAGGATTCCTGCATTCCGCATAAAGTCCGTGCATGGGTAATAAGAGGGGTATACTCCCTCTTCACGATGGACTCTCATAACTTGCTGTACCTCCAACTCTTCTTGGTTAAGTTGGTGCACACTCCCTTCCATTTTCTGAAATTTTTCAACAATCCAATCACAAGAGTTTGATATTCTTCTTTAGGCTCATATATAGGACAATCAATGGATCCCACTTTGATAGTTTTCACATTAAAAATTGTATTGACTCCACATACTTTATCAATCCTCTTGGGAAAATAGACAGTGTGTTCCTTATCATCAACATTGAAAGTAACCATGCCTTTATTGCAATCAATAACAGCCCCTGCAGTATTAAGAAAGGGTCTTCCAAGAATAATGGACATATTATCATCTTCAGGCATTTCCAACACAACAAAATCAGTTAATATCAAGCAATGCTGAGTAACTTGAACAGGAACATTTTCACATAAACCAACAGGAATAGCAGTAGATTTATCAGCCATTTGCAAAGATATATCAGTTGGTATCAATTTATCTAAATCAAGTCTCTTATAAAGAGAAAAAGGCATCACACTAACACCTGCTCCCAAATCACATAGAGCAGTTCTAACATAATTATTCTTGATGGAACAAGGAATAGTCGGTATACCTGGGTCGCCCAACTTCTTTGGAATCTTACCATTGAAGGAGTAATTAGCAAGCATAGTTGAAATTTCCTCATTGGGGACTTTCCTTTTGTTAGTAACAATATCTTTCATATACTTTGAATAAGGAGGCAATTTAATAGCATCAGTCAAAGGAATTTGCAAAAATAAAGGTTTCATCCAATCACAAAATTTATTATAATGTTCCTCCTCCTTTGATTTTAGTTTCTTAGCAGGAAAAGGCATTTGCTTTTGAACCCAAGGTTCTCTTTCATTACCATGTTTCTTTGTAATAAAATCTTCTTTAGTGTACTTTTTATTTTTAGCATGCTTTTCAGGTTCTTTTTCAACTTCTTCTTTATCAGGAGTATCATTCTTATCATTATCTTCCTCATGTTCATTACCACTTTCAGTTTCAGCATCAGAAATAGAAATACTATTAGGATCATTAACAGGTTCAGAGGATTCTACAACATTCTTATGTTTCTTTTTCTTTTTCTTAGATGGAGCACTAGTTTTAATTAGTTGAGAATCTTGTTCAACTCTTTTGGGATGCCCTTCAGGATATAGAGGATCCTGGGTAGAAACACCACCTCTAGTTGTTACTTCATAAGCATGTTTTTCTTTAGAATTATTTCCCAACAAGTCATTTTGCACTTTAGTAAGTTGATCAATTTGAGTTTGAACCATTTGAAAATGTTTAACAAGTATCTTAACATCATTGGAGGTTCTCTCCACAATACCATGCAATTCACTAATAGCTCGAGAATTTTCCATTAAATGATTCTCTACTCTCATATTAAAGTTTTCTTGCTTAACAATATAATTATCAAATTCATCTAAGCATTGAGCAGGAGATTTTGAATACGGAATATCTTCCCTAGTAAAGTGTTGAAGCGAGTGTACCTCAATCATGGATGAAGGGGGAATTGTCTCACATATATCTTCTATAGGAGGTAAATTCTTCACATCTTCAGGTTTAATACCCTTCTCTTTAAGAGACTTCTTGGCTTCCCTCATATCTTCATCATTCAATTTAATCATACCCCTCTTCTTCACTATCGGTGTCGGGGTTGGTTCAGGTGTAGACCAATCATCATGATTCCGGCCTATTTTAGCCAATAATTCTTCAGCGTCGTCTGGAGTTCTTTTCCTGAAAACACAACCAGCACAACTATCCAGGTATGCCCTAGACTCAATAGTTAGTCCACTATAAAATATATCAAGTAAATCATGCTTTTCCAAATCATGGTCAGGCTGAGCTCTAATAAGAGAGCAAAATCTCGCCCAAGCCTCAGGCAATTTCTCTCCATCTTCCTGGTCAAAATTATAAATTCTTTGCAAAGCAGCATGTTGAGCACTAGCAGGAAAGTATTTTCGAAAGAAAACATCACGCAAGTCAGTTGGACTTTTAATAGAACCAGGAGGCAAATTATTATACCAAGTTTTAGCATCATCCTTTAATGAGAAAGGAAAAATTTTAGCGACAAAATAAGTACGCATCTTGACATCATCAGAAAACACGCCACTAAGAGTAGATAACTCAGTCAAGTGTTCAACAGCACTTTCTTTTTCAGTACCACAAAAGGGTGTTTTCTCAACAATAGCTATATGAGATAGATCAAGAGAAAAATCATAATCTTTATCCCTAATGTTTATAGGAGATGTGGCAAATTTAGGATCAGGAGATGGTTTATATCTAACAGCATGTTCTGCAAGCAACTTTTTAATTTTTCTTGCATCAGTAGTAGCATTGCATTTTTCAATAAAATCATCATCAAGCTCTACATAATCTTCATCAAGATCATCACTAGAATATTCAACAGACTCAGGTGAATTAACAGGTGTAGCAACATTAGGAGTTTCAGTATTTTCAATTTGTCTAGACTTAGCAATTGTAGCATCTAGAAAAGATCCCAATGAACCACTATCATCAAGCACAGCAGAAACATTATCAATATTATGAGAATTTTCAGATTCAGCAGAAGTACCAGCACGTGAAGCATGTGGCGGTGAAACAAGTTTATCAATCACAGAGGGTGAATCAAGAGCAGCAGAGGTACTCAGAGTTGTACCTTTTCTTGTAGTGGATGGTAATATGGCGATCTTAGTATCGCGAGGTTTACCCATAATGGAGAATTTGCAGCGAACAATATCAATCCAAGTGAACTTCCAAATAAAGCTATGCTCCCCGGCAACGGCGCCAGAAAATAGTCTTGATGACCCACAAGTATAGGGGATCGCAACAGTCTTCGAGGGAAGTATTACCCAATTTATTGATTCGACACAAGGGGAGACAAAGAATACTTGTAAGCCTTAACAGCGGAGTTGTCAATTCAGCTGCACCTGGAAACAGACTTGCTCGCAAGAGTTTATCAGTAGTAACAGTTTTATGGCAGTGGAAATAGCGAAATAACAGCAGCAGTGAAATAAAGACAGCAGTAGTGATTATAGTAAACAGCAGGATTAAAATACTGTAGGCACAGGGACGGATTTAACGGGCGTTGCATGGATGAGAGAAACTCATGTAACAATCAAAGCAGGGGCATTTGCAGATAATAATAAAACGGTATCCAAGTACTAATCAATCAATAGGCATGTGTTCCATATTTAGTCGTACGTGCTCGCAATGAGAAACTTGCACAACATCTTCTGTCCTACCAGCCGGTGGCAGCCGGGCCTCTAGGGAAACTACTGGATATTAAGGTACTCCTTTTAATAGAGTACCGGAGCAAAGCATTAACACTCCGTGAACACATGTGATCCTCACATCACTACCATCCCCTCCGGTTGTCCCGATTCTTGTCACTTCGGGGCCATTGGTTCCGGACAGCGACATGTGTATACAACTTGCAGGTAAGATCATAAACAACGAATATCTTCATGAATCAATAACATGTTCAGATCTGAGATCATGGCACTCGGGCCCTAGTGACAAGCATTAAGCATAACAAGTTGCAACAATATCATAAAAGTGACATCTACGGATACTAGGCACTATGCCCTAACAATCTTATGACTATTACATGACCAATCTCATCCAATCCCTACCATCCCCTTCAGCCTACAGCGGGGGAATTACTCACACATGGATGGGGGAAACATTGCTGGTTGATGGAGAGGCGTTGGCGGTGATGGCGGTGAAGATCTCCTCCAATTCCCCGTCCCGGCGGAGTGCCAGAACGGAGACTTCTGGCTCCCGCGACGGAGTTTCGCGATGTGGCGGCTCTCTGGAGGGTTTCTGGCGACTTCGACTTCTCCCCGTGCGTTTTCAGGTCGAAACCAATAAGTAGTCCGAAGGGGGGCGTCGGAGGCCGGCCGAGGGGGCCAGACCACATGGCCGCGCGGGCCCCCCCTGGGCCGCGCCGCCATGTGGTGTGGGGCCCTCGGGCCTCCACCTCCTTTGCCCTTCTGGCTCCGTCAATATTTTGGTGAAATAGGGCCTTCTGCAAGAATTCCGAGGATTTTCCCGAAAGTTGGATTTCTGCACAAAAACGAGACACCAGAGCAGTTCTGCTGAAAACAGCGTTAGTCCGTGTTAGTTGTATCCAAAATACACAAATTAGAGGCAAAACAATAGCAAAAGTGTTCGGGAAAGTAGATACGAAAAAAGCAGGGTCACACCAATATCACACGTCCCACTCGATAGTAAGAAAGGTTCCAAGTTATTGTTCCCATTTCTCAACTGGTCATACCTATTTCGATGGTGTAACCTACGTAGTATAAGTTATATATTAGTTGTATGGAAAGTTTGAGCAACATTTAGAACATAATTTTGTACTCCTAATTGGTCCAACATGCATGCTAAGATTGGGGTCTTCACCTTGAAACGGCGAGCGCCGAAAAGCGGGTCAAAATCGCCCAGATCCTCGAAGATATCTACAGGCGCAGCCGCTGTATGAGAGACGGAGTGGGAAACGAGTGGGGCGATGTATGAGAGACGGAGTGGGGGTGTAGTATGTACTATAGTAAGACGGCGAGACGGCGAGGTCAGAGTGATTAAGACTAGTCACAATGGGAAGTACGTAGTACGTAGTATCATACACTACTAGTTTGTGATACTACCTCCACAATGCATAGTATCATAATATGGTTCATACTTATGTCATATTTAAAGTTTTGTAGAATCTCAATGCAAATGTGTGTACATGATGTATTTGTCATGAAGTTTTCTAAGTTTTCTAGGTTTATGTGTTATAATACTACTCTCATCTCTCACCTCATAATTGATGTGACACATTAGATTTTTGCCAACATGGCATGTATGATACTACTTACGAGCCTTAAAAGCACTTTTTTGTGATGTTGATCAAATTGTACTCTAAAATTGTCACTGGACAACAGGTCGGCCTATTGCAAACTTGTTTGAATGAGCTAAAATAGTTAGAAATCTAGAAAATTTGTCACTTCAATGAATTTTCATCCTATAACGTTTACTTAATTTGAAAAACGAATGGGGACGTTTGCCGAACTAGCTGTCCGAAACACCCGTTATGCATACACATTCACGATCCCATGATCAGTGTGTCGTGAAAGCATAACCGAACTGGTATCAAATACATCATCCATTACAGTACCGAATAAAAAGATTACAACAGGTCACATGACCAATACTTACATAAGAGCCGCAATGGCAGGAGATCAACAATCACACAGCGGAAATACTTCAGACGAAAGCGTTCGCATGGCCCAAGTCATGCCATAACCCTACAGGCAACTGACTGGGAAGACGTTCCTAGCTCGCATAGACGTCGTCGACTCCTTCTTCATCTGTCGGATTCCACCAAGTCTGGCCAAGTAAATAGCCAGGGACAAAGCCATGAGTACATTATGAATTGTACTCGCAAACCACCTTAGAGAGAAGTAAAGGATATGCATATTTGGCAGTAGCAAGGAACAGGCACTAAACTAGGGCGACAAGGAGCGAGAGGTGGTTCCTCTCGAGAGTATGACATCTCTATATCTTTGTTGAAGAACATTTTGGAAACAAGTTTATTTCAGACTAATAGGTAAGGGCGACCCATTTTCCTTTCCGGTCATCTCAGTATGACCAAAACAACTTTTCCAACTTTCCACCGTACCTCCCAGGTACATTTCCACCACCCCACTGGTATCCTTTTTCCAAACACTTTTGGAAAACATTTTTATAAACCAAAACTCTCTTTAATGCCAAGCAGCTTCCATTCCCACGTCCATAACCGCGGACACGGCTATTCGAATAGATTTACACTCTGCAGAGGTTGTACACTTTCCCCACAAGATCCGATAAATCCGCCGGGATCATCCCTGGTTCACCAAGCGTCAAAACGCGAGGCTCGGATAACCGATCGTAGTTTTTCGCTTGCTCGCCTTAGCCTAAGACATGCCGAATGAGTTGTACCTCCCAACACCAGAGTCCGGGATGCCGTTTACCCAGGAGTTGCAAAGTCCCCGACACCCGACCCTCCGGAATGCCATCCAACCACTTAGGCATCTTTCAATGGGAGCTCATAAGTTGTACCCCGCGTACCTAAAAAGGCAAATGGGTTGCGTCCCTTCTCATGGGAAGAACCCCGGTCGAAGCGTCCATGGTCGGACTGCCACTACACTTGCAGGACCCAAACTAAGGCGAGACAAACTACTACGCTACGCCCCGTCCCACTAAAGGGTAATGTGGTTGTACTGGCTAGGTCCGGTTAGGTACTCAGTCACCAAAGTTTTTCGAAAACAATTTTCTCCACTTGCCTCCAGCAATTTTTCTTCCCAAGAACCTTTTCCTTTTCATAAACTCACACTTGGGCAGGGCTACCCCATTCCAAGGTTTTCGAAACACTTCTTTCTTGAAAACACTTTCACAAACCTTTTTAAAGAGGGCTCCCAACCTATAGTCCAACTTTTCTTTGAAAAGCGGCGACAAGGATGAATAGGTGTTAAGCACCATATCTCTAGCAAGTGTTGGATCAGTAGGTATCACACGAGGGCTGCACCCTAAGGGTGGAATAATAAAACTTCGAGTGGCGGAACCACTCACATAAATAAATAAAAACATGCAATTTATAAAGCTTGTAATAATGCAAGAGCAAGATATTTAGGACAAGGTATGCATCAAGAGGTGGCTTGCCTTGGTTGGCTATTTGTCCCTGGACTTCTTCTTCATGAACCATCGGCTCTTCCTTCCTCTTCGAGATCCTCACCAAGATCCTCTCCTTCTCCGATAGTGTTCGCATTCTAACGTCGCAAAATAAAAGCAAACATTCAACATATAGCCATAGCATCAAACCACACAATCAACACACAACAGCAAACCACTAAATCGAGACACTAGACATTTCAATAACTCGCACCTAGGGACAAATGGTTACTTTGCTAAAAAGGCTCCTCACAAGAAATCATAATCTACACAAGCAAGGAGGACTAATGACCTTTGGAAACCACCGTAGGGTCTGGTGCCAAGGTTCATTAAAAAGTATTTTAAACAAAAACAACACAATTTCCCTATGGGTAAGATAAGCACTAGCATCAATTTGACAAGCCTCTCCAGAATAATGCACACAACATTTTGGTAAAATCACAGAGAGTAAAGCTTTATTTTGTAAAGCTACAGAAATTGGATTCACTCAATTTGGGTTTTTAAAACAATAGATATGATTTTTATAAAACCATAAATGACTTAGGGATCAAATAATTGGCATAAATCTTTCTGTGAGTCACAAAAATACATGCAGCATATCTACTGGAAGCTACTAACATGTGGAAAACACATGCACTGGAATCAAGCACAAATAAGTTTTTAAATATTTTAAAACATTTTACTAATGCAGAAACCAAACCAATCCACTTTCTAGGCTCACGATATCAGGGCATAACAAGCCAGAACAAACAAACCAACAGATAGCTACTGAAAAATGTGGTCCAACAAAATTGGTTTGACATTTTTCTGCTATAAAATAATTATCACAATTTATACACTAAAAAGGTACCCTGCTTTGGTTATATATTTCCCAAATAAAATATAGGTCACAAAAATATTCCCTTTAGCCTAAATGTAGAATAAGGTGATATCAATCACTGGGACTTGGTTTTGTTGCAAAATCAGTTTTATTTTTCAAACTAAAAATCATACAAGTGCCTTCTGTCCAGATATGACTTTTTAAACTATGCACCAACCAGGAAACTCCTGCATGTGTAACCTATGCCAAAATAAAGGTACAGACTTCTGTTACACAAAAAAATTGGTTTCATTCAAAAATAAAACACGCAAGTCACTAAAAGATGTAAATACTAAAACAACAACTTTTTAGGAATTTATTTAACAGAACAAAAGTATATGAGAAAAGCACATGCATGCAACTTTATGTGGTTTGGAATTTTTATCAGGAGCATCCAGGATTTTGAGTCGTGAAATTTGGTGAAGTTGGAATTTTTAGTGGATTTGTTTCTAAACAGGATCTGACAGCATAGAATTTCACAGGAAAGGAAAAGAGGATCCGGGCCAAATCGGCCGGATCTGGGCCATACAGCGCCGGGCCGGCCTACTGCCATCGCCGCGGACGTGCGGGTGTGGCGGTTTGGAAACGGGACCCAGCGGGGCCAGCAGCCATGCAACCAAACGGGGGCCGGCCTGCATGCGGCCGCCAGATGAGAAACGGACGGCCCAGAGAGCGCCTGTCCGCGTCGGCCGCGACACGGCAGCGCAGCTGCGTCGTCCTCGTCGGGGAGAAGCAGGGAGAGATACGGGCGCTCACCGGAGGGGTCGGGGTCGACGGGAACGAGGCGGAGGACGGCGCTAGGTGGAGCGGTGACGGCGACGTCCATTCTCCGCGTCGCAGGCGTGCCAGCGAGGATCCCGAAGATGCAGACGAGACGCCGGGCTCGACGGCGACGCGACTCGGCGAACAGCGGCTCAGCGTGGGGGTCGGGGATGACTCGCGGCGGTGGCAGAGAGGCGGCGGAGCCAGACTCTGTTCGGGCGGCGACCTGGACGGGTTGGCGGGGTTCCTGGACGTTGACAGCGGCGTGAATGAGCGAGGTGTCGGAGACCGCCCGCTCGGACGAAACCGACGACAGCGGCGTGCTCCTGGAGTTTTCCCTGGAAAGAGAGGATGTGGTTAGCATGGGTCTTTGAGGGAAACAAAACGGAACAGCGAGGGGGGGTAGATGAGGAGCGGAGGACGACGGCTAGGCTCGGCCTCCACCATGACCGAGACGGAAGAGACGAGGCTATGCCCCGGGGTGTTTCTGAGAGTTAAAGGAGCGGGGGGGAGGAGATGAGTGAGGCGATGTGGAGCGGTTTCGTGGCCGGGGTCACGTTTATACGCGGGAGGTGTCTGTTGTACCGCCACGACGTGGCGCATGCGGTTTGGCGGCCGAGGGCGGCGTGCGTGTCCAGGGAGAAGGAGACGAAGAGGGGGAGCGGGGCTGCGCCAGAAGGTTCGAGGGGCGAGGAGGTGCGGCCGTGTCGAGCTAGAGGTAGCACGCGTCCGTGAGCGTGCCAACGCCGGCGTGGTCTGGCGGAGGAAGGGCGTCGCAAGGGCCGGGGGAAAGGGACAACGAGGTGGCCCCGGCTGTGCCGACAAGCCAATGGTACAAGGCGGTTTCTTCGGCGAGAGGACAGCGCAAGGAGGCCGGTCGGCTCGGAGGGAGGATGCCAAACGTACGCCCGCCATGTGCTCGGCGCGGTGTCGGCGTCCCGAGAGCGGGTACGGCCAGGAGGAACAAAACAAGAGCACGGGCGTGCTTTGGTTTGTCCAGGGGTAATGCGGAGAGACTAGTGGCGAGGTAGCTCGGGCCGAAACGCTCGAAAAATTTCTTTGGTGCATGCCCTCGGTGACCTAGGGAAGCAAAAGAGAGAGAGAGGGTAGCTAGGGTGTCTCCAGGAGTATACATAGAATCAGAGGGCCCTAGTGCTCGTGGCAACACAGGCTGAATGGAGGGCTGTGCTGCAGCAAGAAATCTTGCCCAAGGATCATGATCACCGGTCATGCATGCCTCTCCTCTTTCCATTCCCTCCAAACACAAGCATACAAAGAGGGTACTGTAGCTAACAGTAGATGGTCGACCAGAGAGGGGTCAGGAGGTGCTGGAGAGGCCCATGGTTTTTGTGGTGCCGGTTTAAGAAGAAGAAAAAAGATGAGAGGGATATGCATATGGTCACATGCAAAGAGACTAGACATGGCCGGTTCCTATTTTGCCAAGCACAAGTGGACAGCCGAAGTGCCAATGCCAACCATGCATGTTGATCAATGTTGAGTGTCGGGAAGGTTAGCTAAATTGGTGGCTTGATGATGTCTAGAATTTAGGTAGAGAGATGATAGTGTATATTAGTGCCAAAGTTGATGATGATGGCACTAGATCATACTCTACATTTGGCCAAGAGAAGATGGTGAGAGGTAGATCAGTAGGGTGGGGTTGATGATTAGAGGACCACATTGAAATTGTGAAATTTTAGGAGAAAGCAAGATGATAATTTCAACTAAGATAGGTCTACTTGCATATCCATGCATAGTAGATTAATTCTTCTCGTATTTAAATATGCAAGGAAAAGAAAGGGGTGTCATATGGACAATTTTCATGCATTGTGATAAAAAGAAAGTAGAATGAAGAACATATATTTCTAAAAATTATTTTCAAATGGAAGTGAGGTGATATAACATATCAGCCCCATTCCTAATTTTATTTGCAGAATACTTTGAAAAGGTTAAATTAAACTAGAATTAGTTTTGTAAGTTATAGAAGAAAATAGGGTTTTAGGTCTATTCGGAGGAAAACTCAACATTTGAAATCTGGCTTTGTTGCCAAAGGGCATTAGATTGAAAATCATAGATGAGGATGGTGTTATACATCCATATAAGAAGTACCACTGATAGGTCACAAGCACATGAAATGATCACAAGAAAACATCCAACAATTACATGTATGCAAGTGAGCACGCATGTGTCCAATCAAACAATGCCAATACAAAGAAAAATCAGGCAAGCCAAGAAGTAGTGGTTGAACAAGTGCTCAATCATGATCATGCCAGGGTTTTAAGAAGGATTTTAAATGCGGAGCAAAGATTTGGGAAGATCTTTCTAGAAAATAGTGGAGACTGGAACACCTCCATAATACTATAGACTTTCAAAGGGGTTTGAAAACCATTTGCAAAAGTTTTGTAAAAAGAGGGTTTGCAAGATAGTGGGATTATACCAACTTGTAGATCGCTATAGGTTTTATAAATACTTAGTTTGGAAAACCTTTGAGTCCAATTAAATCTTGGATCATTATTTTGAAAAATGTAAAATTTACCGGAAATAAGAGAAATAGCCAAGATAAAGCGTTTGTCAAGTAGATAGTAATATTTTGAATGACATGATCACTAAGGAACAATGAATTATATTTGTTCACAAAATTGTTCGTCAATCAACCTAGAACATGCATAACACACAAAACATCACAAATAAGCAAGAAACATTGTTGTAGGAGGTTTAGACAAAAAGTTTTTGTTCCCCCTAATTTTTGCACTTTGAACAAATAAACAAGTTTGCAAAAGTTAGGGTGTTACAGACCTTCCACCCTTAAAATAATCTCGTCCCGAGATTACTAAGCGTAGTACTAGAGAAGTTGTAAAGTTAAATTAAGTTAGTCTCCATCTTCAGTGGACGTGTCGTTGTCGAAAAGGTCACAACTTCAGCTTCTGAGAGACACGATGATTTCCGCCGAGGGAGCTTCGTGAAGAGGTTGACTTCTCTATGGCGGTGTTAGATCTGTAGCTTCCTAACAATCTTCGAGGGGTCCACAATCCTTGGAGAGTTAGAGCATCTTAACGGTGCTTTCGAAGGGTCAAATTTTTAGGGTTAGCTTCAAATTTTAGTGGAAGACGAAGTCTTCCACCCTTAAGATTATTCAACGAGGTTCAGTAAAAGTCAGAGCTTCTGCCATGGGGTCTCGTCGGGCGCTTTTGAAGAAGTCATCAATCTCCCGTCTGGAGTTGAAGAATCTTCAAGGGCGAAGTGCAGTCCTTAGCTTCAAGAGGCACGCACGACGCTTACTGTTCTGTAAGGAGCTCGTCAAGTTAGTAATTCAGCGGAACTCCGGTGGGTCTTCTCATAAGGCAGCAACAATCGTCGAAAATAATAGGGTTGGTGCTTATTAAAGTACACCAAATCCTGTGTCTTGAATTGTCTTCAAAGGCTTCACTTGATGACGACCAGATGGACATTGCAGAGTAACTTGGATTCGGTGCTATAGCTCACTTAGCTAGTTAGAAGGTGCATTAGGCTGAGGTTTTAATAAGATAACCTCAGGGTTAGCGCAATTTTGCTCTGTGGTTACACAAAATTAGTATGGCTTCATCTTCTCGTGGAGTTGCAGTCGATCTTGGAGTACTGGCTTCTGCTTCATTGGCGTCGCAGGGTGTCTTTGGCTGAGTGTCGTGTTGAAGTTGGCCTCTCGGGAAAACAGGGTTGCATCAGGCTGTTACCCAAGTTAGAGTTAGGGTTTCCTGTTAACTTTGCAAACTAAGGGTTAGAGATCCTACCAGAAGTTTGAGCAGATGCGAGGGAAAAACATCTTAGTGGGTTTCCTGGACAGGGTTATCACACAAAAAGGGTTTTTTTTTCCAGGCCGAAAGGCTAAAACAAGCATACCCACAACAAGCAATCACAAGCACTCAAGCAGCAATTTCAGAACCACAAGCAATCATGAAAACCACAGGAGGTACTTTAAGTACCCAGGGATACCTAATACGCGAGGGTAGCTCAATCAAAAACAATTGAGTTTGTCCTATCCATCCTATAGGCTTGGGTTGGTCAGAGATGCAGACGTCTTCATTTCGCTGATATCGACTTCAACATTGATTCTTGTAGCAGTGGGTGGTGAAGTAGACCTGATGTTAAGCCATCAATGTTGAGTCGGGGCGAAATCTGCATAGGATCTTCTGGTCTCAAAGAGGGTAGCTGTTGAGGTGCTCCTGAAGTCGAGATATTCTCGTGGCTGGCCTAAAAATTACTAGTCAAGAACTGAGGACTTGATCCTTGACGACTGCAAAAGTGCAAGTCCAAAGAGGAACAAGGTCAACTCCTTGACAGACTTTGGTGACAACCAAAGACATGCTCTTATTATTCTTTTATGTGCACACTAAGTCGGCATCCAATCTTCAATAGCTGTCGTTGGAGATACTTGAGACTTCCTGAGGGATGATCCATCTTCGACTTCGAGTCTCCGGTCTGAGTTGGGGACATCGTCCAATATGTAGGTTTGGAAGAGGATGAGATAGTAGAATAAGAATTTTCAAAGTCGCTAGAAATCAAAGAGAGGTGAGAATTAGAAATTTTTGAAGAGGTAAGAAAGATAGAAGCTAAGCTTCTAGTTACATAGGAAATAAGTTTCGTAAATAGTTTTACCAAAGTAGTATTTTCCTAACTAACGTCCATGCTAACTAAGGTCTCCTACAGTCAGGATGGCTCTGATACCAGCTCTGTGGGGCCCCGGACTAGCTGTCCGAAACACCCGTTATGCATACACATTCACGATCCCATGATCAGTGTGTCGTGAAAGCATAACCGAACTGGTATCAAATACATCATCCATTACAGTACCGAATAAAAAGATTACAACAGGTCACATGACCAATACTTACATAAGAGCCGCAATGGCAGGAGATCAACAATCACACAGCGGAAATACTTCAGACGAAAGCGTTCGCATGGCCCAAGTCATGCCATAACCCTACAGGCAACTGACTGGGAAGAACGTTCCTAGCTCGCATAGACGTCGTCGACTCCTTCTTCATCTGTCGGATTCCACCAAGTCTGGCCAAGTAAATAGCCAGGGACAAAGCCATGAGTACATTATGAATTGTACTCGCAAACCACCTTAGAGAGAAGTAAAGGATATGCATATTTGGCAGTAGCAAGGAACAGGCACTAAACTAGGGCGACAAGGAGCGAGAGGTGGTTCCTCTCGAGAGTATGACATCTCTATATCTTTGTTGAAGAACATTTTTCAAACAAGTTTATTTCAGACTAATAGGTAAGGGCGACCCATTTTCCTTTCCGGTCATCTCATATGACCAAAACAACTTTTCCAACTTTCCACCGTACCTCCCAGGTACATTTCCACCAGTCCCACTGGTATCCTTTTTCCAAACACTTTTGGAAAACATTTTTATAAACCAAAACTCTCTTTAATGCCAAGCAGCTTCCATTCCCACGTCCATAACCGCGGACACGGCTATTCGAATAGATTTACACTCTGCAGAGGTTGTACACTTTCCCCACAAGATCCGATAAATCCGCCGGGATCATCCCTGGTTCACCAAGCGTCAAAACGCGAGGCTCGGATAACCGATCGTAGTTTTTCGCTTGCTCGCCTTAGCCTAAGACATGCCGAATGAGTTGTACCTCC
Source organism: Lolium multiflorum (assembly GCA_030979885.1). Taxonomy (NCBI): domain Eukaryota; kingdom Viridiplantae; phylum Streptophyta; class Magnoliopsida; order Poales; family Poaceae; genus Lolium; species Lolium multiflorum. The sequence continues at coordinate 106,797,682 of CM061747.1, forward strand.
CAACACCAGAGTCCGGGATGCCGTTTACCCAGGAGTTGCAAAGTCCCCGACACCCGACCCTCCGGAATGCCATCCAACCACTTAGGCATCTTTCAATGGGAGCTCATAAGTTGTACCCCGCGTACCTAAAAGGCAAATGGGTTGCGTCCCTTCTCATGGGAAGAACCCCGGTCGAAGCGTCCATGGTCGGACTGCCACTACACTTGCAGGACCCAAACTAAGGCGAGACAAACTACTACGCTACGCCCCGTCCCACTAAAGGGTAATGTGGTTGTACTGGCTAGGTCCGGTTAGGTACTCAGTCACCAAAGTTTTTCGAAAACAATTTTCTCCACTTGCCTCCAGCAATTTTTCTTCCCAAGAACCTTTTCCTTTTCATAAACTCACACTTGGGCAGGGCTACCCCATTCCAAGGTTTTCGAAACACTTCTTTCTTGAAAACACTTTCACAAACCTTTTTAAAGAGGGCTCCCAACCTATAGTCCAACTTTTCTTTGAAAAGCGGCGACAAGGATGAATAGGTGTTAAGCACCATATCTCTAGCAAGTGTTGGATCAGTAGGTATCACACGAGGGCTGCACCCTAAGGGTGGAATAATAAAACTTCGAGTGGCGGAACCACTCACATAAATAAAATAAAAACCATGCAATTTATAAAGCTTGTAATAATGCAAGAGCAAGATATTTAGGACAAGGTATGCATCAAGAGGTGGCTTGCCTTGGTTGGCTATTTGTCCCTGGACTTCATCTTCATGAACCATCGGCTCTTCCTTCCTCTTCGAGATCCTCACCAAGATCCTCTCCTTCTCCGATAGTGTTCGCATTCTAACGTCGCAAAATAAAAGCAAACATTCAACATATAGCCATAGCATCAAACCACACAATCAACACACAACAGCAAACCACTAAATCAGAGACACTAGACATTTCAATAACTCGCACCTAGGGACAAATGGTTACTTTGCTAAAAAGGCTCTGCCTCACAAGAAATCATAATCTACACAAGCAAGGAGGACTAATGACCTTTGGAAACCACCAGTAGGGGTCTGGTGCCAAGGTTCATTAAAAAGTATTTTAAACAAAAACAACACAATTTCCCTATGGGTAAGATAAGCACTAGCATCAATTTGACAAGCCTCTCCAGAATAATGCACACAACATTTTGGTAAAATCACAGAGAGTAAAGCTTTATTTTGTAAAGCTACAGAAATTGGATTCACTCAATTTGGGTTTTTAAAACAATAGATATGATTTTTATAAAACCATAAATGACTTAGGGATCAAATAATTGGCATAAATCTTTCTGTGAGTCACAAAAATACATGCAGCATATCTACTGGAAGCTACTAACATGTGGAAAACACATGCACTGGAATCAAGCACAAATAAGTTTTTAAATATTTTAAAACATTTTACTAATGCAGAAACCAAACCAATCCACTTTCTAGGCTCACAGATATCAGGGCATAACAAGCCAGTAACAAACAAACCAACAGATAGCTACTGAAAAATGTGGTCCAACAAAATTGGTTTGACATTTTTCTGTGCTATAAAATAATTATCACAATTTATACACTAAAAAGGTACCCTGCTTTGGTTATATATTTCCCAGAAATAAAATATAGGTCACAAAAATATTCCCTTTAGCCTAAATGTAGAATAATGTGATATCAATCACTGGGACTTGGTTTTGTTGCAAAATCAGTTTTATTTTTCAAACTAAAAATCATACAAGTGCCTTCTGTCCAGATATGACTTTTTAAACTATGCACCAACCAGGAAACTCCTGCATGTGTAACCTATGCCAAAATAAAGGTACAGACTTCTGCTACACAAAAAAATTGGTTTCATTCAAAAATAAAACACGCAAGTCACTAAAAGATGTAAATACTAAAACAACAACTTTTTAGGAATTTATTTAACAGAACAAAAGTATATGAGAAAAGCACATGCATGCAACTTTATGTGGTTTGGAATTTTTATCAGGAGCATCCAGGATTTTGAGTCGTGAAATTTGGTGAAGTTGGAATTTTTAGTGGATTTGTTTCTAAACAGGATCTGACAGCATAGAATTTCACAGGAAAAGGAAAAAGAGGATCCGGGCCAAATCGGCCGGATCTGGGCCATACAGCGCCGGGCCGGCCTACTGCCATCGCCGCGGACGTGCGGGTGTGGCGGTTTGGAAACGGGACCCAGCGGGCCAGCAGCCATGCAACCAAACGGGGCCGGCCTGCATGCGGCCGCCGATGAGAAACGGACGGCCCAGAGCGCCTGTCCGCGTCGGCCGCGACACGGCAGCGCAGCTGCGTGTCCTCGTCGGGAGAAGCAGGGAGAGATACGGGCGCTCACCGGAGGGGTCGGGGTCGACGGGAACGAGGCGGAGGACGGCGCTAGGTGGAGCGGTGACGGCGACGTCCATTCTCCGCGTCGCAGGCGTGCCAGCGAGGATCCCGAAGATGCAAGACGTAGACGCCGGGCTCGACGGCGACGCGACTCGGGCGAACAGCGGCTCAGCGTGGGGGTCGGGGATGACTCGCGGCGGTGGCAGAGAGGCGGCGGAGCCAGACTCTGTTCGGGCGGCGACCTGGACGGGTTGGCGGGGTTCCTGGACGTTGACAGCGGCGTGAATGAGCGAGGTGTCGGAGACCGCCCGCTCGGACGAAACCGACGACAGCGGCGTGCTCCGGAGTTTTCCCTGGAAAGAGAGGATGTGGTTAGCATGGGTCTTTGAGGGAAACAAAACGGAACAGCGAGGGGGGGCAGAGATGAGGAGCGGAGGACGACGGCTAGGCTCGGCCTCCACCATGACCGAGACGGAAGAGACGCAGGGCTATGCCCTGGGGTGTTTCTGAGAGTTAAAGGAGCGGGGGGGAGGAGATGAGTGAGGCGATGTGGAGCGGTTTCGTGGCCGGGGTCACGTTTATACGCGGGAGGTGTCTGTTGTACCGCCACGACGTGGCGCATGCGGTTTGGCGGCCGAGGGCGGCGTGCGTGTCCAGGGAGAAGGAGACGAAGAGGGGGAGCGGGGCTGCGCCAGAAGGTTCAGAGGGGCGAGGAGGTGCGGCCAGGTCGAGCTAGAGGTAGCACGCGTCCGTGAGCGTGCCAACGCTCGGCGTGGTCGCGGAGGAAGGGCGTCGCAAGGGCCAGGGGGAAGGGACAACGAGGTGGCCCCGGCTGTGCGACAAGCCAATGGTACAAGGCGGTTTCTTCGGCGAGAGGACAGCGCAAGGGGAGGCCGGTCGGCTCGGAGGGAGGATGCCAAACGTACGCCCGCCATGTGCTCGACGCGGTGTCGGCGTCCCAGAGCGGGTTGGGTACGGCCAGGAGGAACAAAACAAGAGCACGGGCATGCTTTGGTTTGTCCAGGGGTAATGCGGAGAGACTAGTGGCGAGGTAGCTCGGGCCGAAACGCTCGAAAAATTTCTTTGGTGCATGCCCTCGGTGACCTAGGGAAGCAAAAGAGAGAGAGAGGGGTAGCTAGGGTGTCTCCAGGAGTATACATAGAATCAGAGGGCCCTAGTGCTCGTGCAGCTACAGGCTGAATGGAGGGCTGTGCTGCAGCAAGAAATCTTGCCCAAGGATCATGATCACCGGTCATGCATGCCTCTCCTCTTTCCATTCCCTCCAAACACAAGCATACAAAGAGGGTACTGTAGCTATACAGTAGATGGTCGACCAGAGAGGGGTCAGGAGGTGCTGGAGAGGCCCATGGTTTTTGTGGTGCCGGTTTAAGAAGAAGAAAAAAAAGATGAGAGGGATATGCATATGGTCACATGCAAAGAGACTAGACATGGCCGGTTCCTATTTTGCCAAGCACAAGTGGACAGCCGAAGTGCCAATGCCAACCATGCATGTTGATCAATGTTGAGTGTCGGGGAAGGTTAGCTAAATTGGTGGCTTGATGATGTCTAGAATTTAGGTAGAGAGATGATAGTGTATATTAGTGCCAAAGTTGATGATGATGGCACTAGATCATACTCTACATTTGGCCAAGAGAAGATGGTGAGAGGTAGATCAGTAGGGTGGGGTTGATGATTAGAGGACCACATTGAAATTGTGAAATTTTAGGAGAAAGCAAGATGATAATTTCAACTAAGATAGGTCTACTTGCATATCCATGCATAGTAGATTAATTCTTCTCGTATTTAAATATGCAAGGAAAAGAAAGGGGTGTCATATGGACAATTTTCATGCATTGTGATAAAAAGAAAGTAGAATGAAGAACATATATTTCTAAAAATTATTTTCAAATGGAAGTGAGGTGATATAACATATCAGCCCCATTCCTAATTTTATTTGCAGAATACTTTGAAAAGGTTAAATTAAACTAGAATTAGTTTTGTAAGTTATAGAAGAAAATAGGGTTTTAGGTCTATTCGGAGGAAAACTCAACATTTGAAATCTGGCTTTGTTGCCAAAGGGCATTAGATTGAAAATCATAGATGAGGATGGTGTTATACATCCATATAAGAAGTACCACTGATAGGTCACAAGCACATGAAATGATCACAAGAAAACATCCAACAATTACATGTATGCAAGTGAGCACGCATGTGTCCAATCAAACAATGCCAATACAAAGAAAAATCAGGCAAGCCAAGAAGTAGTGGTTGAACAAGTGCTCAATCATGATCATGCCAGGGTAGGGTTTTAAGAAGGATTTTAAATGCGGAGCAAAGATTTGGGAAGATCTTTCTAGAAAATAGTGGAGACTGGAACACCTCCATAATACTATAGACTTTCAAAGGGGTTTGAAAACCATTTGCAAAAGTTTTGTAAAAAGAGGGTTTGCAAGATAGTGGGATTATACCAACTTGTAGATCGCTATAGGTTTTATAAATACTTAGTTTGGAAAACCTTTGAGTCCAATTAAATCTTGGATCATTATTTTGAAAAATGTAAAATTTACCGGAAATAAGAGAAATAGCCAAGATAAAGCGTTTGTCAAGTAGATAGTAATATTTTGAATGACATGATCACTAAGGAACAATGAATTATATTTGTTCACAAAATTGTTCGTCAATCAACCTAGAACATGCATAACACACAAAACATCACAAATAAGCAAGAAACATTGTTGTAGGAGGTTTAGACAAAAAGTTTTTGTTCCCCCTAATTTTTGCACTTTGAACAAATAAACAAGTTTGCAAAAGTTAGGGTGTTACACGTTTGCCATAATGGGACAATCATTTCTACAAAAAAGAATAAGATGGAAAGTCTCGCAATGTTATTTATCATGACAACATTGACAATGTCACAACCGTGGGGTGATTAGGGAATCCACTCCGCTAGAAAAAACAAACTTATATAAGGCATGTGTGGCAATGCAGTTTGTCTACCTTATACACATATCTAGATGTGTAGCTATATATGGATTTTATTTTCCAACTTTAGATGATCAGTTTATAGTTCACCATTTAATTAGAATTCATAATTTTTGGGAATAAAATACTTGGAGGTACCCTGCAAGTGTGGTACCACAAACAAAGCCCAAACATGGGTCCCAATAGTACAACATAGCGCGCATAGGAAGTTTGAGCAAATTTGAAACCAACCAAATGAGGTAGAAACAAATCAAAAAAAAGTTGTGAAACATGTGCATGGAGCCATCACATGACATGTACTTACTACTAACAAGTAAAAAATATAAAACCCTATCATACATAGAGGTTTGGGGTGAAGAGTTATTATTCACACACATATAGAATAAATATGGACTGCTTTTGGCTTTCTACCCATTAATTTGAGCAAGCTTCATGCAGTGTCCACTTCAAACTTGACAACATTGGAACCATAGCTGCTTGAGTTCGCCTCGCTAGCCTCTTCCCATATGTAAGCTTAATTAATTGGTTACACTACGAAAACCACAATCAACTTCTGAATAATGCATGCATTGCCCCCCTTTTGCACATATGCAACTTTGCAAAGTAGGGATTTTTGGTTTACCACACATTAGTGTGTTGTTTTCTTTTTATTAGGACCCATGTTTGGTAGCCACATTTTTCCAAAGCCAAAGTGTGGTTAGCCAAAAAAAAAGCTAGTATGGCTAGCCACCAAATTGTGGCTTAAAATATTAAAGCCAAACTTTGTCAAAACTTTGTAAAAAAAAGTTGAGTCTATGACAAATGGACCATATATACATGCAATGAAGTGTGATAAGCCAAATTGTGGCAAAAACCAAACACATGCCAAATAAACTATATGCATGGCTGCCAAATTTTGGCTTCTTGACAAATTGTGGCTAGGAACCAAACATGCCCTTGCTGGCCAAAGGGGTCCGAATATGTGTTTTGTTTATTCGCTATCATGTGCAGTACGTGTGTGCACAATACCACAAATCAAAATTTCACGGGTAGGCCAAACATGCATGCATGGTAGGCGAATCGCCATTTCGAAGGCTAATTTGTCAAACTAGCTTACCATGAAACCATCATGTGTACTCCAATTAATTAAGTTCGGATATGAATGGTGGTCATCAACCAAACTAAAAAGAATTCAAAATTTGGGATGATATAGGGATGTGCCCTATTGTTGTGGAATCAGAAAACATTAGCCAACGAAAATGTGGGTTGCATCCAAGTATAGTAGCTCACAAAGTCGATTGCCAAGAAGTTTTTGCCTAAATTTGAAATAAAGCCAAAATGAGGTTCAAACTTATTGAAATCAGCAAGCAAGGCAATCACGAAGTCACCAATTACTACTTTTATCTAGGAAAAATAACAAACATGATGGCATGCAAATATTCTTGAGAAGCAGAATCATTCTGTAAATATATATTTTTGGAACCATGCATGTTGGACATTGATTCGCTTCTTGCCACATGGGTGAGCTAGCTTGGTTACCGCAAGAACCATGCATGGCGAACTTTCGAATCATGACCCCTTTTTTAAGAGATCAATGAAAAACTTCTTATTTTCGACTATACTTTGCCAAATACAGTTTTTTTGGTTTTCCACATAAAGTCTTTTCATTTTTATTGGCCGAATTAAGGGGGGCAAAATTAAAAGGATGTATTTGTGAAGTGGCTACCGCGTGTATTGCGCACACTACCACCTATACAATTTTCACAAGAGGGTGACATGGTTGGATGGCCATGCATTTCCATGGTTTGTTGGATTATCTCATCATGTAGTATATAATAAATTAATTTTGTAAATATTTTTCAATTCAAGTATTAACGATGGTTATATTACAACTCAAATAAATTGGGAAAATACTGGGATTCGCCTCCCTAGAATCAATCTTGCCCGTCCATTTCCTATCAACTGACTATAGGGAGTACTAGATTTAAATGGCGGTTGGAGTTAATTCCTCAACCTCATCGCAGTATTATTCCCATCTGTCCCCACTAAACAACCCCTGGCGGTTCGTTCTCCCCTGCATTTCGGCAAGTTCCAAAAAACCCCATTGTTTGCAGTTGCTCTCCCTCCCTCCCCCTCAATCCCTCCGATCAGTTCGACGTGCTTCAGCGCTGCCATGGCCGACGGCGGCCTGTTTACGCTAAAGAGGAGCGTCGTTCCCCATGGGACGACCAAGGTGAACGTGGTCTACACGAATGACCCTTCCGTTCTCGAGCACACCCTCAAGATGTACGAACAAAAGCTACTAGAGGACAGGTCCAGGTTCGTCGGCCTCGACCTAGAATACACTGCGGACCAAGTAAGTACCGCCGTCGTTCAGTTGGCCATGGACGACCACGTCCTGGTGTACCATTTCTGCAGGTATGTTCTTCACATGCCTTCCTTTATCCTTTTGTTTTTTAATATAGAAACTCTTCCTTTATCTTGGATCTGCTTTTTTATTTCGACATACTTGTATAATTTTTTTGGATTGACCACGATATCTAGTTTCATGATTTTGGTACTCAAAATTTGCACAAATTTCATGTACTCATACTCACCGATAATCGGCATGGATGTCAAGATATTAACATATAGTAACTGAATCTTAACTTGACACTTAAATAATTAGATCATATAGTCGCAACAATAATTCATGTTATTTTGATGTGTATCACTGATGCAAAATCATTGTTTCACTGCAACAAGTATACAGTTTACTGGAAGAAAAATATGTGTACTATTTCAGCATATACGATCTTACAAGATTGATTTGTGTTAACATGCAGGAGTCCTGATAATCTGGCACTGCAAGAATTCCTTCAACATAAAGGAATTTGTTTCACAACTGTTGACATCAGGGGTGACTCTAGCAGGTTTGCTAGAGATGGCATTAAAATTCCTAAACATAATTGGATTGACATTCAGGATATGATCAATTTCAATGGTCCTGGCAATAGGACTGGCATGGGTGATTTGGCAGCCGCCATCATTGACCCATCTTACAAAGACATGAAGACCAAGTTCCCTACTAGCAGCCACGATCAATGGGAGTGCATGCCATTGCCTGAAGTAAACTTGAGGTATGCTGCGATTGATGGGTATGTCAGTTTTGAGTTGTACAGGCGACTCAAAAAAATCAATGATGGGCAGCGTCAAGCACAACCAATTCCAAGGGAAGTGGTTTGCCCGGATTGCAAGGAAGCGGCTAGGTTGGCCGCTCTTCCCCCTGCCTGGCGCGACGAGAAGAAGCAGTGTGTCGGGACAACCTACTGGGAATTTGTATCTTATTGCTTTAGGCACAACATACCATTTGATCCGAAGAATATGCCACCATGGATAAAGGACCCGTGCGAGCCTACTTCGGGGTCTCCGTGGGATGGCGGTTCACATGGTGAGCAAGCTAGGGCAACGGCTGGATGTGGTGAGCTAGCAAGGGCAGGGCCTGTATCTGGTTGGGAAGCTCCAACAAGGATTCCCGACACACGAAGTGCGAACGAGTGCAGAACTTGGACTGCCAACCCATGGGAGGCAGGTACAAGCGGCACCGGCAAGCGCATCAAGAGGGATGATGATAATTGGTGAACTAGGCTGGCGTTATATGTTTCCAAGATTGTACATAAGTTTAGAATTATGAACTGGTAGTATTGTTTAGGTGATGTAATTACTTTTGCAACAATGTGTATGAGGTTTCAGAATCACGCATCCTTATTTAAACATGTTTAAAACATGAAAATGAAAAGGTAAGCCTGCATCCTTCTTAGTCACTCCAAAATGAAGCTTTTGGGAAGGTATTTGAAATTTCCATGTTTGAAACCCAAAACGACTTCTCTTCGTGATTGACTTCATAAGACAAAGTTCAGGCTTAGGGGTAGATACATGATTTTTCTGGTTTGAATATGACTAGACCTTGTTTATCAACTTGAGTGCTTACTATATGACATAAGAAGGCTATGTGCTTTGGTTTTTCATTTTTTTTTGAATCTTGGTCAATTCCTAGGTACGGTTTGACCAAGATTTGAACAAGTTTAAAATATGAAAATAAAATGTAAGCCCGGTCTGGATCCTTCTTAGTCACTCTGAAATGAAGCTTTTGGGAGGTTTTTGAAATTTCCATGTGTTTGAAACCCAAAACCACTTCTCTTCATGCTTGACTTCGTAAGATAGATTTTAGGGTTAGGGGTAGATACGTACATGATTTTTCTAAGTATTTTTATGCCCATTTGAATCTTGGTCAAATCATAGGTTTGACCAAGATTTAAACATGTTTAAAATATGAAAATGAAAAGGTAAGCCTGCATCCTTCTTAGTCACTCCAAAATGAAGTTTTTGGGAAGGTTTTTGAAATTTCCATGTTTGAAACCCAAAAACGACTTCTCTTCGTGCTTGACTTCATAAGACAAAGTTTAGGGTTAGGGGTAGATACATGATTTTTCTGGTTTGAATATGTCTAGACCTTGTTTATCAACTTGAGTGCTTATTATATGACATAAGAAGGCTATGTGCTTTGGTTTTTCATTTTTTTATACCCATTTGAATCTTGGTCAAATCCTAGGTTTGACCAAGATTTGAACAAGTTTAAAACATAAAAATAAAAGGTAAGCTCGACCTGGATCCTTCTTAGTCACTCTAAATTGAAGCTTTTGGGGGGTTCTTGAAATTTCCATGTTTGAAACCCAAAACCACGTCTCTTCATGCTTGACTTCATAAGACAGAGTTTAGGGTTAGGGTAGATACATGATTTGTCTGGTTTGAATATGTCTTGACCTTGTTTATCAACTTGAATGCTTAATATATGACATAAGAATACTATGTGCTTTGGTTTTCATTTTTTGATTTTTTCTGAATTTTTATGCCCATTTGATCTTGGTCAAATCCTAGGTTTAACCAAGGTTTAAACAAGTTTAAAACATGAAAATGAAAAGGTAAGCCTGCATCCTTCTTAGTCACTCCAAAATGAGGCTTTTGGGAAGGTTTTTGAAATTTCCATGTTTGAAACCCAAAACGACTTCTCTTCGTGCTTGACTTCATAAGACAAAGTTTAGGGTTAGGGGTAGATACAAGATTTTTCTGGTTTGAATATCTCTAGACCTTGTTTACCAACTTGAGTGCTTACTATATATGACATAAGAAGGCTATGTGCTTTGGTTTTTCAGTTTTTTTGAATTTTTATACCCATTTGAATCTTGGTCAAATCCTAGGTACGGTTTGACCAAGATTTGAACATGTTTAAAACATGAAAATAAAAGGTAAGCATGGATCCTTCTTAGTAACTCTAAAATGAAGCTTTTGGGAGGTTTTTGAAATTTCCATGTTTGAAACCCAAAACCACTTCTCTTCATGCTTGATCGACTTCATAAGACAGAATTTAGGGTTAGTGGGTAGATACATGATTTGTCTGGTTTGAATATGTTTAGACCTTGTTTATCAACTTGAATGCTTACTATATGACATAAGAATACTATGTGCTTTAGTTTTCATTTTTTTGATTTTTTCTGATTTTTTTGCACATTTGATCTTGGTCAAATCCTAGGTTTAACCAAGATTTAAACATGTTTAAGACATGAAAATGAAAAGGTAAGCCTGCATCCTTCTTAGTCACTCCAAAATGAAGCTTTTGGGAAGGTTTTTGAAATTTCCATGTTTGAAACCCAAAACCAGTTCTCTTCATGCTTTACTTCATAAGACAGAGTTTAGGGTTAGGGGTAGATATACGTGATTTGTCTAGTTTGAATATGTCTAGACCTTGTTTTATCAACTTGAATTCTTACTATATGACATAAAAAAACTATGTGGTTTGGTTTGATAGTTCATTGTTCATAATTCATAGTTGATCATACATACGGATCATACATACAGAATTGCGCGATCCTTATCGCGACTTCTAACCTATCTAGTCGTCGAGGAAGATGATGGTCGCGTTCTCCTCCGCATCCCGCGCCTCCTTCTCCTTCACGGCGGCGATGGCCGCCGCCTTGTCTTCTTCCTCCGCCCTCTTCTTGTCGGCATCGTCCTTGAGGGACGCGGCCAGCGCCTTCAAGAAGAGGGGGTCTTCCCCTTCCTCCGCCTCCTCCGCCTCCTCGCCGGCTGGCGGCGCGAATCCGCCGCTGGTGCTCGCCTCCCACGCCGCCTTCGACCGGCGGTTCCTCTCCCGGTCGGCGCGCCATTTGTTGAAGACGGGGCCGCTCATCGGTTTGAGCGGCGGATCCGCCTTGTACCAGAGCCCGCCCGGGGCGAACTCGCGGAGCGACGACGGCATGTACAGGGAGCCTCTGTACCTGCACGCCGCGCGCCGACTCCCGGCGGCGGACTGCTTGCACTGGAGCCGCCACGCCTCCTCGAGCGTGTCCGGCGCGCGGGATCGCTTCGATCCGCTCGCGGGCGACGCGGAACTGGTACGGCGTGAATACATGGCGAGCGGCGAAGAATCACCACCCTGCAATCAAGGCCAAGCACGCAGCATATGGCCTCTTCCTTACGTCTTTTGCCTGGTTTGTTGCCGGTCAACGCCCCTGCTGCTGGCCCTGATGCTCCTGGTCCTGTTTAAAGTTCAGCATTAAACTCTACTATACAACTGTCGTGGTCTTGTGATGTACAGTAGTACTCTTTTGATGCATTTGTGATGTAGTAGTACTGTACTTTTTTTTGAACTGATATAGTACTATCTAAGAAAAGTACTCCCTCCGATTCACATTCTTTTTAGCACCAAGAAATATGGATCGGATCACCGGAGCGAGGGAGTAAATTACCCTTTTGTTGTGGCTTATTTTGGCTTTTTGGCTTTGGCAAAAGCCAAAAAAAGCACCTAAATAGGTGCTTTTTGGGCTTTTGGATTTTGGAAGCCAAAAGAATAGAATCTTTGTTCTTGGCTTCCAAAATCCAAAAGCCCAAAAAAGCACCTATTTACGTGCTTTTTTTGGCTTTTGCCAAAGCCAAAAGCCAAAAAAAGCCACAACAAAAGGGCCATAAACATGGCATCTCGTGCATGAAGCTTGACAGATTGATCGGGTTGGCTAGAACGGCTAAACAATGCTGCTCATTAGGCAAATGCATGCCATGTACGATAGTATACATCCAGTAAAGAAGTCTATACTGACATAAAAAAGACTACATTGGGGATGAGAGTCAATTGGGGCATCTACAATACAGAAAATCTTGCTCGTAGTTGATTTTGGCTAAGAGGGTTTTGTGCCCATATTTGTATCTTGGTCAAATCCTAGGTTTGACAATGATTTAAACAAGTTTAAAATATGAAAATGAAAAGGTAAGCATGGATACTTCTTAGTCACTCTAAAATGAAGCTTTTGGGAGGTTTTTGATATTTCCATGTTTGAAACCAAGAACCACTTCTCTTCATGCTTGGCTTCATAAGATAAAGTTTAGGGGTTAGGGGGTAGATACATGATTTGTTTGGTTTGAATATGTCTAGACCTTGTTTATCAGCTTGAATGCTTACTATATGACATAAGAAGACTATGTACTTTGGTTTTTCATTTTTTTTTTTAAATTTTATGCCCATTTGAATCTTGGTCAAATACACTAGCTATGACCAAGATGTAAACAAGTTTAAAACATGAAAATGAAAAGGTAAGCATGGATCCTTCTTAGTCACTCTAAAATGAAGCTTTTGGGGGGTTCTTGAAATTTCCAAGTTTGAAACCCAAAACCACTTCTCTTCATGCTTGACTTCATAAGACAGAGGAAGACGGTGTGCTTTTGTTTTTCTTTTTTTTTGAATTTTTATGCCCATTTGAATCTTGGTCAAGTCATAGGTTTGACCAAGATTTAAACATGTTTAAAACATGAAAATGAAAAAGTAAGCCTGGATCCTTCTTAGTCACTCCAAAATGTACCAATTGATAAATGAGTTAACTTGGCTTCATGGAAAAAATAATGTCATGTAAATGATTTAACTTGGCTTTCGTACCCTTGAATCCATAGGAAACTTTGTATAAATGTAGTAGTATAATAATCAACCGAGTTTTTACATCAACAGGTCTGTCACTTACGTGTGGTGCCCATGCGTGAGGTCCCACACTTCAGTGAGCACAAGTCACGTGCAATAGGTACGCAAACTCCCAGCCATTTTCTTTGTCAAGAGAAGACGCATCAGGATGCGTATTGGAAGTATGTGGGTCCTTCTGGATCCTTCGGTTGTCCCTCTCACACAAAAACAAATCTCTCTCATTCTCGGCCTCGCTCGACTCGCTCGCTCGCTCGCTCCTGCTCACTGACAAACCCTGCACAAAAGTCAACATCATCACCCGAAAAAGGGGAGACACCATAATTCTCTCCCTTCTTCTCTCCTTCCGAGTGATCCCTTCTTCCTCCGAGTTTCACTCGACGGGCAAACACACATGTGCTGCATAGTAATAATAAAAAAGTAGAAAAATCGACCTACGAATCTATGATTAAATAGGTTAAACTAGGGTTTTGCCCACTACTACAGATCAAGTTCAAAAATATCCAACTACTAGTTCGATTTTGGGCTACTAATATAAAATTAAAATAAGTTGAACTAGTATTCCTCTAAAAAATCATTTTGGTATGCATTGTTTGATACTTTTCATAGCTATAGTGCATCACAAATTTATGATTTCATGCTTTGCTTTGCCAATTTCGATTTTTTCTAACCACCTTCTCTTTGATTTCAAATTTAGGTCAAACTATCGATGCCTACTATGTGTTCTACTTGAATTGGATTCAGCGTGCGCACATGTTTTGCCATTGTTCTGGGCTTCCACACATCTTTGGGGCATCCAAGTATTTAAGTTACCTTGTTTTTTTGAATTGTAATTCATACCCTTCCTCCCAATTTTTATGCACATTTGAATCTTGGTCAAATCCTAAGTTTGACCAAGATTTGAACAAGTTTAAAACATGAAAATGAAAAGGTAAGCCTGAATCCTTCTTAGTCACTCTAAAATGAGAAGCTTTTGGGAGTTTTTTGAAATTTCCATGTTTGAAACCCAAAACCACTTCTCTTCATGCTTGACTTCATAATACAGAGTTTAGGGTTAGGGGGTAGATACATGATTTGTCTAGTTTGTTGTTTAGACCTTGTTTATCAACTTGAATGCTTACTATATGACATAATAATACTATGTGCTTTGGTTTTCATTTTTTTTTGATTTTTTCTGAATTTTTATGCCCATTTGATCTTGGTCAAATCCTAGGCTTAACCAATATTTAAACAAGTTTAAAACATGAAAATGAAAAGGTAAGCCTGTATCCTTCTTAGTCACTCCAAAATGAAGCTTTTGGGAAGGTTTTTGAAATTTCCATGTTTGAAATCCAAAACGACTTCTCTTCGTGCTTGACTTCATAAGACAAAGTTTAGGGCTAGGGGTAGAAACATGATTTTTCTGGTTTGAATATGTCTAGACCTTGTTTACCAACTTGAGTGCTTACTATATGACATAAGAAGGCTATATGCTTTGGTTTTTCATTTTTTTTGAAATTTTATGCCCATTTGAATCTTGATCAAATCCTAGGTACGGTTTGACCAAGATTTGAACAATTTTAAAACATGAAAATAAAAGGTAAGCCCGACCTGGATCCTTTAGTCACTCTAAAATGAAGCTTTTGGGGGTTCTTGAAATTTCCAAGTTTGAAACCCAAAACCACTTCTCTTCATGCTTGACTACATAAGACAGAGTTTAGGGTTAGGGGTAGATACATGATTTTTCTTGTTTGAATATATCTAGACCTTGTTTATATCAACTTTAATGCTAACTATATGACATAAGAAAACTATGTGCTTTGGTTTTTAATTTTTCTGATTTTTTTATTTTGATGCACATTTGAATCTTTGTCAAATCCTAGGTTTGACCAAGATTTAAACAAGTATAAAACATGAAAATGAAAAGGGGAAGCCTGTATCCTTCTTAGTCACTCTAAAATGAAGTTTTTGGGATGTTCTTGAAATTTTCATGTTTGAAACCCAAAACCACTTCTCTTCATGCTTGACTTCATAAGATAGAGTTTAGGGGCTAGGGGATAGATACATGATTTGCCTAGGTTTGAATATGCATGTCCAAACCTTGTTTATCAACTTGAATGCTTACTATATGACATAAGAAGACTATATGCTTTTGTTTTTCATTTTTCTGATTTTTTTTAAATTTTATGCCCATTTGAATCTTTTGGTCAAATCCTTGGTTTAATTTGACACGGATTTAAACAAGTTTAAAATATGAAAATGAAAAGGTGGTAAGCAGGCATGGATCCTTCTTATATATATTAGTCACTCTAAAATGAAGCTTTTGGGAGGTTTTTGAAATTTCCATGTTTGAAACCCAAAACCACTTCTCTTCATGTTGTTGACTTCATAAGATAGAGTTTAGGGGTTAGGGGTATAGATACATGATTTGTCTTGTTTGAATATGTGTCTAGACCTTGTTTATCAACTTTAATGCTGCTTACTATATGACATAAGAACACTATGTGCTTTAATTTGGTTTTTAATTTTTTTAAATTTTGATGCACATTTTGAATCTTGGTCAAATCCTAGGTTTGACCGAGATTTGAACAAGTTTAAAACAAGAAAATAAAAGGTAAGCCCGCCAGACTGGATCCTTTCTTAGTCACTCTATAATGAAGCTTTTAGGGGGGTTGTTGAAAATGTAAGCATGTATCCTTCTTAGTACGTCACACCACAATGAAGCTTTTGGGAGGGTTTTTGAAATGTCCATGTTTGAAACCCAAAACGACTTCTCTTCGTGCTTGACTTCATAATTAAGACAAAGTTTAGGGTTAGGGGTAGATACATGATTTTTCTGGTTTGAATATGTCTAGACTTTGTTTATCAACTAGCTTGAGTGCTTACTATATGGCATATATAAGAAGCTAGGCTATGTGCTTTGGTTTTTTTTTTTGAATTTTTATGCCCATTTGAATCTTGGTCAAATCCTAGGTACGTACGGTTTGACCAAGATTTGAACATGTTTAAAACATGAAAATAAAAGGTAAGCATGGATCCTTCTTAGTCACTCTAAAATGAAGCTTTTGGGAGGTTTTTGAAATTTCCATGTTTGAAACCCAAAACCACTTCTCTTCATGCTTGGCTTCGTAAGATAGAGTTTAGGGTTTGGGGTAGATACGTACATGATTTTTCTAAGTATTTTTACGCCCATTTGAATCTTCGTCAAATCCTAAGTTTGACCAAGATTTGAACAAGTTTAAAAACATGAAAATGAAAAGGGTAAGCCTGGATCCTTGTTTAGGGTTAGGGGGTAGATACATGATTTTTGTGGTTTGAATATGGCAGACCTTGTTTATCACCTTGATATATGACATAGGAAGACGGTGTGCTTTTGTTTTTCTTTTTTTTGAATTTTTATGCCCATTTGAATCTTGGTCAAGTCATAGGTTTGACCAAGATTTAAACATGTTTAAAACATGAAAATGAAAAAGTAAGCCTGGATCCTTCTTAGTCACTCCAAAATGTACCAATTGATAAATGAGTTAACTTGGCTTCATGGAAAAAATAATGTCATGTAAATGATTTAACTTGGCTTTCGTACCCTTGAATCCATAGGAAACTTTGTATAAATGTAGTAGTATAATAATCAACCGAGTTTTTACATCAACAGGTCTGTCACTTACGTGTGGTGCCCATGCGTGAGGTCCCACACTTCAGTGAGCACAAGTCACGTGCAATAGGTACGCAAACTCCCAGCCATTTTCTTTGTCAAGAGAAGACGCATCAGGATGCGTATTGGAAGTATGTGGGTCCTTCTGGATCCTTCGGTTGTCCCTCTCACAAAAAAACAAATCTCTCTCATTCTCGGCCTCGCTCGACTCGCTCGCTCGCTCCTGCTCACTGACAAACCCTGCACAAAAGTCAACATCATCACCCGAAAAAGGGGAGACACCATAATTCTCTCCCTTCTTCTCTCCTTCCGAGTGATCCCTCTTCCTCCGAGTTTCACTCGACGGGCAAACACACATGTGCTGCATAGTAATAATAAAAAAGTAGAAAAATCGACCTACGAATCTATGATTAAATAGGTTAAACTAGGGTTTTGCCCACTACTACAGATCAAGTTCAAAAATATCCAACTACTAGTTCGATTTTGGGCTACTAATATAAAATTAAAATAAGTTGAACTAGTATTCCTCTAAAAAATCATTTTGGTATGCATTGTTTGATACTTTTCATAGCTATAGTGCATCACAAATTTATGATTTCATGCTTTGCTTTGCCAATTTCGATTTTTTCTAACCACCTTCTCTTTGATTTCAAATTTAGGTCAAACTATCGATGCCTACTATGTGTTCTACTTGAATTGGATGCAGCGTGCGCACATGTTTTGCCATTGTTCTAGGCTTCCACACATCTTTGGGGCATCCAAGTATTTAAGTTACCTTGTTTTTTTGAATTGTAATTCATACCCTTCCTCCCAATTTTTATGCACATTTGAATCTTGGTCAAATCCTAAGTTTGACCAAGATTTGAACAAGTTTAAAACATGAAAATGAAAAGGTAAGCCTGAATCCTTCTTAGTCACTCAAAAATGAGAAGCTTTTGGGAGTTTTTTGAAATTTCCATGTTTGAAACCCAAAACCACTTCTCTTCATGCTTGACTTCATAAGATAGAGTTTAGGGGCTAGGGGATAGATACATGATTTGCCTAGGTTTGAATATGCATGTCCAAACCTTGTTTATCAACTTGAATGCTTACTATATGACATAAGAAGACTATATGCTTTTGTTTTTCATTTTTCTGATTTTTTTAAAATTTTATGCCCATTTGAATCTTTTGGTCAAATCCTTGGTTTAATTTGACACGGATTTAAACAAGTTTAAAATATGAAAATGAAAAGGTGGTAAGCAGGCATGGATCCTTCTTATATATATTAGTCACTCTAAAATGAAGCTTTTGGGAGGTTTTTGAAATTTCCATGTTTGAAACCCAAAACCACTTCTCTTCATGTTGTTGACTTCATAAGATAGAGTTTAGGGGTTAGGGGTATAGATACATGATTTGTCTTGTTTGAATATGTGTCTAGACCTTGTTTATCAACTTTAATGCTTACTATATGACATAAGAACACTATGTGCTTTAATTTGGTTTTTATTTTTTTTAAATTTTGATGCACATTTTGAATCTTGGTCAAATCCTAGGTTTGACCGAGATTTGAACAAGTTTAAAACAAGAAAATAAAAGGTAAGCCCGCCAGACTGGATCCTTTCTTAGTCACTCTATAATGAAGCTTTTAGGGGGGTTGTTGAAAATGTAAGCATGTATCCTTCTTAGTACGTCACACCACAATGAAGCTTTTGGGAGGGTTTTTGAAATGTCCATGTTTGAAACCCAAAACGACTTCTCTTCGTGCTTGACTTCATAATTAAGACAAAGTTTAGGGTTAGGGGTAGAGATACATGCATGATTTTTCTGGTTTGAATATGTCTAGACTTTGTTTATCAACTTGAGTGCTTACTATATCAAGTTGTGTCTGAGTCGAGTCAATGTTGAGTCGTTGAGTCACCTAGTATTATTATTATGGTGGTGTATTTGTGTTCATGTACTTGTTTCAGACAGGTATTGCTGTTTTGGTGAAGGAGACATGCATCATCCATTTTTGGTGGGGTTAATTGGTTCTAGGGTTAATTGGTTCTATGCCACTCCTGAATTCACAAGTTGTGTTTATGCCATTCCAAAAACTGAAGTTGTGTTTATGCCACTCTCAATTCTCAATACCCCCTTCTATGCCATTTTCAACAATACAACATGAAAACGGTTCAATAAATAGTCGTATTTCAGTTTATACTTTCGTATTGACCAAAATAAACCTGTGCTCAGGTTTGGAGCGACTTTTGGGTGTTTCGGGCACACAAGAAATCCAAAATTTTCAAATTCTGGCAAAAATTAGAACTTCTCAGGAAAATCTATTTTTTTATAGGAAATCAAAAACACTGAAACGAGTATACTATTTTAATTTGAGCCATTTATGTGCAGATTTGCATAAAAAGGCTGACATTTTCTGTTCTGTCTAGAAATTGGTAAAATTTTGTCCAAAAAATCAAACTTCTTCGAAAAATCTGATAATTTTACAGAATGTCAAGAACACTAATATGAGTCATCCAAGTATTTAAGTTACCTTGTTTTTTTTTGAATTGTAATTCATACCCTTCCTCCCAATTTTTATGCCCATTTGAATCTTGGTCAAATCCTAAGTTTGACCAAGATTTGAACAAGTTTAAAACATGAAAATGAAAAGGTGAGCCTGAATCCTTCTTAGTCACTCTAAAATGAGAAGCTTTTGGGAGTTTTTTGAAATTTCCATGTTTGAAACCCAAAACCACTTCTCTTCATGCTTGACTTCATAAGACAAAGTTTAGGGTTAGGGGGTAGATACATGATTTGTCTGGTTTGTTGTTTAGACCTTGTTTATCAACTTGAATGCTTACTATATGACATAATAATACTATGTGCTTTGATTTTCATCTTTTTGATTTTTTCTGAATTTTTATGCCCATTTGATCTTGGTCAAATCCTAGGTTTAACCAATATTTAAACAAGTTTATAACATGAAAATGAAAAGGTAAGCCTGCATCCTTCTTAGCGCATCCACAATGTTGCTATTGCCAAATCTGATACGATGGTGAATTTGGCTTTGGTGTGAAATATAGCAATAGCTCCACAATGTAGTGGTTCCAAATATTTATAACGTGGGTCCCGCCATCAAGCTAAAACAACACATAAAGCCAATATGGAACTACTCTCACAATGTAGGGAACTAGTTCCAAATGCCAAAAGTGTTTTGGGTGATTTGTCATTCAAAAATTTGGTATCATTCGGATCGGAGGAAGTATAGTTGGAGATGAATGGCCCACCAAGTCTCTGCCTTGAAGTTTGCTCTTTGACCAGTATTACTACTCGCGAGGTGCCGAGGAGACGGGGAGGCCAAATTTAAGGACTAACCTTTGCTCTTGCCGTCTTCCTCAGTTCACCACTTTGTTTACCTCTTGGAATACTACTTCGCCACCATGACCGGGAGCAAGTCTCGCCACAGAAGGGCTCGTGCGGCTGCGGCGAAGCTGAGGGAATCCCAGCAATGGCGTCCCTGTGCTGCTGTCGAGGTGCCTTCTGCGCAAGAGTCTTCAAGGGCGTCGCAGCCCGCGACTGCTACCTTCAGGCGATCCTCCGTTCTTGCGCATCTTTCTATGTCTTTCACAACTTATCATCCCCTCCTTTTCTTACCTTCTCTCAATCGTATATTCAGGTCGGGCGGCCTTAGTTTTCCCGCAGCCCTCCTGCCTGCGGAAACATCTTCCACGGAGCCAAGTTCTCAAAGCAGCGAGGTATAGACATTCGTGCAAATTGGGATTCCCATTTTCTCTTTCTTGGTACTTCTCTGGGTACACTTCTGATTTTGTGCTCCATCCCCATCTGATAGAAGCCCCGCTACGAGATCGGGCCCATTTTAGAAATGGTTATGGGCGATTTCTGCGTCGAGACGGCGGACAGAAGCGCCCTCGCCGATGAGTGCATGAGACTTTATTCTGAGCTCGCCACTGAGAAGATCCGGATTCGCATTCTCGACGATATCGCCATGAAATCGTTCACTGCGAGTAATGAGATCCAGCGGCGGAGCCTCGGCCAGGCGGAGACCATGGACAAACTCGCCGGACTGATCCTGAACCTCACGGTTAGGACGGACAAACTAGAGGCCGAGCTGTCACAGGAGAAGGCTCTCAACTCCGAGCTGAAGCGTCAAGCAGGCTCAAGGTAGATCTTGACCAGGTCACTGTGTACCACTAGCTGCAATCCTTGATGACTGTTGTGTCACCTGGCTTCCGAGTTTCTGAAGGTTAATTTTCGAAATTTTGTTCGTAAAATTGGCCTGTGGAAATGTAAACAAACTAGTACTCTTACTTTATTATATTAGTACTTGTGTCAATGTAGTAGTTGTGTCTGAGTCGAGTCAATGTTGAGTCGTTGAGTCACCTAGTATCTATAATATCTAAAGAAGTACCTTTTCAACCCATAAAAGAATTATATACACCTATTTTGCACATCTTTTTTCCTCAAAAGGACCTGTTTTGCACAGCTGATGCATATAAACATGGGCATCTGCCATAATTTTTATTTATTTATTGTGCACAATATTTACATTATATGTGTAAATCGTCTGATCATTTAATAAATTAATCATGTTGTTTCAAAGTATATTGAATGAAACATTTATGCATCACTTAATGTGTTGGGATATTGTCATTGCAAAAATATAATGAGCCTTCTATCAAACTTAGAACATTTTTAACCATCAAGTTCAATTTAATTCCCGCAGCAACGTCACGGCTAATCATCTAGTTATTATTATGGTGGTACTTGTTCATGTACTTGTTTCAGACAGGTATTGCTGTTTTGGTGAAGGAGACATGCATCACCCATTTTTGTGGGGTTAATTGGTTCTAGGATTAATTGGTTCTATGCCACTCCTCAGTTCACAAGTTGTGTTTATGCCATTCCAAAAACTGAAGTTGTGTTTATGCCACTCTCAATTCTCAATACCCCCTTCTATGCCATTTTCAACAATACAACATGAAAAAGGTTCAATAAATAGTCGTATTTCAGTTTATACTTTCGTATTGAACAAAATAATCCTGTGTTCAGATTTGGAGCGACTTTTGGGTGTTTTGGGCACACAAGAAATCCAAAATTTTCAAATTCTGGCAAAAATTAGAACTTCTCAGGAAAATCTATTTTTTTATAGGAAATCAAAAACACTGAAACGAGTATACTGTTTTAATTTGAGCCATTTATGTGCAGATTTGCATAAAAAGACTGACATTTTCCCTAAACTTTGTATATTATGAAGTCAAGCATGAAGAGAAGTGGTTTTGGGTTTCAAACATCCTTTTCATTTTCTTGTCTTAAACTTGTTTAAATCTTGGTCAAACCTAAGATTTGACCAAAAGATTCAAACAGGCATAAATTCAAAAAAATCAGAAAAATGAAAAAACAAAAGCATATAGTCTTCTTATGTCATATAGTAAGCATTCAAGTTGATAAACAAGGTCTAGACATATTCAAACCAGAAAAATCATGTATATATCTACCCCTAACCCTAAACTCTGTCTTATGAAGAGAAGTGGTTTTGGGTTTCAAACATGGAAATTTGAAGAACCTCCCAAAAGCTTCATTTTAGATTGTGACTAAGAAGGATCCAGGCTTACCTTTTCACTTTCATGTTCTAAACTTGTTTAAATCCTAGTCAAACCTAGGATTTCACAAAGATTCAAATATATGGGTATAAAATACAAAAAAATAGAAAAATGAAAAACGAAAGCACATAGTCTTCTTATGTCATATAGTAAGCATTAAAGTTGATAAACAAGGTCTAGACATATTCAAACTAGACAAATCATGTATCTCCCCCTAACCCCTAAACTTTGTATTATGAAGTCAAGCATGAAGAGAAGTGGTTTTGGGTTTCAAACATGGAAATTTCAAAAACCTCTTAAAAATTCATTTTAGAGTGACTAAGAAGGATGCAAGCTTCCCTTTTCATTTTCATGTCTTAAACTTGTTTAAATCTGGGTCAAACCTAAGATTTGACCAAAAGATTCAAACGGGCATAAAATTCAAAAAAAATCAGAAAAATGAAAAACAAAAGCATATAGTCTTCTTGTGTCATATAGTAAGCATTCAAGTTGATAAACAAGGTCTAGACATATTCAAACCAGAAAATCATGTATATATCTACCCCTAACCCTAAACTCTGTATTATGAAGTCAATCATGAAGAGAAGTGGTTTTGGGTTTCAAACATGGATATTTCAAGAACCTCCCAAAAGCTTCATTTTAGAGTGTGACTAAGAAGGATCCAGGCTTACCTTTTTCATTTTCATGTACTAAACTTGTTTAAATCCTGGTCAAACCTAGGATTTCACAAAGATTCAAATATATGTGTATAAAATATAAAAAATAGAAAAATGAAAACCAAAGCACATAGTCTACTTATGTCACATAGTAAGCATTCAAGTTGATAAACAAGGTCTAGACATATTCAAACCAGAAAAATCATGTATATATCTACCCCTAACCCTAAACTCTGTCTTATGAAGTTAATCATGAAGAGAAGTGGTTTTGGGTTTCAAACATTGGAATTCCAAGAACCTCCCAAAAGCTTCATTTTAGAGTGTGACTAAGAAGGATCCAAGCTTACCTTTTCATTTTCATGTTCTAAACTTGTTTAAATCCTGGTCAAAACTAGGATTTCACAAAGATTCAAATATATGGGTATAAAATTCAAAAAAATAGAAAAATGAAAAACCAAAGCACATAGTCTTCTTATGTCATATAGTAAGCATTAAAGTTGATAAACAAGGTCTAGACATATTCAACCTAGACAAATCATGTATCTACCCCCTAACCCCTAAACTCTGTCTTATGAAGTCCAACATGAAGAGAAGTGGTTTTGGGTTTCAAACATGGAAATTTCAAAAACCTCTTACAAAATTCAGTTTAGAGTGACTAATTAAGAAGGATGCATTCTCCCCTTTTCATTTTCATGTCTTAAACTTGTTTAAATCTTGGTCAAACCTAAGATTTGACCAAAAGATTCAAACGGGCATAAAAAAATCAGAAAAATGAAAACCAAAGCACATAATTTTCTTATGTCATATAGTAAGCATTCAAGTTGATAAACAAGGTCTAGACATATTCAAACCAGAAAATCATGTATATATCTACCCCTAACCCTAAACTCTGTCTTATGAAGTCAATCATGAAGAGAAGTGGTTTTGGGTTTCAAACATGGAAATTTCAAGAACCTCCCAAAAGCTTCATTTTAGAGTGACTAAGAAGGATCCAGGCTTACCTTTTCATTTTCATGTTTTAAACTTGTTTAAATCCTGGTCAAACCTAGGATTTGACAAAGATTCAAATATATGGGCAAAAAATTCAAAAAAAATAGAAAATGAAAAACCAAAGCACATAGTCTTCTTATGTCATATAGTAAGCATTAAATTTGACAAAAATGTCTAGACATATGCAAACTAGACAAATCATGTATCTACCCCCTAACCCTAAACTCCGTCTTATGAAGTCAAGCATGAAGAGAAGTCGTTTTGGGTTTCAAACATGGAAATTTCAAGAACATCCCAAAAGCTTCATTTTAGAGTGACTAAGAAGGATCCATGATTACCTTTTCATTTTCATGTTTTAAACTTGTTTAATCTTGGTCAAACCTAGGATTTGACCAAGATTCAAATGGGCACAAAATTTAAAAAATCAGAAAAATGAAAAACCAAAGTACATAGTCTTCTTATGTCATGTAGTAAGCATTCAAGTTGATAAAATGGTTCATGCCGGCGTCTTAGCTGCTAAAAAAAATTATACACCAATTGATTTGACGAATTGATGATTTACTCTAGTCTGCTTCTAGACCATGCAGCTAGCGAGTATTCATATGTACTGCATGGAGCCCCCAACTTTTGACTTCCCGTGTCGGAAAAGGCCTGTTTAATAATGTGGGGCAGTGAGGTATCCCGAAGTATCTAGAGGGTTCCAGTGTTTCAGGCTTTCAGCATCGCCAGTCCAAGGGAAGGATGGGTGACGAATCCGTGCATTCACAGCCGTTAGATCTGAAGAGTCCTTGTATGATGAGCGGTAGATAGCACCTCTAAGCTGCAAATCAACAGCTTCAATTACTTCAAATGAGCATTGGCCGGAAGGCTGACAGAGTGAAAAAATTCAATTTCAAAAACTCATGTATAGAATAGAAAAAAATAAAAAACATGTAGATAGAATAGAGGTATAGATAGATTAGCCCAAAAAAGAAGAGGACGGGGAAATTTCGAACGCTCGCCTTTAACTCAGCACAGCAGACACCTCCCTCGCGCACCTAAACTTTCGAACGCGCGCCCAATATTTCGAACGCTCGCCTTTAACTCAGCACCCAGCCCACCTTGTTCTTCTCTAGACACCTCCTTCGGCGCCCTGTTCTTCTCTAGACACACCCTCGGTGAACCAGGCCGCGCACCAAAACTTCCCCACGCTGTCTATCAGCCGCGTCAGCCGGCGACTGCTGGTGGCGCCGTTCTTCTCCAGCCGCACCGGCAGGCGCGGTCAGCTGGTAGATCCTCACGGTATGCATGCTATCTTCAGGCCTGGGCAAGTACGATTCATTATAGCTCAATCGAAGTCAGTCGCCGTCGCCCAGCCCTTATAAGTTCGTTAGTTCGTTCGAATCGATCGGTTGATATTGTTTTCCTCTCGATGTGTTTGTTTGACATTGTTTTCCGCTTTACCTATTTGCTCGAATTCGTTCGTACTGTACACTGTACTGCTCACCATTGCCCAATGTCTGTAGTCGTCGCTTGGTGCCAGTCCTCTATGGACCTGTTTGTAATCTTATTACTTCTGGGTTCTTTGCACTGCTAATACATCGGTGGATTTACGGCCAAAAAGAAGAAAGAATTTGTTGGTATTATATTGCTTTCGATTGATCTGTTCGCCCCCAAGCTTTTACAGAAGCCGCAAGAGATTCAAGGATGAAATGGCTCTCCTTGTTTGCAGTGGCGGATCTACAGGGTATGCCGTATATGCCACGGCATACCCTGCGTCCAAGCCGTGCAAGATCTTTGATAGTTTAATGAGCTGAGCAATTAATCAAGATGAGTGATGTATATGTATACATGCGGTGCTAATACATGTGGCGTGCAGCCATGCGAACACTGAGCTAGTGCATGTAACCGATTGATTAGACATCCGATTGATTAATGCATTGGCTTTAGCCAACAGTCTACTTGCATGTTTTTCAAGATGTGCGATTTTGTCTCGCGTGTAAGCCTACAAGGCCAGCTATGGCCATGCACCATGACCTGATTAGATATCATGATT
Source organism: Lolium multiflorum (assembly GCA_030979885.1). Taxonomy (NCBI): domain Eukaryota; kingdom Viridiplantae; phylum Streptophyta; class Magnoliopsida; order Poales; family Poaceae; genus Lolium; species Lolium multiflorum. Next base: position 106,823,877 of record CM061747.1, read on the forward strand.
AATCAAAGGAAATATCTTGCTACTGTATATACGATTAATCAACTGATAATTAATCTTTGGTAGTCAAGTATATGATTAATTATATATATTTAGTGAGAATTCAGTTCAAAATTAGAGCACCCCGTCAACGGTGCATTTTTCAACAATTTACATTTTGATTATATGCAAAATCTGTTTTATTTAATCATTTTGACATACTCCCTTCAATCCAAATTAATTGACTCAACTTTGTCTAGATACTGATGTATCTTAGACAAGTTTGTTGAGTAGATACATTTATATCTAGACAAATTTGAGTTAATTAGTATGAATCCGAGAAAGTATTTTATTTAATTATTTTTATTAGGACAAAAGAAATTCAATAGAAACTCCAAAATTTTGTTGTGTCATACCCTTTCCTAAAATCCTAGGTCCGCCACTGCTTGTTTGTAAGGCAAAGAGGAAATCATATCATGGCTTATCATCATGGGTATAACCTTTTTAGCTAGATTTTGCTGTTTGGGATCTATGATCCTTTTAGTTGCTGCTCTCCAGTAACATTTTCCCTCTTTTTTATTACAGTGAAAAATACACAGCGAGGAAACCACTGTCCAGCCTAAAAAAAATAGACCTCAGTTGGTTTGCTGAAATCGGCTCAAATAACGTGGCATTTAGTTATATAGTTTTATATTCGACCTGTTTGCTCAGATATGTTGGTTTACATTCATACGCAACCTGTTGGGCAAGTATGGACACAGCTTCAGTGACTTTCAGGTCAAAATTCCAGCGGTTGAGTGATTTTTGGTTGGATCCATTCCTGTGCGTTCGATCGGCTTTTGATGGCTGTTATTGAGACAAAGTCATGGCTGGACTTTTGACGCAGCTCCAGTGACGTTCAGCTAGGTCAAAAGCCCAGCGTTGACTTTGGTTCAATATCAGCCATCCAAAGCCAATCGAACACACATGAATGTATCCAACCAAAAATCACTCTACAATAAGTCGTTTCCAGACAAAAACAATGTTTATTCCCAAACTATTTTTTTTGAATCCGACCAATCTTTCCCGGAATGCAGAAGAAATATATAAGATTTACTGGAATGTTGTTCTTTTTACTGGACAGTTTGAATTTTAAGTTTAAAGTTGGTTGTAAAACATAAAATGAGGTTTATTGATAAACAATATGGCTGAATCTGATGAAACTCCCCCAGAATGCATAACCCGACATATAAGATTTACTGGATTTTTGTTTCAAAAACTTCTAGGCAGTACGAATTTTAAGTTTAAAATTTTCTCGTGAAACTTAAAATGGGTAAATTTTGGATCCATTCTCGTGCGTTCGATTGGCTTTTGATGGCTGTTATTGAAACAAGTGTTAATTGGTTCTATGCCACTCCTCAATTCACAAGTTGTGTTTATGCCATTACAAAAACTGAAGTTGTGTTTATGCCACTCTCAATTCTCAATATCCCCTTCTATATATGCCATTTTCAATACTCCACTATAATAAATATAGCATATCTATGATAGTACTCTATGATACCACCCACTATGCACCCATGTTCCAAACACCACTCCCGCTGACTGTACCTTATTGTATCGAGCGATAAGCTTGATGAGCAACCCAAACAAACAAAAAAAAGACTGTACCTTATTGTACTTGCTCTTACCCGTATCTTCTCTTTCTCTTTCATCGCGAGTGCAGCTAATTCAGTTAGTCTTCCAATGAATATTAATATTTTGTCTCAATGATGTCATGTTTCGACTAACAATTAGCACTTTTGAATTCTTAGATTGCTTTTTCACACGATGCACTTCTTTTAATTTATTTTACCACATTTCAATGTGAACCTTGACCAAATAAATAGGACAACAATATCACGATCATATAATACATAAGCAGCATTGTTAGAATCGTGTTGGAAAATACTTTCTAATGATACCAGTTTTATATCAATTTTTTTATATACTTCATCCTGAAAAATATGTTTCAACTTCATCAAAACTTGCATGTATCTGCAAACTAAACTCATCTAAATACATGTATATCTACATAAAATTGAAACATCATTTTTAAATAGAGAGATATAGATTAATATTTTTTCGAAGATAAAATACGAAAAACAAGGGTGCATTGTTTATTGAAATGGAGTGAGTAGTATATATAAAATCATTTTAGTTGCCAATGATCATGTTGAGGGCCTCTATTTCTTGTTTTGCTCAGGCCCTCCGTATTCTCAGGTACGGCCCTGGTGGTCTATGAACCTGTATGTAATCTTATTACTTTTGGCTTCTTTGCACTGCTAATAGATCGGCGGAATTACGGCAAAAAAGAAGAAAGAATGTGTTGGTATTGTATTGCTTTCGATAGATCTGTTCGCCCCTCCCCCCAAGCATTTATAGATGGCACAAGAGATTCAAGGATGAAATTGCTCTCCTTGTTCATAAGGCAAAGAGGAAATCATATCATGGGTAGAACATTTTATATATATTTTGCTGCTTGGGATCTATGATCCTTTTAGTTGCTGCTCTCCAGCAACTTTTGTACATATTTCCCTCTTTTTATTAATAAAAAAATACAAAGTGGGGAAACCCAGTGGTCAGCCTAAAAAAATCTGTTCGCTAGGTAGCCGTAGTTTTGCACTCAGTTTGTTTGCTGAAATCGGCTCAAATAATGTAGCATTTATAGTTTTATATTCGACCTGTTTGCTCAGGTATGCTTGCTTACATTCGTAGGTGACCTGTTTGTTGAAATAGCTTATCGCTTCTCTGACCATCTATCTCCTCAACAGATGGACAGAACTTGGATATTATTTGACTCATTAACCACACCAACATATTTGAGTGGTATTGAAGACTTCATGAAGCACGTTAGTGATTTTACTGACGGCGACAAGACAAAGGAAGTGATTTGTCCATGCCGCGTATGTTTGAATATTGGGTCCAAGCCTCAACATGTAGTCTCAGATCATTTATTCGTTTATGGGATGGACCAGACATATATCAGGTGGATTAACCATGGTGAACACTATGATCAGCCTGACATTATTGATCCTCTTTATTCTGATGGTTATCAGCCTGAAGATCTCGTCCAGGATGAGGCTACTGCTAATTTGTTACGGGATCTGTATCCATATGCAAGCCAACAGCCCCATGGTTATCACAAAAAGCCTCTTTTCCATGACCTGATAGAAGATGCTAAGCGCTTAGTGGCCCCTGGTTCTGTTGTGTCAAGATTCGAATTAATTGTGAAATTACTTCATGACAAGTCATACCAGGGGATTACCAATAAAGCGTTCAATGCAGTTGCGAAGACATACAGCGATGCACTCCCTGGGGCTGGACTGCCAAAATCCTTTTATGAGGTGAAGCAGTACATCAAGGTACTGGGACTTGGATATGAGAAGATTGATTTTTGCAAAAATAACTGTGCACTGTTTTGGATGGAGTATAATGACCTCGATGAATGTCCAGTATGTAAGGAATCAAGATGGAAACATGATGGAGCTGGTGGTAAGAAAAAGATTCCTTGGAAGGTTCTGAGATACTTTCCACTTGTACAAAGATTGCAGAGGTTGTTTGCTTCAGAACAAACATCTCGGGAAACAAGATGGCACAAAGAGATTCTCACGCCCGACCCTGATTTACTGAGGCATCCTGCTGATGGCGATGAATGGAAGCAATTCGACCTGGATCATCCAGATTTTGCTGCAGATCCAAGGAACCTGAGACTTGGCCTTGCTACAGATGGATTCAACCCATTTGGCAACATGAGCAACTCGTATAGCATGTGGCCAGTACTAGTTACACCTTACAACCAGGCTCCCTGGACATGCACCGATCAGTCGAACTGTATGATGGCCTTACTCATCCCAGGTCCCAAATCTCCTGGGAAGGATTTTGATGTGTTCATGCAGCCTCTTATTAGAGACTTGCAAACATTATGGGAGGGTGTCCCTACACGGGATGTGTGTCAACCTAAAGAACAAAATTTTCTATTACGTGCTGCTGTACTGTATTGCACCCATGATTATCCAGCTTTGGGCACTATGTCAGGCAGAGTAACATCAGGTTATAATGCATGTGTTCACTGTGATACTGATCAGCTGGCAGTGAGGATAATAAACAAGATATGCTATATGGGCCATCGCCGTTTCCTTCCATTAGATCACAGTTTCCGAAAAAATAGAAAAAAATTGCAATTTATTGGTGATCAGGCCTGTAAAAAGACTAAACCGCAGCACTTTAAGAGTCACGAGTTGGAGGCGCACCTAGAAGCGGTCAGAAATGTTAAACCAGGAAAACCACCAGCCGCCACAGCAGGTACAGCAGAGAAGAATACAGAAGATGCAGCAGCAGTAGTAGCAGATAGAAAAAGGAAGAAGAGAGGAGATGAACTGAGTCTAGCAGCTACCAAAAGGAAGATGGGAGGTGAAATAGCAGCATGTACCAAGAGGAAGGAAATGGAAAATGATAGACCGAGAATATTTTATAAGCGCAGGACCACTCTTTGGGACTTGCCGTATTGGGCTGGTAAGAAGCTTCGGCATAATATTGATATCATGCACATGGAGAAGAATATATGTGACAGCATTGTCGGCACATTACTCAACATTCCATCCAAGACAAAAGATAGCTCAAATGCTAGGATTGATTGTGCAACATTGAATGTTAACAGGCACTTGCAACTGGATCGTAATGACAAAGTGAACAAAGGCAAGGAAAAACATTATAAATTTCGAGGCGCGGAATTCACATTGCCGATGCCTAAAAGGAGATTATTTTGTGAGTACCTCCGAGGTGTGATGTTCCCGTTCGGATTTGCTTCCAACATTGCAAATTGTCTCAATGCTGAAGGAAACAAGCTCCAAGGGTTGAAAACTCACGATTGTCACATCCTGCTGCAAAGGCTTTTAGCTATTGGCATTAAAGATTTAGTGAAGCCAAATATGTACAACGTGATTGCAGAGTTGGGAAGGTTCTTTAGGGAAATATGTAGTAAAACTCTAAGCAGAGCTGTTGTAGAACGTCTTAAGGTGGACATAGCAGTAATCCTGTGCAAGCTGGAGCTGATATATCCTCCAGCCTTCTTTGATGTGATGGTGCATTTGGCTGTTCATCTACCTGATGAGGCACTTTTAAGAGGTCCGGTACAGTATGGATGGATGTACCCTATAGAACGTCGACTGTGCACTTTCAAGAATACAGTTAGGAACAAAGCTAGACCGGAGGCTTGCATTGCAGTGGCGTATATTGCTGCTGAAGCATATACATTTGCCTCAAGATATATTCCTGATATTGAGACCAGATTCAATCGGGGTCGCAGAATTTTGGAAGTTGGAGGATCTGTTTTTAATCATGGTGTTGAGCTAATAGGAAAGAGGACCGAAAAAACATTAGAGCAGTCTGAATTTGAACAGCTGTCTTGGTATGTGCTGAATAATGCTACAGAGGCTGATGAATATGTTAAGTGAGTACTATGCACACGAACTACTCAGTTCCTCGCATATACTATGAACTTGTATCAAAATGAAATATATTCAGCTGACTTGGCTATGTTTTGCAGGTTGTACATGGAAACGAATGGAAAGCTATCGGCACGTGGGAGTGGGTTTCAGGACTGGTTTGAGAAATATGTAAGATGTTCAATTGCACTCTGACTTGTCTATGTGTTTTCACATGAGATGACCTCTTGTCTATTTTGTAATCGTAGATCTCGAAACTCCATGCGGAGAATCCAGGCGCTGTTAGTGCTGATCTCCTTGTCCTATCACGTGGTCCAGATAAGAGGGTGTTGGTAGCTGCAGCTTGCAATGCCAATGGTGTCCATTACAGCTCCTATGAGCGTGAACAACATTTGAAGACACGAAATAGTGGCATCACAACCAGTGGAGATCACTTGACAACCAGAAAAAAGAGATCAGAGTCATTTGACCATTATGGTCACATAGAAGAGGTTATTCAGTTGTTCTATAGTGATAAGGTTACTGTCCGATCTGTGGTTCTATTTAAGTGTTATTGGTACAACCAAGATCCAAACAAGGGCAAAGGTGCCAGAAATGATGGGTATTTCATATCAGTCAATACTACTGCTCAGTGGTACAAGGATGATCCTTATATTTTGGTACCTCAAGCGGCCAAGGTACTTTTCTTGGAAGACAGATCTAGAAAAGGATGGCAGTATGTGCAAAAGTTTGTGGCAAGGAACATATATGATTTGGATGAGAATGCGGATCCAATAATTGGTGCCCAGCAAGATGATTTCGCTGGTTGTATGCAAACTAAAGTTGCTGACATTGATGAAACCTCGTTGGATACAGGTATCCCTGCACATGATGGAGAAGTAGATTTCACTGTTGAGGTTAGCATAGTCGACAAAGAGATGGATAAACTGAAGCTACCTGGTGAATCTCAGGAGGAGAATGGACAGGACGAGCAGGATGAGACCATGCACGAATATCAGAATGAAGACGGAGGTGATGATGATGATGATGATGATGATGATGATGATGATGATGATTAGACTCTTGTCTCTGTATCATGCTGTGAGATGAAGAACCATGATTTGTTTTGATTTTTCTATTTGGAAAATGTATGAGTCCTGAAGACAATTATCTGTTGGATTGTAATCCCATGATGACTAATTATTTATGTTTGTTGTCCTACTAAAAGTTGGTCAAACTTAATTGTGTGGAAGTAATCCCATGCTGTTTGATTCATAGGGTCATATCCCATAGGAAAATAGAATGATAATAGATCAAACTAATGCAGAATATCTTATAACCACAATCAAATAGAATTTCTCTTGACATAGGATTCAAGTTGGCATGGCATCCCTATCATACAGGGTTTTTATTCATACTATGCTACAAATCGAAAATAAGATGGGTCAGCACTTTATCGCGGCAGATAGGGCAGCTGGCGTTCGTTACAAACCAGGAGAAGATGCACTTCCTATGGAACGGGTGTTTGCATCCCCGGAGACGCACCGTTGTGCGCTGCGACAGCCCCAGCATGCATATGCTGCAGTGGCCGTCCTCCGGCGCAACTAGGACCCAACTGTCCTGCAGCGCCGGCAAGTTGACGATGAGCCGGTGGTCCACCCTAAGGGTGAGGTCGAAGTGGAGGCCACCGAGCCGACGACACGCCTGCTGCCACATCAGGTGCATAACATCGTAAGGCATGATGATGTCCCACTCCTCCTCCGTGAGGTTCAGGTTCTTGAGCAGCCATACACGGGCAAGAATCTCGCGCATAGTTCGCACGACATTGCCCCCACTACGCAGCTTCCTCGGAGGCAAGCCAAGATCCAGCACCACCTCTTCGCAGGGTGTAGTGGTGATATCGTCCTCATCCAGTGGGGCAGGGAGGGGGCCGGCCATCCTCCTGAGCTCGTACGTCCTCGAGAAGAAGATGTGCACTGTCATAGTGTACGGGGACGCCTCGCCCTCGCCCACGGCCGGCGGCTCGCCGACGGAGAAGTCGGTCGTGCTTGCCGACACACGGCAGGCACGGAAGACATGTGGGCCAGACTCGATGATGCGCTCGCGTGAGGAGCGCTCTAGTAGGGGCGTCGCCGCCATTGGGGATTCTTCGGAGGGCTGTAGACTGGCGGCTAGTCGACGGTGAGGTGGTTGGTGTGAGATCTCTGGGATGAGGCCAGGGGAAGTGGGCGAAGTGCTCGGGACTAGGGACTGCCCTCAACTTTCCGCAGTAGTATGATAATAATTGGTGGACGAGGGAGACTAGTCCAGAGACTACCCAAAGTTGATAAATCATGTTCGAGGGAAAATGCCCAAGATTTATTATCAAAATTCAAGCTAATTTCGCCGATTTTGTTCTGCCGTTCATTAGACATCATCCAACGGCCTTGGTCTCTGGGATTCGCTGCTACAGTGTCATCTACTATTTTCTACCCAATTCCAGAAACATCCATAAAGCTAGTAGATAGCTTTCCTGCTTGTTGGCCCCACCCCATTTTTTTAATCTTTTCTTCCTTATCCCCTTCGCTCATGCTAGCAGCTACTTGCAGCCATTGCTACACCAGCGAGGTGATCTGTATGATAGGCACGGTTTTAGTAAGACAGCAAGTTGTAGATAGCTAACCATGAGACACATGCCTCTCTGGTTGAGACTGAGCTCGCTCTTGTGATTGGGCTCCAATGGTCGAGGTGAGTCACAGCTGCAATGACAGAGGTTTGTGCTGAATTAATTAGCACAGAGGCGTAACTAGCACTAGATGGAGAAGGCATAGTACACATATCGGACACGAAGTCGCGTCTGGCGAGCAGCTCGCATTCACTTGCATCAGTGCGGTACAACAAAGATGATGAAGAAGGATTGGAGCTTTGAAGGTAGTCAGAAAAGTTACAAAAAATAATACGTGCAAAACTTAACCTGTATAAACGCACATGCATGGATAATTTTACATTTCTGCATGAGAAAGACATGTCAATTTTCAGTACGACATGGTTTGATTTGTCAAATTTGATGCTCCTTAATGCATTTTAAGTGAAAATTACAGGTTTATTCATTATAATTGCCGATTTTTAACGTTACGTGCAGCTGACTAGCAAACTATAAGTGTGTGATTGCTTGCTTCCAAAATAAGGATATGTAATCATTTTGTATAAGGTAGTACCAATTAGTCGTTATATTGCAGAACTTAAAGAGTTTTGAGAGATTCAACTCGTTGCTACTCCATAAGAATGGTCATGTTGACAAATTTGATCCAGTGTTGAACAGAGCCAGAAACATTTCAAAAACTTGAGCATGGAAGAGGCTAGGGGTAAATGCCCCAAGGCCAGCCGAGCCTATCGTAGGTGCCGTCCCGAGGAGGAAGTACCTTAATTTGGGGCGCGCGCGGACGCTGCGGTACCCCGAGCTCGAGACGCCGCCGTACCGGTAGCTCGACCCGCGACGAGGCATGGCGGCGGCGGCGGAAGCGGAGCGGCGGCGGCGGAAGGTAAAGCTCCTGCTGACAAACATATTAGGCACAAATGGGCAACCTTCAGTAACCCATGTTCCATTTTTTTTGTCAGGATAACCCCATGTACCACCTTCCCAATAGAAAAAGTACTGTTCAACCTTCCCCTGTTGGGCCCAATATTTCACTTTTGGGTTGCCAAGGAACATCTACATGGTAATTGTTATCGGTCTACTTGCTCCGGCCGTCGAAGCCCAATAACTGCAAATGGGCCTTTCTGCTCATGCAATTTCGGCCCTTTTCTAATGAAACACAGATCCTATGATTGGCAAAAAAAAATACACGGAGATTCTACATAAAAGTTGTTTTTATTTATTTTGAATTATAGGGTTCCAATTTTTGAAACTGCTCATGCCCAATATGAAAATCCTTGATCGCTCCATACCCACATGGATAACGGTATTTTTAAAAATTCATAAAGTGGATTTGAAATTTAAAACATATCCTAATAATTCCTTGATTTAATCTATCAACTTGCAAGATCTTGGAGCCAAAGAGCTTGTATTAGTCTGCGAAAATAATACTGATAAACCTGTCGTTAACAAGAAATGAAGGTTTATCGTTCAGAGAGGATGCCATGTGGGACCCATGAGACAGTAGCGTCCTCAACGTTTCAAAGAAAAAGGCAAGTAGCCCGAAAATAGGGGTAAAAAATAAATCCTACAAAGGAAACATTTATAGTTCATAGAGGCTGACATGTGGGACCGATCTGCCAGCTGCATCCTCATCATTTCGAAGTCGGCAGGGATCAGAAGAAAAAGGCAAATAGCCAGAAATTAGGGGTCAAAAATAAATCCAAAAAGGAAACTTATATTCTTCATAGAGGATGACATGTGGGACCGACCTGCCAGCAGCGTCCTCATCGTTTCAAAGGCCGCAGGGGATCAAAAGAAAAAGGCAAATAGCCAGAAATTAGGGGTAAAAAATAAATACAACAAAGGAAAGGTTTATTGTTCATAGAGGCTGACTTGTGGGACCCATGAGCCAGCGGCGACCTCAATTTCAAAGGCGGCATATGATCGAAAAGAAAAAGGCAAGTTAGCAAAAATCAGTGGGTAAAAAAAATCTAAGAAATGAAACTTTATTGTACAGTCCCATGAGCCAGCACCTTACTCAACGTTTCAGTGGCGGCATGAGATAGAAAGAAAAAGGAAAGTGACCAAATATCAGGAGCAAAAAATAATCCAAGAAAAGAAACTTTTATTGTACATAGATGATGACATATGGGTCCCACTTATACAAGCTCTTTCGCTCCAAGATCTTGCAAGTTGATTGTACATAGAGGATGACATGCGGGCCCCTTGTGTCAGCAGCTTACTCAACGTTTCCAAGGCGGCAGGGGATCAAAAGAAAAAGGAAGTAGCCAGAAATTAGCGGTAAAAAATAACTCCAAGGAAGGAAACTTTTATTGTTCATAGAGTATGACATGCGGGACCCATGCGCTAGCAGCTTCCTCAACGTTTCAAAGGGGGCATGAGATCGAAAGAAAAAGACAAGTGACCAAATATCAGGAGCCAAAAATAATCCAAGAAAAGAAACTTTATTGTACATAAAAGATGACATGCGGGTCCCATTTTGCAGCAGCGGTGTCAACGTTTCAAATGCGGCTTGAGATCAAAAGAAAAAGAGTAGCCAGAAATTAGGGGTAAAAAAACTCCCAGAAAAGAAAGTTGATTGTACATAGAGGATGGCATGCGGGTCCCATGACCCAGCACCTTACTCAACGTTTCAGAGGCGGCATGAGATCGAAAGAAAAAGGAAAGAGACCAAATACCAGGAGCAAAAAATAATCCAAGAAAAAGAAACTTTTATTGTACATAGAGGATGACATATGGGTCCCACTTATACAAGCTCTTCCGCCCCAAGATCTTGCAAGTTGATTGTACATAGAGGATGACATGCGGGCCCCTTGTGTCAGCAGCTTAATCAATGTTTCCAAGGCGGCAGGGGATCAAAAGAAAAAGGAAACAGCCAAAAATAAGAGGGTGAAAAAATCCAAGAAAAGAAACTTTTATAGTATCGAGGATGACATGTGGGTCCCATGAGCCAGCAGCTTCTCAACGTTTCAGAGGCTGCATGAGATCGAAAGAAAAAGGCAAGTGACCAAAAATAAGGGGGTAAAAAAAATCCAAGAAAAGAGACTTGATTGTACATAGAGGATGACATGCGGGTCCCACCAGTCAGCAGCTTACTAACGTTTCCAAGGCGGCAGGGGATGAAAAGAAAAAGGAAATAGCCAAAGATCAGAGGGTGAAAAAAATCAAAGAAAAGGAACTTTTATAGTACATAGAGGATGACATGTGGGTCCCATGGGCCAGCAGGTTCCTCAACGTTTTCAAGGGCGGCATGAGATCGAAAGAAAAAGGCAAGTGACCAAAAATCAGAGGGTGAAAAATAATCCAAAAAAAGAAATTTTATTGTACATAGAGGATGACATGCTGTCCCAACGTTTCAAATGCGGTTTGAGATCAAAAGAAAAGAAAGTAGCCAGAAATTAGGGGGTAAAAAACTCCAAGAATAGAAAATTGATTGTACATAGAGGATGACATGCGGGTCCCACGAGTTTGCAGCTTACTCAACGTTTCAAGGCAGGGGATCAAAAGGGAAATAGCCAAAAATCAGAGAGTGAAAAAAAACCCAAGAAAATAAACTTTTGTAGTACATAGAGGATGACATGCGGTCCCATGAGCCAGCAGGTTCCTCAACGTTTCAAACGTGGCATGGATCGAAAAAAAGTGACCAAATATCAAGAGCCAAAAATAATCCAAGAAAAGAAACTTTATTGTACATAGAGGATGACATGCGGGTCCCATTTTAAAGAAGTCCCAACGTTTCAAATGCGGCTTGAGATCAAAAGAAAAAGAAAGTAGCTTAGGGGGTCAAAAAACTCCAAGAAAGGAAAGCTTTATCGTTCATACAGGCTGACATGTGGGACCTATGAGCCAGCAGCTTACTCAACGTTTCAAAGGCGAGGGGATCAAAAGAAAAAGGAAATAGCCAAAATCAGAGGGTGAAAAAATCCAAGAAATCAAACTTTTATTGTACATAGAGGATGACATGCGGGTCCCATGAGCCAGCAGATTCCTCAACGTTTCAAACGTGGCATGAGATCGAAAGAAAAAGGCAAGTGACCAAATATCAGGAGCCAAAAATAATCCAAAAAAGAAACTTTATTGTACATAGAGGATGACATGCGGGTCCCATTTTGCAGCAGCGGTCTCTTTCCAAGGCGGCACAGACCAAAAGAAAAATGAAGTAGCCAGAAATCAGGGGGTGAAAAAATCCAAGAAAAGAAAGATTTCAATTGGGCTGCATCTGGACATCTGGGCCTTCGAACTATCCTTCTGGGCCTTTTGACTCGTACAATTTCAGCCCACTCCAGAACATGATAGTTCGGATTTTTCTCAAAAAAAAAACAGGAAAGTCCTATGCTTCGCCAAAACAAAAAACAAGGAGATTCAAGATATATGTTGTAAAAATAAAGATTTAATTTATCTGTTTGCAATAGCTCAGAGCGAAATACACTGTTTATCACTACAAGAAAAGTTGCCATGGCCAACGAAGTTGAAGTCGCGCCGTGGTTGCTGGTGTACCATGGCCGACGATTTTGGTCCCTCCGTGGTGCATGTCAAAACTTTTTTTTCTCGTTTTTGAGGCCACCTAGCCCGACGAAAGCGGCCAAAACGTCGCGTATGGTGGCCCGGGACGTGGTGCATCTCGAAATCTCGGGTTCGCCGGCCGAGTCAACGCAAATCCGCACCGCCGAGGGATGTAGGGCCCAGATGGCAGCCTCTCTGGCATTGTTTTTTTCTAGATCGCGCCATCTCGTTCAACGTTCTCCGATCGAGCCGTTTACGATGCAGGATCATGGGTCCCGCATGTCATCCTCTATGAACCAAAATTCTTTCTATTCTTGGATTTTTTGACCCCCGATTTCGGCTACTTCCTTTTCTCTTTGATCCCTTGCCGCCTTGAAACGTTGAGACCGCTGCTGCTAAATGGGACCCGCATGTCATCCTCTATGTGCAATCAACTTTCTTTTCTTGGAGTTTTTTTTGGCACCTCAAATTTGGTCACTTGCCTTTTTCTTTCGATCCCCTGCCGCCTCAAACGGTGATACCGCTGCTGCTAATGGGACCCGCATGTCATCCTCTATGTACTATAAAACTTTCTTTTCTTGAATTATTTTTGGCACCTCATATTTGGTCACTTACCTTTTTCTTTCGATCCCCTGCCTCTCAAACGGTGATACCGCTGCTGCTAAATGGGACCCGCATGTCATCCTCTATGTACTATAAAACTTTCTTTTCTTGGATTTTTTGGCACCTCATATTTGGTCACTTGACTTTATCTTTCGATCACCTGCTGCCTCAAACGTTGATACCGCTGCTGCTAAATGGGACCCGCATGTCATCCTCTATGTACTATAAAACTTTCTTTTCTTGGATTATTTTTGGCACCTCATATTTGGTCACTTGACTTTTTCTTTCGATCCCCTGCTGCCTCTCAAACAGTGATACCGCTGCTGCTAAATGGGACCCATGTCATCCTCTATGTACTATAAAACTTTCTTTTTTTGGATTATTTTTGGCACCTCATATTTGGTCACTTGACTTTTTCTTTCGATCCCCTGCCGCCTCTCAAACGGTGATACCGCTGCTGCTAAATGGGACCCGCATGTCATCCTCTATGTACTATAAAAGTTCATTTTCTGGTTTTTTTCACCCTCTGATTTTTGGCAATTTCTTTTTTCTTTTGATCCCCTGCCGCCTCTCAAACGGTGATACCGCTGCTGCTAAATGGGACCCGCATGTCATCCTCTATGTACTATAAAACTTTCTTTTCTTGAATTATTTTTGGCTCCTCATATTTGGTCACTTGCCTTTTTTCTTTCGATCTCATGCCACGTTTGAAACGGAACCTGCTGGCTCATGGGACCCGCATGTCATCCTCTATGAGCAATCAACTTTCTTTTCTTGGAGTTTTTTGGCACCTCATATTTGGGCACTTGCCTTTTTCTTTCGATCTCATGCCACGTTTGAAACGTTGAGGAACCTGCTGGCTCATGGGACCCGCATGTCATCCTCTATGTGCTATAAAAGTTTCCTTTGTTGGATTTTTTTCACCCTCTGATTTTTGGCTTGCCTTTTTCTTTTGATCCCCTGCCCCCTTTGAAACGTTGAGTAAGCTGTTGGCTCAAGGGACCCGCATGTCATCCTCTATGTCCATCAACTTTCCTTTCTTGGATTTTTTTTCACCCCCTAATTACTAGCTACTTTCTTTTTCTTTTGATCTCAAGCCGCATTACAAACATTGAGACCGCTGCTGCAAAATGGGACCCACATGTCATCCTCTATGTACAATAAAGTTTCTTTTCTTGGATTATCTTTTGCTCCTGATATTTTGTCACTTGCCTTTTTCTTTCGATCTCATGCCGCCTTTGAAACGTTGAGTAAGCTGCTGGCTCATGGGTCCCGCATGTCATCCTCTACGAACAATAAAAGTTTCCTTTCTTGGAGTTATTTTTGACCCCTAATTTCTGGCTATTTGCCTTTTTCTTTGGATCTCCTGCCCCTTTGAAACGATGAGGACGCTGTTGGCAGGTCGGTCCCACAAGTCATCCTCTATGAACAATAAAAGTTTCCTTTGATGGATTTTTTTTGAACCCCTAATTAATTTCTGGATATTTCCTTTTTTTTCTTTGATCCCCTGCCGCCTTGGAATCGTTGAGGATGCTGCTGCCTCATGGGTCCCGCATGTCATCCTCTCAGAACGGTAAATGTTTCTTTTCTTGGATATTGTTTACCAAATGATTTTTGGCTTATTTTTTCTTTCGATATCCTGCCGCCTTTAAAACGTTGAGGACGCTGCTGGCTCACGGGTCCCACATGTCAGCCTCTATGAACAATAAGCGCTGAGGACGCTGCTGCCTCATGGGTCCCGCATGTCATCCTCTCAGAACGAAAATGTTTCTTTTCTTGGATTTTTTACCAACAGATTTTTGGTTTATTTTTTCTTTCCATCCCCTGCCGCCTTTAAAACGACGCTGCTGGCTCATGGGTCCACGATGTCAGCCTCCCCGTACAAGAAACATGTGATATCTTGATTATTTTGCAGACAATAAACAGTGTATTGCGCTCTGAGCTATTTCAACGGATAAATTAAATCTTTATTTTTACATAAACAAATTTATATGCTGAATCTCCTTGTTTTTTGTTTTTGCGAAGCATAGGACTTTCCTGTTTTTTTAGAAAAATCCGAACTATCCTGTTTTGGAGTGGGCTGAAATTGTACGAGTCAAAAGGGCCAGCAGGATAGTTCGAATGCCCAGATGTCCACATGCAGCCCAATTGAAATCGTTCTTTTTTTGGATTTTTTTCACCCCCTGATTTCTGGCTACTTCATTTTTCTTTTGGTCCTGTGCCGCCTTGGAAACGTTGAGACCGCTGCTGCAAAATGGGACCCGCATGTCATCCTCTATGTACAGTAAAATTTCTTTTCTTAGATTATTTTTGGCTCCTGATATTTGGTCACTTGGCTTTTTCTTTTGATCCCGTGCAGCCTCTCAAACGGTGATACCGCTGCTGCTAAATGGGACCCGCATGCCATCCTCTATGTACAATCAAGTTTCTTTTCTTGAATTATTTTTGGCTCCTATATTTGGTCACTTGCCTTTTTCTTTCGATCTCATGCCACGTTTGAAACGTTGAAAAACCTGCTGGCTCATGGGACCCGCATGTCATCCTCTATGTACAATAAAACTTTCTTTTCTTCGATTTTTTTGGCACCTCATATTTGGTCACTTGCCTTTTTCTTTCGATCCCCTGCCGCGGTGATACCGCTGCTGCTAAATGGGACCCGCATGTCATACTCTATGTACAATCAAGTTTCTTTTCTTGAATTATTTTTGGATCCTGATATTTGGTCATTTGCCTTTTTCTTTCGATCTCATGCCACGTTTGAAACGTTGAAAAACCTGCTGGCTCATGGGACCCGCATGTCATCCTCTATGTACTATAAAAGTTCATTTTCTTGGTTTTTTTTTCACCCTCTGATTTTCGGCTATTTCCTTTTTCTTTTGATCCCCTGCCGCCTTTGAAACGTTGAGGACTCTGCTGGCTCATCGATAAAACTTTCCTTTATTGGAGTTTTTTTACCCCCTAATTTCTGGCTACTTTCTTTTTCTTTTGATCTCAAGCCGCATTTGAAACGTTGAGACCGCTGCTGCTAAATGGGACCCGCATGTCATCCTCTATGTACAATAAAGTTTTCTTTTCTTGGATTATCTTTGTCTCCTGATATTTTGTCACTTGCCTTTTTCTTTCGATCTCATGCCGCCTTTGAAACGTTGAGTAAGCTGCTGGCTCATGGGTCCCTCATGTCATCCTCTACGAACAATAAAAGTTTCCTTTCTTGGAGTTATTTTTGAACCCTAATTTCTGGCTACTTCCTTTTTCTTTTGATCCCGTGCCGCCTTGGAAACGTTGAGACCGCTGCTGCTAAATGGGTCCCGCATGTCATCATCTATGTACAATAAAATTTCTTTCTTCGATTATTTTCGGGTCCTGATATTTGGTCACTTGCCTTTTTCTTTCGATCTCATGCCGCCTTTGAAACGTTGAGGAAGCTGCTGGAGCATGGGTCCCGCATGTCATCCTCTATGAACAATAAAAGTTTCCTTTCTTGGAGTTATTTTTTACCCCTAATTTCTGGCTACTTCCTTTTTCTTTTGATCCCCTGCCGCCTTTGAAACGTTGAAGACTTTGCTGGCTCATGGGTCCCACATGTCAGCCTCTATGAACAATAAACACTTCCTTTCTTGGAGTTATTTTGTACCCCTAATTTCTGGCTATTTGCCTTTTTTCTTTCGATCCCCAGTCGCCTTCTAAACGTAGAGGACGCGGCTGGCTCGTGGGTCCCAGATGTCAGCCTCCATGGACAATAAACCTCTCCTTTGTTGGATTTATTTTTCACCCTCTGATTTTGGCTATTTCCTTTTTCTTTTGATCCACTGCCGCCTTGGAAACATTGAGTAAGCTGCTGACACATGGGGCCCGCATGTCATCCTCTATGTACAATCAACTTGCAAGATCTTCGAGCGAAAGAGCTTGTATTAGTGGGACCCATATGTCAATCTCTATGTACAATAAAAGTTTCCTTTCTTGGATTATTTTTAGCTCCTGATATTCGGTCACTTTCCTTTTTCTTTCGATCTCAAGCCGCCTCTGAAACGTTGAGTAAGGTGCTGGCTCATGGGACCCACATGTCATCCTCTATGTACAATAAAGTTTCTTTTCTTGGATTTTTTTTACCCCTGATTTTTGGTCACTTGCCTTGACGCTGCTGGCTCATGGGTCCCACATGTCAGCATCTATGAACAATAAACCTTTCCTTTGTTGGATTTATTGTTTACCCCTAATTTCTGGCTATTTGCCTTTTTCTTTTGATCCCCACCGGCCTTTGAAAACGTTGAGGAACCTGCTGGCTCATGGGACCCGCATGTCATCCTCTATGTACTATAAAATTTCTTTTCTTGGTTTTTTTTTCACCTCTGATTTTTGGCTATTTCCTTTTTCTTTTGATCCCCTGCCGCCTTGGAAACGTTGAGTAAGCTGCTGACTCATGGGACCCGCATGTCATCCTCTATGTACAATCAACTTTCTTTTTTTGGAGTTTTTTACCCCCTAATTTCTGGCTACTTTCTTTTTCTTTTGATCTCAAACCGCATTTGAAACGCTGAAACCGCTGCTGCAAAATGGGACCCGCATGTCATCCTCTATGTACAATAAGTTTCATTTCTTGGATTATTTTTGGCACCTGATATTTGGTCACTTGCCTTTTTCTTCCGATCTCATGCCGCCTTTGAAACGTTGAGTAAGCTGCTGGCTCATGGGTCCCGCATGTCATCCTCTACGAACAATAAAAGTTTCATTTCTTGGAGTTATTTTTGACCCCTAATTTCTGGCTACTTCCTTTTTTCTTTTGATCCACTGCCGCCTTTGAAACGGTGCGGATTCTGCAGACTAATACAAGCTTTTTCTCTCCAAGATCTTGCAAGTTGATAGATTAAATCATGGAATTATTAGGATATGTTTTAAATTTCAAATCCACTTTATGAATTATTAAAAATACCGTTATCCATGTGGGTATGGAGCGAACAAGGATTTTCATATTGGGCATGAGCAGTTTCAAAAATTGGAACCCAATAATTCAAAATAACTAAAAACAACTTTTATGTAGAATCTCCGCGTTTTTTTCTTTTGCCATTCATAGGATCTGTGTTTCATTAGAAAAGGGCCGAAATTGCATGAGCAGAAAGGCCCATTTGTAGTTATTGGGCTTCGACGGCCGGAGCAAGTAGGCCGAGAGCAATTACCATGTAGATGGCCGTTGGCAACCCAAAGTGAAATATTGGGCCCAACAGGGGAAGGCTGAACAGTACTATTTTCTAATTGGAAGGTGGTACATGGCGTAATCCTGCCAAAAAAAAAGATGGACACGGGTTGCTGAAATTTGCCCATCTGCGCCTAATATCGCCGCCGCGGCTCCGCTTCCGCCGCCGCCGCCATGCCTCGTCTCGCGTCGAGCTCGCGGTACTGCCGCGTCTCGGGCACGGGGTACCGCGGCGTCCGCGCGCGCCCCAAAGGTACGTATTACGCGGAGATACGTGACGGCGGCGAGCGCATCGGCCTCGGCACCTACGAGACCGCGCACGAGGCCGCGCGCGCGTACGACGCCGTGGCGTGGCGGCTCGGGCGCCCGCGATCGTCGATGAATTTCCATGACGTGTGGACGCGCCAGCAGGCCGAGGATCTCGCGCCGCCGCCGTACATCGTTAGACAGGAGGAACAGCGCCGCCGCCGCGAGACGGAGCGCCGTTTGCGCATTGCCGAGCGGGACGAGCGCGCGGCGCGCGAGTGGGCGGCCCGCTTCCCCGAGGACGTAGCCGCCGAGAACGAGCACTTCCGCAGACGGAGGGCGGAGAAGGCTACGAGGCGGGCTGCGAAGAAGGAGGACCGCGCACAACGGAGGGCGGAGAAGGCGACGAAGCGGGCCTTCATCGAAGCGCAGCTCGCCGGGCCGACCACCATTGGCGAGGACGACCCCCGTTGGATTGACCTCTTCTCGTCGGATCCGGTGTCGGGCACGACACCGGACTCGTCAGATGTCGAGTTTTAGTTTAGTTTTATCGCACTACTTTGTACAAATATGAACTACGGAGTATCTATCAAGCTAATTTTCTCCTATTTTATGTCTATTTCTAGTCTTTATTTGATCTTCTGTTTTACTGCACTCTATTTTTCATTATATTCTGTTTTTGGCGCTGCATTATAGCGCCTCTGAAAATACGCTGTTTCAGCCCTGCATTTGGCCGCCACAGTTTGCAGCTTCCGGTGAAGCTATTGCCGGCTCCATGCGCAGCATCAGCCCACAGCGCCAAAATATAGAGCCACTGCTGGAGTTGCTGTAATATGTTTGTCAGCAGGAGCTTACCTAATTAGTGAAAAAGATGTTCAGCGTGGGATTCGATAAAAGGATCTTCATGTTTTTTTTCCTAGCGATCCTAGTTCGGACTTTTGATTGTGTTGGCTAGTGCATGAAGCTTGACACCTGTATTATGTGATCCTGATATGAGGATAAGAACACCTTCAGGTTGCATTGCTAATGGTGTCTACTGCAGCAGTGGCGTACCTTCAATGGAGACTGATGCAAGAGAGTTGGTACTGGTGAACCTGCACCTGACATCATCGTGCCACCTGAAGTAGGTTGTGTATTGGGATTAGACTGATAAGCATAGCACCTTGCAAAGAACAAGATGCTGCTAGTGTTGGTTAACGTGATTTTACGACAAAAGTCATGTATGCTCAACAGGTGCCGTACCTAGTTTGGATATTGTGTTGTTACCCTTTTGTGGTTTGGTGTTTGTCCAACAGAGAAAGCTACTCTTTTCCCGTGTAAGTGTTATTATGTGAACAAAAGTTGTATGTACATATATATCGGTCAGAGAACCAAGATTGCATATTCTTGCCTGGTTATAACACATAAGTCATAATAACAATTAAAGAGAAAAGGAACATTTGCCTTTGCAATGTGATTGTGCCAAGTAGATTAGACAACCAACCACAAACATTACAGGTCAACAGCCAAACGCATGCGAAAGTCCTAAGGTAAGCTCCATAATACATGTTGAAACCAAAAGCCTAGAAACCATAAGAAAGGTAGCTCCACATCACAGTTCCACGACAGCAGCATACTGATCATAAAACATATATCAAGTCAGGACAGCTGCACCACTGGGTAAGCATCCATGGGGTCTGGCTCAAGAGCGAAGACTGTGTGAATGCTGCAAAATGTGGCTCTTGCCTCACCCCACCCATACATCTTATCATGGAACCTTACCAAATCAGCATGAATCATCTTGACATAAACATAGCTCCTCTCTCCATGCTGATGGGATTGAACAATGCGCCAGTTGCAGTGCTTCAGCTTGTCAAACAGTATGCAGGAGATAACGAAGCATGCTGGCTGGTCTTTTGTAGTGACAATGGCTTGGAGTAGCTGGTCCTGTGAACCACCCAACTGGATCTTTAGAGCTTGAAGGACAGTCCGTGCCATATAAGCTACCGTTGCTGACTTCAGCTCGGGTTCAGGTGAATGACAGCTGACATCTTGTCCTCGAGATGCAGATCCTTCTTGATCAGATTCAGCGGAATCATCACCACTACTTACAGGTGCATCAGGTTCTACAGAAGGCACATCAGGTACATGCTCCAGTTCATAGGAGTTGGGTGGGACAGCACTGTTTGCTGAAATCTCTACAATACCAGCTCCAGGTAGACCACCAGTATCTACAGAGGGTAAACCACCAATATCCACTTCAGAGGATTCTCGTGGCACGACACCTTTCGCTAGAGGCTCTACCCTACCAGCTCCAGGTCCACCACCAGTCAGTACTGTGGGCATAGTCATGACGGGTTCTACCAATACAAAACCTCCTTCGGGTGGCGTGGCAACTTCGGGTGCAGGATCATCAGTAGCAACTCCAGCATCAGCACCAGTTACATCGGTCTTGACAATAGGTAAACCGTCTTGCTCTAGTTCAGAGAATTCCCGTGGCACGACACCGTTCACTAGAGGCTCTACACTAGCAGCTCCAGCTGCACCACCAGTTTCTTCAGCAGGGGGTAAACCCAATCCACAACCTTCTTCATGTGGCACGATGATGCCACGTATAGGCTCATCAGTACCAGGTCCAGCTGCATCAGTCTCCATAGACAGTAAACAAGGTGGCGTCGGAGGTTTAAAAGACTGGCATGCCATTTCACCTTTGTCATCAGACAATATAGAGTTTTCTTCAACTCTATGTTTCTGCAATAATAAGCACATGAACAGAAATTAGACCAGAGCATCTAGCCATCTAACGGGGGCAGCAGCAAAACAAGCGTCGGTCCATATGTTTACCTTGTCATCTGGGATATCAGAACACACAGATTTAGAAGTCATTTCACATAGCATCCGCTTTTTCGTTCCTTCCCCTACGTCCATCTGGAATAAGTAATACTATTGATCACATAAAACTAATTAATCAAATAAATGCATATGTTGAGAAGTTTGCACGGCAAATTGTGGATTCTGCTTTCATCACCTACGAATCATCGTTCTATATATTTACCTTGTCATCTAGGATATCAGAAGTCACAGAATGAGAAGTCATTTCACTAAGTATCGGTTTTTTCGCTCTTTCCCCTCCATCCATCTGCAATAAGAAGTAATATTGATCACATAAAGCCAATTCAACGAATATATGCATATGTTGAGAAGTTTGCACAACAAATTGTGGATTCTACTTCCAATCACCAAGTAATCTCGTGAGAAATGCATGATCAAGATATGTTTCTCCCTCTTGATCGACATCTGCATCTCCATTAAGACTAATCATCGTGCGATGGTGCTCTTCAGAAGAGCGCATACAATTCCAATCACCAGACAAGCAAAAAATTGTTGATTCTAGTAATGATTAATCAGCAGTGGCCATGGAACGACCACAGATCGACCAAGCAAAAAAAAATCATCAGCCTACTGACCACCAAGCAAAGGAAACAAACTAGGCCCATACATGGCCTCACAAATCATCATCAAACGTCGATCAAACTAGCAAGTTTGAACATGGATTACTAATTTATTTTCTGATAAAGTGAGTACTCCGTATATTAATATCGAAAGATATTGATTACACTGAGCCTCTGCAACAACGCAATACCTTACTGGTAGTACGGATGCACAAGGATTCCTAATACTCCCTCTGTTCGGTTTTAATTAGTCGACGCGAGGGAGAGAAGAAAATGAACTGTCGATGCTTTCAACTAGAGTCAATTAAATACGAACGGAAGAAGTACGTACTCTAGTAGTATTGACAAATATCCGGATTAGTCTAAAAACAAATTGGCATGTAAATCCTAGTAGTCTACTAAACTAGGATCAATACCCTAGATTAGGGTTGCAAGCGGCGTCCGCGAATCGTCCCGCAAAGCAGAAAATTAGAGCAAATAGTGGTTGAGATTAGAGCAGATTTAAAGCACTCGCACTGAAACTAGCTAGCCCGCTACCCACCCCGCTTGACACCCTGCCCTAGATGTGAATCTACACCAAATATTCAAACAAGGATGAGCAACCGCCAATAAAATTTTATCCGCACATCATCATCTCTACCATACAAAAGGGTATGGTGATTTCACATACAGCCATTGTTGCCGCGGGACGAGGATGAGTGATGCGCCGCGGAGAAGGTGCCTCACGCCTCTGTCGCCGCCGCCGTCGAAGAGGAAGTCGAAGCCGCGCGATTGTGGTCCGTCGCCGATATGGAGGTGGAGCTACTAGGGAAGAGATGGAGGTGGAGGTGGAGAGGGAGTGATGGTTTGTACTAGTGGCGGCCGGTGAGATAGTTATAAATACAGCCTCTCTCTCTTTTTTGGCAAGGAATGCAGCTTCTCTTGGAAGGCAACGAGGCAACGCACTCCAGATTTCGTATATTACTATAATAATATGGACGGAGAAATTTGGACGCATCTGTGTTGTCTTGTCAAATGAATCACCAGGATTTGCTTTTAGTACTCCAGATTTGGGCGACCCAAGGAAGTAGAGATAGTAATGTACGCCATCTAGCTGCACGCTATCAAATCAAATAAATGGTCATGCCATTTACTTTTAAGATGGTGCAGCAGTTATTCTGACCAAAGAAACATGCACGTCTGCTGATTATTTATGATGGGTATACATTTACCGTCCGCTAGCAAAGATTGTTTGGCACATTGTTCTTATGGCTTTCAACATCACACCCCTTAATAATATTATTAATCAATGTTTGGGCAATCCCATTGAGTGTGTTAATAAAAAATTGGGAGGAAGGAGGCGATGCAAACATGATGTGGACGAGTATGGCGACCTGCTTGCGGAAGGTCGCTGTAGAGGAGTTTGGGGTGACTAAGGGAAGTAGAAGGGAAGCTAAGGATACCTGGTGGTGGAACGATGAGGTCCAGAAGGTTATTAGGGAGAAAAAGGACTGTTTCAGATGCCTATATCTGGACAGAGTGCAGCTAACATGGAGAAGTACAAGGTGGCGAAGAAGGCTGCAAAGCGGGCGGTGAGTGAAGCAAGGGGTCGGGCGTATGAGGACCTCTACCAACGTTTAAACACGAAGGAAGGCGAAAGGGACATCTATAAGATGGCCAAGTTTAGGGAGAGGAAGACGAGGGATGTCAACGAAGTCAAATGCATCAAGGACGGAGATGATCAGCTTCTTGTGAAGGATGAGGCGATCAAGCGTAGATGGCGGGAGTACTTTGACAACCTTTACAATGGAGAGGCTGAGAGCTCTACCATTGAGCTAGACGACTCCTTTGATGATACCAGCATGTGCTTTGTGCGACGTATCCAGGAGTCTGAGGTTAAGGAGGCGTTAAGGAGGATGAAAGGCGGCAAGGCGATGGGTCCTGATGGTATCCCCATCGAGGCATGGAGAGGCCTTGGGGACGTAGCGATAGTATGGCTAACTAAGCTTTTCAACCTCATTTTTCGGTCAAACAAGATGCCCGAAGAATGGAGGCGGAGTATTTTAGTACCAATCTTCAAGAACAAGGGGGATGTTCAAAGTTGTACTAATTACCGTGGAATCAAGCTGATGAGCCATACTATGAAGCTATGGGAGAGAGTCATTGAGCACCGCTTAAGAAGGTTGACAAGCGTGACCAAAAACCAATTTGGTTTCATGCCTGGGAGGTCTACCATGGAAGCCATCTTCTTGGTACGACAGCTGATGGAGAGATACAGGGAGCAAAAGAAGGACCTTCATATGGTGTTCATTGATTTGGAGAAGGCCTATGATAAGATACCTCGGAATGTCATGTGGTGGGCCTTGGAGAAACACAAAGTCCCAATAAAGTACATTACCCTCATCAAGGATATGTATGATAATGTTGTGACAAGTGTTCGAACAAGCGATGGCGACACTGATGACTTTCCAATTAGAATAGGGCTACACCAAGGGTCAGCTTTGAGCCCTTATCTTTTTGATTTGGTGATGGATGAGGTCACAAGGGATATACAAGGAGACATCCCATGGTGTATGCTCTTTGCGGATGATGTGGTGCTAGTCGATGATAGCCGAACGGGGGTTAATAGAAAGTTAGAGTTGTGGAGGCGAACTCTCGAATCGAAAGGTTTTAGGCTTAGTAGAACTAAAACTGAATACATGAGGTGCAGTTTCAGTTCTACTAGGCACGAGGAGGGAGAGGTTAGCCTTGATGGGCAGGTGGTACCGGAGAGAGACACTTTTCGATATTTGGGGTCCATGTTGCAGAAGGATGGCGATATCGATGAAGATGTGGGCCACCGAATCAAGGCTGGTTGGATGAAGTGGCGCCAAGCTTCGGGCGTACTCTGTGACAAGAGAGTGCCACAAAAGCTAAAAGGCAGGTTTTATAGGACAGCTATCCGACCTGCGATGTTGTATGGCGCTGAGTGTTGGCCAACGAAGAGACGACATATCCAACAGTTAAGTGTAGCAGAGATGCGCATGTTGAGATGGATATGTGGCCACACAAGAAAGGATCGGGTACGGAATGACGATATACGGGAGAGAGTTGGGGTAGCACCGATTGAAGAGAAGCTGGTCCAACATCGTCTCAGATGGTTTGGACATATCCAACGGAGGCCTCCGGAAGCGCCAGTGCATAGCGGACGGATAAAGCGTGATGAGAATGTTAAGAGGGGTCGTGGTAGACCAAACTTGACATGGGAGGAGTCCGTTAAGAGAGACCTGAAGGTTTGGAATATCGACAAAGATTTAGCCATGGATAGGGGTGCGTGGAAGTTAGCTATCCACGTTCCGGAACCATGACTTGGTTTCGAGATCTTATGGGTTTCAACTCTAGCCTACCCCAACTTGTTTGGGACTGAAAGGCTTGGTTGTTGTTGTTGTTGTTGTACATTTACCGTCCGCTAGCAAAGATTGTTTGGCACATTGTTCTTATGGCTTTCAACATCACACCCCTTAATAATATTATTAATCAATGTTTGGGCAATCAATTGAGTGTGTTAATAAAAAATTAAAACCCACAAATCCAACTGTACTATTTTTAGGGCCATATGAAGGACAAGGAATGATTTTAAATGCCATATGGAGTACCTCCAACCATGTGAAATATGGTTCTGTCATGCAGGTGATACCCATGGCTTCGCATTGGATCTGTATGTTGTCCTACATACAGTCAACTATGAAGTACCACGATTTGGTTTTTGGGTGCAACCGGCTAGAGAATGATGCACGGGTTTGTACAGCCAGTACAATTCACATTAAGATTTTCTGATAGGATGTTGATGTGTATATGTAAGAATCATACACTAGAATGTCTTCTATGTTTAGATGGTTGATCTACGTTTATACTTTCTGTGAACCATGAGGTTAAGACCTTTGTACTGTAATAAAGATTGCTAAATAACAGTATATATGTATGCCTCTAGGGACACTGAAACAGCCAAACAACCATGCATGTGTATAGACCGTATTTGATCAAATTAAAAGAAGCGCCTGGGTTCATGCAAATAGCATAAATTTATCACCTAAGTACATTAGCTATAAATAGTTAAATAGGAGTCAAGACCAACTGAGCTAGCTAGTAGTATGATCCTACTATTACATAAATATCCCTAACTCTGATTGTCTTTGTTCCAGTCCAGCGCGTTGGTGTAGCTTGGGATGAACCAAAACCCCGTATGCCAGTTGGCCCCTGGACCGCTGCTTGAGAAAGATATGCTTTGGTGGTCTTCGCCATTTAGACTGAAGCGGAAAATTTCTTGATGTGATGTGTCAAAGTGAGAGCCAATGGCCTGAGGCGTGGTGTAGATGCAGTTTCTTCTTGTCAAATATCCTGGGGGAAATGTTGCACCACCCACTGGCATGAAAATCGGATAGTTCAACCCAAGGAACATAGAATAGTCTCCAAGATTAGTAACCCTTTCCCACGGGTTGGCTGGAAGTAACCGACTAGTGTCATTCGAGAATACAATGCAGGTATACCCCGAATAGCTGTGAACAGCGCGACCGCAATGGACAGAAGGGGTACTATCATAATGAGTTGGAGCACCGTCAGCGTCAAAATCCATTACGCCACGTGCATAGACCAGGAGAAGTCTAGAACGATCTTGAGATCTTGCCAGCCACCACGTACGACTATTAGAGTCAAAATCATCATCGTCATCAAATCCAGCCGTCCACGGAATGAATGGAGCAGGGAGCACTATAGGACCTTGAAAAAGGAAAGAACACGTCACATGAAAATATATTTCATGATTTATCTACTAGTGATATTGATTTGATATTGGGATGCCAATACTAGTACTTTATAAAATCATGGTCGAACATAAGATGGTTTGAAATATATTTCGAACATCTTGGTAAAACTTCATATGGATTTAAAACATGTTCCCGAAAATATTGGTCCAAATTTTAGATGGTTTGAATATAGTACTCCTTATTCTCTAGAACCGGGGGAATATAAACAAATGAAAGTCTTTATCAATATTGCATGGCACCTTTATTGATTCTATTTCTACTCTACCTTAAATTTTCTAGGGAGTAATAATAAAGAAACTTAATTACTAGGGGGCCTTTTTCCTAAGGAACAACATGCACATTAGACCATACTAAAATTCCTATAGATGTTAAATTCTATATATGTCCATACCACAAGAGGGTTATGGTGTGCGCCTATGGAATTCCTTTAAGCCAAAAGATGCCAAGACAGTTCAACAAATAAGAGGTGAAATACTATATAAGTTACGTATATAAAAAAGATAGGGAGGAAATGTTACCAAATTGATTAGGATCCCATGCATAAACATTTCCAAGCTCAGTAACGGCGAACACAAGTCCGTTATGTATAATTGCATCGCAGTATATGGCGCCGTACTGAAACTGGTTTTCAAGAAATATCCATGTACGAGGATATTCGCCATGGAGGTAGGCAATTGCAAAGTCGAAGATTGCGACAAGGGAGAAATCTTGATACCCCCTAGCAGCTGTAGGAACTTGGCAAATAGCTATCTTCTGCAGTTGAATAGCAGAACGCTGATACTCGAATATAAGTGGATTGTGTGTGGTTTCCAACTTGTTCCTCAAAGATGGAAGCTTAATCTTGCGATGAGTGTAGACATTGAGGAGGTTCCACTTGCCTTCGGGGCCAACCATGGCGATCCAATCTCCATTGGCGCCTGCCCGCTCCTCATCCTTACCGTGTGGCATTAGGCCATCATAGGAGAACCTGTCCAGCGGCAGTAGTTTGCACTTGCTGTGCACCGGCAAATCCTCCTTGAACACCGCCCATGGTTTATCCGCCGGGTCACAACAGAGAACACACGGAAGGCCAAACGGCTGAGAAGCAGGCAGAGTGGCACTGTATTTGGCTGACTGAAGAATACTTTTGGAGGAACCGACTAGGGACGCGGCGGTGATGGCGTCGCACTGGCTGATGAGCACTTCAAGGGGGCCTTCCGTAAACACCTTGTGAAACAGCCCAGATCCACAGACCCTGCTCGATTTCGCCATCGCAATGAGGCAGGTGGTACAATGGGGTTGGTATTTTCTTGGGAGATCTACTGATTCGAACTTTGGGAGAGAGATGGCGATCAATGGCGGCAGGTGGGGGTTTGAGTTGGAGAACAGAGGCTCTCAAACTGGGCACTGCTGGATAGGATGCGAAAGCGCCATGGCGGAGACGCAGGCGCGTGCTATGGAAGATGGGCGGAGTGGGGATAGACGACGGAGGTGAACCGAGACGCTCCTCCTCTTATGCATATACTGCCTACTGCAGTTTCGAGGAGAGTGTGAATGTGTTCAAAAAAAGAGGAGAGTGTGAATGTGTTCAAAAAAAGAGGAGAGTGTGAATGTGTTCAAAAAAAGAGGAGAGTGTGACTGTGACCCGACACCCGAGTAGGAGCCGAGCAGACGGACTATAGGAGTAGCCCCATCATTACAGAACATTAATCGTGCTTCCTACAATAAATAAGTGAAACATCCCAGGCTTGTGTTGTCTAATCAAATCGATGGCCATGTCAGTATTATGGTGAACAAATAAAACAAATACACACCAACCTTGTTCTTTTTGCAACGTACACCAACCTAGCAAGGCATCAACCTTCTCGCCATCAACTACGACTCCGTGGCTCCGTCCCACCAAAGTTGTCTCAACTTTGTAAAAAAAATACATCTATCCATCTAAATTTTAACAAAGGTGAGACACTTTTGGTGGGACCGAGGGAGTACAAAAAAACTTCACTACTCCATGCTAGTATCGGCCACTAATTCAAATTTCAACTGAAGGCGTGCTATTTTATGGTCCTGAAAATTGCCAAAAAAAATACAACCCAAAAATGCAACAGATCCATGTTAAGGGGGTACACCCTACGCAATATACATTAAGAAACTTTGAAACTTCAGCGACCTTGTAAGAATGCCCATGACAGTGCAGTTTTGCCAAATTAGGAAGAGACGAAATATGAATTCAACCAAAGAAATCTAAACGAATCCTTAGACAATAGCATAGTTAACACGTTCAGAAAAAAATGATGACTCCAAAAGAACAACATTAGCAAGAAATACTCCATTTTAGTTTGAATTTGCAGTCACATACATAACTAGTAGTACTGCCAAAATACTATAATACTCCGAGCTGCATTCTAGCACTCCAACTAGCTAGCTAATAGTTCTGGAGTAGTAGTACTACTATACAAGTCCAAAATACATCCGAACGAACCCTACTTCGAACTAAACTACTCCCTCCGATCTTCGAGTAACTACATTGCAGTATGACTAAACGAAGATTATTGTATAACCTTCTTGTTGATGCAAACGCAGATAGGCAACACACGCTGCCCTCCATTCTGCTTCGCGTAACGGGGCGGCACCGCCAGGAAAGAAGTGAGCTGCTGCAACATGATCGAGCTAGGCGTCGGGGAGCTCGTCGGCTCGATTACCGCCATCAAGGTGTCCGTCGAGAGGTCACTGGTCCCAGCCGTCGCCGGCGCCGGCGGACCAATCACCAACAGCTGCGCCTTGTACATCGGAAACAAGCACGCGGCCGACCTGATGCACACACAGGACACAATGGTGGTCGGGCCGAGCGCTCCAACGGTGATGGCGAACACGCTACCGTCTTCTTCCCCACTGCCGATGAACAGGTGTCCCCGCGGTTGTACCGGAACACGAACTATGCACCAGGCGGGTATGCCATACTGGAACGTAAACACTGGGATGGAGTGGGATGCTTGGAGGTGTACCAGGAGCTCCCGCGGCGGGCCGGTGAAGCTGCAGCCGGTATTGATGGCCTCTGTGCAGCCGCACGGACCATGCGGGCACGCGATATAGTGCTTGTAGGACTCCGTGGAGGCGACCAAGCTCTGGCAGCCGACGCACTTGACCATTGCCCCAGATCGATTCGACGGCGGCAATCTTGGCCCAGATCGATTCGACGGCGGCAACCACGCCGGCTGCTCGCACTTCTTGCACGGGTTCGGCGCAAGCTCGCCGACGCAGCGCCGACAGCCCATATGACCGCCCTTGCACTGCACGGAACAACGTACGTGGCATCAGTTGTCATTGACATTTCTCACAGGTGAACCTAAGAATGAAATCGGAAGGGAGCGACCTTGGATATGGGGGGTTTGAAGGGCAGCAGGCAGAGGGGGCACAAGAAGAGGGCCTCCTCCATCTTCAGAGAAGAGTGATCGGGAAAACGAGAACGGGATGGGTTCTTTTTTTTATACATGCCTTGGAGTGGAGTATGGATACTACTACTTATAGGAAGAACTTCCTTGCTAAGAATCGGCGTCGGCCGTACGCAAGCATAGATGCACCAGCGGCTCTGCAGTTTGTCAAAATAAAAGGACAGAGCTGCAGTGACTTGAAGTCTCCAAATCTCATTGTGACTTGGTGCCACCATCTACCAACCATTTGAGATCCAACGTTCCAAACTAATCTCTTATTTCGAACCTAAAAACAAAAATTATGAAAAAAATCCAGTAAAATGTAGATGCCTTGTTCTAAAATCTGTGAATATTTCATCCCACTCGGACGATTAGCTTGTGATTAAAGAGCTTTTTACGTATACGAGCACTAGTTTAAACTAAATACTCCCTCTGATTCATATTAATTGACTTCAATATGGATGTATCTAGAACTAAAATGTGTCTAGTACATCCATATTAGAGTCAATTAATATGAACCGGAGGGAGTATATATTTGCTCACAAACCTTTGATTCAAATCGAATGAAACTTCACCAAAATATAAATCGAAATATGCACGATTAACTGGAAGTTCTTGAAATATTTCTGAGCAATTATAATAATTATTTAGTTTAAATTCTAAGTCGATCGCATACATTGGATCTGAGATGGATGGTGGATGGTGGCACCAAGTCACTGTGAAACTTGGAAGTATCAAGTCAGTGAAGCTCTATCCCAAAATAAAAGCTTCGTGAAGGGGGCAGTTTGGTTCAAAAAAGAAGACAGTGCCAAGCAGTTGTCAAACAATACCCATATAGTCAAATGTACTCCCTCTGATTCAAATGAATTGACTCAACTTTGTCTAGATATATGGATGTATCAAGTCACTGAAGCTAAAATAAAAGCTTCATGAAGGGGGAAGTTTGGTTCGAAAAAAATACAGTGCCAAGCAGCTGTCAAATAGTACCATAACGTCAAATGTACTCCCTCCGATTCAAACGAAATGACTCAACTTTGTATTTTGCATGTTAAAGGTTTTTCGTAAAACTTGGCCAATCTTAACATAGTTTGCCTTTCTAAAAAAAGATATAAGCCCTAAGGCTCCTTTGATTCATAGGATGGGAAAACCATAGAAATATGGAAAACATAGGATTGAGATTTAATGGCTAGTTGAATCATATAGGAAGATGAGTTGTGTTTGATTGTGCCAAAGGAAATTTTCCATGAGGTATGACCTAATGTTTTATTCTTATAGGATTTGCACTGCAAGATTCCTATAGGATATGTTCCTATGAATCAAACAACTAGTGTGGGGAAAATTCACATGTGATCTAAATCCTACATAATTCCTATACAAATCCTATATATGAATTTTAGTTGTTAGGTCACTTAAAATGACTTCACTTGAAGAGTTACATTTTTGTTTTTTTCTGAATTAGTAGTGATGCCTAACCATATATATACCTAAACCAAGAGAATCAGCATAAACTTATGTATATTAATAGTAAGCGCATATATGAATGTTTTTTATCTACAAACCCAGGGTCATATATATGTACATAGAAACATGCATATATGCTAGTTTTTGTACCTTGGTGTGTTCCTCTTTTGGGCTATCTCTTTTTTGTTCACCGATTCACAACCAACGCCCTAGATTAATTTGGCACTTAAAAAATAACATTTTGTTTTTGGCGCACTAACACAAATAGTAGTAGCACGGTCAACACTGTAGAGAAGTACAAAATAAATGTGTGTGGGAAAAAATGACTTAAAGTGACCATTACATTGAGAAAAAGGGTAGAACCAAGCATTGCACAGGGAAAAAGCAGTGTAGTGCCCAGAAGAAAAAAACAAGTTGGGTTATACTCCCTCCATCCTGAAATAATGGGTGTAGAGTTAAAATTTGTCCATAAAAGAGTGTACTTCTCGTTTTGCAATGCACTTCAAAATTTGTCCACAAAAGAGTGGTAGTAAAAAATATTTCTTTCTCATCACGAGGGATATAGTTTCTTCACGACTAGTACGTACTACCTCCATCACAAAGCTTAAGTCTTTTTTTAAGAGTCAAAGCAAGTAAAGGTTGACGAAAATTTAGAACAATCTATCAACTAATATAATATTTTGTAGATACCATACCAAAAAAAATCGTTGTCTATGTATTGATATTAATTTTGTATTTTGCATGATAATGATTTTTGGTAAAATCTTAGTTTACCTTGACATAGTTTGAGCTTCTAAAAATAATATAAGCCTTACGCTTTGGGATGGAGGTAGTAGTATTTAGCATAATATGGTTTTCTTATTTACTACATGCATTTAGATCATTGGAGGTGGAAAAGTTGAAGAGGAAAGTGATGGTCGATGACAGTTTCCCAATGTAATAATAAAATCCTTAATATGCCTTGAAAACCCACACGTACGCTCTTTCTAGGACAGAGGCAGTATGAGGTAATGCACCCACGCGCTGTCATCTGCCGGTTCGTGCTATGTCTCCCAAATCTTGAAATATCGTCAGTTATCCATTTCACGTCCACACTTCTCCCTCTCTCCACGGACTAGGAAAAAACCCTCTCTTCACTTCCCCTTCCCATTCCACCGATGGAGAGCCCAACCGACGCCGTCAACGCAGCGAAAGCGAAAGCCGCGCGGCTGGCCTTAGCCGCAGAGGAGGCGTCCAGAGCCGCGACCGCAGCACGCATGGCCGCAACGGCGGCGATCATTGCCGCAGCGGATGCCAAAGACGAAGCGGAGGCCATTGCCGAAGGTCGGGCCATCGGTCGCTCATCGGCATCTGATGCTGTTGGTAGATGGGTCCACTCTCTTGGGAAGCATCCCCTAGATGACGAGGACGAGGTTGAACTCATCTTTGAACCGCCGCCGCCGACCTTCGACGAGAATATCGTCGACGAGGGGGAGGAAGTATGTTCCGATTCACCTCTCTCCCTTATTCAACATAGCCCTGTATCGATTTGCGCTATGGTCTCTCCCTCTTTTTTTGCGCTATAGCGTTTTGAATTAGCGTCAGAATCTTTTTAGATTCATATTCAGTATTAGTTGCAACTGCTACATATTTGCTTCACATCCGATTCACCTCTCTCCCTTATTTAACATAGCCCTGTATCGATTTGCTCTATGGTCTCTCCCTCTTTTTTTTGCGCTATAGGGTTTTGAATTAGCGTCAGAATCTTTTTAGATTCATATTCATTATTAGTTGCAACTGCTACATATTTGCTTCACCTGTTTATTTGGCATGTATCAGGTTGCTACTGATGAGGTTGACAGCGATGTCGAGTCGCGTCATAGGAAGGCCAGGGCCACTCTCAACAAGCTTAAGGCGGGGAAGTTCGACAAGTATTGGAGTGAACCCTGGACTGGTGCCAGGAACAGCTGCCCCTTCTGCACAAAGAGCATAAAGGTTGACTTTCGAAGCGTCCTGCAGCATGCCGAAGCCGGTGGGTCCGGCTGTCTCAAAGTTGGGGAAACTGTTAACCGATCCGGCTTCATAGCCAACCACATGGCCTATGGGCTATTCCTAAGGAAGAAATTGAACCAAGCTATCGAGACCGGTCGTGTGCCTCCTCCCAAGCCCAAGCCACCAAAGATTAAAGGTATGGGCAGCAAGAAGCAGAAGAAGCGGGACCGGGAGGAGGCGACAGGAAGAAGATGGTAAATATACTCCGTAACTGTTGTGCATGTTTGTCTCTCCTACTGCTTCAAAAGCAGCATCTTTTGTTGAACTCTGTTTATGTTTGCTGCTCAGCAGCGTTTGTGGTGAACCTATTAGCTTAATTAGGGGTTGTTGAACTATGTCTGTGTTGAACCTTGCTTAATTAGGTTGTGTTGAACTCTGTTTGTGTTGGCGTGGGAAGGGGGGCATGATGCTACCCTGAATTTGCGGGACCCCCAAAAAACTTGCAAATACGAGTGATGCATCCAAAAGGAACAAACTTCTTACATGGTAGACCCCAGTCTGAAAGCAAGAAATGCGATCGGGTCCTTAACAGCCACCGCCCGGATTGATCGGGTATTTTGCCTGCCTACCGCATGTGACTTGTGCTCACTGAAGTTTGGGACCTCACGCATGGGCACCACACGTAAGTGACAGACCTGTTGGTGTAAAAACTCGGGTGATTATTATACTGCATTAGTACAAAGTTTCCTATGGATTCAAGGGTTGGAAAGCCAAGTTAACTCATTTTCATGACTAAGAAGGAGCCAGGCTTACTTTTTCATTTTCATGTTTTAACTTGTTTAAATCTTGGTCAAACAAAGGATTTGACCAGGATTCAAGTGGGCATAAAAATTCAAAAAAGAAATCAAAAAAAAACCAAAGCACATAAGCTTCTTATGTCATATAGTAAGCATTACAGTTGATCAACGAAGTCTAGACATATTCAAACCAGAAAAATATTGTATATACCCCCTAACCCTAAACTCTGTCTTATGAAGTCAAGCATGAAGAAAAGTGGTTTTGGGTTTCAAACATTGGAAATTGAAAAAACTCCCAAAAGCTTCATTTTGGAGTGACTAAGAAGAATCCAGGCTTTCATTTTCATTTTCATGTTTTAAATTGGTTTAAATCTTGGTCAAACCTAGGATTTGACCAAGATTCAAATGGACATAACAAATTCAAAAAAATCAAAACCAAACACATAGTCTTTTGATGTCATATAGTAAGCATTCAAGTTGATAAACAAAGTCTAGACATATTTAAACAAGAAAAATCATGTATATACTTGGCCCCTAACCCTAAACTCTGTCTTATGAAGTCAAGCATTAAGAGGAGTGGTTTTGGGTTTCAAACATGGAAATTTAAAAAACCTCCCAAAAGCTTCATTTTGGAGTGACTAAGAAGAATCCAGGCTTACTTTTCATTTTCATGTTTTAAACTGGTTTAAATCTTGGTCAAACCTAGGATTTGACCAAGATTCAAATGGGCATAACAAATTCAAAAAAAAACTAAACACATAGTCTTTTGATGTCACATAATAAGCATTCAAGTTGATAAACAAGGTCTAGACATATTCAAACCAGAAAAATCATGTATCTACCCCCTACCCCTAAACTTTGTCTTATGAAGTAAAGCACGGAGAGATATCATTTTGGGTTTCGAACATGGAAAATTTAAAAAAACCTCCCAAAAGCTTCATTTTGGAGTGAATAAGAAGGATCCACACTTACTTTTCATTTTCATGTTTTAAACTTGTTTAAATATTGGTCAAACCTGCAAGGATTTGACCAAGATTCAAATGGGCATAAAAATTCAAAAAAAAAGAAAACCACTTCTCTTCGTCCTTGACTTCATTAGACAGAGTTTAGGGTTGGGGTATATACATGATTTTTAATGTTTAAATATGTATAGACTCCGTTGATCAACATGAATGCTTACTATAACTTAAGAAGCTTAATTATGTGCTTTGGTTTTTCATTTTTTGAATTCTTTATTGAATTTTTATGCCTATTTGAATCTTGGTCAAATCCTAGGTTTGACCAAGAATTAAACAAGTCAGTAACATGAAAAAAAAAGTAAGCCTGGATCCTTCTTATTCACTCAAAAAATGAAGCTTTTGGGAGGGTTTTTGAATTTTCCATGTTTGAAACCCAAAACCATTCCTCTTATATGCTTGACTTCATATATATCACAGAGTTTAGCCTTAGGGGGTATATACATGATTTTTCTAGTTTGAATATGTCTAAACCTTGTTTATCAACTTGAATGCTTACTATAAACCAAAAATTCATGTATCTACACCTAACCCTAAACTATGCATGAAGAGAAGTGGTTTTGGGTTTCAAACCTGGATATCTCAAAAACCCTCCCAAAAGCTTCATTTTGGAGTGAATAAGAAGGATCAAGGCTTAATTTTTCATTTTCATGTTTTAATCTTGTTTAAATCTTGGTCAAACCTAGGATTTGACCAAGATTCAAATGGGCATAATTTAAAAAAATGAAAAATCAAGGCACATAGTCTTCTTATGTCATATAGTAAGCATTCAATTAAGTTGATAAACAAGCTCTAGACATATTCAAACCAGAAAAATCATGATGAATCTACCCCCTATATATCCCTAAACCCTAACTTATGAAGTCAAGCATGAAGAGAAGTGGTTTTTGGTATAAATCATGGAAATTTCATATTCATGTTTATTAAACTTGTTTAAATCATGGTCAAACCTAGGATTTGACCAAGATTCAAATGGGCATAAATATTCAGAAAAAACAAAAAATGGAAAATCAAGGCACATAGTCTTCTTATGTCATATATATAGTAAGCATTCAATTAAGTTGATAACAAGGTCTAGACATATTCAAACGAG
This sequence comes from Lolium multiflorum, assembly GCA_030979885.1. Classification (NCBI taxonomy): domain Eukaryota; kingdom Viridiplantae; phylum Streptophyta; class Magnoliopsida; order Poales; family Poaceae; genus Lolium; species Lolium multiflorum. The sequence continues at coordinate 106,860,435 of CM061747.1, forward strand.
AAAAATCATGTATCAAGCTACCCCTAACCCCAAACTCTGTCTTATGAAGTCAAGCATGAAGAGAAGTACGTGGTTTTTTGGTTTCAAACATGGAAATTTCAAAAACCCTCTCAAGAGCTTTATTTTGGAGTGACTACGAAGGATACATGCTTAATTTTCATATTCATGTTTTAAACTTGTTTAAATCATGGTCAAACCTAGGATTTGACCAAGATTCAAATGGGCATAATTTAAAAAAATGTAAAATCAAGGCACATAGTCTTCTTATGTCATATAGTAAGCATTCAATTAAGTTGATAAACAAGGTCTAGACATATCAAACCAGAAAAATCATGTATCTACCCCTATATATCCCCAAACTCTGTCTTATGAAGTCAAGCATGAAGAGAAGTGGTTTTTGGTTTCAAGCATGGAAATTTCAAAAACCTCCCCAAACTTCATTTTAGAGTGACTAAGAAGGATACAAGCTTGCCTTTTCATTTTCATGTTTTAAACTTGTTTAAATTATCTTGGTCAAATCTAGGATTTGACAAGATTCAAATGGGCAAACATATGATAAGTGATGCAAATATCATTTCTAAGTGCGGGCAAACCAGAGATATGTGGTTTTTGGTTTCAAACATATTCAAACGAGAGAAATCATGTATCTACCCCCTAACACTAAACTCTGTCTCATGAAGTCAAGCGCATGCATGAAGATATGTGGTTTTTGGTTTCAAACATGGAAATTTCAAAAACCCTCCCAAGAGCTTCATTTCGAAGTGATTAATTAAGAAGCATACATGCATGCTTACTTTTTCATATTCATGTTTTAAACTTATTCAAATCTTGGTGAAACCTAGGATTTGACCAAGATTCAAATGGGTATAAAAATTAAAAAAAACAAAAAAGGTCTTCTTATGTTATATAGTAGGCATTCAATTAAGTTGATAAACAAGTTCTAGACATATTCAAACAAGAAAAATCATGCATGTATCTACCCCTAACCCTAAACTTTGTTTCATGAAGTCAAGCATGAAGATATGTGGTTTTTGGTTTCGAACATGGAAATTCAAAAACCCTCCCAAGAGCTTCATTTTGAAGTGACTAAGAAGCATACATGCTTACTTTTTCATATTCATGTTTTTAACTTATTCAAATCTTGGTGGAACCAAGGATTTGACAAAGATTCAAATGGGTATAAAAATTCAAAAAAAACAAGGTCTTCTCTTATGTTATATAGTAAGCATTCAATTAATTTGATAAACAAGGTCTACACATATTCAAACCAGGAAAATCATGTATCTACCACCTAACCCTAAACTCTGTCTTATGAAGTCAAGCATGCATGAAGAGAAGTGGTTTTTGGTTTCAAGCATGGAAATTTCCATGTTTGAAACCCAAAACCACTTCTCTTCATATGCTTGACTTCATATGACAGAGTTTAGCGTTAGGGGGTAGATACATGATTTTTTGGTTTGAATATGTCCAAACCTTGTTTATCAACTTGAATGTGTAATATATATATGACATAAGAAGACTGCATGCTTTGGTTTTTCATTTTTTGATTTTTTTGAAATTTTAAGCCCATCTGATTCTTTGTCAAATAATAGGTTTGACCAAGATTTAAACATGTTTAAAACATGAAAATGAAAAAGGTAAGCCTCCATCCTTCTTAGTCACTCCAAAATGAAGCTTTTTGGAGGGTTTTTGAAAATTCCATGTTTGAAACCCAAAACGACTTCTCTTCGTGCTTGACTTGATAAGACAGAGTTTTGGGTTAGGGGTAGATACATGATTTTTCCGGTTTGAATATGTCTAGACCTTGTTTATCAACTTAAATGCTAACTATATGACATCAGAATGGGCATAAAAATTTAAAAAAATTAAAAATGTAAAACCAAAATTTAATTGGGAGGAAAGGGTACATGAATTACAATTAAAAAACAAGGTAACTTAAATACTTGGATGCCCCAAGATGTGTGGAAGCCCAAAACAATGGCAAAACATATCATGTGCGCATGCTGCATCCAATTCAAGTAGAACACATAGTAGGCATCGATAGTTTGACCTAAATTTGAAATCAAAGAGAAGGTGGTTAGAAAAAATCAAAATTGGCAAAGCAAAGCATGAAATCAAAAAATTGTGATGCACTCTAGCTATGAAAATTATCAAACAATGCAAACCAAAATGATTTTTTAGAGGAATACTAGTTCAACTTATTTAATTTTTTATTTGTAGGCCAAAATCAAACCCCGTAGTTGGATTTTTTTTTCAACTTGATCTGTAGTACTGGGGAAAACCCTAGTTTATAACCTATTTAATAATAGATTCGTAGTCGATTCTTTTACTTTTTTATTATTACTATGCAGCACATGTGTGTTTGCCCGTCGAGTGAAACTCGGAGGAAGAGGAATCACTCGGAAGGAGAAGAAGGGAGAGCAGTCACGGGGCCCCTCTTATTGATGGTGTATATTCTTTTTCTGGTGATGTTGACTGTTGTGCAGGGTTTGTCAGTGCGCAGGAGGTGCGAGCGAGCGAGCGAGCGAGTCGAGCGAGGCCGAGAATGAGAGAGATTTGTTTTTTTTTGTGAGAGGGACAACCGAAGGATCCAGAAGGACCCACAGACTTCCAATACGCATCCTGATGCGTCTTCTCTTGACAAAGAAGATGGCTGGGAGTTGGCGTACCTATTGCACGTGACTTGTGCTCACTCAAGTGTGGGACCACACGCGTGGGCACCACACGTAAGTGACAGACCTGTTGGTGTAAAAACTCGGTTGATTATTATAGTGCATTAGAACAAAGTTTCCTATGGATTCAAGGGTAGGAAATCCAAGTTAACTCATTTACATGACATTATTTTTTCCATGAAGCAAAGTTAACACTATCAATTGGTACATTTTGGAGTGACTAAGAAGGATCAATGCTTACTTATTCGTTTAATTTCACGTGTTAAACTTGTCTAAATCTTGTTCAAACCTAGGATTTGACCAAGATTCAAATGGGCAGAAAAATAATTAAAAAACAGAAAAATGAAAAACCAAATCACATAGTAAGCATTCAAGTTGATAAACAAGGTCTAGACATATTCAAACCAGACAAATCATGTATCTATACCCCTAACCCCTAAACTCTGTCTTATGAAGTCAAGCATGTGAAGAGAAGTGGTTTTGGGTTTGGGGGTATATATACATGATTTTTATTGTTTAAATATATATAGACTTTGTTGATCAACATGAATGCTTAATTACTATATGACATAAGAAGTTTATGTGCTTTGGTGTTTCATTTTTTTGATTTCTTTTTTGAATTTTTATGCCCATTTGAATCTTGGTCAAATCCTAGGTTTGACAAAGATTTAAACAAGTTTGAAACATGAAAATGAAAAAGTAAGCTTGGATCCTTCTTAGTCACTCCAAAATGAAGCTTTTGGGTGGGTTTTTGAAATTTCCATGTTTGAAACCCAAAACCACTTCTTCTCTTCATGCTTGACTTCATAAGACAACGTTTAGGGTTAGGGGGTAGATACATGATTTTTCTGGTTTGAATATGTCTAGACTTCGTTGATCAACTTGAATGCTTAGTATATTACATAAGAAGACTATGTGGTTTGGTTTTTGATTTTCTTGATTTTGTTTGATTTTTTATGACCATTTGAATCTTGGTCAAATCCTAGGTTTGACCAAGATTTAAACAAGTTTAAAACATGAAAATGAAAAAGTAAGCATGGATCCTTCTTAGTCATGACAATGAGTTAACTTGGCTTTACTACCCTTGATGAATCCATAGGAAACTTTTTGTACTAATGCAGTATAATATTCTGGTTTGAATATGTCTAGACCTTGTTTATCAACTTAATTTGAAAGACATACAAGTTATAGCACACATAGTGCATACATTTTCACACATACTGCACTAGATGCTAACCCTATAGTTTGAGGCCATTTGGATGAGGTCGAAAAAATTCTTGGATTAGAATCGTGTTGTTCGAACCCCGTAGTTGGATTTTTTTGAACCCTTGATCTTTAGAACTGGGCAAAACCCAAGTTTAACCATGCAAGATTCAAATGGCCCTAAAAATTCAGAAAAAAATCAAAAGAATGAAAAACCAAAGCACATATATAGCATTCTTATGTCATATGTATAGTAAGCATTCAAGTTGATAAACAAGGTCTAGACATATATATTCAAACCAGAAAAATCATGTATATATCTACCCCTAAAACTCTAATTAAACTATGTCTTATGAAGTCAATCATGTAGAGAAGTGGTTTTGGGTTTCAAATATGGAAATTTCAAGAACCTCCCAAAAGCTTCATTTTAGAGTGACTAAGAAGGATCCAGGCTTATCTTTTCATTTCATGTTTTAAACTTGTTTAAATCCTGGTCAAACCTAGGATTTGACCAAGATTTATGGGCATAAAATTCAAAAAAATCAGAAAAATAAAAAACCAAAGCACATAAGCATATTCAAGTTGATAAACAAGGTTTGGACATATTCAAACCATACAAATCATGTATCTACCCCTAACCCTAAACTCTGTCTTATGAAGTCAAGCATGAAGAGAAGTGGTTTTGGGTTTCAAACATGGAAATATCAAAAACCTCCCAAAAACTTCATTTTAGAGTGACTGAGAAGGTTACATGCTTCCCTTTTCATTTTCATGTTTTAAACTTGTTTAAATCTTGGTCAAACCTAGAATTTGACAAGATTCAAATGGGCATCAAAATTCAAAAAAATCAGAAAAAGAAAAACCAAAGCAATTGTTTTCTTATGTCATATAGTAAGCATTAAAGTTGATAAACAAGGTCTAGACATATTCAACCAGACAAATCATGTATCTATACCCCTAACCCCCTAAACTCTGTCTTATGAAGTCAAGCATGTGAAGAGAAGTGGTTTTGGGTTTCAAACATGGAAATTTCAAAAACCTCCCAAAAGCTTCATTTTAGAGTGACTAAGAAGGATACATGCTTCCCTTTTCATTTTCATGTTTTAAACTTGTTTAAATTATCTTGGTCAAACCTAGGATTCGACATGATTCAAATGGGCATCAAAATTAAAAAAAACAGAAAAAGGAAAAACCAAAGCAATAGTTTTCTTATATATGTCATATAGTAAGCATTAAAGTTGATAAACAAGGTCTAGATATATCCAAACCAGACAAATCATGTATCTACCCCCGGCCTGTCGATCTTATGAAGCTAGTCTACTAGCATGAAGGGAACTCGTTTTCGGTTTCAAACATAGAAATTACAAGAACATCCCAAAAGCTTCTCCATTTTAGAGTGACTACGAAGGATACTGACTTCCCTTTTCATTTTCATGTTTTAAACTTGTTTAAATCTTGGTCAAACCAAGGATTTGACCAAGATTCAAATGGGCCTAAAAATTTAGAAAAAATTCAAAAAGAGAATGAAAAACCAAAGCACATAGCATTCTTATGTCATATGTATAGTAAGCATTCAAGTTGATAAACAAGGTCTAGACATATTCAAACCAAAAAATCATGTATATATCTACCCCTAACCCTAAACTGATCTGTCGATCTTATGGAAGTCAATCATGAAGAGAAGTGGTTTTGGGTTTCAAACATGGAAATTTCAAGAACATCCCAAAAGCTTCATTTTAGAGTGACTAAGAAGGATCCATGCTTACTTACTCATTTTCACGTGTTAAACTTGTCTAAATCTTGGTGAAACCTAGGATTTGACCAAGATATGATTCAAATGCGCAGAAAATTAAAAAAGTCAGAAAAATTAAAAACCAAAGTACATAGTCTTCTTATGTCATATAGTAAGCATATTCAAGTTGATAAACAAGGTTTGGACATATTCAAACCATACAAATCATGTATCTATACCCCCTAACCCTAAACTTTTTCTTATGAAGTCAAGCATGAAGAGAAGTGGTTTTGGGTTTCAAAGATGGAAATTTCAAAAACCTCCAAAAACTTCATTTTAGAGTGACTGAGAAGTTAGCATTAAAGTTGATAAACAAGGTTTAGACATATTCAAACCAGACAAATCATGTATCTACCCCTAACCCTAAACTCGGTCTTATGAAGTCTAGCATGAAGAGAATCGTTTTGAGTTTCAAACGTTTAAGCCAAAAGCCCCATTTCAAATATTTCAAACTTATTCAAAGTTGGTTCAAATTTGAAAGACATACAAGTTATAGCACACATAGTGCATACATTTTCACACATACTGCACTAGATGCTAACCCTATAGTTTGAGGCCACTTGGATGAGGTCGAAAAAGTTCTTGGATTAGAATCGTGTTGTTCGAACCCCGTAGTTGGATTTTTTTGAACCTTGATCTGTAGTACAGGGCAAAACCCTAGTTTAACCTATTTAATTATAGATTCGTATATCGATTTTTCTACCTTTTTATTATTACTATGCTGCAGATGTGCGTTTGCCCGTCGAGTGAAACTCGGAGGAAGAGGGATCACTCGGAAGGAGAGAAAAAAGGCAGAGCATTATGGTGTCTCCCCTTTTTCGGGTGATGATGATGATGTTGACTGTTGTGCAGGGTTTGTCAGTGCGCAGGACGTGCGAGCGAGGCGAGCGAGTCGAGCGAGGCCGAGAATGAGATAGATTTGTTTTTTTTGTGAGAGGGACAACCGAAGGATCCAGAAGGACCCACGGACTTCCAATACGCATCCTGATGCGTCTTCTCTTGACAAAGAAGATGGCTGGGAGTTGGCGTACCTATTGCACGTGACTTGTGCTCACTGAAGTGTGGGACCTCACGCGTGGGCACCACACGTAAGTGACAGACCTGTTGGTGTAAAAACTCGGTTGATTATAATAGTGCATTAGAACAAAGTTTCCTATGGATTCAAGGGTAGGAAATCCAAGTTAACTCATTTACATGACATTATTTTTTCCATGAAGCAAAGTTAACACTATCAATTGGTACATTTTGGAGTGACTAAGAAGGATCAATGCTTACTTATTCGTTTAATTTCACGTGTTAAACTTGTCTAAATCTTGTTCAAACCTAGGATTTGACCAAGATTCAAATGGGCAGAAAAATAATTAAAAAACAGAAAAATGAAAAACCAAATCACATAGTCTTCTTATGTCATATAGTAAGCATTCAAGTTGATAAACAAGGTCTAGACATATTCAAACCAGACAAATCATGTATCTATACCCCTAACCCCTAAACTCTGTCTTATGAAGTCAAGCATGTGAAGAGAAGTGGTTTTGGGTTTCAAACATGGAAATTTCAAAAACCTCCCAAAAGCTTCATTTTAGAGTGACTAAGAAGGATACATGCTTCCCTTTACATTTTCATGTTTTAAACTTGTTTAAATTATCTTGGTCAAACCTAGGATTTGACGAAGATACAAATGGGTGGGCACAAAATTCAAAAAAATCAGAAAAATGAAAAACCAAATCACATAGTCTTCTTATGTCATATCGTAAGCAATCAAGTTGATAAACAAGGTCTAGATATATCCAAACCAGACAAATCATGTATCTACCCCCTGTCGATCTTATGAAGTCTAGCATGAAGGGAAGTCGTTTTGGGTTTCAAACATTGAAATTTAAAGAACATCCCAAAAGCTTCATTTTAGAGTGACTAAGAAGGATACAGACTTCCCTTTTCATTTTCATGTTTTAAATTTGTTTAAATCTTGGTCAAACCAAGGATTTGACCAAGATTCAAATGGCCCTAAAAATTCAGAAAAAAATGAAAAGAATGAAAAACCAAAGCACATAACATTCTTATGTCATATGTATAGTAAGCATTCAAGTTGATATACAAGGTCTAGACATATATATTCAAACCTAGGATTTGACTAAGATTCAAATGGGCATAACAAATTCAAAAAACAAAAACCAAACACATAGTCTTCTGATGTCATATAGCAAGCATTCAAGTTGATAAACAAACTTGTTTAAATCATGGTCAAACCTAGGATTTGACCAAGATTCAAATGGGCATAATTTTAAAAAATGTAAAATCAAGGCACATAGTCTTCTTATGTCATATAGTAAGCATTCAATTAAGTTGATAAACAAGGTCTAGACATATCAAACCAGAAAATTCATGTGTCTAGCTACCCCTAACCCTAAACTCTGCACGAAGAGAAGTGGTTTTGGGTTTCAAACATGGATATTTCAAAAACCCTCCCAAAAACCTTCATTTTGGAGTTAATAAGAAGGATCAAGGCTTACTTTTTCATTTTCATGTTTTAATCTTTTTTAAATCTTTGTCAAACCTAGGTTTTGACCAATATTCAAAAGGGCATAATTTTAAAAAAATGAAATATCAAGGCACATAGTCTTCTTATGTCATATAGTAAGCATTCAATTAAGTTGATAAACAAGCTCTAGACATATTCAAACCAGAAAAATCATGATGTATCTACCCCCTATATATCCCTAAACCCTAACTTATGAAGTCAAGCATGAAGAGAAGTGGTTTTTGGTTTAAATCATGGAAATTTCAAAAACCCTCCCAAGAGCTTCATTTTGGAGTGACTAATTAAGAAGCATACATGCTTACCTTTTCATATTCATGTTTTAAACTTGTTCAAATCTAGGTCAACAAACCTAGGATTTGACGAAGAATCAAATGGGTATAAAAAATTTAAAAACAAGCTCTAGATAAGCTCAAGTTGAAAAACAAGTTCTAGACATATTCCAACCAGAAAAATCATGTATGTACCCCCTATATATATATCCCTAAACCCTGACTTATGAAGTCAAGCATGAAGAGAAGTGGTTTTTGGTTTCAATCATGGAAATTTCAAAAACCCTCCCAAGAGCTTCATTTTGGAGTGGCTAAGAAGGATAGATACTTAATTTTTCATATTTATGTTTTAAACTAGTTTAAATCATGGTCAAACCTAGGATTTGACCAAGATTCAAATGGGCATAAAAATTCAAAATAAATGAAAATAAATGAAAAACCAAGGCACGTAGTCTTCTTATGTCATATAGTAAGCATTCAATTAAGTTGATAAACAAGGTCTAGACATATTCAAACCAGAAACATCATGTATCTAGCTACCCTAGCCCTAAACTCTGTCTTATGAAGTCAAGCATGCATGAAGAGAAGTCGTGGTTTTTGGTTTCAAACATGGAAATTTTAAAAACCCTACCAAGATCTACATTTTGGAGTGACTAAGAAGGATATATGCTTAATTTTTCCTATTCATGTTTTATTAAACTTGTTTAAATCATGGTCAAACCTAGGATTTGACCAAGATTCAAATGGGCATAAAAATTCAGAAAAAACAAAAAATGGAAAATCAAGGCACATAGTCTTCTTATGTCACATTAGTAAGCATTCAATTAAGTTGATAAACAAGGTCTAGATATATTCAAACCAGAGAAATCATGTATCTACCCCTAACCCTAAACTCTATCTCATGAAGTCAAGCATGAAGATATGTGGTTTTTGGTTTAAAACATGGAAATTTCAAAAACCCTCCCAAGAGCTTCATTTTGGAGTGACTAAGAAGGATATATGCTTAATTTTTCATATTCATGTTTTCAACTTGTTTAAATCATGGTCAAACTTAGGATTTGACCAAGATTCAAATGGGCATAAAATTAAAAAAAACAATAAAATGAAAAACCAATGCACATAGTCTTCTTATGTCATATATATAGTAAGCATTCAATTAAGTTGATAACAAGGTCTAGACATATTCAAACGAGAAAAATCATGTATCAAGCTACCCCTAACCCCAAACTCTGTCTTATGAAGTCAAGCATGAAGAGAAGTACGTGGTTTTTTGGTTTCAAACATGGAAATTTCAAAAACCCTCTCAAGAGCTTCATTTTGGAGTGACTACGAAGGATACATGCTTAATTTTCATATTCATGTTTTAAACTTGTTTAAATCATGGTCAAACCTAGGATTTGACCAAGATTCAAATGGGCATAATTTAAAAAAATGTAAAATCAAGGCACATAGTCTTCTTATGTCATATAGTAAGCATTCAATTAAGTTGATAAACAAGGTCTAGACATATCAAACCAGAAAAATCATGTATCTACCCCTATATATCCCCAAACTCTGTCTTTATGAAGTCAAGCATGAAGAGAAGTGGTTTTTTGGTTTCAAGCATGGAAATTTCAAAAACCTCCCCAAACTTCATTTTAGAGTGACTAAGAAGGATACAAGCTTGCCTTTTCATTTTCATGTTTTAAACTTGTTTAAATTATCTTGGTCAAATCTAGGATTTGACAAGATTCAAATGGGCAAACATATGATAAGTGATGCAAATATCATTTCTAAGTGCGGGCAAACCAGAGATATGTGGTTTTTGGTTTCAAACATATTCAAACGAGAGAAATCATGTATCTACCCCCTAACACTAAACTCTGTCTCATGAAGTCAAGCGCATGCATGAAGATATGTGGTTTTTGGTTTCAAACATGGAAATTTCAAAAACCCTCCCAAGAGCTTCATTTCGAAGTGATTAATTAAGAAGCATACATGCATGCTTACTTTTTCATATTCATGTTTTAAACTTATTCAAATCTTGGTGAAACCTAGGATTTGACCAAGATTCAAATGGGTATAAAAATTTAAAAAATACAAAAAAGGTCTTCTTATGTTATATAGTAGGCATTCAATTAAGTTGATAAACAAGTTCTAGACATATTCAAACAAGAAAAATCATGCATGTATCTACCCATAACCCTAAACTTTGTTTCATGAAGTCAAGCATGAAGATATGTGGTTTTTGGTTTCGAACATGGAAATTCAAAAACCCTCCCAAGAGCTTCATTTTGAAGTGACTAAGAAGCATACATGCTTACTTTTTCATATTCATGTTTTTAACTTATTCAAATCTTGGTGGAACCAAGGATTTGACAAAGATTCGAATGGGTATAAAAATTCAAAAAAAACAAGGTCTTCTCTTATGTTATATAGTAAGCATTCAATTAATTTGATAAACAAGGTCTAAACATATTCAAACCAGGAAAATCATGTATCTACCACCTAACCCTAAACTCTGTCTTATGAAGTCAAGCATGCATGAAGAGAAGTGGTTTTTGGTTTCAAGCATGGAAATTTCCATGTTTGAAACCCAAAACCACTTCTCTTCATATGCTTGACTTCATATGACAGAGTTTAGCGTTAGGGGGTAGATACATGATTTTTTGGTTTGAATATGTCCAAACCTTGTTTATCAACTTGAATGTGTAATATATATATGACATAAGAAGACTGCATGCTTTGGTTTTTCATTTTTTGATTTTTTTGAAATTTTAAGCCCATCTGATTCTTTGTCAAATAATAGGTTTGACCAAGATTTAAACATGTTTAAAACATGAAAATGAAAAAGGTAAGCCTCCATCCTTCTTAGTCACTCCAAAATGAAGCTTTTTGGAGGGTTTTTGAAAATTCCATGTTTGAAACCCAAAACGACTTCTCTTCGTGCTTGACTTGATAAGACAGAGTTTTGGGTTAGGGGTAGATACATGATTTTTCCGGTTTGAATATGTCTAGACCTTGTTTATCAACTTAAATGCTAACTATATGACATCAGAATGGGCATAAAAATTTAAAAAATTTAAAAATGTAAAACCAAAATTTAATTGGGAGGAAAGGGTACATGAATTACAATTAAAAAACAAGGTAACTTAAATACTTGGATGCCCCAAGATGTGTGGAAGCCCAAAACAATGGCAAAACATATCATGTGCGCATGCTGCATCCAATTCAAGTAGAACACATAGTAGGCATCGATAGTTTGACCTAAATTTGAAATCAAAGAGAAGGTGGTTAGAAAAAATCAAAATTGGCAAAGCAAAGCATGAAATCAAAAAATTGTGATGCACTCTAGCTATGAAAATTATCAAACAATGCAAACCAAAATGATTTTTTAGAGGAATACTAGTTCAACTTATTTAATTTTTTATTTGTAGGCCAAAATCAAACCCCGTAGTTGGATTTTTTTTTCAACTTGATCTGTAGTACTGGGGAAAACCCTAGTTTATAACCTATTTAATAATAGATTCGTAGTCGATTCTTTTACTTTTTTATTATTACTATGCAGCACATGTGTGTTTGCCCGTCGAGTGAAACTCGGAGGAAGAGGAATCACTCGGAAGGAGAAGAAGGGAGAGCAGTCACGGGGCCCCTCTTATTGATGGTGTATATTCTTTTTCTGGTGATGTTGACTGTTGTGCAGGGTTTGTCAGTGCGCAGGAGGTGCGAGCGAGCGAGCGAGTCGAGCGAGGCCGAGAATGAGAGAGATTTGTTTTTTTGTGAGAGGGACAACCGAAGGATCCAGAAGGACCCATCCAATACGCATGCGTCTTCTCTTGACAAAGAAGATGGCTGGGAGTTGGCGTACCTATTGCACGTGACTTGTGCTCACTCAAGTGTGGGACCACACGCGTGGGCACCACACGTAAGTGACAGACCTGTTGGTGTAAAAACTCGGTTGATTATTATAGTGCATTAGAACAAAGTTTCCTATGGATTCAAGGGTAGGAAATCCAAGTTAACTCATTTACATGACATTATTTTTTCCATGAAGCAAAGTTAACACTATCAATTGGTACATTTTGGAGTGACTAAGAAGGATCAATGCTTACTTATTCGTTTAATTTCACGTGTTAAACTTGTCTAAATCTTGTTCAAACCTAGGATTTGACCAAGATTCAAATGGGCAGAAAAATAATTAAAAAACAGAAAAATGAAAAACCAAATCACATAGTAAGCATTCAAGTTGATAAACAAGGTCTAGACATATTCAAACCAGACAAATCATGTATCTATACCCCTAACCCCTAAACTCTGTCTTATGAAGTCAAGCATGTGAAGAGAAGTGGTTTTGGGTTTGGGGGTATATATACATGATTTTTATTGTTTAAATATATATAGACTTTGTTGATCAACATGAATGCTTAATTACTATATGACATAAGAAGTTTATGTGCTTTGGTGTTTCATTTTTTTGATTTCTTTTTTGAATTTTTATGCCCATTTGAATCTTGGTCAAATCCTAGGTTTGACAAAGATTTAAACAAGTTTGAAACATGAAAATGAAAAAGTAAGCTTGGATCCTTCTTAGTCACTCCAAAATGAAGCTTTTGGGTGGGTTTTTGAAATTTCCATGTTTGAAACCCAAAACCACTTCTTCTCTTCATGCTTGACTTCATAAGACAACGTTTAGGGTTAGGGGGTAGATACATGATTTTTCTGGTTTGAATATGTCTAGACTTCGTTGATCAACTTGAATGCTTAGTATATTACATAAGAAGACTATGTGGTTTGGTTTTTGATTTTCTTGATTTTGTTTGATTTTTTATGACCATTTGAATCTTGGTCAAATCCTAGGTTTGACCAAGATTTAAACAAGTTTAAAACATGAAAATGAAAAAGTAAGCATGGATCCTTCTTAGTCATGACAATGAGTTAACTTGGCTTTACTACCCTTGATGAATCCATAGGAAACTTTTTGTACTAATGCAGTATAATATTCTGGTTTGAATATGTCTAGACCTTGTTTATCAACTTAATTTGAAAGACATACAAGTTATAGCACACATAGTGCATACATTTTCACACATACTGCACTAGATGCTAACCCTATAGTTTGAGGCCATTTGGATGAGGTCGAAAAAATTCTTGGATTAGAATCGTGTTGTTCGAACCCCGTAGTTGGATTTTTTTGAACCCTTGATCTTTAGAACTGGGCAAAACCCAAGTTTAACCATGCAAGATTCAAATGGCCCTAAAAATTCAGAAAAAAATCAAAAGAATGAAAAACCAAAGCACATATATAGCATTCTTATGTCATATGTATAGTAAGCATTCAAGTTGATAAACAAGGTCTAGACATATATATTCAAACCAGAAAAATCATGTATATATCTACCCCTAAAACTCTAATTAAACTATGTCTTATGAAGTCAATCATGTAGAGAAGTGGTTTTGGGTTTCAAATATGGAAATTTCAAGAACCTCCCAAAAGCTTCATTTTAGAGTGACTAAGAAGGATCCAGGCTTATCTTTTCATTTCATGTTTTAAACTTGTTTAAATCCTGGTCAAACCTAGGATTTGACCAAGATTTATGGGCATAAAATTCAAAAAAATCAGAAAAATAAAAAACCAAAGCACATAAGCATATTCAAGTTGATAAACAAGGTTTGGACATATTCAAACCATACAAATCATGTATCTACCCCTAACCCTAAACTCTGTCTTATGAAGTCAAGCATGAAGAGAAGTGGTTTCGGGTTTCAAACATGGAAATATCAAAAACCTCCCAAAAACTTCATTTTAGAGTGACTGAGAAGGTTACATGCTTCCCTTTTCATTTTCATGTTTTAAACTTGTTTAAATCTTGGTCAAACCTAGAATTTGACAAGATTCAAATGGGCATCAAAATTCAAAAAAATCAGAAAAAGAAAAACCAAAGCAATTGTTTTCTTATGTCATATAGTAAGCATTAAAGTTGATAAACAAGGTCTAGACATATTCAACCAGACAAATCATGTATCTATACCCCTAACCCCCTAAACTCTGTCTTATGAAGTCAAGCATGTGAAGAGAAGTGGTTTTGGGTTTCAAACATGGAAATTTCAAAAACCTCCCAAAAGCTTCATTTTAGAGTGACTAAGAAGGATACATGCTTCCCTTTTCATTTTCATGTTTTAAACTTGTTTAAATTATCTTGGTCAAACCTAGGATTCGACATGATTCAAATGGGCATCAAAATTAAAAAAAACAGAAAAAGGAAAAACCAAAGCAATAGTTTTCTTATATATGTCATATAGTAAGCATTAAAGTTGATAAACAAGGTCTAGATATATCCAAACCAGACAAATCATGTATCTACCCCCGGCCTGTCGATCTTATGAAGCTAGTCTACTAGCATGAAGGGAACTCGTTTTCGGTTTCAAACATAGAAATTACAAGAACATCCCAAAAGCTTCTCCATTTTAGAGTGACTACGAAGGATACTGACTTCCCTTTTCATTTTCATGTTTTAAACTTGTTTAAATCTTGGTCAAACCAAGGATTTGACCAAGATTCAAATGGGCCTAAAAATTTAGAAAAAATTCAAAAAGAGAATGAAAAACCAAAGCACATAGCATTCTTATGTCATATGTATAGTAAGCATTCAAGTTGATAAACAAGGTCTAGACATATTCAAACCAAAAAATCATGTATATATCTACCCCTAACCCTAAACTGATCTGTCGATCTTATGGAAGTCAATCATGAAGAGAAGTGGTTTTGGGTTTCAAACATGGAAATTTCAAGAACATCCCAAAAGCTTCATTTTAGAGTGACTAAGAAGGATCCATGCTTACTTACTCATTTTCACGTGTTAAACTTGTCTAAATCTTGGTGAAACCTAGGATTTGACCAAGATATGATTCAAATGCGCAGAAAATTAAAAAAATCAGAAAAATTAAAAACCAAAGTACATAGTCTTCTTATGTCATATAGTAAGCATATTCAAGTTGATAAACAAGGTTTGGACATATTCAAACCATACAAATCATGTATCTATACCCCCTAACCCTAAACTTTTTCTTATGAAGTCAAGCATGAAGAGAAGTGGTTTTGGGTTTCAAAGATGGAAATTTCAAAAACCTCCAAAAACTTCATTTTAGAGTGACTGAGAAGTTAGCATTAAAGTTGATAAACAAGGTTTAGACATATTCAAACCAGACAAATCATGTATCTACCCCTAACCCTAAACTCGGTCTTATGAAGTCTAGCATGAAGAGAATCGTTTTGAGTTTCAAACGTTTAAGCCAAAAGCCCCATTTCAAATATTTCAAACTTATTCAAAGTTGGTTCAAATTTGAAAGACATACAAGTTATAGCACACATAGTGCATACATTTTCACACATACTGCACTAGATGCTAACCCTATAGTTTGAGGCCACTTGGATGAGGTCGAAAAAGTTCTTGGATTAGAATCGTGTTGTTCGAACCCCGTAGTTGGATTTTTTTGAACCTTGATCTGTAGTACAGGGCAAAACCCTAGTTTAACCTATTTAATTATAGATTCGTATATCGATTTTTCTACCTTTTTATTATTACTATGCTGCAGATGTGCGTTTGCCCGTCGAGTGAAACTCGGAGGAAGAGGGATCACTCGGAAGGAGAGAAAAAAGGCAGAGCATTATGGTGTCTCCCCTTTTTCGGGTGATGATGATGATGTTGACTGTTGTGCAGGGTTTGTCAGTGCGCAGGAGGTGCGAGCGAGCGAGCGAGTCGAGCGAGGCCGAGAATGAGATTTGTTTTTTTTGTGAGAGGGACAACCGAAGGATCCAGAAGGACCCACAGACTTCCAATACGCATCCTGATGCGTCTTCTCTTGACAAAGAAGATGGCTGGGAGTTGGCGTACCTATTGCACGTGACTTGTGCTCACTGAAGTGTGGGACCTCACGCGTGGGCACCACACGTAAGTGACAGACCTGTTGGTGTAAAAACTCGGTTGATTATAATAGTGCATTAGAACAAAGTTTCCTATGGATTCAAGGGTAGGAAATCCAAGTTAACTCATTTACATGACATTATTTTTTCCATGAAGCAAAGTTAACACTATCAATTGGTACATTTTGGAGTGACTAAGAAGGATCAATGCTTACTTATTCGTTTAATTTCACGTGTTAAACTTGTCTAAATCTTGTTCAAACCTAGGATTTGACCAAGATTCAAATGGGCAGAAAAATAATTAAAAAACAGAAAAATGAAAAACCAAATCACATAGTCTTCTTATGTCATATAGTAAGCATTCAAGTTGATAAACAAGGTCTAGACATATTCAAACCAGACAAATCATGTATCTATACCCCTAACCCCTAAACTCTGTCTTATGAAGTCAAGCATGTGAAGAGAAGTGGTTTTGGGTTTCAAACATCGAAATTTCAAAAACCTCCCAAAAGCTTCATTTTAGAGTGACTAAGAAGGATACATGCTTCCCTTTACATTTTCATGTTTTAAACTTGTTTAAATTATCTTGGTCAAACCTAGGATTTGACGAAGATACAAATGGGTGGGCACAAAATTCAAAAAAATCAGAAAAATGAAAAACCAAATCACATAGTCTTCTTATGTCATATCGTAAGCAATCAAGTTGATAAACAAGGTCTAGATATATCCAAACCAGACAAATCATGTATCTACCCCCTGTCGATCTTATGAAGTCTAGCATGAAGGGAAGTCGTTTTGGGTTTCAAACATTGAAATTTAAAGAACATCCCAAAAGCTTCATTTTAGAGTGACTAAGAAGGATACAGACTTCCCTTTTCATTTTCATGTTTTAAATTTGTTTAAATCTTGGTCAAACCAAGGATTTGACCAAGATTCAAATGGCCCTAAAAATTCAGAAAAAATGAAAAGAATGAAAAACCAAAGCACATAACATTCTTATGTCATATGTATAGTAAGGCATTCAAGTTGATATACAAGGTCTAGACATATATATTCAAACCTAGGATTTGACTAAGATTCAAATGGGCATAACAAATTCAAAAAACAAAAACCAAACACATAGTCTTCTGATGTCATATAGCAAGCATTCAAGTTGATAAACAAGGTCTAGACATATTCAAACCAGAAAAATCCGGTATCTACCCCTAACCCTAAACTCTGTCTTATGAAGTCAATCACGAAGAGAAGTCGTTTTGGGTTTCAAACATGGAAATTTCAAAAACCCTCCCAAAAGCTTCATTTTGGAGTGAATAAGAAGGATCCAGGCTTACTTTTCATTTTCATGTTTTATACTTGTTTAAATCTTGGTCAAACCTAGGATTTGACCAGGATTCAAATGGGCATAACAAATTCAAAAAAATAAAAACCAAACACATAGTCTTCTGATGTCATATAGCAAGCATTCAAGTTGATAAACAAGCTAGGTCTAGACATATTCAAACCAGAAAATTCATGTATCTACCCCCTAACCCTAAACTCTATCTTATGAAGTCAAGCACGAAGAGATGTCGTTTTGGGTTTCAAACATGGAAATTTCAAAAACCCTTCCAAAAGCTTCATTTTGGAGTGAATAAGAAGTCAAGCACGAAGAGAAGTCGTTTTCATGTTTTAAACTTGCTTAAATCCTGGTCAAACCTAGGATTTGACCAAGATTCAAATGGGCATAAAATATAAAAAAACAGAAAATGAAAAACCAAAGCACATAGTCTTCTTATGTCATATAGTAAGCATTAAAGTTGATAAACAAGGTCTAGACATATTCAAACAAGAAAAATCATGTATCTACCCCTAACCCTAAACTCTATCTTATGTAGTCAAACATGAAGAGAAGAAGTGGTTTTGGGTTTCAAACTTGGAAATTTCAAGAACCTCCCAAAAGCTTCATTTTAGAGTGTCTAAGAAGGATCCATGCTTACCTTTTCATTTTTCATGTGTTAAACTTGTTTAAATCTTGGTCAAATCTACAAATGGGCATGAAAATTCAAAAAAGAAATCAAAAAATGGAAATAGATGGGCATAAAAATACATTTTTTGCCAACATTGTGAATAAGTAAAATGGTACACTGATATCATTTTGCATATATAGGAGTAAAAAACTTGAGTATTCAAAGTTGATGGCCGTGAGAAGATTCACATACAGTATGTGCCAAAATATGTCTTCACAAGAAAGTTCGCTACAGATCCTGCATGAACCCTTCCCAAGTGGGTACAAAAACAAGCAAACTCATACAGTTTAATTTTGAATTCATTAGGATAAAGCTCAATTATAAAACCATATGTAGATGTGGATCGAGATAAAACACTGCAACTTGATTTGGACATCTTTCAGGGTCTAGCGTACATGTGAAAATTGAAGTGGTTGTAGATTGGTAGAGACACTTCACAAAAGACCACTCGTTTTGCCCTCCTTGTGCACAGATGAAATGGGGAATCCATTTTTTATTGCCAACACATGACCCAAAAAATCTACTACTACATCCCCGTTTGAAAATATATAGGTGTCTCACTTATGTCTTGATACATGCATTTTAGTCAGAGATACATATGTATCCATACAAATTTGAGATGCATATTTTTAACCTAGGGGCATATATGAATCTTTAGCAGGTGCGTTTTTTTACTAATCCATATGGAATATTTTGATAAAACCCTTTTAGAAGGCTTTGTTAAGGCCTCAAGGACAATGAGTTGGGAGGAGGCCAGGTAGACTGTAGCTAGGCATTGATTCGGAATTTATGATGCTTGCGACTTGCTTGCGTGGCTTGTTGATTTCCCAGGTGACGCAGCTTTTTTTGACTGCCCAGCCATGGATAGGTCATAGGAGTGCAGAGCTGTAGGCGGTGCGGATAAGTACGCGGGGCATTGATGATGTAGGTGTGTTCGGTTGCCCACGCGAGTGCAGAGCTGTAGGGTTATGCGAGTAGGCCTTTAAACTGGGAGGTGGCACAAGAAGATTTTAGTAAGGAATGGTTCCTTTCCAGAGGAATGGAATGGTTCCATCCCCGCGTTCGGTTTGGACAAAAAGGAGGTACAGAATGGTACTGTTTTTTGTTCGGTTGGAGGAATTGGAGAGCAGAACGGAATGTGGTTAAACTAAACTTTTGTCTAAGAATCGTAATTAACAATGGCAAATAGCCTTTTAAATCTTAAAATCGTAATTAACAACGCCTAATGGCCTTTTTAATCTTAAAATCGTAATTAATGTTATTTTTTGTATGGTCGGGGAATTTGGAGAGTAGAACGGAATGAAGTTAAAGTTTAATCTTTTGTCTAAATATCGTAATTAATAGTGGCCTTTTTAATCTCAAAATCATAATTAACAACAACTAATAATTTTTTTGGTTGGATTAGTGAAGTGCTTTGTAATTAATAGCGGCTAAGTAACAGCCGTTCCACCACATTCCACCGATTCGGTGGAATGGGTGCATTCTGCATATGGGGAGAATATTCCCTTTCGAGGAACCACTCGGTTCCGTTCCATTCCACAACCGAACACAAGAATGGGCTCTAGGTGCGGAACGGTTCCATTCCATTCCACTTGGTTCTGGAACCGAACACACCCTAAATGCGTTGCAATGGAAAATGACAGTGTGTGGTGGCCTGATGGTGAAGAAGAAAGGTCGGGCGAAGAGTTGTTGGCTAGAGTCGGTTTTATACGAATCGACGAGGTGCGGGATAGTTTGATTTTAAGGGCTCCTTTCATTCACAGGATAGGGAAATCATAGGAGTAGGAATGTAGGATTGGGATTTGGGATGACATGTGTAGTTAAATCCTATAATAAGATGAGTTGCGTTTGATTGCGCCAAATGAATTTTTCCATGAGGTAGGACCAAATATTTAATCCTATACTAGGATTTGCACTACTTGATGATTCCTATAGGATTATTTCCTATTGGATATGTTCATATGAATCAAACTACTAGTGTAGGAAATATTCCTATAAGATCTAAATCCTATTATCTTATACCAACCTAATATGAATCAAAGAAGCCCTAAAGGATTTTCGAAGGAATCATGTACGAAGTATGATTTTTCTAAGTCACCCAACATATATACTAGGAATAGAACTAAGTAGTACCATATACTTAGGCCCGCATGCACAAATATTAAGTGTGGATTGAGGAAGTCGACAACTTGGGAAAAAACTTTCGCAACTGCACACCTATGTTACCACCCTTGCGACGCTAATTGTCGTAGAGCTGACCTAGAACGAACTCTTGTCTCGGTTAACATGAGAGAGATAAGGGATAAATACAATTGTGATACACTTTCCTAATATTTTGTTGAATGAGATAATCTTGTGTTTTCCTAATAGGGTTAATTAAGTACACATTTGGCAGCTCGTGTGTTGCATACGTTGGTGAACTTTAGACCCCAACTATATATTATTATTTGAACTCACCTCTAACACTTAATTATGTATAATAAGGTCCCTAACTGACCTCAAACACAATTAGGTATAACAGCGGTCCATAACTAACCTCAAACACTTAATTAGGTCTAACATTGCCCCCTTAGACTACCCACAATGGGAGTATCATAGGTAGTACACTATCATGCATCTCATGCTTGCAAAAAAGCTGATGTGGCACTGCAATTAAAGATGAGAGAGAGGATTATAATATCATAGGTAGATACCGTATCATAGCACGTAGTACTAGAAAATTTAATGTTAAATAATCTTGTACATAGATCTGCATTGAGATTCTACAAATCAATTAATATAAGAAGATTATGATACTAGTACATGATACCATGCATCGTTGACATAGTAACATGTAGTATTAATTGTATCATACACACCATACTTTTATATATGATACTATGCATTGTGACTAGTATTACTGACCTCATATATACGCTTACTTAGGTCAAACAATGGTCTTTTAAGTAGTATCGGTTTAATGAAGGTTGACCTATTTTTAACTTCATTTGTGCACTAGTAGATATGATTTGGCCCATTTTTATCCATAGGCTCATCTGATGTGATGTCTGCTATATATATTGTCTTCGATGAGTATCACGCGCATTACATACTCATACCATAGAACGAAGATGAAACCCCTTACCCTCAGCGACGTACGCAACATGGTGTTTGGGTTGAATGGCCCACCCTATTTTAAAATGTTTTAGTTAATTAATTATGTAAAAAATTATCACATATAAAGTGGAAAAAAGAAAATTAGTAAGGTGTGCCCACCTGGCCTACGGTTGTTTTGTGCGTCCTCCACTGCGTACTCCTCTTGATCTGTGACGATGAACATAGTTCTTTAGAACACATGCAACACTTACAGTTGATAGGCCGTTGCAAAGCTAATCAATGATAAAACCTGCTTTTATAATCCATTGTACTTTGATTTAATTAGTCCCTCTAATGGACCCCAACTATGTGTGCTTGAGATTTAGCAAAATGCTTTGCCGCCGTGCCACATAACAAATAATAAACAGACCAATCAAGTTTTTATCATTGCTAGACCTAACTAAGTGTTCAAGTGCTCAATTTTGACCACATTAGAGTTGAGGGGCCAAACATAATTCTTAAATACGTGAGGGACCGAACATATACTTCTAAACACCCGAGGGACAAGACAAATTTGAGTACTATTGTTATTATTAGACTAGTCACAATGGGGAGTATCATATAATAGTATCATACATATGATACTAATGTACGATATTATTTTCACAGTCCATAGTATCATCATGTAGTAGTATAATATGTTACATGTATTTAGGGATTTGTAGAATCTCAATACAAAAGTGTGTACAAGATTTGTTTGGCAGTAATTTTTCTAGTTCTACATGATATGATACGATATCTACCTATGATACCACTATCGTCTCTTTCATCATTAACTGATATGACACATCAACATTTTGCATGCATGTAGTGCATGATACTACTTATGATATTGCCATTGCGAGTAGTCTCCCTTTGTCCTAGAGTACAATGCCAATTTGTTTTCAGAGGCAAACTTAGACTAATACTTGGGCCCGCCAATTATGAGTTGCATGTCATTCAAAACTATATCATCGGATGCTTGTTTCGATGAACTTTCCAATGGTATATTTTGCGGATGTCATAAAATTAGGCTGGTCATACTATTTCTATAGTGGGTAGTATCATGGAGTAGTATCATAGTAATGCTACATTTATTATTTTTTAGAATCTCAATGCAAATTTGTGTACAAGATTTGTTTAGCATTAAGTTTTCTCGTTGTTTGCGCTATGATACAGTATCTACCTATGTTACACTAATCTCCTCTCTCCTACTTAATTAGCTGCCACATCAACATTTTTGTGGGACCAATGTGTATGATACTAGCTATGATACTAGCACTATCATGTGGGTACCTAAATCTCGAGTCAAAGTTTGACACGAAACCGATGTGGACTTTATTCATGGTGGAAGGGAGTAACAATCATAAGCACATTATTATTATTGTTTGAACAACATTTTATTTGATGTGCCATAAGAAGTTTAGAAACTCCTAGCCTGCGGAGGTGGCGTTTTGGCACACGCGTGCATATGCACCAATTATAGAAAATGATTAAAAAAAATTATATAAATGTTAATTTTTTTGGTATACATTGTGACATCATATGTTCGTTCACAAGTTTTCGTGGAAAAACGACATTTTGTGTGGCGTGTAAAAAAAGGCAAAAAATATACTGTACGTAGTCGTGTTACAACATCAAAATTTGTCTTTTTTATAGGAGCCACATAATTTTTTTGTGAGAAAACTTGTGTACCAACATAAAATGTCTAGATATACATGTAAAATTTTAGTTTAGAATTTTTTGACACTTTGAAATATGGATTCACATAATGGGAGCATATGCTCCTATGAGGCAAAGTGCATTTCCGCTAGCCCCCGCCATTTCTTATATCTCTATATTGTCTATATATCTATACCTCTACCTCTACCCCCTTGGATTCCTGAACAGACGTACAGTACTAGTAGGGCCTACTATTTATTATTATTACATACTCTCAAAAAAAAACCTACTGCAGCCAAAATTTAATATCATCGAGCGGTAAAATTCCCCGCCAACGCCCAAATATCTCGCGCCGCAAAGTTTCAGATCTGCGAATATTTTTTTCCTCAAAAGAAGGACTGCGAAATTCCCTTCTACTCCTCTATCGCCCAGCTTCGCCCTAGTTTCGCCCGCAAGCCCTCAGAGAAACCGCCCCTCTTGCCTACCTCCAGACCTTCCCGGCCGCCGCACTTCGCCGTTCAAGCTGCCACGGCTTCAAACCCCGAGGCTGCCCTATCCGCTTGATCCGCACCTACTCCGGCGTCCACCGCACCGTATCTCGTTCGCCGACTCTATCGACCACCGCACCTGACCAGCTTCGCCGACACCGACGCCCCCGTGCACTGCACATCATCTGCTTCACCGACCTTCTAGTTCGGCCGGCGCGCTGAACACTTCATCGACCGCCCAGCATGTCCTTCTCCGACCCCCCAAGATCTGCTTCCCCGGCACCCACCGCAACAGCAGTCCCCTCGCCGACCTCCACGTCACCCGTAAGAACGCGGAACACGTCTAAACGCCGCCCAGAAATAGGTAACCAGACATCCCTGCGCGTTTTGTTCTGTTAGGAGTATTGCAGCTGACTGTATTTCTGAATTCGTGCTATATTTCTAACTTACAAGTGCTTTCGTTGATAACCACCTCATCCTTTAGGTTTAAACACGACGCATAAGTATGTTTTTCCGTGACCAAACCCACCCATTCGCTGAAACTCTACATGGTATCAGAGCCTAGGTTTCCTTCCTGCTAGCCGCCACAAACAGTACCAAACAAGTTCTTCCTTTGATCACAAAACCCACCGTTGAGATGTAGAAATCCAGGCGGCGGGAGGCCGCATCAGGTGCTCTGCGTGGGTTGCGGCTATCACACACAGCGATGTGAGCTGTGTGAGATCGGCGGCTGCTCGCGCGGGGAGAAAGAAGAGGGTGAAGATCGTTTTGGTTTAGAAAGGAGAGAAGAGGAAGTGAATCCGTGGCAGAGAGATCTGGATCCGTGTGAGGGGCAGAAGTTGGAGGCGTGCGGAGTGGGGCGAGCCTTTGAGCGCAGGGCGGAGCCGGAGGTTGGTGCTGGACGTTGACCAGCGCGAGCCGGTCGATGTGGCCAGGTGCGGTCCGCCAGGTTGGCCAGGGCGCGCAGACGAGGCGCCATCCGAGTGGAAGTGAGGAGAAAATGGAGATGTGAGGCTGTGAGGATATGTGGTGATGGAGTTGATGAGGCTGCGGTTGAGTCGTGATGGAGTTGATGAGGCTGCGGTTTAGTGGTGATGGTGATGGTTGTGGATATGTCCAGGGGAAAGGCATGCGTGCCTGAGGTGAGACTGGTTGAGGCCTGACCGGGGGATAGGCATGGGTGCTTGAGGAGTGGATGGTTGAGGCAGGAGTTGGCTGGGGGTTTGTGGGAGAGACGGAAGAGGTGGCCGGGCAGAGTGGAGAAGAGAGGCTGAGGACATTGAGGCGAGTGTGGATGGTTCTGCGGAACTTGTGTGGTGAGGCAGCCGGGGTTGTTGAGGACGTGTATGGTTAGGAGTTGTGCGTATCCCAGATGGTTGAAGCTGGATATCTTCGCTGCTGATGAAGAGATGAATCGAGATGACAAGATGATGGAAAGTGCAATGCTGTCATGTATCCTAGGAGTTATGCTGAATGTTCATTACTGGTAGTTGTCATATGTGTCATGTTGTTGTTGCAAGATGGCCATGGTTGTTTACCCATGATCATCTTGAGGGGGTGTGTTGGACCATGAGTGAGTTTAGTAGTAGCGCTGTAGTAATATTGTATCCAGTGTGAGGCCCATAGAGGCCCATGTCCAGTAGTATTGTAACCCTAACTCAGATGATATAAATACACAGTGTGGTGGTCTGAGTAACCTAACCCACCCATTCGCTGAAACTCTACAAAATATGAGCCACCAATCATGAGCCGTTGAATGCTCTACATGTCCACGATTGACAACAACAACAACAAAGCCTTTATTCCCAAACAAGTTGGGGTAGGCTATACAAGTCCACAATTGACACGATTACAATTTCTCACTATTTGGCCGTAGGCTACTGCTCTAGTTACATCATGTTTGATATCTTTCTGCGATCCTGTATTACATGTTTATGCACGTCATAATGCTTCTACTACTATTTGGTGTCAATTTAATTATAGCAAAGCCGTGACTCGTAACTGTTTGTTGTTATTACACGTGCAGCAGGCACATCTTACACTCATAAACGTAGAGTAAAGCTCGCCTATAATCATGTAAGTACCTGCTGTTTTTTGTATATTGCTTAATGCAAACTTCTATATCTTGGACCTGTTTCTGTTTACAATTGGCCTCTCCTTCATGCAGAGGAGAAACAGTGAGGCACCAGGTTCTTCTGTCCAAGTACCCGATGAGGTCCGTGTGACTCAAAAAAAAGCTCACGTAAGTTCCCTGTTTTTTTTGGAATGTTAATTTACCTCCTGTGCATAGTTCAATTGCATCATTTTCTGTATGTTGCACTACCTAAGTTGCCTAATGGAATCTAATAAAATATAAACAATGACCATATGGAACATTGCACACTGCCTTTGACCCATCTGGCATCCGGCATGCCTGGGTATAAGTTACATGATTTGGCTATGTTAATACAAGTCCTGAAATTCTATTATGTTAATTTTTTGCCTGTTGCTTCATTGAGTTTGCCTGTTGTTCCATGGCTAGTGCATGAAGTTTGATAGAAATGATCCTAGCTGAAATGATGCACTTTGTGTTTTTTTATTGCTTTATTCCTAACCTAGCTTCCTATTCTACTTGAAACATGATTGCTTTATTCCTAACCTAGCTTCCTATTCTACTTGAAACATGGTGAAAAAATAGTTATATTACTTGTTTAAATGTCTAGCTTTGTTTTTCTGAGTCCCATTGACATGATGTGGTATATCCATATTCAAATGATCTGGCTGTTTATATAATACGCTCCATGTTCAATTGCTTCATTCAGTTTCTAGTAATCTATTATACATGATGCACATGGTGCTACTTGTTATATGCCCTTTTTTGTTTGAGTTTGATCATGAATTCAAGATTAAGCATTGCCTAAACGTTGACCAACGTAGGAAGATTCCCTCCCTTGTCTATACGTTGTGAGATAGATGATGAGACCTCTCTAGCAGCGAATTTATACGCGCTAGATAACACCCCGTTTAATTCGGTCCTGTTGGGACTCGAACCCGGGTGGGCTGGCTGCGCACTCGCAAGCCTTGCCACTGAGCTAGCACTCAGTTCTCAGATTAAGCAATGCCTCGTTATGCTTAATTTAAATGTTATGGCACTTCATACAAGCCATACAATTAATTGTTGCATTGACCTTCTGCGATGTCGAAGGCACTATCTGAGTCATGCTTAAATCAATCATACATTATTTTCCTAATAGTATCAAATCCAACATGCACATCTTTTGACTGTATTTGGCTATTTGCTAGATTTCTTCTGTGCAGTGACCTGGCTTCGTTATTGGGCACATGATGTCTAGTTGCTTGGTTCATTGTATACATCATCGCCATGATCTAGTTTGGTTTGTTCTAAGAGGCATGTGGCTTAACTGGTTTCTTTGTTGTATCTGCCCATGGTTCTTTCAAAATTATGTCAACAATGCTGTTTGTTTGCCTTGTATTGTATTGCATTTTAACTTGTTTTGTCTTAGTTTCAGCCTGCAAACAAAGCTGTAATGTCAGTAGGGACAACCCATTTATCAAGTGTTGCGGTCATTTCACAGAGCAACAGTGACAGTGGCACGTGCTCTCATTGGTCCACTGAGTCCGGTACACCAACCATTCCAGAAGAAATAGATGTACGAGGCTCTATTTTTGATTGCTTGTTGTGTTATATCAGCTCAATGATGTTCTTGAAATTGGAGGTCTTTTATTGCATCATATGATGTTGTAACTTGTTTTATCTAAATTTCAGGCTTCAAATAAAGCTACAATGCCAGAAGCAAGGGCCAATGCCTCAAGTATTGATGTTTCACAAAGCAGCAGTGAGAGTGCATATTGCTCGCATAGGCCCATGGTATCTATTGGTCAACTTAATCCGGCACAAAGAGATTTCGGGGATGCACTCCAAGAGGCAGTTGATATATTTGGGCGGGAAAACAAAGATGCTGATGAATTAATTGCCAAGACACGCCAAGAGATACATGAATTGAAAAATAGGCAAACTTTGACAGAAAATGTTCTAAAGAATCTCCTATGCACTTGTCATGGTAAGCCAGTTGTGATGTGTCACTACAAGAAAAGTTCTGATAGACAACGTCCCAAAATCGTCAACTAAGGGGCATTTTTCGTCGCCTATGGGCCTAACCCGACGATATGGGTTCCGTTGTCGAAACTGCGTCAGGCAAAGTCCAACGACGATTTTTTCGGTCCGTCGCGCTTGGGCGCCCTTCCGCCACGGAAAATCGGACCGTTGCGGAAGTGTTTTCGGGAGCCCGTTGACTGCTGACGTCATGCAAACTGACACGTGGCAGACGCCGTTAACTGGCAGTTAACGGCGTTAACCGGCTGAAACCCCGTGGTAGATGGTAGGCCCACACGAGGCCTGCCACGTCTTAAGCGGGCCGGGCCAGATGACATAGTTTGACCGGTCAACTATATAGCTGGGCTGGTCCATTAGTTACGTGGGCCGGGCCTAACCTCTAAGGTTGACTGGTCAAAACTTAAATGGGCCCCCATTTAACATGTGGGGTCCACCTTACAGCAACTGGGCCGGCCCAAGAAGCAAGTGGGCCGGGCCAAAAACACAGGTGGGTCCCACTTTCCTGTTAAAAGGGCCCATTTAGTGTGTGGGGTCCACCGTATAGCAAGTGGGCCGGCCCAACAAGCTAGTGGGCCGGGCCAAAAACACAGGTGGGTCCCACTTTCCAGTTAAAGGGTTGGCCCATTTAGTTTGTGGGGTCCACCATATAGCAAGTGGGCCGGCCCAACAAAATAGTGGGCCGGGCCAAAAACACAGGTGGGTCCCACTTTCCTTAAAGGGCCGGCCCATTTAGTATGTGGGGCCCACCATATAGCAAGTGGGCTGGCCCACCAAGATAGTGGGCCGGGCCAAAACACAGGTGGGTCCCACATTCCTGTTAATGGGCCGGCCCATTTGGTATGTGGGGTCCACCATATAGAAAGTGGGCCGGCCCAACAAGATAGTGGGCCGGGCCAAAAACACAGGTGGGTCCCACCTTCCTATTAAAGGGCCGGCCCATTTACCATGTGGGACCACCATAGAGCAAGTGGGCCGGCCCAATAAGCATGTGGAGCCCATTATCGTGTAACCGGGCCGGCCTACTAAAGAAGTGGGCCGGCCCAAAATGAAAGTGGGTCCCACACTACTGTAAGTGGGCCGGCCCAATCTGTTGTAGGGCCCTACTTGTTTGACTAGTCAACTTGCATTAAATTTCATGAGCCTAAAATCTGATTTCAATGATACACACAAGTACATACACAAATAAAACAAATAGGAAAATTACAAGGCAATTAATGTGCCCAAATAAAAAAATTACATAGAATCATTGAGGACTTCTATTAGCATCATCAATAACACGTTGACATTTGGCAATCGCCTTGATTGAATCTTGTGTACTCTTTGTCAACATATCAGCTACAGATCTTAAAGCAGCAATACCATGTCTTTTATAAAGTACAGCCTTGAGATATTTACTGTCTGATGAAAGAAATGGTCTAGGTTGACGGCTATGAGAAGATGCATCAGAAGAAAGATCAGAACTTTTTGTGGGCCTCACTGGTAATGAAGATTGCTTCATCACAACTGCATTCTGATAATAATGCAAAAAGAGTTAAACGATGAACTATGCAAACATTTATTATGCAATGTAGATATAAGATAATAACAAGTTGCATAAATAAGACATGTATGGAACTTGTACTAAGCACAAACTTACATCATAATGTTGCACAGGGTCGCTACAGATCCTTTTTTGGCGACTATCTTCTAATGATGACTGCTTCATTAAAACTGCATTCTGGTAACATTGTAAACATAGTTACAACAATTAACTATTCAAACATGTATTACGCAATGTAGAGATCAGATAACAGCATGTAGCAGAAATAAGCACAAGATAAGATAAGATGCATGTACTAAGCACATACTGGCTCACTGCAGGTCCTTCTCTTGCGTGCACTAGTCGTGGTCAACATGCCTATCATTTTAGGTTCAGCCATCAAGTGAAATGCTAATCCTCCTGCTCCATTGTCCTTAATCTGTGTTTAGATATCACATTTAAGACCAAGTCAGCTGGTTTCAAATAACAAAAAACTTGAGCTGCCAAATGAATAAGCCAATATTTACCAGATATCAGATTAAAACCAACTAGATGTTGCTTTGCATGAGATACGAATTTCAGACATTCAGATTTAGAGTAGGGTAATGCCAAGGTTTTACACATAAAGTAAACTGGCATTAAGAATGACCAAATGTCAGGTTCAAATCACCCTCGAAGTTTCTCCAAGACAAGCATATCAAATAGGCAGAAACATAGTAAAGCATGAATGGCATTGCTATGGCAGGGTTCCAAGTGTTAATCTCTTGCATAAGGAACAATGCATATAGGTTATAGATAATAACGGAAGTAAACTGCCAAAATTACCAACCACGAACTCAGATTCCAACCTTACCTAGCGTCCCCGCTGTTAATGTTGGATGTTCTAATAAGTGGTTCGCATGATCAATCCCTAGGAAAAATAACATTGACAAGTCAGTCTACGATAATACAAAGACCAGACATGCACGCAGCAATAACTATATAAGCTAAAGACGAGGTATAAGAGCAAGCAGATTGGAAATGCACATAGCATGATTATAAAAGCAGTGTGAGAATAGCAGACACGAGAAAACAGCTAGCGGTGAGCTAATGACGTGGTATAAGAACAAGCAGATTGGAAATGCCCATAGCACGACTATAAAAGCAGTGCGACAATAGCATGCAGTACAAAAACAGTTGGCAGCAAATGAATGGGTACAAGGCTATAAATATGTGGATGCACACAGGTGTCAGTAGAATGAACAGGATGGTAGCGACCGGATAATGCTTTTGTACTGTACAACATTTAAACAAACTTCATGCGAAGCAACACATCAAGAAAGTTAACGGCATATGAGATCTGCAAATAACTACACAAAACATGGCTAAAGAAACACCGCGATCTAACGGGCCAGCGTACTAACCAAGCTGCGGCGGGGTGGACGGGGGCGGCAACTTGCATTCCAGCGGCGGCGAACGCGGGAGACGATGAATCGACCCTGTTTCAGTAGAAGCGGGCGTTAGTGAAGCAGATCTGGTTGGCTGGCAAGGTATTCGGTGAAGTTGATACAGCCGCTGCGGCGAGGTAGTCGGTGGCGAGGTCGGCGGTGAAGCAGATCCGTCGGTGGCGAGGTCGGCGGTGAAGCAGATCCGTCGGTGGCGAGGTCGGCGGTGAAGCAGATCCGTCGGTGACGAGGGCGGCGGGGGAGCGGATCAGGTGGGTGGACAGCCAACACGATCAAGGCTACGCTGTGGAGGAGTATGCCGGCGGCGAAGCAGATCTAGTACTGTAGAGAGTCAGAGCTTTGGCGTGTGAGAGTATTTTTGAGCTAATGGGGCGAATGGTTGGTGGGTGGGTGTGGGCCTGTGGGGAGGGTTCGGGATCTAGGCAAGATATTTCATTGTTACCGAATGAGCCCTCCATGGTCGGTGGGTTGTAGCTTCCGGACCAGGGTTAAAAGGGTAAAACTGGTCACGGGATTTTCGAATGGATGCGGCGGGATGATTTGGCGCGTGGCCGAAATTTTCAGTTTCAAGCTACGAGCAGAACGACAAAAATAATGTTCTTCCCCAGGGAGCTCTCATTTCTTCCTCTTCTCTTTCTCTCTCGAGTCTCTCCCACTCCCCCGGCTCCTCTCCCCCTTCTCTCCGGCGGCCTCGCCGGCCGGAGACGAGGCCGACTTCTCTCTGTATATTGTACACCCTCCGAACTAAATTAATTGATTCAACTTTCCTTAGACGTGTATGTATCTAGAGTAAAAACATGTGTGGATACATCCATATTTAGATAAGCAAAGTTGAGTCAGCTAATTTGGATCCGAGGGAGTTAGTGTTGTTGTAAGCTTAGATCCAGTGTTTCCCATGAGCAGAATGGCGCAATGGAGTCGGGGATCTCGTCATCGGCTTCAGATCTGGCCTATGGTGAATCTGGCGGATCTTGCCGGCCAAACCCCGATCTGGTGCCATCAATGTGATGGCGCTAACGGTGAGGCTTGCTTTGGTCAGTGCTTCAGATCTGGCCAATGGGGAAGTCAAGCTGCTAAAGTTCACAAGCTCGGGGCATACGACGGCGTCATCCGTCTTGCCCGTGCACATCTTGGACTTTCAGCGACCCTTCTCAGAGCCAATATGCCGTTGCTGAGGCCCTTCTTCTCCTTCGTCCTGGCGACTACCGGCGACACCGTCCCAAGTGGTGCGTCCCCGGCGACGGAGTTGCTGGAAAGGATGCGGAGCAGAGATCTGATGTGCGGTCGAGAAGGACTCGATTGATTTTCTTCTATATGTTTTGGGGTCCTTTTTGTAAAGTTGCAGGTTCTATTAGTTATTGTCTAGTACTTTTGGTCCTCTATGTAATTTTTTGGACTAGTTTCCATTGGCACTGATAAACTTGAATTTTGACAAGTTCACGGGGAAAAAAATTCCTTTGCACATATGGCCTATCATGTATAAACATTCTTGAGATTTAAACTATATGTAATGTGCCATGCATTAACCCTAAACCATATATATGTAACTAACCCTAGCTGATCAAACCCTACTTAATTAAAACAAATAACCCTAAACTATACGCATGCACTTTATGCGCAAAGGCGCGGGTGCCTCTAATAATGTGTGTGCGCACTCGATCGATGATCCCTAAACCTTATACAACCCTGAAACCCTAATCCCTAATCCCTAAACCCTAAACACTAAACCCTAGACCCTAAACCCTAACCCTAACCCTAAACCCTAATTAAACCCTATATATAGGCCAACGACACTTAATTGTGCATCAAGCAGGCCAGGGGTGCCTCGCGGTCCTCTAATTAAATTAAATGTGCCATGCATTAACCCTAAACCATATATATGTAACTAACCATAGCTAATCAACCCTACTTAATGAAAACACATAACCCTAAACTATACTAGCTATAACCCGATCTAATAAAAACATGCTCTATATATAGCAGCTAGCTAGCAAACCGTAGATTAACACCAATTAATATATACATGGCCTATATCGATCATGTTGTATAACATATCCCTGAGATTCATTAATTAATTATATAATTATCGTGATAAATTAATTAACTTTAATTTTGACAAGTTCTCTCGAATGAAAACACATTTGATTAAGTTGCCTCATAATATATATATAATTAATTAGTGTGCATGCATGGCCTACCATGCATTCGTGCATATATTTTAATGTATATTTGAACATATTCTTGGGGATTTCAATCTCTCTCTCTCGATCATCTATATATCGTTGGTGGCCAAAAAACACACATATATATATATGCATGCAATTTATGCGTAAAGGCGCGGGTGCCTCTAATAATGTGTGTGCGCACTCGATCGATGATCCCTAAACCTTAAACAACCCTAAAACCTTAAATCCCTAATCCCTAAACCCTAAACACCCTAAACACTAAACCCTAAACCCTAGACCCTAAACGTACCCTAACCCTAACCCTAACCCTAACCCTAAACCCTAGCTAATCCTAAACCCCAATTAAACCCTATGTATAGGCCAACGACACTTAATTGTGCATCGATCGAGCGGGTCATGGGTGCCTCGCGATCCTCTAATAAAATTAAATGTGCCATGCATTAACCCTAAACCATATATATGTAACTAACCCTAGCTAATCAACCCTACTTAATTAAAACACATAACCCTAAACTATACTAGATATAACCCGATCTAATAAAAACATGCTCTATATATAGCAGCTAGCTAGCAAACCGTAGATTAACACCAATTAAAATATACATGGCCTATATCGATCATGTTGTATAACATATCCCTGAGATTCATTAATTAATTATATAATTATCGTGATAAATTAATTAACTTGAACTTTGACAAGTTCTCTCGAATGAAAACACATTTGATTAAGTTGCCTCATAATATATATATAATTAGTGTGCATGCATGGCCTACAATGCATTCGTGCATATATTTTAATGTATATTTGAACATATTCTTGGGGATTTCAATCTCTCTCTCTCTCTCGATCATCTATATATCGTTGGTGGCCCAAAAAACACACATATATATGCATGCAATTTATGCGTAAAGGCGCGGGTGCCTCTAATAATGTGTGTGCGCACTCGATCGATGATCCCTAAACCTTAAACAACCCTAAAACCTTAAATCCCTAATCCCTAAACCCTAAACACCCTAAACACTAAACCCTAAACCCTAGACCCTAAACGTACCCTAACCCTAACCCTAACCCTAACCCTAAACCCTAGCTAATCCTAAACCCCAATTAAACCCTATGTATAGGCCAACGACACTTAATTGTGCATCGATCGAGCGGGTCATGGGTGCCTCGTGATCCTCTAATAAAATTAAATGTGCCATGCATTAACCCTAAACCATATATATGTAACTAACCCTAGCTAATCAACCCTACTTAATTAAAACACATAACCCTAAACTATACTAGCTAGCTATAACCCGATCTAATAAAAACATGCTCTATATATAGCAGCTAGCTAGCAAACCGTAGATTAACACCAATTAAAATATACATGGCCTATATCGATCATGTTGTATAACATATCCCTGAGATTCATTAATTAATTATATAATTATCGTGATAAATTAATTAACTTGAACTTTGACAAGTTCTCTCGAATGAAAACACATTTGATTAAGTTGCCTCATAATATATATATAATTAGTGTGCATGCATGGCCTACAATGCATTCGTGCATATATTTTAATGTATATTTGAACATATTCTTGGGGATTTCAATCTCTCTCTCTCTCTCGATCATCTATATATCGTTGGTGGCCCAAAAAACACACATATATACGCATGCACTTGATGCGTAAAGGCGCGGGTGCCTCTAATAATGTGTGTGCGCACTCGATCGATGATCCCTAAACCTTAAACAACCCTAAAACCCCTAAATCCCTAATCCCTAAACCCTAAACACCCTAAACACTAAACCCTAAACCCTAAACCCTAACCCTAACCCTACCCTAGCTAACCCTAAACCCTAATTAAACCCTATGTATAGGCCAACGTCACTTAATTGTGCATCGAGCAGCCCAGGGGTGCCTCGCGGTCCTCTAATTAAATTAATTGTGCCATGCATTAACCCTAAACCATATATATGTAACTAACCCTAGCTAATTAACCCTACTTAATTAAAACACATAACCCTAAACTATACTAGATATAACCCGATCTAATAAAAACATGCTCTATATATAGCAGCTAGCTAGCAAACCGTAGATTAACACCAATTAAAATATACATGGCCTATATATATCGATCATGTTGTATAACATATCCCTCAGATTCATTAATTAATTATATAATTATCGTGATAAATTAATTAACTTGAATTTTGACAAGTTCTCTCGAATGAAAACACATTTGATTAAGTTGCCTCATAATATATATATAATTAATTAGTGTACATGCATGGCCTACCATGCATTCGTGCATATATTTTAATGTATATTTGAACATATTCTTAGGGATTTCAATCTCTCTCTCGATCATCAATATATCGTTGGTGGCCAAAAAACACACACATATATATATACGCATGCAATTTATGCGTAAAGGCGCGGGTGCCTCTAATAATGTGTGTGCGCACTCGATCGATGATCCCTAAACCTTAAACAACCCCTAAAACCTTAAATCCCTAATCCCTAAACCCTAAACACCCTAAACACTAAACCCTAAACCCTAGACCCTAACCCTAACCCTAACCCTAACCCTAAACCCTAGCTAACCCTAAACCCTAATTAAACCCTATGTATAGGCCAACGACACTTAATTGTGTGCATCGAGCAGGCCAGGGGTGCCTCGCGGTCCTCTAATTAAATTAAATGTGACATGCATTAACCCTAAACCATATATATGTAACTAACCCTAGCTAATCAACCCTACTTAATTAAAACACATAACCCTAAACTATACTAGATATAACCCGATCTAATAAAAGCATGCTCTATATATATAACAGCTAGCTAGCAAACCGTAGATTAACACCAATTAAAATATACATGGCCTATATCGATCATGTTGTATAACATATCCCTCAGATTCATTAATTAATTATATAATTATCTTGATAAATTAATTAACTTTAATTTTGACAAGTTCTCTCGAATGAAAACACATTTGATTAAGTTGCCTCATAATATATATATAATTTTAGTGTGCATGCATGGCCTACCATGCATTCGTGCATATATTTTAATGTATATTTGAACATATTCTTGGGGATTTCAATCTCTCTCTCTCTCGATCATCTATATATAACGTTGGTGGCAAAAAACACACACATATATACGCATGCACTTTATGCGTAAAGACGCGGGTGCCTCTAATAATGTGTGTGCGCACTCGATCGATGATCCCTAAACCTTAAACGTACAACCCTAAAACCCTAAATTAATTATCGATCTCCCTGTGATTCATTAATTAATTATATATATAATTATCGATGATAAATTAATTAACTTGAATTTTGACAAGTTCTCTCGTATGAAAACACATTTGATCAAGTTGCCTAGCTCATAATATATATATAATTAGTGTGCATGCATGGCCTACCATGCATTCGTGCATATATTTTGATATATATATATTTGAACATGCATATTCTTGGGGATTTCAATCTCTCTCTCTCGATCATCTATATATCGTTGTTGGTGGCAAAAAAATACACATATATATACGCATGCACTTTATGCGCAAAGGCGCGGGGTGCCTCTAATAATGTGTGTGCGCACTCGATCGATGATCCCTAAACCTTAAACCCCTAAAACCCTAATCCCTAATCCCCTAAACCCTAAACACCCTAAACACACTAAACCCTAGACCCTAAACACCCTAAACACTAAACCCTAAACCCTAGACCCTAAACACCGTAAACCTAAACCTAAACCCTAAACCCTAAACCTAAACCCTAAACCCTAAACCCTAAACCCTAAACCTAATTAAACCCTAAACCCTAAACCCTAAACCCTAAACCCTATAAACACCCTAAACACTAATTAAACCCTAAACCCTAGACCCTAAACACTAAACCCTAAACCCTAAACCCTAAACCCGTAAACACTAAACCCTAAACCCTAAACACCCTAAACACTAATTAAACCCTAAACCATAGACCCTAAACACTAGACCCTAAACCCTAGACCCTAAACACCCTAAACACTAAACCCTAGACCCTCTAAACACCGTAAACACTAAACCCTAAACCCTAGACCCTAGCTAAACACCCAAAACACTAAACCCTAAACCCAGCTAGCTAACCCTAAACCCTAATTAAACCCTATATATATAGGCCAACGACACTTAATTGTGCATCAAGCAGGCCAGGGGTGCCTCGCGGTCCTCTAGTTAAATTAAATGTGACATGCATTAACCCTAAACCATATATATATAACTAACCCCTAGCTAATCAAACCCTAGTTAATTAAAACACATAACCCTAAACTATACTAGCTATAACCCGATCTAATAAAAACATGCTCTATATATAGCATGCAGCTAGCTAGCAAATTAAACGGTAGATTAAAACCAATTAATATATACATGGCCTATATATCGATCATATGT
Organism: Lolium multiflorum; assembly: GCA_030979885.1. Classification (NCBI taxonomy): domain Eukaryota; kingdom Viridiplantae; phylum Streptophyta; class Magnoliopsida; order Poales; family Poaceae; genus Lolium; species Lolium multiflorum. Next base: position 106,897,773 of record CM061747.1, read on the forward strand.
TGTATAACATCTCCCTGAGATTCATTAATTAATTATATAATTATCGATGATAAATTAATTAACTTGAATTTTGACAAGTTCTCTCGAATGAAAACACATTTGATTAAGTTTCCTCATAATATATATATAATTAGTGTGCATGCATGGCCTACCATGCATGCATTCGTGCATATATTTTAATATATATTTGAACATATTCTTGGGGGATTTCAATCTCTCTCTCTCGATCATCTATATGTCGTTGGTGGCCAAAAAACACACACATATACGCATGCACTTTATGCGCAAAGGCGCGTGTGCCTCTAATAATGTGTGTGTGCGCACTCGATCGATGATCCCTAAACCTTAAACCCTAAATAAACCCTAATCCCTAATCCCTAAACCCTAAACACCATAAACATTAAACCCTAAACCCTAGACCCTAAACCCTAACCTCCTAACCCTAAACCCTAAACCCTAATTAAACCCTATATATAGGCCAATGACACTTAATTATGCATCAAGCAGGCCAGGGGTGCCTCGCGGTCCTCTAATTAAATTAAATGTGCCATGCATATATATGTGTTTAATTTGGGGATTTCAATCGCTCTCTCGTATGTAGCTCTCTCTACCTCTCTCTCTCTCTCTCTCTCTCTCTCTCTCTCTCTCTCTCTCGTTGGTGGCCAACAACACACACATGCACTTTGTGCGCAAAGGCATGCGCCTCTAATAATGTGTGCGCAGTCGATCGATCTAGTTTTGATTAATCATAGCACACAAATAAAGAAGTTGTATTTGAATCCACACAACCTAATCTAAAACACATAACCCCTAACATGGCCTAATTAATTAACCCTTCTCGATCTCTACCTAATTAGTGGAAATTGCACAAAATCAAAAGGGGTCCCTCACTAATTATGCATATCTGCTAGATTGTGATAAACTTTTGCCACATATATATTTGGTGGATGGGTGCATCTTGGCATGTAAACAATTAGTGTTTGCAAATGGCGTTGTCAAAATTTATGTACAAATGATTTCTTTCCATCCAAAGTGCATAAAATGGGAGTTTTAATGAAGAAAGTACAAATAAAACAGCTCAACATGCTTCCACACCCCGATTTTCACACGAAGTAGAGCATATTTAAAGGATAATTCCAGAGTTTTACTATTTTTCAAGCAACTTTGCTAATTTTCCCCCACTCACATGACTTTATGTCGATTTAACGAAAATATGGCGAATTTAAACTACATGGGCGGGATAGTTTGAATTGTGCGCGCGGCAAAGGGAACCGCCTATTCCTCAACCTTGTGCACGGCAAATTACACACGCAACTCCATTAAACGCCACCTACCGACCTTAATTATCACCCCGGCGGCCCGGCCGCATGACCCCCCACCCACCCGTACACAACTTATCCCCGTCCGTGCGAAGAGCTTCCCCTCCCCGTCCCGTCCGTGCGAAGAAGAAGCTTCCCCTCCCCGTCGTTCTTCTCGAGACGCACCGGCGGTCAAGTTGATCCACGGTAGGGCTGCTATCTCTAGCTCAATCATGTATCGGGCAAGACAGCCTAACGATTTATATTTTCTTGATGCTGCTAAAAAAATTCGTCAGTATGCTCGAACTAATTGGCACTTTATAGTTTTCCGCTCGATTTGTCATCGATCAATTTGTTCATTTGCGTGGGCATATAGAGTCAGTTCTGCACTCGATCCGTTAATTTGCTGAAATGCCATGGCAGAGTTTTGTACACGATCTGTTTGCTAAAATGTCGATGGGCATTTTTTGTTTTGTACTCGACATGATTGCTGAAATGCATAATCATGTAGTATAGTTTTGTACTCGATGGATATACATTTCCTACTTCGCCTTAAATTAATCACCAACCACTGTATCTCATAATTAAACAGATGGACAGAACTTGGATACTGCATGGACACTTATGTTCCCCTTCATATATAAATGGTGTTCAACCCTTTATGGGGTTTATTAGAGCTCATGATGGTCACAACCTGGACGTGTATTGCCCGCGCTGCACATGTATGAATGGTGAGAAGAGGCCTCACCCTGTAGTGGCAGATCATTTACACATTTTTGGGATGGACCGCACATATGTTAGGCGGGTTTAGCATGGTGAACCATATAATGATCCTTTAGCAGGAGAAGCAGATCTTGCTCACACTGTATGTGTGCTGGCATATGTAGTTAATTATTTATATTGATGTTGCCGCTGTTTCAATCAATAGTTTGCATTGCTGTGCAAGGTTCTGTACTCAAATTTAACTTGTTGCAGATGGATGGACGGGAAGGAGAGAAAAAGCGCTTGCTTCAGGAAACGGGTTTCAGCTCTGGGACATGTGCTGTGCCAGATGAGAAGGTAAATATGTAAAACGGCATTTGTTCAGGTTGCATCCCTTAGATGTTTGTCTAATCGGTTGATGTACTAATTGCAGAAGCATAGAGTTAAAGAGGTCTCTCAGTTTGATGGGAGATTTGAAGATGAATCTCAGTTTGATGCACCTGTGGATGGTACTGATGACGAGCCTTTCATAGACGAAGGTCCTGCACCTGAGATTATCCAGTCTACAGAAGGAGGCCGTGGACCGAGTACACAGCTTTGCGTTGAAGTGGATGCACGCCCGGAGATCATCACGGGCGTCCGGGTAGTCTCAAGACCACCCAGCCCTGATGCACCTGTGGATGGTACTGATGACGAGCCTCTCATAGACGAAGGTCCTGCACCTGAGATTATCCAGCCTACAGAAGGAGGCCGTGGACCGAGTACACAGCTTTGCGTTGAAGAGGATGCACACCCGGAGATCATCAGGGGCGTCCCGGTAGTCTCAGGACCACCCAGCCCTGATGCAAAATGTTGAGCTACTTTATGATTCGTACTCTTATGTTCTGGTGCTGTAGTATGTTATGATTTGTACGCCTTTGGCGCTAGATTAAGCATTCAGTGGATGATCGCGTTGCAAAATTCGACACCCACACAATCAGTTCATCGTATGAGTAGTAGCACAATTACTTCTACAGCGATTCCTGCCAGCGCATTAGTTGGTAGCATGAAACACTTTCAGGTACTCCCCTCTGATTCATATTAATTGACTCAATTCTGTCTAGATATGGATGTATCTAGATGCATTTGTTAACTAGACTAACAAACTTGAGTCAGTTAATATGAATCCGTGTAAACCGCCCAAGTCCTCGAGCAGCTAGTTTATTGACTCTGGACTCCAAGCCTCTCGCGGCAAGCCATCGACGAAGCTTTGACCAGATCTTGGCCCGCAATTTTTTTTGTGTGGCGAATAGCAAAGCTTTGACCAGTTCCTCTCGGGATACAGCACGCCGGTGAGCTTGCACGGTTGCCATGAGCACTTTCCGGCGGAACTTCCTCTTCAGCGCCCTCAAGCCGCTGCTGCGAGACAGCACGCAGTGCCTCGAGGTGGACGGAATTCTGGATCTCAGGGCGGGTGGTCCGCATCGTCCGGGAACGATCTCCAGCGGGTTAACGAGGACATGCATGGCGGCCAGGGGATTTGTTTTTTTTTTTTTTTTGGTTTGAGCTTGGGATTTGGGGTTTTTTCGGATAGGGGAGGAGGAACCGAGGAAGAGGAAGGAACAGCCGCGTGCTTGGCGCGTGGCGGTGTGCTTGAATTTCGAATTTTTGTGAAATGTTTCATTTCCCCGCTACAATTCGGGGGTTTCTTGACGCGCCAATGCGTCCCGCCGGGCAGCTTCAAGTAAATTTGGGGTGCCACACTATGGGCCCTAGTTTCAGTGAGACATGTAATGACTAGTCACATCAGTAAGTTCACTGTGTAATAAAATATGTTACCCCTCCCCTTTATGTAGCACCCCTTCTCTCCCGATCGAGTGCCGATTGCCGACGGATGCAAGCCGCTAGCTCGATCCCCTCCTTTCGCCTCCACCGTCCAGGCATCCAGCTTGGAGGGGCAAGCTGCATCTAGCCCAAGCGGATTAGGTAGGACTAGTAATGTTCTCTCCTTTCTCGAGATCGGTTCTTTTTTCCTCTCCTCGATATCTTGCGCATCTCTTTCCTATTCTGGGCGAAGGGGTGTCTTTCTGGTCACCCTCGAGCTGGGAGTGATTGATGGGGGTGGGGGGCGGGGGCTACCTTTGCTTGGATTGGGGTGTTCTTCCTTTATTTGTCGACATTTGCAACCTTTGTAGTTTCTGCTGATCCTCACTGTATCTTTTGTCAGCTTGTACAGGAAAGGTAAGACCTCGGCGGTGGGGGCAATGGAGCGTAAGGCCACCACGCATGTGGGCAGTTGGCTGAGCCTGAGCTGCGTCCCCAGCCCCGCGAAGCAGGTACTCCGTTTGCTTATCCACTCTTTACCTTTTAAGTGTCTCTCTGGTCTCTGCATCCTCAATCTGTTCCTGTTCTGGAATATGCTTAAAGTAGCACATGTCTTCAGCTGTTTGTGCGTAAAGCCTCTGTGACACCATGCTCTATATTCTCTGTATCAGGTTGGTACCTCCAGGTTCCGTGCTGAGGCTATGGGGAACGAGAATAGCGCCCCACCTGCTGCAGGAGCATGGCCCGATCTGCAGCACAAGAAGCGAAATGCCACTGCCGAGCTGGGCAGGGACCGCCCAGGGGTAATTTTTTTAACCAACTTACCATGATGTAGTCTGAATCTGATACTCCCTCAGATCCAAATTAATTGACTCAACTATCTGTAGATACGGATGTATCTAGATGTGTTTTAGCTCTAGATACTACTGCCTCCATCCCAAAGCTTTGGGCTTATATTATTTTTAGAAAGTCAAACTATACCATGTTTGACTAAGCTTTTACCAAAAATCAGTAACATGCAAAATACAAAATTAATATCATTAAATAGATAATAAAATATATTTTCCTACGGTATCTACACAGTATTATATTTGTTGATAGAATGTTCTAAAATTTTGGTCAAACTTTGCTTGTTTTGATTTCTCAAAAATAAATAAGGCTTAAGCTTTTGGATGGTGGTAGTACATTCATATCTAGACAAAGCTGAGTTAACTAGTTTTTTTGTCTGTCCATAGCTAGTGTTCACGCTGCAAAAGGCTAAGAGCATCCACTATATGCATCAGTCTATCTCATACAGTAATTCAATATCACTGCTGAGGTCTGCCTTTTGTTTTGCTATTCATATGCAGACTGAAACTTTAGGGCCTTTACTCAAAAGGAAGATCAAAACTGCGGCTGATCAGGCTGCCAGTATGTTGATGCCGCCCCCATCTTCTAAATGCCTCTACAAGCACAAGGCCACGCACCAGCTGGGTGGTGATCTTTTAATGAATATGGTATATTTTCTTAATCCACAAAACATGCCTTGATTTTTCTCTGTTTATTGTCGGTTTTTTCTATGCTTGCCAAAAGTTTACAACAACAACAACAACAACAACAAGCCTTTCAGTCCCAAACAAGTTGGGGTAGGCTAGAGTTGAAACCCATAAGATCTCGAAGCCAAAAGTTTAGAAACACCAAATTCGTTTGCTTACAATCATCATACAGTAATGTTCATCTACTCCAGTTCCCCTAACCCAACATAAAATGATGTTAATTTCGATTTTTAGATTAAAAGAGCACCATTAGGCGCTGTTAATTACGACTTTGAGATTAAAATGTCATTTGCAATTGTTAATTACAATTTTGAGACAATTGGTTAGTTTAACCTCGATCTCTTCTGCTCTCCATTTTTCCCAACCGAACAAAAATGTAACCATTCCATTCCTCTGAAATGGAACCATTCCATTCCATTCCACGCTGTTTCAGAACCGAACACACCCTTGCATTGTTGTGAACTGTTGTCCATACACGGCCATACCCTTCCACTTACATCTAGCACTATATGCATCAGTCTGTCTCAGAGTCATTCAATATCACTGCTGAGATCTGTTCCCATTCTTATGCAGGCTGAAACTGCTGCGCCTTTACTCAAGTGGATGCAAAATGGGGCTAATGAGGCTGCTGTGAGGACGATGGTGCCGGCACCATCTTCCGAAAACCTCTACAAGCACGAGGCCATGGGCCAGCTGGGTGGTGACCTTTTAATGAATCTGGTATATTTTCTTAATCCACATACATGATTTCATTATTATCTGTTTAATTACTGTTGGCTTTGTCTAATGCTTACCAAAAGTTCAGAAACACTGCGTTTGCTTACAATCATCATACACTAATTTTTCACTTTTCAGTCTGTCTCATCCAGTATATAAACTGTTGATTTCCATTGGCTTCTTTTGTAATCATTTGCATTGTTGTCAACTGTTCTCTATGCACAACCCTATTCTTCCACTTACACCCGCACTATTTGCATCAGTCTATCTCATAGATTTATTAAATATCAATGATGAGTTCTGTTGCTATTCATATGCAGGATGAAACTTCTGTTCCTCTACTCAAATGGATAAAAAATGATCCTGATGAGGCTGCTGTGAAGACGATGGTGCTGCCACCATCTTCTGAAAACCTCCTCAAGCACAAGGCCACGGGCCAGCTGGGTGGTACCCTTTTCAGTAAGCAGGTATATTTTCTTAATCCTCATACATGATTTGATTTTTGTCTGTTTATTGCCGGCTTTGTCTAATGCTTACCAATAGTTCAGAAACACACACACCTATTCTTCCACTTACATCCAGCACTATATGCATCAGTGTCTCATAGATTCATTTTATATATCACTGCTGATGTCTGTTGCTCTTCAATTTTTATATGCAGACTGAAACTGCTAAGCCTTCATTGGTCAAAAGGATTGCAACTGCTGCTGATGAGGCATCTGCAGAGGCTGCCACCAAGTTACTGTCAGCCCCACCTTCTGGATGCTTATATAAGCTCAAGTCCAAGGATCAGCCGGGCCGTAACCATCCAAGGGTTCGGGTATATTTTCTTAAGCCACATATACATGCCATGATTTATGTCTGATATTATCACTGGCTCTGTCTAATGCTTTTTGGAATTCGGAAACACCAAATTAGCATGCTTATATTCATCATACACTAATTTTTCACTGTTCAGTTTGTAACATAGTGTTATGCACTTGCTTGTCAACATTTGCATTGCTCTGAACTATGCACTTTACACAACCTAATTCTTCCACTTACGTTCAGCGCTACGCACCAGTAGTACCTCCCATGTTTCCTTCACCATCCCGATGCCGAGCTTGCGGGAATATGGCGGGCCCATGTACATACCCCGCATATAACACCTCCTATGGCTCTATCTACCTTTCTAGTAGCTCCTTCACAGAGTTACAGGTATGTATTCTCAGTGGTTTAGCATGAATTGGCATATAGTAAAGTCTTGTTTTTAGTCTTCCTGCTTCTTACATTTGTATCAATTTTCACATGCAGACTGTACCTTGTGAACTTCGTCCAATGATTAACCAGATGTGTCCGCATGAAGGATCTTTCACTATGCATGGCAATGGCAAATTGATGAACACCTACACGGTCTATGAGGTGTATGTCTACAAGACGCAGGCCATCACATATTTGTATGGACATGATTGGAGAAAGTTTGCTTTTGACTACGGTCTGAAGAAGGGCGACGAGCTGAGGATCAGAAACTCAAACGGGCAGATATACGTAACTGCTTACAGAGTTGGAGACACTTCCAAATATATAATATGTAACTTTTTTCTACTCATATCTTTTGATAACTGCATTCTGAGCAGTTGTTCTAAACCATTCCCTCTGTTCTAGCTTGCTGGGTTTAACATGATCAAAGCTGCAGATCCCCTGATGGAACAGGAGCGGATGTCACAAAGGGCAACCACACCAGCACCGGCACCGGCTTCCCACTCTCCTGCATCAGCACCGGTTCCTGTACCAGCTCCGTTTACTGCATCTACCCAGCAGTCCCCTACATCAGCATTGGTTCCTGTAGAGGCCCCATATACTACACATGCCCAGCAGGCTCCTGCATCAGCACTGGTTCCTCTAGCTGCACCGTTTACTGCACCTGCCCAACAGTCTCCTGCATCAGCACCGGTTCCTCTAGAGGCACCGTTTACTGCACCTGCCCAGCAGTCTCCTGCATCAGCACCAGCTCGTGTACCAGCCCAGGCTCATGCACCTGCCCCAGCCAGATCACCGAGGTCTCAGCTCATTGCTGTGGCCACCCGTGTGGTGACCAGGACGCATCTGAAGGCTATGTTCGTGAGTATATGACAGCATAACTGCTCTTATCTTGATGTCTTCTCTGCTCAAAGTCTCACATGGTTCAGTGCATTGGTGCCATTGACTAATTTTTGGTGGTATCTCTTGCTTTGAATCAGAAATTGCCTAAAAGTATCTCCAAGGATCTCAATGCTGGCCGAAGGGGCAAGATATCCCTCGTCATGGAGAGTGAAGGTCTCACCGTGGAGGGACGGTACTCTGTCAGTCCCACAGATGGCCGCTTGGCTGTTACTTCCAGGTGGAAAAAGTTCATTGACGGTGCCAAACTTCGCATTGGATCAAAGTTGAAGGTCAAGATCTTTCGATGCCGCTGTGACATGCTGGTCATAAAGTTCGCGGTTGTCTAGTTCTGTTGTCCCATGAGCCCTTAGCAAATGCATTTGTAGTTATACTTATATAAGGTTATCTTATCTGAACTGCTAATTAATTGTATGGGTGGTAAAACTCTGGCAAGCTTTTGCTCTTAGCAAGTATGTATGTATGATCAGCTATTATGATAACTAATGTTTGTGTTCATCTTAATTTGCATTTCCCTTTTAGAAAAAAACTTAATTTCTATTTTGGCTGACCTGTTAGAGAACTATCAGATTGAACCCACAACATGATTCATATAGATTCATTACACCGAGCCACATGTCTTGACCTTGCGATACACTACTTCCATTAATTAGTGCAAGAAGGCTTACCTGAGCTGCCTGAACCATGGCAGATTCGAATCCACCTTATCTATCTAGAAATACAACCTTTGCAGAAAGAGGATTTGCAGTATGGGGAGGCTGACATTGGGGACCCATGAGCCAGCAGCGTCGTCAACGTTTTAAAGGTGGCAGGAGATCGAAAGAAAAAATAAGCCAAAAATCAGTTGGTAAACAAATTCAAGAAAAGAAACATTTACCTTTCTGAGAGGATGACATGCGGGACCCATGAGGCAGCAGCATCCTCAACTATTTCAAGGCGGCAGGGGATCAAAATAAAAAAGGAAATAGCCAGAAATTAATTAGGGTCAAAAATAAATCCATCAAAGGAAACTTTTATTGTTCATAGAGGATGACATGTGGGACCGACTTGCCAGCTGCGTCGTCATCGTTTCAAAGGGGGCAGGGGATCAAAAGAAAAAGACAAATAGCCAGAAATTAGGGGAAAAAATAAATCCAACAAAGAAAACTTTTATTGTTCATAGAGGATGACATGCGGGACCCATGAGCCAGCAGCTTCCTCAACGTTTCAAAGTCGGCATGAGATTGAAAGAAAAAGTCAAGTGACATAATATCAGGAGCCAAAAATAATCCAAGAAAAGAAACTTTATTGTACATAGAGGATGACATGCGGGTCCCATTTTGTAGCAGCGGTCTCAACGCTTCCAAGGCGGCACAGGACCGAAAGAAAAATGAAGTAGCCAGAAATCAGGGTGTGAAAAAAATCCAAGAAAAGAAAGATTTCAATTGGGCTGCATCTGGACATCTGGGCCTTCGAACTATCCTGCTGGGCCTTTTGACTCGTACAATTTCAGCCCACTCCAAAACAGGAAAGGTCGGATTTTTCTCAAAAAAAAAACAGGAAAGTCCTATGCTTCGCAAAAACAAAAAACAAGGAGATTCAACATATAAGTTTGTTTATGTAGATATAAAGATTTAATTTATCCGTTTGCAATAGCTCAGAGCGAAATACAACGTTTATTGTCTGCAAAATAAAATATCACATGTTTCTTGTACGGGGAGGCTGACATCGGGGACCCATGAGCCAGCAGCGGAGTCAACGTTTCAAAGGCGGCAGGGGATCGAAAATAAAAAAAGCCAAAAATCAGTTGGTAAAAAAATACAAGAAAAGAAAACATTTATCGTTCTGAGAGGATGACATGCGGGACCCATGAGGCAGCAGCATCCTCAACGTTTCAAAGTCGGCATGAGATCGAAAGAAAAAGGCAAGTGACATAATATCAGGAGCCAAAAATAATCCAAGAAAAGAAACTTTATTGTACATAGAGGATGACATGCGGGTCCCATTTTGTAGCAGCGGTCTCAACGTTTCCAAGGCGGCACAGGACCAAAAGAAAAATGAGGCAGCAGCATTCTCAACAATTCCAAGGCGGCAGGGGATCAAAAGAAAAATAAAGGAAATAGCCAGAAATTAATTAGGGGTCAAAAATAAATCCACCAAAGGAAACTTTTATTGTTCATAGAGGATGACATGTGGGACCGACCTGCCAACAGCGTCCTCATCGTTTCAAAGGGGGCAGGGGATCAAAAGAAAAAGGCAAATAGCCAGAAATTAGGGGTAAAAAATAACTCCAAGAAAGGAAACTTTTATTGTTCGTAGAGGATGACATACGGGACCCATGAGCCAGCAGCTTACTGATGACCCACAAGTATAGGGGGTGTATCGTAGTATCTTCGATAAGTAAGAATGTCGATCCCAACGAGGAGCAGAAGGTGTTGGCAGCAGTTTCGATGGAGGATTCACTGTAAATGCTCACAGACAAGTATTCAGGGGGTTTTGATATTGCAGATAAATAAAGTACAAGTAAATAAAATGCGAGAGAAATAATTGCAGCGAGTGGCCCAATCCTTTTTAGCACAAAGGACAAGCCGGTTTGATTACTTATAATGACCAAACGTTCCTGAGGACACACGGGGATTTTAGTCTAGTACTTTCGCTTCATGTGGTTTAATAATCTTCATTGTTTTGATAAGTGTTGTGTGGGTGAACCTATGCTAATGCACCGCCCTTCCTAGGACTAATACATACTTGTGATTATACCCCTTGCAAGCATCCGCAACTACAAGAAAGTAATTAAGATAAATCTAACCACAGCCTTAAACTCTGAGATCCTGCGATCCCTCCTGCATCGATATACTAACGGGGGCTCAGGTTTCTGTCACTCCGGCAACCCCGCAATTAGCAACCGAATACAAGATGCACTCCCCTAGGCCCATAAATGGTGAAGTGTCGTGTAGTCGACGTTCACACGACACCACTAGAAGAATGACACCACAACTTAAATATCATAACATTGAATATTACTCAACCATAATTCACTACTAGCATTTAGACTTCACCCATGTCCTCAAGAACTAAACGAACTACTCACGAGACATCATATGGAATACAATCAGAGGTGATATGATGATGAATAACAATCTGAACATAAACCTTGGTTCAATGGTTTCACTCAATAGCATCTACAACAAGTATAGAATAACACCGGGAGAGTTTCCCCTATCAAACAATCAAGATTTAACCCGAATTGCTACAGCGATGACGAGGTGCAGCGGTGGTGATGGCGGTGTAGATGGTGGAGATGATGATGATGATGATGGAGATGATGTCCCGCTCGATGACGATGGCGATGGCGTCGATTTCCCCCTCCGGGAGGGAATTTCCCCGGCGGACCTGCCCGCCGGGGGCTCTTGTCGGGGGGAAGACCCCGGGTAGGGCAATGGACGCGGAGCGGCCGGCTTGAGGTCGGCCGGCTCGCGGCAAAGGCCGGCTGAGGAGCAGCCGGCTGGAGCCGTGGCCGGCTGCCTCGGGAGCCGGCTGGCTCTAAGTCCTAGTCGGCCTGGCTGCGGCCTTCGACGCTGTAGCTGGGCCGGCTTCTACAAGCCATATCCGACTGGGGTTTATACCTCAGACCGACTCGAGGCTGGCGAGCCTTGCACAGGAAGGAACTGGGTAGGTGAGCCGGGTTCAAAGGTCCACGCTGACCTCATCTCCCGTAAAGTACGGGGCACTGTAGAGCAGCAGTGCCACGCGCCGGACAGGCCATCATGGCGTACGTCGAGCCGTACGCGCTACAGAGCATGATGACGACAACGACAGCACCTCCACGCCGCTGACCTGGGCAGGCGGATGGGACGTGCCACTACGTTCAACGGCTCCCTGGCGTCAGCACCTCGGGAAGGGACGGGAGCCGAAGCCGGCCCATGCTGGCCACTAGACTCTAGGGACTTATATGTAAAGTGCCGGTGCCTATATAAGCCGGGCTACCCCCCTCGTGCGGGGGACGATCGATCAGTTGCCATTCACTAGTCTTAGAGCTGCCCTGAGAGAGACCTTCGTCCACCTCAGAGCAGCCGGATACAGCTCAAGGAGCACCATTGTACTGTGTTACACATCATATACACTCATAGCAGGAGTAGAGGTTTTACCTCCACCGGAGGGCCTCGAACCTGGGTACGTCGCCGTGTCGTTCGTGCCCATACCCGCTTCCGGATACCGCCGTGAGATCTCTCAGGAGCCCCTTCGATTAGCCACCCTATGGCATATGTCATGACGATACCACGACATTTGGCGCCCACCGTGGGGCCTTCAGCATCCTCGGCCGGTGTCTTCATCCGGACGGGCCTCACCATCACCACCGGCGAGCGAGTCGCTTCAGGCTTGGTCTGGAGATTCGGCTCCCTCGACTGCGTCAGCGACAACGCTGGCTGCTTCGCCGACCGGCCATTCCCTGCCGGCGGCAACATCATCAGCTTCGGCGGCTTCGACGTCTACGTCGCCACCGTTGCACCACCGCGCTACCCGCGCGAGATCGTGCGCTGCGCAAGCCCTCCCCCTGGAGCCGGCGCCAGCCTCACCACCGCCAGCCCTTGCATCATGCAGGAGGTCATGACCACCGGCAACGACGCCGCCGACAAGACCACGCGCATCCGCGGTCCTGCGCTGGAGCGCAACAAGGACGCCGGCGCATCCGCCTCAGGCGCAAAGGCGCCGCCACCACCATCCCGGCTGGACGAAGTTAGGGCCAAGCTGAGCACTCCGCTCACGCCTGGTGCCGACCCCACCACCATCGAGAAGGACCTGGAGGAGCACCGCCAGCTCCTCCTCAAGCAAACGGAAGAGCTGGCTGCTGCAAAGCGCCAGTGGGAGATCTCCCAGCGCGAGTTCAACCGCGCCCACGGCCTCACGCCAGCCGGCGACAACCCCAGCCGAGCCGGCCAGATCCGCCGCAGAGGAGGCGGCCTGGGCGCAGAGATCGCCCGGGACGGCGCTGCATCGCCGGCTCCATCTACGGAGCTGCCCATCTACAACACCCCCGACAAGAACATGCTCGCGGCTGAAGCTGCCGCGGAAGAGCTGCACCGCCTCGAAGGCGCAGAGTTACGCCGCCAGACTGAGCGGGTGACTGAGCTGCTGAAGGCGGCCAACCGCCAAACGCAGGACCCCAGGTACGCCCATGCCCCCAGAGCTTCTCACGCTCATGGCGCTGCAGGCAAGGACCGAGACGGTCCGAAGGACACGGCCGAGTCCACCTCCCTCGCACCAAGCCGGCGGGCCGACAGCCGGAACACCCATGCAAGCTCCAGCCGCACAAGCCGGCCGCCCAGTGGCAACAGCGGTCGCAGCCGGCCACCATCAAGCCGGCACGACGACGAAGAGTACGAGTACGAGAGGCCATCCACCATCAAGCACCGCGCGGCTCCAGAGGCCAGTGGCCCGCGCCAGCCGGCCCTCCCGGCTGGGCCCACGCGTCGAGCGCGGACGCCAGAGATCGCCTCGACCGGCTGGTCGAATCCCGCATCGCGGAGGAAGAAGGGCCAGCCGGCCCCAAGTGCTTCGGGCCGCGGATCCTCAACGAGCCCATGAGAGCCGGCTTCCAGCTCCCCCGCGACACACCCAAGTACGACGGCACGACCAAGCCGGAGGACTGGCTGCAGGACTACTCCACCGCAGTCGGCATCGCCCAGGGCAACAAGCGCTGGGCCGTGCGCTACTCCCCCCTCATGCTGCTCGGCTCCGCCCGCACCTGGCTCAACAACCTGCCAGCCGGCAGCATCAACGGCTGGCTCGACTTCGAGGACGCCTTCATCAGCAACTTCACCGGCACCTACCGCCGGCCAGGTCGCCCCCAACAGCTTGAGATGTGCAAGCAGGGCGCAGACGAGACGGACCGTGCGTACCTGACGCGCTGGTGCGAGATGCGCAACTCCTGCGAGGGCGTGCACGAGATCCAGGCAGTCGGCTTCTTCATGGCCGGCTGCCGGCCCAACACCATGCTGTGGCACAAGCTGCACCGCAGCGACCCCAAGACGATGGCTGCCTTGATGGCCATCGCAGACAAGTACGCGCTGGCTGATGGAACCAGCAGCACGCCGGCTGAGATTTCGCCGGCTCCATCCAGGCGGGACAACAACAAGCCGGCTGAGCACAAGCCGGCCGAGGGCGGCCACCACGGCAGCCGGCGGGCAACTACCGCGGCAAGAGGCACAGCGACCAGCCGGACCGCCGCCCTCCGTACGGCAGTGTCAGACCACGCGGCTGGCGCAAGCCGGCGCCAGAAGCAGACGGACCGGCCCTGGAAGCCGAAGTACACCTTCGAGCAGATGCTCGACTCGCCGTGCAAGTACCACAGCGGCAAGAACCCCTCCAACCACTCCACCCGCGACTGCCACTTCATGAAGCGGCTGACGAGCGGCGAGCCCCTTCCGCCTCCACCCCCACCACCACCAGCCGGCGGGCCGGGTGGCCAAGCCGGCGCAGAAGCCAACAACCTCGAGCACCACGAGGCTAACCAAGTGCACCATGGCGGCCGGTACCTGGCTGAGGATGCCACCTACATCATCTTCACCTCCGAGCCCGAGGACAAAACGAGCCAGCAGCGCCGTTCCCTCGAAGTCAACGCGGTCATGCCGCCGGTCCCCCAGTACCTACACTGGTCAGAGCAGGCCATCACCTTTGATCGCCGCGACACACCGGCTGTCCTACCGAAGCCGGGCAGCTACGCCATGGTCCTCGACCCCACCATCGGCACAACCCGGCGCAGCGTGCGCTTCTCGCGCGTCCTCATGGATGGGGGCAGCAGCATCAACATCCTCTACCGCGACACCGCCCGCAAGTTGGGCATCCAGGAGGCCGAGTTGCGCCCCACCCCCACCGTCTTCCATGGCATCGTGCCAGGCCACTGCTGCCAGCCGATTGGCCGGATCACCCTGGAGGTCATGTTCGGCAAGCCGGACAACTTCCGCACGGAGAACATCGAGTTCGAGGTGGTGGACCTCGTGAGTCCCTACCACGCGCTCCTGGGCAGGCCGGCCCTGACAAAGTTCATGGCGGTGCCCCACTACGGGTACCTGAAGATGAAGATGCCTGGCCCCAAGGGGGTCATCACCGTAGCCGGCGACTATCGCCGCTCCATGGACTGCGCCACGCAGAGCTCCAAGATGGCCCAGACGCTGGTCATCGCCACCGAGAAGCAGCTCATCCACGACGCCGTCGCCTTGGCTAAGGCCGCGCAGGCGGACATGCCGGCTGTGGGCAACCCGGCTGGGACGACTCACTTCCAGCCGGCCGACAACACCAAGAAGATCCTGCTCGACCCGGCCCAGCCGGACAAGTACGTCACCATCGGTGCCGGCTTGAGCAGCAAATAGGAAAGCGAGCTCACCAGCTTCCTCCGTGAGAATCGGGACATCTTCGCATGGTCTCCAAGGGACATGCCGGGTGTACCGAGGGAGTTGGCTGAGCACCACCTCCACGTCAGGCCTGAAGCCAAGCCGGTGAAGCAGCCTCTCAGGCGCTTCGCCGAAGAACGAAGGAAGGCCATCGGTGAAGAAATTGCCCGGCTCCTAGCTGCCGGCTTCATCATGGAAGTACTGCACCCGGACTGGTTGGCGAACCCGGTCCTGGTTTTGAAGAAGAACGGCTCCTGGCGCATGTGTATCGACTACACCAGCCTCAACAAGGCGTGCCCGAAGGACCCCTTCCCCCTGCCGCGCATAGATCAAGTCATAGACTCGACTGCCGGCTGTGAACTGTTGTCTTTCTTAGATGCCTACTCAGGCTACCACCAGATTCCTTTGAATCCGGCTGATCAAATAAAGACTTCGTTCATTACCCCGTATGGGGCTTACTGCTACACGACTATGCCATTCGGCTTGAAAAATGCAGGCGCCACCTACCAAAGGTGCATGCAAAAGTGTTTGCAGGATCAAATCGGCAGAAATGTTCACGCATACGTGGATGATGTCGTTGTAAAAACCAAGGAGATGCCTACCCTCCTTGATGACTTGAGAGAAACCTTCACCAATCTGCGAAGATTCCGGATGAAGCTCAACCCGGCCAAGTGCACGTTCGGCGTGCCAGCCGGCCAACTCCTGGGCTACCTCGTCTCTCAGCGAGGAATCGAAGCCAACCCGGAGAAGATCAGTGCCATTGAGAAGATGGAACTGCCGCAGTGCCTCAAGGACGTCCAGAAGTTCACCGGATGCCTGGCCTCCTTGAGCCGCTTCGTCAGCCGGCTGGGGGAGAAGGCACTGCCCCTGTATCAATTGATGAGGAAGTCGGACAAATTCGTCTGGTCACCGCAGGCGGATGAAGCCTTTCGTGACTTAAAGCGTGTGCTCTCAACCGCGCCAATCCTTGCAACGCCAGGTTCGATGGAGCCGATGCTGTTGTACATCGCAGCCACCAACCGAGTGGTCAGCGTTGTCCTGGTGGTGGAGCGCAAAGAAGCCGAAAACAGAGAGCAGCTGGTCCAGCGCCCAGTCTACTACCTCAGCGAAGTGCTCTCCCAGTCGAAGCAAAACTACCCCCACTACCAGAAGGTCACCTACGGTGTCTACATGGCGGCCAAGAAGCTCAAACATTACTTCCAAGAGCATCCCATCAGGGTGGTTGCCACAGCGCCCCTGGCGGAAATCATCGGCAGCAAGGATGCCAATGGCCGGGTTGCCAAGTGGGCCCTGGAGCTAGCCGCCCACACCATCCTCTACGAGCCACGCACAGCCATCAAGTCGCAGATCCTCGCGGACTTCTTTGTCGACTGGGCTGAGATGCAATACCTGCCGCCTGTGCCGGATTCCACACATTGGAAGATGCACTTCGACGGCTCGAAGATGCGCAACGGCTTGGGAGCCGGCGTCGTCATCACCTCTCCCAAAGGGGACCGGCTGGACTACGTCCTGCAGATCCACTTCGCCGCATCCAACAACGTGGCGGAGTATGAAGCGCTCATTCATGGGCTGAAGCTGGCCAAGGAGATTGGCGTGCGTCGCATACTATGCTTCGGCGACTCCGACTTGGTCATACAGCAAGCATCTGGCGACTGGGACGCGAAGGACGCCAACATGGCCTCGTACCGCTTCCATGTCCAGCAGCTATCCGGCTTCTTCGACGGCTGCGAATTCCACCATGTGCCACGAGCAAACAACGAGGCGGCTGATGCCTTGTCCAAGATCGGCTCAACCCGGCAAGCCATTCCGCCGGGCATCGCCTTGGCGGTTATCAAGAAGCCGTCCATCATACCGTCACCGGACTCGGATTCCATATTCGTGCCGGCTGACCCGGGGGCTTCTCAGCCGAACCCGGGGGCTTCATCGCCCAAGTCGGGGGCTCATCAGCCAAACCCGCCGGCTTCTCAGCCGAACCCGGGGGCTTATCGGTCCAACGCGGGGGCTTCTCAGCCAAACTCGGGGGCTTATCAGCCAAACCCGCCGGCTTCACAGCCGAACCCGGCGACCACGCAGTCGAAACCGGAAGCTCCGAAGATGGAGGCCTTGGTGGTTAGCGTGTTTGAAATAAAATGCGTACCATCATGGGCACAAGAATTCCTCTCCTACCTCACCGACGGTGTGCTGCCTGATGATAGAGTCCAGGCCAGGCAGATTGAGAGAAGGGCCAAGGCCTATACAATCATCAACCACGAGCTGTACAAACGCAGCGTAAGTGGGGTGTTCCAGCGGTGCGTCGAGCCGGCTGAAGGGATTGAACTCCTACGGGAAATCCACCAGGGAGAGTGCGGCCATCACGCCTCCTCCAGAGCCATAGTGGCCAAAGCCTTCCGGCACGGTTTTTACTGGCCGACTGCGCTCAGGGACGCAGAAGACCTGGTGAAGAAGTGCAACGGCTGCCAGCGCTTCGCAAAGCAAAGGCAAACGCCGGCTTCCGCCCTAAAAACCATCCCCATCACCTGGCCGTTTGCCGTATGGGGCTTGGATATGGTGGGCCCATTCAAGACAGCTCGAGGCGGCATGACACATCTCTTGGTGATGATTGACAAATTCACTAAGTGGATCGAGGCCAAGCCGATCAAGAAGCTGGATGGCTCCACAGCCGTCACATTCCTCAAGGAAATAATCGCGAGATATGGCTACCCGCATAGCATCATCACCGATAACGGCAGCAACTTCGCCGAAGGCGTTTTCAAGCGCTACTGCGGGGAAATGGGGATCCGAATGGACCTGTCGTCCGTGGCGCACCCGGAGACCAACGGCCAAGTGGAGAAGGCTAACGGCTTGATCCTAGCCGGCATCCGGCCCCGGCTGGTGGAGCCGCTTGAGCGCTCAGCCGGCTGCTGGATTGAAGAGCTGCCCAGCGTGCTGTGGAGCCTGCGCACAACGCCAAACCGCTCAGTCGGCTTCACACCCTTCTTCCTCGTATACGGGGCCGAAGCCGTCCTGCCGACTGATATCGAGCACGACGCGCCAAGAATCAAGCTGTATACAGAAGCTGAAGCCAAAGAAGCTCGCGAAGATGGAGTCGACCTGGTTGAAGAGGTCCGGCTGATGGCTGAGTCCAGATCCACCGTATACCAGCAGAGCCTCCGTCGCTATCACAGCCGGAAGGTTAAGTCCTTAGCATTCCGAGAAGGAGACCTAGTGCTCCGGCTGATCCAACGGACAGCCGGACAGCATAAACTAGCATCCCCATGGGAGGGTCCCTTCATCGTGAGCAAGGCAGTAGGCAACGATTCCTACTATCTCATAGATGCCCAAGAGGCTAAGAAAAACAAGCCGGACAAGGCTGACGAGGAGACTAAACGTCCGTGGAATGTCAGGTTACTCCGCCCATTTTACACATGAGAGGAGGAATGTATGTATCCCTTGTATCCCTTTTATGAGTTATGAAAAAGCTTGCGCCAAGAGCGCCGTTTCCGACAAGTTTTCGCGTACTTTACCTTGTTTCGCCAATTGGCTTGAACCCTCTCACGCGGTCGGCTCAGTAACGTGATCCGGTTTCCGACAGCCGGCTTCCGATCCAGCTACAGACCGCAACCCGGCTGTCCGGCTGGCGGGAGTAAGGCCTAGGGAGCCGGCACGCGAAAAACGACTAAGGGAAAGAGTAAAAGCGAGTTGACTTGCAACCTTTCATAAAAGTGTCGGACTGCCGAAATCGACTCGTTCGACTGAAATACTATCGGCCTCACCCAGCGGCACGCTCTTGATCCGGCGACGGACCGCAAGTCGGACGTACGACCGGCAAGGGCACAGCCAAAGAGTGGGGCGGATGGGAAAAAGCGAACAAGTCGAAAGAAAGCAAGCCGGCACACAAATGATTAACAAACACATTAAAAGTGCGTCACAATAAGAAAGGAGATAATACTGTCTTTACATAAGCACCCGGCATTCCGGGGATTTAACAAATTGTCTTGGCAAAAGCAAAGTTGCATAAACAGGAAAGTTTAAACACCGGCTGGAGCAGGACCAGTCGGATCAACAGCAGGCGGCGGAGAATCCATCTCGGCTCCTTCGTCTTCAAGCTCCTCCTCCTCATCAGAGTGAGGGTTTGGATCCGCAACGAAAAGGCGCTTGTCGACGAAGTCGGCGATGGCGCTGGCTCGGGCAAGACGGGCGGCCTTCTGATCGGCTGAGAGCTCCTCCTCCACGCCGGCTCGCCGATACTCGAGCTGCCCCAAGTCCACCTCGTTGTACCAGGAGAGGACGAAGGACAGCGCCATGTCGGCGCCGGCACGCGTGGCAGACCCCTTCCAGTCGATGAAGCGGTCCGGCGCCTGCTCGATCAAGGAGGCGAGGCTGGAAATGTCTTGCGGTGCCCCCTTGTCGGGCCACAGCATCGGAACCAGCTCCTCAGCCGCCTTCCGGAGCTCCCAGCCAAACGTGGTGATGGGCTCGACGCGGGCAGCCAGGGACGACAGGTGATCCTCCATGGTGAAGGTCGCCGAGCTGCCCTCGCCAGTCGCTCGTCCCCTGGCCTCGCGCGCAGCTCCAACGGCATCCAAGGCCATGTCCTGCGTCTCCGGGAAGGCCGCTGCAAGAAGGAAGCATGTCAGAAGTCGTAAAAGCCGAAATAAGCTGAAAAATGCAAAATTTCGAAGTCCTAAAGTAAGACTGGCGGCAGCCGGCACGAGCCGACTGCCCCCAGCCCGAAGATGGAGATTCCGAAGCTCTAAAGTAAGACTGGCGGCAGCCGGCACGAGCCGACTGCCCCCAGCCCGAAGATGGAGATTTCGAAGGACAAAAGAAAAAGACTGGCGGCAGCCGGCACGAGCCGACTGCCCCCAGCCCGAAGATGGAGATTCCGAAAGACAAGTTTCTGCAGCCGGCTACCAGCGGAAGCTGGCAGCCGCCAGCCGAAAGCCGGCAAAGGGGAAGTAAACATACTCACCCGAAAAACCGGTATCGATGGCGCCGATGAGGTCCGTCCAATGCTTGGCAGTAGCCGTCAGCTCCCTGGACTTGTCGGTGACTTCCTGCTGAAGCGCAAGCCGCTGCTTCTCCACCTCGTCCAGCCGCCGGCTCAGATCATCCACCTTCTCCTTCTCTGCCGCCCTAAGGGAGGTGAGCTCGGCGAGATGGTTCTTCTCCAGCGCGCGCAGCCGCCTCAACTCCCCATCAGCCACCCTGAGCTTGGCGGCGGCAGCACGGCCCGCCTCCTCGCTCTCGGCGCACTGAGCGCGAGCAACCCGAAGGTCCTCCTCCAGCTGCGGAACCCTGGCGGCCGCAACTGCGAGGCAGCCGGAAAGAAGTGTCAGCCAATATAGACAAGAAAGAAAACATTGAGCCAGAAACAGGAGCTTACCCCTGGCGGCTTCCAGCTCACGAGCCAAGGTGGCCCGCTCAAGCTTGGCCTTATGATAGCTGGTCACCACCTTGTTGTACAAGACGGTGCGTCGCTCTTCGACCGCCTGAAAAAGAAAGCCGTTTAGGCGAAACCTGGGTCGGCTCCGAGCAGCCGGCCCATGCCTCGGAGGGCTACCAGGATAACAATAAGATTACAGAAAGTCAGATGGGAAGCCACCTACCTTGTCAGCATCTTCCAGCGTCTTTAGCTGGGCCAGAGCCTCGGTAGCCTTGCTCTTAAGGCTGGCGCGGTAGCCGGAGTAAAGCATCTTCAGGGGCGCCGTGCCAGGCTGCCCCTCCCGGCTGATGATCTCGCAGACGTCCGCCTGGTTCCAGGCCTGCTCCATGGTGCCAGCCGAGCCGAAGCTGGAGTCCGAGGCGGACGGCACGCTTACCAGCCGGGCACCCTTGGCCACATGCAGGCCAGTAGGCGACACCGCCGGGCCCTTCGCCTTCACCAACGCCCGGGAGTCGGCGTCCCTGGCGCGCGCTGGCTCCTCCTGCTGAGGCTCCGCCCTCGGCGGCTCCGAAGCCGGAGGCGGCGCGGCTGGCCCGGTGGGAACCACCTCCGGCCCTTCAGGCGGCGCAGCTCCGCCGGCTCCAGTTCCTGCCGCCGGTGGCACATCGCGGCCGGCTCCAGCAGCCGGCCCCAGCAGCGGCGCGCGATGCGGAAACAAGTCGCCTAGGGTAGGCCCTTGGGCCGACTCGCCCTGAGCGCCCCGCCGTGGCGCTGAAGGAGGCGCAGCCGAAGAGGACGCTCCCGCGGGAGGCGGCGAAGCTGCAGGCGGCGTAACCACGGGCGGCACAACGACAACGGGCGGTGTGCGCGCACGCGTCGTAGGCGGCGGCGTCGGCTCCCTCTGCCGGCGGAACGGCGGCGCAACGCGCGCAGCCGGCCCAGAGCTGCCGCCTTGGGCGAACTTGATGGCGGCCCTAGTCAAGCAAACAAAAGAAGATAAATGCAAAGTAAGAAAAGAAAAAGAATCAAACAACGAAGAAAACAGAAAGGGGCTTACCCGGCCATCTCTGGGACCTTCTTGGGCTCCTGCTGGCGCTGCCTCTTGGCCTTGCCCTCCAGCCTGGCCGTGTTCCCGCCGGCGGCCCGCTTCTTCTTCGGCGCGGAAGTCGCCGAGGCGGCAGGCGGCCTCGAGCGCAGGGGCACCGCCCGGATCGGTCCTGGCCCCGTGGTAGACGTGGCCGGCTCCGCCTCCTCCTCCTCCTGCTGCTCCGGCGAAGGCGGCGGGTTATGCTCCCCTTGGCCGCCCTGGTCGGGCACCACCGGCAGGTCGTCATCGCCGGCTTGGTCGCCGGCTTGGTCGCCGACTTGGTCAGCCGGATCCACGAGATCCGCCGTCCAAATCTTGTGCGCCAAGTCGCCGTCCTCGAGTTCTTGGCGGGGGAAGATCTAAAGGAAAAGAACAAATGAGTAACAAGTGGCCCACGCAGCCGCAAGTCGAAAAACACAAGCTAAAAGTACAACTTACCCGCTCAGGAGGCGCGGCTCGGTCGTAAGGCGGCAGCCCCCACGCCCAGTCTTCCGGCAGGTTGGCCTTGGTGACGTTGTTCACCCGGTGGGCGACTTGGGCCTTGGTGAGCGCCACCCTCGACGTCCGGGTCGGATCCAGCCGGCCGGACATAAGCCCGATCTTGTGGGCACGAGCCTGGAGCGGTATCACCCGGCGCTCCATGTAGGTGCAGAGGAGGTCCTCGGCGCTCAGCCGGCCCCCTTGAACGCACTCCCCCAGGAAATCCCAGAGGAGGTTGACCTCCGCGTCCGGATCCGCCGACTTGGGGTTGTGGCCCCAGTTGAGCCGGGTGGTCGGAGGAGCCGGATCGTACTCCGGCAGGTTGATCCGGTCGAAAGCTGGGTTGGCGTTCTTCACGTAGAAGAACGTCATCTGCCAGTTCTTCACCGAGTCGACAGTCGGTATCTTCGGGAAGAGCGAGCCGGCGCGGGGATAGATGGAGGCGCAGCCGCAGGTCCTCAGGCGGCCCTCAGTCATCTGCGACTTGAGGTAGAAGAGCCGGCCCCAGAAGTCGACGTCCGGCCACAAGCCGGCGTAGCCCTCCATGAAGGCCACGTAGCAGCTGAGGAGGACGCATGCGTTGGCCGGCAGGTGGTGCGGCTGCAGGCCGAAGAAGTCGAGGAAGCGGCGGAAGAAGGCCGAAGCCGGCAGGCCTAGCCCGCGGTCGAGGTGCGCGCCGAAGACGACGCGCTCGCCGGGATCCGGCCTGGGCTCCACCTCGTCGCCGGGCGCCCGCGTGACCACCTCCCGAGGGATCCGGCGGAGGCGCACCAAACGCTCGATGTCGTCTTCGTTCATGAGCGAACCCCTCCAGGACCCGCTGGCGGAGGCCATGGACGAAGAGGAGGAAGAAGAAGACCAGTTGAGATCGAAGGGAGAAGAGGAACCGCTCCTCACCGGAGGAGAGCGCGGCGGCGATGAGCGGAGCGTCGAGCCGCGGGGCCCCGTGGCGCCGGCTTGGCGTGCGGACGGCTGTCGAACGGCGGAGAGCTCCGGCCGCGAACGGTCGCCGAGGCTCGCCAGGAGGTCGCCGGAGATGAAGCAGTGGCGTGCGAAGAGCGCTCGAAGAAACTGAGAGAGAGAAGGGGCAGCGGCGAGAGGAAGAAGAAGGCTGCCTCGGTACCGCGCGGGGGGCATTTATAGCCGTCCCGCGCGCCCGTTACCGTGCCACGTGGCCATCGTGGGCCACGATGGGATTAACTGCGGCCATAACTACCCCCCACGACGCCGGCGGTTACCAGAAACGGCCGCACCACTTCGCCCACGACCGCAGAAAATCCGGAGGGGACAGCGACGTGACCAGACGAAGCGACCACGCTGACGAAGCCGTCAGAACGGTCAAGTCGGGCGCGGGACTCGAGGCGGCGGAGTTGCCGTTGCACCCGAGCCGGAGCCGGACGATAAAATCAACCCGGCTCCAGTCTCTGGCAACAAGCCAGAAACGTCTTCAACACTTGAGAAAAAGTGAAAACGACAGAAGCAAAAAAGGCGTCCGGCTGGAGGAAGCCGGACGGGGCGAGCCGGATGAGGGCGCAGCCGGCTGAATGAAAATCCTCAGCCGGCCCCTCCGGAGCCGTCGAAACAGCGAGGGATGTATAAAGCCAGGAAAACCTGCCTAGGTCCTTCTTAACGCAGGACCTTGCCAGCTTCGGGGGCTAATGTCGGGGGGAAGACCCCGGGTAGGGCAATGGACGCGGAGCGGCCGGCTTGAGGTCGGCCGGCTCGCGGCAAAGGCCGGCTGAGGAGCAGCCGGCTGGAGCCGTGGCCGGCTGCCTCGGGAGCCGGCTGGCTCTAAGTCCTAGTCGGCCTGGCTGCGGCCTTCGACGCTGTAGCTGGGCCGGCTTCTACAAGCCATATCCGACTGGGGTTTATACCTCAGACCGACTCGAGGCTGGCGAGCCTTGCACAGGAAGGAACTGGGTAGGTGAGCCGGGTTCAAAGGTCCACGCTGACCTCATCTCCCGTAAAGTACGGGGCACTGTAGAGCAGCAGTGCCACGCGCCAGACAGGCCATCATGGCGTACGTCGAGCCGTACGCGCTACAGAGCATGATGACGACAACGACAGCACCTCCACGTCGCTGACCTGGGCAGGCGGATGGGACGTGCCACTACGTTCAACGGCTCCCTGGCGTCAGCACCTCGGGAAGGGACGGGAGCCGAAGCCGGCCCATGCTGGCCACTAGACTCTAGGGACTTATATGTAAAGTGCCGGTGCCTATATAAGCCGGGCTACCCCCCTCGTGCGGGGGACGATCGATCAGTTGCCATTCACTAGTCTTAGAGCTGCCCTGAGAGAGAGACCTTCGTCCACCTCAGAGCAGCCGGATACAGCTCAAGGAGCACCATTGTACTGTGTTACACATCATATACACTCATAGCAGGAGTAGAGGTTTTACCTCCACCGGAGGGCCTCGAACCTGGGTACGTCGCCGTGTCGTTCGTGCCCATACCCGCTTCCGGATACCGCCGTGAGATCTCTCAGGAGCCCCTTCGATTAGCCACCCTATGGCATATGTCATGACGATACCACGACATTTGTTCTCCGCCCCGCAGAGGCGGCTGTAACCCTTCGTGAGGTCCTCTCTGTGGCTTAGGTTTTCGGGACGAAGGAGTGCGAAGAAAAGGAGGCGAAAGGGGTCGTGGGCCCCAGGACCACAGGGTGGCGCGGCCCCAGGGCCGCGCCTAGGGTCTGGGCCCACAGTGGCTCCTCTTTGCTCCCCCTTCGGCTCCCTCCGTCATCTGGAAAAATAGGAATTTACGTGAAATTCCCTTCCACAGTTGATCTTCCGAAATATTGCGTTCTGACGGTGCTTTTTCCAGCAGAATCCTGGCTCCGGTGCTTGATCCTCCAATGATGATGAAACATGCAAAATAGATGAAATAACATAAGTATTGTGTCCCAATATGAAATATATCAATGAATAACAGCAAATTATGATACAAAATAGTGATGCAAATTGGACGTATCAACTCCCCCCAAGCTTAGACCTCGCTTGTCCCCAAGCGAAACTGAGCTCGATAAACAAGACCACATGTTTATGGAGTGAAGAGTCGATAAATAAAATACGGACAAGAAGCATCATATTCATTCACACAAGACATTCTAGTAAACAACTTCCTCATATAACTCATCTTGAAATAGGTAAAGAGAAATCACAAGTAAAGGTGCATAAGAAATCATAATTGGTGATGGCAAACTTTGTTCTTGGTCAGAGAACTACTAACGGATTGTACTTCTAAGCAAAGCTTTCATATTAGATTTTATAGCTGAGCCTTCATATTTAAGCATAACAATCTCCTCATAATCATTGATAACTTCAAAGTCATATTCATTCAGATAAAATTGGTACTAAACAAGAAAGTATAAAGGACATGATTAACTGAATCATAGCATAAATGATTGGTTCACAACAACTCAATTGCTTGCTTGAGATAGAGGGAAATAGGTTTACTGACTCAACATAAAAGTAAAAGAGGCCCTTCGCAGAGGGAAGCAGGGATTAAATCATGTGCTAGAGCTTTTTAAGTTTTGAAATCATATAAAGAGCATAAAAGTAAGATTTTGAGCGGTGTTTGTTGTTGTCAACGAATGGTAGCGGGCACTCTAACCCCCTTGCCAAACGAACCTTCAAAGAGCGGCTCCCATGAGGGACGGCATCTCTACCAGCAAGGTAGATCATCCCCCTTCTCTTTTGTTTACACATGTGTTTTAGTTTTATTAAGGATGACACTCCCCCCAACCTTGGCTTTCTCAATCCATGGCTAACCGAATCCTCGGGTGCCTTCCAACATTCACATACCATGGAGGAGTGTCTATTGCAAAATTAAGTTGCTTACTGATAAATCAGAGCAAAACATGTGAAGAGAATTATTAATGAAAGTTATTAATTGGGGCTGGGAACCCCGTTGCCAGCTCTTATTGCAAAATTATTGGATAAGCGGATGTGCCGCTAGTCCATTGGTGAAAGTCCGCCCAACAAGATTGAAAGATGAAACACCACATACTTCCTCATGAGCTATAAAACATTGACACAAATAAGGAGTAATAGTTTGAATAATTTAAAGGTAGCACATGAAGTATTTACTTGGAATGGCAGAAAATACCATGTAGTAGGTAGGTATGGTGGACACAAATGGCATAGGTTTGGTCTAAGGTTATGGATGTATGAGAAGCATTCCCTCTCGATACAGGTCTTTGGCTAGCAAGGTTTGATAGCAAGCATAAAGGTTGAGGGAAACAAACAAATATACATATGATAGAAACAATCATGCATCTTTCTCATAAGCACAAGCAATTTTAACTTAAGAATACTAAGCATAGAGATAATAGAGTAGTATATCTAAGTGTATTTCTCTCTTTTATTTAAACATCAAGATGTTGTTGCTATTGACCAATGCTAAGTTTGCCAAAACCAAATAGATTTACTTGATGCTCCCAAAGTGATATCAATACTCATGTCAAGAGTAATCATATAATGGAGATTGCAAACTAAAATAAGGTGTGCAAAAAGTAAATGATAAGACTTCTCATTAATATTCCATAACGATAACTCACACCAACGGATACATAGATAACTAACTAAGAGAGATACTTCCACATTGCATACTATTCCATATGATAACTTCCCTACTCATGATATGACACTACTTGATAGTAAAAGATAAAGGTAATGATGATGTGATACCGCGGCACTCCCCCAAGCTTGGAACAAACCAAGGGGATTGATACGTCTCCAACGTATCGATAATTTCTTATGTTCCATGCTACTTTATTGATGATACCTACATGTTTTATGCACATTATATGTCATATTTATGCATTTTCTGGAACTAACCTATTAACAAGATGCCGAAGAGCCATTCTGGTTTTCTGCTGTTTTTGGTTTCAGAAATCCTAGTAAAAAATATTCTCGGAATTGGACGAAACTTTCGCCCAGGGTCCTATTTTTGCACGAAGCTTCCAGAAGACCGAAGAGATAACGAAGTGGGGCCACGAGGCAGCCAGAGGCTAGGGCGGCGCGGCCTGGCCCTGGCGCGCCGACCTACCTGGGCCCTCGTGTGGCCCCTCGCGTTGACCCTCCGCCTACTTAAAGCCTCCGTCGCGACCCCCATCGAGAGCCACGATACGGAAAACCTTCTGAGACGCCGCCGCCGCGAATCCCATCTCGGGGGATTCAGGAGATCGCCTCCGGCACCCTGCCGGAGAGGGGATTCATCTCCCGGAGGACTCTACACCGCCATGGTCGCCTCCGGAGTGATGAGTGAGTAGTTCACCCCTGGACCATGGGTCCATAGCAGTAGCTAGATGGTCGTCTTCTCCTTGTTGTGCTTCATTGTTGGATCTTGTGAGCTGCCTAACATGATCAAGATCATCTATCTGTAATTCTATATGTTGTGTTTGTCGGGATCCGATGGATAGAGAGTACTATGATTATGGTGATTATCAATCTATTGTTTATGTGTTGTTTATGATCTTGCATGCTCTCCGTTATTAGTAGAGGCTCTGGCCAAGTTTTTGCTCTTAACTCCAAGAGGGGGTATTTATGCTCGATAGTGGGTTCATGCCTTCATTGAATCTGGGATCGTGACAGTAGGTTCTAAGGTTGTGATGTGCTGTTGCCACTAGGGATAAAACATTGATGCTATGTCTAAGGATGTAGTTGTTGATTACATTACGCACCATACTTAATGCAATTGTCTGTTGCTTAGCAACTTAATACTGAATGGGGTTCGGATGATAACCTGAAGGTGGACTTTTTAGGCATAGATGCAGTTGGATGGCGGTCTATGTACTTTGTCGTAATGCCCGATTAAATCTCACTATATTTATCATATCATGTATATGCATTGTTATGCCTTTCTCTATTTGTAAATTGCCCGACTGTAATTTGTTTACCCAACATGCTTTTATCTTATGGGAGAGACACCTCTAGTGAACTGTGGACCCCGGTCCTATTCTTTACATAGCATACAATCTACTTGTTTTACTGTTTTCTTTGCAAACATTTTCCACTCGATACGTTTAATCCTTTGTTACAGCAAGCCGGTGAGATTGACAACCTCACTGTTTCGTTGGGACAAAGTATTTGGGTTGTGTTGTGCAGGTTCCGCGTTGGCGCGGAATCCCTGGTGTTGCGCCGCATCACATTTCGCGACCATCAACCTTCAACGTGCTTCTTGGCTCCTACTGGTTCGATTAAACCTTGGTTTCTTTCTGAGGGAAAACTTGCTACTGTGCGCATCATACCTTCCTCTTGGGGTTCCCAACGAACGTGTGAGTTACACGCCATCAAGCTCTTTTTCTGGCGCCGTTGCCGGGGAGATCAAGACACGCTGCAAGGGGAGTCTCCACTTCTCAATCTCTTTACTTTGTTTTTGTCTTGCTTTATTTTATTTACTACTTTGTTTGCTGCACTAAATCAAAAACACAAAAAAATTAGTTGCTAGTTTTACTTTATTTACTGTCTTGCTCTCTATATCGAAAACACAAAAAAATTAGTTACTTGTCTTTACTTTGTTTGCCTAGTTTACTTTTTGCTTATTGCATCATGTTTCCTTTTAATTTCACCACAAAAGACATACCGGTAGGACGTGGGTCCATAGTTGGGAGAAATAATATAGAAGAATTTTTCAATCATGTTAGTATTACTGAAGATTTTGAAGATAGACACTTGGTAGAACTTGCTCCTACCTATGAAATTGCTGCTGCTGCTTTAGTTAGCATGTTGGAAACTAAATTTGTTAATCTCAATCCTATAATCCAACACATGTTTCTTACACTTGGTGATATGGAAGAAGGGGAAAAGAAAGATTTTGTTTTAGAAACCCTTCTTAGAGAATTTGGTGGTCTAGCAAGAGAGGCTAGAAAGGTTTTTGCTAAATTTAATATGCTAGGTTCTCATACCAATTTTATTGGTCTCCTTGAAAAAATGGACATGGATAGAATAAGGTACACTAATAATATTAATGATGGTGGGGAGATCAAAGCACCAATACCATGTAAACTCCTAGCTATGAATGATGCATTAGAAAATAACTATGCTTGGCTTGTTCCTGAAAATTTGTTTGATGAGAATAGTAAGCCTAGGAGCAATGAAAGAGGAGTTACCTATATAGACCAGATACAATGCATTGTTGAGAAAACTCCCAGCTCCCAAGGTAATGATGTTGATGCTTCTACTCTCGATGTTACTTGATTTGCACTTTCTGCGCCTAGCTGAAAGGCGTTAAAGAAAAGCGCTTATGGGAGACAACCCATGTTTTTACCTACAGCAATTTTTTGTTTTGTTGAGTCTTGGAAGTTGTTTACTACTGTAGCAACCTCTCCTTATCATGTTTTTGTGCCAAGTAAAGTTTCTATGTCAAAGTTGATGTTATATTTGGGATTGCTGCGCAGAAACAGCATTGCTGTCTGTCACGAATCTGGGCACAGTTCTCTGTAGAAAATTCGAAAAAATCTGCCAATTTACGAGCGTGATCCTCAGATATGTACGCAACTTTCATTAGTTTTGAGTTTTTCCATTTGAGCAAGTCTGGTGCCAGCTTTAAATTCGTCTTTACGGACTGTTCTGTTTTTGACAGATTCTGCCTTTTATTTCGCATTGCCTCTTTTGCTATGTTGGATTTATTTCTTTGATCCACTAATGTCCAGTAGCATTATGCAATGTCCAGAAGTGAAAATAATGATTGTGTCACCTCTGAATATGTGAATTATTAATTGTGCACTAACCCTCTAATGAGTTTGCTTGAAGTTTGGTGTGAAGGAAGTTTTCAAGGGTCAAGAGAGGAGTATGATATACTATGATCAAGAGGAGTGAAAGCTCTAAGCTTGGGGATGCCCCGTGGTTCACCCCTGCATATTTTAAGAAGACTCAAGCGTCTAAGCTTGGGGATGCCCAAGGCATCCCCTTCTTCATCGACAACATCATCAGGTTCCTCCCCTGAAACTATATTTTTATTCAGTCACATCTTGTGTTCTTTACTTGGAGCGTCGGTTTGTTTTTGTTTTTGTTTTTGTTTGAATAAAATGGATCCTAGCATTCACTTTGTGGGAGAGAGACACGCTCCGCTGTTGCATATGGACACATGTGTCCTTAGGCTTTACTCATAATGTTCAAGGCGAAGTTTCTTCTTCGTTAAATTGTTATATGGTTGGAATTGGAAAATGCTACATGTAGTAATTCTAAAATGTCTTGGATAATGTGATACTTGACAATTGTTGTGCTCATGTTTAAGCTCTTGCATCATATACTTTGCACCCATTAATGAAGAAATACATAGAGCTTGCTAAAATTTGATTTGCATATTTGGTCTCTCTAAGGTCTAGATAATATCTAGTATTGAGTTTTGAACAACAAGGAAGACGGTGTAGAGTCTTATAATGTTTACAATATGTCTTTTATGTGAGTTTTGCTGCACTTGTTCATCCTTGAGTTTGCTTCAAATAACCTTGCTAGCCTAAACCTTGTATCGAGAGGGAATACTTCTCATGCATCCAAAATCCTTGAGCCAACTACTATGCCATTTGTGTCCACCATACCTACCTACTACATGGTATTTCTCCGCCATTCCAAAGTAAATTGCTTGAGTGCTACCTTTAAAATTCCATCATTCACCTTTGCAATATATAGCTCATGGGACAAAATAGCCTTAAAAACTATCGTAGTATTGAATATGTACTTATGCACTTTATCTTTTATTAAGTTGCTTGTTGTGCGATAACCATGCTTCTGGGGAACGCCATCAACTATTGTTGAATATCATGTGAGTTGCTATGCATGTCCGTCTTGTCTGAAGGATCTATCATTTTAGTGGTTGGAGCATGCAAAATTGTTAGAGAAGAACATTGGGCCGCTAACTAAAGCCATGAATCATGGTTGAAGTTTCAGTTTTGGACATATATCCTCAATCTCATATGAGAATAATAATCATTGCTACATGCTTATGCATTTAAGAGGAGTCCATTATCTGTTGTCCATGTTGTCCCGGTATGGATGTCTAAGTTGAGAATAATCAAAAGCGAGAAATCCAAAATGCGAGCTTTCTCCTTAGACCTTTGTACAGGCGGCATGGAGGTACCCCTTTGTGACACTTGGTTGAAACATGGCATGCAAAGATCCGGTAGTCCAAGCTAAGTAGGACGAGGTGCGGGCACTATTAGTATACTATGCATGAGGCTTGCAACTTGTAAGATATAATTTACATAACTCATATGCTTTATTACTACCGTTGACAAAATTGTTTCATGTTTTCAAAATAAAAGCTCTAGCACAAATACAGCAATCGATGCTTTCCTCTTTGAAGGACCATTCTTTTACTTTTATTGTTGAGTCAGTTTACCTATCTCCTTCCACCTTAAGAAGCAAACACTTGTGTGAACTGTGCATTGATTCCTACATACTTGCATATTGCACTTGTTATATTACTTTATGTTGACAATATCCATGAGATATACATGTTATAAGTTGAAAGCAACCGCTGAAACTTAATCTTCCTATGTGTTGCTTCAACACCTTTACTTTGATTTATTGCTTTATGAGTTAACTCTTATGCAAGACTTATTGATGCTTGTCTTGAAGTACTATTCATGAAAAGTCTTTGCTATATGATTCACTTGTTTACTCATGTCATTACTTTTGCTTTGATCGCTGCATTCATTACATATGTTTACAAATAGTATGATCAAGATTATGATGGCATGTCACTTCAGAAATTATCTTTGTTATCGTTTTACCTGCTCGGGACGAGCAGAACTAAGCTTGGGGATGCTGATACGTCTCCAACGTATCGATAATTTCTTATGTTCCATGCTACTTTATTGATGATACCTACATGTTTTATGCACATTATATGTCATATTTATGCATTTTCGGAACTAACCTATTAACAAGATGCCGAAGAGCCAGTTGCTGTTTTCTGCTGTTTTTGGTTTCAGAAATCCTAGTAAAGAAATATTCTCGGAATTGGACGAAACTTTCGCCCAGGGTCCTATTTTTGCACGAAGCTTCCAGAAGACCGAAGAGATAACGAAGTGGGGCCACGAGGCAGCCAGAGGCTAGGGCGGCGCGGCCCAGGCCCTGGCCGCGCCGACCTACCCCCTGGGCCCCTCGTGTGGCCCCTCGCGTTGACCCTCCGCCTACTTAAAGCCTCCGTCGCGAAACCCCCAGTACCGAGAGCCACGATACGGAAAACCTTCCAGAGACGCCGCCGCCGAATCCCATCTCGGGGGATTCAGGAGATCGCCTCCGGCACCCTGCCGGAGAGGGGATTCATCTCCCGGAGGACTCTACACCGCCATGGTCGCCTCCGGAGTGATGAGTGAGTAGTTCACCCCTGGACCATGGGTCCATAGCAGTAGCTAGATGGTCGTCTTCTCCTTGTTGTGCTTCATTGTTGGATCTTGTGAGCTGCCTAACATGATCAAGATCATCTATCTGTAATTCTATATGTTGTGTTTGTCGGGATCCGATGGATAGAGAGTACTATGATTATGGTGATTATCAATCTATTGTTTATGTGTTGTTTATGATCTTGCATGCTCTCCGTTATTAGTAGAGGCTCTGGCCAAGTTTTTGCTCTTAACTCCAAGAGGGGGTATTTATGCTCGATAGTGGGTTCATGCCTTCATTGAATCTGGGATCGTGACAGTAGGTTCTAAGGTTGTGATGTGCTGTTGCCACTAGGGATAAAACATTGATGCTATGTCTAAGGATGTAGTTGTTGATTACATTACGCACCATACTTAATGCAATTGTCTGTTGCTTAGCAACTTAATACTGAATGGGGTTCGGATGATAACCTGAAGGTGGACTTTTTAGGCATAGATGCAGTTGGATGGCGGTCTATGTACTTTGTCGTAATGCCCAGATTAAATCTCACTATATTTATCATATCATGTATATGCATTGTTATGCCTTTCTCTATTTGTAAATTGCCCGACTGTAATTTGTTTACCCAACATGCTTTTATCTTATGGGAGAGACACCTCTAGTGAACTGTGGACCCCGGTCCTATTCTTTACATAGCATACAATCTACTTGTTTTACTGTTTTCTTTGCAAACATTTTCCACTCGATACGTTTAATCCTTTGTTACAGCAAGCCGGTGAGATTGACAACCTCACTGTTTCGTTGGGACAAAGTATTTGGGTTGTGTTGTGCAGGTTCCGCGTTGGCGCCGGAATCCCTGGTGTTGCGCCGCATCACATTTCGCGACCATCAACCTTCAACGTGCTTCTTGGCTCCTACTGGTTCGATTAAACCTTGGTTTCTTTCTGAGGAAAACTTGCTACTGTGCGCATCATACCTTCCTCTTGGGGTTCCCAACGAACGTGTGAGTTACACGCCATCAAGCTCTTTTTCTGGCGCCGTTGCCGGGGAGATCAAGACACGCTGCAAGGGGAGTCTCCACTTCTCAATCTCTTTACTTTGTTTTTGTCTTGCTTTATTTTATTTACTACTTTGTTTGCTGCACTAAATCAAAAACACAAAAAAATTAGTTGCTAGTTTTACTTTATTTACTGTCTTGCTCTCTATATCGAAAACACAAAAAAATTAGTTACTTGTCTTTACTTTGTTTGCCTAGTTTACTTTTTGCTTATTGCATCATGTTTCCTTTTAATTTCACCACAAAAGACATACCGGTAGGACGTGGGTCCATAGTTGGGAGAAATAATATAGAAGAATTTTTCAATCATGTTAGTATTACTGAAGATTTTGAAGATAGACACTTGGTAGAACTTGCTCCTACCTATGAAATTGCTGCTGCTGCTTTAGTTAGCATGTTGGAAACTAAATTTGTTAATCTCAATCCTATAATCCAACACATGTTTCTTACACTTGGTGATATGGAAGAAGGGGAAAAGAAAGATTTTGTTTTAGAAACCCTTCTTAGAGAATTTGGTGGTCTAGCAAGAGAGGCTAGAAAGGTTTTTGCTAAATTTAATATGCTAGGTTCTCATACCAATTTTATTGGTCTCCTTGAAAAAATGGACATGGATAGAATAAGGTACACTAATAATATTAATGATGGTGGGGAGATCAAAGCACCAATACCATGTAAACTCCTAGCTATGAATGATGCATTAGAAAATAACTATGCTTGGCTTGTTCCTGAAAATTTGTTTGATGAGAATAGTAAGCCTAGGAGCAATGAAAGAGGAGTTACCTATATAGACCAGATACAATGCATTGTTGAGAAAACTCCCAGCTCCCAAGGTAATGATGTTGATGCTTCTACTCTCGATGTTACTTGATTTACACTTTCTGCGCCTAGCTGAAAGGCGTTAAAGAAAAGCGCTTATGGGAGACAACCCATGTTTTTACCTACAGCAATTTTTTGTTTTGTTGAGTCTTGGAAGTTGTTTACTACTGTAGCAACCTCTCCTTATCATGTTTTTGTGCCAAGTAAAGTTTCTATGTCAAAGTTGATGTTATATTTGGGATTGCTGCGCAGAAACAGCATTGCTGTCTGTCACGAATCTGGGCACAGTTCTCTGTAGAAAATTCGAAAAAATCTGCCAATTTACGAGCGTGATCCTCAGATATGTACGCAACTTTCATTAGTTTTGAGTTTTTCCATTTGAGCAAGTCTGGTGCCAGCTTTAAATTCGTCTTTACGGACTGTTCTGTTTTTGACAGATTCTGCCTTTTATTTCGCATTGCCTCTTTTGCTATGTTGGATTTATTTCTTTGATCCACTAATGTCCAGTAGCATTATGCAATGTCCAGAAGTGAAAATAATGATTGTGTCACCTCTGAATATGTGAATTATTAATTGTGCACTAACCCTCTAATGAGTTTGCTTGAAGTTTGGTGTGAAGGAAGTTTTCAAGGGTCAAGAGAGGAGTATGATATACTATGATCAAGAGGAGTGAAAGCTCTAAGCTTGGGGATGCCCCCGTGGTTCACCCCTGCATATTTTAAGAAGACTCAAGCGTCTAAGCTTGGGGATGCCCAAGGCATCCCCTTCATCGACAACATCATCAGGTTCCTCCCCTGAAACTATATTTTTATTCAGTCACATCTTGTGTTCTTTACTTGGAGCGTCGGTTTGTTTTTATTTTTGTTTTTGTTTGAATAAAATGGATCCTAGCATTCACTTTGTGGGAGAGAGACACGCTCCGCTGTTGCATATGGACACATGTGTCCTTAGGCTTTACTCATAATGTTCAAGGCGAAGTTTCTTCTTCGTTAAATTGTTATATGGTTGGAATTGGAAAATGCTACATGTAGTAATTCTAAAATGTCTTGGATAATGTGATACTTGACAATTGTTGTGCTCATGTTTAAGCTCTTGCATCATATACTTTGCACCCATTAATGAAGAAATACATAGAGCTTGCTAAAATTTGATTTGCATATTTGGTCTCTCTAAGGTCTAGATAATATCTAGTATTGAGTTTTGAACAACAAGGAAGACGGTGTAGAGTCTTATAATGTTTACAATATGTCTTTTATGTGAGTTTTGCTGCACTTGTTCATCCTTGAGTTTGCTTCAAATAACCTTGCTAGCCTAAACCTTGTATCGAGAGGGAATACTTCTCATGCATCCAAAATCCTTGAGCCAACTACTATGCCATTTGTGTCCACCATACCTACCTACTACATGGTATTTCTCCGCCATTCCAAAGTAAATTGCTTGAGTGCTACCTTTAAAATTCCATCATTCACCTTTGCAATATATAGCTCATGGGACAAAATAGCCTTAAAAACTATCGTAGTATTGAATATGTACTTATGCACTTTATCTTTTATTAAGTTGCTTGTTGTGCGATAACCATGCTTCTGGGGAACGCCATCAACTATTGTTGAATATCATGTGAGATTGACAACCTCACTGTTTCGTTGGGACAAAGTACTTGGGTTGTGTTGTGCAGGTTCCGCGTTGGCGCCGGAATCCCTGGTGTTGCGCCGCATCACATTTCGCGACCATCAACCTTCAACGTGCTTCTTGGCTCCTCCTGGTTCGATTAAACCTTGGTTTCTTTCTGAGGGAAAACTTGCTACTGTGCGCATCATACCTTCCTCTTGGGGTTCCCAACGAACGTGTGAGTTACACGCCATCAGGGATGCCAATACCGATGATGAATTACTCCTTCGGTGATGGTGGTGATGGATTCTTCTCGACAAGCTTCCTGACAAGCTCCTGTAAACCTTCAATCTCATAGGTGAGGTTGCGAATCATCTCCGAGTTGTGCTCAACGCGGCTCATAATCATGTCCGGTGGTGAATCCCAACTCTTAGAATTGTTTCCCCATCCTTCAGCTTCAGATTTCATCTCTCCTGCATTGTCAGAACGATTTATATCCCAATTACTTGGCAACACTACCTTGGGGGTCCTTTCAGTTTGACGATCGTAGATTAGATTGCGGTAAGGGTTGTAATTGCTCGGAGAAGATGTCCTTGGAGCCAAGTAATGACGTGGAACCGCTCCTCCGGTAGCGATTCGTGCACTCCTCTTGATGTTGGATGGACTTGATATCACGCCAATACTTGCGACGGTGGCTTGTTGGTGTTCCTGCGGAGCTTCCTCCACTTCTTCCTCATCCTCTCTTGCATCTTCTTTCTTCAGCTCCGGGTCTTGAATATTTTCCTTCAAAGGTTCCTTGTCCTTGTTGTTGGAGACCATGGTGCTTCTAGATCAAAACAAATCTGGCAGAAAACAGCTCGAAACAAAACACGACGAGAAAACGATATTACGGACCTCCAGGGGTCCGGGGGATTATATAGCAAATATTTTTACGACAAAAGGAAGGTTCCAGGCCGAAAACGAGTGGAAACGGGACGCCGAGGGGCTGTCACCATAGGTCGGCGCGGCCAGGGTGGGGCCCGCGCCGGCCTGTGGTGACGGGCCCTCGCGCGTCTTTTCCACTCCGTTTCGATTCCGTAATTTTTCATATTTTCCAAAAACAGCAGAAATAATGTTCGGAAAGGTAAACGCGGACTTTTTATTACCTGTACTGTTACCTATTCAAAGTCGAGTTCTGGCGGACTGTCAATTTGTCCTTTGATGAAAGCCTCCGGTGTTTCCACTTGAATAATATCAACATCCACATTATAAGAATCACCCGAGATATAATGCTTGAGTCTTTGTCCATTCACCACTTGTGTGGCATTGCCTTGGAGAGAGCTAATTTTAATTGCTCCTGAACGATACACCTCCTCAACAACATATGGTCCTTCCCACTTTGAGAGTAATTTCCCTGCAAAGAATCTGAGACGAGACCGATACAATAGAACTTGATCTCCAACATTAAATTCTCTTTTGATGATCCTTCTATCATGCCATTTCTTAACTTTTTCTTTAAAGAGTTTAGCATTTTCATAAGCTTCACTTCTCCATTCATCTAGAGAACTTAATTGCAACAACCTCTTATTACCGGCTAATTTAGGATCTTTATTTAGTTCTCTAACAGCCCAATAAGCTTTGTGCTCTAGTTCTAAAGGTAAATGACAAGCTTTTCCATAAACCATTTTATAAGGTGACATTCCCATAGGATTTTTATAAGCAGTTCTATAAGCCCATAGTGCTTCTTTCAATTTGCTAGCCCAATTCCTCCTAGATTTATTAACAGTCTTTCCTAAGATAGCTTTAATCTCTCTATTTGATAATTCTACTTGACCACTAGTTTGAGGATGATAAGCAGAAGCAATTCTATGATTAATACCATACTTAGCAAGAGTTTTTCTAAAACCTCCATGAATAAAATGAGAACCTCCATCAGTCATAATATATCTAGGTACTCCAAATCTAGGAAATATAATATCTACAAGCATTTTTATAGAGGTCTCACCATCAGCACTTTTTGTAGGTATAGCTTCTACCCATTTAGTAACATAATCAACAGCGACAAGTATATGAGTGTTACCGTCTGAAGAAGGGAAAGGACCCATGAAGTCGAATCCCCAACAATCGAATGGTTCAATAACAAGAGTATAATTCATAGGCATTTCATTGCGTCTGGAGATATTACCAACTCTTTGACATTCATCACAAGATAAAATAAATTTCCTTGCATCTTTGAAGAGTGTTGGCCAATAAAAACCTGATTGTAGAACCTTTTGCGCGGTTCTATCTCCAGCGTGATGTCCTCCATAAACACTACCATGACATTTATTCAATATCTCCTGTTGTTCATATTCAGGAACACATCTTCGCATAATACCATCTACTCCTTCTTTATATAAGTGTGGGTCATCCCAAAAATAATGCCTCAAGTCATAAAAGAATTTCCTCCTTTGCTGAGCTGAAAAGGTTGGAGGCAAATACTTCGAAACAATAAAGTTAGCATAATCTGCATACCAAGGGCTCTCTCGCGAGCTCACCTTTATTACAGCCAATTGTTCATTTGGAAAACTATCATTAACAGGAACAGGATCATAAGCAATATTTTCCAATCTAGACAAATTATCAGCAACAGGATTATCAGCACCTTTCCTATCTATAATATGTAAATCAAATTCTTGCAACAGAAGTACCCATCTAATAAGCCTTGGCTTAGCATCTTTCTTTGTCATAAGGTATCTAATTGCAGCATGATCAGTATGAATTGTAACTTTCGAATCAACAATATAGGGTCTAAACTTATCACAAGCAAAGACTACAGCTAACAATTCTTTTTCAGTTGTAGCATAATTTCTTTGAGCAGCATCAAGAGTCTTACTAGCATAATGAATAACATTTAATTTTTTATCTACCCGCTGTCCAAGAACAGCGCCTACAGCAAAATCACTAGCATCACACATAATTTCAAAAGGCAAATTCCAATCAGGAGGTTCGACTACAGGAGCAGTTGTTAAGGCTTTCTTTAGAGTTTCAAAAGCTTCCTTACAATCATCATCAAAAACAAAAGGTACATCTTTTTGAAGAAGATTAGTAAGAGGCTTTGAAATTTTAGAGAAATCTTTAATAAATCTCCTATAAAACCCAGCATGACCAAGAACACTACGAATACCTTTAACATCCCTTGGATAGGGCATCTTCTCAATTGCTTCAACTTTAGCTCTATCAACTTCAATACCTCTCTCGGAAATTTTATGTCCCAATACAATTCCTTCATTAACCATAAAGTGGCATTTCTCCCAATTAAGAACAAGGTTAGTTTCTTCACATCTCTGCAAAACTTTATCGAGGTTTCGCAAGCAATTATCAAAAGAATTCCCATAGACAGAAAAATCATCCATGAACACCTCTACAATACTTTCGCAAAAACCATGAAAAATAGCAGACATGCATCTTTGAAAAGTAGCAGGAGCATTACATAAACCAAAAGGCATACGCCTATAAGCATAAGTTCCATAAGGACAAGTAAACGTGGTTTTCTCTTGATCTTTAGCTTTAACAGCAATTTGTGAAAACCCAGAATATCCATCAAGAAAGCAAAAATGAGTATTTTTAGATAACCTTTCTAGCATTTGATCAATAAAGGGTAAAGGGTAATGATCTTTCTTAGTAACTTTATTAACTTTTCGAAAATCAATGCACATTCTATAACCTACAACTATTCTTTGAGGAATAAGCTCATCATTATCATTAGGCACAACAGTCATTCCTCCTTTCTTAGGAACACAATGCACAGGACTAACCCATCTACTATCAGCAATAGGATATATAATACCAGCTTCAAGGAGTTTTAATACCTCGTTCCTTACCACTTCCTTCATCTTCGGAATTAGACGACGTTGATGTTCAACAACAGGCTTTGCATCTTCTTCCATATTAATAGCATGTTGGCAAATAGAAGGAGAAATCCCTTTCAAATCATCAAGAGTATAGCCAATAGCTCCTCGGTGTTTCTTCAATATTTCCAATAACCTTTCTTCCTCAATCTCTGAAAGCTTAGAACTAATAATAACAGGATATATTTTCTTATCATCAATATGAGCATATTTAAGATTATCAGGTAAAGGCTTTAAATCAAAAACAGGATCTTCCTTTGGTGGCGGTGTTGTACCCAAATCTTCCA
This sequence comes from Lolium multiflorum, assembly GCA_030979885.1. NCBI lineage: Eukaryota > Viridiplantae > Streptophyta > Magnoliopsida > Poales > Poaceae > Lolium > Lolium multiflorum. The sequence continues at coordinate 106,938,236 of CM061747.1, forward strand.
CCGGTAAATCATGCTTGAGAATAGGTTGGCGAAGAAAAATTTCCTCAAGCTCATCTCTTTCTTTCCTAAAAGCTTCACTTTCACTATTCTCCAAATGTTGCTGCAAAGGATTATTAGGAACAAGAACAATAGATGCACACTGCTCCATTTTAAAATCATTACTAGGCAAGTCAGCTTTATAAGGAGTTTTGGTAAATTTAGAAAAGTTAAATTCATAAGGTTCACCAGCAAATCTAGTCAAAATTTTCTCTTTCTTACAATCTATAATAGCTCCACAAGTATTTAGAAAAGGTCTACCAAAAATGATAGGACAATGATCACTAGCAGCAGAACCAAGTACCAAAAAGTCAGCAGGATATTTAATCTTACCACATAGAACTTCCACATCTCGAACAATACCAATTGGAGAAATAGTTTCTCTATTAGCCAAATGAATAACCACATCAATATCTTCAAGTTCACAAGAACCAATTTCGTGCATAATCTCCGTGTAAAGCTCATAAGGAATAGCACTAACACTTGCACCAATATCACATAAACCATAATAGCAATGATCACCAATTCTAACAGATAGCATAGGAACACTAACTTGTTTGGATTTATTAGGATGTGAAACAATATTAGAAGCATCTTCACAGAAAATAATATGACCATCCTCCACATTTTCAGTCACAAGATCCTTAACTATTGCAACAGCAGGTTCAATTTTAATTTGTTCTTCAGGTTCTTTAGGTTTCTTTTCACTTTTATTAACCGCACTAGATATAACAGAGTACTCCTTCATTTTAGCAGGGAAAGGAGTTTTTTCAATATAAGCTTCAGGAATAACATTATCAACAGTTTCAACCACTACACATTTGTTTACAGATGAATCAACTTTATCTTTATACGGTTCATGATACTTATCAAAATTCTTCTTAGGCAGTTCATAATGAGAGGCAAAAGCTTTATAAAGATTTGCAACAACTTGGGAATCAAGACCATATGTAGCACTCATATTACGAAATTTATCAGTATCCATAAAAGCTTCAATGCATTTATAATCATAAATTATACCTGATTCTCTATCTTTGTCGTTCTCCCATCCTTCAGTATTTTCTTGGATCCGATCAAGAAGGTCCCTTTTAAACTCTTCATTCTTGCGTGTAAATGATCCAGAACAAGAAGTATCCAGCAAGGTCTTGTCTTGAAAAGAAAGTCTTGCATAGAAATTATCAATAATAACATTACCAGGAAGCTCATGAATGGGGCATTTGAGCATTAAAGACTTCAATCTCCCCCAAGCTTGGGCAATACTCTCTCCATCATGAGGCCAGAAATTATATATGCGGTTCCGATCTTTGTGAATTTCACTTGGAGGATAGAATTTGGAATAAAATAAAGGCACAATGTCCTCCCAATCAATAGAATCACCATTCTTCAGCAATTTATACCAGTGCGCCGCTTTACCAGACAGCGATATAGTGAATAGTTTCTTCCTAACTTCATTCATAGAAATACCTGCACATTTGAATAACCCGCATAATTCATGCAAAAACAATAAATGATCACCAGGATGGACAGTTCCATCCCCTTCATAGCGGTTATCCATAACACGTTCAATAATTTTCATAGGTATTTTATATGGTACTACTTCCTCACCTGGCGCTTCATCCACTACCGTTGCAGTAGTAGTAGATTTCCCAAATAGAAATTGAAGAGAAGATCTCTCCATAATGATTTATAGCAGCAGGCAGAAATAAAATCAGCACAAACAGTAAATTTCCTTACCAATTCCACTTACCAATAGCGCTTCACTCCCCGGCAACGGCGCCAGAAAATAGTCTTGATGACCCACAAGTATAGGGGGTGTATCGTAGTATCTTCGATAAGTAAGAATGTCGATCCCAACGAGGAGCAGAAGGTGTTGGCAGCAGTTTCGATGGAGGATTCACTGTAAATGCTCACAGACAAGTATTCAGGGGGTTTTGATATTGCAGATAAATAAAGTACAAGTAAATAAAATGCGAGAGAAATAATTGCAGCGAGTGGCCCAATCCTTTTTAGCACAAAGGACAAGCCGGTTTGATTACTTATAATGACCAAACGTTCCTGAGGACACACGGGGATTTTAGTCTAGTACTTTCGCTTCATGTGGTTTAATAATCTTCATTGTTTTGATAAGTGTTGTGTGGGTGAACCTATGCTAATGCACCGCCCTTCCTAGGACTAATACATACTTGTGATTATACCCCTTGCAAGCATCCGCAACTACAAGAAAGTAATTAAGATAAATCTAACCACAGCCTTAAACTCTGAGATCCTGCGATCCCTCCTGCATCGATATACTAACGGGGGCTCAGGTTTCTGTCACTCCGGCAACCCCGCAATTAGCAACCGAATACAAGATGCACTCCCCTAGGCCCATAAATGGTGAAGTGTCGTGTAGTCGACGTTCACACGACACCACTAGAAGAATGACACCACAACTTAAATATCATAACATTGAATATTACTCAACCATAATTCACTACTAGCATTTAGACTTCACCCATGTCCTCAAGAACTAAACGAACTACTCACGAGACATCATATGGAATACAATCAGAGGTGATATGATGATGAATAACAATCTGAACATAAACCTTGGTTCAATGGTTTCACTCAATAGCATCTACAACAAGTATAGAATAACACCGGGAGAGTTTCCCCTATCAAACAATCAAGATTTAACCCGAATTGCTACAGCGATGACGAGGTGCAGCGGTGGTGATGGCGGTGTAGATGGTGGAGATGATGATGATGATGATGGAGATGATGTCCCGCTCGATGACGATGGCGATGGCGTCGATTTCCCCCTCCGGGAGGGAATTTCCCCGGCGGATTCCTGCCCGCCGGAGAGCTCTTTTCTCTCTGGTGTTCTCCGCCCCGCAGAGGCGGCTGTAACCCTTCGTGAGGTCCTCTCTGTGGCTTAGGTTTTCGGGACGAAGGAGTACGCGAAGAAAAGGAGGCGAAAGGGGTCGTGGGCCCCCAGACCACAGGGTGGCGCGGCCAGGCCTGGGCCGCGCCGCCCTAGGTCTGGGCCCACAGTGGCTCCTCTCTGCTCCCCCTTCTGGCTCCCTCCGTCATCTGGAAAAATAGGAATTTACGTGAAATTCCCTTCCACAGTTGATCTTCCGAAATATTGCGTTCTGACGGTGCTTTTTCCAGCAGAATCCTGGCTCCGGTGCTTGATCCTCCAATGATGATGAAACATGCAAAATAGATGAAATAACATAAGTATTGTGTCCCAATATGAAATATATCAATGAATAACAGCAAATTATGATACAAAATAGTGATGCAAATTGGACGTATCACTTACTCAACGTTTCAAAGGCGGCATGAGATTGAAAGAAAAAGGCAAGTGACCAAATATCAGGAGCCAAAAATAATCCAAGATTTATTGTACATAGAGGATGACATGTGGGTCCCATTTTGCAGCAGCGGTCTCAATGTTTGTAATGCGGCTTGAGATCAAAAGAAAAAGAAAGTAGCTAGTAATTAGGGGGTGAAAAAAAATCCAAAAAAGAAAGTTGATGGACATAGAGGATGACATGCGGGTCCCTTGAACCAACAGCTTACTCAACGTTTCAAAGGGGGCAGGGGATCAAAAGAAAAAGGCAAGCCAAAAATCAGAGGGTGAAAAAAAATCCAACAAAGGAAACTTTTATAGCACACAGAGGATGACATGCGGGTCCCATGAGCCAGCAGGTACCTCAACGTTTCAAACGTGGCATGAGATCGAAAGAAAAAGTCAAGTTACCAAATATGAGGTGCCAAAAAAAATCCAAGAAAAGAAAGTTTTATAGTACATAGAGGATGACATGCGGGTCCCATTTAGCAGCAGCGGTATCACTGTTTGAGAGGCAGCAGGGGATCGAAAGAAAAAGTCAAGTGACCAAATATGAGGTGCCAAAAAAATCCAAGAAAAGAAAGTTTTATAGTACATAGAGGATGACATGCGGGTCCCATTTAGCAGCAGCGGTATCACTGTTTGAGAGGCAGGATCGAAAGAAAAAGTCAAGTGACCAAATATGAGGTGCCAAAAAATCCAAGAAAAGAAAGTTTTATAGTACATAGAGGATGACATGCGGGTCCCATTTAGCAGCAGCGGTATCACTGTTTGAGAGGCAGCAGGAAAAAAAAAGTCAAGTGACCAAATATGAGGTGCCAAAAAATTCCAAGAAAAGAAAGTTTTATAGTACATAGAGGATGACATGCGGGTCCCATTTAGCAGCAGCGGTATCACCGTTTGAGAGGCGGCAGGGGATCGAAAGAAAAAGGCAAGTGACCAAATATGAGGTGCCAAAAATAATCCAGGAAAAGAAAGTTTTATAGTACATAGAGGATGACATGCGGGTCCCATTAGCAGCAGCGGTATCACCGTTTGAGAGGCGGCAGGGGATCGAAAGAAAAAGGCAAGTGACCAAATTTGAGGTGCCAAAAAAACTCCAAGAAAAGAAAGTTGATTGCACATAGAGGATGACATGCGGGTCCCATTTAGCAGCAGCGGTCTCAACGTTTCCAAGGCGGCAAGGGATCAAAAGAAAAAGGAAGTAGCCAGAAATCAGGGGGTCAAAAAAATCCAAGAATAGAAAGAATTTTGGTTCATAGAGGATGACATGCGGGACCCATGATCCTGCATCGTAAACGGCTCGATCGGAGAACGTTGAACGAGATGGCGCGATGTAGAAAAAAAACAATGCCAGAGAGGCTGCCATCTGGGCCCTACATCCCTCGGCGGTGCGGATTTGCGTTGACTCGGCCGGCGAACCCGAGATTTCGAGATGCACCACGTCCCGGGCCACCATACGCGACGTTTTGGCCGCTTTCGTCGGGCTAGGTGGCCTCAAAAACGAGAAAAAAAAGTTTTGACATGCACCACGGAGGGACCAAAAATCGTCGGCCATGGTACACCAGCAACCACGGCGCGACTTCAACTTGTCATGGTAAGCCAGTTGTGATGTGTCTGGGAATTGAAGGTGTCTAAATAAACTTTGATTCTGTTGTTCAGTCAAGTGGACTGCTGATGCCAATGCTGTAACTAATTACTGCTCAAAATTTCGTTCAAAATTTCGTGGTCTGTAATAATTGCAAATTTTGTTGTTGTACTAAAATTAGATATGTTCCATGTGGCTGCTGTATTTTGTGTGAAATAATATCCTGATGTGTACTTCAATTAAACCATAAATCGACTGCATGCTGAAAATTTGAATCTGAGCGCACGTGTGAACTGTTTTCTGCTCGTAATGCAATAACGGCTGTTTCTTGGAAGGACTACGTACATGGGTGAAAAGTTAGAGAAGCTACAGTACTCTAACTTGAAGGTGAAAAGTTAGAGAAGCTACAGTACTCTAACTTTCCTTCCCCCAAACCATATGTCTAAAATCCAAATAATTTAAATTAATTTGCACAATACAAACTTGTGTCTTGCATTTGAAGTAATTACATGCAGAGAAAATTATGGTGTAATAAAATTTAGTTTAGTTTTTAAACATCTACAGTAATCACCTTTATTAGTTAAAGACAGTGCATAACCTTGTACTTATGCTACAGAAGCCTGACTTTGCTTCTTTATTTTTCCTGACTTAGCTCCTTCACGTTAGAGGATACGGTTCCCGTACATGGTAGCCCATTAATAATTATGCCTGCTAGCAAGATAGATGGTCCTTATTATAGTCAGGCATGTCAACTTGTATGATTAAAAGTAGTTCGTACACATTAAATCTACCATCTGCATTTTTCTCTGTAATAACTTTTCTTTTTACACAACTCAAAACTTGTCTGGCTAATATGAAATTTGAGATGGCAAAACCCGGGAAAGATAAAGATATCACCAAAAACTCTTTCCTGCGAAATGCTGGGTTTTGAAGCCCAAGTCCAAGTCTTTCTCTGCTCAAGTTTTGGAGGAACAACTCCAAGTAGAACGAGTTGCAACAGCTATGCTAAGAACAAAAGTTGACATGTTGAGATCGAGATTAGAAGCATGTGATGCCCTACTGCACGAGGCCAATCAAGTTCGTTATAATCTCCCAAAGACTAAGAAAATGCCATAGATAATTGGAGATGAACACTAACATAGTGAGTACATTGGTCTTGTGAAATGTTTCCTTAGATTAAGGCACCGTTCAGACTTTTGTTGGTGGATGCATTTATCTGCGGTTGGGATCAACTTGGTAGTTGTTCCTGTGGATGTTATATAAATTAATTGCCTAGCCTTTTTTGAATCAGTTCGAACTTAAATGGTATCATAGCCAAGGTCTCAAGTTTGAATTGTCGAACGTGTGGTTTAATTTAATCTCTGTCGGGCGGCAAAATCTCCCACCAATCCTGAAATATTTCAAACGCATTTTTGAATGGGATTAAGAAGATAGATCATGATCATGGTAGTGACCTATATTCAACGTGATGATGATTTGATTTTGCACTCGGCCATGAACAGAGGTACTAGTACGGTGTCACAATTTTTTATCATTATACTTGTACCTTAGCGAAATTCAAAATCTCATAGCGGCAAAACTTCCCGCCCACAAAATACAAAAATTTCACACGCTTCCAAATTCCCATTCTACCCCTGTGGAGATGACAGCAAAGTCGGTTGGTGAGGGGTTTGCCCGTCATTTTTTCGATCACCACCTCCCTAGCCCGGAAACCCTCCCAAAAAAAATACATTTCCTTCAGTCTCTCATCTGAGACCACCCACCGGAACTTCTCAAGTCCCTCTCTCTACCACCTCCACGACCACCGCACCGGAACATCCCCGCCGGACTTCCCTGGCCTACCCGAGCCCTCGCGATCCTCGTCATCCGGCTGCCTGCCGGAGCCGCTTCATCGACGCCGTCATCAACCGGACCGGATCATCCCCGCCGAACCTCGAAACCATATGCTCATCCAGCAGTCTACCGCAGTCGCTTCAGCTGCGGTATCGTCCACCCCGCCGGAGCCGCTTCGCCGGATCCGTCGTCCACCGCATCGGATCTTGCTCACCGACACCGCTGTGCATGAACCGGATCTGCTTCACCGGCGCAGTGCATGATCTAAACTCTTCTACTGTCGCTTTTCTATTGCTTGCCTGCAAGTTCTTGTTTAATCTTGGGGGAACCTGTTTGTGCTAACGACGCGCCGTTACGTTTTTGCAGATGAGATGAGTAACCATGAAGTGTAATGGCCGTCTCTCCAACCCCAAGTAGCACATGTAGCGTACTTCATCACCGGATCTATCAACCCCAGGAAGATCTGCTGTGACTCCCACAGAGTGCTTCTCCTAATGTAAGTCCCTTGTTTTAGCGCCATGTTCTGGGTTCAGATGCTTGTTTGTCTGAAGCTCTTTTAGTTCATTCCTAGCTATGACCGTAACACGTTGCTATTTTCTACTTCATTGCTAACTTTAAGCGATTGAACATTTTGGTTTGCATTCCCTGCTCTGTAGATGTAGCCATCATAACTTCTATCTTGCTCAGTCGTTGTTACAAAAATTATACTGTAGGTATTATAGTAACATCCTGCTATTATTTAGTTCATGGCCAATTTTAAGTAATTGCACATGTTGGTTCGCATTCCCTGCTCTATAGCTTTTGGCATCGTAACTTCTATATTTGGTTTACATTCCCTGCTCTGTAGATCTAGCCATCATAACTTTATCTTGCTCAGTCGTTGTTACAAAAATTATGGCCTGCTACTATGTTGTTTGTGCCAATTTTTTACTCCATGAACATGTTGGCTTGCATTCCCTGTACTACAGGTGATGCCATTGTTTTGTATCTAGTTCATTGTAAGCTAACAAAGTAAGGACTTAGTTTGGCATGCTATCACTCTGCTATCTAGCCTGTAGTACAAATAAACTTGTCATACTACTAGATAATAATTTTGCGTGCCATCTTGTTCTTCAAAAGCTGCATTATTGACTTGTTTCTCTGACTTGGCATGACGCTCACATATGGAAAGCTGAACATATTGGTTTGCATTCCCTCTTATACAAGTTCACAGGTGATCCCACTATATTCTGTATCTGGTCCATCCTAAGCTCCAGCATTAACTATCCTCCATGTGTTGCTCATTACAAGTTTATATCCCGAAACATCTTGATTTGCATCCCCTTCACTATAAGTTCAGGAGTATTATTTAGTTCACGGCCAAAATGAAGTAATTGCACTTGGCACATGTTGGTTCACATTCCCTCCTCTTTAGCTTTTGCCATCGTAACTTCTATTTTTGGTTTACATTCCCTGCTCTGTAGATGTAGCCATCATAACTTCATCTTGCTCAGTCGTTGTTACAAAATTTATAGCCTGCTACTATGTTGTTCATGCCAATTTTGTACTCCCTGAACATGTTGGTTTGCATGGGACTCGACAGTAGTAAGTCTGCTGTTTCATTCTAACATGCTCTGTTATATTGGCTGTTGGTATGCGGCATGCACTCTTTGTTTGCTTATTGTGCGCATTACAATGATCTTGTTATAACGACGAAATGATGAGTTCCAAATTCTTTGCCAAACAATATTGTAGTGTCTTTGCCTTTCCATTGTTGCTGTCTTAACTTGTAATGTCTTTGTTTCAGATATAGGTGCTGCATGGACAACTTAAAAGATTGCCGGATCGCTTCATTGTATTGCTAGGTTTAATTACCATTCAATTTCTCTGGGTTCTGTAATATTTTTTTCAATGCCTTGCAGCTGATGTAATATTTAGTTAGTTTTTATAGTTCTTTCGCGCATTTTTTCTTTGGTGCTTGTGGTAAGTGAGGCTATCCGACAGAAATCAATGCTGCGTAAATATTCTCAGTATCTAAATCACGAATTCCCATCCCTTAAACGGCCCAATTAAGCGAAATCACATATGTGCCTGCCCGCAAAATCCTAAAGCGCATATTATGCCGGCATATAAACAACAACTAAACGGGCTGGCCCACTTACTTCTTGGGCCAGCCCATTTGATTTACGGTGGACCCCACACACTAATTGGGCTGGCCCACTTGCTTTAAGGTGGACCCCACCAACTACTGGGCCGGCCCACTAATTAGTTGGGCCAGCCCATTTGCTTTTTTGGAGGACCCCACATAATAAATGGGCCGGCCCTTTAAGAGGAAAGTGGGACCCACCTGTGTTTTGGCCCCCCACTATCTTGTTGGGCCGGCCCACTTGCTATATTGTGGACCCCACATACTAGTTGGGCCGGCCCTTTAATGGGGCCCACTGTGTTATTGGGCCCACTCTCTTGTTGGGCCGGCCCACTTGCTCTATGGTGGTCCCACATGGTAAATGGGCCGGCCCTTTAAGTGGAAGGTGGGACCCACCTGTGTTTTGGCCCGGCCCACTATCTTGTTGGGCCGGCCCACTTTCTATATGGTGGACCCGCATACCAAATGGGCCGGCCCATTAACAGGAATGTGGGACCCACCTGTGTTTTTGGCCCGCCCACTATCTTGGTGGGCCAGCCCACTATATGGTGGGCCCCACGTACTAAATGGGCCGGCCCTTTAACAGGAAAGTGGGACCCACTGTGTTTTTGGCCCGGCCCACTATTTTGTTGGGCCGGCCCACTTGCTATATGGTGGACCCCACAAACTAAATGGGCCGATCCTTTAACTGGAAAGTGGGACCCACCTGTGTTTTTGGCCCGGCCCACTAGCTTGTTGGGCCGGCCCACTTGCTATACGGTGGACCCCACACACTAAATGGGCCGGCCTTTTAACAGGAAAGTGGGACCCACCTGTGTTTTTGGCCCGGCCCACTTGCTTCTTGGGCCGGCCCAGTTGCTGTAAGGTGGACCCCACATGTTAAATGGGCCGGCCCATTTAAGTTTTGACCAGTCAACCTTAGAGGTTAGGCCCGGCCCACTTAACTAATGGACCAGCCCAGCTATATAGTTGACCGGTCAAACTATGTCATCTGGCCCGGCCCGCTTAAGACGTGGCAGGCCTCGTGTGGGCCTACCATCTACCACGGGGTTTCAGCCGGTTAACGCCGTTAACTGCCAGTTAACGGCGTCTGCCACGTGTCAGTTTGCATGACGTCAGCAGTCAACGGGCTCCCGAAAACACTTCCGCAACGGTCCGATTTTCCGTGGCGGAAGGGCGCCCAAGCGCGACGGACCGAAAAAATCATCGTTGGACTTTGCCTGACGCAGTTTCGACAACAGAACCCATATCGTCGGGTTAGGCCCATAGGCGACGAAAAATGCCCCTTAGTTGACGATTTTGGGACGTTGTCTATCAGAACTTTTCTTGTAGTGTATTGTCTGCAAAATAATCAAGATATCACATGTTTCTTGTACGGGGAGGCTGACATCAGGGACCCATGAGCCAGCAGCGTCGTCAACGTTTCAAAGGCGGCAGGGGATCGAAAATAAAAAAAAAAAAATCAGTTGGTAAAAAAATCCAAGAAAAGAAAACATTTATCGTTCTGAGAGGATGACATGCGGGACCGATGAGGCAGCAGCATCCTCAACGTTTCCAAGGCGGCAGGGGATCAAAGAAAAAAAGGAAATAGCCAGAAATTAATTAGGGGTAAAAAATAAATCCACCAAAGGAAACTTGTATTGTTCATAGAGGATGACATATGGGACCGACCTGCCAACAGCGTCCTCATCGTTTCAAAGGGGGCAGGGGATCAAAAGAAAAAGGCAAATAGCCAGAAATTAGGGGTCAAAAATAACTCCAATAAAGGAAACTTTTATTGTTCGTAGAGGATGACATGCGGGTCCCATGAGCCAGCAGGTTCCTCAACGTTTCAAACGTGGCATGAGATCGAAAGAAAAAGGCAAGTGACGAAATATCAGGAGCCAAAAATAATTCAAGGAAACTTGATTGTACATAGAGGATGACATGCGGGTCCCATGAGTAAGCAGCTTACTCAACGTTTCCAAGGCGGCAGGGCATCAAAAGAAAAAGGAAATAGACAAAAATCAGAGAGTGAAAAAAACCATAGAAAATAAACTTTTATAGCACATAGAGGATGACATGCGGGTCCCATGAGCCAGCAGGTTCCTCAAAGTTTCAAACGTGGCATGAGATCGAAAGAAAAAAGCAAGTGACCAAATATCAGGAGCCAAAAATAATCCAAGAAAAGAAAGTTTTATAGTACATAGAGGATGACATGCGGGACCCATTTAGCAGCAGCGGTATCACCGTTTGAGGCAGCAGGGGATCGAAAGAAAAAGTCAAGTGACCAAATATGAGGTGCCAAAAATAATCCAAAAAAAGAAAGTTTTATAGTACATAGAGGATGACATGCGGGTCCCATTTAGCAGCAGCGGTATCACCGTTTGAGGCAGCAGGTGATCGAAAGAAAAAGTCAAGTGACCAAATATGAGGTGCCAAAAATAATCCAAAAAAAGAAAGTTTTATAGTACATAGAGGATGACATGCGGGTCCCATTTAGCAGCAGCGGTATCACTGTTTGAGAGGCAGCAGGATCGAAAGAAAAAGTCAAGTGACCAAATATGAGGTGCCAAAAATAATCCAAGAAAAGAAAGTTTTATAGTACATAGAGGATGACATGCGGGTCCCATTTAGCAGCGTATCACCGTTTGAGAGGCAGCAGGGGATCGAAAGAAAAAGTCAAGTGGCCAAATATGAGGTGCCAAAAAAATCCAAGAAAAGAAAGTTTTATAGTACATAGAGGATGACATGGGTCCCATTTAGCAGCAGCGGTATCACTGTTTGAGAGGCAGCAGGGATCGAAAGAAAAAGTCAAGTGACCAAATACGAGGTGCCAAAAAAATCCAAGAAAAGAAAGTTTTATAGTACATAGAGGATGACATGCGGGTCCCATTTAGCAGCAGCGGTATCACCGTTTGAGAGGCGGCAGGGGATCGAAAGAAAAAGGCAAGTGACCAAATATGAGGTGCCAAAAATAATCCAGGAAAAGAAAGTTTTATAGTACATAGAGGATGACATGCGGGTCCCATTTAGCAGCAGCGGTATCACCGTTTGAGAGGCGGCAGGGGATCGAAAGAAAAAGGCAAGTGACCAAATTTGAGGTGCCAAAAAAACTCCAAGAAAAGAAAGTTGATTGCACATAGAGGATGACATGCGGGTCCCATTTAGCAGCAGCGGTCTCAACGTTTCCAAGGCGGCAAGGGATCAAAAGAAAAAGGAAGTAGCCAGAAATCAGGGGGTCAAAAAAATCCAAGAATAGAAAGAATTTTGGTTCATAGAGGATGACATGCGGGACCCATGATCCTGCATCGTAAACGGCTCGATCGGAGAACGTTGAACGAGATGGCGCGATCTAGAAAAAAACAATGCCAGAGAGGCTGCCATCTGGGCCCTACATCCCTCGGCGGTGCGGATTTGCGTTGACTCGGCCGGCGAACCCGAGATTTCGAGATGCACCACGTCCCGGGCCACCATACGCGACGTTTTGGCCGCTTTCGTCGGGCTAGGTGGCCTCAAAAACGAGAAAAAAAAGTTTTGACATGCACCACGGAGGGACCAAAAATCGTCGGCCATGGTACACCAGCAACCACGGCGCGACTTCAACTTCGTCGGCCATGGCAACTTTGATCTAGCAGGGCCATGGCATTACGAGGTAATCGTTGTATTTGACGAATTGATCGCTATCCTACAAGCGCCCCTAGAAAAGGAGTGGAATATCCTGAGAAACCCTGAATTCTTTGATAGAAACAGCTATGTCGATGCCATGGGCATTCCTGGATATGGTACAAGTTCACACCTACATCGTGTATACGCAGTTACATATCCGTATGGAGATGTTCTGGTTTGGGAACCATATACCTGTGGTGAGTCTTTGTTTTATGTCTTAACTAGTAAATGGCATGCTGCACATGTTGGACCAATTACGATTCGCAATACTGATGTATAAAAGTTGCGTTCTAAATGTTGTTCAAACTTTCAATACAACTAATAATTTGGTTATACCATCAAAATAAGTGTGAGCATACAGTTTATAAATATGAACAAAAATTTGGAACCTTTCTTAATCACTATCAAGTGGGACGTGTGATATCGGTGTGAGACTGCTCTGATTTTTCTTCATAATGGAAACATGACGGTTCTAGAAACACGTGGACACTGGTGTGGTATTTTTTTCACGCGAATACCTCTAATCCCAACCGTTAGATTTTGGACACCAACAGTTGGAATTGCTGCTACATGTCTTGTTAAAAACTGGTGCCTTATAGTAGTAGAAAATAGAAGATAGAAGAGAAGAGATAATTTTCAGTGTAGTTCCTACTTGCTGCATTGTGGTTGATCTTTGTGCATTGCAGGGACACATGCAGCCCCGCGTCTCATTGACGCCCCTGTCATTGAAGATGAAGAAGCAGAAGTGGCTGCAATTTTCGCTCAAATCGAGGGAGATGCTGTCATGGAAGATGATGAAGCAAATGTGGCTCAAGGCGATGGAGGTGCCGATGAAGATAATGATGCTGATGAAGAAGAATTAGAAGAAGAAGAATTAGAAGAAGACGAATTCGATGATGAAGAATTAGATGATGATGGTGATAATCATAATTATGAAGATGAAGATGTATTTCTTGGATTTTCTGACCAGCGCACTTGGTTCCTGGCACCAATGAGAGCAGAGTCCATTACTGGTGAATCTGATCTCGCGTGGATTCAGGTTAAAGGTTATCGGCCCATCCTCGGTCCTCCAATATTACATATGGGTAACAAGCTGAGGTCTTATCCTTTGGTACGGTGCTACGTTTTCTTGAGATCTGCCCATACCTTGGACCCTGTAGAAGAGGCAAGGTGGGAAAGATTGAACAATTTGAAGGGGCGTTCTTTATTTCTTGGACTCAATCACCCAATTTTCATGCTACCCCCGCCAATCGACGCAGAGGCTGCAGAACCAGATTTCCAATTGTTCAAACCTGACTGTGTCTTTGCTACCCACAATCGCGCCCGTGATACATGGATACGTCCAAGGCCAAATTGGTGCAGAATGCACGTCAATGGAGGTCCTGCCATAGGCTCAAGATTGCAGTACAAAAAAGAGAAGATTGAACATAGAGCCGAAGCACCCATGTGGTTCGTCCCAACACTTCCACCTGTTTTTCCTTGAGAAATAAGAGACAGATGGTGACCTTATTTTATAGAGAAAACATAGTGTTCGTGAACTTAACCTCATGAACATTCGCTGTTCGGTTTTTGCTGAAATCAAAATTTTGCAGAGATGAAGATCTTTGTTTGAATCCCGTGCTGAACATATTTTTCACAAATTAGCTACCCGTATTGTGATGAATACATGCTGGTTTGTTGTTTGGTGCAGTAGCAGACATGAAGATCTTTGTCCTGAATACCACAATGGACATCTTTTTTTTCTTCAAAAATTAGCTAAGCTCACGCTATTAGGCGCAAATGCCTATTAAGAGATTTGGTGCTCTTGGGCACCATTGCTCCTGCTATTTTAGAAAAAAATAAAAAATATATTTATTTGTTCAAAAAATTAGAAAACAAATCATGGAGTAGCTAATGAATTGTCCCATAAACGTGCAAAATTTCAGTTTCAAATACAAAAAATTCTGGGCTACACAAAAGTAACAAACGTGTGGATCTGGGTATGCATATTTCAAATCTCCAAATTTCAACAGATTTTGTCTTTTTTGTGTAGTCTACAATATAAAGAATATCATATTAAAATTTTACACGCTTGTAGGTTACTTTATTTATTATGTCTACATTCATTTTCAGATTTTTTTGAAACAAATATGTATGCTATTTGATTTTTTTTAAACAGCAGAGCACTGGTGCCCATTAGCCAAAGACACTTTTCGCAAATGCCTACAATAAAGGAACGGATGGTGACCTTATTTTATAGAGAAACCATAGTGTTTGTGAAGTTAAAGTCATGAACACACGCTGTTCGGTTTTTGGTGAAATCAAAATTTAGCAGAGATGAAGATCTTTGTTTGAATCCCGTGATGAACACATTTTTCCTAAATTAGCTACCAGTATTGTGATGAATACATGCCGGTCTGTTTTTCGGTGGAGTAGCAGACATGCAGGGGATCGAAAGAAACGGCAAAGTAGCCAGAAATCAGGGGTCAAATATAAATTCGAGAAAGGAAACGTTTATTCAACAGTCAGGCTGACATGTGGGACGTATCTTGCAGCCGCGGCCCCAACATTTATCATTCAGAGAGGATGACATGTGGGACCCACGAACCAGTATCGTTCTCGGCGTTTCTCAAAGGGGGCAGGAGATCGAAAGAAAAAGGCAAGTAGCTCGAAATCAGGTGTCCAAAAAATCCAAGAAAGGAAAGGTTTATCGCACAAAGAGGCTGACATATTGTACCCAGTTTGCAGCAGCGTCATCAACGTTTCAAAGGCGGTGGAGTTCGAAAGAAAAAGGCAAATAGCCAGAAATTAGGGGTCAAAAATAAATCCAGCAAAGGAAACTTTTATCGTACAAAGAGGCTGACATGTGGGACCCAGCCAGCAGCGTCCTCAACGTTTCTAAGGTGGCAGGCAATGGAAAAAAGGCAAATAGCCAGAAATTAGGGGTCAAAAATAAATGCAACAATAGAAACTCTTATTGTTCATAGAGGCTGACATGTTGGACCCATGAGCCAGCAGGGCCCTCAACGTTTCAAAGGCGTCACGGGATCAAAAGAAAAGAACCAAGTAGTCATTAATTAGGTGTCAAAAATAAATCCAAGAAAGTAAATGTTTTACTTTTCATAGAGGCTGTCATATGGGACCCATGAGCCAGCAGCGTCCTCAACGTTTCTAAGGCGGCTGGGGATCGAAAAAAAAGCGAAGTAGCCATTAATTAGGGGTCAACTATAAATCCAAGAAAAGAAATGTTTATTGTTCTTAGAGGCTGACATGTGGGAGCTATGCGCCAGCAGCGTCCTCATCGTTTCAAAGGCGGTCGGGGATCCAAAGAAAAAGGCAAATAGCCAGAAATCAGGGGTAAAAAAAATCCAAGAAAAGAAATATTATTGTTCATAGAGGCTGGCATGTGGGACCCATGAGCCAGCAGCGTCCACAATTTCAAAGGCGGCACAGGATCGAAAGAAAAAGGCAAGTGACCAAAAATCAGGGGGTAAAAAATCCAAGAAAAAAACTTTATTGTACATAGAGGATGACATGCGGGTCCCATGAGCCAACAACTTACTCGTCGTTTCAGAGGGCCGAGGCGGCATGAGATCGAAAGAAAAAGGAAAGTGACCAAATATCAGGAGCAAAAAATAATCCATGAAAAGAAACTTTCATTGTACATAGAGGATGACATAGGGTCCCATGTTGTAGCAGCGGTCTGAACGTTTCAAGGACGGCATGAGATCGAAAGAAAAAGGCAAGTGACCAAATATCAGGAGCCAAAAATAATCCAAGAAAAGAAACTTTTATTGTACCTTTGAGAGTCGGCATGAGATTGAAAGAAAAAGGCAAGTGACCAAATATCAGGAGCCAAAAACCTAGAAAAGAAACTTTTATTGTACATAGAGTATGACATGCGGGTCCCATGACGCTGCAGCATCCTCAACGTTTCCAAGGCGGCAGGGGATCAAATGAAAAGGAAATAGCCAAAAAGCAGAGGGTGAAAAAAATCGAAGAAAAGAAACTTTTATTGTTCATAGTGGATGACATGTGGGACCCATGAGGCAGCAGCATCCTCAACGTTTCCAAGCAGCAGGGGATCGAAAGAAAAAGGAAATAGCCAAAAATCAGAGCGTGAAAAATAATCCAAGAAAAGAAACTTTTATTTTACATAGAGGATGACATGTGGGTCCCATTTTGCAGCAGCGGTCTCAATGTTTCATATGCGGCTTGAGATCAAAAGAAAACGAAAGTAGCCCGAAATTAGGGGGAATAAAACTCCAAGAAAAGAAAGTTTTTTGTACATAGAGGATGACATACGGGTCCCAAGGCGGCAGGGGAACAAAAGAAAAAGGAAATAGCCAAAAATCAGAGGGGTGAAAAAAAATCCAAGAAAAAAGAAACTTTTAGAGTTCATAGTTCATAGAGGATGACATGCGGGTCCCATGAGGCAGCAGCGTCCACAACGTTTCCAAGGCGGCACACAGGACCAAAAGAAAAAGGATGTACCCCTGCTGGGCCTTTTGATCAAAAAATAATCCAAGATAAGGAAGATATAAATTGGGGCTGCCTGGCCATCTGGGCCTTCTAACCTGCTGGACGTCTTTTGACTCGTACAATTTCAGCCCACTCCAAAACAAGAAAGTCCTATGCTTCGCAAAAACAAAACAAAAACAAGGAGATTCATATTAGTTCGTTTATGTAAAAATAAAGATTTAATTTATCCGTTTGCAATAGCTCAGAGCGAAATACACTTTTTATTGTCTGTAAAATAATCAAGATATCACATGTTTCTTGTACGGGGAGGCTGACATCGGGACCCATGAGCCAGCAGCGTCGTCAAAGTTTTAAAGGCGGCAGGGGATCGAAAGAAAAAATAAATCAAAAATCAGTTGGTAAAAAAATCGAAGAAAAGAAACATTTATCGTTCTGAGAGGATGACATGCGGGACCCATGTGGCAGCAGCATCCTCAACGTTTCCAAGGCAGCACGGGATCCAAAAAAAGGCAAAATAGCCAGAAATTAGGGGTCAAAATAACTCCAAGAAAAGAAAGGTTTATCGTCCATAGAGTCTGACATGTGGGACCCATTAGCGAGCAGATTCTTCAACGTTCAAAGGCGGCAGGGGATCAAAAGAAAAAGGAAGTAGCCAGAAATTAGGGGTAAAAAATAACTCCAACAATGGAAACTTTTATTGTTCATAGAGGATGACATGCGGGACCCATGAGCCAGCAGCTTCCTCAACGTTTCAAAGGCGGCATGGGATCGAAAGAAAAAGGCAAGTGACCAAATATCAGGAGCCAAAAATAATCCAAGAAAAGAAACTTTATTGTACATAGAGGATGACATGCGGGTCCCATTTAGCAGCAGCGGTATCACCGTTTGAGATGCGGCAGGAGGTCGAAAGAAAAAAGGCAAGTGACCAAATATCAGGAGCCAAAAAATCCAAGAAAAGAAAGTTTTATAGTACATAGAGGATGACATGCGGGTCCCATTTAGCATCAGCGGTATCACCGTTTGAGAGGCGGCAGGGGATCGAAAGAAAAAAGGCAAGTGACCAAATATGAGGTGCCAAAAATAATCAAAGAAAAGAAAGTTTTCAACGTTTCAAAGGCGGCAGGGGATCAAAAGAAAAAGGAAGTAGCCAGAAATTAGGGGGAAAAATAACTCCAAGAAAGGAAACTTTTATTGTTCGTAGAGGATGACATGGGGGACCCATGAGCCAGCAGCTTACTCAACGTTTCAAAGGTGGCATGAGATCGAAAGAAAAAACGCAAGTGACCAAATATGAGGTGCCAAAAATAATCAAAGATTTATTGTACATAGAGGATGACATGCGGGTCCCATTTTGCAGCAGCGGTCTCAATGTTTGAAATGCGGCTTGAGATCAAAAGAAAAATAAAGTAGCTAGAAATTAGGGGGTCAAAAAAAATCCAAGAAAAGAAAGTTGATGGACATAGAGGTTGACATGCGGGTCCCATGTGCCAGCAGCTTACTCAACGTTTCAAAGGGGCCAGGGGATCAAAAGTAAAAGGCAAGTGACGAAATATCAGGAGCCAAAAATCAGAGGGTGAAAAAAATCCAAGAAAACAAACTTTTATAGCACATAGAGGATGACATGCGGGTCCCATGAGCCAGCAGGTTCCTCAACGTTTCAAACGTGGCATGAGATCGAAAGAAAAAGGCAAGTGACGAAATATCAGGAGCCAAAAATAATTCAAGAAAAGAAACTTGATTGTACATAGAGGATGACATGCGGGTCCCATGTGTAAGCAGCTTACTCAACGTTTCCAAGGCGGCAGGGCATCAAAAGAAAAAGGAAATAGACAAAAATCAGAGAGTGAAAAAAAACCATAGAAAATAAACTTTTATAGCACATAGAGGATGACATGCGGGTCCCACGAGCCAGCAGGTTCCTCAAAGTTTCAAACGTGGCATGAGATCGAAAGAAAAAAAGGCAAGTGACCAAATATCAGGAGCCAAAAATAATCCAAGAAAAGAAAGTTTATTGTACGTAGAGGATGACATGCGGGTCCCATTTTGCAGCAGCGGTATCACCGTTTGAGAGGCTGCACGGGATCGAAAGAAAAAGGCAAGTGACCAAATATCAGGAGCCAAAAATAATCCAAGAAAAGAAATTTTATTGTACGTAGAGGATGACATGCGGGTCCCATTTTGCAGCAGCGGTCTCAACGTTTCCAAGGCGGCACAGGACCAAAAGAAAAATGAAGTAGCCAGAAATCAGGGGGTGAAAAAAATCCAAGAAGAAAGATTTCAATTGGGCTGCATCTGGACATCTGGGCTTTCGAACTATCCTGCTTGGCCTTTTGACTCGTACAATTTCAGCCCACTCCAAAACAGGAAAGTTCCGAATTTTCTAAAAAAACAGGAAAGTCCTATGCTTCGCAAAGAC
The DNA here is from genome assembly GCA_030979885.1 of Lolium multiflorum. Taxonomy (NCBI): domain Eukaryota; kingdom Viridiplantae; phylum Streptophyta; class Magnoliopsida; order Poales; family Poaceae; genus Lolium; species Lolium multiflorum. The sequence continues at coordinate 106,957,680 of CM061747.1, forward strand.
AAAAAAACAAGGAGATTCAACATATAAGTTTGTTTATGTAAAAATAAAGATTTAATTATCCGTTTGAAATAGCTCAGAGCGCAATACATTGTTTATTGTCTGCAAAATAATCAAGATATCATATGTTTCTTGTACGGGGAGGCTGACATCGGGGACCCATGAGCCAACAGCGTCGTCAACGTTTTAAAGGCGGCAGGGGATGGAAAGAAAAAATAAACCAAAAATCTGTTGGTAAAAAATCCAAGAAAAGAAACATTTTCGTTCTGAGAGGATGACATGCGGGACCCATGAGGCAGCAGCATCCTCAGCGTTTATTGTTCATAGAGGTTGACATGTGGGACCCGTGAGCCAGCGGCGTCCTCAACGTTTTAAAGGCTGCAGGTGATCGAAAGAAAAAATAAGCCAAAAATCGTTTGGTCAACAAAATCCAAGAAAATAAACATTTACCGTTCTGAGAGGATGACATGCGGGACCCATGAGGCAGCAGCATCCTCAACGATTCCAAGGCGGCAGGGGAAATATCCAGAAATTAATGAGGGGTTCAAAATAAATCCATCAAAGGAAACTTTTATTGTTCATAGAGGATGACATGTGGGACCGACCTGCCAACAGCGTCCTCATCGTTTCAAAGGGGGCAGGAGATCAAAAGAAAAAGGCAAATAGCCAGAAATTAGGGGTAAAAAATAACTCCAAGAAAGGAAACTTTTATTGTTCGTAGAGGATGACATGCGGGACCCATGAGCCAGCAGCTTACTCAACGTTTCAAAGGCGGCATGAGATCGAAAGAAAAAGGCAAGTGACAAAATATCAGGAGCCAAAGATAATCCAAGAAAAGAAACTTTATTGTACGTAGAGGATGACATGCGGGTCCCATTTAGCAGCAGCGGTCTCAGCGTTTCAAATGCGGCTTGAGATCAAAAGAAAAAGAAAGTTGATTGTACATAGAGGATGACATGCGGGTCCCATGAGTCAGCAGCTTACCATACGTTTCCAAGGCGGCAGGGGATCAAAAGAAAAAGGAAATAGCCAAAAATCAGAGGGTGAAAAAAATAAAGAAAATAAACTTTTATAGTACATGGAGGATGACATGCGGGTCCCATGAGCCAGCAGGTTCCTCAACGTTTCAAACTTGGCATGAGATCGAAAGAAAAAGGCAAGTGACCAAATATGAGGAGCCAAAAATAATTCAAGAAAAGAAAGTTTTATAGTACATAGAGGATGACATGCGGGTCCCATTTAGCAGACGGTATCATTTGAGAGGCAGCAGGGGATCGAAAGAAAAAGTCAAGTGACCAAATATGAGGTGCCAAAAAATCCAAGAAAAGAAAGTTTTATAGTACATGGAGGATGACATGCGGGTCCCATTTAGCAGCAGCGGTATCACGTTTGAGAGGCAGCAGGGGATCGAAAGAAAAAGTCAAGTGACCAAATATGAGGTGCCAAAAAATCCAAGAAAAGAAAGTTTTATAGTACATAGAGGATGACATGCGGGTCCCATTTAAGCGATATCACCGTTTGAGAGGCGGCAGGAATCGAAAGAAAAAGGTAAGTGACCAAATATGAGGTGCCAAAAATAATTCAAGAAAAGAAAGTTTTATAGTACATAGAGGATGACATGCGGGTCCCGTTAGCAGCAGCGGTATCACCGTTTGAGAGGCGGAGGGGATCGAAAGAAAAAGGCAAGTGACCAAATTTGAGGTGCCAAAAAAACTCCAAGAAAAGAAAGTTGATTGCACATAGAGGATGACATGCGGGTCCCATTTAGCAGCAGCGGTCTCAACGTTTCCAAGGCGGCAAGGGATCAAAAGAAAAAGGAAGTAGCCAGAAATCAGGGGGTCAAAAAAATCCAAGAATAGAAAGAATTTTGGTTCATAGAGGATGACATGCGGGACCCATGATCCTGCATCGTAAACGGCTCGATCGGAGAACGTTGAACGAGATGGCGCGATCTAGAAAAAAACAATGCCAGAGAGGCTGCCATCTGGGCCCTACATCCCTCGGCGGTGCGGATTTGCGTTGACTCGGCCGGTGAACCCGAGATTTCGAGATGCACCACGTCCCGGGCCACCATACGCGACGTTTTGGCCGCTTTCGTCGGGCTAGGTGGCCTCAAAAACGAGAAAAAAAGTTTTGACATGCACCACGGAGGGACCAAAAATCGTCGGCCATGGTACACCAGCAACCACGGCGCGACTTCAACTTCGTCGGCCATGGCAACTTTTCTTGGTGACATTGTTTGACAGATTCTGCCTTTTATTTCGCATTGCCTCTTTTGCTATGTTGAATGGATTTCTTTGTTCTATTAACTTTCAGTAGCTTTGTGCAATGTCCAGAAGTGTTAAGAATGATTATGTCACCTCTGAATATGTGAATTTTTGATTATGCACTAACCCTCTAATGAGTTTGCTTAAAGTTTGGTGTGGAGGAAGTTTTCAAGGGTCAAGAGAAGAGGATGATACAATATGATCAAGAAGAGTGAAAAGTCTAAGCTTGGGGATGCCCCGTGGTTCATCCCTGCATATTTCAAGAAGACTCAAGCATCTAAGCTTGGGGATGCCCAAGGCATCCCCTTCTTCATCGACAACTTATCAGGTCACTTCTAGTGAAACTATATTTTTATTTCGTCACATCTTATGTTCTTTACTTGGAGCGTCTTTTTGCTTTTGTTTTTGTTTTTATTTGAATAAATTCGGATCCCACCATCGTTGTATTGGAGATAGACACGCTCCGCTTTTTCATATCGAACACTTGTGTTCTTAGTTATGCTTTAATGTTCATGACGAAGGCTGAAAACGCTTCGTTAATTGCTATTTGGTTGGAATCAGAAAATGCTTCATATGGTCTTGAATAATTTGATACTTGGCAATTGTTTTGAGCTCTCATAGATCATGTTTAAGCTCTTGCATCATGTAGTTTAAATCTATTAGTGAAGAACTACCGTAGAGCTTGTTGAAATTTGGTTTGCATGATTGATCTCTCTAAGGTCTAGATATTTTCTGGTAAAAGTGTTTGAACAACAAGGAAGATAGTGTAGAGTCTTATAATGCTTGCAATATGTTCTTGTGTATTCATACTTGTGTTTGCTTCAAACAACCTTGCTAGCCAAAGCCTTGTACTGAGAGGAAATGCTTCTCGTGCATCCAAACATCTTGAGCCAAAACCCATGCCATTTGTGTCCACCATATCTACCTACTATGTGGTATTTTTCTGCCATTCCAAAGTAAATTACTTGAGTGCTACCTTTAAAATTTCATTCCTTTATCTTTGCAATATATAGCTCATGGGAAAATAGCTTTAAAACTATTGTGGTGATGAATATGTAGCTATGTATCTTAGTTCTTATAAGTTGCTTGTTGAGCGGTAACCATGTTTCTGGGGACGCCATCAACTTTTACACCTTTGTTGAATATCATGTGAGTTGCTATGCATGTTCGTCTTGTCTGAAGTAAGGGTGATTTATCATGATCAAATGGTTTGAGTATGCATATTGTTAGAGAAGAACATTGGGCCGCTAACCAAAGCCATGTATCATGGTGGAAGTTTTCAGTTTGGACACTAATCCTCAATCTCTTATGAGAATATTATCTGTTGTTGAATGCTTATGCATTAAAGAGGAGTCCATTATCTGTTTTCTATGTTGTCCCGGTATGGATGTCCTTAGTTGAGATCTATCAAAAATGAGAAATCAAATCTATCTCCTTGACCTTTCTGATACCACTGTAGGATAACGTAGCATAGAAAACAAAAAATTTCCTACGGCGAACACGCAATCCAAGCCAAGATGCAATCTAGAAGACGGTAGCAACGAGGGGATTGTCGAGACTCACCCTTGAAGAGATTCCAAAGCCTACAAGAGGAGGCTCTTGTTGCTGCGGTAGACGTTCACTTGCCGCTTGCAAAAGCGCGTAGAAGATCTTGATCACGATCGGTTCCGGCGCCACGAACGGGCAGCACCTCCGTACTCGGTCACACGTTCGGTTGTTGATGAAGACGACGTCCACCTCCCGTTCCAGCGGGCAGCGGAAGTAGTAGCTCCTCTTGAATCCGACAGCACGACGGCGTGGTGTCGGTGGCGGTGGAGAAATCCGGCGGAGCTTCGCTAAGCGTGCGGGATATGGTGGAGGAGCGGGGCGCTAGGGTTTGGGGAGAGGGGGTGGCCGGCCACTATGGGGTGCGGCCAAGCTATGGCTTTGGTGTGGCCGGCCCCCTCCCCTTGGCCCTCTATATATAGGTGGAAGCCCCAAGTGTTGGACTACAAGTCTTCGAATAAGACCCGAACCCAAAACCTTCCATATGGTGGGAAACCTTCCCAAGCTAGGATTCCCACTAGAGGTGGGAATTCCACCTTCCATAGGGGGGGTGGCCGGCCCCCTAAGGGGGAGTCCACTTGGGACTCCTCCCCCACTAGGGTTGGCCGGCCATGGAGGTGGAGTCCCATGTGGACTCCACCTTCCTTGGTGGTTTCTTCCGGACTTTTCTAGAACCTTCTAGAACCTTCCATAGAACCTTCCGCGACATTTTATTCACATAAAATGACATCCTATATATGAATCTTATTCTCCGGACCATTCCGGAACTCCTCGTGATGTCCGGGATCACATCCGGGACTCCGAACAAATATTCGAACTCCATTCCATATTCAAGTTCTACCATTACAACATCCAACTTTAAGTGTGTCACCCTACGGTTCGCGAACTATGCGGACATGGTTGAGTACTCACTCCGACCAATAACCAATAGCGGGATCTGGAGATCCATAATGGCTCCCACATATTCAACGATGACTTTAGTGATCGAATGAACCATTCACATACGATACCAATTCCCTTTGTCACGCGATATTTTACTTGTCCGAGGTTTGATCATCGGTATCACACTATACCTTGTTCAACCTCGTCTCTTGACAAGTACTCTTTACTCGTACCGTGGTATGTGGTCTCTTATGAACTTATTCATATGCTTGCAAGACATTAGACGACATTCCACCGAGAGGGCCCAGAGTATATCTATCCGTCATCGGGATGGACAAATCCCACTGTTGATCCATATGCCTCAACTCATACTTTCCGGATACTTAATCCCACCTTTATAACCACCCATTTACGCAGTGGCGTTTGATGTAATCAAAGTACCTTTCCGGTATAAGTGATTTACATGATCTCATGGTCATAAGGACTAGGTAACTATGTATTGAAAGCTTATAGCAAATAACTTAATGACGTGATCTTATGCTACGCTTAATTGGGTGTGTCCATTACATCATTCATACAATGATATAACCTTGTTATTAATAACATCCAATGTTCATGATTATGAAACTAATCATCTATTAATCAACAAGCTAGTTAAGAGGCTTACTAGGGACTCTTTGTTTGTTTACATATCACACATGTATCAATGTTTCAGTTAATACAATTATAGCATGGTATATAAACTTTTATCATAAACATAAAGATATATAATAACCACTTTTATTATTGCCTCTTGGGCATATCTCCAACAGTCTCCCACTTGCACTAGAGTCAATAATCTAGATTACATTGTAAGGTACCTAACACCCATGGCATTCTGGTGTTGGTCATGCTTTGCCCTAGGGAGAGCTTTAGTCAACGGATCTGCTACATTCAGATCAGTGTGTACTTTGCAAATCTTTACTTCTCCATCTTCGATGTACTCGCGAATCGAGTGGTAACGCAGCTTGATATGCTTCAGCCTCTTGTGTGACCTTGGTTCTTGTGCATTGGCGATGGCACCCATGTTGTCACAGTAGATGACTAGTGGGTCCAATGCACTAGGAACCACACCGAGCTCTATAATGAACCTCTTCATCCATACCGCTTCTGATGAAGCCTCTGAAGCCGCTATGTACTCCGATTCTGTTTCGCCACCGTGCACTGCTTCGAGCTTGCCCAGCTTACTGCAGCACCATTCAATATAAACACGTACCCAGATTGTGACTTAGAGTCATCAGGATCAGTGTTCCAACTTGCATCGGTGTAACTTGTTACAACGAGCTCTTGGTCACCTCCATAACAAAGAAACATATCCTTAGTTCTTTTCAAGTACTTCAGGATATTCTTGACCGCTGTCCAGTGTTCTATTCCTGGATCACTTTGATATCTGCTAGTCAAACTAACAGCATGTGCTATATCCGGTCTTGTACATAGCATGGCATACATGATAGAGCCTACTGCCGAGGCATAGGGGATCTGACTCATCCTTTCTCTTTCTTCTGCCGTAGCCGGTCCTTGAGTCTTACTCAAGACCTTGCCTGGTAACATAGGTAAGAATCCTTTCTTACTTTCGTCCATTCTAAACTTCTTTAGAATCTTGTCCAGGTATGTACTCTGTGATAGCCCTATTAGACGTCTTGATCTATCTCTATAAATCTTGATGCCTAATATGTATGATGCTTCACCAAGGTCTTTCATTGAAAAACTATTATTCAAATAACCCTTTACACTGCTTAATAGTTCTATATCATTCCCAATCAATAATATGTCATCTACATATAATATCAGGAATGCTACAGAGCTCCCACTCACTTTCTTGTAAATACAGGCCTCTCCATGACACTGTATAAACCCGAAGTCTTTGATCACCTTATCAAAACGTCGGTTCCAACTTCTCGATGCTTGCTTCAGTCCATAGATTGAACGCTGAAGTTTGCATACTTTGTCAGCATTTTTAGGATCGACAAAACCTTTGGGTTGTACCATATACAACTCTTCCTCAATGTCTCCATTAAGGAACGCCGTTTTGACATCCATCTGCCAAATCTCATAATCGAAAAATGCAGCTATTGCTAACAAAATCCTCACAGATTTTAGCTTCGCTACAGGTGAGAAAGTCTCATCGTAGTCAACACCTTGAATTTGTCGGAAACCCTTTGCGACAAGTCGAGCTTTATAGACAGTAATATTACCATCGGCATCTGTTTTTCTCTTGAAGATCCATTTATTCTCGACAGCCTTGCGGCTATCAGGTAATTCTACCAAAGTCCATACTTTGTTATCATACATGGATCCCATTTCGGATTTCATGGCTTCTTGCCATTTGTTGGAATCTGGGCTCATCATCGCTTCTTCATACGTCGCAGGGTCTTCATCATTGTTATCCACAATCATGACATTTAGACAAGGATCATACCAATCTGGAGTGGCACGATCCCTTGTCGATCTGCGAGGTTCAGTAGCTGTCTCATTTGAAGTTTCATGATCATTATCATTAGCTTCCTCTGTTGCCGGTGTAGGTGGTACAGGAACATTTTCCGGTACTGCGCTACTCTGATCAACGAGTAGAGATTCTTCAATCTCATCGAGTTCTACTTTTCTTCCAGTCACTTCTTTAGTGAGAAATTCTTTCTCAAGAAAGGTTCCGTTCTTAGCAACAAAGATCTTGCCTTCGGATCTGTGATAGAAAGTGTACCCTATAGTTTCCTTAGGGTATCCTATGAAGACGCATTTCTCCGCTTTGGGTTCTAGCTTGTCCGGTTGTAACTTTTTTACATAGGCTTCGCAACCCCAAACTTTTAGGAACGACAGCTTAGGTTTCTTATTAAACCATAATTCATACGGCGTCGTTTCAACGGATTTTGATGGTGCTCTATTTAAAGTGAATGCGGCTGTCTCTAATGCATAACTCCAAAATGATAACGGCAAATCAGTAAGAGACATCATAGAACGAACCATATCTAAGAGAGTTCGATTACGACGTTCGGACACACCGTTTCGTTGTGGTGTTCCCGGCGGTGTCAATTGTGAAAGTATTCCGCATTTCTTTAAATGCATGCCAAACTCATAACTCAGATATTCACCTCCGCGATCAGATCGTAGAAATTTAATCTTCTTGTTACGTTGATTTTCTACTTCACTTTGGAATTCCTTAAACTTCTCGAAAGTTTCGGATTTATGTTTCATTAAATAGATATACCCATATCTACTTAAATCATCTGTGAAGGTTAGAACATAACGATAACCACCGCGCGATGCTACACTCATTGGTCCACACACATCTGTATGTATGATTTCCAATAAGTCAGTAGCTCGCTCCATCATACCCGAGAATGGAGTCTTAGTCATTTTTCCCATCAGACATGCTTCGCATCTATCAAGTGACTCAAAGTCAAGTGATTCAAGTAATCCATCGGTATGGAGTTTCTTCATGCGTTTCACTCCAATATGACCAAGACGACAGTGCCACATATAAGTAGAATTATCATTCAATTTAATTCGCTTAGCATCAATGTTATGTATATGCGTATTACTACTATCGAGATCTAACAGAAATAAGCCATTCTTTTGTGGTGCTCGACCATAAAAGATATTATTCATAAAAATAGAACAACCATTATTCTCAGACTTGAATGAATAACCGTCTTGCATTAAACAAGATCCAGATATAATGTTCATGCTCAACGCAGGTACATAATAACAATTATTTAGGCTTAAAACTAATCCCGAAGGTAGATGTAGAGGAAGTGTCCCGACTGCGATCACATTGACCTTGGATCCGTTTCCAACGCGCATCGTCACTTCATCTTTCAGCAGTTGTCGTTTATTCTTTAGTTCCTGTTTCGAGTTACAAATATGAGCAACCGAACCAGTATCAAATACCCAGGTACTAGAACGAGAACTAGTGAGATAAACATCTATAACATGTATATCAGATATACCTTCTTTCTTCTTCTTGACAAGGCCGCTCTTCAGATCCGCCAAATACTTGGAGCAATTACGCTTCCAGTGTCCCTTCTCCTTGCAGTAATAGCACTCAGCATCAGGCTTAGGGCCGTTCTTAGGTTTCATAGGAGGCGTGGCAGCTTTCTTGCCACCCTTCTTGAATTTTCCCTTAGACTTGCCCTGTTTCTTGAAACTGGTGGTCTTGTTGACCATCAACACTTGGTGCTCTTTCTTGATCTCAATCTCAGCAGCTTTTAGCATGCCAAAAAGTTCAGGAAACTCCTTGTTCATGTTCTGCATATTGTAGTTCATCACAAAGTTCTTGTAACTTGGTGGCAGTGATTGAAGGACACGATTAATCCCCAGTCTGTTAGGAATCACTATTCCCAAGTCACTGAGTTTCTTCGCATGCCCGGTCATAACGAGCATGTGCTCACTAATGGAGCTGCCTTCTTCCATCATACAGCTGAAAAAGTGTTTCGATGCTTCATAGCATTCCACGGCCGCATGAGTCTCAAAAATAGTCTTCAACTCTTTCATCAACTCATGAGGATCGTGGTGCTCAAAACGTTTTTGAAGATCGGATTCCAGACTGCATAAGATGGCACACTGAACTTGAGAGTACCGAGTTTTCCGAGTCGCGTAAACATTCTTTACTTCATCGGTTTCAGTTTCTGCAGGAGGGTCACCTAGCGGTGCATCAAGCACATATTGCAGATTTCCGCCATTGAGGAAGATCCTCACATGACGGAACCAGTCGGTGAAGTTGCTACCGTTGCTCTTAAGTTTTTCTTTCTCTAGGAACTGGTTAAAATTGATTGGGGACGCCATATCTACAACATATTTGCAATAGTTTAGACTAAGTTTATGACAAATTGAGTTCAAATTTTAATTCTACATAATTAAAAATCTAGGTGAACTCCCACTCAAAACAATATCCCTCGCATTGTCTTAGTGATCACACGAACCAAATCCATCACACCTATGCCCGATCATCACGAGACAAGATGTAATTTCAATGGCGAACACTCAAAGTGTTCATCATATCAATCATATGATTCATGCTCTACCTTTCGGTATCACGTGTTCCGAGACCATGTCTGTACATGCTAGGCTCGTCAAGGCCACCTTAGTATCCGCATGTGCAAAACTGTCTTGCACCCGTTATATGTACTTATCGAATCTATCACACCCGATCATCACGAGATGCTTCGAAACGATAAGACTTGATAACGGTGCTACTAAGGATGAACACTTTATTATCTTGAAATTTTAGTGAGAGGGATCATCTTATAATGCTACCGTCGCGATCTAAGCAAAATAAGATGCATAAAAGGATTAACATCACATGCAGTTCATATGTGATATGATATGGCCCTTTTGTCTTTGCGCCTTTGATCTTCATCTCCAAAGCACGGACATGATCTCCATCATCAATGGGCATGATCTCCATCATCGTCGGCGAAGCACCAAGGTCAATGGCGCCGTCTTCATGATCGTCCTCCATGTAGCAACTATTACAACTACTTTGAAATACTACTCAACATGAAATTTAAAGACAACCATAAGGCTCCTGCCGGTTGCCACAATACAATAATGATCATCTCATACATATTCATCATCACATTATGGCCATATCACATCACCAAACCCTGCAAAAACAAGTTAGACGTTCTCTAATTTGGTTTGCATATTTTACGTGGTTTAGGGTTTTCGAGCAAGATCCAATCTACCTACGAACATGAACCACAACGGTGATACTAGTGTTGTCAATAGAAGAGTAAATTGAATCTTCACTATAGTAGGAGAGACAGACACCCGCAAAGCCACTTATGCAATACAAGTTGCATGTCAAGCGTGGAGCAAATCTCATGAACGCGGTCATGTAAAGTTAGCCCGAGCCGCTTCATCCCACTATGCCACAAAGATGCAAAGTACTCAACTAAAGATAACAAGAGCATCAACGCCCACAAACCATTGTGTTCTACTCGTGCAACCATCTATGCATAGACCTGGCTCTGATACCACTGTAGGATAACGTAGCATAGAAAACAAAAATTTTCCTACGGCGAACACGCAATCCAAGCCAAGATGCAATCTAGAAGACGGTAGCAACGAGGGGATTGTCGAGACTCACCCTTGAAGAGATTCCAAAGCCTACAAGAGGAGGCTCTTGTTGCTGCGGTAGACGTTCACTTGCCGCTTGCAAAAGCGCGTAGAAGATCTTGATCACGATCGGTTCCGGCGCCACGAACGGGCAGCACCTCCGTACTCGGTCACACGTTCGGTTGTTGATGAAGACGACGTCCACCTCCCCGTTCCAGCGGGCAGCGGAAGTAGTAGCTCCTCTTGAATCCGACAGCACGACGGCGTGGTGTCGGTGGCGGTGGAGAAATCCGGCGGAGCTTCGCTAAGCGTGCGGGATATGGTGGAGGAGCGGGGCGCTAGGGTTTGGGGAGAGGGGGTGGCCGGCCACTATAGGGGGCGGCCAAGCTATGGCTTTGGTGTGGCCGGCCCCCTCCCCTTGGCCCTCTATATATAGGTGGAAGCCCCAAGTGTTGGACTACAAGTCTTCGAATAAGACCCGAACCCAAAACCTTCCATATGGTGGGAAACCTTCCCAAGCTAGGATTCCCACTAGAGGTGGGAATTCCACCTTCCATAAGGGGGGGTGGCCGGCCCCTAAGGGGGAGTCCACTTGGGACTCCTCCCCCACTAGGGTTGGCCGGCCATGGAGGTGGAGTCCCATGTGGACTCCACCTTCCTTGGTGGTTTCTTCCGGACTTTTCTAGAACCTTCTAGAACCTTCCATAGAACCTTCCGCGACATTTTATTCACATAAAATGACATCCTATATATGAATCTTATTCTCCGGACCATTCCGGAACTCCTCGTGATGTCCGGGATCACATCCGGGACTCCGAACAAATATTCGAACTCCATTCCATATTCAAGTTCTACCATTACAACATCCAACTTTAAGTGTGTCACCCTACGGTTCGCGAACTATGCGGACATGGTTGAGTACTCACTCCGACCAATAACCAATAGCGGGATCTGGAGATCCATAATGGCTCCCACATATTCAACGATGACTTTAGTGATCGAATGAACCATTCACATACGATACCAATTCCCTTTGTCACGCGATATTTTACTTGTCCGAGGTTTGATCATCGGTATCACACTATACCTTGTTCAACCTCGTCTCTTGACAAGTACTCTTTACTCGTACCGTGGTATGTGGTCTCTTATGAACTTATTCATATGCTTGCAAGACATTAGACGACATTCCACCGAGAGGGCCCAGAGTATATCTATCCGTCATCGGGATGGACAAATCCCACTATTGATCCATATGCCTCAACTCATACTTTCCGGATACTTAATCCCACCTTTATAACCACCCATTTACGCAGTGGCGTTTGATGTAATCAAAGTACCTTTCCGGTATAAGTGATTTACATGATCTCATGGTCATAAGGACTAGGTAACTATGTATTGAAAGCTTATAGCAAATAACTTAATGACGTGATCTTATGCTACGCTTAATTGGGTGTGTCCATTACATCATTCATACAATGATATAACCTTGTTATTAATAACATCCAATGTTCATGATTATGAAACTAATCATCTATTAATCAACAAGCTAGTTAAGAGGCTTACTAGGGACTCTTTGTTTGTTTACATATCACACATGTATCAATGTTTCAGTTAATACAATTATAGCATGGTATATAAACTTTTATCATAAACATAAAGATATATAATAACCACTTTTATTATTGCCTCTTGGGCATATCTCCAACACATAGAGGTACCCCTTTGTGACACTTGGTTGAAACATATGTTATGCAATGATAATCCATGTAAATCCAAGCTAATTAGGACAAGGTGCGGGCACTATTGGTATTCGATGCATGAGGCTTGCAACTTGTAGGAAGTTTTATGCATAACACATATGAATTATTACTACCGTTGACAAAATTGTTTCTATGTTTTCAAAATAAAAAGCTCTAGCACAAAAATAGTAATCCATGCTTCCCTCTGCGAAGGGCCTTTCTTTTACTTTATGTTGAGTCAGTTTACCTACTTCTTTCTATCTTAGAAGCAAACACTTGTGTCAACTGTGTGCATTGATTCTTACATGTTTACTTATTGCACTTGTTATATTACTTTATGTTGACAATTATCCATGAGATATACATGTTACAAGTTGAAAGCAACTGCTGAAACTTAATCATCCTTTGTGTTGCTTCAAACCTTCTACTTTGAATCTATTGCTTTATGAGTTAGCTCTTATGCAAGTCTTGTTGATACTTGTCTTGAAAGTACTATTCATGAAAAGTTTTGCTATATGATTCAGTTGTTTAGTCATTATCTCTTTGTTAGCAATCTATTGCTTCGAATCACTCCATTCATCTCATATGCTTTACAATAATGTTGATCAAGATTATGTTGGTAGCATGTCACTTCAGAAATTATTGTTTTTATCGTTTACCTACTCGAGGGCGAGTAGGAACTAAGCTTGGGGATGCTTGATACGTCTCCAATGTATCTATAATTTCTTATGTTCCATGCTAGTTTTATGACAATACCTACATGTTTTGTTCACACTTTATGATGTTTTGATGCATTTTCCGGCACTAACCTATTAACAATATGCCGAAGCGCCAGTTCTGTTTTCTGCTGTTTTTGGTTTCAGAAATCCTACAAAGGAAATATTCTCGGAATTGGACGAAATCAACGCCCAGGGTCTTATTTTTCCACGGAGCTTCCAGAAGACCGAAGAGCATACGAGGTGGAGCGACGAGGCGCCCAGACCACAGGGCCGCGCGGCCAGGGTGGGGCCCGTGCCGCCCTATGGTGTGGGGCCCTCGTGCCTCCCCCGACCCTGCCCTTCCGCCTACTTAAACTCTCTGTCGTGAAAACCCTATTACCGAGAGCCACGATACGGAAAAAGTTCCAGAGACGCCGCCGCCAATCCCATCTCGGGGATTCAGGAGATCGCCTCCGGCACCCTGCCGGAGAGGGAATCATCACGGAGGGCTCTACATCACCATGCCCGCCTCCGGACTGATGCGTGAGTAGTTCATCCTTGGACTATGGGTCCATAGCAGTAGCTAGATGGTTGTCTTCTCCTCTTGTGCTATCATGTTTAGATCTTGTGAGCTGCCTAACATGATCAAGATCATCTATTTGTAATGCTACATGTTGTGTTTGGTGGGATCCAATGAATATGGAATACTATGTCAAGTTGATTATTGATCTATCATATATGTGTTGTTTATGTTCTTGCATGCTCTCTGTTGCTAGTAGAGGCTCTGGCCAAGTTGATACTTGTAACTCCAAGAGGGAGTATTTATGCTCGATAGTGGGTTCATGCCTCTATTGAATCTGGGACAGTGACAGAAAGTTCTAAGGTTGTGGATGTGCTGTTGCCACTAGGGATAAAACATCGATTCTTTGTCTAAGGATATTTGTGTTGATTACATTACGCACCAGACTTAATGCAATTGTCTGTTGTTTGCAACTTAATACTGGAAGGGGTGCGGATGCTAACCTGAAGGTGGACTTTTTAGGCATAGATGCATGTTGGATGGCGGTCTATGTTCTTTGTCGTAATGCCCTGATTAAATCTCATAGTGATCATCATGATATGTATATGAATCTTTATTTGTCAATTGCCCACCTGTAATTTGTTCACCCAGCATGCTATTTATCTTATTGGAGAGACACCACTAGTGAACTGTGGACCCCGGTCCATTCTTTTACATCTGAAATACAATCTACTGCAATCATTGTTCTATGTTGTTCTTCGCAAACAAACAATCATTCTCCACACCATATGTTTAATGCTTTGTTTTCAGCAAGCCGGTGAGATTGACAACCTCACTGTTAAGTTGGGGCAAAGTACTGTGATTGTGTTGTGCAGGTTCCACGTTGGCGCCGGAATCACTGGTGTTGCGCCGCACTACACTCCTCCACCAACAACCTTCACGTGGCCTTCATCTCCTACTGGTTCGATAACCTTGGTTTCTTACTGAGGGAAAACTTGCTGCACGCATCACACCTTCCTCTTGGGGTTCCCAACGGACGTGTGCTTCACGCGTTATCAAGCTCTTTTTCTGGCGCCGTTGCCGGGGAGATCAAGACACGCTGCAAGGGGAGTCTCTCACATCCAATCTCTTTACTTTGTTTATTGTCTTGCTTTACTTTATTTTATTTTCTGTCTTGTTTGCTTTATATCAAAAACACAAAAAAATTAGTTGCTTTACTTTACTTTACTTTCTGTCTTGTTTACTTTCTCTATATTAAAAACACAAAAAAATTAGTTACTTGCATTTACTTCATCAAGTTTATTTTTGTTTATTTCATCATGCTTCATCCTAAGTTTACTTTGAAATATATATGGGCTGATTTACCATTTTCCAACTTCGCTCTTCTCTTACTCCTGTCACATGCACTGGTAAAAACGACTTCATTTCCATCTCCACCTCTGAAAAATATAGAATATAGTCATATACAGATTTTCATTATGTTGGCAGAGTTGATCTTATTAATCATAGGGAAGTGCTAAAATATCTAGTTCAACCAAAAATATTCGAGCAATGGGACTACATGCAAGATTACATGAGCACACCACAATAGTGACGATAAGCAGAAAATTATAACGTAGTGCTAAGACAATTAAAAAAATATAACCTATAAAGAAAAAGGAACGGCAACAGTAATACTTCATGAGTAATAGCTTTTACTGCACAATAATAAAATGTTCACCAACCACTGAACAACACAACATCAGCGAGGCTAAAAAAACTCAAATGAACACACAACATGTGTGTAACCAAACCCACCTCAAGCACGATGAATCTCATGACATTTGCCCCAACCAATTGGGAAAGGATGGCGGCATCGGCAAGATGAGGCCAGTGGTCACAGGCAAGGGAAAAGATACAACCCAACCTATATATCCATGATTTTCAGTGAATGAGCAGACAGTTTTGATCTCAATAGAACATGGCGAACAATATATAGAGGGATCCGGAGCTACCAACAGAACATGGACATATATTGCAAATAGTGAGCATAGTGCAAATACATACATAATAGGTCTCGATCAGCCACAACTCTACCTATAAACTTTGCGCCTATATAATACTTAATTTTTACACCCAAAGAAACAAAGGATACTTCATGAAAAGGAGCACCGAATACTTGTTGTATGTTCGTGTCGCCTACTTCGAGCAACGCCCAAGACCGGTAAAAACAACCTCCAGCCAAAAAGGCCCAAGATGAAAAATATAAAAAATTAAAAACGGTAACTATTCATTCAGTGTATATATAATTTCAAACAAATATTGGCATGGGCAGTATCTATAATTGATGCAGTATCATTGACAGCATCAACCATAGAAACAACAACTAATCTAAAACCGCCTAAACTATTATTCAGAGCTATGATAAAAAAAAGAAAACTATTCAAAACTCACTTAACAGGACAAGTGGTTGCAATAGAGAGTAATGACATATATTTCAACGCAAGATTATTCACTTTTGAAGTTTCAGTATGTAGGACATTGAATCAATCTTGTACTAATACAACAAATTGAATCACCCAATGCCACCAAAGAATAGGCATCATTTCAGTCAAGCTATATAGAGGCAAAAGATCTGAACTAATTTTACCTCAAGCACAACAGACGCATTGTGAGAGTCACCTCATCTTCACCAAACAACCTAGCTACAACGCTTCTCGCTCTTTCAAATCTGAAAGCCACCACCTGGTACATCAGCTTTTCCTTAAATAGTTCATACAATTATCTTAATCAGCAAGGACTTTCACCAAACACCTTGTAGTAAAATATACAAATGGATCTGCAGAAACAAAGATGAGATTTTCTAGGGTTCCTCCACTTTTACCTCAGCCTTGAGGGGGCGAGGTACCACACCAGATCGAGTGGCGACCTGCTCTCCTCCCTGCAGAGTTCCTTTGAGAGAGAGGAAGAGGGAGGGAGGTAGGGTGAGAGAGAACCTGCAAGTTCACCGGTCGCAGGGTCGCCTCCTTCATGCGCGTTGTAGATTGGGGGTCGAGGGGCGGGGAAGAAGAGCTCGCCGCTGCTGTAGTGGCTCGCCCGCCGGAGCTCCACCTGCGGCAAGGAACTCACCTCCGGAGCAGAACGTGCTCTGGCAAGAAAAATAAGAGAGATCAAGGAAACGAGATATTCGGAGAAATTGGGAGAGGAACCAGGAAGAGAAGAAAACCAAAGGACGTACCATCCCTGCCACGCGAGATGCGGCCGCCAACCCAAGCCGTCTTGGCTGTCCGCTGCCGGTTGCTGCTACGGCCCCGATGCACGCCGGTCGCTAGTCGCCACCATGTGGCACCACTGCACCGCCACATGCCGCCGCTCCGTAAGCAACTACAAGCTCAAGTCGCAAGACCTCTTCCTCTACAACCCCGCCCGACGGTCACAGTCGACTGCACCGGGAGATGTCTGGCGGAGGGGAGAAGGACGGGCAGGTGCTCGTGGATGTCGTCATGTCGATCCCGCCAACATCGATGAGTTTCTCGGCGGGCGATGGAGGTGGGTTGTGGCATGGGATGCTGGAGCCTGGAGGTGTAGCTGCTAGCCGATAGAGAGAGGCGGCAGGGGAAGGGGAGGCTGGCGGCGCTGGAGAGGCGGGCGAAACGATTCGTCGAGCGAAACCCGTTTAGAGATTCGGTTGGGCCTGGCCCATGTGGAAGACGGACGAGAAAGCGCTACGACGAAGGAACGACGAAGCAATTGATGTGGATGGCAGAACCACGAAACGTATTGATGTAGTGGCAGAATAAGGAACCACTTTAGTCTTTTTAAATATTAGAGATTTAAAGAAATTCCTATTACAACTACAGGAGCAAAAAAATAAGAATCAGAGTTCACTTTCTCTGGTCCTAGTAATCCTACGCAAGAGGCATTTGTTATGTGCACGAAATCACTCAATTTCTTCGTGTGCCAATTCGTTTGACATTTTCGAAACTCGATAAAATGGAATGAAACTGGCAGCACGAATCTCAAACCATGAAACTAGGCGAATCCGATGGCACAAGCATGCACGGGATGTCCCATGCGGGAAAGGCATTTCTCATAGTCCTACCTCTAGTTTGCTACGTGTACCACACATCAAAATCGCTTGAAGAAAAAGGTCTAAAAAACTTACTTGTCTTGTCCATATTTTAAATTCTTCTCCTTAGCAGAATCACACACCATATTTGTACTTCACTCGGTCTAAATAGCTAGTATTGGCACCTTGTACATGTACACATAGAACAAACATTAGAAGTGTAACTTAGCAATGAAAAAGGGAAAATGTATCATACAAAAAAGGAAGATGAGTGTTAATTGTTGACAACATTTTCAGGGTTTTATAGAAGAAGTATTTTGTTATTACCAATGTTTGCATTTCGTTTTCTCTCTCACAAAGGGTTCATTGTTCACTAATAGTGCTCTCGGATTATGTTCTACTCCAAAGATTTTTTTGGTTACTAGGACAATGCCCGCGCGTTGCTGCGAAAGAGAAAACATGTAGACCTCAAAATAGGAAACAAAATATTGCTCATGCGTGGGTACCTCCTTCACGAAAGCCTTTATCTTCCTCGTGGATGATTTATATTCAATCATGAAAAATCTCATAATATTCCAACAATATTATCCCTTTTAAAGATGATGTCTGACGAGATGATTTACAATGTTTTGTTTGTTTTTGCGCAAGCTGTCCTCTCTCTGGTGGGTCATTTTTTTTCTTTGGACGGCCATGCATGGATGATATGATCCGGGTGTCTGCAAACCGGGAAGCCAGGAACGTCTTATCATTCGAGTGAATTCATATTCGTCGTGGTCTAGCCCTTTTCGTGGTCATCGATCTCATCTCCACGTTTTCTGTCTTGGTTGTGGTCGTGCGGGAGAAACGTTGTTGGCCTTTCGCGGTGGTCAATCTCGTGTATATGTAGGCAATCATGGGTGGATGTATAAATCACGCTGGCAACGTAAGCAAAATAGACGGACATAGTGTTTTGGCTCATAGGTGTATCTACATCTATTAGAAAAAATAAATTTTAAATCTAATTTAATTTTTTAAAAAATTGAATAAAATTTCTCATTGTGCATCTGAACATCCTATTTTAGCTCACAAAAGTTTTGCATGGAAAAATATTTTGTGTGACCTATGTAAAAAAGACAAATAAATGTCTCGTGAAATTTTGTTTTGGAGCGCCAATTTTTTTTCGCAGGCCACAAACTATAATATTTTTTCGAAGCACTTTGTGTGCAGGCACAAAATGTGTGGAAGTACACCCTAATTTGTTTTCAAATTTTTTATACATTTCAAAATATGTTTTTCGCAAAATGGATTTCCCAAAACAGATCAACATATAAAGTAGTTTCATTCTATGGGAGTTTTAGTTAGCCTATCATTCCTCCTCTAGTAATTTGTACATGTTCAATCTTCAATGTCCTAACAATTCATATATAGTGGAAAAAAGTAGTGTACCATATTGTGATCGCTCTCATATAAATTGGCACCGCATGTGCACGTGGGTCGCTCGTGAGTGTTCTAGCTAGGAACGATTGCCTGCCTTTCCTTGTTTGTACACGTGCGTGCCTAACTGTTCCTTTCTCGTTCACATATGAGGCCACGCGCCATACCCCCCACAAACGTGGCAACGGCCAGTTTCCCGTAGCAAGGTGACACAGAGTTAGGCCCTTCTCGCTTTTCACTCACCCATGCCGCCGCTACCAGAGCACTCCTTCGCTTCCTCTGTGTTCGACGCCAGCAGCCCCGCACATGCCACCCCTTCCTGGCCTCCTCCCTCTTTCTCATGAGCGGCGGTCCGCACACACCGGAAGCAGGTCGGGCATCACCGTTGAGGTCGTCGCCTCCCGTTCCAAGACTGGATAGCATGCCGCGGTTACATCATTCTTTCATCTCTCGTCTACGATGACTTTGTCCCTCTCTTCTCTTTTCTTTGCTCCTCTCGTCTCCATGGCCACGCTGCTTGCTTGTTATTTTGGAGACACCTTGCTATGATCCAAGAAATTTGCGAGGTATATGAACCATTGAAAGTCGGTCTATTGGGACAAGGTGGGACTACTCAACAAAAAGGAATTCCGTAGGTCGATGCATACACAACGCCTCAGCAAAAACTGTAACAGGTTGAAAGCGGACTTGACTTATCAGGCCTCAGCCCATGGGCGCAACCAGAGTCCTCACAGGATGATCAGACGAAGGGAGACGAACCAAAACGTTCATAACAAAACATTATTCATTTTCCGGTGTCAGTGCTTGTAATTTGGTCAGTACTTGTAAATACTAAATTATTTAGTTAAGCAATGAACCACATAAAGTAAAATAAAGAAAAAAAACTCTGATATTCGAAGGTTTTAGGCTGTTAGCAGCAATCACCGATGAAGACTTCTCTCTCAAAGATCAGACTCAAATCCTCAAGCAGGTAGGGGCTGGTGCACACTGGTGCCATCTGATGACCTACTGTAGAAACTGAAGCCGACAGACATAGATGCGCCATCAGATGTGTTGGCCGCTGTAGCGATTTGGACAGAGTCTTCACGGAAGAAATAGCCCCAAAATTCTCCCCTAAAATTGACAGAGTTGACGAAACCCAGTTCTTATCTCTCTCTAGCAATCAGCAACTCATGTCGGTTTAATCTTTTTGCCCAAAATTACAGCAAAAGAGAGGCAGAGCGCCTCAACCCAATCCTAACCAAGCGCATCAGCCCTCAACCATCAATTACACAGTTGGTTACCTTCTTACTACAGTACAATCCGATGAAATGGAGGCGGCCGAAAACGCTCGCAGGTTGTACTGGCTTCAGGTGCTCGAAATCGACAGCGGTTCCTCGCCCACGATCATGAGCCCATAACCGAGAGTTGCTTCTCTTCCCCGTGCACCCCCCATCTTCTTCGTCCCGAGGCCGCCTTCTTCCCCTCCCCAAGTGGTGTGGCGCCAGCCTATCTCCAATGGGCGGAGCCCACCCCATCCCAGATGCAGCGGCTGCCCCGTCTGTCCCTCCCCATCCTAGATGCGGCGGCCGACAGGTCTGGTATGTCGTTTTTCCGTGCTTCACCGCTACCGATGGTGCAACCCGGCGAACCGCTGCTCGTGCCCGAGAATTCCCAGGCGAAGATGATCGGCGTGATCGGGGCGGAGATGTTTTTCCTTTCTCATCGGGGCGATCCAGGCCGGAAGGAACACAAACTCGAGCGACGGAGGAAAACAGAAAAAAAACGTTTCAAGTTAAGTCACTTGTGGAGGGCACGGTGGGTAATTTCTGCAAATTTTGGGGGCAATTCTAAGTAGGACGATGACCGAGGGAGAAACCCTTTTGCTTTTATTATTACTAGGACAAAACCCGTGCGTTGCTACGGCGTCATAATTTACAAAATGCTAGATCTAGATTTAATTATTTATACAAATTGTATGTCCATTTGCTCTGATGTTTTCTATTTTTAGAGTAATGACTTTTCGACTACTGGATTAGGTTATTAGCACAGGAATAAATATGTATAAAACACAACACTTTGCTGCTATTGGTTTAAAGGAGGGTAGAGATCATGGAAAAAAATAGCGCGCTATTTTGGCATTAATAGCAAGCTATAGCGTTTTTTGGACATGCCACCAAGGTTTTAAATAGCGCGTTATTTCTCCACTAATACCACGCTATAGCATATTTGGAGGGTCCACGCTAAATTTTAGTAATTTTGTTCGCTATGACGCTATTTGTGAAATAGCATGCTATATCGCGCTAAATCTTTATAGCGTTAGCGCGCTATTCTTTTAAGCTAACTTGCTGTCACTTTTCCGTGATGATGAACTGTAATCTGTTGATTCCTCTTCTAGATTAGAACATAATATCAGTAATGCTGATGATTCTTAATAAATAATTTATACTATGTTGTGGAATGTTGATGTTAGCCTTCTAAAAAATTGGACATCTATTTGTTGTATGTGGTTATGTATGTATGATTCAGTTATTTTGGACTAACTATCCAACCTTTTTAGCCAAATCCTTTATTTTTAGGCTATATTTGGTATTTTTTCAAAACGCTATTTGAAATATAGCACGCAATTAGCACGATATAGCGTCCATAGCGTTTGAAGGAGGCTGCCGCTATTTCATTTAGCACGCTATTTTAAACCTTGCATGCCACGCTACATCATGATAAGGGGTGGCCCGATCTTCTCAGTAAGCAACGGTGGTGATGATGATCACGGGTGATAGCAGCGGAGATACACGACGATGAAGTGGATGATAACTTGTATGACGCAACGAGATCTCTCGATTGGTCCCTGTCGCCCAACAGCTCTCAACCCTGCAAGATACTCGCAACACCACACACTTGCGCACAGCCGCCGACCACACGAAGTAAGTTGCAACCGTCTAATTCCCAATGGAACAGATCACACAAGGATCTCACAATATTCACAATATGGTAGTTCAATATTTTGCGAGCAAACAGAACTAGGGTTTATCTTAAACGTGGTCTAAAGCAACTTGTGGGGCGTCCCAGGGACTTATATAGGCGTCTGGGACGACCTCAGGTCCAAAAAGTACGAAAATAACCGACCAGCATAGATCTGGTCGAGACAGACTCGGGCCAGTCTGCGGGATCCGGTCGACGGTGCAGGCCGGCCGGTCGGTTGGCGGCCGGGCGTGGACCGGATGGTCCGGTCGTGGTCCGGTCAACCGGGATGATGGGGAACTGCGAAGTTTCCGGTTTCCGTCCGGTGAGGGGCTCGTCCGGTTGACGTCGGTTGGCGACGGTCGACCGGGCCGAGGACCGGGCTGGCGGTCAGGGCCGGTCTGACCGGGTTCTGGACCGGCCTGGACTTCTTCTCCTCTCGCGCCTCCCTCCTCCCTCGCGCGTCCATGAGATATCTTCATGTCCAGCTCCATGTCCAGCTTCACGGCCATCTTGGCGTCCGTCTTCAAGTCCAGCTGCTCCTCTCCTCGTGCGATGCTTTCGTCTCCTCTTGATACCTGATGATACATAAGTAATAGGACTTAGGCAGTATAAAGTTCTCATCAATCAAAGTATCGTTTAGAAACAAGTTCACCTGTTGTTTAAGTAGCTTCGCACGAGCTCGTGTCATTGGTCCAATCTGACTTCATTGGACTTGAGCTTCACAGCAGGTTCATCTTCAGTTGGTAATGACGGAGGTAGTAGTGAGGTAGGGATGTCCTCATCATCTCCCCCCTTCAAAAGGCGTCGACCCCGACGCTCCAAGGTCTTCTCCGTCATATGGTGTCAAATCAGCAACATTGAAAGAATTACTGACACCAAACTCATCCTCTGGAAGATCTATCGAGTATGCATTATCATTGATCTTGGCAAGCACTTTGTAAGGACCAGCACCACGAGGCTTCAATTTAGACTTCCTCAGCTTCGGGAACCTATCCTTGCGAAAATGTACCCAGACCAAATCACCAGGCTTGAACAACATCTCTTTGCGCTTCTTATTCATCCTTGCAGCATTGCTCTTGCCTTTCTTCTCAATCAACTCTTTAGTCTTCTCATGAATCTTCTTCACATAATCTGCCCTCTTTGATGCCTCCATATTGACTCTCTCATGTATGGGCAAAGGCAACAAGTCAAGTGGAGTAATGGGTTTGAAACCATACACCACCTCAAAAGGACATAGCTCCGTGGTAGAATGTACCGCCCTGTTGTAAGCAAACTCTACATGCGGCAAACACTCTTCCCACTCCTTCAGGTTCTTCTTGATCATGGATCTCAACAGTTGTGACAATGTTCTATTCACCACTTCAGTTTGACCATCAGTTTGGGGATGACAAGTAGTGCTGAACAGCAGCTTCGTCCCCAGCTTTCTCCAAAGCGTCTTCCAGAAGTAGCTCATAAACTTCACGTCACGATCAGAAACAATAGTCTTCGGGACTCCATGTAGACGTACAATCTCCCTGAAAAACAGGTTAGCAATATGCGACGCATCGTCGCTCTTGTGGCAGGCAATAAAGTGGGACATCTTAGAGAATCTATCCACTACCACAAATATAGAATCATGGCCTCTCTTAGTACGCGGCAAACCCAACACAAAATCCATACTAATATCCTCCCATGGTGTAGTAGGTGCCGGTAAAGGAGTATACAAACCGTGAGGCTTCAGCTTGGACTTAGACTTGTTGCAAGTAATGCATCTTCGCACATATCTATCCACGTCCCGCCTCATCTTTGGCCAATAAAAGTGGTCAGCTAGCATGAGTAGCGTCTTCTCACGCCCAAAGTGACCCATCAAACCTCCAGCATGTGATTCCTGCAATAAGAGCAAACGCACAGACGATTCTCGAGTAGCGCTTGTACTTGCTTCTGTATCTCCTTCGTCTCTTCGGGATTAGTGCGATATGGCGCCCTATTAGGCAGCGATGCTCCGGGAATCAAGTCAATTTGATGCTCAATACCTCGCAATGGTGGTAGTCCTGCGGGTACCTCCTCCGGAAACACGTCGCCGAATTCCTGCAAAACATTAGAAACACCAAGAGGAAGAGGGGTCATGGCCCCTGTACAAAAGCACAAGAGGCATGGCCGTAGGATCCTCACTAAATTCTCTCATGTCTTCTTTGGTGGCTAATGAGACTAAGGAATTCACTCTCTCACTTTTCGTTATATCACTCACGACATTACAATTCTCTCGCCTATCTAGAGGTGCATCCTCCAAATTGACTTCGATCTTCTGACGAGACTCATTGACAATTTGTTGTGGTGACATAGGCTGTAAGTTAATTTTCTTGCCCTTGTACTCCAAGTGATATGTATTGGCACGGCCATTGTGTTGCACAGAACGGTCATAGAGCCAAGGCCGACCCAATAAGAGGTGACAAACCGTCATAGGAACCACATCAAAATCAATGCAATCCTTATACGGTCCAATCGCAAACTCAACACGCACCATGTGGTTTACCTTCATCTCACCATTGTCGCTCAACCACTGAATATAATATGGATGCGGGTGCGGTAGATACTTCAACTTCAGCTTGGTACATAACTCCTTGCTTGCTAAATTGCGGCAACTCCCGCCATCAATAATGACCTTGCAAGCCTTGTCAGGACCAACTAAAGCTTTGGTTTGGAACAAATTGCAGCGCTGAGTAGATGCACTAGGCAACACATTAAGAGCACGCTGCGACACAACAATGGTGCGAGCATCAGAAGGATATGCATCTTCACCATCAGTGTCATAGTCATCATTGTCTGGAGCATTTGGATCAGCATCATCTCCAGTCTCATACTCATTGTCCTCATTGATAAACATGACTTTGCGGTTAGGACAATCTCTCTTGAAGTGACCCTTGCCACCACAAGTATGGCAAAGCATATCACGGTTGCGCGTTGTAGACGCACCAGAACCACTCGTACTTGCAGCAGATTCGGACTTCTTTGCATTAGATACATTGGAGACCGGTTTGCTAGGCGGAGTAGAGTAAGGAGCGGAGCGCGTCGAAGGCGCCGGCGCTGTAGAGGGCGCGCGGGGTGTAAAACGCCCAGCTCCCGTAGCACGTCCCTTAACCTTTGCTTCTTCAGCCAACTGTGATTCAGCTTCTCTTGCATGATGTAACAATTGATTCATATTGGTGTAGGTGTAATGACGAACAATGCCTTTAACATCATACTTCAGTCCATTCAGAAAACGTTGCATTGTCATCTCTAGAGACTCACGGACACGACCACGCTGCATAAGCATCTCCATCTCCATGTAGTACTCATCAACAGTCTTCACACCTTGCCTCAATAGTGTTAGCTTATCAAATATATTCCGCATGTAATTTGTAGGCACAAAACGAGAAGTCATTGCCTCTTTCATAGCACGCCATGTACGGATAGGTTGTGCACCATCTTCATCGAGGTTACGAATCAAAGAATCCCACCAACGCAATGCATAACCATCAAATTCAGAAGACGCAAGCTTGATCTTCCTATCTTCAGAGTAGTGTGGATGTAGGCTCCATAATTTCTCAATCTTCAGCTCCCAAGTGAGGTATTCTTCAACATCAGCTCCTCCTTCAAACTTGGGTATGGAAAACTTAGGCTTTCCCAATCCATCTTCTTCATCTTGTCCACGACCATTGCGGCCAAGTGGAACCCAAGCCACGAGGACGATGACCACGAGGCGCACCACGAGCATTGTGTGCGTCATCTTCAAGCTCAGGATCGTCATCATCTTCTTGTTGTTGTTGTTGTAGTACAGTCAAGTTCTCAATAGCGAGACGCATATCCGCAATATTGCGCTGTATATCCGTCATTTGATCAGACAATCCAGTGACGGTGACATTAGTAGCATCCAGCGTTTGTTTGATCTCATCAACTGTACTCTTAAGCTCATCATCGTTAGTGCGGAATTCACGTCGCATCTCATTACGAAGAGCTTCATACTCCCTCCAAGTGATGATATCTGCCGAATTCTTGTTCTCCTGGTTAACAATCTTATTATCACTAGCAGACATGATTAGTAGGTTAGTGCACTAAATCAAAAATATATGGTGGTACTCTCACAACTCACTCAAAACTGATAAGAAAAGGAAATCTTACCGTTCCAAAGTAAATTAGTGTTGCTTACCACTTGTAGTAACAACTAGTGCACGGATGTAGCGAAGCGAATATCAAGGGTATAAGAACAATCACACGACAAAGCAGGGTATATGTGGGGCTGTAGGTAGGCTACCTATTTGCACCAATAACAAGCTCTAGCGCTGACCGTAGACAACCAAAGATACTCACACAAGGCGATATAATGGGGCAATGCAACTATATGGAGGAAAAGGTTGCAATGCACAAGAGAGACGCTAGCAAAGCTCAACGAGACAGGCACAAGATTGCTCAACTACGGATGCAGTAAAGAAAACTTAGGCCTTTCACTTGATTTCAACTAGCACACACTTTTCTTTTTGTATTTTCTTTTTGTAACACACGCAGCTATGTAGCTCTTTTTGCTTCTTTTCAATTTTCTTTTTTTTTTTTTTGATTTTATGACTCAACTCCTTGATAACACGGCCAACAAGATATGCAAAGCACCAAAACCCTAATGAGCAGCCTGTCGAGCGGTAAAACTAGTCTCTTCTGGGGAAGTTCCTAGTCACGTATATCGAAAGGCTGTGTCTATGGTTGGGAACAAGCACACTGTACGCTATGTGGACTCGGAGTAACAAAACTGACACTAGAAGATAAACTAGATAATAGAGAAAACACAAACCCTAACAATTCTACTAGAAGAAAGATAAAGTTACGCAAAAACAACTACGAAAAGCAACTAAAACTCGAAATTAGTGCAATCTATGGCTATGGCAAACCCTAACCCTAATTTTTTTTGGCTTTTTCTGGATAGGAAAACACTCACAACTCAACTATGGGGTGGATTGTGGATGGCTTACCGAGGAAAACTGGAAATCTGATACCAAGATGATAAGGGGTGGCCCGATCTTCTCAGTAAGCAACGGTGGTGATGATGATCACGGGTGATAGCAGCGGAGATACACGACGATGAAGTGGATGATAACTTGTATGACGCAACGAGATCTCTCGATTGGTCCCTGTCGCCAGATGCAACAGCTCTCAACCCTGCAAGATATTCGCAACTCCACACACTTGCGCACGTAGCCGCCGACCACGAAGCGGTAAGTTGCAACCGTCTAATTCCCAATGGAACAGCAGATCACACAAGACTTAAACAGGATCTACACAATATTCAAGCAATATGGTGTAGGGAATTCAATAGTTTTGCAGAGCAAACAACTAAGAACTAGGGTTTATCTTAAACGTGGTCTAAAGCAACTTGTGGGGCGTCCCAGGGACTTATATAGGCGTCTGGGACGACCTCAGGTCCAAAAAGTACGAAAATAACCGACCCAGAATAGATCTGGTCGAGACAGACTCGGACTGGTCCGGTCTGGGATCCGGTCGACCGGGCTGTAGACCGGCCGGTCCGGTTGGCGGCCGGTCAACCGGGCTGTGGACCGGATGGTCCGGTCTGTGGTCCGGTCAACCGGGCTGATGACCGGGAAACTGCGAAGTTTCCGGTTTCCGTCCGGTACGAGGGGCTCCGTCCGGTTGACGTCCGGTTGGCGACCGGTCGACCGGGCCAGGGACCGGGCTGGCCGGTCAGGGGGCCGGTCTGACCGGGTTCTGGACCGGCCTGGACTTCTTCTTCTCCTCTCGCGCATGCCTCCCGCTCCTCCCTCGCGCGTCCATGAGATATCTTCATGTCCAGCTCCATGTCCAGCTTCACGGCCATCTTGACGTCCGTCTTCAAGTCCAGCTGCTCCTCTCCTCGTGCGACGCTCGTCTCCTCTTGATACCTGATGATACATAAGTAATAGGACTTAGGCAGTATAAAGTTCTCATCAATCAAAGTATCGTTTAGAAACAAGTTCACCTGTTGTTTAAGTAGCTTCGCACGAGCTCGTGTCATTGGTCCAATCCTGACTTCATTGGACTTGAGCTTCACAGCAGGTTCATCTTCAGTTGGTAATGACGGAGGTAGTAGTGAGGTAGGGATGTCCTCATCACATCATTTTGGCGCTATAGCGTGCTATAGCCCGCTAATAGCGTATTTTTCAGCCAACGCTATTTTGTTATAGCGCGCTATTTTTTTCCTTGGTTGAGATATATGGCGGCAGAGTTGACGTTTGAACTGGATTGATGCCGTACATGTAGTGAACTTAAATGCTTTAAATAGCTGATATTTGGTTGTCCCTATTGTGTCCATCGAGGTGATTTGCACTTTATTTTCAAACACTCTTATATTCCTAGAGTTTGGAACTACACGGTCACGTCCATCGGTAGATTCTAACAGTTTGTCTAGCTAGGCTAGCTACTGAGCCTTGGTGCTCAGCGTCCTATTTTGTACAGATTCTGCAATTAGGGGGCCGTAGACTTGGCGACGCTGTTGTGGACGGGCAACGACGAAGGATTGCCGAAGACCATGCTGGGATGCTGCACATTTGGATGCGGTTGCTTGTCTCGATGGCCGCCGCAGTGCTCGCCGGCCTCGGCGGCAGGGTTCTGGGACAAGTGCATGTCCCCGTTGATGCCCTTCTCCGGCCGACCAGCACGTGTGTGCCTCTATCAGACGCTGCGGCAAGCTTGCGCCTGTACGTGCCTGATAGTGCCTTGGCATCCACAAAGGCACAAACCACAAATAGCAGTCTTGTTTTTACAGATCCAAGTCAAGCGTTTACGCCTTGCTGCTGCCCCCGCCGCTCCTGGTGCTGCTCGGAGTGGCTAACGGATGGCCGCTGTCTAGCACGATGGATAGAGCAGGTTGTGCTCCTCTAGTCCGTCCTCGCCGATGTTGGTGAGAAGTTCTGCGCCAGCGCCGTCTTAGGCGCTGCTGCCGGCGGATATCATGGGGCTCGTCGTCAAGAAGTTCTCTTAGGCTACAGAGCGATGGCTGGTCCGGGAGTTTGTTGCCTGGCGGCTACCATAGGGCTCATCGTCATGAACATCTCCTCGGAGGTTACAGAGCGAGGGCTGGTCCGGGATCGATCGAGTTCGTTGCCACAGACCGAGCGCGTGTGCCGGGTGAACGGCGGCGGCGACGGAAGCGTTGTGAGAGGTTGGGTCTCGCGCACCTCGGTGACCTCTACATCCGCCGGCAACAACAAATTGTTCTGATCAGTTCCCTGGTCCGCCGCCGGCTGCCGTGACCCTGCTTCTTCGACCGAAGATCCGTCGAATATGTGGTCGATATAGTCTCCTTGATAGTCTCACGTAACTCGATCTCGGTGACGGTGTATATATATGGGAAACCAGGGGCCGGTAGTTAGAATCTTCCACGCTAGGAAGCCTATACCCGGAGCATAGTCGTTTTCTTTCACGAGAGGTTAAACAAACTTTTCTTGCAAACCGGGTTTGAACGAAGAGCGATGTTTTCTATGTATAGAAAAACGTATTGAGCGATGGACGAAAACGTGTTAGGATGGACGGACGAAACGGACCAAACCACGGAAACATTAGCTCCTTTATTATTAAAAAAAGTATAGATATAGATATATATATATATAGGTAAAGATAAAGATAAAGATTTATACACCAAACACGTCTAGATAAATTTCCCGTTTGCAATCGTGGCCACTTCTATGCTTGGTCAGGGCCTTGGCCGCTTCTTGCGCCTTGCCCTCCTCGGATCGGCGTAGGCCGCGACAGCTTAGTCCGCCTGGGCAGCCACCGGAGACGATGTTCCCATGGTTGACGTCGTCCGCCTACTCCCCCAGCCGCTACTCCGCATGGTGGCATCAATGGTGATGCTCGCGTCGGTAGCAAAGCAAGGAGTGGCCGGAGCTCCGTCGGGCGGCGAGCTAGTCCGGGCGGGCAAAACCAAGGCATCGGGGATGGGGCTTGGCCGCCGGACTTCCAGGATTTCGGGAACAGGGGGTCGGCGGCGAGCTGTTCCGTTGCTCCTGCCAACGACCGAGCCGTCGTTCGTCGTTGCTGGCCGGCCGGCGTGGAGCTCCGTTAGTTTCCGTTTGGCTAATATGCTGCTGATGACTCTGCACATGACGTCGATTGAGTCGGAGCAGTTTGGCTCATATGCTGCTGATGGCTTGTCCGCCATCGCTGCAGGGCAAGGACTGTACGTTGCTATAAGCCTAACTTGTAGCACGATCTCACTATCACCAGACGTTCTAGCAGCAGTCCTCCAAGACGCAGGTGCATATGCTGCTGGCCTTGCCGTCATCGCGGTAGGGAGAGGACTGATGCTATAGGCCTGACTTGTGTAGTACGATCCCGGGAGATGTTTAGGATTTGACGCCGTAGAGGTACGGCCGTTCATGAGCGCAGACTGGTAGGCGTGGCTGCGCTGGTCTTCCGGGCTGTAATTTCAGTGGTGCGGATTAGCGCGGAACCGTTGCTCTCGTCAAGCTCGAAGCTGGTCGTCGATAAAGCAGACATGGCGGCACTCTCTGATCGTACGGCGGGTTAGGATCCGGAGCAGACCGACGATGCCCTCGATCGGCGCCCTACCCTGGAATCGTTTGGCTCCAGCGTTTGGAGCTGGATCATGACGCCGTGGGCTTCGCTGGGTTCTAACTTATAGTAGACGAATTACGGCAAGCAATCTTAAATCATGACTCTACGTTTATCTTTCCTATCTGAACACCCGAATTTTGTCGAAGGACTACTGAACCGGGTGCTTTTCGGTTTGTTGGGTGGCATGGTGGGTAATATTTTTCCACTTTTTGGGGTAGTTTTAAGTTGGACAACGACCGAGGGAGAAACCCTTTTGCTTTTATTATTAGGTATAGACTAGTACAAATGTCTGTGCGTTGCTACGGGTTTTTAAATTTTATTTCTCAATGCACATATATAATTCCCAATTACTATGAAAATTCGAAACAAATAAGAGATATCATAATATACTACAACATGATAATACCGAACGCAATAACAAGACAACATTGTTATGCATCTGCATGGTTTCAAGTTCTAGGTCTTCTTGTTACCCTTCAGCGGTAAGTCCCACACATGTGTTCTGGGTTGTCATAACTGTCAATTCAACAACCTCTGTTTTTTGATGTATTATTATCTCATAAAACGTAGGTGCTGCAAACACAGATATAATTGAAGCTATACTTCTTTCATACTTGATATTGAGTGGCATGTCCAAACAACACCTTTATATTCATAATTAAATGTCTATGTGCTGCCATGCATGGGTATCAAATATTTTTTTCATATGGTCATTTTACTTCAATAGTCAACTCACTCCAACAACACCACTACATACTCCTATAGTCCTCCTACTTCAACATGTCACTGGCCCTTATGTACTAATATTTTGTCCAACTCTGGTAAATCTTAGTCGATTCTATAATTTCCAGGGCCCATGAATTTATAGTTGCTATGAGATAACATACAAACATGTATTGTTAGTATTTCCTTTTCCTCTTTTAGAGTGATCACCTGCATCATCGCCTTAGTTTCCTGGATGTCTCTCCTCAGCTCCTCCATCCTAGCCCGACCGATGTACCATGGGTGGAACACGAGCAAACGAAGCTCGACGAAGTCCCCGAATGGCGAGACAACAATGTTGAGCACATGCGTAATACCGACATTGCGTGAAGCAAGAGTGGGAGAAGTTCATGCGAAGTCAGCAGAAGAACAGGAAGGCAATGTCTAAAGAGGGGCAGAATTGCAAGACGGGGCAAGGCACGTCTTGCTACATGTTGATATTTATTGAATATAAAAAAGGGCACTGAAGGCAAGTGATTTTTACAACATGTAGTTTCTCTCCGTGCAATTATGTCATCTAACTGACTGCCCTAATATGTGATGAAACAACACCCAATAAGCAGCCTGATATTAAGTGTATTTAGCATGCTATTATTTTTGTTATTTTATTACCATATTGGAAGCGATTTAGCACAAGTACAAACGATTGGGTGTTCTTGTAGGATAACGTAGCATAGAAAACAAAAATTTTCCTACGGCGAACACGCAATCCAAGCCAAGATGCAATCTAGAAGACGGTAGCAACGAGGGGATTGTCGAGACTCACCCTTGAAGAGATTCCAAAACCTACAAGAGGAGGCTCTTGTTGCTGCGGTAGACGTTCACTTGCCGCTTGCAAAAGCGCGTAGAAGATCTTGATCACGATCGGTTCCGGCGCCACGAACGGGCAGCACCTCCGTACTCGGTCACACGTTCGGTTGTTGATGAAGACGACGTCCACCTCCCCGTTCCAGCGGGCAGCGGAAGTAGTAGCTCCTCTTGAATCCGACAGCACGACGGCGTGGTGTCGGTGGCGGTGTAGAAGTCCGGCGGAGCTTCGCTAAGCTATGCGGGCAATATGAAGTGGAGGAGCAAAGCTAGGGTTTGGGAGGGGGTGGCCGGCCACTCTATGGGGGCGGCCAGCTTGTGGTCTTGGGGTGGCCGGCCCCCTCCCTTGGCCCCTCATTATATAGGTGGATCCCAAGTGTTGGTGTCCAAGTCTTCGAATAAGACCCGAAACCAAAACCTTCCATATGGTGGGAAACTTTCCCTCCCACTAGAGGTGGGAATTCCACCTTCCATAGGGGGGGTGGCCGGCCCCCTAAGGGGGAGTCCACTTGGGACTCCTCCCCCACTAGGGTTGGCCGGCCATGGAGGTGGAGTCCCATGTGGACTTCCTTGGTGGTTTCTTCCGGACTTTTCTAGAACCTTCTAGAACCTTCCATAGAACCTTCCGCATCATTTTATTCACATAAAATGACATCCTATATATGAATCTTATTCTCCGGACCATTCCGGAACTCCTCGTGATGTCCGGGATCACATCCGGGACTCCGAACAAATATTCCAACTTCATTCCACATTCAAGTACTACCATTTCAACATCCAACTTTAAGTGTGTCACCCTACGGTTCGTGAACTATGCGGACATGGTTGAGTACTCACTCCGACCAATAACCAATAGCGGGATCTGGAGATCCATAATGGCTCCCACATATTCAACGATGACTTTAGTGATCGAATGAACCATTCACATACGATACCAATTCCCTTTGTCACACGATTTTTTACTTGTCCGAGGTTTGATCATCGGTATCATACTATACCTTGTTCAACCTCGTCTCCTGACAAGTACTCTTTACTCGTACCGTGGTATGTGGTCTCTTATGAACTTATTCATATGCTTGCAAGACATTAGACGACATTCCACCGAGAGGGCCCAGAGTATATCTATCCGTCATCGGGATGGACAAATCCCACTATTGATCCATATGCCTCAACTCATACTTTCCGGATACTTAATCCCACCTTTATAACCACCCATTTACGCAGTGGCGTTTGATGTAATCAAAGTACCTTTCCGATATAAATGATTTACATGATCTCATGGTCATAAGGACTAGGTAACTATGTATCGAAAGCTTATAGCAAATAACTTAATGACGTGATCTTATGCTACGCTTAATTGGGTGTGTCCATTACATCATTCATACAATGATATAACCTTGTTATTAATAACATCCAATGTTCATGATTATGAAACTAATCATCTATTAATCAACAAGCTAGTTAAGAGGCTTACTAGGGACTCTTTGTTGTTTACATATCACACATGTATCAATGTTTCAGTTAATACAATTATAGCATGGTATATAAACATTTATCATAAACATAAAGATATATAATAACCACTTTTATTATTGCCTCTTGGGCATATCTCCAACAGTCTCCCACTTGCACTAGAGTCAATAATCTAGATTACATTGTAATATACCTAACACCCATGGCATTCTGGTGTTGGTCATGCTTTGCCCTAGGGAGAGCTTTAGTCAACGGATCTGCTACATTCAGATCAGTGTGTACTTTGCAAATCTTTACTTCTCCATCTTCGATGTACTCGCGAATCGAGTGGTAACGCAGCTTGATATGCTTCAGCCTCTTGTGTGACCTTGGCTCTTGTGCATTGGCGATGGCACCCATGTTATCACAGTAGATGACAAATGGGTCCAATGCACTAGGAACCACACCGAGCTCTACAATGAACCTCTTCATCCATACCGCTTCTGATGAAGCCTCTGAAGCCGCTATGTACTCCGATTCTGTTGAGGATTTCGCCACCGTGCACTGCTTCGAGCTTGCCCAGCTTACTGCAGCACCATTCAATATAAACACGTACCCAGATTGTGACTTAGAGTCATCAGGATCAGTGTTCCAACTTGCATCGGTGTAACTTGTTACAACGAGCTCTTGGTCACCTCCATAACAAAGAAACATATCCTTAGTTCTTTTCAAGTACTTCAGGATATTCTTGACCGCTGTCCAGTGTTCCATTCCTGGATCACTTTGATATCTGCTAGTCAAACTAACAGCATGTGCTATATCCGGTCTTGTACATAGCATGGCATACATGATAGAGCCTACTGCCGAGGCATAGGGGATCTGACTCATCCTTTCTCTTTCTTCTGCCGTAGCCGGTCCTTGAGTCTTACTCAAGACCTTGCCTGGTAACATATGTAAGAATCCTTTCTTACTTTCGTCCATTCTAAACTTTTTCAGAATCTTGTCCAGGTATGTACTCTGTGATAGCCCTATTAGACGTCTTGATCTATCTCTATAAATCTTGATGCCTAATATATATGATGCTTCACCAAGGTCTTTCATTGAAAAACTATTATTCAAATAACCCTTTACACTGCTTAATAGTTCTATATCATTCCCAATCAATAATATGTCATCTACATATAATATCAGGAATGCTACAGAGCTCCCACTCACTTTCTTGTAAATACAGGCCTCTCCATGACACTGTATAAACCCGAAGTCTTTGATCACCTTATCAAAGCGTCGGTTCCAACTTCTTGATGCTTGCTTCAGTCCATAGATTGAACGCTGAAGTTTGCATACTTTGTCAGCATTTTTAGGATCGACAAAACCTTTGGGTTGTACCATATACAACTCTTCCTCAATGTCTCCATTAAGGAACGCCGTTTTGACATCCATCTGCCAAATCTCATAATCGAAAAATGCAGCTATTGCTAACAAAATCCTCACAGATTTTAGCTTCGCTACAGGTGAGAAAGTCTCATCGTAGTCAACACCTTGAATTTGTCGGAAACCCTTTGCGACAAGTCGAGCTTTATAGACAGTAATATTACCATCAGCATCTGTTTTTCTTTTGAAGATCCATTTATTCTCGACAGCCTTGCGGCTATCAGGTAAGTCTACCAAAGTCCATACTTTGTTATCATACATGGATCCCATTTCGGATTTCATGGCTTCTTGCCATTTGTTGGAATCTGGGCTCATCATCGCTTCTTCATACGTCGCAGGGTCTTCATCATTGTTATCCACAATCATGACATTTAGACAAGGATCATACCAATCTGGAGTGGCACGATCCCTTGTCGATCTGCGAGGTTCAGTAGCTGTCTCATTTGAAGTTTCATGATCATTATCATTAGCTTCCTCTGTTGCCGGTGTAGGTGGTACAGGAACATTTTCCGGTACTGCGCTACTCTGATCAACGAGTAGAGATTCTTCAATCTCATCGAGTTCTACTTTTCTTCCAGTCACTTCTTTAGTGAGAAATTCTTTCTCAAGAAAGGTTCCGTTCTTAGCAACAAAGATCTTGCCTTCGGATCTGTGATAGAAAGTGTACCCTATAGTTTCCTTAGGGTATCCTATGAAGACGCATTTCTCCGCTTTGGGTTCTAGCTTGTCCGGTTGTAACTTTTTTACATAGGCTTCGCAACCCCAAACTTTTAGGAACGACAGCTTAGGTTTCTTATTAAACCATAATTCATACGGCGTCGTTTCAACGGATTTTGATGGTGCTCTATTTAAAGTGAATGCGGCTGTCTCTAATGCATAACTCCAAAATGATAACGGCAAATCAGTAAGAGACATCATAGAACGAACCATATCTAAGAGAGTTCGATTACGACGTTCGGACACACCGTTTCGTTGTGGTGTTCCCGGCGGTGTCAATTGTGAAAGTATTCCGCATTTCTTTAAATGCATGCCAAACTCATAACTCAGATATTCACCTCCGCGATCAGATCGTAGAAATTTAATCTTCTTGTTACGTTGATTTTCTACTTCACTTTGGAATTCCTTAAACTTCTCGAAAGTTTCGGATTTATGTTTCATTAAATAGATATACCCATATCTACTCAAATCATCTGTGAAGGTTAGAACATAACGATAACCACCGCGCGATGCTACACTCATTGGTCCACATACATCTGTGTGTATGATTTCCAATAAGTCAGTAGCTCGCTCCATCATACCCGAGAATGGAGTCTTAGTCATTTTTCCCATCAGACATGCTTCGCATCTATCAAGTGACTCAAAGTCAAGTGATTCAAGTAATCCATCGGTATGGAGTTTCTTCATGCGTTTCACTCCAATATGACCAAGACGACAGTGCCACATATAAGTAGAATTATCATTCAATTTAATTCGCTTAGCATCAATGTTATGTATGTGTGTATCACTACTATCGAGATCTAACAGAAATAAGCCATTCTTTTCAGGTGCTCGACCATAAAAGATATTATTCATAAAGATAGAACAACCATTATTCTCAGACTTGAATGAATAACCGTCTTGCATTAAACAAGATCCTGATATAATGTTCATGCTTAACGCGGGTACATAATAACAATTATTTAGGCTTAAAACTAATCCCGAAGGTAGATGTAGAGGAAGTGTCCCGACTGCGATCACATTGACCTTGGATCCGTTTCCAACGCGCATCGTCACTTCATCTTTCAGCAGTTGTCGTTTATTCTTTAGTTCCTGTTTCGAGTTACAAATATGAGCAACCGAACCAGTATCAAATACCCAGGTACTAGAACGAGAACCAGTGAAATGAACATCTATAACATGTATATCAGATATACCTTCTTTCTTCTTCTTGACAAGGCCGCTCTTCAGATCCGCCAAATACTTGGAGCAATTACGCTTCCAGTGTCCCTTCTCTTTGCAGTAATAGCACTCAGCATCAGGCTTAGGGCCGTTCTTAGGTTTCATAGGAGGCGTGGCAGCTTTCTTGCCACCCTTCTTGAATTTTCCCTTAGACTTGCCCTGTTTCTTGAAACTGGTGGTCTTATTGACCATCAACACTTGGTGCTCTTTCTTAATCTCAATCTCAGCAGCTTTTAACATGCCAAAGAGTTCAGGAAACTCCTTGTTCATGTTCTGCATATTGTAATTCATCACAAAGTTCTTGTAACTTGGTGGCAGTGATTGAAGGACACGATTAATCCCCAGTCTGTTAGGAATCACTATTCCCAAGTCACTGAGTTTCTTCGCATGCCCGGTCATAACGAGCATGTGCTCACTAATGGAGCTGCCTTCTTCCATCATACAGCTGAAAAAGTGTTTCGATGCTTCATAGCATTCCACGGCCGCATGAGTCTCAAAAATAGTCTTCAACTCTTTTATCAACTCATGAGGATCGTGGTGCTCAAAACGTTTTTGAAGATCGGATTCCAGACTGCATAAGATGGCACACTGAACTTGAGAGTACCGAGTTTTCCGAGTCGCGTAAACATTCTTTACTTCATCGGTTTCAGTTTCTGCTGGAGGGTCACCTAGCGGTGCATCAAGCACATATTGCAGATTTCCGCCATTGAGGAAGATCCTCACATGACGGAACCAGTCGGTGAAGTTGCTACCGTTGCTCTTAAGTTTTTCTTTCTCTAGGAACTGGTTAAAATTGATTGGGGACGCCATATCTACAACATATTTGCAATAGTTTAGACTAAGTTTATGATAAATTGAGTTCAAATTTTAATTCAACATAATTAAAAATCTAGGTGAACTCCCACTCAAAACAATATCCCTCGCATTGTCTTAGTGATCACACGAACCAAATCCATCGCACCTAAACCCGATCATCACGAGAAAAGGTGTGATTTCAATGGCGAACACTCAAAGTGTTCATCATATCAATCATATGATTCATGCTCTACCTTTCGGTATCACGTGTTCCGAGACCATGTCTGTACATGCTAGGCTCGTCAAGGCCACCTTAGTATCCGCATGTGCAAAACTGTCTTGCACCCGTTGTATGTACTTATTGAATCTATCACACCCGATCATCACGAGATGCTTCGAAACGACAAGACTTGATAACGGTGCTACTAAGGATGAACACTTTATTATCTTGAGATTTTAGTGAGAGGGATCATCTTATAATGCTACCGTCGCGATCTAAGCAAAATAAGATGCATAAAAGGATTAACATCACATGCAGTTCATATGTGATATGATATGGCCCTTTGTCTTTGCGCCTTTGATCTTGATCTCCAAAGCACAGACATGATCTCCATCATCAACGGGCATGATCTCCATCATCATCGGCGAAGCACCAAGGTCAATGGCGCCGTCTTCATGATCGTCCTCCATGTAGCAACTATTACAACTACTTTGAAATACTACTCAACATGAAATTTAAAGACAACCATAAGGCTCCCCGGTTGCCACAATACAATAATGATCATCTCATACATATTCATCATCACATTATGGCCATATCACATCACCAAACCCTGCAAAAACAAGTTAGACGTTCTCTAATTTGGTTTGCATATTTTACGTGGTTTAGGGTTTTCGAAGATCCAATCTACCTACGAACATGAACCACAACGGTGATACTAGTGTTTTCAATAGAAGAGTAAATTGAATCTTCACTATAGTAGGAGAGACAGACACCCGCAAAGCCACTTATGCAATACAAGTTGCATGTCAAGCGTGGTCATGTAAAGTTAGCCCGAGCCGCTTCATCCCACTATGCCACAAAGATGCAAAGTACTCAACTAAAGATAACAAGAGCATCAACGCCCACAAACCATTGTGTTCTACTCGTGCAACCATCTATGCATAGACACGGCTCTGATACCACTGTAGGATAACGTAGCATAGAAAACAAAAATTTTCCTACGGCGAACACGCAATCCAAGCCAAGATGCAATCTAGAAGACGGTAGCAACGAGGGGATTGTCGAGACTCACCCTTGAAGAGATTCCAAAACCTACAAGAGGAGGCTCTTGTTGCTGCGGTAGACGTTCACTTGCCGCTTGCAAAAGCGCGTAGAAGATCTTGATCACGATCGGTTCCGGCGCCACGAACGGGCAGCACCTCCGTACTCGGTCACACGTTCGGTTGTTGATGAAGACGACGTCCACCTCCCCGTTCCAGCGGGCAGCGGAAGTAGTAGCTCCTCTTGAATCCGACAGCACGACGGCGTGGTGTCGGTGGCGGTGTAGAAGTCCGGCGGAGCTTCGCTAAGCTATGCGGGCAATATGAAGTGGAGGAGCAAAGCTAGGGTTTGGGAGGGGGTGGCCGGCCACTCTATGGGGGGCGGCCAGCTTGTGGTCTTGGGGTGGCCGGCCCCCTCCCTTGGCCCCTCATTATATAGGTGGATCCCAAGTGTTGGTGTCCAAGTCTTCGAATAAGACCCGAAACCAAAACCTTCCATATGGTGGGAAACTTTCCCTCCCACTAGAGGTGGGAATTCCACCTTCCATAGGGGGGGTGGCCGGCCCCCTAAGGGGGAGTCCACTTGGGACTCCTCCCCCACTAGGGTTGGCCGGCCATGGAGGTGGAGTCCCATGTGGACTCCACCTTCCTTGGTGGTTTCTTCCGGACTTTTCTAGAACCTTCTAGAACCTTCCATAGAACCTTCCGCATCATTTTATTCACATAAAATGACATCCTATATATGAATCTTATTCTCCGGACCATTCCGGAACTCCTCGTGATGTCCGGGATCACATCCGGGACTCCGAACAAATATTCCAACTTCATTCCACATTCAAGTACTACCATTTCAACATCCAACTTTAAGTGTGTCACCCTACGGTTCGTGAACTATGCGGACATGGTTGAGTACTCACTCCGACCAATAACAAATAGCGGGATCTGGAGATCCATAATGGCTCCCACATATTCAACGATGACTTTAGTGATCGAATGAACCATTCACATACGATACCAATTCCCTTTGTCACACGATTTTTTACTTGTCCGAGGTTTGATCATCGGTATCATACTATACCTTGTTCAACCTCGTCTCCTGACAAGTACTCTTTACTCGTACCGTGGTATGTGGTCTCTTATGAACTTATTCATATGCTTGCAAGACATTAGACGACATTCCACCGAGAGGGCCCAGAGTATATCTATCCGTCATCGGGATGGACAAATCCCACTATTGATCCATATGCCTCAACTCATACTTTCCGATACTTAATCCCACCTTTATAACCACCCATTTACGCAGTGGCGTTTGATGTAATCAAAGTACCTTTCCGATATAAATGATTTACATGATCTCATGGTCATAAGGACTAGGTAACTATGTATCGAAAGCTTATAGCAAATAACTTAATGACGTGATCTTATGCTACGCTTAATTGGGTGTGTCCATTACATCATTCATACAATGATATAACCTTGTTATTAATAACATCCAATGTTCATGATTATGAAACTAATCATCTATTAATCAACAAGCTAGTTAAGAGGCTTACTAGGGACTCTTTGTTGTTTACATATCACACATGTATCAATGTTTCAGTTAATACAATTATAGCATGGTATATAAACATTTATCATAAACATAAAGATATATAATAACCACTTTTATTATTGCCTCTTGGGCATATCTCCAACAGTTCTAGCTAAAGTGATGCACTTTGCAGTGAATTACTTCAAAGCGGAAGAAAATGGTTTAAGGCATTGAAAATATATTTAAAGAAAGTCAAATGGCATATATCTCTTGTTCTGAAATATACCAAATTCGAATGGCATGTATCTCTTGTATGTAAAATATATAATCTTATAGCTATACCAGATCAACAAAGAAATAATATTTGAGAAGATTTGAGATAGTAGGTCTACAACTAAACATTTGGCATACTTATTCCAAGTCGGTCAAAAACTACCAAATCTTCCTGAGTTATCTAATTCTTGAATTGAGTGGCAACCCTAATAAGAGGGGAAGAAGAAAAAAGTGTGCAATAATTTTACCCAACGCAGAGAAGTACATGTCAAATCACACTAAAAGATCCCGTGTTCTCTTCCTTTTGATTGCCATCTCGGTATATCCCTAGTACCAACTGTACATGAAAACAAATGAACCGTCCACCAACAATCAATCTGAGCACCTGGGAAAAAATCACCAGAATTAAACTTGTGGGTGCTGAGTGAGATAGCGTTGCATGGCCTTCTCTAGGTGATTGCGTGCAAGGACTCTCCCCGCCAGGCGCCGTTGCCAGCCGCTCTACATGGTTAATGTGAATTTTGGTAAAGAATGAGTTTCGCATGATAAAAAAGCATCAGGAAACACAACTTGATTACTGGAAGTTCTTTTAATGCAAATTGGAGCGTGTGCTAGGCGTAATGCTAATACCTTTTTTTCCTAGACAACGTTGAATGCAATATGTAAGATGCGAAAGCTGAATAATCTCTGATTTCATAGGTAGTAATATTTATCGTATGTCAAGATTAGTATTTAAGCTCTGACTTTATATATCATGTTAAGCCCCACAAGCAATAGACCCTATACCCAACAAAAACTGCAAACGGAGGCCGAGCTACATGTAGCCTTTTATTTTTTAAAATTCGGAATCATAGTTTAAGTTTTGAAAAAATATGAAAAAAAAATCCTGGATGTAGACAATGATGAAATTTACAAAGGTGCAAAATCTCAATGTAAAATTCTTTGTATTTTAGACTACACAAAAATGATAAAATCTGACAGGTTTTATAGTTTTGAAATGTGCACTATTCACTATTCTCATATACACATATTTGTCATTTTTGTGTAGCCTAAAGTACTAAGAATTTATATTGAGATTTTGCATGTTTGTAGATTTCATCATTGGCCACATCTAGGATTTTTTTTCATATTTTTTTAAAACTTTAAAATATGATTTTAGATTTTTTGAAAATAAAGAGCTACATGTAGCTCGGCCTCCATTTATCCACTCTCCTATACCCAACCTAAATTCAGATTTCTTTTATTTCTCTTCATAAAGACATAAACAATACCCAAGCACCATAGCTCAATGAAAAGCAACAGTCATATGTAATTTCTTAACGACAGGAAGAACAAGCAAAAACCTGATGGGCTGCTGGTGCTGGTACGTGGATAGGACTCGCTTGGACTTGGGAGAGGCGGAGGGCCAGAGGCAGCTACTTGACCTCCTTATTGCAAAGCAGAGCTAAAAAATGTCGTAAGCTATTTCCTACCAATGAACCAAGCATAAATACAATCTATTGAGACCTTCAGTATATTTCTCTCACTGAAACCATATAAGGATGCAACTGGTCATACATGCTTATTGAAAGCACAACAACTACCAGAAAATATAGCACAGATCAAGAATTCAATATAATAGTATTCCTCCTCACGCTTGACTCCATGTGCATCCACCTTATATCAAGGTTATCAACTCCACGTGGCCTCTTTTACTGAAAGATGCTCTGCTATGACCTGTAGTAAAAAAAAGTATGTGAGGCAAATAATTAGTATGAGCATATTACGTTTGATCTATGGTGAACAAGTATTCCATATAGTAGGTCAGAAGAATTTATGTTCACTTATTTTCATGGAACATGCACAAACAATAATCTTCAATTATGTATCAGAAAAAAAATCAGTGAGTAGGATGCTAATTAGGGGCTGTGTTCAAGAAAATTAGGCTAGACAAATTATCATGTTGCAATAAGTACAACCAGACCTTGCATTTTTAGTCTAGTAGTAGAACAAAAATAAGAATCACCAAGAGGGCAGATATAAGAGGTGCAATCTAGCTAGTATAGAAATAAAAAAGGAAAGGGTTTACTTAGATTCTACACCCTCTGTTTCAAAAGCTTTGGTAATTTCGGTCTCCTGGCCAACACAATACAACATAATTTCAGTCTAAAAATAATAACTTCCATGATTTAAAGGGACAAAAATAAGACTTAATACGAATCATCAAACATTTGCTACCCGTATGTCATTCTATTCTTCCCTGAAGACCTCTGCCTCTTGGTCCACATACCAGAACGGCTTTGGGGCTGCCACGGTACTCTTAAATGCTCGGCTATGATGACAGAGCACATTCTCTATATCCTTCGTAAATTCCTAAGAAAATAAGCCGACGCGGTGAAACAAATGTAGAAGTAGGCGCCGCAATTTCAGCACAAGTACATGTAAAAAATGCACACACTCATATGTAATCAATAACAAAAAAGCAAAGCACGCACACATTCAGAATCACGAAGTTAACCTATACCTACCGGAGTCGATGGATATTTATGCAGCTGACCACTCGAACTCATGCAACAATGACTAAATTTCCACATTTGTGACAGGGAAGAAGTCCAAACAAATCAGCCAAAGTGACCAGCGGAATGAACCAGAGATGAGGCACGATCGTACAATCCGTCAGACTCACATAGGCAACTTCTGGACGGAAGATCTGTAGGATAACGTAGCATAGAAAACAAAAATTTTCCTACGGCGAACACGCAATCCAAGCCAAGATGCAATCTAGAAGACGGTAGCAACGAGGGGATTGTCGAGACTCACCCTTGAAGAGATTCCAAAGCCTACAAGAGGAGGCTCTTGTTGCTGCGGTAGACGTTCACTTGCCGCTTGCAAAAGCGCGTAGAAGATCTTGATCACGATCGGTTCCGGCGCCACGAACGGGCAGCACCTCCGTACTCGGTCACACGTTCGGTTGTTGATGAAGACGACGTCCACCTCCCCGTTCCAGCGGGCAGCGGAAGTAGTAGCTCCTCTTGAATCCGACAGCACGACGGCGTGGTGTCGGTGGCGGTGTAGAAGTCCGGCGGAGCTTCGCTAAGCTATGCGGGCAATATGAAGTGGAGGAGCAAAGCTAGGGTTTGGGAGGGGTGGCCGGCCACTCTATGGGGGGCGGCCAGCTTGTGGTCTTGGGGTGGCCGGCCCCCTCCCTTGGCCCCTCATTATATAGGTGGATCCCAAGTGTTGGTGTCCAAGTCTTCGAATAAGACCCGAAACCAAAACCTTCCATATGGTGGGAAACTTTCCCTCCCACTAGAGGTGGGAATTCCACCTTCCATAGGGGGGGTGGCCGGCCCCCTAAGGGGGAGTCCACTTGGGACTCCTCCCCCACTAGGGTTGGCCGGCCATGGAGGTGGAGTCCCATGTGGACTCCACCTTCCTTGGTGGTTTCTTCCGGACTTTT
Organism: Lolium multiflorum; assembly: GCA_030979885.1. Taxonomy (NCBI): domain Eukaryota; kingdom Viridiplantae; phylum Streptophyta; class Magnoliopsida; order Poales; family Poaceae; genus Lolium; species Lolium multiflorum. The sequence continues at coordinate 107,002,090 of CM061747.1, forward strand.
CTAGAACCTTCTAGAACCTTCCATAGAACCTTCCGCATCATTTTATTCACATAAAATGACATCCTATATATGAATCTTATTCTCCGGACCATTCCGGAACTCCTCGTGATGTCCGGGATCACATCCGGGACTCCGAACAAATATTCCAACTTCATTCCACATTCAAGTACTACCATTTCAACATCCAACTTTAAGTGTGTCACCCTACGGTTCGTGAACTATGCGGACATGGTTGAGTACTCACTCCGACCAATAACCAATAGCGGGATCTGGAGATCCATAATGGCTCCCACATATTCAACGATGACTTTAGTGATCGAATGAACCATTCACATACGATACCAATTCCCTTTGTCACACGATATTTTACTTGTCCGAGGTTTGATCATCGGTATCATACTATACCTTGTTCAACCTCGTCTCCTGACAAGTACTCTTTACTCGTACCGTGGTATGTGGTCTCTTATGAACTTATTCATATGCTTGCAAGACATTAGACGACATTCCACCGAGAGGGCCCAGATATCTATCCGTCATCGGGATGGACAAATCCCACTATTGATCCATATGCCTCAACTCATACTTTCCGGATACTTAATCCCACCTTTATAACCACCCATTTACGCAGTGGCGTTTGATGTAATCAAAGTACCTTTCCGATATAAATGATTTACATGATCTCATGGTCATAAGGACTAGGTAACTATGTATCGAAAGCTTATAGCAAATAACTTAATGACGTGATCTTATGCTACGCTTAATTGGGTGTGTCCATTACATCATTCATACAATGATATAACCTTGTTATTAATAACATCCAATGTTCATGATTATGAAACTAATCATCTATTAATCAACAAGCTAGTTAAGAGGCTTACTAGGGACTCTTTGTTGTTTACATATCACACATGTATCAATGTTTCGGTTAATACAATTATAGCATGGTATATAAACATTTATCATAAACATAAAGATATATAATAACCACTTTTATTATTGCCTCTTGGGCATATCTCCAACAGTCTCCCACTTGCACTAGAGTCAATAATCTAGATTACATTGTAATATACCTAACACCCATGGCATTCTGGTGTTGGTCATGCTTTGCCCTAGGGAGAGCTTTAGTCAACGGATCTGCTACATTCAGATCAGTGTGTACTTTGCAAATCTTTACTTCTCCATCTTCGATGTACTCGCGAATCGAATGGTAACGCAGCTTGATATGCTTCAGCCTCTTGTGTGACCTTGGCTCTTGTGCATTGGCGATGGCACCCATGTTATCACAGTAGATGACAAATGGGTCCAATGCACTAGGAACCACACCGAGCTCTACAATGAACCTCTTCATCCATACCGCTTCTGATGAAGCCTCTGAAGCCGCTATGTACTCCGATTCTGTTGAGGATTTCGCCACCGTGCACTGCTTCGAGCTTGCCCAGCTTACTGCAGCACCATTCAATATAAACACGTACCCAGATTGTGACTTAGAGTCATCAGGATCGTTCCAACTTGCATCGGTGTAACTTGTTACAACGAGCTCTTGGTCACCTCCATAACAAAGAAACATATCCTTAGTTCTTTTCAAGTACTTCAGGATATTCTTGACCGCTGTCCAGTGTTCCATTCCTGGATCACTTTGATATCTGCTAGTCAAACTAACAGCATGTGCTATATCCGGTCTTGTACATAGCATGGCATACATGATAGAGCCTACTGCCGAGGCATAGGGGATCTGACTCATCCTTTCTCTTTCTTCTGCCGTAGCCGGTCCTTGAGTCTTACTCAAGACCTTGCCTGGTAACATAGGTAAGAATCCTTTCTTACTTTCGTCCATTCTAAACTTCTTTAGAATCTTGTCCAGGTATGTACTCTGTGATAGCCCTATTAGACGTCTTGATCTATCTCTATAAATCTTGATGCCTAATATATATGATGCTTCACCAAGGTCTTTCATTGAAAAACTATTATTCAAATAACCCTTTACACTGCTTAATAGTTCTATATCATTCCCAATCAATAATATGTCATCTACATATAATATCAGGAATGCTACAGAGCTCCCACTCACTTTCTTGTAAATACAGGCCTCTCCATGACACTGTATAAACCCGAAGTCTTTGATCACCTTATCAAAGCGTCGGTTCCAACTTCTTGATGCTTGCTTCAGTCCATAGATTGAACGCTGAAGTTTGCATACTTTGTCAGCATTTTTAGGATCGACAAAACCTTTGGGTTGTACCATATACAACTCTTCCTCAATGTCTCCATTAAGGAACGCCGTTTTGACATCCATCTGCCAAATCTCATAATCGAAAAATGCAGCTATTGCTAACAAAATCCTCACAGATTTTAGCTTCGCTACAGGTGAGAAAGTCTCATCGTAGTCAACACCTTGAATTTGTCGGAAACCCTTTGCGACAAGTCGAGCTTTATAGACAGTAATATTACCATCAGCATCTGTTTTTCTTTTGAAGATCCATTTATTCTCGACAGCCTTGCGGCTATCAGGTAAGTCTACCAAAGTCCATACTTTGTTATCATACATGGATCCCATTTCGGATTTCATGGCTTCTTGCCATTTGTTGGAATCTGGGCTCATCATCGCTTCTTCATACGTCGCAGGGTCTTCATCATTGTTATCCACAATCATGACATTTAGACAAGGATCATACCAATCTGGAGTGGCACGATCCCTTGTCGATCTGCGAGGTTCAGTAGCTGTCTCATTTGAAGTTTCATGATCATTATCATTAGCTTCCTCTGTTGCTGGTGTAGGTGGTACAGGAACATTTTCCGGTACTGCGCTACTCTGATCAACGAGTAGAGATTCTTCAATCTCATCGAGTTCTACTTTTCTTCCAGTCACTTCTTTAGTGAGAAATTCTTTCTCAAGAAAGGTTCCGTTCTTAGCAACAAAGATCTTGCCTTCGGATCTGTGATAGAAAGTGTACCCTATAGTTTCCTTAGGGTATCCTATGAAGACGCATTTCTCCGCTTTGGGTTCTAGCTTGTCCGGTTGTAACTTTTTTACATAGGCTTCGCAACCCCAAACTTTTAGGAACGACAGCTTAGGTTTCTTATTAAACCATAATTCATACGGTGTCGTTTCAACGGATTTTGATGGTGCTCTATTTAAAGTGAATGCGGCTGTCTCTAATGCATAACTCCAAAATGATAACGGCAAATCAGTAAGAGACATCATAGAACGAACCATATCTAAGAGAGTTCGATTACGACGTTCGGACACACCGTTTCGTTGCGGTGTTCCCGGCGGTGTCAATTGTGAAAGTATTCCGCATTTCTTTAAATGCATGCCAAACTCATAACTCAGATATTCACCTCCGCGATCAGATCGTAGAAATTTAATCTTCTTGTTACGTTGATTTTCTACTTCACTTTGGAATTCCTTAAACTTCTCGAAAGTTTCGGATTTATGTTTCATTAAATAGATATACCCATATCTACTCAAATCATCCGTGAAGGTTAGAACATAACGATAACCACCGCGCGATGCTACACTCATTGGTCCACATACATCTGTGTGTATGATTTCCAATAAGTCAGTAGCTCGCTCCATCATACCCGAGAATGGAGTCTTAGTCATTTTTCCCATCAGACATGCTTCGCATCTATCAAGTGACTCAAAGTCAAGTGATTCAAGTAATCCATCGTATGGAGTTTCTTCATGCGTTTCACTCCAATATGACCAAGACGACAGTGCCACATATAAGTAGAATTATCATTCAATTTAATTCGCTTAGCATCAATGTTATGTATGTGTGTATCACTACTATCGAGATCTAACAGAAATAAGCCATTCTTTTCAGGTGCTCGACCATAAAAGATATTATTCATAAAGATAGAACAACCATTATTCTCAGACTTGAATGAATAACCGTCTTGCATTAAACAAGATCCTGATATAATGTTCATGCTCAACGCGGGTACATAATAACAATTATTTAGGCTTAAAACTAATCCCGAAGGTAGATGTAGAGGAAGTGTCCCGACTGCGATCACATTGACCTTGGATCCGTTTCCAACGCGCATCGTCACTTCATCTTTCAGCAGTTGTCGTTTATTCTTTAGTTCCGAGTTACAAATATGAGCAACCGAACCAGTATCAAATACCCAGGTACTAGAACGAGAACCAGTGAAATGAACATCTATAACATGTATATCAGATATACCTTCTTTCTTCTTCTTGACAAGGCCGCTCTTCAGATCTGCCAAATACTTGGAGCAATTACGCTTCCAGTGTCCCTTCTCTTTGCAGTAATAGCAATCAGCATCAGGCTTAGGGCCGTTCTCATAGGAGGCGTGGCAGCTTTCTTGCCACCCTTCTTGAATTTTCCCTTAGACTTGCCCTGTTTCTTGAAACTGGTGGTCTTATTGACCATCAACACTTGGTGCTCTTTCTTAATCTCAATCTCAGCAGCTTTTAACATGCCAAAGAGTTCAGGAAACTCCTTGTTCATGTTCTGCATATTGTAATTCATCACAAAGTTCTTGTAACTTGGTGGCAGTGATTGAAGGACACGATTAATCCCCAGTCTGTTAGGAATCACTATTCCCAAGTCACTGAGTTTCTTCGCATGCCCGGTCATAACGAGCATGTGCTCACTAATGGAGCTGCCTTCTTCCATCATACAGCTGAAAAAGTGTTTCGATGCTTCATAGCATTCCACGGCCGCATGAGTCTCAAAAATAGTCTTCAACTCTTTTATCAACTCATGAGGATCGTGGTGCTCAAAACGTTTTTGAAGATCGGATTCCAGACTGCATAAGATGGCACACTGAACTTGAGAGTACCGAGTTTTCCGAGTCGCGTAAACATTCTTTACTTCATCGGTTTCAGTTTCTGCTGGAGGGTCACCTAGCGGTGCATCAAGCACATATTGCAGATTTCCGCCATTGAGGAAGATCCTCACATGACGGAACCAGTCGGTGAAGTTGCTACCGTTGCTCTTAAGTTTTTCTTTCTCTAGGAACTGGTTAAAATTGATTGGGGACGCCATATCTACAACATATTTGCAATAGTTTAGACTAAGTTTATGATAAATTGAGTTCAAATTTTAATTCAACATAATTAAAAATCTAGGTGAACTCCCACTCAAAACAATATCCCTCGCATTGTCTTAGTGATCACACGAACCAAATCCATCGCACCTAAACCCATCACGAGAAAAGGTGTGATTTCAATGGCGAACACTCAAAGTGTTCATCATATCAATCATATGATTCATGCTCTACCTTTCGGTATCACGTGTTCCGAGACCATGTCTGTACATGCTAGGCTCGTCAAGGCCACCTTAGTATCCGCATGTGCAAAACTGTCTTGCACCCGTTGTATGTACTTATTGAATCTATCACACCCGATCATCACGAGATGCTTCGAAACGACAAGACTTGATAACGGTGCTACTAAGGATGAACACTTTATTATCTTGAGATTTTAGTGAGAGGGATCATCTTATAATGCTACCGTCGCGATCTAAGCAAAATAAGATGCATAAAAGGATTAACATCACATGCAGTTCATATGTGATATGATATGGCCCTTTTGTCTTTGCGCCTTTGATCTTGATCTCCAAAGCGTAGACATGATCTCCATCATCAACGGGCATGATCTCCATCATCGTCGGCGAAGCACCAAGGTCAATGGCGCCGTCTTCATGATCGTCCTCCATGTAGCAACTATTACAACTACTTTGAAATACTACTCAACATGAAATTTAAAGACAACCATAAGGCTCCTGCCGGTTGCCACAATACAATAATGATCATCTCATACATATTCATCATCACATTATGGCCATATCACATCACCAAACCCTGCAAAAACAAGTTAGACGTTCTCTAATTTGGTTTGCATATTTTACGTGGTTTAGGGTTTTCGAGTAAGATCCAATCTACCTACGAACATGAACCACAACGGTGATACTAGTGTTTTCAATAGAAGAGTAAATTGAATCTTCACTATAGTAGGAGAGACAGACACCCGCAAAGCCACTTATGCAATACAAGTTGCATGTCAAGCGTGGAGCAAATCTCATGAACGCGGTCATGTAAAGTTAGCCCGAGCCGCTTCATCCCACTATGCCACAAAGATGCAAAGTACTCAACTAAAGATAACAAGAGCATCAACGCCCACAAACCATTGTGTTCTACTCGTGCAACCATCTATGCATAGACACGGCTCTGATACCACTGTAGGATAACGTAGCATAGAAAACAAAAATTTTCCTACGGCGAACACGCAATCCAAGCCAAGATGCAATCTAGAAGACGGTAGCAACGAGGGGATTGTCGAGACTCACCCTTGAAGAGATTCCAAAGCCTACAAGAGGAGGCTCTTGTTGCTGCGGTAGACGTTCACTTGCCGCTTGCAAAAGCGCGTAGAAGATCTTGATCACGATCGGTTCCACGAACGGGCACCTCCGTGCTCGGTCACACGTTCGGTTGTTGATGAAGACGACGTCCACCTCCCCGTTCCAGCGGGCAGCGGAAGTAGTAGCTCCTCTTGAATCCGACAGCACGACGGCGTGGTGTCGGTGGCGGTGTAGAAGTCCGGCGGAGCTTCGCTAAGCTATGCGGGCAATATGAAGTGGAGGAGCAAAGCTAGGGTTTGGGAGGGGGTGGCCGGCCACTCTATGGGGCGGCCAGCTTGTGGTCTTGGGGTGGCCGGCCCCCTCCCTTGGCCCCTCATTATATAGGTGGATCCCAAGTGTTGGTGTCCAAGTCTTCGAATAAGACCCGAAACCAAAACCTTCCATATGGTGGGAAACTTTCCCTCCCACTAGAGGTGGGAATTCCACCTTCCATAGGGGGGGTGGCCGGCCCCCTAAGGGGGAGTCCACTTGGGACTCCTCCCCCACTAGGGTTGGCCGGCCATGGAGGTGGAGTCCCATGTGGACTCCACCTTCCTTGGTGGTTTCTTCCGGACTTTTCTAGAACCTTCTAGAACCTTCCATAGAACCTTCCGCATCATTTTATTCACATAAAATGACATCCTATATATGAATCTTATTCTCCGGACCATTCCGGAACTCCTCGTGATGTCCGGGATCACATCCGGGACTCCGAACAAATATTCCAACTTCATTCCACATTCAAGTACTACCATTTCAACATCCAACTTTAAGTGTGTCACCCTACGGTTCGTGAACTATGCGGACATGGTTGAGTACTCACTCCGACCAATAACCAATAGCGGGATCTGGAGATCCATAATGGCTCCCACATATTCAACGATGACTTTAGTGATCGAATGAACCATTCACATACGATACCAATTCCCTTTGTCACACGATATTTTACTTGTCCGAGGTTTGATCATCGGTATCATACTATACCTTGTTCAACCTCGTCTCCTGACAAGTACTCTTTACTCGTACCGTGGTATGTGGTCTCTTATGAACTTATTCATATGCTTGCAAGACATTAGACGACATTCCACCGAGAGGGCCCAGAGTATATCTATCCGTCATCGGGATGGACAAATCCCACTATTGATCCATATGCCTCAACTCATACTTTCCGGATACTTAATCCCACCTTTATAACCACCCATTTACGCAGTGGCGTTTGATGTAATCAAAGTACCTTTCCGATATAAATGATTTACATGATCTCATGGTCATAAGGACTAGGTAACTATGTATCGAAAGCTTATAGCAAATAACTTAATGACGTGATCTTATGCTACGCTTAATTGGGTGTGTCCATTACATCATTCATACAATGATATAACCTTGTTATTAATAACATCCAATGTTCATGATTATGAAACTAATCATCTATTAATCAACAAGCTAGTTAAGAGGCTTACTAGGGACTCTTTGTTGTTTACATATCACACATGTATCAATGTTTCAGTTAATACAATTATAGCATGGTATATAAACATTTATCATAAACATAAAGATATATAATAACCACTTTTATTATTGCCTCTTGGGCATATCTCCAACAAGATCTGTCTGACGCTGACCATGCCATGCTCATGCATTGATCTTTTCCCTCCCCTCTGGCTAGCTTCTCTCCGGTGCTGGTCGTCCCCGTCACTTCCAATCGAGCTCGCGCACGATGTGGCCGCTGTGTAACCCGTGTCTCTGCCAACGACGCCGGGAGGCAAGTCAACCCAGAGAAGGCGCATCTGGCAACCTGACTGTAACAGGAGCCAACTGGCGCGCCACCATGTCCACCGACAATGGCTCGATCTGAAAACCCCCAATGCAGTGCGAGTCGTTGCCGGGTATGACAACACTGGCCCTCATGGTTCGGGTCTTCGTTCAGTGGCAGCAATTGCTGCCATTATCCGCCACTTTATTCGCCGGGCAAGGCACCTGGAAGGGAGCATCCATGTCCGACCGGATCCTAAGCAGCCCCATGTCTCCAGCTATGGACGCCAGCGCCGACAGCCGCGGCTTCCTCGTTGGTCGCCACCTTGATTGATCTGTCCTCTGTATCGTCCATAGGGTATGTATATATACACCTTCACATAGTTAATTTGCATGTCCTTTGTACCGTTTGCTCTAAAATATTGTAAACAATTAGAGCAGTTTTTTTTAAATGTTTTGCTAGAGTTGCCGTTCTAAATTAACTGAAATTGAAGAGAGATGTTTTTATTACTCTAGAAAATAAGTGCACTGCCACCGGACTTGCCTCCTCGTACATCATATAAAATCATAACAGAGAATCCATAACTCCCTGCTTACACAACTACTTGTATGTATCTAAGTTTGATCAATATAAAAATTGGGCAATGGATTAGCAAATCAAACAATTGTGCATTTTCATGGCTTCTACCGTACCTTTGCATCTGCACAAAATCCCCAGATAAATTTCGTCTCCATCTATCCATTGGGCTTGATAATTGGTATCAGTGTCATGCTGGTTAGAGAAAGATCCCAGTTTGATACAAAAACAATCAACAAAGCAGGAAAAGAATTCTCCACAGCCAGTTGAAGTGTCCCCCGCAAGCCCCCTGAATTTTGCTGTATCAACCGATAGCCTTCTCTGATTGGAACACTTGATTTCTTCATATTGAGCACCTTCTGAATTCAGTCTCATATTTTCGATCAACTTGCACCGGCCACCGAAAAGAAGTATGATCCTACAGGGAGTGACAACAAATATATTGTGTCAGTGTAATTGCAAAGATAGGGAATATCACTCCACGGAGAGGGAGTTTCTGTTGTATTTCTTCAACTATCCTCGAGTAACAAATCCTGGCGTCCACGACGTATTGCTGGTAGGAGGTGTGGGCTCAGCTCCACTTGGATCAGGAATCTGCAGCTCCGGCAAAACGAAGCCACGACAACGACGAGTATCACAATTTCGCCTGAAGAATTCTTCAGAAGTACTCTAATTCGATGGACATGCCCTTTGCCTAACCGGTCATCCATCGTTATATCCAAGAAAAGCAAGCACTCGGACACGCAAGTCCTTCTAGGCCGCCATCCAACAGCTCATTGCTATGATGTGGGTCATCTCCATGCAAGTCCAGTGCAGATCAGGGCATCATTCACTGCTGCAGCGACTACTATCCAAAATGCTGATCTATACCATGTGAACTGTTGTATGGCAAAACACGAGCAGACGAGCAGGTTGTTTGACCTAAACATGCATGTACACACACAAAAAACACGTAACCACAAAGTAAATGATGGTCTTCTGAAGCAAAGTAAAAAAAAAGATACTCCCAGCTTGGTTTGGACTATACCAATGAACCAAATTTTATTGCTGCAAAAGTGCAGGATGACAAAAACAAATTCAACCAGTTTTCTTTTTGCGAATGGAAATATATTAATCAAGGTAAAGGAGTTTGGTCTGATATCCATCACGGATCCAGACTCTGATACACTCCGACGTGCAACCAAGCCTAGCTAAGATGTGACTAACTGATTTTAGGTCTCTACTGACATGCCGAACACATCCAACCTTCTCCAACAAATTAAACCAGGTGTAAACTAATTAATTAAGAAAAAGTTGGACAATGCAATTGCTCCCATCAAGTTAGTGCCACATTTTTGCAGTCAAAGATAAAGTATGTCTTCAGTAGCCCAAACACTATAATTTAGTATTAGCTTGCAATATATCTAACGTGTTGTAGTTAGACTGAATACCGGTAGTATGGTTGAGGGGCGGAGGGCCTTGGAAGCGAAACTGGGCTACAACCCCCCTTCGAAAAGTACCCTAACCCTAACCCTAACCACGATAACATGCCTTTTTTCTCGAACGATGGTGATGTTTCCCATTACTTCTAGCTTCGCAAGGTCGCTAGAAACCAGATCGAATAAGAAGTCCAGCCCATGCTCAATCCACGTACAATAGGCAAGCTCGCCCTGTTGCCGAACTCGGCAAAAGCATGAGCAATTGTATTACAGTTTGTCCGAAAAAATAATAAGTCAAAAGATTCAAATTAAAGGATGAGCTTCTTGGTTCACAGAAAAGAACACCAAAATCTGAGAGGTCGACTTGAATACAACCATGTGAACTCCAAATTTTTCAACACCTTACCGTTGATTGCTTCAATATAGGCATGTGCTTCATCATGGAGGTGTAATCATGCTTGTCAGCAGACCCTGCCAAAAACACACCTTGGTCACACCGGATGACAAAGCCCACTTAGTGTCTAAATATGCTCGAAAATAGCCATAGGATTAGGAAATTCAGTTAGTTTTTTTTTTTGCAGGTAGGGAATTCAGTTAGTTTCAGCCGCACATCTTCCAGGTTGACCTGCTTAACCAACTTTGCAATTTTGAAAGCATTTAGCCTGAGACAACATTGGGCATCTAGTATTCAACTCCACATGTTTCCTCGTAATATTTAAATGAGTGGCAAACTTTTAATCAACATAGAAAAACGCGTACCTTACCTGGCAACTTGAAAGACCAGAACTTGTTCCACTGCATTGCAATTTGCAAAGTTTGGCACTGAACTTGACGAACTCGCATCTCTGGTTTTTTTTAATGTCGCACTGAGCTTGCAAACTTTTAACCACCAAATCCCCCTCGATCTCTCCCAGATCTAGGCGGGCAAGCCCTTGGCGCTCGCCCGAGCACCTCCACACCGCCGCCTTCCATCAGCCGGCGTCAGATGCAAGCCCTTGCTACTGCTCCGCGCGAGATCGCCCGCCTAGCAGCTCCTCCCGTCCGCAAACGGAGCAGGAGGCGGTGGGAAGATCGAGGGGACAGGACGCACCACACACGGTGGGTCGGTGGCCTGGAGGGGTGGATGTGTTCTGCGGGTACGGCTCCGTGGACCTGCTGCCATGCGATCGTGCTTCATGCACGGGCATGCTGAGCTAAAGGCGAGGATCCCGTGGGAGATTTGGATGTGCGGTTTTCACGGGTTGACAAAGGGGAGCAGAACATGATGTTTTCACCGGATTGACGAAGGAAGCGTCAATTTGCGAGGCGTGGTTTGCGGGACGACGAAGACAACCAAAAGTTTGACGTATTGCTGGTTGAGGCAGAATAAGGAACAACTTCGTCTTTTTTAAGTAGTGTAGAAGTATAGATATAGATATAGACTACAAAGCGTCGCTTACTTTCTTGTCCATCTGTGTAAATGAGGAGATTGATGATAAACCTTTGCGAGAAGGGATTGCTTGAGGAGGTTCAATTTTTTTTTTTTTTGAAATGGGGTTGCCCTAGCCTCTGCATCAAAATGATGCATATGGCCACTTTATTACTTTATTTTGAGTGAGTGCAAGAACTTATTACAAATCAAGGATCATCCATGGTCGATACAAAGATCAACCATAAAAAAACAGCGGGTGCCAGTGATACATCATATCGTGATCCTATGATCAAGCCGCCAACTGAACCGACTGTAGAAATCCCGTGCGACCGTCTCCAAACGGTTGCACTGCTCATCTGCTTGGATATAAGACCACGTACGGATCCAATGTATGGCCAAGGGAATAACATGCAAGAAAGAATGAGATTTCTGCTTGTTAAAAATAAACTATTATGAACATTACATATAGCCTAAACAATGGCACCAGCACCCACCCTAATTTGGATTATATCTTTGTTGGCAATACCGCTTAATCAATTTCTAAAAATATTTATAACATTAGAAGGTGAGGATATACTGAATGGCAAAAATATTATGCGGCAAACAATTTTTGCCAACGCACATTTAAAGAACAAATGTTGAATGGATTCATCTTTATCACAATACACACAAGTTTTACTTCCTTCCCAATTCATTTTAGCAAGATTATCCTTTGTTATAATTACTTTACGGTGGAGGAACCACATGAATATCTTGATTTTTAAAGGAACCTTCATTTTCCAAATATATTTGCGCAGATGATTAGTTTGATCATCTAAAAGATCAAGATACGTAGATTTAACTGCGAATGCACCGGAGGTAGTAAGTCTCCCTAAAAAAGTGTCTTTTTCATTAGACAACTAAATATCCATTAGGCCTTCAACTAGTTCTAACCACTGCACCCACTTGTTGGGTGTCAATGTCCTACAAAATGAAATATTCAGTGAATTAGCTCCCAAAACATCAGCAACAGTAACTTTTTTTCTGTTGACTGTTATATAACGACTCGTACTGCTGAGACAAAGGGGTATTTCCTAACCAAACATCGTCCCAAAATCTGGTTGAGGTGTCATCACCCACCTTAAAAGTGCCTATTTTGAAGAACTCCTCTTTCACTTTCATTAGTCCCTTCCAAAAGGGAGAGTCAAGAGGTTTTACCGTCACTTGTGATAGTTTTAGATTGCAAATACTTGTTTCGAAATAATTTTTGCCAAACCCATTCTCCATTTAAAAGATTAAACAACCATTTATTAAACAAGCATTTGTTTTTGACTTCTAGAACTTCAATCCCTAACCCTCCTTGATCTTTAGGTTGGCAAATTATGTTCCATTTAGTTAGCCTATATTTTCTTTTGTACCCATAGCTTTGCCAGAAAAAACGTGATCGATAATAGTCTAATCGTTTCCTTACCCCTATAGGTATCTCGAGGAACGATAGCATGAACATTGTAAACTCGTCAAAACTGAATTTATGAGGATCAATCTATCGCCATAAGACAAAAATTTCATATCCAACAACTCAGCTTTCTTTCACATCTATCCTCATTCGGCTTTCGTTCCCCATTTCTAAGTTTTCTAAAATAAATTGGGATACCTAAGTATTTAAAACGAAACATTCCCAAGTCACATCCAAAAAGAAGGCGGTACTCCTCCTCCACATCCTTAGCATCGCCAAAACAAAAAAGAACACTTTTGTGAAAATTAATTTTTAGACCGAAAAGCTGCTCAAACATACATAAGATTAGCTTCATCTTATAGGCTTTTCCCAAATAGTGTTCCATAAAATAATGGTGTCTCCCGCGTGCTGTAGAATTAAGACACCACCATCCACAAGATGAGGAATGAGTCCCTCGACCTGATCATCCTCCTTAGCTCTATTAATGATAATAGCTAGCATGTCAGCGACAATATTAAACAAAATTGGCGATAAAGGATCCCCTTGTCTAAGACCTTTATTCGTTTGAAAATAATATCCAATGTCATCATTCACCCTAATGTCGACACTCCCTCTACTCACGAAAATCTTGGATCCATTTACACCACTTCAAATCGAAACCTTTCATTCGCAAAGCTCGTTGTAAGAAATCTCAATTAACTTTATCATACGCTTTTCAAAATCTAACTTCAGAAGAACACTATTGTGGGTATACTTCATGGGTGTACCATCGACAGTGCCTAGATCCGGCAAGCCCGGGTGGCCCATAGACGGTGATGGTGGCATGTGGCCCATCGGGCGGCCCAGTTGCTGTTGATCGTGAGGATGAAGTCCGGCCCAGGATCAGTAGCCGGATCCGTACCGACCTTTGGAGGAACCCGGATCCGTGGAGGCCCATGAGGAACCCGGATCCAGTACGACGTATAAGGAAGGCGGATCCTTGACGTGCACGGCAAGATATTGTACCGTAGTTTAGGCAATCTGTAATCCGGCAAGGACTCTCCATGTAAACCCTAGATCCGTGCGTCTATATAAGCCGGATCCTGGGAGCCCTAGAGGCACAACCACAACCATTGTAACAACGCGCAAGCGCCCAGATAATTCCAGACAAGCAGCAGTAGGCCCTGTCATCGTGCAGGTGTTCCGAAGCTGGGTAACTCGCGTACTACCGTCCCGTGTGCACTCCGCCCTATGGCCCCTACTTCTTTTCCCCCTCGTGAGGATCCCTCCTCCGGGGTACCGTCGATTAGGCAACGACAGTTGGCGCCCACCGTGGGGCCTGAGGCGTCTGGAGGCCGGAACCGGGAGGGCTCCGCCATGGGAAGCTACGACGACTCGATCGCTGTGGGGCGTGTACTCTACGCCGGGAATTTTCCGATCGTCCCTCCGGACGAATTCTGGATTCCGGCTAGGTCAAACCCCGTCAAGCTCTCCATCGTCCCAATCGGCGGCATCCACATCTTCATCGGCGAGACCATCGATTCCGACGGAAACGCACTGGTAAGTAACGCTGACGCGTCCGCCGCTGAGCTGGACGCCGTCGCGAAGATCCGATCGCAGGAGCTTCCTAAGGAAGATTCCGCCTTAGATCTGAAAAAATCAAAGCCCACCCAATCCGCCCCTGAGCAGGAGAAAACGGTGGAAGACCAATGCAGATCCGCCTGGGTCTCCCAGGTGTTAGAGAAGCAAAGGTGTCACTTCGTGCACTTCTTGGCCCATACCGCAGGAGACGCCCTCCACCAGGACGAGGCCGATCCTTTGCAGGTTGAGGCACCCGGAAACAACGTCGCTCCGGATCTGCAAGAAGCAGTCGGAGACAGCGACACTCCGGGACAAGAGGAAGCCGGAAACCCTGAGGAATCAATCCTCGGCAACCTAAGCCCAAATTCCGACGATGCCTCCTCAATAGGCACAGAAGAATACAATCGCTTGACGAAGGAGCTCCAGATCGGGGAAGAAGCTGACGGTGCCTCGTCCATGAACACGGAAGAGTTTAACCGCAAGCTAGAAGAGCTCGGAGGCGGAGAGCAAGCTGACGCAGAATCCGCCCAGCCGATGCAGGTTCTAGCAACCGTGGCACCGCTGGATCAGCAGGAAACGGAAGACGAAGCCTCCAACTCCGACCCAGGACCATCCAACGTAAGGTCTCCGTTAGATCGGGCACGACCGCGAAACGATGTCCTGTCTCCAGAAGAGATGGTCGAACAAGCACGCATGGATTTAGTCGCGCAGTCTGATGTCCTCAACAAGCCCATAACCCCTGATGACGCCGCAGATCTGGAGGCTTTGGAAGCCACAAGGAAGGAGATGCTGGCTACAGCCAAGAAGTTTGCCAACACCGCAGCTGCGATGTTGGAAGAGAGGACAGAAGCTGCGAACTTTGTGGTCGACTTTCAAAAGGATCGCGAGTCGACGAATCACTTGCGCAAGTCAGGCAGCTCCGAAAGCATTGGGAGGCAAAGATGACCTATGCACAGCAGGAGGCTGATAGAATCATTCGAAGCCATCCCTCCCCGCAAGATCACCTTCGCGACTCTGAGCAACAGCCGCTCACAACTCAAAGGATAACATGAAGAAGGTTGCGGAGCTCTTGAAGAAGAAGGACGAGGAGATTGATATCGACTACGTCCGCAAACTCGTTGCTTCAACAATGCAGCAACAGAGTAAGGAAGATACTTCGCGCAGGTTGGAATCTAATCCGGATCACTACATATCTACCGCGCAGAAGGATGATGACCCACAAGTATAGGGGATCGCAACAGTCTTCGAGGGAAGTATTACCCAATTTATTGATTCGACACAAGGGGAGACAAAGAATACTTGTAAGCCTTAACAGCGGAGTTGTCAATTCAGCTGCACCTGGAAACAGAACTTGCTCGCAAGAGTTTATCGGTAGTAGTTTTATAGCAGTAGGAATAGTGAAATAACAGCAGCGGTGAAATAAAGACAGCAGTAGTGATTATAGTAAACAGCAGGATTAAAATACTGTAGGCACAGGGACGGATTAACGGGCGTTGCATGGATGAGAGAAACTCATATAACAATCAAAGCAGGGCATTTGCAGATAATAATAAAACGGTATCCAAGTACTAATCAATCAATAGGCATGTGTTCCATATTTAGTCGTACGTGCTCGCAATGAGAAACTTGCACAACATCTTTTGTCCTACCAGCCGGTGGCAGCCGGGCCTCTAGGGAAACTACTGGAAATTAAGGTACTCCTTTTAATAGAGTACCGGAGCAAAGCATTAACACTCCGTGAACACATGTGATCCTCACATCACTACCATTCCCTCCGGTTGTCCCGATTTCTGTCACTTCGGGGCCATTGGTTCCGGACAGCGACATGTGTATACAACTTGCAGGTAAGATCATAAACAACGAATATCTTCATGAATCAATAACATGTTCAGATCTGAGATCATGGCACTCGGGCCCTAGTGACAAGCATTAAGCATAGCAAAGTTGCAACAATATCATAAAAGTGACATCTACGGATACTAGGCACTATGCCCTAACAATCTTATGACTATTACATGACCAATCTCATCCAATCCCTACCATCCCCTTCAGCCTACAGCGGGGGAATTACTCACACATGGATGGGGGAAACATGGCTGGTCGATGGAGAGGCGTTGGTGGTGATGGCGGTGAAGATCTCCTCCAATTCCCCGTCCCGGCGGAGTGCCAGAACGGAGACTTCTGGCTCCCGAGACGGAGTTTCGCGATGTGGCGGCTCTCTGGAGGGTTTCTGGCGACTTCGACTTCTCCCCGTGCGTTTTTAGGTCGAGGGCGATAAGTAGTCCGAAGGAGGGCGTCGGGGGCCAGCCGAGGCGCCACACACTAGGGCCGCGCGGGCCCCTCCTGGGCCGCGCCGGCCTAGTGTGTGGGGCCCTCGTGCCCCCAGGCTTGCCCTTCTGGCTCCGCCAATATTCTGGGAAAATAGGGCCTTCTATAAATTCGAGGTTTTCCTGAAAGTTGGATTTCTGCACAAAACGAGACACCAGAGCAATTCTGCTGAAAACAGCGTTAGTCCGTGTTAGTTGTATCCAAAATACACAAATTAGAGGCAAAACAATAGCAAAAGTGTTCGGGAAAGTAGATACGTTTTGGACGTATCAACTCCCCCAAGCTTAGCTTATTGCTTGTCCTCAAGCAATTCAGTTAACAACTGAGCGATAAAAGAACTTTCACGAACACATTTGCTCATATGATGTATATATTCTCATGCTATGGCTAATACTCAAGCAGTTCATAATGAGACACATGCAAATAAGATCATCCAACAGCTATGTCAATCATGGAGAGGTACCAACAATTAATAATAAGCATCATGAATCATGTATATAAGCAGGATTGCAATGTTCATAAGAGAATATGATAAAGTGGTATCTCGCTTGCCCGTATTTGATCGGCAAAACATAAATGCCCAGGCACCTCTGGAGTTCATAGAAAGACTAGAAGTAGTGATTGTCAAAGATAAAAGCATCAAAGTTATACCACAATCAATCATATTTTGAGACAAGCATATTATACTAAGAATGACAGTTGTGCTCTCAAGATAGTGCTCAAAGAAAGAATGGAGACACAACATAAAAGTAAAAGATTGACCCTTCGCAGAGGGAAGCAGGGATTAACATGCGCTAGAGCTTTTCATTTTTAAAACAGGAGTAAAATTATTTTGAGAGGTGCTTGTTGTTGTCAACGAATGGTAATGGGTACACTAACTACCTCGTCAACCGGACTCCCAAGAGCGGCTCCCATGAATTATTTGTATGTTTATGTGGCACTCCTTCCAACCTTTCTTACACAAACCATGGCTAACCGAATCCTCGGGTGCCTGCCAACAATCACATACCATGAAGGAGTGCCTTTTTATTTAAGTTTTATTATGATGATGACACTCCCCCAACCTTTGCTTACACAAGCCATGGCTAACCGAATCCTTCGGGTGCCGTCCAACAATCACAAACCATGGAGGAGTGTCTATTTAAGTTAATTAATTTGGGACTGGGAATCCCATTGCCAGCTCTTTTTGCAAAATTATTGGATAAGCGGATGTGCCACTAGTCCATATGAGAGTCCGTCAAAAGTAAATGACAAGGTTGAAAGCTAAACACCACATACTTCCTCATGAGCTATGAAACATTAACACAAATTGAGAAGCATTTTGAAAGTTTTAAAGGTAGCGCATGAGAATTTACTTGGAATGGTTTGAAATGCCATGCATAGGTATTTATGGTGGACACTTTGGAACAACTTGGTTTTCAGGTGTTTGGAAGCACGAGCGGCGTTCCCGCTCAGTACAAGTGAAGGCTAGCAAAAGACTAGGGAGCGACAAATCAAGAGAGCAGTAACTGTCATAATCATGCTTGCGGCAAAATAAATTAACGGAGGCATAAAAGTGATACAAGAACTCTGAAGCAAAGTAGATCAGCGAGGCTTAATTGACTTTTGTTTTAGTCATATGCATGCGTGAGCATGTGCCAAGTTGATTCAAGTGAATTATTCAGAGGAGGATACCACAATGCCATACTTACTTATGAATAAAACAATGCAAGCGAACATCCATGACATGCTACTCATATTAATAAATTGGAGCTAAACATGAGAGATCATGAACTACTAGACTTTCTCAAATAACATATACCTCACATGAACCAACTAAGCATGCTCACATGGATGAGTATATGTACAAAAATGAAAACAAATGGAGTTCATACCAGCCTCTCACCACAATCCAATTGTTGTAGATCATCATTATTGCCTTTCACTTGTGTAGCTTGGATAATATGAAATGAAAACCACGCTCCAGCCACCGAAGACCATTGAACTCATGATGAACTTTACAAACCAAAGAAGAACAGCAAATATTTTTGGTGTTTTTGAATTGGAAACAAGAACAAAAGAAACAAGAAAACAAAGCAAAATCTTTTTGGGTTTTCTCATAGCAAACCAACGATAGCAAATAAAGTAAACTAAGAGCAAAGAACCAAATAAACAAATGGTGAAGAGAAACAACAGAAATATTTTTGTTCTTTTTGTGTTTTAGGAAAGAAACAAAGCGAAAACAAAAGAATGCAAACTAACAGAAACACAGAAAAGCAGGATGACAGAAATCTGCCAAATCCTGACAGCAGTACAGAAATCGAAATTAACAAAAATCTTCCATTGCTCAGCTCAAAAAGTGTTCAACTAATGAAAGTTAGATAACAACCTGGGGCACATGCTCAAAAATTGGCAACTCAAAATAACGTTCTGGCTGTGCGTACGAATTTTTTTGGTAACAGCCCAGAATCTGTTTTTGGACAACACTTCCCCAAATATCATCTCCTTCTCATTAGAAAACCACTCTAAGAAACTAAACAAGTATGTACAAGTATCCAGCAACCATAATATGCAAAGAATGAGTGATGCCGGTATACCTCCCCCCAAGCTTAGGCTTTTGGCCTAAGTGGAGTTCATTCCCAACGAGGGTCGGAGTTCCACGCCGGTGGATCATACATGGAGTGATAATAGGGCCCCTGCGCAGAAGAATGTCGTGGAGGTTCCACATGACCATAATGTTGATATGAGGAGCTCGCTGCATCGGATGAAGAGTCGGGGTGCTCCTCGGCCTCCTCCGTGCCTTCCCTTGCACGATGGCCTTCCCTTTCTATGTATGCGTTTAGCTCATTTTCTGTGATCGACCACCCTTTCCTGGCATCAAGGTTAAGCAGAGCAGGTGCAGGCAATCGTACTAGTTTTTCAATTTTCTTAGTTATTCTCCAATTTTTCTTATACAAAGTTATCCTATAATACAGGTTGTTCAAATTAGATGCATCTGAAATAAACTCATGTTTAATCATGGAAACAACATCAAGTTTCTCTATAGAAAGCGGAATATCTAGATGGTGAGGTCCTACACCATGCATAGCTAATAAGCGAGAGGCGATAAGACCTCCACAAATTCCTCCTTTCTCACGGTTAGTAGCAAGTCTACAAGCTATTAAAGCACCCAAATTATAGGTCCTATCCTGTTGCAAAGCGGCAGCTAAGAAAGCCATATCTTGAACAGACAACTTACTCGCATACCTTCTAGCAAGAACGCACTTTGTAACGAAGTAAGCGAAGTAGCGGATAGCTGGTTGTTGAATGCTACTAATCTTACCACCATCATCGGAGAAACTCCTCCCATTACAAATCATTGTATAAAGATTCGAGAGCTCCCGCGGCGTTCCCCTGACCTTCTCGCAGGATCCCCACTGCGGCACTCTAATTGCTGCACAAAAATCACTGAAAGGCAAGTTGATAGTTTTGTTATAAATCTTGTACCGGACCATGGGGTTAGTTTGAGACCGATGAAATTCGAAATCCTGCACAACCGACACCGTTAGTTTAGCATATTGGTGAGGTTCACCAACAGTAAAACCTTCCAACCCTGCATTGGAAATCAGTGTTTGAACATCTTGCAGGATTCCTGCATTCCGCATAAAATCCGTGCATGGGTAATAAGAGGGGTATACTCCCTCTTCACGATGAACTCTCATGACTTGCTGTACCTCCAATTCTTGTTGATTTAGTTGGTGCCTACTCCCTTCCATTTTCTGAAATTTTTCAACAACCATTATAAAATTTGATTTCAAGGTATATAATTGAGGGAAACTACTATAGGAACTTGCTAGAGTACTAAGCATGCATCAAAACTAATTTCTACCACTTAGAACAAGCATGCAAGCTCACTAAACATGTTATCTACAGCAGCAAAATATTCAAGATATACTCAACCAAACAAAATTCTAATTGGACAATCAAAGGAGTCACATACCAAGGAGCAAATGTGCCAAATTTCAGACAGAAATCTGGGCTGAGCAAAGAGATCGAAAAATCGCGAGTTCTTGAGCAGAAACGCGAGTGAGAGGAACCTGGTGCGAGTTTTTTCGGGAGAGAGAAGAGAGTGGGAGGAAGAGATGCTGAAGTGGGGCAAAGGGGGGCCCACACACCAGGGTGGCGCGCCCCCCTTGCTGGCCGCGCCGGCCTGTGGGGTGCCACCCTGGGGTGCCCCACTGGTCAGCCCCAGGTGCTCCCAGGTGCCTAGGACTACCAGTATAATTTTTGTAAATTTTTGAGAACTTCGAAAAATGCACATTTCTGGGTGTTAAATTAATTATTACTGCGCAGGAAAATGATTTCCAAAATCTTAACAACTAAAGCATATTGCAAAACAAAAAGTGCTACAGCAAGTAAAACAAATGGAGGGAGAAAGAAAGAAAGAAATGTTGTTTAGCTCTCTTATGTATTAAAATATACTTGTTAACAAGGTTGATCAAGTCTTGCTACCAAATAAATTTTATATGACATAAGAAGAAATAAACCTCAAATCAATCATGTTACCTTATATTGAATTGATATGGATCCAATCACAAGAGTTTGATATTCTTCTTTAGGCTCATATATAGGACAATCAATGGATCCCACTTTGATAGTTTTCACATTAAAAATTGTATTAACTCCATATACTTTATCAATCCTCTTTGGAAAATAGACAGTATGTTCCTTATCATCAACATTGAAAGTGACTTTTCCTTTATTGCAATCAATAACAGCCCCTGCAGTATTAAGAAAGGGTCTTCCAAGAATAATGGACATATTATCATCTTCAGGCATTTCCAACACAACAAAATCAGTTAATATCAAGCAATGTTGAGTAACTTGAACAGGAACATTTTCACATACACCAACAGGAATAGCAGTAGATTTATCAGCCATTTGCAAAGATATATCAGTTGGTATCAACTTATCTAAATCAAGTCTCTTATAAAGAGAAAAAGGCATTACACTAACACCTGCTCCCAAATCACATAGAGCAGTTCTAACATAATTATTCTTGATAGAACAAGGAATAGTCGGTATACCTGGGTCTCCAAGCTTCTTTGGAACCTTACCATTGAAGGAGTAATTAGCGAGCATAGTGGAAATCTCCTCATTGGGAATTTTCCTTTTGTTAGAGACAATATCTTTCATATACTTTGAATAAGGAGGCAATTTAATAGCATCAGTCAAAGGGATTTGCAAAAATAAAGGTTTCATCCAATCACAAAATTTATTATAATGTTCCTCCTCCTTTGATTTTAGTTTCTTAGCAGGAAAAGGCATTTGCTTTTGAACCCAAGGTTCTCTTTCATTACCATGTTTCTCAGCAATAAAATCTTCTTTAGTGTACTTTTTATTTTTAGCATGCTTTTCAGGTTCTTCTTCAACCTCTTCTTTATCAGGAGTATCATCCTTATCATTATCTTTATCATGTTCATTACCACTTTCAGTTTCAGCATCAGAAATAGAAATACTATTAGGATCATTAACAGGTTCAGAGGATTCTACAACATTCTTATGTTTCTTTTTCTTTTTCTTAGATGGAGCACTAGTTTTAATTAGTTGAGAATCTTGTTCAACTCTTTTGGGATGCCCTTCAGGATATAGAGGATCCTGGGTAGAAACACCACCTCTAGTTGTTACTTCATAAGCATGTTTTTCTTTAGAATTATTTCCCAACAAGTCATTTTGCACTTTAGTGAGTTGATCAATTTGAGTTTGAACCATATGAAAATGTTTAACAAGTATCTTAACATCATTGGAGGTTCTCTCCACAATATCATGCAATTCACTAATAGCTCGAGAATTTTCCATTAAATGATTCTCTATTCTCATATTAAAGTTTTCTTGCTTAACAATATAATTATCAAACTCATCTAAGCATTGAGCAGGAGGTTTTGAATACGGAATATCTTCCCTAGTAAAGCGTTGAAGAGAGTGTACCTCAATCATGGATGAAGGGGGAGTTATCTTACATAATCTTCTATAGGAGGTAAATTCTTCACATCTTCAGGTTTAATACCCTTCTCTTTAAGAGACTTCTTAGCTTCCCTCATATCTTCATCATTTAATTTAATCATACCCCTCTTCTTCAATATCGGTGTCGGGGTTGGTTCAGGTGTAGACCAATCATCATGATTCCGGCCTATTTTAGCCAATAATTCTTCAGCGTCGTCTGGAGTTCTTTTCCTGAAAACACAACCAGCACAACTATCCAGGTATGCCCTAGACTCAATGGTTAGTCCACTATAAAATATATCAAGTAAATCATGCTTTTCCAAATCATGATCAGGCTGAGCTCTAATAAGAGAGCAAAATCTCGCCCAAGCCTCAGGCAATTTCTCTCCATCTTCCTGATCAAAATTATAAATTCTCTGCAAAGCAGCATGTTGAGCGCTAGCAGGAAAGTATTTTCGAAAGAAAACATCACGCAAGTCAATTGGACTTTTAATAGAACCAGGAGGCAAATTATTATACCAAGTTTTAGCATCATCCTTTAATGAGAAAGGAAAAAATTTAGCGACAAAATAAGTACGCATCTTGACATCATCAGAAAACAAGCTACTCAGAGTAGATAACTCAATCATGTGTTCAACAGCACTTTCTTTTTCAGTACCACAAAAGGGTGTTTTCTCAACAATAGCTATATGAGATAGATCAAGAGAAAAATCATAATCTTTATCCTTAATGTTTATAGGAGATGTGGCAAATTTAGGATCAGGAGACGGTTTATATCTAACAGCATGTTCTGCAAGCAACTTTTTAATTTTTCTTGCATCAGTAGTAGCATTGCATTTTTCAATAAAATCATCATCAAGTTCCACATAATCTTCATCAAGATCATCACTAGAATATTCAACAGACTCAGGTGAATTAACAGGTGTAGCAGCATTTTCATTAGGAGTTTCAGTATTTTCAATTTGCCTAGACCTAGCAATTGTAGCATCTAGAAAAGATCCTAACGAACCATCATTATCAAGCACAGCAGAAGCATCATCACAATTATAAGAGGAATTTTCAGATTCAGCAGAAGTACCAGCATTTGAAGCTTGTGGTGGTGAAACAAGTTTACTTATCACAGATGGTGAATCAAGAGCAGCAGAGGTACTAAGAGTTGTACCTTTTCTTGTAGTGGATGGTAATATGGCGATCTTAGTATCGCGAGGTTTACCCATGATGGAGACTTTGCAGCAAACAATATCAATCCAAGTGAACTTCCAAATAAAGCTATGTTCCCCGGCAACGGCGCCAGAAAATAGTCTTGATGACCCACAAGTATAGGGGATCGCAACAGTCTTCGAGGGAAGTATTACCCAATTTATTGATTCGACACAAGGGAGACAAAGAATACTTGTAAGCCTTAACGATGGAGTTGTCAATTCAGCTGCACCTGGAAACAGACTTGCTCGCAAGAGTTTATCAGTAGTAACAGTCTTATAGCAGTAGGAATAGTGAAATAACAGCAGCGGTGAAATAATGACAGCAGTAGTGATTATAGTAAACAGCAGGATTAAAATACTGTAGGCACAGG
This sequence comes from Lolium multiflorum, assembly GCA_030979885.1. Classification (NCBI taxonomy): domain Eukaryota; kingdom Viridiplantae; phylum Streptophyta; class Magnoliopsida; order Poales; family Poaceae; genus Lolium; species Lolium multiflorum. The sequence continues at coordinate 107,026,476 of CM061747.1, forward strand.
GACGGATTAACGGGCGTTGCATGGATGAGAGAAACTCATATAACAATCAAAGCAGGGGCATTTGCAGATAATAATAAAACGGTATCCAAGTACTAATCAATCAATAGGCATGTGTTCCATATTTAGTCGTACGTGCTCGCAATGAGAAACTTGCACAACATCTTTTGTCCTACCAGCCGGTGGCAGCCGGGCCTCTAGGGAAACTACTGGAAATTAAGGTACTCCTTTTAATAGAGTACCGGAGCAAAGCATTAACACTCCGTGAACACATGTGATCCTCACATCACTACCATTCCCTCCGGTTGTCCCGATTTCTGTCACTTCGGGGCCATTGGTTCCGGACAGCGACATGTGTATACAACTTGCAGGTAAGATCATAAACAACGAATATCTTCATGAATCAATAACATGTTCAGATCTGAGATCATGGCACTCGGGCCCTAGTGACAAGCATTAAGCATAGCAAAGTTGCAACAATATCATAAAAGTGACATCTACGGATACTAGGCACTATGCCCTAACAATCTTATGACTATTACATGACCAATCTCATCCAATCCCTACCATCCCCTTCAGCCTACAGCGGGGGAATTACTCACACATGGATGGGGGAAACATGGCTGGTCGATGGAGAGGCGTTGGTGGTGATGGCGGTGAAGATCTCCTCCAATTCCCCGTCCCGGCGGAGTGCCAGAACGGAGACTTCTGGCTCCCGAGACGGAGTTTCGCGATGTGGCGTGATACGTCCAATTTGCATCACTATTTTATATCATAATTTGCTGTTATTCATTGATATATTTCATATTGGGACACAATACTTATGTTATTTCATCTATTTTGCATATTTCATGATTATTGGAGGATCAAGCACCGGAGCCAGGATTCTGCTGGAAAAAGCACCGTCAGAACGCAATATTTCGGAAGATCAACTGTGGAAGGAAATTACACGTAAATTCCTATTTTTCCAGATGACGAAGGAAGCCAGAAGGGGGAGCAGAGAGGGCTCAAGGTGGGAAATTACAAGCATCAATAAGTCTTGCATAAGAGTTAACTCATAAAGCAATAAATCAAAGTAAAGGTGTTGAAGCAACACAAAGGAAGATTAAGTTTCAGCGGTTGCTTTCAACTTATAACATGTATATCTCATGGATATTGTCAACATAAAGTAATATAACAAGTGCAATATGCAAGTATGTAGGCATCAATGCACAGTTCACACAAGTGTTTGCTTCTTAAGGTGGAGAGAGATAGGTAAACTGACTCAACAATAAAAGTAAAAGAAAGGTCCTTCAAAGAGGAAAGCATCGATTGCTGTATTTGTGCTAGAGCTTTTATTTTGAAAACATGAAACAATTTTGTCAACGGTAGTAATAAAGCATATGAGTTATGTAAATTATATCTTACAAGTTGCAAGCCTCATGCATAGTATACTAATAGTGCCCGCACCTTGTCCTACTTAGCTTGGACTACCGGATCTTTGCAATGCCATGTTTCAACCAAGTGTCATAAAGGGGTACCTCCATGCCGCTTGTACAAAGGTCTAAGGAGAAAGCTCGCATTTTGGATTTCTCGCTTTTGATTATTCTCAACTTAGACATCCATACCGGGACAACATGGACAACAGATAATGGACTCCTCTTTAATGCATAAGCATGTAGCAACAATTATTATTCTCATATGAGATTGAGGATATATGTCCAAACTGAAACTTCCACCATGATTCATGGCTTTAGTTAGCGGCCCAATGTTCTTCTCTAACAATATGCATGCTCCAACCATTAAGGTGGTAGATCCTCTTACTTCAGACAAGACGGACATGCATAGCAACTCACATGATATTCAATAAAGAGTAATTGATGGCGTCCCCAGAAGCATGGTTATCGCACAACAAGCAACTTAATAAGAGATAAAGTGCATAAGTACATATTCAATACTACGATAGTTTTTAAGGCTATTTTGTCCCATGAGCTATATATTGCAAAGGTAAATGATGGAATTTTAAAGGTAGCACTCAAGCAATTTACTTTGGAATGGCGGAGAAATACCATGTAGTAGGTAGGTATGGTGGACACAAATGGCATAGTAGTTGGCTCAAGGATTTTGGATGCATGAGAAGTATTCCCTCTCGATACAAGGTTTAGGCTAGCAGGGTTATTTGAAGCAAACTCAAGGATGAACCGGTGCAGCAAAACTCACATAAAAGACATATTGTAAACATTATAAGACTCTACACCGTCTTCCTTGTTGTTCAAAACTCAATACTAGATATTATCTAGACCTTAGAGAGACCAAATATGCAAATCAAATTTTAGCAAGCTCTATGTATTTCTTCATTAATGGGTGCAAAGTATATGATGCAAGAGCTTAAACATGAGCACAACAATTGCCAAGTATCACATTATCCAAGACATTTTAGAATTACTACATGTAGCATTTTCCAATTCCAACCATATAACAATTTAACGAAGAAGAAACTTCGCCATGAACATTATGAGTAAAGCCTAAGGACATATTTTTCCATATGCAACAGCGGAGCGTGTCTCTCTCCCACAAAGTGAATGCTAGGATCCATTTTATTCAAACAAAAACAAAAACAAAAACAAACCGACGCTCCAAGTAAAGAACACAAGATGTGACTGAATAAAAATATAGTTTCAGGGGAGGAACCTGATGATGTTGTCGATGAAGAAGGGGATGCCTTGGGCATCCCCAAGCTTAGACGCTTGAGTCTTCTTAAAATATGCAGGGATGAACCACGGGGGCATCCCCAAGCTTAGAGCTTTCACTCCTCTTGATCATAGTATATCATACTCCTCTCTTGACCCTTGAAAACTTCCTTCACACCAAACTTCAAGCAAACTCATTAGAGGGTTAGTGCACAATTAATAATTCACACATTCAGAGGTGACACAATCATTCTTTACACTTCTGGACATTGCATAAAGCTACTGGACATTAATGGATCAAAGAAATTCATCCAATATAGCAAAAGAGGCAATGCGAAATAAAAGGCAGAATCTGTCAAAAACAGAACAGTTCGTAAAGACGAATTTTAAAATGGCACCAGACTTGCTCAAATGGAAAAACTCAAAACTAATGAAAGTTGCGTACATATCTGAGGATCACGCTCGTAAATTGGAAGATTTTTTCAAATTTTCTACAGAGACTTGTGCCCAGATTCGTGACAGACAGCAATGCTGTTTCTGCGCAGCGATCCCAAATATAACATCAACTTTGACATAGAAACTTTACTTGGCACAAAAACATGATAAGGAGAGGTTGCTACAGTAGTAAACAACTTCCAAGACTCAAATATAAAACAAAGTACTGTAGTAAAAACATGGGTTGTCTCCCATAAGCGCTTTTCTTTAACGCCTTTCAGCTAGGCGCAGAAAGTGCAAATCAAGTAACATCAAGAGTAGAAGCATCAACATCATAACTTGTTCTAATAATAGAATCAAAAGGCAACTTCATTCTCTTTCTAGGGAAGTGTTTCATACCTTTCTTGAGAGGAAATTGATATTTAATATTACCTTCCCTCATATCAATAACAGCACCAACGGTTCGAAGAAAAGGTCTTCCCAACACAATAGGACAAGATGCATTGCATTCGATATCCAAGACAACAAAATCAACGGGGACAAGGTTATTGTTAACCGTAATGTGCACATTATCAATCCTCCCCAAAGGTTTCTTTTTAACATTATCGGCAAGATTAACATCCAAATAACAATTCTTCAATGGTGGCAAGTCAAGCATATCATAAATCTTTTTAGGCATAACAGAAATACTTGCACCAAGATCACATAAAGCATTACATTCAAAGTCATTGAATTTCATTTTAATGATGGGCTCCCAACCATCTTCTAACTTTCTAGGAATAGAAGTTTCAAGTTTTAGTTTCTCTTCTCTAGCTTTTATGAGAGCATTTGTAATATGTTTTGTAAAGGCTAAATTTATAGCACTAGCATTAGGACTTTTAGCAAGTTTTTGTAAGAACTTTATAACTTCAGAGATGTGGCAATCATCAAAATCTAAATCATTATGAGCTACAGCAATGGGATCATTGTTCCCAAGGTTGGAAAAAATTTCAGCAGTTTTATCACAAGCAGTTTCAGCAGTTTTAGCAATTTCAGGCAGTTTTGTACGCTTTGCACTAGGAGTAGAAACATTGCCAACACCAATTATTTTACCATTGATAGTAGGAGGTGCAGCAACATGTGAATCATTATCATTACTAATGGTGGTAATAGTCCAAACTTTAGCTATATTATTCTCTTTAGCTAGTTTTTCATTTTCTTCTCTATCCCACCTAGCACGCAATTCAGCCATTAATCTTATATTCTCATTAATTCTAACTTGGATGGCATTTGCTATAGTAGTAATCTTATTATCAATATCATTATTAGGCATAACTTTCAATTTTAAAAGATTAACGTCAGAGGCAAGTCTATCAACTCTAGAAGCAATAATATCAATTTTATCAAGCTTTTCCTCAACAGATTTGTTAAAAGCAGTTTGTGTACTAATAAATTCTTTAAGCATAGCTTCAAGACCAGAGGGTACACTCCTATTATTGTTGTAAGAATTCCCATAAGAATTACCATAACCATTACCATTAGCAGAAGGATATGGCCTATAGTTATTACCAGAGTTGTTCCTATAAGCATTGTTGTTGAAATTATTATTTTTAATGAAATTCACATCAACATTTTCTTCTTGAGCAACCAATGAAGCTAAAGGAACATTATTTGGATCTACATTAGATCTACCATTCACAAGCATAGACATAATCACATCAATCTTATTACTCAAGGAAGAGGTTTCTTCAACAGAATTTACCTTCTTACCTTGTGGAGCTCTTTCCGTGTGCCATTCAGAGTCATATCATCAAGAAGTTTTGTAGCCGCCCCCAAAGTGATGGACATAAAGGTACCTCCAGCAGCTGAATCCAATAAATTCCGCGAAGAAAAATTTAGTCCTGCATAGAAGGTTTGGATGATCATCCAAGTAGTCAGTCCATGGGTTGGGCAATTCTTTACCAAAGTTTTCATTCTCTCCCATGCTTGAGCAACATGTTCAGTATCTAATTGCTTAAAATTCATTATGCTACTTCTCAAAGATATAATTTTAGCGGGAGGATAATATCTACCAATAAAAGCATCCTTACATTTAGTCCATGAATCAATACTATTCTTAGGCAAAGATAGCAACCAATCTTTAGCTCTTCCTCTTAATGAGAAAGGAAACACTTTCAATTTAATAATATCACCATCTACATCCTTATACTTTTGCATTTCACAAAGTTCAACAAAATTATTAAGATGGGCAGCAGCATCATCAGAACTAGCACCAGAAAATTGATCTCTCATAACCAGGTTCAGTAAAGCAGGTTTAATTTCAAAGAATTCTGATGTAGTAGCAGGTGGAGCAATAGGTGTGCATAGGAAATCATTATTATTTGCGTTTGTGAAGTCACACAACTTAGTATTTTCAGGGGTATTCATTTTAGCAATAAATAAAACAAACTAGATAAAGTAAATGCAAGTAACTAATTTTTTTGTGTTTTTGATATAGAGAGCAAGACGGTAAATAAAGTAAAACTAGCAACTAATTTTTTTGTGTTTTGTTTAGGTGCAGCAATCAAAGTAGTAAATAAAATAAAGCAAGACAAAAACAAAGTAAAGAGATTGAGAAGTGGAGACTCCCCTTGCAGCGTGTCTTGATCTCCCCGGCAACGGCGCCAGAAATTTTGCTTGATGCGCGTAGATGTACATGTCCGTTGGGAACCCCAAGAGGAAGGTATGATGCGCATAGTGGCAAGTTTCCCTCAGTAAGAAACCAAGGTTTAATCGGACCAGTAGGAGTCAAGAAGCACGTTGAAGGTTGATGGTGGCAAAATGTGATGCGGCGCAACACCAGGGATTCCGGCGCCAACGTGGAACCTGCACAACACAACCAAAGTACTTTGCCCCAACGAAACAGTGAGGTTGTCAATCTCACCGGCTTGCTGTAACAAAGGATTAACCGTATTGTGTGGAAGATGATTGTTTGCAAGAAAACAGTAAAACAAGTATTGCAGTAGATTGTATGCGATGTAAAGAATAGGACCGGGGTCCACAGTTCACTAGAGGTGTCTCTCCCATAAGATAAAAGCATGTTGGGTGAACAAATTACAGTCGGGCAATTGACAAATAGAGAAGGGCATAACAATGCATATACATGATATGATAAATATAGTGAGATTTAATTGGGCATTACGACAAAGTACATAGACCGCCATCCAACTGCATCTATGCCTAAAAAGTCCACCTTCAGGTTATCATCCGAACCCCATTCAGTATTAAGTTGCAAAGCAACAGACAATTGCATTAAGTATGGTGCGTAATGTAATCAACAACTACATCCTTAGACATAGCATCAATGTTTTATCCCTAGTGGCAACAGCACATCACAACCTTAGAACTTTCTGTCACTGTCCCAGGTGTCAATGGAGGCATGAACCCACTATCGAGCATAAATACTCCCTCTTGGAGTTAAGAGCAAAAACTTGGCCAGAGCCTCTACTAATAACGGAGAGCATGCAAGATCATAAACAACACATAAACAATAGATTGATAATCACCATAACATAGTACTCTCTATCCATCGGATCCCGACAAACACAACATATAGTATTACAGATAGATGATCTTGATCATGTTAGGCAGCTCACAAGATCCAACAATGAAGCACAATTAGGAGAAGACGACCATCTAGCTAGCTATGGACCCATAGTCCAGGGGTGAACTACTCACTCATCACTCCGGAGGCGACCATGGCGGTGTAGAGTCCTCCGGGAGATGAATCCCCTCTTCGGCAGGGTGCCGGAGGCGATCTCCTAAATCCCTCGAGATGGGATTGGCGGCGGCCGTCTCTGGAAGGTTTTCCGTATCGTGGCTCTCGGTACTGGGGTTTCGCGACGGAGGCTTTAAGTAGGCGGAAGGGCAACGTGGGGGGCCACACGAGGGCCCCACACCACAGTCGGCGCGGCCAAGGCCTGGGCCGCGCCCTATGGTGGCGGCCCCTCGTGGCCCCGACTCCTCTTCGGTCTTCTGGAAGCTTCGTGGCAAAATAGGACCCTAGGCGTTGATTTCGTCCAATTCCGAGAATATTTCGTTACTAGGATTTCTGAAACCAAAAGCAGCAGAAAAACTGGCTCTTCGGCATCTTGTTAATAGGTTAGTTCCAGAAAATGCGTAAATACGACATATAATGTGCATAAAACATGTAGGTATCATCAATAAAGTAGCATGGAACATAAGAAATTATCGATACGTTGGAGACGTATCAGACCTCGTTGAAGGTGACAGCTCCAAGCAGGTTTCAGTCGGAGCCAACATGGACCCCAAATAGGAAAGCGCGCTCGTCGAGTTCCTCCGAGCTAACATGGATATCTTCGCATGGCAACCTTCTGACATGTCCGGAGTACCAAGGGAACTCGCCGAGCACTACCTCAACATAAATCCGGGTGCAAAACCGGTGAAGCAAGCTATGCGACGCTTTGGAGATAAGAAGCGCCGCGCCATAGGAATGGAATTAGCAAAGTTACTAGAGGCAGGTTTTGTAGTAGAAGTTATCCATACTGATTGGGTCGCAAACCCCGTCCTTGTACCCAAAAAGAATTCTGAAATACTAAGAATGTGCATCGATTACTCCGGCTTGAATAAGCATTGTCCGAAGGATCCGTTCCCTTTGCCGCGCATTGACCAAGTCATTGATTCGACGGCAGGGGCGGAACTTCTGTGTTTTCTTGACGCATATTCCGGGTATCACCAGATCCGGATGAAGGAGTCTGACCAAAAGGCGACCTCTTTCATCACACCCTTTGGCACATACTGCTATGTTACCATGCCTTTTGGCTTGAAAAACGCAGGTGCCACATACCAACGTACGATGCAGCGGTGCCTGAAGGACCAGATCGGAACGTGCACGCCTACGTCGACGACATCGCGGTCATGACCCGGAAGGGATCCGACTTGATCAGCGACCTGAAGGAAACCTTTGACAACCTCCGACGGTACAAGATGATGTTAAATCCGCTGAAGTGCGTCTTTGGCGTACCAGCTGGAAAACTCCTTGGCTTCATTGTTTCTCACAGGGGCATTGAAGTTAACCCGGAAAAAATCAAGGCTATCCTGAACATCAAAAGCCAACTTGTCTCAAAGACGTGCAACGATTAACTGGTTGCGTCGCGGCAATCAGTAGATTTGTTAGCCGTCTTGGCGAGAAAGCCCTACCTCTATACAAGCTGCTGAAGAAAACAGACAAATTTGTCTGGGACGAAGAAGCAGACAAAGCACTTCAGGGTGAAGAACATACTCTCCTCCCCACCCATATTGGCAGCTCCAGTGGAGTCAGAGCCTATGCTCCTCTACATGGCAGCCACCAACAAAGTCATCAGTCTCGTAATTGTGGTGGTGCGACAGGAAGAAGGACATGAGCACGGAGTCCAAAGGCCAGTCTATTACATTAGCGAAGTCCTGACGGAATCCAAGCAGAGATATCCTCACTTTCAGAAGCTAGCCTATGGAGTATTCCTAGGCAGCCGGAAGCTGAGACACTACTTCCAGGAGCACCCAATAACAGTGGTGAGCAAGGCTCCCCTGGCAACAATCATCAACAACTCCGACGCAACAGGGCGTAGCAAAATGGGGCATTGAATAATCTGCCTTTGACATCAACTACGAAGCTAGAACGGCAATCAAGTCTCAAGTTCTAGCAGATTTCATCGCGGATTGGACTGAAGCGCCGGAGGGCACGCCTGTTGATATGTCGCAAACGTATCTATAATTTCTTATGTTCCATTCTACTTTTATTACAATACTTGAATGTTTTATACACACTTTACAGCATTATTATACATTTTCCGGCACTAACCTATTAACAAGATGCCGAAGTGCCAGTTCTTTTCTGCTGTTTTGGTTTCAGAAATCCTAGTAAGGAAATATTCTCGGAATTGGACGAAATCAACGCCCGGGGGCTATTTTTACACGAAGCTTCGAGGAAGACCGAAAGGGAGACGAAGTGGGGCCACGAGGTGGCCGGACACCAGGCGGCGGCCCGGGCCCTGGCCGCACGGCCTTGTTGTCTAGGCCCCTCGCGTGCCCCCTGACCTACCCTTCCGCCTGCTTAAAGCCTCCTCGCGAAACCCCCAGTGCCGAGAGCCACGATACGGAAAACCTTCCAGAGACCGCCGCCGTCGCAAATCCCATCTCGGGGGATTCGGAGATCGCCTCCGGCACCCTGGAGAATCATCACCGGAGGGCTCTACATCATCATGCCCGCCTCCGGATTGATGCGTGAGTAGTTCATCCTTGGACTATGGGTCCATAGCAGTAGCTAGATGGTTGTCTTCTCCGCTTGTGCTATCATTGTTATAGATCTTGTGAGCTGCCTAACATGATCAAGATCATCTATTTGTAATGCTACATGTTGTGTTTGGCGGGATCCGATGAATATAGAATATTATGTTAAGTTGATTATCAATCTATCATATATGTGTTGTTTATGTTCTTGCATGCTCTCCGTTGCTAGTAGAGGCTCTGGCCAAGTTGATACTTGTAACTCCAAGAGGGAGTAATTATGCTCGATAGTGGGTTCATGCCTCCATTTAATCTGGGACAGTGACAGAAATTTCTAAGGTTGTGGATGTGCTGTTGCTACTAGGGATAAAACATTGATGCTTTATCTAAGGATATTTGTGTTGATTACATTACGCACCATACTTAATGCAATTATCTGTTGTTTACAACTTAATACCGGAAGGGGTTCGGATGATAACCGGAAGGTGGATTATTTAGGCATAGATGCATGCTGGATAGCGGTCTATGTACTTTGTAATGCCTGATTAAATCACATAGTAATCATCATTGATATGTATTGAATCTTTATTTGTCAATTGCCCGCCTGTAATTTGTTCACCCAGCATGTTAGTTATCTTATTGGAGAGACACCTCTAGTGAACTGTGGACCCCGGTCCATTCTTTTACATCTGAATACATTCTACTGTTTTTACTGTTCTTTGCAAACAAACACCATCTTCCACTCGATACGCTTAATCCTTTGTTTTCAGCAAGCCGGTGAGATTGACAACCTCACTTTACGTTGGGGCAAAGTACTTTGATTGTGTTGTGCAGGTTCCACGTTGGCGCCGGTTTCACCGGTGTTGCGCCGCACTACATTCCTCCACCAACAACCTTCACGTGCTTCTTGGCTCCTACTGGTTCGATAACCTTGGTTTCTTCTGAGGGAAAACTTGCTGCTGTGCGCATCACACCTTCCTCTTGGGGTTCCCAACGGACGTGTACATCTACACGCATCAAGACCGTTTTCTGGCGTTGCCGAGATCAAGACACACTGCAAGGGGAGTCTCCACTTCCAATCTCCTTACTTTGTTTTTGTCTTGCTTTATTTTATTTACTACTTTGTTTGCTACACTTAAACAAAACACACAAAAATTAGTTGCGAGCTTTACTTTATTTACTATCTTGTTCTCTATATCAAAAACACAAAAAAATTAGTTACTTGCACTTAGTTTACTTTTGTTATCATGTCTAGTTCCGTACCTGTTACTTCTTCACCTGAAGAATTAGTCTTTACTTTTAAACAAGGGGATGAGGAGAGTTTTAAAGATGCTTGGTCTAGAATTTTTGATGCTTATCGTAAAGTTGAACCTCAAATGACTCTAAGTTTGCTCCTTAGTAATTTTTATTTTGGGCTTATGATTCGCTATAGATATGCCTTAGATGCTATAGTGGGAGGAGATTTCCTTCATTGCAATGGTGATCAAGCTTTTAATGCCATAAAAAATTGGTTGCATCACATAGTTCAGCTAATAACTTTGATTCAGCTCTTATTAGCATTTATAATAGATTAAACACTCTTGAGACAAATGCATCTTACTTGAAGGAAAGTTGTGGTTATGTTCGAAACCGTCTTGATGAAGTTTTAGTGAACTCTGAACCCTCAATGTGGAATCCTACTATCAAAGTTACTATTGGTGGTGAAACTTTTCATGCCCGTTGTGATATTATGTCTGAATTTTGTCTTATGCCTGAGAGTATTTATAAATCTTTGACACTTTGGGGACTTGTTGAAGGGGGAGAAGGAATAACTCTTATTGATAACTCCGTTATAATTCCTAAGGGAATAGCTGAGGGTGTGCACACAACCATTCTTGGAAGAACAGTATCCACTGATTATCTTGTTATTGAATGTGTAGGAACAGGACAAATCACACTTGGAAGATCCCTGCTGAAACTATTGGGAGCAATCATAAATACGGGAGAAGGCACCCTAAAAATCCCACTAGGAGGCCGACATGTATTCCCTAAACCAAAGAGTAAGAAAAAGAACAAGAAGGGTAAGCGTAAGGCCCGAGGTAATGTTGATGCTCCATCTCTTGATGTTACTTGATTTGCACTTTCTGCGCCTAGCTGAAAGGCGTTAAAGAAAAGCACTTCTTGGGAGATAACCCAAGTTTCATTTTATTTACTGTATTTTTGAGTCTTGGAAGTTGTTTACTACTGTAGCAACCTCTCCTTATCATGTTTTTGTGCCCAGCAAAGTTTTTATGTTAAAGTTGATGCTATATTTGGGATCGCTGCGCAGAAACAGCATTGCTGTCTGTCACGAATTCTCGCAGAAGTCTCTGTAAAAAAATCGAAAAAATCTGCAAATTTACGAGCATGATCCTCAGATATGTACGCAACTTTCATTAGTTTTGAGTTTTTCCATTTGAGCAAGTTAAGTGCCCCTTCCAGATGCATCTTTACGGACTGTTCTGTTTTTGACAGATTCTGTCTTTTATTTCGCATTGCCGCTTTTGCTATGTTGAATGAGTTTCTTTGTTCCATTAACTTTCAGAAGCTTTGTGCAATGTCCAGAAGTGTTAAGAATGATTGTGTCACCTCTGAATGTGTGAATTTTTGGTTATGCACTAACCCTCTAATGAGTTGGCTTGAAGTTTGTGTGAAGGAAGTTTTCAAGGGTCAAGAGAAGAGGATGATATACTATGATCAAGAAGAGTGAAAGGTCTAAGCTTGGGGATGCCCCGGTGGTTCATCCCTGCATATTTTAAGAAGACTCAAGCATCTAAGCTTGGGGATGCCCAAGGCATCCCCTTCTTCATCGACAACATTATCAGGTCACTTCTAGTGAAACTATATTTTTATTCCGTCACATTCTTATGTTCTTTACTTGGAGCGTCGGTTTGTTTTTATTTTTGTTTTGTTTTGAATAAAGTTGGATCCCGCCATTCTTATATTGGAGATATTACGCTCCACTTTTTCTTATGGAACACTTGTGTTCTTATTTGTGCTTTAATGTTCATGGCAAAGTCTAATTGCTTCGTTAAATTGCTATTTGGTTGGAATTGGAAAATCCTGCATATGGTTTGGCAATTTGGCAATTGTTTGAGCTCTCATAGATCATGTTTAAGCTCTTGCATCATGTAGTTTAATCTATTAATGAAGAACTACCGTAGAGCTTGTTTAATTTGGTTTGCATGATTGTTCTCTCTAAGTCTAGATATTTTCGGGTAAAGTGTTTGAACAACAAGGAAGACAGTGTAGAGCCTTATAATGCTTGCAATATGTTATTGTGTGAGTTTTGCTGTACCTGTTCATAATTGTGTTTGCTTCAAACAACCTTGCTAGCCCAAACCTTGTACTGAGAGGAAATGCTTCTCGTGCATCCAAACACCTTGAGCCAAAACCCATGCCATTTGTGTCCACCATATCTACCTACTATGTGGTATTTTTCTGCCATTCCAAAGTAAATTACTTGAGTGCTACCTTTAAAATTTCATTCCTTTACCTTTACAATATATAGCTCATGGGACAAATAGCTTAAAAACTATTGTGGTGATGAATATGTAGTTATGTGTCTTAATTCTTATAAGTTGCTTGTTGAGCGGTAACCATGTTTTCTGGGGACGCCATCAACTTTATCTTTGTTGGATATCATGTGAGATGCTATGCATGTTCGTCTTGTCTGAAGTAAGTGGACTTCATGATCAAATGGTTTGAGTATGCATATGTTAGAGAAGAACATTGGGCCTAACTAAAGCCATGTATCATGGTGGAAGTTTCAGTTTGGACATACAACCTCAATCTCTTATGAGAATATTAATGTTGTTGAATGCTTAAGCATTAAAAGAGGAGTCCATTATATGTTGTCTATGTTGTCCCGGTATGGATGTCTAAGTTGAGAATAATCAAAAGCGAGAAATCCAATGCGTGCTTTCTCCTTAGACACTTGTACAGGCGGCATAGAGGTACCCCTTTGTGACACTTGGTTGAAGCATATGTCATGTGATGATAATCCGTGTTTCCGAGCTAAGTAGGACAAGGTGCGAGCACTATTAGTACTCTATGCATGAGACATGCAACTTGTAGGAAGTATTATGCATAGCACATATGAATTATTACTACCGTTGACAAAATTGTTTCTATGTTTTCAAAACAAAAGCTCTAGCACAAAAATAGTAATCCATGCTTCCCTCTGCGAAGGGCCATTCTTTTACTTTATTGTTGAGTCAGTTTACCCATTCCTTTCTATCTTAGAAGCAAACACTTGTGTTAACTGTGTGCATTGATTCTTACATGTTTACTTATTGCACTGTTATATTACTCTATGTTGACAAATATCCATGAGATATACATGTTACAAGTTGAAAGCAATCGCTGAAACTTAATCATCCTTTGTGTTGCTTCAATTCATTCTACTTTGAATTATTGCTTATGAGTTAGCTCTTATGCAACTCTTATTGATACTTGTCTTGAAAGTACTATTCATGAAAAGTTTTGCTATATGATTCATTTTTTTAGTCATTATCTTTGTTGGCAATCTTTTGTTCAGATCACTCCATTCATCTCATATGCTTTATAATAATGTTGATCAAGATTATGTTGGTAGCATGTCAGAAATTATTTGTGTTATCGTTTACCTACTAGAGGCAGTAGGAACTAAGCTGGGATGCTTGATACGTTAAAACGTATCTATAATTTCTTATGTTCCATGCTTATTTTATTACAATACTTGAATGTTTTATACACACTTTACAACATTATTATACATTTTCGGCACTAACCTATAACAAGATGCAGATGCCGTTCTGTTTTCTGTTTTTGGTTTCAAGAAATCCTAGTAAGGAAATATTCTCGGAATTGGACGAAATCAACGCCCGAGGGGCTATTTTTACACGAAGCTTCCGGAAGACCGAAAGGGAGACGAAGTGGGGCCACGAGGTGACCGAACCAGGGCGGCGCGGCGAGGCCTGGTCGCGCGAACGTTGTCCAGCCCTCGTGCCCCTGACCTACTCTTCCGCCTACTTAAAGCCTCCGTCGTGAAACCCCTAGAGAGCCACGATACGGAAAACCTTCCCGAGACGCCGCCGTCCGAATCCCATCTCGGGGATTCGGAGATCGCCTCCGGCACCCTGCCGGAGAGGGGAATCATCACCGGAGGGCTCTACATCATCATGCTCCGGATTGATGCGTGAGTAGTTCATCCTTGGACTATGGGTCCATAGCAGTAGCTAGATGGTTGTCTTCTCCGCTTGTGCTATCATTGTTATAGATCTTGTGAGCTGCCTAACATGATCAAGATCATCTATTTGTAATGCTACATGTTGTGTTTGGCGGGATCCGATGAATATATAATATTATGTTAAGTTGATTATCAATCTATCATATATGTGTTGTTTATGTTCTTGCATGCTCTCCGTTGCTAGTAGAGGCTGGCCAAGTTGATACTTGTAACTCCAAGAGGGAGTATTTATGCTCGATAGTGGGTTCATGCCTCCATTTAATCTGGGAGGTGACAGAAAGTTCTAAGGTTGTGGATGTGCTTGTTGCTACTAGGGATAAAACATTGATGCTTTATCTAAGGATATTTGTGTTGATTACATTACGCACCATACTTAATGCAATTATCTGTTGTTTACAACAATACGGAAGGGGTTCGGATGATAACCTGAAGGTGGATTATTTAGGCATAGATGCATGCTGGATAGCGGTCTATGTACTTTGTCGTAATGCCCTAATTAAATCACATAGTAATCATCATTGATATGTATTGAATCTTTATTTGTCAATTGCCCGCCTGTATGTTCACCCAGCATGTTAGTTATCTTATTGGAGAGACACCTCTAGTGGACTGGACCCCGGTCCATTCTTTTACATCTGAATACATTCTCTTGTTTTTACTGTTCTTTGCAAACAAACACCATCTTCCACTCGATAATCCTTTGTTTTCAGCAAGCCGGTGAGATTGACAACCTCACTGTTACGTTGGGGCAAAGTACTTTGATTGTGTTGTGCAGGTTCCACGTTGGCGCCGGTTTCCGGTGTTGCACTACATTCCTCCACCAACAACCTTCACGTGCTTCTTGGCTCCTACTGGTTCGATAACCTTGATTTCCTACTGAGGAAAACTTGCTGTTGTGCGCATCACACCTTCCTCTTGGGGTTCCCAACGGACGTGTACATCTACGCGCATCACCTGTGCCGGAACCAGAAGCTTGGGTCATGCACTTTGACGGATCCAAGCAACATCAAGGCTCGGGGGCTGGAGTTACCCTGAAGTCACCTACCGGAGAAGAACTGCAGTACGTTCTGCAGATTCACTTCGAAGCTACCAACAACATGGCGGAATACGAGGCTCTACTACACGGTCTGCGCATCGCTAAGGAAATTGGGATCAAGCACATCATATGCTGCGGAGATTCCGACCTGGTGGCACAACAAGTAGCCGGAACCTGGAACGCCAGAAACTCCGTCATGGCGGCTTACAGAGACGAAGTTGACGAGATCGCCAAGTGCTTCCTCGGATACGAAGTCAAGTACGTCAGGAGAGACGATAACACAGCAGCAGACATGCTGTCCAAGCTCGGATCCGGCAGGAAGCCAATTCCGCCTGGAATTTTCCTTGAGCATCTACGAGTACCCTCAGTGAAGGGCGCAAACCCGGAAAATCCCGATCTGGCAGTTTCTCCGGCTAAGGAAGTGATGGCAGTCATTCCGGCCTGGACTCAGCCGTTCTTGGATTACCTCATCGATCGAAAGTTGCCGGAGGACGAGGTCCACGCACGACAGATCATCAGGCGAGCAAGATCCTACACAATTGTTGATGGACAGCTCTACAAACGAAGTGCAAACGGGGTGTTTCTCAAATGCGTCTCTAATCAAGATGGCATTGAAATCCTCCGAGAGATCCACGCAGGGGATTGCGGGCATCATGCCGCCCCCAGGTCCCTCGTTGCAAAAGCTTTTCGGTTAGGATTTTACTGGCTAACAGCTAAAGAAGACGCTGAGAAGCTGGTGAAAACTTGCCGAGGTTGTCAGTACTACGCTACTCAACCAAACGCTCCAGCCCAAGAGCTGAGGACCATACCTATCACCTGGCCGTTCGCGGTCTGGGGGCTCGATATGGTTGGTAAGTTAAAGAAATCATCTCCTGGTGGTCATGAATACCTCTTGGTCGCTATTGACAAGTTCAGTAAATGGATCGAGGCAAAGCCAGTGAGAAAAGCCGACGGTGCTACGGCACTAAAATTTGTTTGCAGCCTCGTGACGAGATTCGGCATCCCACACAGCATAATCACAGATAATGGCACAAACTTTGCGCAAGGAGAACTCAAGGATTACTGCGATGAAGTTGGGATCCGGCTTGACCTTGCATCTGTGGCCCATCCACAATCTAACGGTCAGGTCGAACGAGCCAATGGCCTTATACTAGCCGGAATCAAACCTCGCCTTGAAGAACCGCTGCGCCGCGCAGCCGGAGCTTGGGCTGATGAGCTAGACTCTGTTCTGTGGAGTTTACGAACTACCCCTAACAGGTCAACCGGATTTACTCCTTTCTTCCTGGTATACGGATCCGAAGCTGTGCTCCCCACTGACATCATCCATGATTCACCGCGAGTTTCCGCCTACAATGAAGAAACTGCTGACGAGGCTCGACAGCTATCTGTGGACCTGATCGAAGAAGCTCGGAATTTAGCCGACCAACGCTCCACCATTTATCAGCAGAAGCTCCGACGCTATCATAGCCGTCGAGTTCGGAACCGCTCGTTCATGGTCGGAGACTTAGTCCTCCGCCTTCGCCAGGTGAAAGATCACAAGTTGCAATCTCCATGGGAAGGACCTTTTGTCATCAGCAAAGTACTACACAACGGATCTTATTACCTTGTTGATTTCCGGGAACTAAAAGATAGACCTGCCAACTGGCACCGGAAACGAAAACGAGAGGATCCGGGTGACATATATGATGAAACAGATCGTCCCTGGAACATAGCACAACTACGTCCTTTCCACACTTAGCGCTTTACGCATTACATACTTTGTAATATATATGATACATGATCAATGAAATAAAGCTTTTGGTTCACTCTTAGAGTCTTTTACCTCCTTTAATTGTTCATTTTAGATCGTGTATGTTTTCCGACTAAAACCGCAGAGCTGGATATTTCCGCCTAGGCGTGTATGCAAGTTGTGATTTTCAAAATCGTCCTTTAGGACGTAAGCTTAAGTTTTCTGGCGGAAATTTTTTCTGTTGCAAACCCATGGATTCCTGGTAGCGACTTCCGGCACTTGGGCTGGGGGCTTGTTTCCGCGGTTATTGACGGATCGCCATTGGGCTTCGTCGCCGCTGGCGAGCATTTCCGGCACGGTTTTCCGGCTCGCGGAAGGTCAAGTGGGCAAGCCGGAAATTATAAAACCAGCACTTGCTTTCAAGAAACAACACATGCAAATAATATTAAAACGGATAGCAGGATAAGTATCTTCCGCCCATGCATGATTGTTTCGTCCCTAGCTACTTAAGAATTTAAGTTATATTACAAACCCACTCCGGGGCCAAAATGATGCATCAGTTTTAACGTCGCAGGCCCTACTCGGAGGATTGATCTTCATCAGAGGCAATGTAGGCGGAGCCATTGCCGAGCCATCGCCGAGTCATCGCTGGAGCCTTCTTCGTCGTGATCGCTCGACCCGGAGCCTTCTTCAGCGAAATCGTCTCGGGAAGGTCCTCCCGTCTTCATCCTCCGTCAAAGAACCCCGCGGGAAGATCATGCTTGTTGTACCAAAACGAGTGGTTAACTCGTCCGACAAAGAGCCGATCATACCCTTGGGTCTCCGCGAGAAGGGCTCTCATATTGGCGCTTTTGGGGTTCCGCGTGAGACGTCGGCGAGTTTAGGGTTGGGAAGTGTGCCTTGCACGTCGCCAACACGAGGGACGCAACTCCGCGAGCAGAAGACTCTGCCAATCCTTGATAAGTTCCGGCACCTTGATGAGTTTGGTCATGGTGTCGATCACCGATTCGGCTCTCTTCAGGGATAGCGATTTGGCGACTCCGTGACATGCCTCGAAGAGGTTGTCAATAGAGCTCTGCACTTGTTCATACGCTTCAGTTCTCTTGAGGGCGGTCTCCTTCGTCCCCTCAAAACCAAGACTCGCTGCGAAAAGTATAATTAGTCTTTTCCGCGACTGAAAGCTCAACAATGAAGAGGTCGGAGTTACAAAGAAGGGAAATAGAGGCCCTTACGAAAGATCATTTTATCAATTGCCTCCGCCTCCTCCTCGTACTTCTTGTTCTTTGCAGCCAAAGTCTGGATCCGCTAGTGACCTTTCTTCAGTTTCTCGGCGAGATCCGACAGTTCTTGGGCATGTTTCTCCAAAAGTTCTTTCCTCTTTTTGGTCTCTTCCTCGGAGGATTCTTTCGGAACTTCTTGAGAGATTCATTTTCCCTGAAGAACTTCGATCTTGGCGGAAAGGAGTCGATGGAGGGGCGTTTGGCAATATCGTCTGGAACTCGGAATTTCAACAACAAAGTTAATACGGTTACATCGCCAATCCTGGGGGCTTAGTCGGAGTCAATACCTTCAAAACTCTTGATGCGGGTCTCAGCGCGCGATGGCTCTTCTGTTTATCCGCGTCCCTAGATTGAAGCAGCTCAATTTCTTGTCTCTGCTCCAGTACATGGGTGCGCAGATCCTCGTCAATTCGCGTGTCTTGTGAAGAGTGGTTACAGGATTAGACAGAAAATTCGAACTTATGGGGGTTGGATGGAAGCAAAAATCTTTAGCATGTGAAAACTTTGATTTTCCGCTACAATCTTCAGTTCAAGACATTGGCTCATACATGTTACTCGGAAAAATGCATTAACCAATGCCTGGGGGCTGGTGTTACACGCACATTCTTGTGTTTGGCAAAAAACGGATTCCGCCCTCAAGTTCAATCAGCTCCTTTTCCTCCGTGTTTGCGAGTCCCCACACTTGCTCCATCATTTTGGAGACCTCCGCGTGGCGTTGAGAGAGAGATCTTTTCTAGAGTGGGGAAGAAGTGAGGATGAGTTTGAGGTGTGCCGGTGGCGCCGCTCAAGAGTTTCTCTCGGCTTCGGCCGGAATGTCGGTTGAGGTAGCCGTGGGCTGCTCGGGAAGAGTTGCGGACGAGGAGGCGCCTTTGCCGGCATCACCCTTATCGATTGGATCCTGCGGAAGGTCATCAACGTTGATGACGTCCTTTGGATCCGACTTGGCGGCGGATGAGGCCTTGGGAACCTCCACTTCTGGATGTGGAATAGAAGCCGGAGACGGCTTGACCTTCTTCTTGGCGATCCGGGGGCTTGGCTTAGGAGCTTTTGCTGCAATAAAGTAAGAAGCATAGAACAAGTCGATGTTGTAGCTCACAGCAGCAGCAAGACTTGGTTACGGAAACCAAACGCTTACCTAGTTGGGATAAAAAATTGCTGGATGTTGGGTTGAGCACGGTTGCTGGTATCGATAAGTTTGAGGCGTTTCTTCTCCGCCTCCGCCTTACGGGTAGCCGCGATGCTAGGCGCCTCGCGGGCACGTTTGGCCGCAGGGTGGGAGGGGGCTTCTTCCTCTTGGTGAGACGGGAGCTTCGGGGACTTCCGCTTCGATGCGGCTTCCGGATCGTTGTTCCCGGTGAGGGACCCGGAGGAGAGTTCCGAGTTCGCCTTCCTCGAGGGCTTCGAGCTTCGTTACCAAGCCAAGACTTAGACAAAATTTAAGATATGAAGGAATTAACGGGCACGTCAAGATAGCGTACCGCGGTCCCGGAGCCATTTGTATGGATGTCTTTGTTACACACGTGAACATGAAGTTCACGCGGAATCTTGATGAGGAGCCGGATCCTCTTATCGATGGCGTCGGCGGAGAGGTTGTCTTTTGTGGCGCGCATTGGATCGTCGCGCCCCGTGTAGTGGAACATCAAGCGATCTCGATCTTTGAGTGGCTGGATCCGCTTGGTGAACCAAGACATAGTGAGATCCTTCCCAGACAGACCCTCCTCCGTGAGCTTGCAGATCCGCCTGACAGCGCGGGTCAGCTGGCGAGTCGGAGAGGTGAGGGCATTGTGTCCATGCCGGAGTTTCGCTGGCGGGGTTGTTCTTGAATTCAGGTAATTTCCTATCGCTCGCTGGGTCGGAGACGTCCTTCAGATAGAAGAAGCCCGGACCAGTACCGCGCGGATTCGTGGCGGTCGGTGTGGGGGTAGACGCGGCCGGGGCGGAGCATGAAGGTGATGGATCCGCAAGTTGCCAGCTCGGAGGTTTGGCGGATTTTCTCCTTCTTGACGTGAAATAATATTGGAAGAGAGGAGTTCGGGAGTTACCCGGAGGTGGCCTTCACAGAGAGTGACATGGTTGCTGATCGCAAGACGCTGTTTGGCGATATGTTGTGGGGTTGGAGCCCGTACGCCTTCAGGATCTCCGAGAAAAATCCGATGGCGGAAAGAAAACCTCGCTCCACCAGCGCCTTGGTTATCGTCCCATCGGAGCCGGAGCAGGTTCATCCGGAACTGACCTCCAGCTTCCGGGTTGCAGGAAGCCTTCCGCCTCGAGGTTCTTCAGCTCCATCTCGGTGGTGGTGCAGGGCCACCATTTCCCTTTGGACTACGAGTCTCGAGCGAGCCTTGGATTTCTTGGTGGCGACCTCTTCCGCCTTTGTTCTCGTGTTCCTCCCCGGAGGCTTTCTCCGGGTTAGCAGAGGTTCCTTCGGTGTCCTTGCCGGAGTCCTTGGTAGGATCCGGGTGGACCGGAGGAAAAGAGCGGAGGGCGGAGGAGAGGGGCGTTGCCATGATCGGCTCGGAGGTTGGAGGTGGAGTTGCGGAAGACATCTGAACAAAAAGTAGTGACGAAAACATTGCTTGAGTCGGATCCGCGTCGTCTTCCTCAAGGATCATCCCTCCAACTACGGCGAAAGACGGAAGCTCGAGGGTTCCGTAATGGATTGCGGTGGTCGGAGTTGCGGTGGGTTCGTGCGGTGGCTCGGCGATGTTAAGAACACGAAGGTGGCGTGTTGGCCGGTCGCTCCGGTGCTCCGGCGGGATTCCGGGACGTGCGGCGGAGGCTCGGAGCGGCGCTCGAAGAGAGGTGAGATGGGGGTGAATGAGGGGAGATTAGGGTCGACGGTGGATATTTATAGGCCGAGGGAGGAGATTCGTGCTCCGCATCCTGGTCGGAACGCAAGCGTCGCGCCGTTGGATGCTTGACACGTGTCGCAAACCCTAAACGGTGAAAATGGCTAAGGATAAGTTCCGCTCGAATCACGCGAAAATGGCGCCAGAATTGGCGGAACCGTTTGAATCTTTAAGGTTCCGGGTAGCGTGAAGATAATCAAATCCATTCGCAAGCAGGGGAGTAACCCGGAGACATGCTGGCTGTCGATGGATGAAGTCCCGCAGGATGGGGATTTTTCCGACTAAAAGTTGGGAAAAAATGAGAAGTTGGAGTTCTTCAAGTTTCTCCGCGTTACCAACATTGCCGGAGATCATAAGGAACTAGCAAGGCGGAAACTGGAGGTGAAACTCGGAGAACTCTGGGGGCTACTGTTGTGGGTATACTTCATGGGTGTACCATCGACAGTGCCTAGATCCGGCAAGCCCGGGTGGCCCATAGACGGTGATGGTGGCATGTGGCCCATCGGGCGGCCCAGTTGCTGTTGATCGTGAGGATGAAGTCCGGCCCAGGATCAGTATGCCGGATCCGTACCGACCTTCGGAGGAACCCGGATCCGTGGAGGCCCATGAGGAACCCGGATCCAGTACGACGTATAAGGAAGGCGGATCCTTGACGTGCACGGCAAGATATTGTACCGTAGTTTAGGCAATCTAATCCGGCAGGACTCTCCATGTAAACCCTAGATCCGTGCGTCTATATAAGCCGGATCCTGGGAGCCCTAGAGGCACAACCACAACCATTGTAACAACGCGCAAGCGCCCAGATAATTCCAGACAAGCAGCACCCTGTCATCGTGCAGGTGTTCGAAGGCTGGGTAACTCGCGTACTACCGTCCCGTGTGCACTCCGCCCTATGGCCCCTACTTCTTTTCCCCCTCGTGAGGATCCCTCCTCCGGGGTACCGTCGATTAGGCAACGACAAACACCATTCATTTTATTCCTTTTGAAGTTCGTGAATGGTTTCATGGAGGACAACAACTCCCTCTAAAATGTGGCACTTTGGCATGAACGCAGTTTGTGTCGGTCTGACCACCTTGTGTGCAACCTCTGTGACACGGTTCGTGCCCATCTTAGTAAAAAAATTGAAACTTACATTTAGAAGATATATTGTCCTATATTGTTAGATTTGAATCGCATTTTATTTCTTAGGAAGCAAAATGATCCTTCCAAAGTGAAAGGACGAGATGTCGCCTAGAGGGGGGTGAATAGGCATTTAAAAACTCTTGCGGATTTGTCTTGTAAGAATGCGGAATTAAACTAATGTTTATTTTACAAGCACAAACCCTAAATATGCTAGGCTCAACTAAGTGTAACAATAACAACTAGATCTAAGCAAGATAGGCACAAGATATATGTAGCACAAGTGATAGCAAGATATATGTACTTCAAGCACGATGGCTATCACAAGGAAAGAGAGCTCGGGTATAGAGATAACCGAGGCACGCGGAGACGAGGATGTATTCCCGTGTTCCCTTCCTTTGCAAGAAGGTACGTCACGTTTGGAGGAGTGGAGGTCCACGAAGGATTCCCCGCGCCACGAAGGCTCACCCTATTCTCCGAACCACACCCACGAAGGATAATGGCCCTTTCCTTATGGTTAGCTTTTCCTCCGCTCCGGAGATGGCAAGCTCCACAACCACTTCACAAGCTCCACGAAGGAGAAGCCCGGACCTCTTCACAATCTTCCTTGAAGAGATCACCGGAGCACCAACCGCCAAGCCAACTAGGAGGTCTCCCTCCAAGAGTAACAAGCTCACGGTCTCTCACTCGAACTAATCGTGGTGGAGAGCTCAACACTATGCAATGATGCAAAGCAAGAACACTAGAGGTGTTCAAGTCCTTCACACTCAAATCCCACCCAAAAAAATGCTAGGATGAGATTGGAGAGGAAGAACAATGGGGAAAGTCAACAAAAGACTCCAAGATCTAGATCCCAAGAGTTCCCCTCACTTAGAGGAGAAATGGATTGGTGGAGGTTGTAGATCTAGATCTCCTCTCTTAGATCCCTCAAGAATGAGCAAGAATCATGGGGGGAATCAAGAGAGAGGGCAAGTTCTTCAAAGGCAACAATGGAGGAGAGAGAATGGAAGAACTAACTCAGCCCAAGGTGGAAGAAGGGCTATTTATAGCCCAAGAGAAAATATAACCGTTGGGGAAAAGTTGGGCTGAAAAACGGAGGAATGCCCGGTTGAGGCCGGCCGGCCGAGCAGGCGAGACGGCTGTCTGGCCAGGGACCGGGCACCGGGCGGATGGGCGGAGCAGGCCGGCGGGTGCGGGGGCGGGCGAACCGGAGGAAGAGGAAGGTGGGCTGCGGCCGGGGAAGAGGTGGCGGCGGGCGAGCCGGTCGGGCCGGGCCCGCGGGCAGGTCGGCGCTGCCGGCTCTGGGCGGGACTAGGCCGGATGCGCCCCCAGGCGGCCCGCTGGCCGGCTCTGGCCAGCCATGGCCGGTGGGCAGTTCTGCCCGACAGGCAGTGGCCCCTCTTCCTCCTTTTTCTTTTTAAACTTTTCTCCTTTTCTTTAATAGCAAATGCTCCCGACCCGAATTGAATGAAACCAATTTTGTTTGGAAGATAACAACAAATGCTATCCTATAGAAAGTGAAAACACAAGAATCTGTAGGAGGGGATTTTATCATGAATATAAAAGGTAGAACCTTATATCATGAATAACCGGTAAAATCACCCAACCTTGAAAATGCCATAGAAGAGTCATACGAACTCCGTTTTCGATGAACTTGGGCTTGTTGTAAAGCTAGCAACAAGCTCAAGAACCTCACACAGAGAAACACCAAGAAGCAATAGGGATATGCAAAGTATGCAAAGGATTGAGCTCCCTAAGACGATGCGATCAAGTTACCCAACCGAAAGCCCCTCTTGATAGTGCGGCTATCTATCCTATAATCCGGTCTCCCAACAACCACCTTGAGACCGGTAAAAGGAAAACCTAGCAAGGCCATACCTTTTCCTTGCGCATCCCGCTTGATCTTGATGATAGCTCTTCAAGCTCCACTCAAGCCGGAATGCCTCACTTGATCATCGTTGCTTCGTGAAGACTCACAAATGATCCCCCATACACCATGATGGGTGATACGTCTCCAATGTATCTACAATTTCTTATGTTCCATGCTAGTTTTATGACAATACCAACATGTTTTAGTCATACTTTATAGTGTTTTTATGCATTTTCCGGGACTAACCTATTAACAAGATGTCGCAGAAGTTCCTTTCTGCTGTTTTTGGTTTCAGAAAAGTTAGTTTACAAATATTCTCGGAATTGGACGAAACAAAAGCCCACGGTCTTATTTTCCACGGAGGGTTCCAGAACACCGAAGAGGAGACGGAGTGGGGCCACGAGGCCACCCCGGCGGCGTAGCCGGAGGCGCGCCGACCTATGGGGTGGGCCCCTCGGGTGCCCCCTGCGCTGCCCCTTCGCCTACTTAATCCCTCCATCGCGAAAACCCTAGTACCGAGAGCCACGATACGGAAAAAGTTCCAGAGACGCCGCCGCCGTCAGCCCCATCTCGGGGTTCAGAAGATCGCCTCCGAACCCTGCCGGAGGGGAATCGTCCGGAGGGCTCTACATCACGATGCCCGCCTCGGACTGCGTGAGTAGTTCATCCTTGGACTACGGGTCCATAGCGTAGCTAGATGGTTGTCTTCTCCTCTTGTGCTATCATGTTTAGATCTTGTGAGCTGCGTAACATGTCAACGTATCTATAATTTCTAATGTTCCATGCTAGTTTTATGACAATACCTACATGTTTTGTTCACACTTTATGATGTTTTTATGCATTTTCGGAACTAACCTATTAACAAGATGCCGAAGTGCCAGTTCCTATTTTCTGCTATTTTGGTTCCAGAAAGGCTGTTCGGGCAATATTCTCGGAATTCGACGAAACAAAGACCAAACATCTTAATTCACCGAGACGGACAGAACACCGAAGGGGAGCGGAGAGGAGGCCGGGGCCCCCACACCACGGGCCGCGGGCAGGCCGGCGCGCCGGCCTATGGGGAGCGCCCTGGTGCCCCTCGACCGCGCCGCCTCTTCGCCTATTTAACCTTTCGTGACCTAAAAACACGATGCCGATTGTGAAACTCCAGGAAAGACTCCGAGGACGCCGTCCATCGCGAAACTCCAATTCGGGACGGGAGTCTCTGTTCCAAGCACCTGGGACGGGGAATTGCCGAGCCATCTCCATCGACACCACCGCCATCTTCATCCCATTGTCTCCCATGATGAGGCGGGAGTAGTTCTCCCTCGAGGCTAAGGGTTTAGGGCTATGTGGTTAATCTCTCTCTCATGCCCTCAATACAATGATCTCATGAATTGCCTTGCACGATTGAGATCCATATGATGAGCTTTGTATCACTATTAATCTATGTGCTACTCTAGTGATGTTATTAAAGTAGTCTGTTCCTCCTTCATGATGTAATGGTGACAGTGTGTGCATCATGTAGTACTTGGTGTAGGTTATGATTGTAATCTCTTGTAGATTATGGAGTTGACTATTACTACGATAGTATTGATGTGATCTATTCCCCCTTTCATAGTGTAATGGTGACAGTGTGTATGCTATGTTAGTACTCGGTCTAAATTGCAAAGATCTATTATGCTCTAAAGGTTACTTAAATATGAATGCCGAATGTTGTGGCGCTTGTTAACTCCGGCTTGAGGGAGCTCTTGTAGCCCTACACAATGAATGGTGTTTGTTATTCAACAAGAGAGTGTATGTAGCACAAGTGAGGAGAAGTTATTTATTTATTATGTGATCAATGTTGAGAGTGTCCACTAGTGAAAGTATGATCCCTAGGCCTTGTTTCCAAATATTGCAAACATCGCTTGTTTCTTTTTCTGCATCTTTACTTCCTGCAATATTACCACCATCTATACCACCTGTGTTTTACTATCTCTTCGCCGAACTAGTGCGCCTATACATCTGACAAGTGTATTGGGTGTGTTGGGGACACAAGAGACTTCTTGTATCTTAATTGCAGGGTTGCTTGAGAGGACTATCTTTGACCTCTACCTCCCTGAGTTCGATAAACCTTGGGTGATTCACTTAGGGAAACTTGTATTCTACAAACCTCTGCTCTTGGAGGCCCAACACTGTCTACAAGAATAGAAGCACACGTAGACATCAAGCTATTTTCTGGCGCCGTTGCCGGGGAGGTAAGGTAAAAGGTATTCACATCCTCCGACTACTAAGCTATTTCCTAGCATTGTTGCCGGTGTGTGAGTGCTCGAAGCTATCTCCTTTAGATTCTGCAATTTTATCTTTTTGTCTCTTGTTTTTATTTTCACTAGTTAGGCATAATGGAAAACAACAAAAAAATTAGTGAGCTTTTTAATCTTTTTCCTGATTTAGAATTGTTTGATGCGAAAATTAAAAAACCTATGGAATCTTATTTGCATGCTAGTAGCAATGTTATTAGTATGAACGCAATTACTGCTAATGCTATGGAAAAGTCTAAGCTTGGGGAAGCTAGTTTTTATGATCTTTGTAGCTTCCCAGTTTTAGGGGAGAAAATTTGCTCTGATAATACTTTATCTCCCATATGCGATAACTCTAATGATGCTTGTGATATTTTAAATCCACCTACTGAAAATATTCCTTTCAAGATACCTATGAAAATTATTGAACGTGTTATAGATAACCGCTATGAAGGGGATGGAACTGTCCATCCTGGATCATTTACTGTTTTTACATGAATTATGCGGGTTATTCAAGTGTGCAGGTATTTCTATGGATGAAGTTAGGAAGAAACTATTCTCTATGTCGCTGTCTGGTAAAGCGGCGCATTGGTATAAACTGCTGAAGGATGGGCATTCTCTTGATTGGAAGGATATTGTGCCTCTCTTTTATTCTAAATTTTATCCTCCTCATGAAGTGCATATTGATAGGAATTACATTTATAACTTTTATCCTCGTGATGGAGAGAGTATTTCCCAAGCGTGGGGGAGATTGAAGTCACTAATGCTCAAATGTCCCATTCATGAGCTCCCCCGTAATGTTATTACTAATAATTTTTATGCAAGGCTTTCAGGACACCACAAGGACTATCTAGATGCCTGTTTGGAGGGATCTTTCACAAGCAAGAAGGTTGAAGCTAGATGGGATCTTCTTGAAAGAATTCAAAGCAATACTGAAGATTGGGAGAATGACAAAGGTAAGGAATCAGGTATAAACTACGAGTATGATTGCATTAAGTCTTTCGCTCAAACTGCTGATTTTCAAGAGCTTAGTGCTAAATATGGTCTTGATCCTCAAATTATGGTCGATTGCTATAGAGCCTTTGCTTCTCATATTAATGTTCCTAAAGAAAATTGGTACATGTATCATGAACCTTTTAAAGACACTTGCATGGAAAATGAAATTGTTGTTAATGATTGCAATGAACATGTTCAAACTTTTGAAAATGCTATTTCCTATAAGCATGTTAATTTTTGTGGAGTTCATAGACCTTGTGAAAATAATTAAATTGAAGAAGAATATTGTATCCATCATAGGAATGAAAAAACTAGAAAGTGGTCTAGGACTCTAGATGATCTTGGTAAAAAAGTTTGTGCCCTCTATCCTTTTATTTGTGAACTTTGCCATAGAGTGGGTCATTTTAATTTTCAATGCTCCTCCAATAATAATTCGAACCTTATGAGTGCTGCAAATTTGTATTGTGATGATGAAATCACTCCTAATCAGCATGATGAACTTACTTTATTTTTGGGGTGTGAAGAGTTATTGAGAAAAACTTCTTTGGTGGATATGAGTGCTCTTGATATTAATAGTGTCCTGCATGGGTGTCTTTCTTATTGCATTGATAATTGCCACACAAATACTTACATACAAAATATTTTAGAAGATGACACTTTGCCAAAATATGATAGGACCGCTGTGTGTTTCAAACTTATTAATGAAAAGGAGGAATCCTCCCAAGTTTCTTCTATTGTTTCTGGAAATAAATCAGGTTATGTGGAAAAGCCTCCCTTCAAGCCTCTTCCTCCTAAAGAAGGGAACGAGGAGAAGGAAAAGAAGAAGAAGGGAACGAAGAAGAGGAAGAAGAGGGGGAATAAGAAGAAAGAGGTAACGGCATATCCCCGCGTGTATGAGATAACAATAGGTAACCGTAAGTATGTTGCTCCTAATGATTATTATGATAATGAATCTGAGTACAATGATCTTCCTATGCCCTTTAACCATATTAGTGATCATGATTTGGAAGAGCACACTACCTTTGATATTGGAAATCTCTTTGGTACCGATTATGAAAGTAATGATGTTAGCACTATTCATGTTCCCTCAAACGATGATATTGAAAGCTCTAAGCTTGGGGATGTTGTGCTTGAAGATCCTATATTTGAGACCTTTACTTTTAGTGAAAATGATGATATTACATATTCTGGTTTAGATAATCGTTATAGAGATGGATATGACACATGTTATAATTATCCTTATGAAACTTGTCATAGTTATGATGGGATTGCCAAAAACCATTCCCTTAGTATGCAACTTGTTTACCATGTTCAAATTCTTGATAATGATACTTTTATGCATATGAACCATGATAAGAATGTTTTAAGTGATGGTTATATTGTGGATTTCATCAATGATGCTACTGAAAGTTATTATGAGAGAGGGAAACATGGTTATATGCATCTTAATAATATTAAGTTTCCCCTCTTTATGTTGAGAATCTTGAAATTACTCGTGTTTTATCTTCCTATGCTTGTCACTTTGTTCTTCATGAATTTATTTGTGTACAAATTCCTTTTCATAGGAAGTGGGTTAGGCTTAAATGTGTTTTAAATTTGCTTCTTGATGCTCTCTTTTCTTCAACTCTTATTTCTTGCGAGAGTATCATTGAAATTACTGAGCCCATCTTAATGGCTATAAAGAAAGACTTCTTGGGAGATAACCCATGTGTTTATTTTGCTACTACTTTTTTGTTGTGTCTTGGAAGTTGTTACTACTGTAGCAACCTCTCCTTATCATGTTTTTTGTGCCAAGTAAAGTCTCTATGGTAAAGTTGATACTAGATTTGGATTACTGCGCAGAAACAGATTTGTTGTCTGTCACGAATTTGCGTAGATCTCTCTGTAGAAAAATCAAAAAATCTGCCAATTTACGTGCGTGATCCTCAGATATGTACGCAACTTTCATTAGTTTTGAGTTTTTCCATCTGAGCAAGTTAAGTGCCTCTGAAAAATTCGTCTTTACGGACTGTTTCTGTTTTGACAGATTCTGCCTTTTATTTCGCATTGCCTCTTTTGCTATGTTGAATGGATTTCTTTGTTCCATTAACTTTCAGTAGCTTTGTGCAATGTCCAGAAGTGTTAAGAATGATTGTGTCACCTCTGAACATGTGAATTTTTATTATGCACTAACCCTCTAATGAGTTTGCTTTAAGTTTGGTGTGGAGGAAGTTTTCAAGGGTCAAGAGAAGAGGATGATACAATATGATCAAGAAGAGTGAAAAGTATAAGCTTGGGGATGCCCCGTGGTTCATCCCCTGCATGTTTCAAGAAGACTCAAGCATCTAAGCTTGAGGATGCCCAAGGCATCCCTTCTTCATCGACAACTTATCAGGTCACTTCTAGTGAAACTATATTTTTATTCAGTCACATCTTATGTACTTTACTTGGAGCGTCTGTGTGCTTTTATTTTCGTTTTGTTATTTTCATTCTCTGAATAAATTGGATCATACCATGTGTGGGAGAGAGACAAGCTCCGCTTTTTCATATGAACACTAGTGTTCTTCATTTTTATTTTTAATGTTCAATGGCGAAAGTTGATCGCTTCACTTGTTGTTATTTGGTTGGAATCAGAAAATGCTTCATATGGTTTGAAATAACTTGAAACTTGGCAATTGTTTTGAGCTCTCATAGATCATGTTTAAGCTCTTGCATCATGTAGTTTAAATCTATTAATGGAGAACTACCGTAGAGCTTGTTAAAATTTGGTTTGCATGATTGGTCTCTCTAAGTCTAGATATTTTCTGGTAAAGTGTTTGAACAACAAGGAAGACAGTGTAGAGTCTTATAATGCTTGCAATATGTTCTTGTGTAAGTTTTGCTGTACCTGTTCATACTTGTGTTTGCTTCAAACAACCTTGCTAGACAAAGCCTTGTACTGAGAGGAAATGCTTCTCGTGCATCCAAACACCTTAAGCCAAAACCCATGCCATTTGTGACCATCATATCTACCTACTATGTGGTATTTTTCTGCCATTCCAAAGTAAATTACTTGAGTGCTACCTTTAAAATTTCATTCCTTTGTCTTTACAATATATAGCTCATGGGAAAATAGCTTAAAAACTATTGTGGTGATGAATATGTAGTTATGTGTCTTAGTTCTTATAAGTTGCTTGTTGAGCGGTAACCATGTTTCTGGGGACGCCATCAACTTTTTACTTTGTTGGATATCATGTGAGATGCTATGCATGTTCGTCTTGTCTGAAGTAAGGGTGATGTCATGATCAAATGGTTTGAGTATGCATATGTTAGAGAAGAACATTGGGCCGCTAACCAAAGCCATGTATCATGGTGGAAGTTTTCAGTTTGGACATACATCCTTAATCTCTTATGAGAATATTATCTGTTGTTGAATGCTTAAGCATTAAAGAGGAGTCCATTATCTGTTGTCTATGTTGTCCCGGTATGGATGTCCTAAGTTGAGATCTATTAAAAACGAGAAATCAAATGCAATTGATCTCCTTGGACCTTTGTACATGCGGCATAGAGGTACCCCTTTGTGACACTTGGTTGAAACATATGTTATGCAATGATAATCCATGTAATCCAAGCTGATTAGGACAAGGTGCGGGCACTATTGGTACTCTATGCATGAGACTTGCAACTTGTAGGAAGTATTATGCATAGCACATATGAATTATTACTACCGTTGACAAAATTGTTTCTATGTTTTCAAAATAAAAGCTCTAGCACAAAAACAGTAATCCATGCTTCCCTCTGCGAAGGGCCATTCTTTTACTTTATGTTGAGTCAGTTCACCTACTTCTTTCTATCTTAGAAGCAAACACTTGTGTTAACTGTGTGCATTGATTCTTACATGTTTACTTATTGCACTTGTTATATTACTCTATGTTGACAAATATCCATGAGATATACATGTTACAAGTTGAAAGCAATTGCTGAAACTTAATCATCCTTTGTGTTGCTTCAATGCATTCTACTTTGAATTTATTGCTTTATGAGTTAGCTCTTATGCAAGTCTTGTTGATACTTGTCTTGAAAGTACTATTCATGAAAAGTTTTGCTATATGATTCAATTGTTTAGTCATCATCTTTTGTTAATCTTTTGCTTCGAATCACTCCATCCATCTCATATGCTTTACAATAATGTTGATCAAGGTTATGTTGGTAGCATGTCACTTCAGAAATTATTTGTTGTTATCGTTTACCTACTCGAGGGCGAGTAGGAACTAAGCTTGGGGATGCTTGATACGTCTCCAATGTATCTATAATTTCTGATGTTCCATGCTAGTTTTATGACAATACCTACATGTTTTGTTCACACTTTATGATGTTTTTATGCATTTTCCGGAACTAACCTATTAACAAGATGCTGAAGTGCCAGTTCTGTTTTCTGTGTTTTTGGTTCCGGAAAGGCTATTCGGCAATATTCTCGGAATCGACGAAACAAAGACCAAACATCTTAATTCACCGAGACGGACCAGAACACCGAAGGAGACGGAGAGGAGGCCGGGCCCCCACCACGGGGCCGCGCGGGCAGGCCCCTGGCCACGCCGGCCTATGGGGAGGGCGCCCTGGTGCCCCTCCGACGCCGCCTCTTCGCCTATTTAACCCCTCATGACCTAAAAACACGATACCGATTGACGAAACTCCAGAAAGACTCCAGGGACACCACCGCCATCGCGAAACTCCAATTCGGGGGACAGAAGTCTCTGTTCCGGCACCCTGCCGGGACGGGGAATTGCCCCCGGAGCCATCTCCATCGACACCACCGCCATCTTCATCGCCGCTGCTGTCTCCCATGATGAGGAGGGAGTAGTTCTCCCTCGAGGCTAAGGGCTGTACCGGTAGCTATGTGGTTAATCTCTCTCTCATGTACCTCAATACAATGATCTCATGAATTGCCTTGCACGATTGAGATCCATATGATGAGCTTTGTATCACTATTAATCTATGTGCTACTCTAGTGATGTTATTAAAGTAGTCTATTCCTCCTTCATGATGTAATGGTGACAGTGTGTGCATCATGTAGTACTTGGTGTAGGTTATGATTGTAATCTCTTGTAGATTATGGAGTTGACTATTACTACGATAGTATTGATGTGATCTATTCCCCCTTTCATAGTGTAATGGTGACAGTGTGTATGCTATGTTAGTACTCGGTCTAAATTGCAAAGATCTATTATGCTCTAAAGGTTACTTAAATATGAATGTCGAATGTTGTGGCGCTTGTTAACTCCGGCTTGAGGGAGCTCTTGTAGCCCTACACAATGAATGGTGTTTGTTATTCAACAAGAGAGTGTGAATGTAGCACAAGTGAGGAGAAGTTATTTATTTATTATGTGATCAATGTTGAGAGTGTCCACTAGTGAAAGTATGATCCCTAGGCCTTGTTTCCAAATACTGCAAACATCGCTTGTTTACTGTTTTACTGCATCTTTACTTCCTGCAATATTACCACCATCTATACCACATGTGTTTTACTATCTCTTTGCCGAACTAGTGCGCCTATACATCTGACAAGTGTATTGGGTGTGTTGGGGACACAAGAGACTTCTTGTATCTTAATTGCAGGGTTGCTTGAGAGGACTATCTTTGACCTCTACCTCCCTGAGTTCAATAAACCTTGGGTGATTCACTTAAGGGAAACTTGCTGCTGTTCTACAAACCTCTGCTCTTGGAGGCCAAACACTGTTTAGATCTTGTGAGCTGCCTATCATGATCAGGATCATCTATTTGTAATGTTACATGTTGTGTTTGTTGGGATCCGATGAATATTGAATACTATGTCAAGTTGATTATATCTATCATATATGTGTTATTTATGTTCTTGCATGCTCTCCGTTGCTAGTAGAGGCTCTGGCCAAGTTGATACTTGTGACTCCAAGAGGAAGTATTTATGCTAGACTAGCAAAAATACCCGTGCGTTGCGACGGGAGAGAATGAACCTGTACTTTGAAGACTCACATAGCTTGTCGCAAAAGCCATCAAGTTTCATCGCATCCAAGATACGTAGTACGGTCATGCGTGTTCCGCCACCTAATCTGCCCACCGCTTTAGCCAGGTCACACGGTACACATGTGGAAGCGATAGAGAGCCATGTTTTGACATCGCCTCCTCGCCCCACTTCGCAAGGGCTATCACCTCCCTTGAGATCGAGGAGTAGAGGAATCATATGAATCTTGATGACTCGTGGGAGAAGGAGTCAAAAATCGATGTGCATCTCTCAGTTATTACTCAAACATCGGTGACACCGAGGCCTTCGCCACAGAATTCCCATCAAATTAAAGACATATCAGGCAACTCTTGAACGGTCAAACAATAAGATATGAAACCCTACGACGACGAAGAAGTCTATGTGTTGTTACGAAACCACATATAATTAATTTAGTGAAGATATGGTCATGCATCTATTATGAGTTGAAAGTACAGCCAATTTTTTTAAAAAAGGATAGGTAATATCATGCAATATAGTTGTAGAAAATAATAGCAAAATTTTCCATTAGATTTAACCATAGGGATCTTACAAAATATCTTCATTTTCATAGAGATTGAGAACTGGTACTATGTGAATTGTAGTCTCAGATATCACAGAAGTGCCAAACTAATTAATGAAATAAGACACTGGACTTTTTTGTGGTTAATTATCTGTGATAGAAAATTGTAACCTTTGTGAAACATGAATAAAAAAATTATGTTATGTGGTAATCTTGGAAGTAGTCTATGAAGATGGGGCGGGCTGTCATTGCACACATAATTCGAATATAAAACGTATCCATTCATCTCTGGAAAACATGTAAAATGTCCGGTCTCCTTTTCCTTCCTAGAAATTTTCCGAGCGCTCAGTCCAGAAAGGTCCAACTGCACAAGGTTGTGGTTTCAGGTTTGACCGGAGCAAGATGCCCCTGTAGCGAACTGCTCTGCTCCTTCCTATTCCTCCGTTGGACGCCGCCACCAAACTTCTCAGGCAAAATCCCAAGTCTGCATCGCCACTCAGCTCGCGTCCCCGGACAGCCGTAGCTGCGCTCGCCTACGGAGGATATCGCGCCTCAGCAGCGGACGTTGAGCCACTGAGTCGGCTACAGTACTCGTGCAGCCGTGCGTCGCCCAGCCGGCGAGGAGGCCACGGCTCGTTGCCGAGCTCCCGTGCAGCCACCAGCTTCCTCTCTACCGGCCGCGCGCTCTCCTAGGAGACCCCGACTTCGCCGCACGCCACCAGCGTCCTCTCTACCGGCCGAGGCTCCTCTCGCAGATCCATGCCTCCTTCGAGCGCCATCACAGCCTATCCCAGGGATCACCCATGGCGCCGATGATGGCCGACTCCAGCTACATGGTGCGCATGAGCTGAGTTACTCTCGCCCCGCGGCCCCCCTCACAGATTCGAATGCCCGGGCGTCGATTAGGGGCAATAAAAAGAACAATAATCTAAAAGTTTTTTCACTTATTGCTAAAATTTAGAACCAGTAGATAGGTAGTCAAATATCAGTGCCTACCTGACAAGAGCCGCGATTAATCAACTCAACATCGGAAGAAAGTATGATCAAATCTCGCATTTTGATGACATTGCAAGTCAGTCACCACTTGCAGCGTTTGTTCTGATGTTGGTAGCTGCGTCAGCAACCTTGCTCAAATCACGGCCCTGCTTGGCTCTAGCAACAGCTTTAGGAGGTCCTCGGAAGGTCAGTCTTGTAGCAATTGACTCGATCCCCCTTTCCTCTAGCCGTTGAAACTGGCCTGCTTCCGCGAGAGAGCGTTGACGGCGTGCAAGTAGCGGTCGTAGGCCACGCAGAATCTCGTCTCTCCCTAGTAGTGGCTCGGCTACTGCTGCCTCCCCTTGCGTCCTTCATCTTCAACGCCCCGGCACTGGAACAGAGAAAATACGCGCGGGATCCACGGGGTGGGATGGAGAGCGGAGGCGCCAGGAGGAGGTTGCCCTGCCACGCCCTCGTTTGGTGCCGCGATGCGCTCTGGTGTGCCTCGCGGAGCCGCTCTTCAGCTTGGGGCAACGCAGGGTTTTACGATTGGGGTGGGCGGCAGGTGGGTGACTCGTGTCCCGATCAAAGTTGAAAATTGAATCGTTTTTTTTCTTTAACTTATGAGTGGCATAGGTGGGTAATTTTTATCAACTTGAAGGGCAGTTTTAAGTTGGACGACGACCGAGGGAGAAACCATTTTGCTTTTATTATTAGGTATAGATAGTGGGTTACGTCCAACGATCTGTGCATGAACCCTAAGGTTGTGGATGTCTGTGCCACTAGGGATAAAACATCAATGCTTTGTTTAAGGATATTTGTGTTGATTACATTACGCAGTACTTAAAGCAATTGTCTGTTTTTGCAACTTAATACCGGAGGGTGCGGATGCTAACTGAAGGTGGACTTTTTAAGCATAGATGCATGCTGGAAGGCGGTCTATGTTCTTTGTCGTAATGCCCTAAGTAAATCTCATAGTAGTCATCATGATATGTATATGCATCTTTATTCTGTCAATTGCCCAACGGTAATTTATTCACCCAACATGCTATTTATCTTATTGGAGAGACACCACTAGTGAACTGTGGACCCGGTCCTTTTTTTTACGTCTGAAATACAATTTACTGCAATCATTGTTCTATGTTGTTTTCTACAAGCAAACATAATTCTCCACACCATATGTTTAATCCTTTGTTTTCAGCAAGCCGGTGAGATTGACAACCTCACTGTTAAGTTGGGGCAAAGTAGTTTGATTGTGTTGTGCAGGTTCCACGTTGGCGCCGGAATCCCTGGTGTTGCGCCGCACTACACTCCTCCACCAACAACCTTCACGTGGCCTTCATCTCCCTGGTTCGATAAACCTTGGTTCTTACTGAAGGAAAACTAGCTGTTGTACTCATCATACCTTCCTCTTGGGGTTCCCAACGGACGTGTGCTTTACCGTCACAAGGAAAGTTGCTTCCACGCCGCAGCGGGCTTATTTTCTGGCGCCGTTGCTGGGGAGATCAAGACACGCAGAAAGGGGAGTCTCTCACAACCAATCTTTTTTACTTTGTTTATTGTCTTGCTTTAGTTTATTTTCTGTCTTGTTTGCTTTCTTTATATCAAAAACACACAAAATTAGTTACTTGTTTTACTTTATTTAATTCGGTTTTGCTTAGTTTACTTTTATTATTGCTAAAATGGGTACTCCTGAGAATACTAAGTTGTGTGATTTCACTAGCACAAATAATAATGATTTTATATGTACTCCTATTGCTCCACCTGCTACTACAGCAGAATTTTATGAAATTAAACCTGCTTTACTAAATCTTGTTATGAGAGAGCAATTTTCTGGTGTTAGTACTGATGATGCTGCTGCCCATCTTAATAATTTTGTTGAACTTTGTGAAATGCAAAAGTATAAGGATATAGATGGGGATATTATAAAACTGAAATTGTTTCCTTTCTCCTTAAGAGGAAGAGCTAAAGATTGGTTGCTGTCTTTGCCTAAAAATAGTATTGATTCATGGACTAAATGTAAAGATGCTTTTATTGGAAAATATTATCCTCCTGCTAAGATTATATCTTTGAGAAGTAGCATTATGAATTTTAAGCAATTGGATAATGAACATGTTGCCCAAGCATGGGAAAGAATGAAATCTTTGGTAAAGAATTGCCCTACCCATGGACTAACTACTTGGATGATCATCCAAACCTTTTATGCAGGATTGAATTTTTCTTCGAGGAACCTATTGGATTCAGCTGCTGGAGGTACTTTTATGTCCATCACTTTGGGTGCTGCAACAAAGCTTCTTGATGATATGATGATCAATTACTCTGAATGGCATACTGAAAGAACTCCTCAAGGTAAGAAGGTAAATTCTGTTGAAGAAACCTCTTCTTTGAGTGATAAGATTGATGTTATTATGTCTATGCTTGTTAATGGTAGATCTCATGTTGATCCTAATAATGTTACTTTAGCTTCATTGGTTGCTCAAGAAGAAGAGCATGTTGATATGAATTTCATTAAGAATAATAATTTCAACAACAATGCTTATAGGAATAATTTTGGTAACAACAACTATAGGCCATATCCTTCTAATAATGGTAATGGTTATGGTAATTCTTATGTTAATTCTTACAACAATAATAAGAGTGTACCCTCTGATCTTGAAGTTATGCTTAAAGAATTTATTAGTACACAAACTGCTTTTAACAAATCTGTTGAGGAAAAGTTTGGTAAAATTGATGTTCTTGCTTCTAAGGTTGATAGTCTTGCTCTTGATGTTGATCTTTTGAAACTTAAAGTTATGCCTGATGAAGTTAAAGATACTAAGTCATTTGCTAAAACAAATGCTATCCAAGTTCGAATTAATGACAATATTAGAATGATGGCTGAATTGCATGCTAGATGGGAAAGAGAAGAAAGAGAAGAAAAACTTGCTAAAGAGAATAATATAGCTAAAGTTTGGACTATTACCACCACTAGTAATGATGATGCTTCACATGTTGCTAAACCCCCTACTATCAACGGTAAAATAATTGGTGTTGGCAATGTTTCTAATTCTACTGCAAAGCGTGCAAAATTGCCTGAAACTTGAAACTGTTTGTGATAAAAGTGCTGAAATTTTTCAGAATGGTAGATCATAATGGTTTAGATTTTGATAGTTGTCATATTTCTGAAGTTATTAAGTTCTTACAAAAACTTGCTAGAAGTCCTAATGCTAGTGCTATAAATTTAGCCTTTACAAAATATAATACAAATGCTCTCATTAAAGCTAGGGAAGAGAAATTAAAACTTGAAGCTTCTATCCCTAGGAAGTTGGAAGATGGTTGGGAGCCCATCATTAAGATGAAAGTCAATGATTTTGATTGTAATGCTTTATGTGATCTTGGTGCAAGTATTTCTGTTATGCCTAAGAAACTTTATGATATGCTTGACTTGCCACCTTTGGAAAATTGTTATTTGGATGTTAATCTTGCTGATAATTCTATAAAGAGACCTTTGGGGAGAATTGATAATGTTCACATTACGGTTAACAATAACCTTATCCCCGTTGATTTTGTTGTCTTGGATATTGAATGCAATGCATCTTGTCCTATTGTTTTGGGAAGACCCTTTCTTCGAACTGTTGGTGCTATTATTGATATGAAAGAAGTAAATATTAAGTATCAATTTCCTATTAAGAAAGGTATGGAACACTTCCCTAGAAAGATAATGAAGATGCCTTTTGATTCTATTATTAGAACAAATTATAATATTGATGCTTCATCTCTTGATGTTACTTGATTTGCACTTTCTGCGCCTAGCTGAAAGGCGTTAAAGAAAAGCGCTTATGGGAGACAACCCATTATTTTACTTCTGCAATTTTTGTTTTATATTTGAGTCAAGGTGCTTGTTACTACTGTAGCATTACCTTTGTATCTTTATTTTCATGCATTTTTGTGCCAAGTAAAGTCTCTAATAGAAGGTTGATACTAGATTTGGATTTCTGCGCAGAAACAGATTTCTTATCTGTCACGAATTCGCGTTTTTCTCTCTGTAGAAGAATCAAAAAAAATCAGCGAAAATTCATGCATGATCCTCAGATATGTACGCAACTTTCATTAGTTTTGAGTTTTCCATCTGAGCAAGTTAAGTGCCTCGAAAAAATTCGTCTTTACGGACTGTTCTGTTTTGACAGATTCTACCTTTTATTTCGTATTGCCTCTTTTACTGTGTTTGATTGGATTTCTTTGCTCCATTAAATTTCAGTAGCTTTGAGTAATGTCCATAAGTGTTGGTAATGATTGTGTCCTTGCTGAACATGTGAATTTTTATTATGCACTAACCCTCTAATGAGATTGCTTTAAGTTTGGTGTGGAGGAAGTTTTCAAGGATCAAGAGAGGAGGATGATATGGTGTGATCAAGAAGAGTGAAAAGTCTAAGCTTGGGGATGCCCCGTGGTTCATCCCTTCATATTTCAAGAAGACTCAAGCGTCTAAGCTTGGGGATGCCCATGGCATCCCCTTCTTCATCAACAAACTTATCAGGTCACTTCTAGTGAAACTATATTTTTATTCCGTCACATCTTATGTGATTTACTTGGAGCGGCTGTTTGCTTTTATTTTTGTTTATGTTTGAATAAATTCGGATCCTATCAATCCTTGTATTGGAGAGACACGCTCCGCTTTTTCATTTGAACACTTGTGTTCTTCGTTTTGCTTTAATATTCATGGCGAAAGCTGAAAGCCGCAGCACTTGTACTTGTTGTTATTTGGTTGGAAACAGAAAATGCCTCATATTGTCTTGAATAATTTGATACTTGGAAATTGTTTTGAGCTCTCAAGTAGATCATGTTTAAACTCTTGCATCATGTAGTTTAAATCTATTAGTGGAGAACTACCGTAGAGCTTGTTGAAATTTGGTTTGCATGATTGGTCTCTCTAAGGTCTAGATATTTTCGTAAAAGTGTTTGAACAACAAGGAAGACAGTGTAGAGTCTTATAATGCTTGCAATATGTTCTTGTGTAAGTTTTTGTTGTACCGGTTCATACTTGTGTTTGCTTCAAACAA
Source organism: Lolium multiflorum (assembly GCA_030979885.1). NCBI lineage: Eukaryota > Viridiplantae > Streptophyta > Magnoliopsida > Poales > Poaceae > Lolium > Lolium multiflorum. The sequence goes on from CM061747.1 coordinate 107,066,719, forward strand.
CCTTGCTAGCCAAAGCCTTGTACTGAGAGGAAATGCTTCTCGTGCATCCAAAAATCTTGAGCCAAAACCTATGCCATTTGTGTCCACCATAACTACCTATATGTGGTATTTTTCTGCCATTCCAAAGTAAATTGCTTGCGTGCTACCTTTAAAATTTCATTCCTTGTCTTTGCAATACATAGCTCATGGGAAAGTAGCCTAAAAACTATTGTGGTGATGAATATGTTGCTATGTATCTTAGTTCTTATAAGTTGCTTGTTGTGCGGTAACCATGTTTCTGGGGACGCCATCAACTTGTCACACCTTTGTTGAATATCATGTGAGTTGTTATGCATGTTCGTCTTGTCTGAAGTAAGGGAGATTTCTCATGATTAAATGGTTTGAGTATGCATATTGTTAGAGAAGAACATTGGGCCGCCAACCAAAGCCATGTATCATGGTGGAAGTTTCAGCTTGGACATTAATCCTCAAATCTCATATGAGAATATTATTTGTTGTTGAATGCTTTAAGCATTAAAAAGAGGAGTCCATTATCTGTTTTCTATGTTGTCCCGGTATGGATGTCCTCAAGTTGAGATCTATCAAAATCGAGAAATCAAATGCGATTTATCTCCTTGGACCTTTGTACAGGTGGCATAGAGGTACCCCTTTGTGATACTTGGTTGAAACATATGTAATGCAATGATAATCCATGGAAATCCGATCTAATTAGGACAAGGTGCGAGCACTATTGGTATTCGATGCATGAGGCTTGCAACTTATAGGAAGTTTTATGCATAACTCATATGAATTATTACTACCGTTGACACAATTGTTTCCATGTTTTCAAAATAAAAAGCTCTAGCACATGAGTAATCCCTGCTTCCCTCTGCGAAGGGCCTTTCTTTTACTTTATGTTGAGTCAGTTTACCCACTTCTTTCTATCTTAGAAGCAAACACTTGTGTCAACTGTGTGCATTGATTCTTACATGTTTACTTATTGCACTTATTATACTACTTTGTGTTGACAATTATCCATTAGATATGCATGTTACAAGTTGAAAGCAATTGCTGAAACTCAATCTTCCTTTGTGTTGCTTCGAAACCTCTTACTTTGAATCTATTGCTTTATGAGTTAGCTCTTATGCAAGTCTTTTTGATGCTTGTCTTGAAAGTACTATTCATGAAAAGTTGTTGCTATATGATTCAGTTGTTTAGTCATTACCTTTTTGTTAGCAAACCATTGCTTTGAATCACTTCAATCATCTCATATGCTTTACAATAATGTTGATCAAGATTGTGTTGGTAGCATGTCACTTCAGAAATTATTGTTTTTATCGTTTACCTACTCGAGGGCGAGTAGGAACTAAGCTTGGGATGCTTCATCGTCTCAACGTATCTATAATTTCTTATGTTCCATGCTAGTTTTATGACAATACCAACATGTTTTAGTCATATTTTATAGTGTTTTTATGCATTTTCGGGACTAACCTATTAACAAGATGTCGAAGTGCCGTTCATGTTTTCTGTTTTTGGTTTCAGAAAACTTAGTTTACAAATATTCTCAATTGGACGAAACAAAGCCCACGGTCTTATTTTCCACGGAGGGTTCCAGAACACCGAAGAGGTGACGGAGTGGGGCCACGAGGTGGCCACCCCACAAGGCGGCGCGGCTAGGAGGGTGGGCGCGCCGGCCTATGGGGTGGCCCCTCGGGTGCCCCCTGATACGTCCATTTTGCATCACTATTTTATATCATAATTTGCTGTTATTCATTGATATATTTCATATTTAGAGATGATACTTATGTTATTTCATCTATTTTGCATGTTTCGTGATCATTGGAGAATTATTCATCGGAGTCAGGATTCTGCTGGAAAAAGCACCGTCAGGACACCATATTTCTGAAGATCAACAATTGACGGAATTTATACGGAAAATCCTATTTTTCCAGAAGACGAAGGGAGCCAAAAGGAGGAGCCGGGAGGAGCCACCATGGGCCCCCCATAGGCCGGCGCGGGCCCAGGCCTGGCCGCGCCGCCTTGTGGGGAGGGGGCCCACGGCCCCCTCTGGCCGCCTCTCCTTCGCGTACTTCTTCGCCCGAAAACCTAAGACCTGGAGAGTTACGGAGAATTGACAGAGCCGCCTCTGCGGGGCGGAGAACACGAGAGAGAAAAGAGCTCTCCGGCGGGCAGGAATCCGCCGGGAAATTCCCTCCCGGAGGGGGAAATCGACGCCATCGCCATCGTCATCGAGCTGGACATCATCTCCATCATCATCGTCATCATCTTCACCATCTACACCGCCATCACCACCGCTGCATCTCGTCACCGCTGTAACGATTTGGGTTGGATCTTGATTGTTTGATAGGGGAAACTCTCCCGGTGTTGATTACTACTTGTTATTGATGCTATTGAGTGAAACCATTGAACCAAGGTTTATGTTCAGATTGTTATTCATCATCATATCACCTCTGATCATGTTCCATATGATGTCTCGTGAGTAGTTCGTTTAGTTCTTGAGGACATGGGTGAAGTCTAAATGTTAGTAGTGAATTATTGTTGAGTAGTATTCAATGTTATGATATTTAAGTTGTGGTGTTACTCTTCTAGTGGTGTCATGTGAACGTCGACTACATGATACTTCACCTTTATGGGCCTAGAGGAGTGCATCTTGTATTCGTTTGCTAATTGTGGGGTTGCCGGAGTGACAGCAACCTAAACCCCCGTTAGTATATCGGTGCAGGAGGGATAGCAGGATCTCAGAGTTTAAGGCTGTGGTTAGATTTATCTTAATTACTTTCTTGTATTTGCGGATGCTTGCAAGGGGTATAATCACAAGTATGTATTAGTCCTAGGAAGGGCGGTGCATTAGCATAGGTTCACCCACACAACACTTATCAAAACAATGAAGATTAATCAGCCGTATGAAGCGAAAGCACTAGACTAAAATCCCCTGTGTCCTGATACGTCTCCAACGTATCGATAATTTCTTATGTTCCATGCTACTTTATTGATGATACCTACATGTTTTATGCACATTATATGTCATATTTATGCATTTTCTGGAACTAACCTATTAACAAGATGCCGAAGAGCCAGTTTCTGCTGTTTTTGGTTTCAGAAATCCTAGTAAGAAATATTCTCGGAATTGGACGAAACTTTCGCGGGGTCCTATTTTGCAGAAGCCCGAAGACCGAAGAGATAAGAAGTGGGGCCACGAGGCGGCCAGAGGCTGGGCGGCGCGGCCCAGGCCCTGGCCGCGCCGACCTACCCACTGGCCTCGTGTGGCCCCCGCGTTGACTCTCCGCCTACTTAAAGCCTCCGTCGCGAAACGATCGAGAGCCACGACGGAAAACCTTCCGGAGACGCCGCCGCCGCGAATCCCATCTCGGGGATTCAGGAGATCGCCTCGGCACCCTGCCGGAGAGGGGATTCATCTCCCGGAGGACTCTTCATCGCCATGATCGCCTCCGGAGTGATGAGTGAGTAGTTCACCCCTGGACCATGGGTCCATAGCGGTAGCTAGATGGTCGTCTTCTCCTTGTTGTGCTTCATTGTTGGATCTTGTGAGCTGCCTAACATGATCAAGATCATCTATCTGTAATTCTATATGTTGTGTTTGTCGGGATCCGATGGATAGAGAGTACTATGATTATGGTGATTATCAATCTATTGTTTATGTGTTGTTTATGATCTTGCATGCTCTCCGTTATTAGTAGAGGCTCTGGCCAAGTTTGTACTTTTAACTCCAAGAGGGAGTATTTATGCTCGATAGTGGGTTCATGCCTCCATTGAATCTGGGACAGTGACAGAAAGTTCTAAGGTTGTGGATGTGCTGTTGCCACTAGGGATAAAACATTGATGCTATGTCTAAGGATGTAGTTGTTGATTACATTACGCACCATACTTAATGCAATTGTCTGTTGCTTTGCAACTTAATACTGGAGGGGTTCGGATGATAACCTGAAGGTGGACTTTTTAGGCATAGATGCAGTTGGATGGCGGTCTATGTACTTTGTCGTAATGCCCAATTAAATCTCACTATATTTATCATATCATGTATATGCATTGTTATGCCTTTCTCTATTTGTCAATTGCCCGACTGTAATTTGTTTACCCAACATGCTTTTATCTTATGGGAGAGACACCTCTAGTGAACTGTGGACCCCGGTCCTATTCTTTACATAGCATACAATCTACTGCAATATTTGTTTCTGTTTTCTTTGCAAACATCTTCCACTCGTACGTTTAATCCTTTGTTACAGCAAGCCGGTGAGATTGACAACCTCACTGTTTCGTTGGGGCAAAGTACTTTGGTTTTGTTGTGCGAGTTCCGCGTTGGCGCCGGAATCCACAGTGTAACGCATCACATTCGCGACCATCAACCTTCAACGTGCTTCTTGGCTCCTCTTGGTTCGATTAAACCTTGGTTTCTTTATGAGGGAAAACTTGCCGTTGTGCGCATCATACCTTCCTCTTGGGGTTCCCAACGGACGTGTACATCTACGCGCATCAAGCACTTTTTCTGGCGCCGTTGCCGGGGAGATCAAGACACGCTGCAAGGGGAGTCTCCACTTCTCAATCTCTTTACTTTGTTTTTGTCTTGCTTTATTTTATTTACTACTTTGTTTGCTGCACTAAATCAAAACACAAAAAAATTAGTTGCTAGTTTTGCTTTATTTATTGTCTTGCTCTCTATATCGAAAACACAAAAAAATTAGTTACTTGCATTTACTTTATCTAGTTTGCTTTATTTATTGTCCTGCACTCTATATTTAAAATACAAAAAAAATTTAGTTACTTTTATTACCATGTCTAGCTCTGAACCTGTTACTTCTTCACCTGAGGACTTAGTTTTTACTTTCAAACAAGGGGATGAGGAGAGTTTTAAGGATGCTTGGTCTAGAATTTTTACTTCTTATCGTAAACTGAACCTCAAATGACTCTAAGTTTGCTCCTTAGTAATTTTTATTTTGGTCTTATGGTTCGCTATAGATATGCTTTGGACACTTTAGTAGGAGGAGATTTCCTTCATTGTAATGGGGATCAAGCTTTTAATGCCATAAAGAAATTGGTTGCATCACATGATTCAGCTAATAACTTTGATTCAGCCCTTATTAGCATTTATAATAGATTGAACAATCTCGAGATAAGTACATCTCGCTTAAATGATAATTATCACTGTGTTCGTAATCGTCTTGAACAAGTCTTAGAGAATCCTAAACCTTCATTATGGGATCCTGCTGTTAAAATTGTTATCGGTGATCGAACTCTTCATGCCTACTGTGATATTATGTATGAATTTTGCCTTATGCCTGAAAACATTTATAAATCTTTGAAACTTTGGGGAGTCGATGAAGGGGGAGAAGAAATAACTCTCATTGATAACTCTATTATAATTCCTAAGGGAATAGCTGCAGGTGTGCATACAACCATTCATGGAAGAACAATATCCATTGATTATCTTGTTATTGAAACAGGAAAAATCATACTCGGAAGATCCTTGCTGAAACTATTGGGAGCAGTCATTGATGTGGGAGAAGGCACTCTGAAATTCACCTCTATACCAGGGGGAAATCATATATTTCCTAAACCAAAAGGAAAGAAAAACAATAAGAAAGGTAAGGATGAAGCCCAAGGTAAGGTTGACACACCGTCTCTCGATGTTACTTGATTTGCACTTTCTGCGCCTAGCTGAAAGGCGTTAAAGAAAAGCGCTTATGGGAGACAACCCATGTTTTTACCTACAGCAATTTTTGTTTTGTTGAGTCTTGGAAGTTGTTTACTACTGTAGCAACCTCTCCTTATCATGTTTTTGTGCCAAGTAAAGTTTCTATGTCAAAGTTGATGTTATATTTTGGATCGCTGCGCAGAAACAGCATTGCTGTCTGTCACGAATCTGGGCACAGTTCTCTGTAGAAAATTCGAAAAAATCTGCCAATTTACGAGCGTGATCCTCGGATATGTACGCAACTTTCATTAGTTTTGAGTTTTTCCATTTGAGCAAGTCTGGTGCCAGCTTTAAATTCGTCTTTACGGACTGTTCTGTTTTTGACAGATTCTGCCTTTTATTTCGCATTGCCTCTTTTGCTATGTTGGATTTATTTCTTTGATCCACTAATGTCCAGTAGCATTATGCAATGTCCAGAAGTGAAAATAATGATTGTGTCACCTCTGAATGAGTGAATTATTAATTGTGCACTAACCCTCTAATGAGTTTGCTTGAAGTTTGGTGTGAAGGAAGTTTTCAAGGGTCAAGAGAGGAGTATGATATACTATGATCAAGAGGAGTGAAAGCTCTAAGCTTGGGGATGCCCACGTGGTTCACCCCTGCATATTCTAAGAAGACTCAAGCGTCTAAGCTTGGGGATGCCCAAGGCATCCCCTTCTTCATCGACAACATCATCAGGTTCCTCCCCTGAAACTATATTTTTATTCAATCACATCTTGTGTTCTTTACTTGGAGCGTCGGTTTGTTTTTGTTTTTGTTTTTGTTTGAATAAATTGGATCCTAGCATTCACTTTGTGGGAGAGAGACACGCTCCGCTGTTGCATATGGACACATGTGTCCTTAGGCTTTACTCATAATGTTCAAGGCGAAGTTTCTTCTTCGTTAAATTGTTATATGGTTGGAATTGGAAAATGCTACATGTAGTAATTCTAAAATGTCTTGGATAATGTGATACTTGGCAATTGTTGTGCTCATGTTTAAGCTCTTACATCATATGCTTTGCACCCATTAATGAAGAAATACATAGAGCTTGCTAAAATTTGATTTGCATATTTGGTTTCTCTAAGGTCTAGATAATATCTAGTATTGAGTTTTGAACAACAAGGAAGACGGTGTAGAGTCTTATAATGTTTATAATATGTCTTTTATGTGAGTTTTGCTGCACTTGTTCATCCTTGAGTTTGCTTCAAATAACCTTGCTAGCCTAAACCTTGTATCGAGAGGGAATACTTCTCATGCATCCAAAATCCTTGAGCCAACTACTATGCCATTTGTGTCCACCATACCTACCTACTACATGGTATTTCTCCGCCATTCCAAAGTAAATTGCTTGAGTGCTACCTTTAAAATTCCATCATTCACCTTTGCAATATATAGCTCATGGGACAAAATAGCCTTAAAAACTATCGTAGTATTGAATATGTACTTATGCACTTTATATTTTATTAAGTTGCTTGTTGTGCGATAACCATGCTTCTGGGGAACGCCATCAACTATTGTTGAATATCATGTGAGTTGCTATGCATGTCCGTCTTGTCTGAAGGATCTATCATTTTAGTGGTTGGAGCATGCAAAATTGTTAGAGAAGAACATTGGGCCGCTAACTAAAGCCATGAATCATGGTTGAAGTTTCAGTTTTGGACATATATCCTCAATCTCATATGAGAATAATAATCATTGCTACATGCTTATGCATTTAAGAGGAGTCCATTATCTGTTGTCCATGTTGTCCCGGTATGGATGTCTAAGTTGAGAATAATCAAAAGCGAGAAATCCAAAATGCGAGCATTCTCCTTAGACCTTTGTACAGGCGGCATGGAGGTACCCCTTTGTGACACTTGGTTGAAACATGGCATGCAAAGATCCAGTAGTCCAAGCTAAGTAGGACGAGGTGCGGGCACTATTAGTATACTATGCATGAGGCTTGCAACTTGTAAGATATAATTTACATAACTCATATGCTTTATTACTACCGTTGACAAAATTGTTTCATGTTTTCAAAATAAAAGCTCTAGCACAAATACAGCAATCGATGCTTTCCTCTTTGAAGGACCATTCTTTTACTTTTATTGTTGAGTCGGTTTACCTATCTCCTTCCACCTTGAGAAGCAAACACTTGTGTGAAGCTGTGCATTGATTCCTACATACTTGCATATTGCACTTGTTATATTACTTTATGTTGACAATATCCATGAGATATACATGTTATAAGTTGAAAGCAACCGCTGAAACTTAATCTTCCTATGTGTTGCTTCAACACCTTTACTTTGATTTATTGCTTTATGAGTTAACTCTTATGCAAGACTTATTGATGCTTGTCTTGAAGTACTATTCATGAAAAGTCTTTGCTTTATGATTCATTTGTTTACTCATGTCATTACTTTTGTTTTGATCGCTGCATTCATTACATATGTTTACAAATAGTATGATCAAGATTATGATGGCATGTCACTTCAGAAATTATCTTTGTTATCGTTTTACCTGCTCGGGACGAGCAGAACTAAGCTTGGGGATGCTGATACGTCTCCAACGTATCGATAATTTCTTATGTTCCATGCTACTTTATTGATGATACCTACATGTTTTATGCACATTATATGTCATATTTATGCATTTTCGGAACTAACCTATTAACAAGATGCAGAAGAGCCATTGCTGTTTTCTGCTGTTTTGGTTTCAGAAATCCTAGTAAAGAAATATTCTCGGAATTGGACGAAACTTTCGCCCAGGGTCCTATTTTTGCACGAAGCTTCCAGAAGACCGAAGAGATAACGAAGTGGGGCCACGAGGCGGCCAGAGGCTAGGCCGGCGCGGCCCTGGCCCTGGCCGCGCCGACCTACCCCCTGGGCCCCTCGTGTGCCCCCCGCGTTGACTCTCCGCCTACTTAAAGCCTCCATCGCGAAACCCCCGGACCGAGAGCCACGATACGGAAGACCTTCCAGAGACGCCGCCGCCGCGAATCCCATCTCGGGGGATTCAGGAGATCGCCTCCGGCACCCTGCCGGAGAGGGATTCATCTCCGGAGGACTCTTCATCGCCATGATCGCCTCCGGAGTGATGAGTGAGTAGTTCACCCCTGGACCATGGGTCCATAGCAGTAGCTAGATGGTCGTCTTCTCCTTGTTGTGCTTCATTGTTGGATCTTGTGAGCTGCCTAACATGATCAAGATCATCTATCGTAATTCTATATGTTGTGTTTGTCGGGATCCGATGGATAGAGAGTACTATGATTATGGTGATTATCAATCTATTGTTTATGTGTTGTTTATGATCTTGCATGCTCTCCGTTATTAGTAGAGGCTCTGGCCAAGTTTGTACTTTTAACTCCAAGAGGGAGTATTTATGCTCGATAGTGGGTTCATGCCTCCATTGAATCTGGGACAGTGACAGAAAGTTCTAAGGTTGTGGATGTGTTGTTGCCACTAGGGATAAAACATTGATGCTATGTCTAAGGATGTAGTTGTTGATTACATTACGCACCATACTTAATGCAATTGTCTGTTGCTTTGCAACTTAATACTGGAGGGGGTTCGGATGATAACCTGAAGGTGGACTTTTTAGGCATAGATGCGTTGGATGGCGGTCTATGTACTTTGTCGTAATGCCCAATTAAATCTCACTATATTTATCATATCATGTATATGCATTGTTATGCCTTTCTCTATTTTGTCAATTGCCCGACTGTAATTTGTTTACCCAACATGCTTTTATCTTATGGGAGAGACACCTCTAGTGAACTGTGGACCTCGGTCCTATTCTTTACATAGCATACAATCTACTGCAATTTTGTTTACTGTTTTCTTTGCAAACATCTTCCACTCGATACGTTTAATCCTTTGTTACAGCAAGCGGTGAGATTGACAACCTCACTGTTTCGTTGGGGCAAAGTACTTTGTTTTTGTTGTGCAGGTTCCGCGGGGAATGGTGTCGCCGCATCACATTCACCATCAACCTTCAACGTGCTTCTTGGCTCCTCTGGTTCGATTAAACCTTGGTTTCTTTCGAGGGAAAACTTGCTTGTGCGCATCATACCTTCCTCTTGGGGTTCCCAACGGACGTGTACATCTACGCGCATCAGTCCTCGAGAACGTTTGGTCATTATAAGTAAACAAACCGGCTTGTCCTTTGTGCTAAAAAGGATTGGGCCACTCGCTGCAATTATTTCTCTCGCATTTTATTTACTTGTACTTTATTTATCTGCAATATCAAAACCCCCTGAATACTTGTCTGTGAGCATTTACAGTGAATCCTTCATCGAAACTGCAACACCTTCTGCTCCTCGTTGGGTTCGACACTCTTATTTATCGAAAGTACTACGATACACCCCCTATACTTGTGGGTCATCAAGACTATTTTCTGGCGCCGTTGCCGGGGAGTGAAGCGCTATTGGTAAGTGGAATTGGTAAGGAAACTTTTACTGTACGTGCTGATTTTGTTTCTGCTTGCTACTATAAGTCATTATGGAGAGATCCTCCCTTGAATTTCTATTTGGGAAATCTACTACTACTGCAACGGTAGTGGATGAGGCGCCAGGTGAGGAAGTAATACCATATAAAATACCTATGAAAATTATTGAATGTGTTGTGGATAACCGCTATGAAGGGGATGGAACTGTTCATCCTGGAGATCATTTACTGTTTTTACATGAATTATGCGGGTTATTCAAATGTGCAGGTATTTCAATGGATGAAGTTAGGAAGAAATTATTTGTTATGTCGCTATCTGGTAAAGCGGCGCATTGGTATAAACTGCTGAAGGATGGGCATTCTCTTGATTGGAAGGATATTGTGCCTCTATTTTACTCTAAATTCTATCCTCCAAGTGAAATTCACAAAGACCGCAACCGTATATATAATTTTTGGCCTCATGATGGAGAAAGTATTGCCCAAGCGTGGGGGAGATTGAAGTCTTTAATGCTCAAATGCCCCATTCATGAGCTTCCTGGTAATATTATTATTGATAATTTCTATGCAAGACTGTCTTTTCAAGATAAAACCTTGCTGGATACTTCTTGTTCTGGATCATTCACGCGCAATAAAGAAGAGTTTAAATGGGACCTTCTTGATCGAATCCAAGAAAATACTGAAGGATGGGAGAACGACAAAGGTAGAGTGTCAGGTATAAATTATAATTATGAATGCATTGAAACTTTTATGGATACCGATGAATATCGTAATATGAGTGCTACATATGGTCTTGACTCTCAAGTTGTTGCAAATATTTATAAAGCCTTTGCCTCTCATTTTGAATTGCCTAGGAAGAATTTTGATAAGTATCATGAACCATATAAAGATAAAGTTGATTCACCTAAAGGTAAATGTATTGAAATTAAAACTGTTGATCATGTTCTTCCTGAAGCTTATATTGAAAAAACTCCTTTCCCTGCTAAAATGAAGGAGTATTCTGTTATAACTAGTGTAGTTAATAAAAGTGCAAAGAAACCCATAGAACCTGAAGAACAAATAAAAGTTGAACCTGCTGTTGCAATAGTTAAAGATCTTGTTACTGAAAATGTGGAAGATGGTCATATTATTTTTTGTGAAGATGCTTCTAATATTGTTTCGCATCCTAATAAGTCTATGAAAGCCAGTGTTCCTGTGCTCTCTGTTCGAATTGGTGATCATTGCTATTATGGTTTATGCGACATTGGTGCAAGTATTAGTGCCATTCCTTATGAGCTCTACACGGAAATTATGCATGAAATTGGTTCTTGTGAACTTGAAGAAATTGATGTGGTTATTCGGCTAGCTAATAGAGAAACTATCTCTCCCATTGGTATTGTTCGAGATGTTGAAGTTCTATGTGGTAAGATTAAATATCCTGCTGACTTTTTGGTACTTGGTTCTGCTGCTAGTAAGTTTTGTCCTATTATTTTTGGTAGACCTTTTCTAAATACATGTGGAGCTATTATAGATTGCAAGAAAGAGAAAATTGTTACTAAATTTGCTGGTGAATCTTATGAGTTTAACTTCTCTAAATTTGCCAAAACTCCTTATAAAGCTGATTTGCCTAATGAAGATTTTAGAGTTGAACAATGTGCATCTATTGCTCTTGCTCCTAGTAATCCTTTGCAGCAACATTTGGAAAATAGTGAGAGTGAAGTTTTTAGGGAAGAAAGGGATGAGCTTGATGAAATTTTCCTTCGTCAACCTATTCTTAAACATGACTTACCGGTTGAAGATTTAGGTGTAACACCACCACCAAAGGAAGATCCTGTATTTGATTTGAAACCATTACCTGATAATCTTAAGTATGCTTATATTGATGAGAAGAAAACATATCCTGTTATTATTAGTGCTAAGCTTTCAGATATCGAGGAAGAAAGGTTATTGGAAATATTGAAGAAGCACCGAGGAGCTATTGGCTATACTCTTGATGATTTGAAGGGGATTTCTCCTGCTATTTGCCAACATGCTATTAATATAGAAGATGGTGCAAAACCTGTTGTTGAACATCAGCGTCGTCTAATTCCCAAGATGAAGGATGTGGTAAGAAATGAGGTATTAAAACTCCTTGAAGCAGGTATTATATATCCTATTGCTGATAGTAGATGGGTTAGTCCTGTGCATTGTGTTCCTAAAAAGGAGGTATAACTGTTGTGCCTAATGATAATGATGAGCTTATTCCTCAAAGAGTAGTTGTAGGGTATAGAATGTGCATTGATTTTAGAAAAGTTAATAAAGTTACTAAGAAAGATCATTACCCTTTACCTTTTATTGATCAAATGTTAGAGAGGTTGTCTAAAAATACACATTTCTGTTTTCTTGATGGATATTCTGGGTTTTCACAAATTGTTGTTAGAGCTAAAGATCAAGAGAAAACCACTTTCACTTGTCCCTATGGAACTTATGCTTATAGGCGTATGCCTTTTGGTTTATGTAATGCTCCTGCTACTTTTCAAAGATGCATGTCTGCTATTTTTCATGGCTTTTGTGAAAAGATTGTTGAGGTATTCATGGATGATTTTTCTGTCTATGGGAATTCATTTGATAATTGCTTGCGAAACCTTGATAAAGTTTTGCAGAGATGTGAAGAAACTAACCTTGTTCTTAATTGGGAGAAATGTCACTTTATGGTTAATGAAGGAATTGTATTGGGACATAAAATTTCTGAAAGAGGTATTGAAGTTGATAGAGCTAAAGTTGAAGCAATTGAGAAGATGCCCTATCCTAGGGATGTTAAAGGTATTCGTAGTATTCTTGGTCATGCTGGTTTTTATAGGAGGTTTATTAAAGATTTCTCTAAAATTTCAAAGCCTCTTACTAATCTTCTTCAAAAAGATGTACCTTTTGTTTTTTATGATGATTGTAAGGAAGCTTTTGAAACTCTAAAGAAAGCCTTAACAACTGCTCCTATAGTTGAACCTCCTGATTGGAACTTACCTTTTGAAATTATGTGTGATGCTAGTGATTTTGTTGTAGGTGCTGTCCTTGGACAGCGAGTAGATAAAAAATTAAATGTTATTCATTATGCTAGTAAAACTCTAGATGCTGCTCAAAGAAATTATGCTACAACTGAAAAAGAGTTATTAGCCGTAGTTTTTGCATGTGACAAGTTTAGACCATATATTGTTGATTCAAAAGTCACAATTCATACTGATCATGCTGCAATTAGGTACCTTATGGAAAAGAAAGATGCTAAGCCAAGGCTTATTAGATGGGTGCTTCTTTTGCAAGAATTTGATTTACATATTGTAGATAGGAAAGGTGCTGATAATCCTGTTGCTGATAATTTGTCTAGATTGGAAAATATTACTTATGATCATGTTCCTGTTAATGATAGTTTTCCAAATGAACAATTGGCTGTAATAAAGGTGAGCTCGCGAGAGAGCCCTTGGTATGTTGATTATGCTAACTTTATTGTTTCGAAGTATTTGCCTCCAACCTTTTCAGCTCAGCAAAGGAGGAAATTCTTTTATGATTTGAGGCATTATTTTTGGGATGACCCACACTTATATAAAGAAGGAGTGGATGGTATTATGCGAAGATGTGTTCCAGAATATGAACAACAAGAGATATTGAGTAAATGCCATGGTAGTGTTTATGGAGGACATCACGCCGGAGATACCGCACAAAAGGTTCTACAATCAGGTTTTTATTGGCCAACACTTTTCAAAGATGCAAGGAAGTTTATCTTATCTTGTGATGAATGTCAAAGAGTTGGTAATATCTCTAGACGCAATGAAATGCCTATGAATTATACTCTTGTTATTGAACCATTTGATTGTTGGGGATTCGACTTCATGGGTCCTTTCCCTTCTTCAGAAGGTAACACTCATATACTTGTCGTTGTTGATTATGTTACTAAATGGGTAGAAGCTATACCTACAAAAAGTGCTGATGGTGAGACCTCTATAAAAATGCTTGTAGATATTATATTTCCTAGATTTGGAGTACCTAGATATATTATGACTGATGGAGGTTCTCATTTTATTCATGGTGGTTTTAGAAAAACTCTTGCCAAATATGGTATTAATCATAGAATTGCTTCAGCTTATCATCCTCAAACTAGTGGGCAAGTAGAATTATCAAATAGAGAAATTAAAGCTATCTTGGGAAAGACTGTTAATAAATCTAGAAAGAATTGGGCTAGTAAGTTAAAGGAAGCATTGTGGGCTTATAGAACTGCTTATAAAAATCCTATGGGAATGTCTCCTTATAAAATGGTTTATGGAAAAGCTTGTCATTTACCTTTAGAACTAGAGCACAAAGCTTATTGGGCTGTAAGAGAACTTAATAAAGATTTTAAACTTGCCGGTAAGAAGAGGTTGCTACAATTGAGTTCTTTAGATGAATGGAGAAATGAAGCTTATGAAAATGCTAAACTTTTTAAGGAGAAAGTTAAGAAGTGGCATGATAGAAGAATTATTAAAAGAGAATTTAATGTTGGAGATAAAGTCCTATTGTATCGGTCTCGTCTCAGATTTTTTGCAGGGAAATTACTCTCAAAATGGGAAGGACCATATGTTATTGAGGAGGTATATCGTTCAGGAGCAATAAAAATTAGCTCTTTGGAAGGTAACGCCACACAAGTAGTGAATGGACAAAGACTCAAGCATTATATTTCTGGAGATTCTTATAATGAAGATATTGATATTATTCAAGTGATAACTCCGGAAGCTTTCATCAAAGATCAAATTGACAGTTCTGCAGAGTCCGACTTTGAATAGGTAACAGTTTTAGTAATAAAAAGTCCGCGTTTAGCTTTCCGAACAATATTTCTGCTGTTTTTGGAAAATATGAAAAATTACGGGATCGAAACGGAGTGGAGGAGACGCGCGAGGGCCCGTCACCATAGGCCGGCGCGGGCCCCACCCTGGCCGCGCCGCCCTATGGTGACAGCCCCTCGGCGTCCCGTTTCCACTCGTTTTCGACCTGGAACCTTCCTTTTGTCGTAAAAATATTTGCTATATAATCCCCCGGACCCCTGGAGGTCCGTATATCGTTTTCTCGTCGTGTTTTGTTTCGAGCTGTTTTCTGCCAGGATCTGTTTTGATTTAGAAGCACCATGGTCTCCAACAACAAAGACAAGGGACCTTTGGAGGAAGATATTCAAGACCCTGAATTGAAGGAAGAAGTCGAGAGCGAGGATGAGGAAGAAGTGGAGGAGGTTCCGCGAGTACACCAGCGTGCCACCATTGCAAGCATTGGCGTGATATCAAATCCATCCAACACCAAGAGGAGTGCACGAATCGCTACCGGAGGAGCAGTTCCACGTCGCTTCTTAGCTCCAAGGACATCTTCTCCAGGCAATTACCACCCTTTCCGCAATCTAATCTACAATCGTCAAACTGAAAGGACCCCCAAGGTAGTGTTGCCAAGTGGTTGGGATATAGATCGTTCTAACATTGCAGGAGAGATGAAATCTGAAGCTGAAGGATGGGGAAACAACTCTAGGAGTTGGGACTCGCCACCTGACATGATTATGAGCCGCGTTGAGCACAACTCGGAGCTGATTCGCAACCTCACCTATGAGATTGAGGATTTAAAGGAACTTGTTAAGAAGCTTGTCGAGAAGAATCCACCATCACCGAAGGAGTAATTCATCATCGGTATTGGCATCCCCTTGGTTTGTTCCAAGCTTGGGGGAGTGCCGCGGTATCACATCATCACTACCTTTATCTTTTACTATCAAGTAGTGTCATATCATGAGTAGGGAAGTTATCATATGGAATAGTTTGCAATGTGGAAGTATCTCTCTTAGTTGGTTATCTATGTATCCGTTGGTGTGAGTTATCGTTATGGAATATTAATGAGAAGTCTTATCATTTACCTTTTGCACACCTTATTTTAGTTTGCAATCTCCATTATATGATTGCTCTTGACATTAGTATTGATATCACTTTGGGAGCATTAAGTAAATCTATTTGGTTTTGGCAAACTTAGCATTGGTCAATAGCAACAACATCTTGATGTTTAAATAGAAGAGAGAAATACATGTAGATATATTACTCTATTATCTTTATGCTAATGAGTTTAGTATTCTGAAGTTAAAATTGCTTGTGCTTATGAGAAAGATGCATGATTGTTTCTATCACATGTATATTTGTTTGTTTCCTTCAACCTTTATGCTTGCTATCAAACCTTGCTAGCCAAAGACCTGTATTGAGAGGGAATACTTCTCATACATCCATAACCTTAGACCAAACCCATGCCATTTGTGTCCACCATAACTACCTATTATGTGGTATTTTGCGCCACTCCAAGTAAATACTTCATGTGCTACCTTTAAATAATTCAAACTATATTACTCTTTATTTGTGTCAATGTTTTATAGCTCATGAGGAAGTATGTGGTGTTTTATCTTTCAATCTTGTTGGGCGGACTTTCACCAATGGACTAGTGGCACATCTTCTTATCCAATAATTTTGCAATAAGAGCTGGCAACGGGGTTCCTAGCCCCAATTAATAACTTTCATTAATAATTCTCTTCACATGTTTTGCCCTGATTTATCAGTAAGCAACTTAATTTTGCAATAGACACTCCTCCATGGTATGTGAATGTTGGAAGGCACCCGAGGATTCGGTTAGCCATGGCTTGTGAAAGCAAAGGTTGGGGGAGTGTCATCCATAATAAAACTAAAATACATGTGTAAACAAAAGAGAAGGGGGATGATCTACCTTGCTGGTAGAGATGTCGTCCCTCATGGGAGCCGCTCTTGGAAGGTTCGTTTGGCAAGGGGGTTAGAGTGCCCGCTACCATTCGTTGACAACAACAAACACCGCTCAAAATCTTACTTTTATGCTCTTTACATGATTTCAAAACTTGAAAAGCTCTAGCACATGATTTAATCCCTGCTTCCCTCTGCGAAGGGCCTATCTTTTACTTTTATGTTGAGTCGGTAAACCTATTTCCCTCTATCTTAAGCAAGCAATTGAGTTGTTGTGAACCAACCATTTATGCTATGATTCAGTTAATCATGTCTTCTATACTTTCTTGTTTAGTACAAATTTTATCTGAATGAATATGACTTTGAAAGTTATCAATGATTATGAGGAGATTGTTATGATTGAGAATGAAAGCCCTGCTATATAAATTCTAATATGAAAGCCTTGCTTATAAAATAAGAGCAATCCGTTAGTAGTTCTCTGACCAAGAACAAAGTTTGCCATAACCATTTATGATTTCCTATGCACCTTTACTTGTGATTTCTCTTTACTTATTTCAAGTTGAGTTATATGAAGAGAATGTGTATTAGAATATCTTGTGTGAATCAATATGATGCTTCTTGTCCGTATTTTATTTATCGACTCTTCACTCCATAAACATGTGGTCTTGTTTATCGAGCTCAGTTTCGCTTGGGGACAAGCGAGGTCTAAGCTTGGGGGGAGTTGATACGTCCATTTTGCATCACTATTTTATATCATAATTTGCTGTTATTCATTGATATATTTCATATTTAGAGATGATACTTATGTTATTTCATCTATTTTGCATGTTTCATGATCATTGGAGAATTATTCACCGGAGTCGGATTCTGCTGGAAAAAGCACCGTCAGGACACCATATTTCTGAAGATCAACAATTGACGGAATTTATACGGAAAATCCTATTTTTCCAGAAGACGAAGGGAGCCAAAAGGAGGAGCCGGGAGGAGCCACCATGGCCCCCCCCCCATAGGCCGGCGCGAGCCCAGGCCTGGCCGCGCCGCCTTGTGGGGAGGGGCCCACGACCCCCTCTGGCCGCCTCTCCTTCGCGTACTTCTTCGCCCCGAAAACCTAAGACCAGGTTACGGAGAATTGAGCCGCCTCTGCGGGGCGGAGAACACCGAGAGAAAAGAGCTCCCGGCGGGCAGGAATCCGCCGGGAAATTCCCTCCCGGAGGGGGAAATCGACGCCATCGCCATCGTCATCGAGCTGGACATCATCTCCATCATCATCGTCATCATCTTCACCATCTACACCGCCATCACCACCGCTGCATCTCGTCACCGCTGTAACGATTTGGGTTGGATCTTGATTGTTTGATAGGGAAACTCTCCCGGTGTTGATTACTACTTGTTATTGATGCTATTGAGTGAAACCATTGAACCAAGGTTTATGTTCAGATTGTTATTCATCATCATATCACCTCTGATCATGTTCCATATGATGTCTCGTGAGTAGTTCGTTTAGTTCTTGAGGACATGGGTGAAGTCTAAATGTTAGTAGTGAATTATTGTTGAGTAGTATTCAATGTTATGATATTTAAGTTGTGGTGTTACTCTTCTAGTGGTGTCATGTGAACGTCGACTACATGATACTTCACCTTTATGGGCCTAGAGGAGTGCATCTTGTATTCGTTTGCTAATTGTGGGGTGGCCGGAGTGACAGAAACCTAAACCCCCGTTAGTATATCGGTGCAGGAGGGATAGCAGGATCTCAGAGTTTAAGGCTGTGGTTAGATTTATCTTAATTACTTTCTTGTATTTGCGGATGCTTGCAAGGGGTATAATCACAAGTATGTATTAGTCCTAGGAAGGGCGGTGCATTAGCATAGGTTCACCCACACAACACTTATCAAAACAATGAAGATTAATCAGCCGTATGAAGCGAAAGCACTAGACTAAAATCCCCGTGTGTCCTCAGAACGTTTGGTCATTATAAGTAAACAAACCGGCTTGTCCTTTGTGCTAAAAAGGATTGGGCCACTCACTGCAATTATTTCTCTCGCATTTTATTTACTTGTACTTTATTTATCTGCAATATCAAAACCCCCTGAATACTTGTCTGTGAGCATTTAGTGAATCCTTCATCGAAACTGCTTGTCAACACCTTCTGCTCCTCGTTGGGTTCGACACTCTTATTTATCGAAAGTACTACGATACACCCCCTATACTTGTGGGTCATCACCCCCCTGCGCTGCCCCTTCGCCTACTTAATCCCTCCGTCACGAAAACCCTAGTACCGAGAGCCACGATACGGAAAAAGTTCCAGAGACGCCGCCGCCGTCAACCCCATCTCGGGGGTTCAGAAGATCGCCTCGGACCCTGCCGGAGAGGGAATCATCACCGGAGGGCTCTACATCACCATGCCCGCCTCCGGATGATGCGTGAGTAGTTCATCCTTGGACTACGGGTCCATAGCAGTAGCTAGATGGTTGTCTTCTCCTCTTGTGCTATCATGTTTAGATCTTGTGAGCTGCCTATCATGATCAGGATCATCTATTTGTAATGCTACATGTTGTGTTTGTTGGGATCCGATGAATATTGAATACTATGTCAAGTTGATTATTGATCTATCATATATGTGTTATTTATGTTCTTGCATGCTCTCCGTTGCTAGTAGAGGCTCTGGCCAAGTTGATACTTGTGACTCCAAGAGGGATTATTTATGCTAGATAGTGGGTTCATGTCTCCATTGAATCTAGGGGAGTGACAGCAACCCCTAAGGTTGTGGATGTGTTGTTGCCACTAGGGATAAAACATCAATGCTTTTTCTAAGGATATTTGTGTTGATTACATTACGCGCAGTACTTAATGCAATTGTCTGTTGTTTGCAACTTAATACTGGAGGGGGTGTGGATGCTAACCTGAAGGTGGACTTTTTAGGCATAGATGCATGTTGGATGGAGGTCTATGTTCTTTGTCGTAATGCCCTAAGTAAATCTCATAGTAGTCATCATGATATGTATATGCATCTTTATTTTGTCAATTGCCCAACTGTAATTTATTCACCCAACATGCTATTTATCTTATTGGAGAGACACCACTAGTGAACTGTGGACCCCGGTCCTTTTCTTTTACATCTGAAATACAATCTACTACAATCACTGTTCTCTGTTGTTTTCTACAAGCAAACATAATTCTCCACACCATACGTTTAATCCTTTGTTTTCAGCAAGCCGGTGAGATTGACAACCTCACTGTTAAGTTGGGGCAAAGTAGTTTGATTGTGTTGTGCAGGTTCCACGTTGGCGCCGGAATCTCTGGTGTTGCGCCGCACTACACTCCTCCACCAACAACCTTCATGTGGCCTTCATCTCCTACTGGTTCGATAAACCTTGGTTTCTTACTGAGGGAAAACTAGCTGTTGTACTCATCATACCTTCCTCTTGGGGTTCCCAACGGACGTGTGCTTTACCGTCATACAAGAGGTTGTATTTGATATGGTCAAGTAACACAAAGCTACTATCCCATATCAAAACCAACTCTACTCACACAACTACAACTAATGCAAGGGATGTGAGTAGAACCAATATATATAGAGCAAACTCCCCCACAATGTATGCACGTGTGATGAACATGAATTCATTGCATACATTGTCAAGATTAACCTTTGGGACAATTTCCACTATATATATACAACCATGCAAGACATATAAATATGGAATGCATGAGAGGCAAAACACTTAAGCACAAACCAAACTTAAGTATAAAACCATTCCCTTAAACCCTCTAAACTTCTCCCCCATTGGCATCGAGTGCCAAAATGGGTGAAAATTTTAGAAAGCCAATATAATGTGAGTTCCTCCCCAAGGTGTGCACTTCTCATAATTTGAGTGGAATCAAATGCACATATCCAATGATGAATACTTGAAGGAAGTCAAACTATATTGAGGATCAAAGATTGCACAAGGATAACATGGTGAAGGAAGCTTTAACAAATAAAGCAAGCAATCAAAGATCCAATTGGACAAACAAAGATATCATGATAAGAGAGATATAGTGCTCTAAATAAAAATAAGAAAGCTCCCCAAGGTTCGTGCATAATTTATTATGTTTGCAATTGAATATGATATGCACGAACATGGAATCCTCACTCCCTCCATATCATTTAGAACACAACCAAGATTAAGATAATATGCTTATCAAGAATAACTTGAGTCCAACAATTACGAGATATGAGTGCATGAAGAAAAACAAATAAACCAAGCACTCATAAATCTTCTTTACCAACACCACTAAAAACAAAAGGGTAAAAGATGGTTGGCAAAGAACAAGGATATCAAGGTGATGGATTAACGCTCTCATGTATATAAGTTTCTAAAGTGGACAATGTGATCCATAAAGAAACATGCACACGCAAGAGGTTAATAAAATAAATAAGACAAGATATCCAAGATGAAGTCATAAAATATACCAAAGGATGTTTGCTTAAGAAGCATATATAGCCTATGGCTCCAATTTTCACTTATGGTATATGAATGAGCTTCAACCAAGAAAATCTCAAAAACATCACAACTAACAATAAGGGAAGTAAAGCTAGTTGGAATGTTTTGAGAAAGGCAACAAGTATCACAAATACGGATTTATTTCACAATTTCATCAATATTGCACATAAGAGCTCTTGAGGAATTGATATGCAATAAATTGCTAGAGGGCATATTTAGGATAGGTGAATCATAAATATGATTTATATATATTCCTATCATATGCATCTTCTCAAATTACTCAAATGTACAATAAGAAGTTTTCTTTAAAAGGATTTTTCAAGAACCGCAATATTTTTGAAATAAATAATTTCATGCCAAGATGCAACCTACAAGAGGTTGGATGCTATATGAGAATGCATGAATAAGATACTTGTTACCGAGATAGCAATGGCATGATGTAGTAGATAAGAGTTCATTGATCATCCTAGCTTGACTCCAATTATCATATGGTGACAACACCTTCCTTATAGATGAGACAAGCCTCCATTGCATCTCCAATGTACCTAAAACAACATTCAAGTACATCTTGGTCCCCAAACTTATTGGGTCCAAAATGGTTAGACTAACCACAATACATAGGACACACTCCATATAAATATGTGCATATTTATAGATGAAATTTGAATTTCATGCACATCTTAGCCGTTTAGGATTTGATGGAGTATACCCTATATAATGGATCAAAGAAAGAAAGCATGCTATAAATATAAACAAAGGGATTTCTATTTTCGTGCCCTCGGGTCGTTAGTTGTACTTAGTTTTCCCCAGCCCCTTAGTTTTTCCTCAGTTTTCCCCAAGCCTATGTTTGAAACCCGCAGAACGAGCTCAGACGGAAGGAATCCGTTTATTTGGACGTTCTGTGCTGACGTGTTGCGCCGCGTCGTCTGTGGGGCCGCGACGTGTGGGGCCGCGTCGCGTGGGGCCGCGTCGCGTGGGGCTGGTAGAAAGGGACCGCGTGGGACAGGACGAGAAGCGTTTGGTTGCACGTGAGCAGGAGCTGGGTTTTGTCTCTCTCGGCCCAAATTGGCATTTTTAAGAGCACCTTTTCCCCTCTTTCTCTCTCTGTCTTTTTCACCAAATTAGTATCAAATCTAGAGAAGCTTCTATTTCTGTCTTTCTTCAATATGGCAGCAAATCTAGTAGCAAATCTCTAGGGTTATTTATGCCTTTTGGCTCTCGTTTTTTGCCCAATATGGCAGCAAATCTAGTAGCAAATCTAGAAGCTAGTATATGATAAATTGACAACTGCATAATCAGAAAGCTAAGTATAATACATAGGGAAACTGCATACAGCAGCCAAAAGCAGCCAATAACGTTGTAATATACAAGACGCACGCAATGTATGGACAACAAGAAGATTAGGATGAATGAATTTGTTCTTCATTCCTCCTCATATATTTCGGCGTCGGTCCAGCCGTGCATTACCCCAAGGAAATATTGATTGAACTCCTTCCGTCTGCAGTGTGAGGCCAATACATCCTCCAAACGGTATGGCCTGTGTTCATTTCTCAGACCGGAGTTTCCTATTCTATCCACACGTTCTGGCCACTCCTCCCAGGCCTTTGTATCATGAGAGTACTCTCTGATATAACCCAAATCCGTGTAGTAGATGCAGCCAGGTCGAAGTGTCGGGTACACTCTGGTGTCGACGGAGATACACCGGGTATAATTCACAAAGAAGGCATTACTGCCAATGTTACTGACCGGATGGAGAGAGCGGCTCTGAGTGTCCACACGGTACACCAATGGTCTGCCCGCCAAAGCCACGCTGACCAACAACACAAGCAGCAGATCACCATCCGACTTCACGAGGTAGAACTTCTGATGTCCAAGTTCTGGAAATGAAATTAGTGTCTCCATCTTGACAGTGCTCGCGCGCTGCTGCAACTGTACATTGGTGCACACTATTCTTCCATGCTCTAAATTGTCCACAGCTAGTGCATACAGTTCACCATTGAACGGTGTAATGCAACGCAGACAATGGTTCTTGATCGAAAATCTGTTTTCCCAACCTTTATCTATATCCTTAGTTGGAGTGCTCTCATCGACCCAACCAATTTCCGACGGGTAATGTGCGGTAACGAAGACCATAGTCGGGGATTTGATCACATCGACTGATTTCAGGAGAACAGATGGCATCTGCGCCTCAAACATAGTGTATTTCTTTGTGAGTGGGTTCAGAAGCCGTATCTTGTGCGGCGGGTACTTCTGGGCAAGCACGATGACGCCACGGCAAAATCCGACGAAGTAGTATCTGGGCAAGCACGATAACATTCAGCACTAAGATGTTTAAGATTGAAAATAAAGAGGTAGATATGGAGGAAGTTGAACCTTGTATGAACTTCCGATAGATCTATGGTGACGTAGCGTGATGTGCCGAGTTGGAGGAAGGTGAACTCAGCGACGTGTGGAAGGGCGTGGTGTAGCATGATCCATTCGTCCAGGTGCACGTCGGGCTCAGGCAAACCTGAGCGCCAATTTCTACAGACTTGCCTCATGGCAGAGTACGTGTCGGCGTACTCCTCGTTCGCCAGCAAGCATTCGCCGATCTGGTGAAGTGGTCCATCAGCCGAGAGAGAGGCCCAGTTCACGGAGGAGCCGCGCTTGGATGCGCCGCCCTCGGAGGCGACGCGCTCGGCGGCGACTGGCTCGGCGGCGACGGGCTCGGCGGCGACTGGCTCGGCGGCGACGGGCTCGGCGGCGACTGGCTCGGCGGCGACGGGCGCGGAGGCGACGGGCTCGGAGGCGACGGGCTCGGAGGCGACGGCCGCCGGCGCATTCTTCTTCTCCATCGCCGGCAGGGTAGCGTGCGTACGGCGGTTGGGGTTTTTTCGATTTGGAGAAGTTGATGGGACGTGAGAGGGGTGGTTTCGTGCGTGAGCGAGAATGAGACGACTGTGTGCAGAGGGAGGGAGGGGCTTACGCGTCCTAAATGCGACCCGCGTCCTACGCGTCCACTATTTGCACGTCTGCACCGCGACACGCGTCAACAATGGCACGTCTTCCACTTCTGCACCGCAACACGCGTCCTCGAGTCTAACCCTGGAAATTTAGATATACTCAGGTATACCCTCGAGTCATATACTAGCATTTTTGTGTGCTCAGTTTTCTCCTCGAGTGCTAATACTGGCTAGTGCAATATACTCAGTTTTACCCTCAAGTGGCTGGTCAACAGAGAGTCAACAAATGGGATTAACTAGTTAAATGAGTTATTTAATGTGCAAAAAAATCCGAAAAAGAGTGGCACTTACTCATGGAGTCTTTACCACAAATTGCCACTTCTCAAATCATAGATAAATCATAGATAAATCAAGTTTCACCACAAATTGCCACTTCTCAAATCACCTAGTAGCTATGAAGGTGCATGGTTTTCCATAATAAGCCCTACCCAAAACAGCTTTCCCCAAAACATACTTTGTCTAAATGAGGCCACAATTCTCACACTGATGTATATTGGTATTGCAAATAGTTTGAGGTAGGCCAAGATGGGTTTCATTGTACAAAACACGCATTTTCCATTTTTTAAATCTCATATTTGAATCCCTTAGTCTGTTTACTACTCACTTGCCCTTGGTTTCTTGATACTACTCAGTTTTGCCCTCTCCCTTCACAAACTCTCACAGACGCCCAACATTGCCCTGATTGGTCTAGCCCATGTCACGCGGATCTTGCCCGCCGACCGTTGATCGTATGATCTAACGGGCAGGATAACCCCTATCTCTCTCTCTGGTCGGGGCCACCACCCTCTCTCTCTCTGTCGTCGGTTAGCTTCCACACTCTATGTATGCGAAAGGGCGGTTACCTAGTACGCTAAAGTTTGGTTTTCTGCATTATTTTTCACGAGCTAAATTATAAACTCTTTTTAGGCATTACTTTTCACGCAAAAAATGATAAACCATCACCGATTTGTTGTAGCCATTACTTTTCACGCAAACAATGATACACCATCACCCATTTCTTGTAGCCATTACTTTCAACGCAAAAAACGATAAACCATCACCGATTTTGTTGTAGCCATTACTTATCACGCAAAAATATGATACACCATCACCCATTTCTTGGACCCATTACTTATCACGCAAAAAATGATACACCATCACCCATTTCTTGTACCCATTACCTTCCACGCAAAAAACGATAAACCATCACCGATTTTGTTGTAGCCATTACTTTTCACGCAAAAAATGATACACCATCACCCATTTCTTGTACCCATTACTTTTCACGCAAAAAACGATAAACCATCACCGATTTCTTGTAGCCATTACTTTTCTTTTAGACTAGTCATAGTGGAGAGTAACATAGAGTAGTAACATGCACATGTTACTACTCTATGTTACTACCTTCATAGTGGGAAGTAACATATGTGTAGTGTCATGCAAAGCCATATTAATTAGGTTGTAGACTCATCTAATCTTGGAAAATGTGATGTTATGGTAACATAGCTAGTTACCACAATGCTCTCTTTCCTCAATTAATGATGTGCCATGTCATCAAATTGCTTAGTTGGCGTTGCATGTAGCTCTATGTTACTACCCAAGTTACTCCCACTATGAGTAGTCTTAGGCATTACTTTTCACGGTAAAATGATAAACTAGTCAACATAGTCCGCATTACTTTTTTTGTTGAGATATATACCCCCACAACGGTCGTCTCCTCCTTAATTTATTGTGTATAAACCCCCACAACGGTCATCTCCTCCTTATTTTATTGTGTAAACCCCTACAACGGTCATCTCTCCCTTATAAACACCCACACGGCCATCCCTTGTGTCAATAGGTTCTGCCTCTCTCTTCTTCGTTCACATACACTTTATCCATTGCCATGGCTTCCACGTCTCGGACGCGGACCGGAAGGGGAAGGGGAAGGGGAAGGGGAATGGGAAGTGGATCATCATCATTGCCACCACCACCGTCAACACTGCCATTGATCATAGAGGAGTTCTTCATCGTCGTCTATGAAGACCCTTTGGTCAAGAAGGTACGTACGCGTTCCCACATATATGATGCATGTGATTAATTATGGGCATGTTCTAAAAAACCTTTAATTTCAAGGGTTCCCTAATTTCAAACGATCGGCGCTCGATCTCTTTGCAGGAACTCCCAAAAAAATTTGCGGACTATCTTGACGGCAAGGAGCCAGCTAAGGTGTATCTGCGAGCAGCTGACTGCGGTCCTCGTCTCTGGACCGTGGAGGTCCTATTTGACGGACAAGGCCGGATGTACCTCGACAAGGGCTGGGAGAAATTCGCCATCGCGCACGGTGTGGATTTCGGCTGGTTCGTACACTTCAAATATGAAGGCGATGATGTGCTCACAGTGAAGGTGTTTGACGGAACAATGTGCAGGAGGTACTACTACTCAGACGACGAAGATACTGATGATGAAAGCGACGACGACGTGAAGCCATGCATCCATCCCCTTTAGATAATTAAGGGGATCATGACCAAGAATATATATGTAGCTTCATATGCATCGATTTAGAGATCTAGCTATTTTCTATATATTATGCATGTAAAAAATAATATCGCATTTCCACTATTATTCGAGCACCACATCCTCGCCGCCACTGCTAGGTCAACGCCGGGATGCACAATGTTTAGCATAAAAGTCACTTTAGATTAAGCTGCGAAAATAGTCACCTGCCATGGGCTGAGGCGGCCCCTACAGAGCGGCTCTATATTATATTCTCTAAATAAAATAGACGACCACAGCGGTCATTGGCTGCGGAGGCCCCACAGAGCGGCAATATATAATTTTCTATAAATAAATAGACGACCCACTGGTCATTGGCTGCGGCAGCCCCATAGAGCGGCCCCATTTGTCATTGGCAGCACCGCGTATACAATCAGTAAATAAAACGGCCCACGCGTCAGCGGTAGATGGATCCACCCGTCAGCACGAGACGGTCAGCGAGGAACTGACCTCACGGTAACGGTAAGGCCTCTGACCTGACGGCAACCCGCGTCTTCGATGGGTTTCAAACTAGAGGGAGGGGAAAACTGAGGAAAAACTAACGAGCTGGGGAAAACTGAGTACAACGAACGAAGCAGGGGCATGCTATAAATATAAACAAATTACATATAAGCACGCACAAAGACTTTTAAAGATCCAAGAACGATATACTTTGGACAAAACACCAAATGAATTGAAGAAGGCATAAAGGTGTGACCAAACAAATTTGTTGTCCAAATTATATCAAAGATGCAAATCACAAAAGATTTGTTCAACAAAGTTCAACAAATGAACTAAGAAGAAACCATTGAGCATAAAGGATGAAATAAAGCAAACATGCTCAAAGATTTATCTCATTCAAGCAAATAAAACATGTAAGAAGGAATGAGATAGCAAACTCCCAAAAGAGCAAGGTTCGAACAAATAAACCAAACCCTCTACACTTTTCACAATGGCACAATGTACCGTAAGGAAAAGGTTTGTCTTCCAAAACAAATACTTGATATGAATCAAAAGAATTTATCAAAAGATTTTTCAAAGGGACAAGGAAGACACATGGGAGCAACAAAGATTTCTTGGAAATAAAATAAGGCAATAAGAAGCAATCCAAGGTGAAGATGATCCATAAATTCAACCACATACAAGGTTATCAATTGTCAAAGACAATGAGAATATTGGAATTAACTTCCGGTGGTATATTTCAAGGATTCGAGATCAACTTCACAAGATGCATATGGTAAAGGGTATGAATTAAGAACCATGCACAAATAGAGATTCTCAATATATCTAATCATGCAAAGCAATGATAATAATAAGTCGGAGCAAATGGTTTCTCACATAAGATGTATAGATATGTCTTTGAGAGAACCGCACCAAGAATCTCTTACTCAAACCAACAACCAAAAGATAAGCAAAGGAAGCTTTTAATAAGAGTGATCTTGTTTGAGCAACCATGCCACTCAAGAACAAGATAATTAAGAGTATCAACTCTAAGTGGCATAACCTCAAATGTTCACATTTTCTAGGCTTGTGATATGTACAAAACATATTACTCCCCCATAATGTGATAAAACATTTCTTCTAATTAAGAGGCAATTAAAATTCGATTAGAGATGATTAATGGACATTAGAATTTGAATTTCTCATGAGTATGACACACCACATAGTGACTAGATAATCTTGCAATATCAATACTAAG
The DNA here is from genome assembly GCA_030979885.1 of Lolium multiflorum. NCBI lineage: Eukaryota > Viridiplantae > Streptophyta > Magnoliopsida > Poales > Poaceae > Lolium > Lolium multiflorum. The sequence continues at coordinate 107,095,214 of CM061747.1, forward strand.
TGGTGATACCCATGTACACACATTTTAGAGAAAGAGAGATGCACAATGCATATTACTCCCCCAAAATGGGATGTTCCATTAATCACTCAAAGAGAGCCAAATAAGATGTCATCAAGATGCATTAGGCTCAAAACAATACACAAGTATATGATGAGTCAAACAAACATACTTGAATACACAAGATAGGCAAGTAAGACTCAACACATACAAACACATATTTGATACAAAACCAAACATGCAAAGGGGCAAGTAACTTACAATAAATATGAAGAGTTGAAGTATAAGTTACCGCAAGGAGGAACATTGGATATAAGATATAGATGATGATCCATACGACTTGGCTTGGTAAAAATATAATATATTAAGATCCCTTAATTCTTCATGAAGTAGCCAAGTCTCCAATGCCCTCCATATGCACCTATTGATCAAGTTTGAGCTTGTTGGTCCCCAACCAAGTTGGGTCCTAAGAAGTTAGTCACAATAGGCTTGGCAACCCAAATGGTTCTTTTCTTGAAACCACTTTGAGTTCCAACAAACTTGGCAAACACATTGCCATCCTTATCCTTACCAAGAGAATAATCATCATCAACAATGATAGGGTTGGATAAGGTACCACTTAAACATGAAGAAGCAAAGTGCCCCTTCACACGGCATAAGTAGCAAGTGTTCCCCTTTCTCTTCTTTATTGATTTCTTCTCTTGGGGAACTTTATCTTGATTCTTCTTGGGAAGTGGCCTATCTTCAACTTGAGGTCGAGCATGAGCTTGACCTTGACCTTGTGGCCGTTTCCCTTGTTGTTTCTCACTCAAGTGCTTCTTCTTCTTCTTCAATGGGCATGATCTAACATGATGCCCTTCAATCTTGCACTTGAAGCAAACCAACTTGGTCGGATCCTTGACTTTGTCTTGGCCCTTCTTCTTGTTGCTCTTGCTCTTGGACTTGTTCTTGTTATTGGAGTTGAATCCAAGTCCACTCTTGTCATTGGGGGATTGTTGCACACTTAGCATCTTGTCAAGTGCGGATTTCCCTTCATGACGCTTTTCCAAGTCTTTCTTCAAAGAAAGGACTTGGGCCTCGAGCTCTTTGATTTCCTCTACATGGTTAGTAGAAATACAAGTACTAGAGGAAGTAGAAGCTTCATTGTTAGAGCAACAAGGCAAGGCAAGTAATCCAACACAAGGTGTATCAATAGTTTGACTAGATGGATTACAAGGACTAGCACATGGAAATATAGCATTTGTAGTAGAGATTGTGCTAATGTCCACATGAGGCTCACAAGATGTTACCTTAGTGATACTAGCCTCATGAGCTAACTTTAGCTCATCGTAGGAAGTTAGAAGATCCTCAAGAGAGTGTGAGAGCGTTTTATTGCTTTCTTCCAATTCCCTACAATTGCTAGTTAGCCAATCAAGTTGAGCCCTTAGCTCAACATTCTCCTTTAAGATAGATGCTTCACAAGAAGTAGAGTTAGTAGCACAAGCATCAACCATAGTTTTTCATTTTCAAGCTCATAGGATTCAATTTTTTGTGTAAGCATAAAATTAGTATGCTTCTCATCTTTTAGCTCTTGCTTGAGGAGATTGAATCTCATTCTCCCATTTTCAACATGGGACTCCAACTCCACTATGGTTTCCTTGTATTTATTCAAGGTTTCCATAGAGTGTTCGAGATTAGCACGAGCTTCTTTATTACCATGAAGAGAAGCATATACCATCCCCATATCATGCAACAAGGTATTATATTCTTCATCATTATCATCATCATCATTCTCATCATTAGAGGATGTGTTAGGAGTCAAAGTAGGAGATACCTTTGATCCATTTGCCATAAGGCACATGTGCATACCGGAGGATGAAATGAGGATATTCTTGAATCCCCATTTGAAATCGTGTCTTGATCCATAGAGTGTTCGGTTTCCTCTACATTGTTAGTCAACAAACAACTAGAGGAAATAGAAGCATTTTGATTATGGAAACAAGACAAGGCAAGCATATCATCATGAGATCTATGTAAGCAATTTACACATGATATGCAAGGACTATCAACACAAGCATGTAGACTATTTTCAATGCTCGATGTGTTTGTTCAAGTCCAAAGAGGAAACATTGCAATGGGATAGAGATGAAGAATCATCACTATTGAGCACAATATCAATATTGCAATTTTCCTCACCACTCACCATATCATTACCTTGTGTCTTGCAACACGTTGGTGAAGTGGAAGAAGATGATATATCATCACGGCCGGAGGTGGAAGCAACTTGGAGCTCTTCATGATGTGAAGGGGAAGAGAGCTCCTCGGAGACACCACCAACCAAATGAGAAATGGATCCACCAAACATTTCTTTAAGCTTGATCCACATCTCATGAGACGATTTTCGCTTTATATATATCAAGAACCTATGAAAATCTGGTCTCAAGGAGAATACAAGCTCATTAGATACTTGAGCTTCAAGATGTAAGTTTTTCTCATCCTCTAAAGATAGATTTTGAGGATCCATCGGAGGAGAAAAACCTACATCTAGAAATTGCTCTATATTTGGACACAAGGTCCGAAGATTACAAAGCAAGCAATTTCTCCATAAAAGATAATTTGTGCCATCAAAGATAATTGTGTCATTGTGCACTATATTACTAGCCGACATCTTTACTCTCAAGGCGGTGAAGCCTTAAACAAGGAGAGACCTTGCTCTGATACCAATTGAAAGGACGAGATGTCGCCTAGAGGGGGGTGAATAGGCGTTTAAAAACTCTTGCGGATTTGTCTTGTAAGAATGCGGAATTAAACTAACGTTTAGTTTACAAGCACAAACCCTAAATATGCTAGGCTCAACTAAGTGTAACAATAACAACTAGAGCTAAGCAAGATAGGCACAAGATATATGTAGCACAAGTGATAGCAAGATATATGTACTTCAAGCACGATGGCTATCACAAGGAAAGAGAGCTCGGGTATAGAGATAACCGAGGCACGCGGAGACGAGGATGTATTCCCGTGTTCCCTTCCTTTGCAAGAAGGTACGTCACGTTTGGAGGAGTGGAGGTCCACGAAGGATTCCCCACGCCACGAAGGCTCACCCTATTCTCCGAGCCACACCCACGAAGGATAATGGCCCTTTCCTTATGGTTAGCTTTTCCTCCGCTCCGGAGATGGCAAGCTCCACAACCACTTCACAAGCTCCACGAAGGAGAAGCCCGGACCTCTTCACAATCTTCCTTGAAGAGATCACCGGAGCACCAACTGCCAAGCCAACTAGGAGGTCTCCCTCCAAGAGTAACAAGCTCACGGTCTCTCACTCGAACTAATCGTGGTGGAGAGCTCAACACTATGCAATGATGCAAAGCAAGAACACTAGAGGTGTTCAAGTCCTTCACACTCAAATCCCACCCAAGCAACAAATGCTAGGATTGTAACATCCCAGAAATTCAAAACAAAATAAATAAATTCCCCTAGTTCCAAATTTTGGAACCAACAAAAACTTTTATTAAATTAAGATTGGTACATAATAATCTTGCTTAATTCTTGTGCTATTGCCATGATTGCTTGTTATTAGTATTTGAAATAATCTTAAACCCTAAAAACTCACCCCTCTTCTCACCATCCTAGTTAAAATAAAATAAAAGGAAATTAAATGAGAAAAAGGCATATGTGACTATGGCTATAATTATAAATCTTTACCCTAGACCTTTCCACTTTAATTAGAGGATTGGAAAAGCTTTATAAACCTTATATAGTATTTCTTAAATCATTTCCAAGTTGAAACCAAAGAAATTAAAAAGGAAACTAAAAATGCCATAGAGGCATATGAGAGTAAAATAGCAAATATGGGAATTCAAGAAAATTGACCCTAGGACTTGTTGTGAATGGTTGGATCACCTCCATATACCATTTCAACACTCAACAAAACCAATTGGGTCAAACCAAGTCAAATTAAAAATCAAATGCAATATATGCATAGAAGCCTATGTGACACATAGCCAATTCACTAAACCTTGACCTATGACTTCAAACCTTGACCAAATGGTGTGAAACCATCTCTAAACCTAATATAACACTAAATGGACCCTAACCCATGTCCAAGTGAAGCAAGATCAACCATTTACAAGTTTAGTAAAATGTGACACCTCATCTTTTATGTATTAAGGCCAAATTTACAAATCTTTGAACAAGACCATTTGAATTGGTTTCAATGCTCTTAAAATGTTTCTAAACTAATAAGAACCACATTAGAGTCAACAAAAGTCAAATCAAATGGAGAGAATTCAAATGGTGAGATAATTCCATTTTTACTCACATACACATAGGGCCAATTTTGCAAATCTTCACCAAAGGCCACCATTGCTTGATTTATTGTTTGTAAAACTCTTCTATATGATAAACAAACACAATTGCATCAAAGAAACCAAAATCAAATCAAAGAAAATCTCAAAATCAACATACATGTGATAATGGTCATTTGGCCATTTTATAAAATGTTCCCCACTTTACCCCTCTGTATTTCTCAATTCTTAAACTTGGTCAACTTGCCATGTCATCCAAGACCATGTCAAAGTCTACAACTTTCATGTTGACCATCAGGGTTAATGTTGACTAGGTTGACCAGTAGGGTTTTGACAAGTGGAGACTTTGAAACTATGTGAAGATCAACCCCAATTTGAAATCTCACAAACCTTGACCAAATTGACCACCACCACCACCATTCTACCTCTCTAATAATATAAATGAGATCCACCAAAAATATTTCCAAAATATGACAAAAAGTTTCATGCGGCCATTTATGCAAACACCTTGCAGGCATAGTTCGAAAATGCAAACACCCTATTAACCTCTGGTCCAAAGCCTAAACCACTTTCATTTGGTGATCATCACACCCCTCTGCAACCCCTGCATCAGTGCATGTACTTGCTCATGTCGATTAAAGTGAGGAGAACCTTTTCTTCTTCATGTCGTGCACCATGCACACCCTCATGCACTCATCCTCCTGGTCCTCTCCTACCTCTCTCACCATGTCAAGTGTGTAGCCTGCACTCAACCACTGCCCCGGTACCCTCCGGAAACGCACCACATTGGCTGAACGTTGCACGCCCATACCTCGCCACGGCGTGCCGGACACGCGGTGAGCGCGCCCTGGCATGTCTGCGGACGCGCCGAGCACGCCGTCGTGCCATCGCCTCCGTCCTCCCCTAAGCCCCTACACGCAACGAGCATCCTCGCACCACCAGCTACACGCTAGACATGCTAGCGGGCATGCGGGAACGCCCTAGCCATCGCCATGATCAACACCTCTGCCGCCACGGTACTGCGAGCACTCGAGCATCGCCAGCACTCCCTCGTCCTCCCTCTGCGGCCCCTTCACGCGCGCTAGCTTCTCCTAGCAGACGCCTACACGACGCCCCCATCGCCTTGCCCCTTCGCGTCCTGAATCGCCGGCGCCACCGTCGACCTCGCCGCACCCGGCCACCCAGCGCATCTATAAATAGAGGCCCTCTCCGCCTTCACTCTTCACACCAAATCTGTTCCCCTCCTTCTTCTCGACCTCCCCGACCTCTGCTCCACGCTGCCCCACTGCTCCAATTGCGAGCTCGGATCGCCGGAATCCGCCAGAACCACCCTTCGATTTAGGCCACCCCAAGCTCGCCGCTGTACCAGGGGCCTCTACACCCTCGACAACCTCGCCTCGACCATCTCCCTCGACCGCCGGCGACCGCGCGCCCTCCGACCCCCTACCTCGCCGGCGCAGCAGGCTCTCCCCCGTCGCGACGACGCTCGACCGTCGATCGTCCCCTGATCTAACGGCCGACATCACCAGGTACCGATTCGGTGAGTTAAGTCACTGACGTGTAGGCCCCACCTCGGACCCGTGCGCCGTTACTGGGCTGGGCCAGCTTTTTAAACCATTTGGCCCATTTATTTCCCGCCTAGCCCAGTAATTCAAATTAGATTTAATGTTTAGCCAAATTCAATACTGATGCCAACTATAATTTGAATAGTTTGAAATCTACCAAACCAAATCTAGCAAATTTTATATATTTAGAAAGCTCATGAAATTATCTAAACAATGCCACTGGCCTCATGTCCAAATTCGAAATTAAATTTAAATGATAAAAATAACAAGGCAGGGCCTTTTCTGACTTCAAATAAATATTAGAAATTATCTATAAATGATTTTAAGTTGATTCCAACTCTAATAAATCACTTTTCACATAATCTAATTGTTTATGCAAAAATATAGCATAGTTGCTTTGCATGATCATGGACTAAATTCAAATAATGGCTATGGAGCCATTTCTAGACTATTTAATACACACACCTAAACTTATTCAAATAATATGAGGGCTTCTCTCTCCTTTAAATTGTGATCTTAAGTAATTCAACTAGAGGTACTGACCTTGGTCAAATAAGTCTCATGCATGGTTGCTTAGAGATTTTAAATCATTTAGAGGATAGTTTAACTTATAGGAGGTATAGTTTCTCACTTAAATCATTAGTCCAAATAGTTCAATAAGAATTGATGACACATGTATTAATGACCCATAGGTTCCTTTTTGAAAATATTAAATCATTCTCATAAGTAGTATTTAAATATTCCAAACCTAGTTATTAAATCATATGAGATACTTGGTCTCATTTAAATCTTGCCTCAACCAAATTAATATGAGGTAGACCCATGGTCAATTAAAACTCACATTAGATTAATTAATGTTATTAAACCATTGCAAGGTGTTATTAAAATGGTATGAGGTGCTCACCTCATTTAAATCATCTTTCTCAAATAAAATGAAGTAATGTATTGACCTTTAATTTCCTAGGCTCATACTTGCTCATTTGAAGATTTTAAATCTAAATAGTATTTAAATTTTCCAAAGGTTAATTAAATCACATGAGATAATGAATCTCATTTAACTCACTTTTCTCAAATACTAAGTGTGAAGTGTTGACCTTGGTCAACATGGGATCATCCCTGGTTATTTTGAAATATTAAATCACCTCAATAGTAGTCCTTTAAATTAGTTACAACTATGTGTTAAATCATATGAGAGATATTTCTCTCATTTAAATCTTGTTCTCAAATGATTCAACATGAGGTAGTGATCATAATCTAAGTAACCTCATATTGAATTATTTGGTGGCATTAAATCACTACCATGTTAGTATTAAATTGCATGAGGTATGGAACCTCATTTAAATCATTTTCCTAAATGATAAGTATGAAGAGGTTGACTTTAGTCAACCTAGGTCATATATTATTCATAAGAAAATTAAATCTTAAGAAGATTCAATGAGAGGAAATTATTTCTCACAAAACCAAAGAGAAACCCTCACATCATTTTCAATAAGAGGAAATTATTTTCCTATAATAAGGAAACCCTAGCATAATCTTGTGATAAATGTTAAGTAGTGATGTTAGATCATTGTGTGAGCCACTAAGGCTAATTAAGAGTACTTAAGTATTGTTTGGTGATTGTATCCTCGTATTCGTTTATAGACGCTAGTACCGGAGACTATCAAGAGGAGGAGGTATTCTACCAAGAGGAAGAAGAAGAACACTTTGATCACCTCACCAATCAAGGCAAGCTATTACCCATGCAAGCTATTACCCATGCAAGCTAGACTAATGCAAGCTATTATTAATGCCAGCTATTACCAGTGCAAGCTAATAGACTTGCTAACCATCATGGTGCAAAGCTCTACAAGAGCAAGGCATCATTACATGTTACTTTATGAACCTATCCCAAGTTTTTACTTTACAAGCTTTAATGCTTTTGGTTTATCAAAGTTTACTTTTTGATTCATGATTCACTGGTTCTAGAGTAGAACAAGACCATCAAATGTAGTCTAGAGCTATGAAAGCTAGATAGCACCCCTCATGACTAGTTGCTAGTGCTAATCAATCAAAAATTGGACTACTCTAGATGGGAACATGTGACTTTGAAATGAAGTTGAAACCTTGGGAATGATGGTTCATTCCATTGAATGACTTTGAAGGTGAATATGACCAAGAGAAGATGGTGATTTTTGATATAAAACTGATGGTTGGGTTCGGATGCGATACCATTCCAATTTTGAAAGTACCCCCACAATACCCAACATGGGTAAGGGCTTAACTAGAAATTTATGTGCTTTAGTATGGGTTCCCTCTAAACAAGCGTCATCGGGGTTATGCCAAGGGCTGCCTCCAAAGAAATATGAGATGATGTGAAATGACGTGATTGAGGTGAATTGTCCGGCCCAAGCCCTGTGCCCGGGTTAACAGGTTGGTCTTCACCGGGAGGCCAAGCTCATGGGGAGAGGTGCCTGTACTAGAGTATATAAGTGAAAGGTTATGGTTGGTAGTCCGCATACGGAGTATGATAAATCAGGGCCAGTTAACCCTGACGGATTATTGCAAATATTGTGGCACAAGTGTACGACCTCTGCAGAGTGTAGAACTATTCGAATAGCGTGTCCACGGTTACGGACGATTGGAAAGGCCATATTGTTCCGTCATCAGACCATTTTCAAAAATGTGACATATGACTGGTGACTTGAATTTGAAAGGTGAATGGTGACTTTGAATTGAACCACAACAGAGTTGTGGGAATGACACTAATGTTCCCACTTGAGTTAGTCTAGTGATTCAAGCATCTTTACTAAATGTTTATGAAATAAACTTGGCTTTATGCAAAGAAACCTAGAGCTTAGTATCCCCTTACCCCAATTGATAATGCTTACACTAGTATTAGTTTGCGAGTACTTTAAAAGTACTCATGGCTTTGTCCCTGGCTATTCAAATGGCCAGACTATGAAGGTGAACAGCAGTACGAGGAAGATGGACAGCGGGACGTCTACGACAACTAGGACCGCTCCTGACGTCAAGCGTTGGCCTGTGGACTAGATAGTCCGTTACTACTTCGCTTCCGCTATTTGTGATGTTCGTTGATCAATAGATCAACTACTACTGTAATATTGGATCATGTGATCCCTCTTTGTAAGACGATTATGTGTTGTAATAAATGATGACTCTATGATATTCAACTATTATGTCTACGGCATAATAGGCATCTGGACTTAAAATTCCGGGTGTTGACAAGTTGGTATCAGAGCCATTGTTTGACCTTAGGAGACCCTAGTTAGAATGGACGTTCGGAAAATTTTAGTTTCTAAAACAAATGAAGTAAGTATTTGTGAAAAACTTATTCATTTTCTTCTCTACCAGATCTTCTTAAAAATAATAAGCCATGCACCTCCTTATAAATCCATTTAAAATTTTGCCACACTTGTTCACATCTCTAACTTACTTATCCATTTCACTTTCAGATGGAGCCCTACGTCCAGACGGAGACCTACGATCTGGAAAACGGAGGAAGTCTGGTGTTTGAGCGCGACTTGTACCTAGTGTCCGAGAAGCTCGAACGCCCACCTCCCCAGTTCCACGGAGTCCGGATCCACAACACCCCCGCTGGGGAACAGCAGTGGATGATCACCGCTGACTTGAAGGGAAGTCCGGAGCCTCCCATCTCGGAGAGGATCCTTTTCTCCTTCAAGGCATACAGCTGGGTGGACGGTCTTGCTCACGCCCTTCAGGAGGGACTTGCTCGGGTGTGCGGACAGAACATCGCCGCACTCCGGGGAAGCCGCTTCGCCCACTTCGCGAGGCACGACACCATGGGGGAACCCATGGCACTCTCTTCGCACCCGGTGCTCAAGATCCATGTGCAGCATTTGGACTTTATGCTTCATGAGACCCGGAAGGATCTGGAGCTGACACGTGTCCATGCCCACCGTGCCCAGATGGCTTTGGCTCATCATGCCGACGCCATCAGGCTACTCGCCAAGGACCGCCGGTCACTCTGCCTGCAGCGCGCCAAGAATGTCGCTACTATCACACGTCTTCGCGAGAAGATTCGCACCTTGGAGGTGACTGTCCGGACCCAGCAGGACCAGATCCAGGAGATGGAGGAAGATGGAGAAGACATCCAAGGAGGCGATGACTTCCTGAGTGATGACAACGACTTTGAGGATGACGAGTTCACTGATGAGGAGGACTATGAGTTTCTGGAGGCTGCAGAGGATGGGATCATTCCCATCGATGTGGATGAAGACAATGAGGAATAGTTGCACTAGCTTCACTTACGTAGGTGTGAGTTGTATCCCGCACCATGTATCGTAGCTTGTGGAAGAAGGGTTCTTCAAACCCTTAGTGCTTTAACTTGTAATGTGTGATGTTTGTTGTGAATAAATAAAATGGTGTGCTATGTTCATCACAAAAATATTTCAAGTTTTAAGTTTAAACCTAACTCAAAATAAGCCATAGAAAATTCCCTCTTACCTCATGATCTATCTACCTGTTCAGATGGCACCCCCAAATCGCAACGCAAACCAAGATGCGCTGATGCAGATGCTGCAGCTCATGATGGAAGACAGAGAGGCTGAACGCGCTGAAAGGCAGGCCAATATCACTGCTCTGCAACAGCTAGCTCAGAACAATCAAGGCCGTGGAAACCACGATCACCCTGGGTCAAAGCTGAAGAATTTTCAGAACACCAACCCTCCAATGTTCAGCAAAACCGAAGAGCCACTTGACGATGACTGGATCAGACAATAGAGAACAACCTTGAAGTTGCGGGAGTTGAAGCCACAGAAAAAGTACTGTTTGCCACCCACTACCTGTCAGGACCTGCAAGAGCCTGGTGGACTAGTGCCCGTGCAATGAATGCAGGACAGATGATGACATGGGAAGACTTCAAGCTAAAGTTCAGCAAGTACCATGTGCCCCAAGGATTAATCAAGAAAATGAGAGACGAGTTCCGTGAACTCAAGCAAGGAAGAATGTCCGTGGTGGAATACCGCGACAGGTTTCTCACTCTGTACGCCCCGGACGAGACCGACACAAATGAGAAGAGAAAGGAAAGATTTCTGAACGGACTGCACGACGAGATGCAAACGGTGTTAGTAAATATTCCGTTCGCTGACCTCGAAGCCCTCGTGGACTCAGCCATACGGATGGAAGGAAAGCTGCATCAGGCCAATGAGAACCGCAAGCGCAGAATGATGAACCAGAGTGGACCCCACCATACCCAGAAGCACCGCAATAACCCCTCTGGAGGATTCACCCCCAGAAACAACAGGCCACCTGCTCAGACTTATCGCCCCAACTACAGCAACAACAACGGAGGACCCCCGAAGCCCGGAGGCAACAACAATAACAACCACAACCACAACAGCCACAACAACAATGGGAACAACACCAACACCAACACTGGCCCGAGGACTGGAAGCAATGCCATCCCCGTCACCCCGAAGGACAAGTCAACTGTAAACTGCTATGAATGTGGAGTTGTGGGCCACTACTCCAATGAGTGTCCCAAGAAGCTTGCCAAGATCGCTGCCAACACCGCTGCACCTGCCCAGCAACAGCGCCGCAGGAAGAAGGAACCAGAACAACAACAACGGCCGTTTCTACCACATGACTGCCACTGAAGCTCAGGAAGCACCCCAGACCCTGACAAGTATGCCTTCCTGTTAATCAAAATGCCCAATCTCTCTTAGGAACCTAACTCTTCTTAAAATCTCGGGACGAGATTTGTTTAAGGGGGAAGGGTTTGTAACATCCCAGAAATTCAAAACAAAATAAATAAATTCCCCTAGTTCCAAATTTTGGAACCAACAAAAACTTTTATTAAATTAAGATTGGTACATAATAATCTTGCTTAATTCTTGTGCTATTGCCATGATTGCTTGTTATTAGTATTTGAAATAATCTTAAACCCTAAAAACTCACCCCTCTTCTCACCATCCTAGTTAAAATAAAATAAAAGGAAATTAAATGAGAAAAAGGCATATGTGACTATGGCTATAATTATAAATCTTTACCCTAGACCTTTCCACTTTAATTAGAGGATTGGAAAAGCTTTATAAACCTTATATAGTATTTCTTAAATCATTTCCAAGTTGAAACCAAAGAAATTAAAAAGGAAACTAAAAATGCCATAGAGGCATATGAGAGTAAAATAGCAAATATGGGAATTCAAGAAAATTGACCCTAGGACTTGTTGTGAATGGTTGGATCACCTCCATATACCATTTCAACACTCAACAAAACCAATTGGGTCAAACCAAGTCAAATTAAAAATCAAATGCAATATATGCATAGAAGCCTATGTGACACATAGCCAATTCACTAAACCTTGACCTATGACTTCAAACCTTGACCAAATGGTGTGAAACCATCTCTAAACCTAATATAACACTAAATGGACCCTAACCCATGTCCAAGTGAAGCAAGATCAACCATTTACAAGTTTAGTAAAATGTGACACCTCATCTTTTATGTATTAAGGCCAAATTTACAAATCTTTGAACAAGACCATTTGAATTGGTTTCAATGCTCTTAAAATGTTTCTAAACTAATAAGAACCACATTAGAGTCAACAAAAGTCAAATCAAATGGAGAGAATTCAAATGGTGAGATAATTCCATTTTTACTCACATACACATAACACCAATTTTGCAAATCTTCACCAAAGGCCACCATTGCTTGATCTATTGTTTGTAAAACTCTTATATATGATAAACAAACACAATTGCATCAAAGAAACCAAAATCAAATCAAAGCAAATCTCAAAATCAACATACATGTGATAATGGTCATTTGGCCATTTTATAAAATGTTCCCCACTTTACCCCTCTGGCTTTGACTTTTCTCCAACCAAACTTGGTCAACTTTTGCCATGTCATCCAAGACCATGTCAAAGTCTACAACTTTCATGTTGACCATCAGGGTTAATGTTGACCAGGTTGACCAGTAGGGTTTTGGCAAGTGGAGACTTTGAAACTATGTGAAGATCAACCCCAATTTGAAACCTCACAAACCTTGACCAAATTGACCACCACCACCACCACCATTCTACCTCTCTAATAATATAAATGAGATCCACCAAAAATATTTCCAAAATATGACAAAAAGTTTCATGCGGCCATTTATGCAAACACCTTGCAGCATAGTTCAGATTTTCAACACACCCTATTAACCTCTGGTCCAAAGCCTAAACCACTTTCATTTGGTGATCATCACACCCCTCTGCAACCCCTGCATCAGTGCATGTACTTGCTCATGTCGATTAAAGTGAGGAGGAACTTCTTCTCTTTGCACTGCATGCACACCCTCATGCACTCATCCTCCCTGGTCCTCTCCTACCTCTCCACCATGTCAAGTGTGTAGCCGCACTCAACCACCTGCTGGTACCTCCCCCTGCCGACGCACCACATTGGCTGAACGTTGCACGCCCGGGACCTCGCCACGGCGTGCCGGACACGCGGTGGCGCGCCACTGCATGTCTGGACGCGCCGAGCACGCCGTCGTGCCATCGCCTCCGTCCTCCCTAAGCCCCTATCACAACGAGCATTCGCACCACCAGCTACACGCTAGACATGCTGGCGGGCACGCGGAACGCCCTAGCCATCGCCATGATCAACACCTCTGCCGCCACGGTACTACGAACACTCGAGCATCGCCAGCACTCCCTCGTCCTCCCTCTGCGGCCCCTTCACGCGCGCTAGCTTCTCCTAGCAGACGCCTACACGACGCCCCCATCGCCTTGCCCCTTCGCGTCCTGAATCGCCGGCGCCACCGTCGACCTCGCCGCACCCCCACGGCCACCCAGCGCATCTATAAATAGAGGCCCTCTCCGCCTTCACTCTTCACACCAAATCTGTTCCCCTCCTTCTTCTCGACCTCCCCGACCTCTGCTCCACGCTGATTAAGCCCTACACCGCTCCAATTGAGAGCTCGATCCGGAGCCGCAGACCACCCTTCGATTTAGGCCACCCCAAGCTCGCCGCTACCAGGGGCCTCTCACCCTCGACAACCTCGCCTCGACCACCGCCCTCGACCGCCGGCGACCTAGCGCGCCCTCCGACCCCCTACCTCGCCGGCGCAGCAGGCTCTCCTCCCCCGTCGACGACGACGACGCTCGGCCGTCGATCGTCCACCTGATCCGACGGCCAGCATCGCAGTACCGATTCGGTGAGTCAAAGTCGCTGAAGTGTAGGCCCCACCCTGACAGCCCACCAAGCACCGTTCTGGGCCTGCTTCCTCTGTTTAAACCATTCGGCCCATTTATTTCCCGCCTAGCCCACAAATTCAATTCTAGATTTAATTTTTATTTAAAAACAATGCTGATGCTTTATAATTTGAATAGTTTGAAATCTACCAAACCAAATCTAGCAAATTTTATATATTTAGAAAGCTCATGAAATTATCTAAACAATGCCACTGGCCTCATGTCCAAATTCGAAATTAAATTTAAATGATAAAAATAACAAGGCAGGGCCTTTTCTGACTTCAAATAAATATTAGAAATTATCTATAAATGATTTTAAGTTGATTCCAACTCTAATAAATCACTTTTGACATAATCTAATTGTTTATGCAAAAATATAGCATAGTTGTTTTGCATGATCATGGACTAAAGTCAAATAATGGCTATGGAGCCATTTCTAGAATATTTAATACACACACATAAACTTATTTAAATAATATGAGGGCTTCTCTCTCCTTTAAATTGTGATCTTAAGTAATTCAACTAGAGGTACTGACCTTGGTCAAATAAGTCTCATGCATGGTTGCTTAGAGATTTTAAATCATTTAGAGGATAGTTTAACTTATAGGAGGTATAGTTTCTCACTTAAATCATTAGTCCAAATAGTTCAATAAGAATTGATGACACATGTATTAATGACCCATAGGTTCCTTTTTGAAAATATTAAATCATTCTCATAAGTAGTATTTAAATATTCCAAACCTAGTTATTAAATCATATGAGATACTTGGTCTCATTTAAATCTTGCCTCAACCAAATTAATATGAGGTAGACCCCATGGTAAATTAAAACTCACCTTAGATTAAGTAATATTAGTAAACCATTGCAAGGGTTATTAAAATGGTATGAGGTGCTCACCTCATTTAAATCATCTTTCTCAAATAAAATGAAGTAATGTATTGACCTTTAATTTCCTAGGCTCATACTTGCTCATTTGAAGATTTTAAATCTAAATAGTATTTAAATTTTCCAAAGGTTAATTAAATCACATGAGATAATGAATCTCATTTAACTCACTTTTCTCAAATACTAAGTGTGAAGTGTTGACCTTGGTCAACATGGGATCATCCCTGGTTATTTGAAAATATTAAATCACCTCAATGGTAGTCCTTTAAATTAGTTACCACTATGTGTTAAATCATATGAGAGATATTTCTCTCATTTAAATCTTGTTCTCAAGTGATTCAACCTGAGGTAGTGATCATAATCTAAGTAACCTCATATTGAATTATTTGGTGGCATTAAATCATTACCATGTTAGTATTAAATTGCATGAGGTATGGAACCTCATTTAAATCATTTTCCTAAATGATAAGTATGAAGAGGTTGACTTTAGTCAACCTAGGTCATATATTATTCATAAGAAAAATTAAATCTTAAGAAGATTCAATGAGAGGAAATTATTTCTCACAAAACCAAAGAGAAACCCTCACATCATTTTCAATAAGAGGAAATTATTATTACTAAATAAGGAAACCCTAGCATAATCTTGTGATAAATGTTAAGTAGTGATGCTAGATCATTGTGTGAGCCACTAAGGCTAATTAAGAGTACTTAAGTATTGTTTGGTGATTGTATCCTCGTATTCGTTTATAGACGCTAGTACCGGAGACTATCAAGAGGAGGAGGTATTCTACCAAGAGGAAGAAGAAGAACACTTTGATCACCTCACCAATCAAGGCAAGCTATTACCCATGCAAGCTATTACCCATGCAAGTTATTACCCATGCAAGCTAGACTCATGCAAGCTATTATTAATGCCAGCTATTACCAGTGCAAGCTAATAGACTTGCTAACCATCATGGTGCAAAGCTCTACAAGAGCAAGGCATCATTACATTTTACTTTATGAACCTATCCCAAGTTTTTACTTTACAAGCTTTAATGCTTTTGGTTTATCAAAGTTTACTTTTTGATTCATGATTCACTTGTTCTAGAGTAGAACAAGACCATCAAATGTAGTCTAGAGCTATGAAAGCTAGATAGCACCCCTCATGACTAGTTGCTAGTGCTAATCAATCAAAAATTGGACTACTCTAGATGGGAACATGTGACTTTGAAATAAAGTTGAAACCTTGGAATGATGGTTCATTCCATTGAATGACTTTGAAGGTGAATATGACCAAGAGAAGATGGTGATTTTTGATATAAAACTGATGGTTGGGTTCGGATGCGATACCATTCCAATTTTGAAAGTACCCCCACAATACCCAACATGGGTAAGGGCTTAACTAGAAATTTATGTGCTTTAGTATGGGTTCCCTCTAAACAAGCGTCATCGGGGTTATGCCAAGGGCTGCCTCCAAAGAAATATGAGATGATGTGAAATGACGTGATTGAGGTGAACTGTCCGGCCCAAGCCCTGTGCAGTTCCCAGGCTGGTGTCTTCACTGGGAGGCCAAGCTCATGGGGAGAGGTGCCTGTACTAGAGTATATAAGTGAAAGGTTATGGTTGGTAGTCCGCATACGGAGTATGATAAATCAGGGCCAGTTAACCCTGACGGATTATTGCAAATATTGTGGCACAAGTGTACGACCTCTGCAGAGTGTAGAACTATTCGAATAGCCGTGTCCACGGTTACGGACGATTGGAAAGGCCATACTGTTCCGTCATCAGACCATTTTCAAAAATGTGACATATGACTGGTGACTTGAATTTGAAAGGTGAATGGTGACTTTGAATTGAACCACAACAGAGTTGTGGGAATGACACTAATGTTCCCACTTGAGTTAGTCTAGTGATTCAAGCATCTTTACTAAATGTTTATGAAATAAACTTGGCTTTATGCAAAGAAACCTAGAGCTTAGTGATACGTCTCAAACGTATCTATAATTTCTTATGTTCCATGCCACTTTATTCATGATATCTACATGTTTTATACACATTATATGTCATTATTATGCGTTTCCGGAACTAACCTATTGACGAGATGCGAAAGGCCATTCTTGTTTTCTGCTGTTTTTGGTTTCAGAAATCCTAGTAAAGAAATATTTTCGGAATCGGACGAAATAAAGACCGAAGACCTTATAATTCCCGGAAGCTTCCAGAGCACCGGAGAGGGACGAGAGGGGAGCCAGGGGGGCCCCACACCACACCCGGCGCGGGCCGGGGGGCGCCCCCTAGGGTGTGGGCAGCCCGTGGCCCCTCCGACTCCCTCTCTTCGCCTATTTAAGCCTCTCTGACCTAAAAACACCGAGGAGAGCCACGATACGGAGAAAACCTTCCAGAGCCGCCATCGCGAAATCAAGATTCGGGACGAAGTCTCGTTCGGCACCCGGACGGGAGTGCCCGGAGTCGTCTCCACCACGTCTCCACCGCCATCTTCACCGCCATCGCTGTCTCCATGATGAGGAGGGAGTAATTCACCCCCGAGGGCTCCGATGCGCGTAAATGTACACGTCCGTTGGGAACCCCAAGAGGAAGGTATGATGCGCACTGTGGCAAGTTTTCCTCAGAAAGAAACCAAGGTTGATCGAACCAGGAGGAGCCAAGAAGCACGTTGAAGGTTGATGGTCGCGAAATGTGATGCGGCGCAACACCGGGGATTCCGGCGCCAACGTGGAATCTGCACAACAAAACCAAAGTACTTTGCCCCAACGAAACAGTGAGGTTGTCAATCTCACCGGCTTGCTGTAACAAAGGATTAAACGTATCGAGTGGAAGATGTTTGCAAAGAAAACATAAACACAATTGCAGTAGATTGTATGCTATGTAAAGAATAGGACCGGGGTCCACAGTTCACTAGAGGTGTCTCTCCCATAAGATAAAAGCATGTTGGGTAAACAAATTACAGTCGGGCAATTGACAAATAGAGAAAGGCATAACAATGCATATACATGATATGATAAATATAGTGAGATTTAATTGGGCATTACGACAAAGTACATAGACCGCCATCCAACTGCATCTATGCCTAAAAAGTCCACCTTCAGGTTATCATCCGAACCCCTCCAGTATTAAGTTGCAAAGCAACAGACAATTGCATTAAGTATGGTGCGTAATGTAATCGACAACTACATCCTTAGACATAGAATCAATGTTTTATCCCTAGTGGCAACAGCACATCCACAACCTTAGAACTTTCTGTCACTGTCCCAGATTCAATGGAGGCATGAACCCACTATCGAGCATAAATACTCCCTCTTGGAGTTAAGAGTAAAAACTTGGCCAGAGCCTCTACTAGTAACGGAAAGCATGCAAGATCATAAACAACACATAAACAATAGATTGATAATCACCATAATCATAGTACTCTCTATCCATCGGATCCCGACAAACACAACATATAGTATTACAGATAGATGATCTTGATCATGTTAGGCAGCTCACAAGATCCAACAATGAAGCACAACAAGGAGAAGACGACCATCTAGCTACTGCTATGGACCCATGGTCCAGGGGTGAACTACTCACTCATCACTCCGGAGGCGACCATGGCGGTGTAGAGTCCTCCGGGAGATGAATCCCCTCTCCGGCAGGGTGCGGAGGCGATCTCCTGAATCCCCGAGATGGGATTCGCGGCGGCGGCGTCTCTGGAAGGTTTTCCGTATCGTGGCTCTCGATTGGGGTTTCGCGACGGAGGCTTTAAGTAGGCGGAAGGTCAACGCGGGGGCCACACGAGGCCTAGGGGGTAGGTCGGCGCGGCCGGGCTTGGGCCGCGCCTAGCCCTGGCTGCCTCGTGGCCCCACTTCGTTATCTCGGTCTTCTGGGAGCTTCGTGCAAAAATAGGACCCTGGGCAGTTTCGTCCAATTCTGAGAATATTTCCTTACTAGGATTTCTGAAACCAAAAACAGCAATGGCTCTTCGGCATCTTGTTAATAGGTTAGTTCCAAAAATGCATAAATATGACATATAATGTGCATAAAACATGTAGGTATCATCAATAAAGTAGCATGGAACATAAGAAATTATCGATACGTTGGAGACGTAGCATCCCAAGCTTAGTTCTGCTCGTCCCGAGCAGGTAAAACGATAACAAAGATAATTTAAAGTGACATGCCATCATAATCTTGATCATACTATTTGTAAACATATGTAATGAATGCAGCGATCAAAACAAAGGTAATGACATGAGTAAACAAAAGAATCATATAGCAAAGACTTTTCATGAATAGTACTTCAAGACAAGCATCAATAAGTCTTGCATAAGAGTTAACTCATAAAGCAATAAATCAAAGTAAAGGTGTTGAAGCAACACAAAGGAAGATTAAGTTTCAGCGGTTGCTTTCAACTTATAACATGTATATCTCATGGATATTGTCAACATAAAGTAATATAACAAGTGCAATATGCAAGTATGTAGGAATCAATGCACAGTTCACACAAGTGTTTGCTTCTTAAGGTGGAAGGAGATAGGTAAACTGACTCAACAATAAAAGTAAAAGAATGGTCCTTCAAAGAGGAAAGCATCGATTGCTGTATTTGTGCTAGAGCTTTTATTTTGAAAACATGAAACAATTTTGTCAACGGTAGTAATAAAGCATATGAGTTATGTAATTTATATCTTACAAGTTGCAAGCCTCATGCATAGTATACTAATAGTGTCCGCACCTCGTCCTACTTAGCTTGGACTACCGGATCTTCGCATGCCATGTTTCAACCAAGTGTCACAAAGGGGTACCTCCATGCCGCTGTACAAAGGTCTAAGGAGAATGCTCGCATTTTGGATTTCTCGCTTTTGATTATTCTCAACTTAGACATCCATACCGGACAACATGGACAACAGATAATGGACTCCTCTTAAATGCATAAGCATGTAGCAATGATTATTATTCTCATATGAGATTGAGGATATATGTCCAAAACTGAAACTTCAACCATGATTCATGGCTTTAGTTAGCGGCCCAATGTTCTTCTCTAACAATTTTGCATGCTCCAACCACTAAAATGATAGATCCTTCAGACAAGACGGACATGCATAGCAACTCACATGATATTCAACAATAGTTGATGGCGTTCCCCGAAGCATGGTTATCGCACAACAAGCAACTTAATAAAAGATAAAGTGCATAAGTACATATTCAATACTACGATAGTTTTTAAGGCTATTTTGTCCCATGAGCTATATATTGCAAAGGTGAATGATGGAATTTTAAAGGTAGCACTCAAGCAATTTACTTTGGAATGGCGGAGAAATACCATGTAGTAGGTAGGTATGGTGGACACAAATGGCATAGTAGTTGGCTCAAGGATTTTGGATGCATGAGAAGTATTCCCTCTCGATACAAGGTTTAGGCTAGCAAGGTTATTTGAAGCAAACTCAAGGATGAACAGGTGCAGCAAAACTCACATAAAAGACATATTGTAAACATTATAAGACTCTACACCGTCTTCCTTGTTGTTCAAAACTCAATACTAGATATTATCTAGACCTTAGAGAAACCAAATATGCAAATCAAATTTTAGCAAGCTCTATGTATTTCTTCATTAATGGGTGCAAAGCATATGATGCAAGAGCTTAAACATGAGCACAACAATTGCCAAGTATCACATTATCCAAGACATTTTAGAATTACTACATGTAGCATTTTCCAATTCCAACCATATAACAATTTAACGAAGAAGAAACTTCGCCATGAACATTATGAGTAAAGCCTAAGGACACATGTGTCCATATGCAACAGTGGAGTGTGTCTCTCTCCCACAAAGTGAATGCTAGGATCCATTTTATTCAAACAAAAACAAAAACAAAAACAAACCGACGCTCCAAGTAAAGAACACAAGATGTGACTGAATAAAAATATAGTTTCAGGGGAGGGATGATGTTGTCGATGAAGACGGGGATGCCTTGGGCATCCCCAAGCTTAGACGCTTGAGTCTTCTTAAAATATGCAGGGGTGAACCACGGGGGCATCCCCAAGCTTAGAGCTTTCACTCCTCTTGATCATAGTATATCATTCTCCTCTCTTGACCCTTGAAAACTTCCTTCACACCAAACTTCAAGCAAACTCATTAGAGGGTTAGTGCACAATTAATAATTCACATATTCAGAGGTGACACAATCATTATTTTCACTTCTGGACATTGCATAATGCTACTGGACATTAATGGATCAAAGAAATAAATCCAACATAGCAAAAGAGGCAATGCGAAATAAAAGGCAGAATCTGTCAAAAACAGAACAGTCCGTAAAGACGAATTTAAAGCTGGCACTAGACTTGCTCAAATGGAAAAACTCAAAACTAATGAAAGTTGCGTACATATCTGAGGATCACGCTCGTAAATTGGCAGATTTTTTCGAATTTTCTACAGAGAACTGTGCCCAGATTCGTGACAGACAGCAATGCTGTTTCTGCGCAGCGATCCTAAATATAACATCAACTTTGACATAGAAACTTTACTTGGCACAAAAACATGATAAGGAGAGGTTGCTACAGTAGTAAACAACTTCCAAGACTCAACAAAACAAAAAATTGCTGTAGGTAAAAACATGGGTTGTCTCCCATAAGCGCTTTTCTTTAACGCCTTTCAGCTAGGCGCAGAAAGTGCAAATCAAGTATTATCAAATGAAGAAGCATCAACATTATAACCAGGGGTGTTGGGAGTTTTCTCAACCAAGCATAGTATATTTGATATATAAGTTTTAGCGTCTCCCTTTTCATTAGTCTTGGGCTTGCTACTCTCATCGAACAAATTTTCAGGAACAAGCCAAGCATAGTTATTTTCTAATGCATCATTCATAGCTAGGAGTTTACATGGTATTGGTGCTTTGATTTCCCCACCATCATTAATGTTATTAGTGTACCTTATTCTATCCATGTCCATTTTTTCAAGAAGACCAATAAAATTGGTATGAGAACCTAGCATATTAAATTTAGCAAAAACCTTTCTAGCCTCTCTTGCTAGACCGCCAAATTCTCTAAGAAGAGTTTCTAGAACGAAATCTTTCTTTTCCCCTTCTTCCATATCACCAAGTGTAAGAAACATGTGTTGGATTATAGGATTGAGATTAACAAATTTAGTTTCCAACATGCGAACTAAAGCAGCAGCAGCAATTTCATAGGTAGGTGCAAGTTCTACCAAGTGTTTATCTTCAAAATTTTCAGTAATACTAACATGATTGAAAAATTCTTCTATATTATTTCTCCCAACTATGGACCCACGTCCTACCGGTATGTCTTTTGTGGTGAAATTAAAAGGAAACATGATGCAATAAGCAAAAAGTAAACTAGGCAAACAGAGTAAAGACAAGTAACTAATTTTTTTGTGTTTTCGATATAGAGAGCAAGACAGTAAATAAAGTAAAACTAGCAACTAATTTTTTTGTGTTTTGATTTAGTGCAGCAAACAAAGTAGTAAATAAAATAAAGCAAGACAAAAACAAAGTAAAGAGATTGAGAAGTGGAGACTCCCCTTGCAGCGTGTCTTGATCTCCCCGGCAACGGCGCCAGAAAACAGTGCTTGATGCGCGTAAATGTACACGTCCGTTGGGAACCCCAAGAGGAAGGTATGATGCGCACGATGGCAAGTTTTCCTCAGAAATAAACCAAGGTTGATCGAACCAGGAGGAGCCAAGAAGCACGTTGAAGGTTGATGGTCGCGAAATGTGATGCGGCGCAACACCAGGGATTCCGGCGCCAACGTGGAATCTGCACAACAAAACCAAAGTACTTTGCCCCAACGAAACAGTGAGGTTGTCAATCTCACCGGCTTGCTGTAACAAAGGATTAAACGTATCGAGTGGAAGATGTTTGCAAAGAAAACAGTAAAACAAGTAGAGATGTATGCTATGTAAAGAATAGGACCGGGGTCCACAGTTCACTAGAGGTGTCTCTCCCATAAGATAAAGCATGTTGGGTAAACAAATTACAGTCGGGCAATTGACAAATAGAGAAAGGCATAACAATGCATATACATGATATGATAAATATAGTGAGATTTAATTGGGCATTACGACAAAGTACATAGACCGCCATCCAACTGCATCTATGCCTAAAAAGTCCACCTTCAGGTTATCATCCGAACCCCCTCCAGTATTAAGTTGCAAAGCAACAGACAATTGCATTAAGTATGGTGCGTAATGTAATGACAACTACATCCTTAGACATAGAATCAATGTTTTATCCCTAGTGGCAACAGCACATCCACAACCTTAGAACTTTCTGTCACTGTCCCAGATTCAATGGAGGCATGAACCCACTATCGAGCATAAATACTCCCTCTTGGAGTTAAGAGTAAAAACTTGGCCAGAGCCTCTACTAATAACGGAAAGCATGCAAGATCATAAACAACACATAAACAATAGATTGATAATCACCATAATCATAGTACTCTCTATCCATCGGATCCCGACAAACACAACATATAGTATTACAGATAGATGATCTTGATCATGTTAGGCAGCTCACAAGATCCAACAATGAAGCACAACAAGGAGAAGACGACCATCTAGCTACTGCTATGGACCCATGGTCCAGGGGTGAACTACTCACTCATCACTCCGGAGGCGACCATGGCGGTGTAGAGTCCTCCGGGAGATGAATCCCCTCTCCGGCAGGGTGCCGGAGGCGATCTCCTGAATCCCCCGAGATGGGATTCGCGGCGGCGCGTCTCTGGAAGGTTTTCCGTATCGTGGCTCTCGGTGCTGGGGGTTTCGCGACGGAGGCTTTAAGTAGGCGGAAGGTCAACGCGGGGGCCACACGAGGGGCCTGGGGGTAGGTCGGCGCGGCCGGGCTTGGGCCGCGCCGCCTAGCCCTGGCTGCCTCGTGGCCCCGTTATCTCTTCGGTCTTGGAAGCTTCATGCAAAAATAGGACCCTGGGCGAAAGTTTCGTCCAATTAGAGAATATTTCCGTACTAGGATTTCTGAAACCAAAAACAGCAGAAAACAGCAACTGGCTCTTCGGCATCTTGTTAATAGGTTAGTTCCAGAAAATGCATAAATATGACATATAATGTGCATAAAACATGTAGGTATCATCAATAAAGTAGCATGGAACATAAGAAATTATCGATACGTTGGAGACGTATCCGCTGTAGCTATGTGGTTCATCTCTCTCTTTATGTGATCTAGTTGAATATCGTCTATGTGCTACTCTAGTGATGTTATTAAAGTACTCTATTCCTCCTCCATGTGTGTAAAGGTGATAGTGTGTGCACCGTGTGAGTACTTGGCGTAGGCTATGATTATGATCTCTTGTAGGTTATGAAGTTAATTATTGCTATGATGGTATTGATGTGTATTATTCCTCCTACATATGCATGATGGTGATAGTGTGCATGCTATGTTAGTTCTTGGTGTAATTATGTTGATCTATCTTGCACTCTAAGGTTATTTAAATATGAACATTGCATTGTGGAGCTTGTTAACTCCGGCATTGAGGGTTCGTGTAATCCTACGCAATGTGTTCATCATCCAACAAAAGGGTGTAGAGTAGTCCTATTATGTGATCATTGTTGAGAGTGTCCACTAGTGAAAGCAGGATCCCTAGGCCTTGCTTCCAAGCATCGAATCTCCGTTTGTTTATTGTTTTGTTGCATGTTTACTCGCTGCCATATTTTATTCAGATTGCTATTACCACTCATATACATCCATATTACTTGTATTTCACTATCTCTTCGCCGAACTAGTACACCTATACACCTGACAAGTGTATTTGGTGTGTTGGGGACACAAGAGACTTCTTGCTTTGTGATTACAGGGTTGCTTGAGAGGGATATCTTTGACCTCTTCCTCCTGAGTTCGATAAACCTTGGGTAATCCACTTAAGGGAAACTTGCTTTGTTCTACAAACCTCTGCTCTTGGAGGCCCAACACTGTCTACAAGAATAGAAGCTCCCGTAGACATCAAGCACTTTTAGCGCCGTTCTTGGGAGAAAGGTAAAAGGCACTCATACTCCGGTTCCAGAATGTATTTTGGCGCCATTGTGTGTGTGCTCGAAGCTATTTCCTTTAGACTCTGCAATTACGACATTTTGTTTCTTGTTTACACTAGTTAGGCATAATGGACAACAAAGAGCTTCTTATTCTATTTCCTGATTTAAGACATGGATGGTTTGATACAAAAATTAAAAAACCTATGGAACCTTATTTACATGATAATAGCAATGTTATTAGTATGAATGCAATTACTGCTAATGCTATGAAGAAGTCTAAGCTTGGGGAAGCTGGTTTACATAAAAATAATCTTTTTAGCTCCTCCGCTTTGGAAGAAATATTTTGTTCTGATAATGCTTTATCTCCCATATGCGATAACTTTAATGATGCTTCTGATATTTTAAATCCACCTGCTGAAAGTATTCCGTACAAAATACCTATGGAAATTATTGAACGTGTTATGGATAACCGCTATGAAGGGGATGGAACTGTCCATCCTAGGAATCATTTACTGTTTTTGCATGAATTATGCGGGTTATTCAAGTGTGCAGGTATTTCAATGGATGAAGTTAGAAAGAAATTATTTGTTATATCGCTATCTGGTGAAGCGGCGCATTGGTATAAACTATTGAAGGACGGGCGCTCTCTTGATTGGAAGGATATTGTGCCTCTATTTTATTCCAAGTTCTATCCTCCAAGTGAAATTCACAAAGATCGAAACCATATATATAATTTTTGGCCTCATGATGGAGAGAGTATTGCCCAAGCATGGGAGAGATTGAAGACTTTAATGCTCAAATGCCCCAATCATGAGCTTCCAGGTAATATCATCATTGATAATTTCTATGCAAGACTTTCTTTTCAAGATAAGACCTTGCTGGATACTACTTGTTCTGGATCATTCACGAGCAATAAAGAAGAGTTTAAAAGG
The DNA here is from genome assembly GCA_030979885.1 of Lolium multiflorum. Classification (NCBI taxonomy): domain Eukaryota; kingdom Viridiplantae; phylum Streptophyta; class Magnoliopsida; order Poales; family Poaceae; genus Lolium; species Lolium multiflorum. The sequence continues at coordinate 107,121,041 of CM061747.1, forward strand.
GACCTTCTTGATCGGATTAAGGAGAACGCTGAAGATTGGGAGAACGACAAAGGTAAAGAGTCAGGTATAAACTATGATTATGAATGCATTGAAACTTTTATGAATACTGATAAATTTCGAAATATGAGTGCTACTTATGGTCTTGACTCTCAAGTTGCTGCAAATCTTTATAAAGCCTTTGCTTCTCATTTAGAATTGCCTAAAAAGAATTTTGATAAGTATCATGAACCTTTTAAAGAGGCTTGCATGAAGAATGACATTGTTGTTAATGATTGCAATAAGCGTGCTCAAACTCCTAAGAATGCTATTTCCTATAAGCATGTTAATTTTTGTGGAATACATAGACCTTGTGGAATTAATCAAATAGAAGATGAATATTGTATCCATCACAGAAATGAAAAAACTAGAAAGTGGTCTAGAGCTCTAGATGATCTTGGAGAAAAAGTGTGTGCCCTCTATCCTTTTATTTGTGAACTTTGCCATAGAGTTGGTCATTTTAATTTTCAATGTTCCTCCAATGATAATTCGAACCCCATAAGTGCTGCAAATTTGTATTGTGATGATGAAATTATTCCTAATCAGCATGATGAACTTACCTTATTTTTGAAGTGTGAAGAGTTATCAAGAAAAATTTCTTTGTTAAATATTAACGATCTTGATATTGATGATGTCCTGCATGGGTGTCTTTCTTATTGCATTAATAATTGCCATACAAATACTTACATACAGAATATTTTAGAAGATGACACCTTGCCAAAATATGATAGGACCGCTGTGTGTTTTCAATTAATTAATGAAAAGGAGGGATCCTCCCAAGTTTCTTCTATTGTTTCTAAAAGAAAATCAGGTTATGCGGACAAGCCACCCTTCAAGCCTCTTCCTCCTAAAGAAGGGAACGAGGAGAAGGAAGAGAAGAAGAAGAAGAAGGGAACGAAGAAAGAGGTAACGGCGTATCCCCGCGTGAACGAGATAACGCTAGGTAACCGTAAGTATGTTGCTCCTAATGATTATTGTGATAATGAATCTGAATACGATGATCTTCCTATGCCCTTTACATACATTAGCGATCATGATTTGAATGAGCACACTACCTTTGATATTGGAAATCTCTTTGGTACTGATTATGAAAGTAATGATGATAGCATTATTCATGTCCCCTTAAACGATGATATTGAAAGCCCTAAGCTTGGGGATGTTGTGCTTGAAGATCCTATATTTGAGACTTCTACTTTTAGTGAAAATGATGATATTACATATTCTGGTTTAGATAATTGCTATAGAGATGTATATGACACATGTTACAATTATCCTTATGAAACTTGTCATAGTTATGATGGGCTTGCTAAAAACCATTCCCTTAGTATGCAACTTGTTTACCATGTTCAAATTCTTGATAATAATCTTGCTCCAATTACTATTAATGAGAATAACTCTTCTTATGCCAAAATTAATGATACTTCTATGCATATGAACCATGATAAGAATGTTTTAAGTGATGGGTATATTGTGGATTTCATCAATGATGCTACTGAAAGTTATTATGAGAGAGGGAAATATGGCTATATGCATCTTAATAATATTAAGTTTCCCCTCTTTATGTTGAGAATCTTTAAGTTACTCGTGTTTTATCCTCTTATGCTTGTCACTTTGCTCTTCATGAATTCATTTGTGTATAAGATTCTTCTGCATAGGAAGCATGTTAGGCTTAAATGTGTTTTGAATTTCCTCTTGAAGCTCTCTTTTGCTTCAAATACTATTTCTTGCGGGTGCATCACCAAAATTGCTGAGCCCATCTTAATGGCTATAAAGAAAGAACTTCTTGGGAGATAACCCATGTGTTATTTTGCTACAGTACTTTGTTTTATATTTGTGTCTTGGAAGTTGTTTACTACTGTAGCAACCTCTCCTTATCATGTTTTAGTGCCAAGTAAAGTTTCTATGTCAAAGTTGATGTTATATTTGGGATCGCTGCGCAGAAACAGCATTGCTGTCTGTCACGAATCTGGGCACAGTTCTCTGTAGAAAATTCGAAAAAATCTGCCAATTTACTAGCGTGATCCTCAGATATGTACGCAACTTTCATTAGTTTTGAGTTTTTCCATTTGAGCAAGTCTGGTGCCATCTTTAAATTCGTCTTTACGGACTGTTCTGTTTTTGACAGATTCTGCCTTTTATTTCGCATTGCCTCTTTTGCTATGTTGGATTCATTTCTTTGATCCATTAATGTCAAGTAGCTTTATGCAATGTCCAGAAGTGAAAAGAATGTTTGTGTCACCTCTGAACATGTGAATTTTGATTATGCACTAACCCTCTAATGAGTTTGCTTGAAGTTTGGTGTGAAGGAAGTTTTCAAGGGTCAAGAGAGGAGGATGATATTACGATCAAGAAGAATGAAAAGTCTAAGCTTGGGGATGCCCGGTGGTTCACCCCTGCATATTTCAAGAAGACTCAAGCATCTAAGCTTAGGGATGCCCAAGGCATCCCCTTCTTCATCGACAAAGTATCAGGTTCCTTCTCTTGAAACTATATTTTTATTCACATCTTATATACTTTACTTGGAGCGTCTGTATGTTTTTGTTTTTGTTTTTGTTTGAATAAATGATTGTTTGGGAGAGAGACACGCTCGCTGGTTCGTATGAACACATGTGTTCTTAGCTTTTAATTTTCATGGCGAAGGTTGAACTGCTTCGTTAATTGTTATATGGTTGGAAACGGGAAATGCTACATGTAGTAATTGGTGTAATGTCTTGAATAATGTGATGCTTGGCAATTATTGTGCTCATATAGATCTTGTTTAAGCTCTTGCATCATGTACCTTGTACCCATTAATGAATAATTACATAGAGCTTGTTAAAATTTGGTTTGCATGATTGGTCTCTCTAAGTCTAGATATTTTCTGGTTGAGGTGTTTGAACAACAAGGAGACGATGTAAAGTCTTATAATGCTTACAATATGTTTATATGTGAGTCTTGCTGCACCATTTTATACTTGAGTTTGCTTCAAATAACCTTGCTAGCCTAAACCTTGTATAGAGAGGGAATACTTCTCATGCATCCAAATACTTGAGCCAATATTCATGCCATTTGTGTCCACCATACCTACCTACTACATGGTATTTCTCCGCCATTCCAAAGTAAATTGCTTGAGTGCTACCTTTAAACAAATTCAAAAGTTATTACCTCTTATTTGTGTCAATGTTTTATAGCTCATGAGGAAGTATGTGGTGTTTATCTTTCAATCTTGTTGGGCAACTTTCACCAATGGACTAGTGGCTTCATCCGCTTATCCAATAATTTTGCAAAAAGAGCTGGCAATGGGATTCCCAGTCCCAAATTAATTAATAAAAATAGACACTCCTCCATGGTATGTGATTGTTGGACGGCACCCGAAGGATTCGGTTAGCCATGGCTTGAGAAAGCAAAGGTGGGGAGGAGTGTCATCATAATAAAACTAAAATAAAAGGGCACTCCTTCATGGTATGAGATTGTTGGCAGGCACCCGAGGATTCGGTTAGCCATGGTTTGTGAAAGAAAGGTTGGAAGGAGTGCCACCCAAAAATAAAATAAAATGGGAGCCGCTCTTTGAAGGTTTGTCTGGCAAGGGGGTTAGAGTACCCGCTACCATTCGTTGACAACAACAAACACCTCTCAAAACTTTACTTTTATGCTCTCTATATGTTTTCAAAATCAAAGCTCTAGCACAAATATAGCAATCGATGCTTTCCTCTTTGAAGGGCCATTCTTTTACTTTATTGTTGAGTCAGTTTACCTATTCTTTCTATCTTAGAAGCAAACACTTGTGTAAATTGTGTGCATTGATTCTTACATGTTTACCTATTGCACTTGTTATATTACTTTGTGTTGACAATTATCTATGAGATATACATGTTAAAGTTGAAAGCAACCGCTGAAACTTATATCTTCCTTTGTGTTGTTTCAAAGCTTTCTACTAAGAATTTATTGCTTATGAGTTAACTCTTATGCAAGACTTATTGATGCTTGTCTTGAAAGTATTATTCATGAAAAGTCTTTGTTATATGATTCATTTGTTTACTCATTATCCTCATCATTGCTTCGAATCTCTGCATTCATCTCATGTGCTTTACAATAGTATGATCAAGGTTATGATGGCATGTCACTTAAGAAATTATCATTTGTTATCGTTTTACCTGCTCGGGACGAGCAGAACTAAGCTTGATACGTCTCAAACGTATCTATAATTTCTTATGTTCCATGCCACTTTATTGATGATATCTACATGTTTTATACACATTATATGTCATTATTATGCGTTTTCCGGAACTAACCTATTGACGAGATGCCGAAAGGCCAGTTGCTGTTTTCTGCTGTTTTTGGTTTCAGAAATCCTAGTAAAGAAATATTTTCGGAATCGGACGAAATAAAGACCGAAGACCTTATAATTCCCGGAAGCTTCCAGAGCACCGGAGAGGGACGAGAGGGGAGCCAGGGGGCCCCACACCACGGCGCGGGCCAGGGGGGCGCGCCCCCCTAGGGTGTGGGCAGCCCGTGGCCCCTCCGACTCCCTCTCTTCGCCTATTTAAGCCTCTCTGACCTAAAAACACCGACGGAGAGCCACGATACGGAGAAAACCTTCCAGAGCCGCCGCCATCGCGAAATCAAGATTCGGGGGACAGAAGTCTCTGTTCCGGCACCCTGCCGGACGGGGAATTGCCCCCGGAGTCGTCTCCACCGCCATCTTCACCGCCATCGCTGTCTCCATGATGAGGAGGGAGTAATTCACCCCCGGGGCTGAGGGCTCCGCTGTAGCTATGTGGTTCATCTCTCTCTTTATGTGATCTAGTTGAATATCGTCTATGTGCTACTCTAGTGATGTTATTAAAGTACTCTATTCCTCCTCCATGTGTGTAAAGGTGATAGTGTGTGCACCGTGTGAGTACTTGGCGTAGGCTATGATTATGATCTCTTGTAGGTTATGAAGTTAATTATTGCTATGATGGTATTGATGTGTATTATTCCTCCTACATATGCATGATGGTGATAGTGTGCATGCTATGTTAGTTCTTGGTGTAATTATGTTGATCTATCTTGCACTCTAAGGTTATTTAAATATGAACATTGCATTGTGGAGCTTGTTAACTCCGGCATTGAGGGTTCGTGTAATCCTACGCAATGTGTTCATCATCCAACAAAAGGGTGTAGAGTAGTCCTATTATGTGATCATTGTTGAGAGTGTCCACTAGTGAAAGCAGGATCCCTAGGCCTTGCTTCCAAGCATCGAATCTCCGTTTGTTTACTGTTTTGTTGCATGTTTACTCGCTGCCATATTTTATTCAGATTGCTATTACCACTCATATACATCCATATTACTTGTATTTCACTATCTCTTCGCCGAACTAGTACACCTATACACCTGACAAGTGTATTTGGTGTGTTGGGGACACAAGAGACTTCTTGCTTTGTGATTACAGGGTTGCTTGAGAGGGATATCTTTGACCTCTTCCTCCCTGAGTTCGATAAACCTTGGGTAATCAACGAAACTTGCTAATGTTTACAAACCTCTGCTTGGCCCAAGAAATAGAAGCTCCCGTAGACATCACTTAGTATCCCCTTACCCCAATTGATAATGCTTACACTAGTATTAGTTTGCGAGTACTTTAAAAGTACTCATGGCTTTGTCCCTGGCTATTCAAATGGCCAGACTATGAAGGTGAACAGCAGTACGAGGAAGATGGACAGCAGGATGTCTACGACAACTAGGACCGCTCCTGACGTCAAGCGTTGGCCTGTGGACTAGATAGTCCGTTACTACTTCGCTTCCGCTATTTGTGATGTTCGTTGATCAATAGATCAACTACTATTGTAATATTGGATCATGTGATCCCTCTTTGTAAGACGATTATGTGTTGTAATAAATGATGACTCTATGATATTCAACTATTATGTCTCGCAACAACAATATTCCTGGGATTGCGATGTACGATACAACAAATGCTAGGATGAGATTGGAGAGGAAGAACAATGGGGAAAGTCAACAAAAGACTCCAAGATCTAGATCCCAAGAGTTCCCCTCACTTAGAGGAGAAATGGATTGGTGGAGGTTGTAGATCTAGATCTCCTCTCTTAGATCCCTCAAGAATGAGCAAGAATCATGGGGGGAATCAAGAGAGAGGGCAAGTTCTTCAAAGGCAACAATGGAGGAGAGAGAATGGAAGAACTAACTAAGCCCAAGGTGGAAGAAGGGATATTTATAGCCTAAGAGCAAATATAACCGTTGGGGAAAAGTTGGGCTGAAAAACGCGCAGGAAAAATGGCCGGTCACAGAGCCGGGAGCCGGGCAGTCCGGTCGGACCGGTCCCGACCAGACCGAGCCTGAGACCGGATGGGCGGGTGCGGTGGGCCGGACCAGGCGGAAGAGGAAGGTGGAGCTGCATGGGGAAGAGGCGGCATGAGGCGAGCACGGTCGGGCGGCCGTCGCCGGCAGGCGCGCTGCCGGCTCCTAGGCCGGACTAGGCCGGATGCGCCCACGGAAGCAGCCGGCGTGAGCTCCACAGCGCGCAGGACCGGGTGGGCAGTTCTGGGCCGGCAGGCCGGTCGGCCGGCGGCCCTCTTCCTCCTTTTTCTTTTTAAACTTTTCTCCTTTTCTTTAATAGCAAATGCTTAGAACCCGAATTGAATGAAACCAATTTTGTTTGGAAGATAACAACAAATGCTATCCTATAGAAAGTGAAAACACAAGAATCTGTAGGAGGGGATTTTATCATGAATATAAAAGGTAGAACCTTATATCATGAATAACCGGTAAAATCACCCAACCTTGAAAATGCCATAGAAGAGTCATACGAACTCCGTTTTCGATGAACTTGGGCTTGTTGTAAAGCTAGCAACAAGCTCAAGAACCTCACACAGAGAAACACCAAGAAGCAATAGGTATATGCAAAGTATGCAAAGGATTGAGCTCCCTAAGACGATGCGATCAAGTTACCCAACCGAAACCCCTCTTAATAGTCCGGCCTATTATGTCATTCATCGCAATCCCAGGTATTGTTGTTGCGAGACATAACAGTTGATACCATAAGTCATCATTCATTACAAACCGTCATTGTCTTACAAAAGGGGATCACATGATCCAATATTACACAAATAGTTGATCTATTGATCAACGAACAACATAGTAGCGGAAGCGTAATAGAAGTGGACTATCTAGTTCCACAGGCCAACGCTTGACGTTAGGCGACTCCTAGTTGTTGTAGACATCCTGTTGACCGTCATCCTCAAACTGCTGCTCCTCTTCATATTCTGGCCATTTGAATAGCCAGGGACACAGCCGTGAGTACTTTAAAGTACTCGCAAACTAATACTAGTGTAACTATGTTCAGTTTTAAGAAGGGGGTGCTAAGCTCTAGTTTTATTTGCATAAAGCCAGTTTTAGTTCATAAGTATTTCATAAAGACTAAGCATAAGTTAACTAGCTCAAGTGGGAACATTAGTGTCATTCCCACAACTCAGTTGTGTTTCAAATTCAAGTCACCACTTCAAATTCAACCATCCCTTTCAAATAAATGGCTAATGACGGAACAGTATGGCCTTTCCAATTGTCCGTAACCGTGGACACGGCTATTCGAATAGTTTTACACTCTGCAGAGGTTGCACACTTGTGCCACAACATTTGATTACATCCGTCAGAGATAACTCTGAATAATCGTAACTCAGTACGCGGATCATCAACTCTAACCTTTCACTTACACATCCTAGTATAGGCACCTCTCCCCATGAGCTTGGCCTCCCGGTGAAAACAAACCGTCAACCCGGGAACTGCACAGGGCTTGGGCCGGACAATTCACCTCATTCACGTCATTTCACATTCAACGGAGGCAGCCTCGGCATAACCCCTATGACGCTTGTTCAGAGGGAACCCATACTAAGACATATAAACTTCTAGTTAGACCCTACCCATAATCAGGTATTGTGGGGGTACTTTTATATTGGAATGGTATCGCATCCGAACCCAGCCATTAGTTTTTAGCATTTTCACCAAGTCATCCATTTCATTCAAGTCATGTTCACCTTCAATCCTTCAAAGTCATTTCATATCACAATGTTCCCATCTAGAGTAGTCAATTTTAGTTATTTAGCACTAGCCACTAGTCATGAGGGGTGCTAACTTAGCTTGATTGCCATAGACTAACTTTGATGATATTGTTCTACTCTAGACCAAGTGAATCATGAATCAAAAAGTACCTTGATAAAATAAAGCAATAAAACTTGAAAGCAAAAGCTTGTAATAAAAACTGGGATAGGCTTAGTAAGCATAAAGTAAATTGTGGGGTGCTTTGCTCTTGGAGAGCTTTGCACTTTGCAAGGGTATTAGCTTGCCTTGGGTGGTGTACTGATCAAAGTGGTCTTCCTCTCCCTGGAAGTAGACCTCCTCCTCCTCGGCGTACTCCTCGGTACTAGCGTCTAAATACGAGTATAATACACACAATCACCACACAAAGCTTAAGTACTAGACTAAGCACACACATGAATCACTCCCACTAAGCTATTATCACACATGCTATCATTTGAGTTGATATGGTTTTATTCTTAAGAAAAATAATTTCCTCTCATTATAAATATTAATTAGAGTTTCTTTTATTTCTTGAGAGAAAATAATTTCCTCTCATTGAATCTTATTAAGATTTAATTTCCTCAATTAATATCATATGACCTAGGTTGACCAAAGTCAACCTCTTCATAAGTATCATTTGGGAAAATGATTTAAATGAGGTACATCACCTCATGCCTTTTAATAACTCATGATTAATGATTTAATATCATCAACTAATTTAATATGAGTTTAAATTGACCATGGTCTCTACCTCATATTAACTTAGTTGAGACAAGATTTAAATGAGAGAGAAGCTCTCATACATATTAATAAATGATAGGTTTATTTAAAAAGAACTAGAAATAGCCATAGGGCCAATTTTTAAACAAAGCCATGATCATACAAACAACTATGCAATATTTTTACATATTTAGATAGATATGGTGAAATATGATTTTTGAGAGTTGGTTTCAACTTAAAAGCATTTTTATTTAATTTTTAATAATTAATTGAAGTGGAAAAAGGCCCTGCCTTGTTTATTTTGTCATATTTATTCTACAAATAATCTAGGGTTGGGACCAGTGTAGTTTTGTAGATATTTTCACAAGGTTTCCAAATATATAAAATTTGTCAAATTTGGTTTAGTGGATTTTATTCTATTTAATTTTGAAGACAGCATCAGGGAATAATTAACTAAATTCGAAAATTCAGTTTTCAAACGGTGGGCTTAGGCTGGAAACTAAACGGGCTGCACAGAGAGAGAGGGAAGTGGGCCGGCCCAGTAGCGCGTCCACGCAACGGGCCAGCTGACAAGGTGGGGCCACCTGTCGGTGTGTTTAAAACAGCGACGGTACGTGAGAGCCGTTGGATCGAGAGACGGATCGGATGAACGACGGCGTCGTCGTCTCCGGCGAGAAGGGAGCTTACGGCGGCGCAGGTAGGGGGTCGGAGAGCACGTCGGAGCTCCGGCGATCGTCTGAGAGGTGCGCGGCGACGTTGTCGACGACGAGGAACCTCCTGGTAGCAGTGGCGTCTCCAGGGGTGGCCTGGATCGACGGCGCCCTTCTCAGCACCTCCGGCTCCGGCGATGAAATTGGACGGCGGCGGTGGCTAATTGAGTGAGGAGTGGACGAGGAGCTTGAGAAGAGGGAGGAGAGCAAGTTTGGTGTGGAGGTGAGTGAGGGAGGGGTCTCTTTTATAGCGCCGGAGGTGGCCGGGGCGCTGGAAGGGGCAACGACGACGCGGCTACAGGGCAGCTGGGACTGGCGATGACGCGCGGGTAGGCGACGTCATGGCGGTGACGCCGCGCTTGATTGCGGTGAAAACGAGGCAGGAGGAGAGGACATGAGAGTGACGGAGCTCACAGGCCGCGGCGGACGTCGTCGACGAGCTCGTCGTCTACAGCGTTCCCGCGGGCCAATGGCGGTGTCCGGTGCGGGTGGCGTCGTGAAGCGCTTGGCGCTGCGAGGAGGGGCAGGGGTCAACGGAGTTGCGCCTGGCGTCGTGGCGTTCGGGCGTGCCGTGGCGCTCGCCGTGCACGCTCTGGCGCGCGCGTGTGTCACTGGCACGTCTGGGCGTCGCTTGCCGGCCGTCAGTGCACGAGTCGAGGCTCGTGTCCAGGTGATCAGGGAAGTGTGGAGCACACTTTGACATGGTGGTGCGTGCGGTTGACCAGAGAGAGAGAGGCATGGAGAGGCCATGCCATGCCACGGCATGGCATGCTCTCACAAATGGTGATGAACTCTTGTACCAAACCTTGTCCATTGTGTTTGGCAAAGTGTAGAGGGTCCAGGGGAGTACAGAGGATGACCTAGGTTGGATGGTGGATGCCAAGAACTTCTGGACAAAGCAAAGTGTGGAGTTGGCAGATTGTTGCCCACAAGGTGTTTGATAAAATGGCCGCAAGAACTTTATTTTCGGATTTTTGAGTGAATTTTGGTGGGTTTGAAACATATATTATTTTCAGTAGAATGGTGGTGGTGGTGGTCAAATTTGAATGGTTTTGCAAAAATCCAAAATGCATATGATCTTCATTTTCAAATCTGGTTCCAACTTTGCTTGATGAAATCTTTGAATCTAGAAGGAATTTGTATGGGGTTGCTTGAGCAAAGTTGTTCACTTTTATGTTGTCTTGGATGAGGTGCAAAGGTTTGACAAAGTTTAGTTTAGAATTTTTGAAATAACAGGGCTCAAAGTAGGCATCAGGTTATAAAAGTCAAAAGTGACCATAATTTTATGTGAGCTCATATTTCATTCAAATTTGATTGGATTTGAGTTTCTTTGATTCTAAAAGTGTTAAATGTGTTTAGTATCCATTTACAACTAATGGTGCAAGCCATTATGGCCTAGATCACTTATTTGCAAATTTGGCCAAATTCATGTGTGAGTGTGTGTGGGGTTTTTCTCTTTTATTTCTTATTTTATTTTTCTTGAGTTGGGTTGATCAAGTGATCATGTGATTAGGGTTTTGGGCACATTGGCACACACATCAACAATCATCATGGCAAAATGCACACTTAGCACAAAATAAAATATGGGTATATGCAAAGCACTTGTGTTGTGAAAAAGTTTTTGTTGGTTCTCAAATTTGGGTTTTGGGAATTTCTCTTTTTAACTCTTTATTGGAATTTTTGGGATGTTACAGTTACCCAACCGAAAGCCCCTCTTGATAGTGCGGCTATCTATCCTATAATCCGGTCTCCCAACAACCACCTTGAGACCGGTAAAAGGAAAACCTAGCAAGGCCATACCTTTGCCTTGCGCATCCCGCTTGATCTTGATGATAGCTCTTCAAGCTCCACTCAAGCCGGAATGCCTCACTTGATCATCGTTGCTTCGTGAAGACTCACAAATGCTCCCCCATACACCATGATGGGAAAGCTCCATTGATGCACATCTTCACATGTCCATTATCACCAAATGGACGGCAAGCTTCAAGCATGTGATCCACTTGAGATGCTCATCTTGAACTTGCCCAACTCAACCTTGTATCTTCTCATACTCTATCATAATATCTTGAGGTGTATAAAGAATTCTTCACTTGGAATCAAGCTCTCAAGATCTTGATCATTCATTGCTTATCACATAAGATAGAGCATGACTAATATTGAGTTCCACATAAGAACTCCATCTTCATTTCTTCTTCTTGATCATATCACATATATATCTTCAAATCGATGATCTTGATGCCAATACACAAGGTGTATCTTTATCTTCATGGCATCCATACTTGAATCCAACACATGGAATACAAGTAGTACCTATGGAATATTCCTTCATATAAACTCAATGAAAACATTAGTCCATAGGGGTTGTCATTAATTACCAAAACCACACATAGGGGCAATATACCCTTACAATCTCCCCCATTTTGGTAATTGATGACAACCACAATAAGAGGGTTTATATAATGAATATTAGAGACAAGTACGCAACTTATCCGAGAATAAGTTGTATACAAGAGGTTGTATTTGATATGGTCAAGTAACACAAAGCTACTAACCCATATCAAAACCAACTCTACTCACACAACTACAACTAATGCAAGGGATGTGAGTAGAACCAATATATATAGAGCAAACTCCCCCACAATGTATGCACGTGTGATGAACATGAATTCATTGCATACATTGTCAAGATTAACCTTTGGGACAATTTCCACTATATATATACAACCATGCAAGACATATAAATATGGAATGCATGAGAGGCAAAACACTTAAGCACAAACCAAACTTAAGTATAAAACCATTCCCTTAAACCCTCTAAACTTCTCCCCCATTGGCATCGAGTGCCAAAATGGGTGAAAATTTTAGAAAGCCAATATAATGTGAGTTCCTCCCCAAGGTGTGCACTTCTCATAATTTGAGTGGAATCAAATGCACATATCCAATGATGAATACTTGAAGGAAGTCAAACTATATTGAGGATCAAAGATTGCACAAGGATAACATGGTGAAGGAAGCTTTAACAAATAAAGCAAGCAATCAAAGGTCCAAGTTGATACTTGTAACAAGAGAGTATTTATGCTAGATAGTGGGTTCATGCCTCCATTGAATCTGGGGAGTGACAGCAACCCCTAAGGTTGTGGATGTGTTGTTGCCACTAGGGATAAAACACCAATGCTTTGTCTAAGGATATTTGTATTGTTTACATTACGCACAGTACTTAATGCAATTGTCTGTTGTTTGCAACTTAATACTGGAAGGGGTGCGGATGCTAACCTGAAGGTGGACTTTTTAGGCATAGATGCATGCTGGATGGCGGTCTATGTTCTTTGTCGTAATGCCCTAAGTAAATCTCATAGTAGTCATCATGATATGTATATGCATCTCTATTTGTCAATTTCCCAACTGTAATTTGTTCACCCAACATGCTATTTATCTTATTGGAGAGACACCACTAGTGAACTGTGGATCCCGGTCCTTTCTATTACATCTGAAATACAATCTACTGCAATCACCGTTCTCTGTTGTTTTCTACAAGCAAACATAATTCTCCACACCATACGTTTAATCCTTTGTTTTAAGCAAGCCGGTGAGATTGACAACCTCATGTTAAGTTGGGGCAAAGTAGTTTGATTGTGTTGTGCGGGTTCCACGTTGGCGCCGGAATCAGGTGTTGCCGCACTACACTCCTTCACCAACAACCTTCACGTGACCTTCATCTCCTACTGGTTCGATAAACCTTGGTTTCTTACTGAGGGAAAACTTGCTGTTGTGCTCATCATACCTTCCTCTTGGGGTTCCCAACAGACGTGTGCTTTACCGTCACAAGGAAGCTGCATTTCTGGATTACACGGGTATTTCTAACTCCACACGACTACTTTTTAAGGCGCCGTTGCTTGGAGATCAAGACACGCTGCAAGGGGAGTCTCTCACACCCAATCTCTTTACTTTGTTTGTTGTCTTGCATTATTTTATTTTTTGTCTTGTTTGCTTTCTTTATATCAAAAACACAAAAAAATTAGTTACTTGTTTTACTTTATTTAATTCAGTTTTGCTTAGTTTATTTTTATTATTTCTAAAATGAATACTCCTGAGAATACTAAGTTGTGTGACTTCACTAGCACAAATAATAATGATTTTATATGCACTCCTATTGCTCCACCTGCTACTACAGCAGAATTTTATGAAATTAAACCTGCTTTACTAAATCTTGTTATGAGAGAGCAATTTTCTGGTGTTAGTACTAATGATGTTGCTGCCCATCTTCATAATTTTGTTGAACTTTGTGAAATGCAAAAGTATAAGGATATAGATGGGGATATTATAAAACTGAAATTTTTTCCTTTCTCCTTAAGAGGAAGAGCTAAAGATTGGTTGTTGTCTTTGCCTAAAAATAGTATTGATTCATGGACTAAATGTAAATATGCTTTTATTGGAAAATATTATCCTCCTGCTAAAATTATATCTTTGAGAAGTAGCATTATGAATTTTAAGCAATTGGATAATGAACATGTTGCCCAAGCATGGGAGAGAATGAAATCTTTGGTAAAGAATTGCCCTACCCATGGACTAACTACTTGGATGATCATCCAAACCTTTTATGCATGATTAAATTTTTCTTCGAGGAACCTATTGGATTCAGCTGCTGGAGGTACTTTTATGTCCATCACTTTGGGTGCTGCAACAAAGCTTCTTGATGATATGATGATCAACTACTCTGAATGGCACACTGAAAGGACTCCTCAAGGTAAGAAGGTAAATTCTGTTGAAGAAACCTCTTCTTTGAGTGATAAGATTGATGTTATTATGTCTATGCTTGTTAATGGTAGAACTCATGTTGATCCTAATAATGTTCCTTTAGCTTGATTGGTTGCTCAAGAAGAGCATGTTGATGTGAATTTCATTAAAAATAATAATTTCAACAACAATGCTTATAGGAATAATTTTGGTAACAACAACTATAGGCCATATCCTTCTAATAGTGGTAATGGTTATGGTAATTCTTATGGTAGATCTGTTTTGCCTAGTGAGGAAAAGATGCTAGAAATTGAAAGAGCTACTAAGAGCTATATGCAATCACAATATGAGAAAAATCAATTGTTTACTAAAACTATGAATGAACAATCTGCCTTGTTGAAAAATATAGGGAATCAACTTGAGAATTTGAATATGGAAATTTCTGGTTTGCAAACTAAGCTTTCAAATGCTGAAAACCGAATTTCATACATGTCTGAGTCACAAGCTTCTTTAATTAATAAAATGGCTGCTAAACCTGAGGATAATGATAACAAAATTCTTGCTAAAACAAATGCTATCCAAGTTCAAATTAATGACAATATTAGAATGATGGCTGAATTGCATGCTAGGTGGGAAAGAGAAGAAAGAGAAGAAAAACTTGCTAAAGAGAATAATATAGCTAAAGTTTGGACTATTACCACCACTAGTAATGTTGATGCTTCACATGTTGCTAAACCTCCTACTATCAATGGTAAAATAATTGGTGTTGGCAATGTTTCTACTTCTACTACAAAGCGTGCAAAATTGCCTGAAACTGCTGAAACTGTTTGTGATAAAAGTGCTGAAATTTTTCAAAGTGTTGGGGACAATGGTCCCATTGCTGTAGATCATAATGGTTTTGATTTTGATAATTGTCATATTTCTGAAGTTATTAAGTTCTTACAAAAACTTGCTAGAAGTCCTAATGCTAGTGCTATAAATTTAGCCTTTACAAAACATATTACAAATGCTCTCATTAAAGCTAGAGAAGAGAAATTAAAACTTGAAGCTTCTATCCCTAGGAAGTTGGAAGATCGTTGGGAGCCCATCATTGAAATGAAGGTCAATGATTTTGATTTTAATGCTTTATGTGATCTTGGTGCAAGTATTTCTGTTATGCCTAAGAAACTTTATGATATGCTTGACTTGCCACCTTTGGAATGTTGTTATTTGGATGTTAATCTTGCTGATAATTCTATAAAGAGACCTTTGGGGAGAATTGATAATGTTCACATTACGGTTAACAATAACCTTGTCCCCGTTGATTTTGTTGTTTTGGATATTGAATGCAATGCATCTTGTCCTATTGTTTTGGGAAGACCCTTTCTTCGAACTGTTGGTGCTATTATTGATATGAAAGAAGGAAATATTAAGTATCAATTCCCTCTTAAGAAAGGTATGGAACACTTCCCTAGAAAGAGAATGAAGATGCCTTTTGATTCTATTATTAGAACAAATTACGATGTTGATGCTTCATCTCTCGATGTTACTTGATTTGCACTTTCTGCGCCTAGCTGAAAGGCGTTAAAGAAAAGCGCTTATGGGAGACAACCCATTATTTTATTTCTGCAATTTTTGTTTTATATTTGAGTCAAGGTTCTTGTTACTACTGTAGCAATACCTTTGTATCTTTATTTTCATGCATTGTTGTGCCAAGTAAAATCTCTAATAGAAGGTTGATACTAGATTTGGATTTCTGCGCAGAAATAGATTTCTTAGCTGTCACGAATTCGCGTTTTTCGCTATGTAGAAGAATCAAAAAAATCTGCGAAAATTCATGCGTGATCCTCAGATATGTACGCAACTTTCATTAGTTTTGAGTTTTTCCATCTGAGCAAGTTAATTGCCTCTAAAAAATTCGTCTTTACGGACTCTTCTGTTTTGACAGATTCTGTCTTTTATTTCGCATTGCATCTTTTACTATGTTTGATTGGATTTCTTTGCTCCATTAAATTTCAGTAGCCTTGAGTAATGTCCAGAAGTGTTGGGAATGATTGTGTCCTTGCTGAACATGTGAATTTTTGATTATGCACTAACCCTCTAATGAGATTGCTTTGAGTTTGGTGTGGAGGAAGTTTTCAAGGATCAAGAGAGGAGGATGATATGGTATGATCAAGAAGAGTGAAAAGTCTAATCTTGGGGATGCCCCGTGGTTCATCCCTGCATATTTCAAGAAGACTCAAGCGTCTAAGCTTGGGGATGCCCAAGGCATCCCCTTCTTCATCAACAAACTTATCAGGTCACCTCTAGTGAAACTATATTTTAATTCCGTCACATCTTATGTGCTTTACTTGGAGTGTCTGTTTTTTTTTATGTTTGAATAAATTCGGATCCCAGCAATCCTTGTATTGGAGAGAGACACGCTCCGCTTTTTCATTTGAACACTTGTGTTCTTCGTTTTATTTTAATATTCATGGCGAAAGAAAGCCGCAACACTTGTACTTGTTGTTATTTGGTTGGAAACAGAAAATGCCTCATATTGTCTTGAATAATTTGATACTTGCAATTGTTTTGAGCTCTCAAGTAGATCATGTTTAAGCTCTTGCATCATGTAGTTTAAATCTATTAGTGGAGAACTGATACGTCTCCAACGTACCTATAATTTCTGATGTTCCATGCTTATATTATGACAATACCTACATGTTTTGTTCACACTTCATATCATTTTTATGCATTTTCTGGAACTAACCTATTAACAAGATGCCGAAGCGCCAGTTCCTGTTTTCTGCTATTTTTGGTTTCAGAAAAGTTAGTTTACGAATATTCTCGAAATTGGACGAAACAGAAGCCCACGGTCTTATTTTCCACGGAGGGTTCCAGAACACCGAAGAGGAGACGGAGAGGGGCCACGAGGCGGCCACCCCACATGGCGGCGCGGCCAGAGGGGGGCGCGCCGGCCTATGGGGTGGGCCCCTCGGGTGCCCCCCTGCGCTGCCCCTTCGCCTATTTATTCTCTCCGTCGCGAAAACCCTAAAATATCCAGTCATATTCCACGAAGAGTTCCGTAGCCGCCGCCATCGCGAAGACAAGTTTCGGAGGACAGAAGTCTCTGTTCACACGCCGACGGAAGTGCCCCGGAATCCATCTCCATCGACACCACCGCCATCTTCATCGCCGTTCTTGTCTCCCATGATGATGAGGGAGTAGTTCTCCCCGAGGCTGAGGGCTCTACCGGTAGCTATGTGGTTCATCTCTCTCCCATGGTGTGATCTTTATGAATATGTAGATGTTACTCTTGTCTATTATGCACTCTAGAGGTTACTTTAAATATGAACTCCGGATTCACTCTCCACGGTGTAATGGTGACAGTGTGTGCATCGTGTGTGATTCCTTTATGACGTTGTGGAGCTTGTTTACTCCGGCTTGAGGGAGCTCTTGTAGCCCTACACAATGAATGGTGTTTGTTATCCAACAAGAGAGTGTTTGAGAGTAGCATTTATTTGTTCATCTATGTGATCATGAGCTTTGTATCACTATTAATCTATGTGCTACTCTAGTGATGTTATTAAAGTAGTCTATTCCTCCTCCATGATGTAAAGTTGACAGTGTGTGCATCATGTAGTACTTGGCGTAGGCTATGATTGTAATCTCTTGTGGATTATGAAGTTAACTATTACTATGATAGTATTGATGTGATCTATTCCCCCTTTCATAGCTATTGTTGATAGTGTGTATGCTATGTTAGTACTCGGTCTAAATTGCAACGGTATTATCTTGGATTATGATTTGATGAGGATATCCCTATGAGTGGTGTTTGTCAAGTACTTGATGAACTTTGAGTGGAGCTTTTGTAGCCACTACGTGATGATTAGTGATTCCAATAGGAGAGTAATTCAGAGTAGCACAAGTGAAGAGAAGTTATCTAATTATCCAATTATGTGATCATTGTTGAGAGTGTCCACTAGTGAAAGTATGATCCCTAGGCCTTGTTTCTAAGCATTGAAACACCGTTTCCAACAAGTTCTGCTACATGTTTGCTTGCTGCCATTTTTATTTCAGATTGCAATTACTACTTATAATCATCCATATTACTTGTATTTCACTATCTCTTCGCCGAACTAGTGCACCTATACATCTGACAAGTGTATTAGGTGTGTTGGGGACACAAGAGACTTCTTGTATCTTAATTGCAGGGTTGCTTGAGAGGGATATCTTTGACCTCTACCTCCTTGAGTTCGATAAACCTTGGGTGATTCACTTAAGGAAAACTTGCTGCTGTTCTACAAACCTCTGCTCTTGGAGGCCCAACACTCTACTAGAATAGAAGCGTGCGTAGACATCAAGAACTACCGTAGAGCTTGTTGAAATTTGGTTTGCATGATTGGTCTCTCTAAGGTCTAGATATTTTCTGGTAAAAGTGTTTGAACAACAAGGAAGACAGTGTAGAGTCTTATAATGCTTACAATATGTTCTTGTGTAAGTTTTTGTTGTACCGGTTCATACTTGTGTTTGCTTCAAACCACCTTGCTAGCCAAAACCTTGTACTGAGAGGAAATGCTTCTCGTGCATCAAAAACCTTGAGCCAAAACCTATGCCATTTGTGTCCACCATAACTACCTATATGTGGTATTTTTCTGCCATTCCAAAGTAAATTGCTTGCGTGCTACCTTTAAAATTTCATTCCTTGTCTTTGCAATACATAGCTCATGGGAAAGTAGCCTAAAAAACTATTGTGGTAATGAATATGTTGCTATGTATCTTAGTTCTTATAAGTTGCTTGTTGAGCGGTAACCATGTTTCTGGGGACGCCATCAACCTGTCACATCTTTGTTGAATATCATGTGAGTTGCTATGCATGTTCGTCAAGTAAGGGAGATTTGCCATGAGTTGAATGGTTTGAGTATGCATGTTGTTAGAGAAGAACATTGGGCCGCCAACCAAAGCCATGTATCATGGTGGAAGTTTCAGCTTGGACATTAATCCTCGAATCTCTTATGAGAATATTATTTGTTGTTGAATGCTTAAAGCATTAAAAGAGGAGTCCATTATCTGTTTTCTATGTTGTCCCGGTATGGATGTCCTCAAGTTGAGATCTATCAAAATCGAGAAATCAAATGCGATTTATCTCCTTGGACCTTTGTACAGGTGGCATAGAGGTACCCCTTTGTGACACTTGGTTGAAACATATGTAATGCAATGATAATCCATGGAAATCCGAGCTAATTAGGACAAGGTGCGGGCACTATTAGTATTCGATGCATGAGGCTTGCAACTTATAGGAAGTTTTATGCATAACTCATATGAATTATTACTACCGTTGACACAATTGTTTCCATGTTTTCAAAATAAAAAGCTCTAGCACATGAGTAATCCTGCTTCCCTCTGCGAAGGGCCTTTCTTTTACTTTATGTTGAGTCAGTTTACCTACTTCTTTCTATCTTACAAGCAAACACTTGTGTCAACTGTGTGCGTTGATTCTTACATGTTTACTTATTGCACTTATTATATTACTTTGTGTTGACAATTATCCATGAGATATACATGTTACAAGTTGAAAGCAATTGCTGAAACTTAAATCTTCCTTTGTGTTGCTTCGAAACCTCTTACTTTGAATCTATTGCTTTATGAGTTAACTCTTATGCAAGTCTTTTTGATACTTGTCTTGAAAGTACTATTCATGAAAAGTTTTTGCTATATGATTCAGTTGTTTAGTCATTATCTTTTTGTTAGCAATCTATATACCATTGCTTTGAATCACTTCATTCATCTCATATGCTTTACAATAGTATTGATCAAGATTGTGTTGGTAGCATGTCACTTCAGAAATTATTATTTTTATCGTTTACCTACTCGAGGGCGAGTAGGAACTAAGCTTGGGGATGCTTGATACGTCTCCAACGTATCTATAATTTCTTATGTTCCATGCTAGTTTTATGACAATACCAACATGTTTTAGTCATACTTTATAATGTTTTTATGCATTTTCGGAACTAACCTATTAACAAGATGCCGCAGTGCCAGTTCCTATTTTCTGCTGTTTTTGGTTTCAGAAAAGTTAGTTTACAAATATTCTCGGAATTGGACGAAACAAAAGCCCACGGTCTTATTTTCCACGGAGCCTTCCAGAACACCGAAGAGGAGACGGAGAAGGGACGCGAGGTGTCCACACCATAGGCGGCGCGGCCCACCTCTGGCCGCGCCGGCATGGGGTGGGCCTCGGCGCCCTGCGTTGCCCCTTCGCCTATTTATTCCTCCGTCGCGAAAACCTAGTACCGAGAGCCACGATACGAAAAAGTTCCAGAGACGCCGCCAGTCAACCCCATCTCGGGGTTCGGAAGATCGCCTCGGCACTCTGAGGAGAGAATCATCACCGGAGGGCTCTACATCACCATGCCCGCCTCCGGACCGATGCGTGAGTAGTTCATCCTTGGACTACGGGTCCATAGCAGTAGCTAGATGGTTGTCTTCTCCTCTTGTGCTATCATGTTTAGATCTTGTGAGCTGCCTATCATGATCAGGATCATCTATTTGTAATGCTACATGTTGTGTTTGTTGGGATCCGATGAATATTAAATAATATGTCAAGTTGATTATTGATCTATCATATATGTGTTATTTATGTTCTTGCATGCTCTCCGTTGCTAGTAGAGGCTCTGGCCAAGTTGATACTTGTAACTCCAAGAGGGAGTATTTATGCTAGATAGTGGGTTCATGCCTCCATTGAATATGGGAGTGACAGTAACCCCTAAGGTTGTGGATGTGCTGTTTCCACTAGGGATAAAACATCAATGCTTTGTCTAAGGATATTTGTATTGTTTACATTACGCACAGTACTTAATGCAATTGTCTGTTGTTTGCAACTTAATATTGGAAAGGGTGCGGATGCTAACCTGAAGGTGGACTTTTTAGGCATAGATGCATGCTGGATGGCGGTCTATGTTCTTTGTCGTAATGCCCTAAGTAAATCTCATAGTAGTCATCATGATATGTATATTCATCTCTATTTTGTCAATTGCCCAACTGTAATTTGTTCACCCAACATGCTATTTATCTTATTGGAGAGACACCACTAGTGAACTGTGGACCCCGTCCTTTCTTTTTCATCGAAATACAATCTACTGCAATCACTGTTCTCTGTTGTTTTCTACAAGCAAACATAATTCTCCACACCATACGTTTAATCCTTTGTTTTCAGCAAGCCGGTAAGATTGACAACCTCACTGTTAAGTTGGGGCAAAGTAGTTTGATTGTGTTGTGCAGGTTCCACGTTGGCGCCGGAATCACTGGTGTTGCGCCGCACTACACTCCTTCACCAACAACCTTCATGTGGCCTTCATCTCCTACTGGTTCAATAAACCTTGGTTTCTTACTGAGAGAAAACTTGTTGCTGTGCTCATCATACCTTCCTCTTGGGGTTTCCAACGGACGTGTGCTTTACCGTCACAAGGAAGCTGCATTTCTGGCGCAGTTACACCCCAGGGATTTCTAACTCCCACACGCCAGCAGGCATACTCTCAGCCTTCTTATCAAGGTCCAGAAGATGATAGCGAGGTTTGAAAGTGCATGGAGCCCCCATGTGTGGTTTTGGTAATTAATGACAATCCCTATGGACTAATGTTTGCATTGAGTTATATTTGTAGGAGTTGTCCATAGGCAATTCTTGAACCATATGTTGGCTTCAAGGTTGCAATAAGAAGAAATTGATGAAGGATATCAAGTGTCAAGTATGTCTTGAAGATGAAGATGAAGTGAGCCCTAGAGTTACTTCAAGACATCAACATGATGAAGAATGAAGAAATGGAGTGCAAGTTCAAGATGAGCCATCTCGAAGAGGTCCTTTGCTTGAGTCTTGCCATCCATATGGTGATCATGGATATGTGAAGATGCGCCGAAGAAGAAGCTCTCCCATGGTGGATTATGGGGGAGCAATCCACATGGTGGTCATGGTTATGTGAAGATGCGCCGAAGAAGAAGCTCTCCCATGGTTGATTATGGGGGAGCAATCCTCAAGACTTCGTCAAGCAAACACAAGCAAGAAAGGCGTTCCATCTTGTTGAGGTCAAGATCGTCGTCATCAAGCTCAAGTGGAATGCGCAAGTATAAGGTTTGCTCTTGATAGGGTTTCTTTCTCACCGGTCTCATAGTGTAGTTGGAGACCGGTTTATAGTTTAGTTGCCGTACTATCAAGAGGGCTCTCGAGTGAGTAACTCGATCGTATCGTTCGGAGAGAGCTCAAACCTTTGCATCCTTGCATCATCTTTCTTGGTTGTTATTTGGATCTTATCCATGTGATGTTTTAGAGCTTGTGCTTATTCTCATGACAAGCTCTAGTTCATCGAAAACGGATTTCGCATAGATCACCTGTTGCGTTTTCGAGTTTGGTTCATCATCTTTATTGGCGTTATTTGGACCTTATCCATGTGATGTTTTAGAGCTTGTGCTTATTCTCATGACAAGCTCTAGTTCATTGAGAATGGTTTTTGCATAGACAACTTGTTGCATTTTCAAGATTGAAGGTTTTACCGGTATGTCTCTTTGAGATAGGTCAAACCTTTCATCATTTGTTTCTATCCTCCTTTGCTGGACTATGATGTTTCTATGCATATTGTTGTAGAGCTCGTTGTTGTGATTTCAACGAGCCCAAGATCATCGAAATCGGAGTCCGGATGCAAAAGTTATGCCCGTTTTAGTTTTGGTGTTTCTGCAGTTTGCTTTGGCCGGATATTTCGGAAATATCCGGGCCGGATTATCCGGGCCGGATATTTCGGAAATATCCGGCCCCCCCGAAATTGGCTAAGGACCAGACGAAAAGCAGCTCTGGATAGGGGGCGGATATTTGGCCGGATTTTGACCAGGTTTTGTCCCTGAGGCCGGATTATCCGGGGGGGCGGATTATCCGGCCCTCACTTAGGCCGGAATATCCGGCCCTGGTTCTGCCCAACGGCTCGATTCTCTTGGGGGGTATAAATACCCCCCTTCTTCCTCCTTGGGCTGTTGCTTCTTCCACTCTCTCTCTCCTCCATTGTTGTTCTTGAGAAGCTTGCCCTCTCTCTCTATCCCTCCATGATTCTTGCCCCCATTTGAGGGAAAAGAGAGAGGAGATCTAGATCTACACTTCTACCAATCAAATCCATCTCTTTGTGAGTGGAACTCTCTAGATCTTGATCTTGGTGTTCTTTGTGAATTCCTTTGTTCTTCCTCTCTTATTCCCCCAATAGCTTTTGTAGCTTTGTTGGAATTTGAGAGAGAAGGACTTGAGCATCTTTGTGGTGTTCTTGCCATTGCATTTGGTGCATCGGTTTGAGTTCTCCACGGTGATTCGTGGAGGTGAAAGCAAGAAAGTTGTTACTCTTGGGTTCTTGGAACCCTAGACGGATTCTAGGCCTTTGTGGCGATTTGTTGGGAGCCTCCGATTAAGTTGTGGATGTGTGCCCCAATCTTTGTGTAAGGCCCGGTTTCCGCCTCGAAGGAAATCCCTTAGTGGAACCGTGACCTAGGCCTTTGTGGCGAGGGTCACCGGAGATTTAGGTGAGGCGCCTTCGTGGCGTTCGGTTTGTGGTGTTAGTACCGCATCTTGGGGTGAGGCCTTTGTGGCGTTGGTGTGCATCGAGCAACCACACCTCAAGGTTCGGGAGCACTAAGCAACCGCACCTCTCCACCGGAGATTAGCACTCGCAAGAGTGTGAACTCCGGGATAAATCATCGTCTCCCGCGTGCCTCGGTTATCTCTATACCCGAGCTCTTTACTTATGCACTTTACCTTGTGATAGCCATCGTGCTTGAAGTTATATATCTTGCTATCACATAGTTGCTTGTATTGCTTAGCATAAGTTTGTATATCTTGCTATCACATAGTTGCTTGTATTGCTTAGAATAAGTTGTTGGTGCACATAGGTGAACAATAGTATATAGGCTTTGGGCTTGACAAAGTAAACGCTAGTTTTATTCCGCATTTGTTAAGCCCATCTCGTAAAAGTTTTAAATCGCCTATTCACCCCCCCCTCTAGGCGACATCCGTGTCCTTTCAATTGGTATCAGAGCGAGGTCTCTCATTCTTAGGCTTCACCGCCTTGAGAGTAAAGATGTCGGTTAGGGGATTAGCGCACAATAACTTGGTTATATTTGATGGCACAAATTATGATCTATGGAAAATTTATGTGCTTAATATTTTGCGGCGTATGTCTCCGGACATGGAGCGATTTCTTGACATGGGTTTTTCTTCTCCTAAGGATCCTCAAAATTTATCTCTTGAGGAGGAGAAAAACTCTTGTCTCGATGCTCTTGCTTCTCATGTGTTTTCCATTGTTGTGAGCAATGTAGTTACTTCTTCAATCATGCCTTTTGGGAGCGCTCATGAATTATGGACAAAGCTTCAAGATAAATATGATGTGTCCAATATTATTGAGGATGATTGTATTGCTTCCACTTCCGGCCGTGATGAGTTCTCATCTTCATCCACTTCACCAAAGTGTGGTAAGACACAAGGTAATGATATGGTGAGTGGTGATGAAAATTGCAATGTTGATATTGAGCTTACTATTGATGATTCTTCATCTCTATCTCATTGCAATGCTTCATCTTTGGACTTAAACACATCTAGCACTAGAAATGATTTACATGCTTGTGTTGATAGTCCTTGCATATCATGTGTAAGTTGCTTGAATAAATCTAATGATGATATGCTTGCTTTGTCTTGTGGCCATGATAAAAATGCTTATATTTCCTCTAGTTGTTGTGTGACTAACATTGTAGAGGAAACCAAAGATTCTATTGGTCAAGACAAGATCTTGAAAGGAGCCTCAAGTAACTCCTCATCTTTATCTCACGGTCCTCATATATGCCTTATGGCCAAGGGTTCCACGGTACCTCCTACCATGGAACCTAATATGTCTCGTGGTGATAAGGATGAGGATGAATATGAAGAAGAGGATTGGGTTGTCTCTCTACGCGATAAAGGTGAGAGCGTATTCAAGGTTATTTGCAAAGATAAAATTGCTAGCACTCACTTCTTTGAAATCTTGACTACCGCTATTGAGAGCCAAAAACTTATTTGGATGCATGAGAACACCATTGATAAAAAGGGTGCTCTTGAACGAGAGTATGCCGATGATGTAGCATCACTAAAGAATGATCTTGAAGAAGAACAAGAGACCGTAGCCTCTCTTGAAGAGCAACTTGAAACCCTTGAAGTGTCTCAAAATGAAATAGTTTCTAAACTCACTAAGGAAAGAGACCATGCTAAAGCTCAAGTAAAAATGCTTAAAAAGGAAAATTCCAAAGTTGGCGTTGGTCATGATAAACTTGTTAAGGATCTAGATGATCTAGACAAGGCCCACAAGGCCTTGGAGAGCGAACACTCTATCCTCACCAAGTCACATGAGCAACTCCAAGCTTCTTATTTAAAAGAGCATGATATGTTACCCACTCTTCTTAATATGTCTTGTGATGATGCTTGTGCTACTAACTCTACTCTTTGTGAAGCATCTATCTTGAAGGAGAATGTTGAGCTAAGGGCTCAACTTGAATTGCTAACTTGCAATTATGGGAAATTGGAAGAAAATCATGGAAAGCTTTCTCGCTCCCATGAGGATCTTCTAGCCTCTCATGATAGGCTAAAGTTAGCTCATGAGGCTATCATATCTAAGGCAACACCTTGTGAGCCTCATGTGGATACTAGCACTACTACTCAAAATGCTATATTGCCATGTGCTAGTCCTAGTAATTCATCCACTCATAATATTGCTAAATCTTGTGATGAATTATCTTCCTTGCCTTCTTGCTCTAACAATGAAGGTTCTACTTCCTCTAGTACTTGTGTTGTTACTAACCATGTAGAGGAAATCAAAGAGCTCAAGGCTCAAGTCACTTCTTTGAAGAATGACTTGGTAAAGAGTCATGAAGGGAAATGCAAACTTGACACGATGTTAAGTGTGCAACAATTCCCCAATGACAAGAGTGGACTTGGATTCAAATCCAACAACAAGAACAAGTCCAACAACAACAACAACAACAACAAGAAGAAGGGCCAAGTACAAGTCAAAGACCCGGCCAAGATTGTTTGCTTCAAGTGCAAAATTGAAGGGCACCATGTTAGATCTTGCCCTTTGAAGAAGAAGCAAAAAGGGAAGCGGCCTCAAGCTCAAACTCATATTCAACCTCAAGTTGAAGAAATTCCACTTCCCAAGAAGAATCAAGCCAATGCTCCCATTGTGGAGAAATCTAGTGAGAAGAAGGAGAGGAAAAGAACTTGCTACATATGCCGTGAGAAGGGCCACATCTCCTCTTTTTGCACTATTGGTACCTCATCCAACTCTATCTCCATTGATGATGTTTATTCTCTTCGTAAGGATGAGGGTGGCAATGTGTTTGCCAAATATGTTGGTGCTCAAAGTGGTGTCAAGAAAAGAACCATTTGGGTTGCCAAGCCTATTGTGACTAACCTCTTAGGACCCAACTTAGTTGGGGACCAACAATCCAAAACTTGATCAATAGGTGCTTGTTGGAGGGCATTGGAGACTTGGCTACATCATGAAGAATTAAGGGATCTTCATCATTTATATTATCTCAAGCCAAGTCTTTTGGTTATCTTACTTCTATCATATACCCAATGTTCCTCCTTGCGGTAACATGTTCTCAACTCACTTATATTGAAAGTTACTCGCCCCTTTGCATGTGTTAGTT
This sequence comes from Lolium multiflorum, assembly GCA_030979885.1. Lineage (NCBI taxonomy): Eukaryota > Viridiplantae > Streptophyta > Magnoliopsida > Poales > Poaceae > Lolium > Lolium multiflorum. The sequence continues at coordinate 107,147,954 of CM061747.1, forward strand.
TTGTTCCTAGCATGTGTTTGTATATGTTGTGCTTCCTACTTGCTTTTCTTGAGAAATCAAGTCTATGTATGTTGGGTTGCACACCGTGTACTTGTGTTTGTGTTGGAGCCTCTTTGCATCTTGTTGTATCTTATATGGCTCTTATGAGAGATTAATGGACTATAACATTTTGGGGGAGTGATATGCCTTTAGGAATTTCACAATCCTAACAATGTGTGTACATGAGGAATATCACTTAGAATTGATATTGCAAGATTATCTAGTCTCTATGTGGTATGTCATCTTCATGAGAAATTCAAATTCTAATGTTCATTAATATCTCTAGTTGGATCTTATTTGCCTCTTGTGAAAATAAATTCCTTATCACATTATGGGGGAGTAATAAGCTTTGTGCATATTACAAGCCTAGGAAATGTGAACATTTGAGGTTGTGTCACATAGAATTGATATTGTAAATTATCTCTCTCCTATGTGGCATGTTTGCTCAAACAAGCTCCAATTTGCTTAAATGGCTTCATTGCTAATATCTTTGTGGATCTTATTTGTGAAAGTTCTTCTTGGCATGGTTTTTCACAACGTGTCCCTCAATACCTTTTTGGAAAACCATGTGCTTCAAGTCATACTATTAATTGCTTTGCATGTTGGTATGAATACTATTAATTGCCTTGCATGTTGGTATGACTAAATGAAGCTATCAAGAAACTATCTTTGCATGATGGTTAACTCTTATCTTTTACCATATGCTTTGTTCGTTGTAAATATGATCTTATGTATACTTACAAACTACCACCGGGAAATATTTCCTAATACCTCTTGTCCTAGGACAATTGGTAATCAATTATGAGGTAGATATTTATTGATCATATCTACATTGGCTCTTGTATTTATTTTGCCTTATTTATTGCCATGAATTTGTTGTGCTTTGACTCCCATGTGTCTTCCTTGCATCTTATGGATCTAAGTTGTCTATTCAAACTTTCTTAGCATTGTTAGAAGATATAGGTAGCGTGATGATCCTAGTTTTGTGCATTTTGTATTCATATAAAAAATCCTTGATAATGCACCAAACTTGGGGGAGCTCTTCTATATTATTAGAATGCTTAACATCTCTTGATCTTTATCAAAAATTGGGTTTTGGGAGACATAAAATTTTCTTTTTGGTACTTTGTGCCATCATAAAAAATGTCGAGGGTTTGGTTTATTTGTTGGAACCTTGCTCTCTTGGGAGTTGGTTATCTCATTCCTTTGTGCTTAGGTTTAATTAGCTTCTTATAATGAGATAAGTCTTTGGAGTCAATCTTGTGTTGATTTGATTCTTTGATATAATTTGGACAACCATTGTCTCTTGGTTTATTTGGTGTTTTGTCCAAATTGTATCTTCCTTTGGTTCTTGAAAGTATTGTGCATGCATATTTAATATATGTATATCTTATGGCATGTGTCACTTTCTTTGATCCAATATATAGGGTAAACTCCATCAAATCCTAATTTGGCTAAGATGTGCATGAAATTCAATTTCATATCTATATGCACATAGTATTGTGGAGTTTGTCCTATATGTTGTAGTGTGTCTAACTACTTCGGACCCAATTAGTTTGGGGACCTTTTTGTACTTACCTTTGTGTTAGGTACAATGGATATGCATTGGATGCTTGTCTCACTCTTGGGGAGAAGTGGTGACTCAATGGTAACTCGAGGCAAGCTAGGATGGTCAACGAACACATATCTACTACATCCACACCAATGCTATCTTGGTAACAAGTATCTTCTCATGCATACTTTTCTTGTATCCAACCTTATGGTTGCATCTTGGCATGAATCTCTTGATTTGCAAATATTGTGCTTCTTGCAAAAGTCTTAACGAAACCTCTTTATTGCAAATGTGAGTAATTTGAGATGAGTACATATGTTGGGAAGTATATAAAATCATGCTCATGATTCACCCATCCCATCTATGCCTATCTAGCAATTTTATTGCATATCAATTCCTCAAGCCTCTCACATGTGCAATATCGATTAAAGTGCAAATTGAGTTATTTCTTTTAGTATCCTCGTTTGTGATACTTGTTGCCTTTCTCAAATGCATCCCAACTATCTTCTATCCCTTGTTGATATTTGTGATGTATTTTAGATGTTTGTGGTTGAAGTTCATGAATGTACAATAAGACAAAATTGAGCCTTTGGCCATGCCATTAAGCAAAAATTCTTATTGGTATATTGCATGACTTCATTTTGGGATATCATACTATATTTCTTGAGTATCCATTTTGTGTGTACATGTTTCTTTGTGGATAAATATCTTTGTGATATTGCTCACTTAGAGAAACTTATACACATAAGAGATGATACATCTCCTTTTGATATCTTATTTATTTATTGCATGTTGATTGGTCATGCTAAGCAATATAATTCATTGAAGACTATGATGATGCTTTTTGCTCATCCTTGCAATAGTCTTATAATATGCTTTATCATGCCTTTCACATATCCTCTTGGTTGAGCCTTTTATTATGGTGCCTCCTACTTGTTGCTCAACCATTTGTTTGTTGCAAGTGTTAAGCTTAATTTTCTATCTATGATCTATTGCAAATGTTTGTGTTTTAAATGGTAATGAGGGAGTGAGGATTCCATGTTATGCATATTGTATTCAAATACAACATTTTAATTTATGCATGTACCTTGGGGAGCTTCCTCATTTAATTTAGAGCACTATCTTTTGGTGATCATTAGAGTTTGATTCACTTGGTATCTTTTGTTTTGAATGATATTATGGGAGTGATGATTCCATGTTTGTGCACTTTATTCTCCAATGCAATTTGTCTAGTTTTGTGCACAAACCTTGGGGAGCTTCCTCATATTATTTAGAGTAATCTTCTTGATCTTATCATAATATCTATCTTTCTTTCGGTATCTTCCTTGTGGTTCATTTGGTTGCCTACTTCATTTGTTGAAGCTTCTTGACTTTGTTATCTTTTTGCAATCTTTGATCCTATCTATAGTGTGATTCCTTCCGAATATTCGTCATTGGATATGTGCATTTGATTCCACTCAAATTATGAGAAATGCACACGCTATGGAGGAACTCTCACTATTTTGGCCTTCTAAATTTTTCACCCATTTCGGCAATTGGTGCCAATGGGGGAGAAGTTTGGAGGGTTTAAGGGAATTTGGTTATGTCTTTGCTTTGTGCTTAAGCATGTGCCTTTATTGCATTGCATCTTGTTGCTTTGCATAGTTGAATATTTAGAGGAAACTCCACTAGGCTTTGAATGCCATTATATGCAATGAAAGTCAAGATCATTCACACATGCATATATTATGGGGGAGTTTGCTCTATATATTCAACTTATTTGTTACTTAAATTCCTTACCATTCACACATGCATATATTATGGGGGAGTTTGCTCTATATATTCAACTTATTTGTTACTTAAATTCCTTATATAAACCCTCTCAAAGAGATTGTCATCAATTACCAAAATGGGGGAGATTGAAAGTGCATGGAGCCCCCATGTGTGGTTTTGGTAATTAATGACAATCCCTATGGACTAATGTTTGCATTGAGTTATATTTGTAGGAGTTGTCCATAGGCAATTCTTGAACCATATGTTGGCTTCAAGGTTGCAATAAGAAGAAATTGATGAAGGATATCAAGTGTCAAGTATGTCTTGAAGATGAAGATGAAGTGAGCCCTAGAGTTACTTCAAGACATCAACATGATGAAGAATGAAGAAATGGAGTGCAAGTTCAAGATGAGCCATCTCGAAGAGGTCCTTTGCTTGAGTCTTGCCATCCATATGGTGATCATGGATATGTGAAGATGCGCCGAAGAAGAAGCTCTCCCATGGTGGATTATGGGGGAGCAATCCACATGGTGGTCATGGTTATGTGAAGATGCGCCGAAGAAGAAGCTCTCCCATGGTTGATTATGGGGGAGCAATCCTCAAGACTTCGTCAAGCAAACACAAGCAAGAAAGGCGTTCCATCTTGTTGAGGTCAAGATCGTCGTCATCAAGCTCAAGTGGAATGCGCAAGTATAAGGTTTGCTCTTGATAGGGTTTCTTTCTCACCGGTCTCATAGTGTAGTTGGAGACCGGTTTATAGTTTAGTTGCCGTACTATCAAGAGGGCTCTCGAGTGAGTAACTCGATCGTATCGTTCGGAGAGAGCTCAAACCTTTGCATCCTTGCATCATCTTTCTTGGTTGTTATTTGGATCTTATCCATGTGATGTTTTAGAGCTTGTGCTTATTCTCATGACAAGCTCTAGTTCATCGAAAACGGATTTCGCATAGATCACCTGTTGCGTTTTCGAGTTTGGTTCATCATCTTTATTGGCGTTATTTGGACCTTATCCATGTGATGTTTTAGAGCTTGTGCTTATTCTCATGACAAGCTCTAGTTCATTGAGAATGGTTTTTGCATAGACAACTTGTTGCATTTTCAAGATTGAAGGTTTTACCGGTATGTCTCTTTGAGATAGGTCAAACCTTTCATCATTTGTTTCTATCCTCCTTTGCTGGACTATGATGTTTCTATGCATATTGTTGTAGAGCTCGTTGTTGTGATTTCAACGAGCCCAAGATCATCGAAATCGGAGTCCGGATGCAAAAGTTATGCCCGTTTTAGTTTTGGTGTTTCTGCAGTTTGCTTTGGCCGGATATTTCGGAAATATCCGGGCCGGATTATCCGGGCCGGATATTTCGGAAATATCCGGCCCCCCCGAAATTGGCTAAGGACCAGACGAAAAGCAGCTCTGGATAGGGGGCGGATATTTGGCCGGATTTTGACCAGGTTTTGTCCCTGAGGCCGGATTATCCGGGGGGGCGGATTATCCGGCCCTCACTTAGGCCGGAATATCCGGCCCTGGTTCTGCCCAACGGCTCGATTCTCTTGGGGGGTATAAATACCCCCCTTCTTCCTCCTTGGGCTGTTGCTTCTTCCACTCTCTCTCTCCTCCATTGTTGTTCTTGAGAAGCTTGCCCTCTCTCTCTATCCCTCCATGATTCTTGCCCCCATTTGAGGGAAAAGAGAGAGGAGATCTAGATCTACACTTCTACCAATCAAATCCATCTCTTTGTGAGTGGAACTCTCTAGATCTTGATCTTGGTGTTCTTTGTGAATTCCTTTGTTCTTCCTCTCTTATTCCCCCAATAGCTTTTGTAGCTTTGTTGGAATTTGAGAGAGAAGGACTTGAGCATCTTTGTGGTGTTCTTGCCATTGCATTTGGTGCATCGGTTTGAGTTCTCCACGGTGATTCGTGGAGGTGAAAGCAAGAAAGTTGTTACTCTTGGGTTCTTGGAACCCTAGACGGATTCTAGGCCTTTGTGGCGATTTGTTGGGAGCCTCCGATTAAGTTGTGGATGTGTGCCCCAATCTTTGTGTAAGGCCCGGTTTCCGCCTCGAAGGAAATCCCTTAGTGGAACCGTGACCTAGGCCTTTGTGGCGAGGGTCACCGGAGATTTAGGTGAGGCGCCTTCGTGGCGTTCGGTTTGTGGTGTTAGTACCGCATCTTGGGGTGAGGCCTTTGTGGCGTTGGTGTGCATCGAGCAACCACACCTCAAGGTTCGGGAGCACTAAGCAACCGCACCTCTCCACCGGAGATTAGCACTCGCAAGAGTGTGAACTCCGGGATAAATCATCGTCTCCCGCGTGCCTCGGTTATCTCTATACCCGAGCTCTTTACTTATGCACTTTACCTTGTGATAGCCATCGTGCTTGAAGTTATATATCTTGCTATCACATAGTTGCTTGTATTGCTTAGCATAAGTTTGTATATCTTGCTATCACATAGTTGCTTGTATTGCTTAGAATAAGTTGTTGGTGCACATAGGTGAACAATAGTATATAGGCTTTGGGCTTGACAAAGTAAACGCTAGTTTTATTCCGCATTTGTTAAGCCCATCTCGTAAAAGTTTTAAATCGCCTATTCACCCCCCCTCTAGGCGACATCCGTGTCCTTTCAAGGTTGAACAGACACCGGTAGGTTAACTACAATGTTCAGCTATGATGAACATCTTCAGTGTAAGCTATATAGACGAGCGTGAAACTCATTGTTTTCATATTAGATGCACCGTCTCATCCCAGTTTGCAACTGTATGTTGAACAAATATAATATGTCTCTTTAGAGTTTGATGTAGTGTGATTTATCTTTTCGATAACCATTGCAACCGGTTGCGATGTAGTAATTTAATTAGAAGTTGCGTATGAACTATGCATTAGAAAATGCCACATAAAGTTACCAGCTATGTATTTCATTTTTGCTTTGGAGTTATGTTAATTGTTAACAATCTTATGTTCTCTTTTAATTTGAGTTGAAATTTTAATTTCTATTTTATCTTGATAATCCCATTCTTGAAACTTGACTATTTTCTAATTATACTTTGTTAGTATGGGTGTTTGCCTTTTTATTTTGATTATTTCAGTTTATATATTTGGAGACGTGTCTTGCACGTGCACACTTACTAGTGTAACAAATAGTCCTCGCAAATAACGTGATGACAAATGTGGTCCTATTTTCTATTTCGGGTAATTGTCGCTTCCATCTCTTAGGATAACTTTTATTTTATTTGGCAAAGATTCAGATATCGGGCACCCGGAAAACTAACCTTACTATAGCACCACCACTGCGAGGGGACAGGCCGTGTGAACTTTCGTTGACCTAGCCGCCGCCTGGCGATCTAGGGTTTCTCGACCCCGCTGCCGGACTTTGATCTGACCGGGGGTTTATCTGCTTCAATCCGTCTAGGGCGGGTGCTCAGGTCTCTTGCGCTCCATCGGCTCTTCGGCTTCTCTCTCGCCCCGACGCTCTTCTCGCTGCTGGGTCATCCCTAGGGTTTTGGAAGCGGTTCTGTTTTTCTCGCCATGGCGAGTCCTGCAGGCTCGTCGAACCAGGCCAGTGGATCGAGAAGCAAGAAAACTGAGACCATCGGAGATCTACTTCAACATCTGGGGATCGATGACGACGAGTTGGACAATCTCGTTTTCGAGGAGGAGGAGTCGACACCTAAGCAGGGTCTTAAGTGGATGGCTCTCGCCAAAGTTCATACATCTATAGTTTTTAGCCCTTTGCTCAACGCATTGAGTTTAATCATGTCGAAGGTAACTTATTTACTATACAATGTTCATGTCTTGGAGATTGGTTGAAGGTGAAGGATGGTGGTCCTTGGTTATTTAGAAAGAACATTGTCTGTATAGAGGAGTATGATGGATTGGTAGATCCTGAATCAATTGATCTGAATTATTTTGATACATGGATCCAAATTCATAAACTTCCAATAGGATATCGCAATGTACCGCTGATCAAGAATCTGACTGAGAAGAAAGTAGGCAAGGTCATCAAGGTGGAGACTAATGTCCAAGGCTTGGGGAATTTTGTCCGAGTTAGGGTGAGGCTCGATGTGAGGAAAAATATTGCTCGGGTGGTTACAATCTCGAGAAATCGTGAGCGAGAATACTATCAAGTGCAGTACGAGAAAATCCCTCAATTCTGTGGTGCCTGTGGCTTCTTCGGTCACGGTCATCTCGAGTGTGGTACAGGAGAACACGATGAGGACAAATTGAAATGGGGAGATTTCTTAAAATCAGACAGAGACACTTGGGTGGGACGAAGCCTCGGATATGGACGTGGAAGCGGTCGTGGTTCTGGTCGTTCTGACTGGGAAGGAGGCCGTAACTCTGGTCGTGGACGTGGCATGGACCCTCCAACATCTGGGGCAAACAGAACTCCCCTGGGAAGGGGTGTAGGTGATACTCAGAACTGGCGAGATAAGGCCTTGGTTGCCCTAGAAGGTGCAACAGCCGAAGGAGAATTAGATGATACAACTGCAAGTCCCTCCAAGGATATGATCTTGGATAAAATACCTCCGAATGAATCTGCGGCAAAAAGAAGGCTGGTTTTGGATGGCAAGCAAGATATGGAAACTGATGACACGAAGCATGCAGGGAATGATTTACCTATGGAAATGGTTACACCTGAAAATACCAATCCTGGACATACTGAACTGGTTGATGGGAAGGATCTTAAAAAGAGAACAAAGAAGGACGGAGCAAACTCCTCTTCACTAGGATCAGCGGCCTCCCTCGAGGAGACTGTCCGGTCGCAATGAAAATATTCGCCGCGAACTGTCAGGGTGCGATCAATCGCCCGACAGTTCGTTCTCTTCTGGCTGCCCAGAAGCGTATTGATCCTGATGTGATGTTCTTGTCTGAGACTCATCTTGATTCTTATCCTGCTGACTGTTTACGAAGAAACTTGAAGATGAATTCTATGATTGTTAATCCAACAACAACTCGCAGTGGTGGTGTACTTTTATTATGGAAGCAAGGCATCAATATTCAACAAATGTTCTCGGCTCCTAACTACATTGATGTTTCTGTTCATGAGAGTACTAGGAAGGTTTGGAGGCTCACTGGTATTTATGGGGAACCGAAGTGGGAGGATAAGTATAAAACTTGGGACAAGCTTCGAGAATTGAAGAGTAACAGTAATCTTCCGTGGGTTGTTATTGGTGATTTTAACGAAATTTTATTCTCACATGAAAAGGAAGGAGGCAACCCTCGGCCTCAGAATCTTATGCAAGCGTTTAGGGACTCTTTGATCGCATGTGATCTACACGATGTAGGATACAATGGGGATCCCTTTACTTGGTGTCGTGGAGGTGTTAGGGAGCGTCTGGATAGAGCCACGGCAAACTCGGAATGGTTGACAATTCACCCAGAAGCTTCTCTCACGCACCTGGAGAGTATCAAATCTGATCATCGGCCTATTCTCCTTGATACTGAGCCTCAATCTGCTGTGCCTAACAACGGTTCATCTTTGAAATTTGAGGCCAAGTAGTTTAAGGAGGACTCCTTCCGCGAGATCGTTGAAACTGCATGGGTTTCTGCAGGTGAGGCCGTTGGTGAGGCCAATGTGCTGGCCAAGCTGGCCCATATGCACGCCTCGTTGCATGCATGGGATAAGGACATTCTCCAGAAGCCGAAATGTCGCCTCAGGTCTGCCCAGCGTAAGTTAGATCGAGCGCTTGCAGGGCCTATGTCTGAAGAAAACGAGATTATAGCCAAAGAACAAGCAGCGCTAATTGAGCTCCTCCTTGAGCAAGACGAGGTTCATTGGATGCAACGATCTAGGGCAAATTGGCTCAAACACGGCGATCGTAATACAAGCTTTTTCCACCAATTTGCGACGGCTCGGCGGAAAAAGAACATGATCAAGAAACTGAAACACGATAATAATTGGGTGGAGGGTAATGCAGCTATGAAGCCTATTATTCAAGATTACTTTTTTAACCTCTTTACTTCTGAAGTGCAGGACGTAGATCCCGAGCTCCTAGAAAAGATTCAACCTAAGGTCTCTGACAATATGAATGAATCTCTTGTTGCACCTTTTACTGCGGAGGATGTCAAAAAAGCAGCTTTTAGCATCGGTGATCTCAAGGCACCGGGGCCTGATGGTCTCCATGCCATATTCTATAAAAGGTTCTGGAATATTTGTGGTCCTGAGATTACTTCTGAAGTCTTGCAAGCTCTGAACACATGGATGATTCCTAATGGCTGGAATGATACTAATGTGGTGCTTATCCCCAAAGTTGACAACCCGGAGTCTATAACTCAATTCCGACCAATTAGCCTTTGTAATGTGATCTACAAGATCATCTCCAAGATGCTCTCCTTTAGACTAAAGAGAATCCTACCTGAGATTATTTCCCCTATGCAGGGTGCCTTTGTCCCTGAGCGTCTTATAACTGATAATGTGTTGCTTGCATATGAGAGTATCCACTCTATAAAGAATAGGAGAAATGGCACTAATGGGGCATGTGCAGTAAAACTGGATATGCATAAGGCCTATGACAGAGTTGAATGGATTTTCCTTGAAAATATGATGAGAAGATTGGGATTTGCGGAAAGGTGGATCTCACTGATGATGGCATGTGTTAGTTCAGTTCGATATAAAGTTAGGTTCAATTCTGATGAAACCGATATGTTCTCTCCGACTAGAGGTTTTCGTCAGGGGGATCCCCTCTCCCCTTATTTGTTCCTTCTCTGCGCGGAGGGTTTATCCAGTCTGTTGTTGCATGAAGAAGAAGTTGGTGGCATTGCTGGGGTAAGGGTGTGAAGAAATGCATCATCAGTCTCACATTTACTCTTTGCTAATGATTCCCTGATTCTCATGAAAGCGGATACGAATAATGCAACTTCCTTGCAACATGTTCTGGATACTTACTGTGCTAATTCAGGGCAATTGGTGAGTCTAGCCAAGTCAAGTATCTTCTTCTCTCCAAATACAAATGTCCTGGTTAGAGCTGGGATATGTGCGGCCCTACATATTGATACAGAAGCTATCTCTGACAAATATTTGGGCCTGACTGCTTTGGTGGGGGCTGACAGAAGTGATTGTTTTGAGCATTTTGTTGAGAGAATCATCCAGAGGATTAATGGGTGGAAGGAGAAACATCTGTCCATTGGGGGCAAGGAGATTTTGTGAAAGGGCCCAGCCATTCCAGTTTATGCAATGTCAGTGTTTCTTATTCCTGTGGGAACTTGCAAAAAAATGATGGATGCTATCTCTAGCTTTTGGTGGGGTGATGATGACAATACTAACAAGATGCACTGGTTGGCATGGTGGAAACTGTGCTATCCTAAGAGAGAGGGTGGACTAGGGTTCATGGACTTTCACTCCTTTAACCTGGCCATGTTAGCAAAGCAGGTTTGGAGACTTGCTACTGAGCCTGATTCATTATGTGCTACGGTTTTGAAGGCAAAATACTTCCCTCACTGTGATATTCTCAAGGCTGGTCCTAAAGCTGGGTCTTCTTTTACTTGGCAAAGTATTGTGGCGGGGATTGCTACGTTTAAAAGGGGCTACATATGGAGAATTGGTACAGGAGAAAATGTTCACATTTATTCAGATCCGTGGATCCCATCCAGCGCTACTCGCAAGATCATTACCCCACGGGGGACGGGCATCTACACTAAAGTCGCAGATCTTATTGATCCGACGACGGGCTACTGGGACATTGATCTTTTAAATTCTCTCTTCTTTGACATTGATGTGAAACGCATTCTGGAAATCCCCTTGAATCATCATGGGTTTGACGACTTCATTGCCTGGAATTACAGTAGGAATGGACGCTATTCCGTCAGATCTGGTTATTATCTTCAGTGGCGGCATGCATTTGGAGCTAGGGCTAATTAGTTGGCCCTCCCTGGACATTATGCCCTAAACCCCGTTTGGAAAACACTATGATCTCTAAAACTCCCGGGCAAGATTAAGATCTTCGTATGGCGAGCCCTGCATGGCATTATTCCGCTTAAATCTATCCTGGTAAATCACCATATTGGTACCTCTGGACAATGTCCCATTTGTATGCAGGGACCTGAAGATATGGCCCACCTCCTTTCGTGTCATACAGCGCGAGGACTTTGGATTTCTTTGGGGTTGGTGACTGTATTGACGAGGCCCTATTGTCTGATCGGTCTGGCTTGGCTATTCTGGAATATCTTATCCGATGTCTGAATGCCAGTGTGCCAGGGTTCACAGAGATGGGTGATACGTCTCCAACATATCTATAATTTCTTATGTTCATGTTGCCTGCAAAAACCCACCGGCGAGCAGTGGTTAAGCAACACGAAGAGCCGGGAGGCTGCCAAGACTGCTGGGTGGGCACTGGTCCCTCGACGTCGTCCCGCAATGTTCCGGCACACGTCCTGGCGGTTGATACGTCTCAAACGTATCTATAATTTCTTATGTTCCATGCTACTTTTATTACAATACTTGAATTTTCCGGCACTAACCTATTAACAAGATGCCGAAGTGCCAGTTGTTGTTTTCTGCTGTTTTTGGTTTCAGAAATCCTAGTAAGGAAATATTCTCGGAATTGGACGAAATCAACGCCCAGGGGCCTATTTTTGCACGAAGCTTCCAGAAGACCGAAAGGGAGGCGAAGTGGGGCCACGAGGTGGCGACACACCGGGCGGCGCGGCCCAAGCCCTGGCCGCGCCGGCCTGTGGTGTGGGCCCTCGTGCCGCCCTTTGACCTACCCTTCCGCCTACTTAAAGCCTCCGTCGCGAAACCCCCGTACCGAGAGCCACGATACGGAAAACATTACCGAGATGCCGCCGCCGCGTCCCATCTCGGGGGATTCGGAGATCGCCTCCGGCACCCTGCCGGAGAGGGAATCATCACCGGAGGGGCTCTACATCATCATGCCCGCCTCCGGATTGATGCGTGAGTAGTTCATCCTTGGACTATGGGTCCATAGCAGTAGCTAGATGGTTGTCTTCTCCGCTTGTGCTTTCATTGTTATAGATCTTGTGAGCTGCCTAACATGATCAAGATCATCTATTTGTAATGCTACATGTTGTGTTTGGTGAGATCCGATGAATATAGAATATTATGTTAAGTTGATTATCAATCTATCATATATGTGTTGTTTATGTTCTTGCATGCTCTCCGTTGCTAGTAGAGGCTCTGGCCAAGTTGATACTTGTAACTCCAAGAGGGAGTAATTATGCTCGATAGTGGGTTCATGCCTCCATTAAATCTGGGACAGTGACAGAAAGTTCTAAGGTTGTGGATGTGCTGTTGCTACTAGGGATAAAACATTGATGCTTTGTCTAAGGATATTTGTGTTGATTACATTACGCACCATACTTAATGCAATTATCTGTTGTTCGCAACTTAATACTGGAAGGGGTTCGGATGATAACCTGAAGGTGGATTATTTAGGCATAGATGCATGCTGGATAGCGGTCTATGTACTTTGTCGTAATGCCCTGATTAAATCACATAGTAATCATCGTTGATATGTATTGAATCTTTATTTGTCAATTGCTCACCTGTAATTTGTTCACCCAGCATGTTAGTTATCTTATTGGAGAGACACCACTAGTGAACTGTGGACCCCGGTCCATTCTTTACATCTGAATACATTCTACTGCTTTTACTGTTCTTTGCAAACAAACACCATCTTCCACTCGATACACTTAATCCTTTGTTTTCAGCAAGCCGGTGAGATTGACAACCTCACTGTTACGTTGGGGCAAAAGTACTTTGATTGTGTTGTGCAGGTTCCACGTTGGCGCCGGTTTCACTGGTGTTGCGCCGCACTATATTCCTCCACCAACAATCTTCACGTGCTTCTTGGCTCCTACTGGTTCGATAACCTTGGTTTTATACTGAGGGAAACTTGCTTCTATACGCATCATACCTTCCACTTGGGGTTCCCAACGGACGTGTGCATCTACGCGTATCAAGCTAAATTTCTGGCGCCGTTGCCGGGGAGATCAAGACACGCTGCAAGGGGAGTCTCCACTTCCAATCTCTTTACTTTGTTTTTGTCTTGCTTTATTTTATTTACTACTTTGTTTGCTGCACTTAAACAAAACACACAAAAATTAGTTGCTAGCTTTACTTTATTTATTGTCTTGTTCTCTATATCAAAAACACAAAAAAATTAGTTACTTGTCTTTACTTGCCTAGTTTACTTTATTCCTGAAAATACTAAGTTGTGTGATTTCACTAGCACAAATAATAATGATTTTATATGTACTCCTATTGCTCCACCTGCTACTACAACAGAATTCTATGAAATTAAACCTGCTTTACTGAATCTTGTTATGAGAGAGCAATTTTCTGGTGTTAGTATTGATGATGCTGCTGCCCATCTTAATAATTTTGTTGAACTTTGTGAAATGCAAAAGTATAAGGATATACATGGTGATATTATTAAACTGAAATTGTTTCCTTTCTCATTAAGAGGAAGAGCTAAAGATTGGTTGCTATCTCTGCCTAAGAATAGTATTGATTCATGGACTAAGTGTAAAGATGCTTTTATTAGTAAATATTATCCTCCTGCTAAGATTATATCTTTGAGAAGTAGCATAATGAATTTTAAACAATTTGATAATGAACATGTTGCTCAAGCATGGGAGAGAATGAAATCTTTGGTGAAGAATTGCCCAACCCATGGACTGACTACTTGGATGATCATCCAAACCTTTTATGCAGGATTGAATTTTTTCTCAATGAACCTATTGGATTCAGCTGCTGGAGGTACTTTTATGTCCATTACTCTGGGCGCCGCAACTAAATTACTTGATGATATGATGATCAATTACTCTGAATGGCACACTGAAAGAACTCCTCAAGGTAAGAAGGTAAATTCTGTTGAAGAAACCTCTTCTTTGGGTGATAAGATTGATGCTATTATGTCTATGCTTGCAAATGGTAGATCTCATATTGATCCTAATAATGTTCCTTTAGCTTCATTAGTTGCTCAAGAAGAAAATGTTGATGTGAATTTCATTAAAAGTAATAATTTCAACAACAATGCTTATAGGAATAATTATGGTAACAACAACTTTAGGCCATATCCTTCTAATATTAATGGTTATGGTAATTCTTACAACAATAATAAGAGTGTACCCTCTGGTCTTGAGGCCATGCTTAAAGAATTTATTAGTACACAAACTGCTTTCAATTAAACTGTTGAATAAAAGCTTGGTAAAATTGATATTCTTGCTTCTAAGGTTGATAGTCTTGCTCTTGATGTTGATCTTTTAAAATTGAAAGTTATGCCTGAGAAAGTTGAAGATGCTAGGTTTGCTAAAACAAATGCCATCCAAGTTTGAATTAATGATAATATTAGATTGTTGGCTGAATTGCATGTTAGGTGGGATAGAGAAGAAAAAGAAAAACTTGCTAAAGAAAATAATGTAGCTAAAGTATGGACTATTACCACCACTAGTAATGTTAATTCTTCACATGTTGCTGCACCTCCTACTATCAATGGTAAAATAATTGGTGTTGGCAATGTTTCTACTCCTAGTGCAAAGCGCATAAAACTGCTGAAACTGCTGTTTGTGATAAAACTGCTGAAAATTTTCAAAATATTGGTGACAATGATTCCATTGCTGTAGAACATAATGGTTTAGACTTTGATGACTTTGAATGTAATGCTTTATGTGATCTTGGTGCAAGTATTTGTAGCACCCTACCTTTTAATAAAGGTAAGATACCTGTGTATAGTGCTATTCCCGGGATCACTGATAGCACACACATTACAAAATATAGTAATCATTGCAATAGTATCAAATTACTACATCTTTGATCCAGAGGGTAAAGTAAAACCTTACAACTTGCATAGTCACATGGACTAGCTCAACAATATTCAGAACATACACAGCGGAAAGTAGATTATCAATGAGCCTTCATCGTCTTCATGTGCCACAGGCAGTCATGTTGGAATGTAGACTCGAGATCCTACCACGTACTTCTCCTCAGAAAATCCTGCACGTTTGAATATGCAGCCCCACGAATGGAGGTCAGTACAATGATGTACTGGCAAATGACACTTATATGGTGGCAGTTTTTAGACATGACTATCTACATGATATTTGGCTAGTGGAGTCTAGGCTAATTTGCATAAAGCCAATTTTATCCTATATTTTGTTTGAAAACAAAACTTTTGTAAAACCTGTAATATTGTCATAAACAGCACCATGGTTACATCTCCCAGGTACTATTCGACAGTTGCTACTCAAATTTTAATCATTCAGAAAAGGTGATGAGATTCTTCCGTACATTCCCTGCCTAGAAAGCTCAAATTGTCCATAACCGAGGACACGGCTAAGATCTTAGGTTTACTCTCGAGAGGTTGTGCACTTTCACCTTACGACCCACCCTTCCCAAGAGAAGAAATGAGACAAGATCTTTCAGAAGGAGGTTTCCACCATAACTAGCTAGACCCGTTCCCGTTGGGTTGCAAGCCCCATCATCATGTCTAGCAACAAGTTTGACCTCACAACTTACTTAATCCCGGCAGAGCCCATAATCCAGGTTGTAAACATTATAAGACTTTACACCGTCTTCCTTGTTGTTCAACCCAATACTAGAAATTATCTAGACCTTAGAGAGACCAATTATGCAAACCAAATTTTAGCAAGCTCTATGTATTTCTTCATTAATAGGTGCAAAGTATATGATGCAAGAGCTTAAACATGAGCACAACAATTGCCAAGTATCAAATTATTCAAGACATTCTACCAATTACTACATGTAGCATTTCCCGTTCCAACCATATAACAATTAACGAAGCAGTTTCAACCTTTGCCATGAAAATTAAAAGCTAAGAACACATGTGTTCATATGAACCAGCGGAGCATGTCTCTCTCCCAGGCAATCATTTATTCAAAAAAAACAAAAACAAAATCACACACGCTCCAAGTAAAGTACATAAGATGTGACCGAATAAAAATATAGTTTCAAGAGAAGAAACCTGATAAGTTGTCGATGAAGAAGGGGATGCCTTGGGCATCCCCAAGCTTAGATGCTTGAGTCTTCTTAAAATATGCAGGGATGAACCACCGGGGCATCCCCAAGCTTAGACTCTTCACTCTTCTTGATCATAGTATATCATCCTCCTCTCTTGACCCTTGAAAACTTCCTCCACACCAAACTCAAAAGAACTCATTAGAGGGTTAGTGCATAATCAAAAACTCACATGTTCAGAGGTGACACAATCATTCTTAACACTTCTGGACATTGCACAAAGCTTCTGAAAGTTAATGGAACAAAGAAATCCATCCAACACAGAAAAAGAGGCAATGCGAAATAAAAGGCAGAATCTGTCAAAACAGAACAGTCCGTAAAGATGAATTTTAAAATGGAACCAGACTTGCTCAGATGAAAATGCCCAAATTGAATGAAAGTTGCGTACATATCTGAGGATCACTCACGTAAATTGGCATAATTTTCTAAGTTACCTACAGAGAATTAGGCCCAGATTCGTGACAGCAAGAAATCTGTTTCTGCGCAGTAATCCAAATCTAGTATCAACCTTTCTATCAAAGACTTTACTTGGCACAACAATGCAATAAAAATAAGATAAGGAGAGGTTGCTACAGTAGTAACAACTTCCAAGACACAAATACAAAATAAAAGTACTGTAGAAAAATAAACACATGGGTTATCTCCCAAGAAGTTCTTTCTTTATAGCCATTAAGATGGGCTCAGCAGTTTTAATGATGCACTCGCAAGAAATAAGAGTTGAGGCAAAAGAGAGCATCAAGAAGCAAATTAAAAACGCATTTAAGTCTAACCCACTTCCTATGCAAAGGAATCTTGTACACAAATGAATTCATGAAGAACAAAGTGATAAGCATAAGAGGATAAAACACGAGTAACTTCAAGATTCTCAACATAAAGAGGGGAAACTTAATATTATTAAGATGCCTATAACCATGTTTCCCTCTCTCATAATAACTTTCAGTAGCATCATTGATGAAATCCACAATATACCCGTCACTTAAAACATTCTTATCATGGTTCATGTGCATAGAAGTATCATTAATTTTGGCATAAGAAGAGTTCTTCTCATTAATAGTAATTGGAGCAAGATTATTATCAAGAATTTGAACATGGTAAATAAGTTGCATATTAAGGGAATTGTTTTTGGCAATCCAATCATAACTATGACAAGTTTCATAAGGATAATTATAACCTATATCATAGCATTCTTTATAATAATCATCAAAGGTCGGAGGCACAGTGTCATCATAAGAAATAGAATAGTTATCTTTCACAGTCGGTTTATCTGTGACCATACCATCATTGTTATTAGAAGGAGATGTATCAAACACATAATGATCAGTAGCAAAAGGATTTTCAAACACCCCTTCCCCAAGCTTAGAGCTTTCTATATCATTATGGGAGGAAGCATGGATAGCACTGATACTATCGCAATTATTATCATCATCATTTTCAGAATTAGTTTCCCAGAGATTTGCAATATCAAAAGTAGTGTGCTCATTCAAATCATGATCACTAATGTATGTAAAGGGCATAGGAAGATCATTGTATTCAGATTCATTATCATAATAATCATTAGGAGCAACATACTTACGGTTACCTAGCGTTATCTCATTCACGCGGGGATATGCCGTTACCTCTTTCTTTTTATTCTCCTTCTTCTTCTTCTTCTTCTTCTTCTTCTTCTTCGTTCCCTTCTTCTTCTTCTTCTTCTTTTCCTTCTCCTCGTTCCCTTCTTTAGGAGGAAGAGGCTTGAAGGGTGGCTTGTCCGCATAACCTGATTTACTTTCAGAAACAATAGAAGAAACTTGGGAGGATCCCTCCTTTTCATTAATTAGTTGAAAACACACAGCGGTCCTATCATATTTTGGCAAGGTGTCATCTTCTAAAATATTTTGTATGTAAGTATTTGTATGGCTATTATCAATGCAATAAGAAAAACACCCATGCAGGACATCATCAATATCAAGATCACTCATATGTAACAAAGAGATTTTTCTTGAGAGCTCTTCACACCACAAAAATAAAGTAAGTTCATCATGCTGATTAGGAGTAATTTCATCATCACAATACAAATTTGCAGCACTCATTGGGTTCAAATTATCATTGGAGGAGCATTGAAAATTAAAATGACCCACTTCATGGCAAACTTCACAAATAAAAGGATAGAGGGCACAAACTTTTTTACCAAGATCATCTAGAGTCCTAGCCCACTTTCTAGTTTTTTCATTCATATGGTGGATACAATATTCATCTTTGATTTGATTAATTCCACAAGGTCTATGCATTCCACAAAAATTAACATGCTTATAGGAAATAGCATTCTTAGGAGTTTGAGCATGCTTATTGCAATCATTAACAACAATTTCATTCTTCATGCAAGCCTCTTTAAAAGGTTCATGATACTTATCAAAATTCTTTTTAGGCAATTCAAAATGAGAAGCAAAGGCTTTATAAAGATTTGCAGCAACTTGAGAGTCAAGACCATAAGTAGCACTCATATCTCAAAATTTATCAGTATCCATAAAAGTTTCAATGCATTCATAATCATAATTTATACCTGACTCTCTACCTTTGTCATTCTCCCAATCTTCAGCGTTCTCCTGAATCCGATTAAGAAGGTCCCATTTAAACTCTTCTTTATTGCGTGTGAATGATCCAGAACAAGAAGTATCCAGCAAGGTTTTATCCTGAAAAGAAAGTCTTGCATAAAAATTATCAATGATGATATTACCTGGAAGCTCATGATTGGGGCATTTGAGCATTAAGGACTTCAATCTCTCCCATGCTTGGGCAATACTCTCTCCATCATGAGGCCAGAAATTATATATACGGTTTCGATCTTTGTGAATTTCACTTGGAGGATAGAACTTGGAATAAAATAGAGGCACAATATCCTTCCAATCAAGAGAGCGCCCGTCCTTCAGCAGTTTATACCAATGCGCCGCTTTACCAGATAGCGACATAACAAATAATTTCTTCCTAACTTCATCCATTGAAATACCTGCACACTTGAATAACCCGCATAATTCATGCAAAAACAGTAAATGATCTTCAGGATGAACAGTTCCATCCCCTTCATAGCGGTTATCCATAACACGTTCAATAATTTTCATAGGTATCTTGTAAGGAATACTTTCAGTAGGTGGATTTAAAATGTCACAAGCATCATTAGAGTTATCGCATATGGGAGATAAAGTATTATCAGAGCAAATTTTCTCCCCTAAAGATGGGAGGCTAAAAAGATCACATAAACTAGCTTCCCCAAGCTTAGACTTCTCCATAGCATTAGCAGTAATTGCATTCATACTAATAACATTGCTACTAGCATGCAAATAAGGTTCCATAGGTTTTTAATTTTCGCATCAAACAATTCTAAATCAGGAAAAAGATTAAAAAG
Source organism: Lolium multiflorum (assembly GCA_030979885.1). Lineage (NCBI taxonomy): Eukaryota > Viridiplantae > Streptophyta > Magnoliopsida > Poales > Poaceae > Lolium > Lolium multiflorum. The sequence goes on from CM061747.1 coordinate 107,167,663, forward strand.
CTCACTAAATTTTTTGTTGTTTTCCATTATGCCTAACTAGTGAAAATAAAAACAAGAAACAAAAAGATGCAATTGCAGGATCTAAAGGAAATAGCTTCGAGTACTTACAACGCCGGGAAATAGCTTAGTAGCCGAGATCCGGAGTGTGAGTACCTTTTACCTTTCCTCCCCGGCAACGGCGCAAGAAAATAGCTTGATGTCTACTCACGCTTCTTTTCCTGTAGACAGTGTTGGGCCTCCAAGAGCGGTTTGTAGAACAGAGCAAGTTTTCCCTTAAGTGGATCACCCAAGGTTTATCGAACTCAGGGAGGAAGAGGTCAAAGATATCCCTCTCAAGCAACCTGCAATCACGATACAAGAAGTCTCTTGTGTCCCCAACACACCTAATACACTTGTCGATGTATAGGTGCACTAGTTCGGCGAAGAGATAGTGAAATACAAGTAATATGGATGAGTATGAGTGGTAATAGCAATCTGAATAAAATATGGCAGCGAGTAAACATGCAACAAAACAGTAAACAAACGGAGATTCGATGCTTGGAAGCAAGGCCTAGGGATCCTGCTTTCACTAGTGGACACTCTCAACAATGATCACATAATAGGACTACTCTACACCCTTTTGTTGGATGATGAACACCACTAATTGTGTAGGATTACACGAACCCTCAAAGTTAACAAGCTCCACAATATTCGATATTCATATTTAAATAACCTTAGAGTGCAAGATAGATCAACACAATTACACCGAGAACTAACATAGCATGCACACTGTCACCATCACACTATAAAGGAGGCATAGATCACATCAATACTATCATAGCAATAGTTAACTTCATAATCTACAAGAGATTACAATCATAGCCTACGCCAAGTACTACACGATGCACACACTGTCACCATTACACCGTGCAGGAGGAATAGAGTACTTTAATAACATCACTAGAGTAGCACATAGATGATATTCAACTAGATCACATAAATAGAGAGATGAACCACATAGCTACAGAGCCCTCAGCCCCGGGGGTGAATTACTCCCTCCTCATCATGGAGACAACGATGGCGGTGAAGATGGCGGTGGAGACGGTGGAGACGGCGGTGGAGATGACTCGGGGCAATTCCGTCCGGGTGCGGAACAGAGACTTCGTCCCCGAATTGGAGTTTCGCGATGTGGCGGCGCCCGGAGTCTTTCTGGAGTTTCGTCAATCGGTGTCGAAGTTTTAGGTCACGACGGCTTAAATAGGCGAAGAGTCGGAGTCGGAAGAGTCCCGAGGGGCCCACCTCACAGGGTGGGGTGACCACCCTCCAGGCCGCGCCGGCCTATTGGGAGGAGGCCCTGGGCCTCCCCCTGGCTTGCCCTTCGGCTCCGTGAGTCTTCCGATGAAATAGAATTTCTGTAATTTTTCTGGATTTTTCCGAGCACTTTGGTTTTTGGGCCTTTTCTGCAATAAACAGACATAATAAACAGAAACTGGCACTGTGGCATCTTGTTAATAGGTTAGTCCAATAAATGCCATAATATGATATAAAGTGCAAGCAAACCATGTAGGTATTGTCATAAAACAAGCATGGAACATCAGAAATTATAGATACGTTGGAGACGTATCAGAGCCCATAATACCATAAGGCTGCACTGGAAGCTATCTAAAACATGGACGACATAGTAATCTCTTTAATCCTGAGTGGCCATCCACAAGTGCACCCTCAGGCGAAGACAACCACAATGTGGCCCTGAGTAGCCACTCAACATATGCGCACCCTCAGGCGAAGACAACCACCAAGTGGCCCTGAGTAGTCGCCCACCAATCAACCAATCCACCCAGGTGTTTCATTTAGGGTTGTTAATTTTAATTCCCAATACTCACAATCCAGAATAATCAAAACAGCAGTGGCATTTTGTTATTGCTAGGCAAACTAAGAATACTAGCAATGGTTCAAGGGTGGCTACACACTACTAGGATTTGATAGGCATAGCATAATTTTTGAAAACAAAATCCTACCATGCATACTAGTTGAAAAACACTAATGCATAATAAAATAGGTAGGAATTGAGTGTCACTTGCCTTTTTGGTAGTCGAAGCGCGTTCACTTCTCTTAATCAAAACTCGTGTCTCTCCGTACAACTATAACATAGAATATAGCACAACATAAACACACCATTCAACAATAACATCAAAATCAGACAAGACAACAATCGGAAATCGCTCTATGGTACTAAGGTGTGGCATGAGGTTTGGCTTGCAAGATATGGCGGTGAGAGTTTGGACGGAAAGTAACATGATTAGAAAGAATTGGATAATCTAAGATATAAATGAAGAATATTTATGCTTTACAAAAGCATGAAAAGAATTCGGAACGGCTTATGTGAATTGAATCACATAAATGACAAATAGTGCAACAACAATACTATTGAATAAGTGTGACAACAATTACTCAAAATAGTATAAATTACGGATAGGCTTGGGTATGGACCAATGACATATGAAAGTACTCAATTTACTCATTTGTAAATTGAATAGATTTAACTAAGTCAAAGGAGTGAATGAAAATGCATTTGGATAGACACGATATTGGTTCAAGGTAAAGTGTCTAGTGGTATTGGTGTGTGGATGTGATCATGAGTTTCACCTTCACAAAAGAATCATGTTGAGAAAGAAATATAGAAAACAATAATGGATATATACTCAAATTCTCATATTTGAATTTGAATATTTGCAAAGCGATTCAAATATTTTGGACGGTGGTGCTATTGGATGGAGTACTGTAAATCAAGGCTTATGCACTTGACATAGTGTGACAACACTTATCAGAGTAGCACAAGGTCACACATAACATTGGATATGAACTATTGATATATTGAACTACTCAAGTAACTCATTTGAAATTGAATAGTTCGAACTAGGCCGAAGGGTTGAATGACATGAGCTTATATAGGTGTGAATGATATCGGGATTTGGTTCGCGAAGCCTAAGGGATAACAAAGGTTCATCACATATGATATGGGGTAGAGTATCTCCACCCTACTAAAGCAAGGTAAATTCTAAACTAGGACATGTCACACATTACTCAAATAACTCAATTGTCATTTGAATAATATGAACTAGACAACCAGGGGTAAGCTATGTGAACATGACAAACAATTATAACTGGTCCTGGAAGATGGGTATGATCATAAGGGTCATTTTGGCTAAAGGAACTATGTCTAAGTCAGTCATAGGACTACACTTTTCGCGAAAAGTCATTAGAAGAAGTTTTCCGGATGGAAGACATTTCTACACGGAAGTTGTAGAGAATTCCATTACAAGCGTATCGCCAAAAGAATTTCTCGGAAAAAGTTTGTAGAATTTGTTTCATAGATAATGTTGCGGAACAAAGGGATACCACAAAAATAAAGTGGGCGAAACGGCCACGCAACATGTCTGACATGATCTACGTGATTCGCTGATTCCAACGGTATTGGGTTTGTCGAAAACCGACGGATAGAACTTAAGATATGAATTTTACAAAACTAGACAGCAGTGGTTATAGCTCTAATGGTGTACGAAAAGTTGTCCGAACAAGTTGCTCGGATGGAAAAACTTCCTACATGAAAGTTGCGTTGGGTCGTGGCGTTTGCTAAAATAGCTTTGCAAATGTTGCTTCGTCAAGCTGCGTCGCGTGCGAAGAAAAGCGCGCAGGGAGAAAGAGGAGAGGTGCGCGCTAGGGCGCTGTTGGTGCGGCTGGGAGGGTCCTGGGCAGATGTATTTATAGGCTGGGGCTGAAGAGAAATTTCTTCGATGGGCGATGTGGGACTAAAAGAAAACCAAAAGGAGAAGGGCGCGGATCCGCGGCCGCATGCGTGCGTGCCGCGACTGGGCCGTGGCGTGGTCGGCTGGGCTGGCGCGGAGAGCCGGTGAGGCCGTGGTGGAGATGGCCGGGCGGCGGGTTGGGCGCGGGGAACCGGCTGCCGCGGGCGTGCTAGGCCGGGCGGGCTGTGAGCTGGGCCGTTCGGCCGGGTGGGCGTTCGGCCTGGCCGCTCCTTCTCTTTTTTTTTTGGAAATTGGAAATACATTTTGGTACTTCAAATAAAATCGAAAAAAATGCAAATGAGGTACCGTTGAATTCGTTATGAAAAATGCTTCAATATGAGATTAAATTTGGGACAAAAATATAAATTTTATAAAACCAAAAGTTGACATACATGTCTATGTGGCTATAGTGCCCTTTTGGGTTTAATATTTTCTCAAATAAAATATTTTATAAGTTTTCAAAACCTCCGAACAAAATAAGGTATTGTTGGAAAGTCTTTTGAAAACCAAGTTTTATGAAAACTCTATGTTTTGCAAAAACCTTTTTAATATCTCTTTGTGAAAATAAAATAATCATTATATACATTTGGCCTATATGTTTGATTTTGAAAATACTTTAAAACCAAAAGTCTTTGAAAACACTATTTTGGAAAATACCTTTAGATAACTTTAAAAAGTTTTAATTTCTTGTGAATTTTCAATCAAGTGCAAACAATCAAGCATTAAATTTATTTTATTTTACATTTAGAAATTTAGAAAATTTCGGGATGTGACAGACTACCACCCTTAAAAGAAATCTCGTCCTCGAGATTTGAGAGGTTAGAAAGTTTTGGGTTCCAGATAGGCATGGGTGCTACCACCTTTAAAAGAAAAGCTGACTACATGGCCTCTCGAGATTTTTTTGGTGGCTTACGGAAGTAATTTCTCTGTGCACTTATCCGCGTAGTGACCCTTGTTGCCACATTTGAAACATGTGATGTGGCTGAGGTCTCTTATGCGTTTCTTCGTGCTTCCATTTTCTACTCTCTGCTCCTCTGCTTTGTTCTTCTTCTTCTTCTTTTCTAGGCACTTTGAGGCATAATGCCCTGGTTCTTTGCAATAGCAACACAACACGTGTCTAATTTCCTTCTCCTTAGAGTGGTGGTGATTTTTCTTCCTTTTGGGTCTTTCCAAGGCTAAGAGATCTTCTAGTTCCTGGTCTTCATATTCCACCTTAAATGTGGGGAACCTTTCTCGCTTTCTAGAGCAGTTCTTTGATAAATGTTCTTCTCCCCCACATGTATAACAACACTTGGTGGTGACAGTGTGTGCCGCTTCCTGGGGCTTGATTTCAACTTCTTCCTTCATCTTGGACCTTGTACCTTCATGGATATTTCTCAGAGACTGACACATTCCATCCCTGACTTGTACACTCATTTCTTGCACTATGGGGTAGAGGTGGCATTGAGCGGGGACATGATTGACTCCCTCGCATAGGAAACATGTAATCTGATAAGTGTGGCATTCTTTGGTTGGATGGCTTCCATCGCAGTTAGGGCACTGGTCTCGATGTTCCCCACGTGAATGCCCTAGGTCTCCACATAGTTTGCATGCTCGAGGTCTGGTTACACCATCCTCTTTGTTGTTATAGTTGGTCATGCCATGGGCCATCATCTGCAACATTTGAGATTGGGAGTCCAACAATTGCAGCATTTCTGGCGGTAAATCATTGTTTTTGTTGCTGCTGACTAGGCTTTGGGTCATCTGCTGAACCAACTGAGCTTGTCCCATCAACTCTGGTAGTGTGGGTGGCATCTTAGGGTCGTTGTTGTCATTGTAGTTGTGAGCACGATGTAGAGACATCTGTTTGGGTTTGGACACGGTAAGATACAAATGCAAAGAGACCTAAGAGAAAACACTACACTTAAACTAGTGATTGGATCTTCAAACTAAACGTAATCCTACGCTTGGCGGCACTTGCCTACTATAAGGGTATAATAATTCTCCACCCTAAGGTTCAGGCTTATCGGCGTCATCTCTTTCGTAGGTATGTCTCTCTAGATTCGCAAAGTCAATATTACGAAAGCGAATAATAAGAGTAGTAGGAATGGTGATCAATCCATCCTGCACCCAAATCATTACTCCGTATTTGATTTATTGAATATCGTATTCTAACACTTAGTCAACCTCACAAGTTTGATAAATAAAAAAAAATCCATGGAGAATTGAATTCAATATTTCAATCCCCATTATTGAATTGTTTTGAAAAACATTTCTATCGATCCCTAACTAGGGTTTTGACTATCTCACACTCTTCGGTTCTTCATCTTGATAGGAACATGAAGGTTGGTTTACTAAAGTTGTCTTCATGGCGAATTGCCGAGAAAACATTCTCTGGGCTGGGTATAGATGAGAATAGATAGAAAGATTCTAAAGAAGATTCCTACCCAAACACATCATATCAAGGCAAAACATCTTACAAACAACATCTAACAAGCATCAAGCAATATGGTTAAACACAAACAAACTAGCATGGTCATACCTCAATTTGGTAAGATCAATACTTTCTAATGCTAGCGTTGTTTCAATAAAAGAGAGCTAATGGTGGTCTGGTCTATTTCTGCTTTGGATGTTTCAAGTTTCTATTCTACTCCTTCGGTGTATCTTCGTGTGTTGTGCATTCTGCATCGAAGTCTTCCTTCAAGTTCTTCATTGGTCTCTCCATAACACTTCTAGCAAGGTCGAAGAATGTCACATGAAGCAGCAGTCCCTCACTTCAGGCACAAGGTCATCATCGGTCCTTGTTGATAGTTTAGATAAGGTGGTCATCTAAAGTGAGAGGAAAACAATTTTGAAGATGGAATAGATGAGAATACCAGAAGTTCACAAAGCAAACATCTTTTTATTGAAATAGGATTAGACAAATTTTTCATCCTAGGGTCTTCCTATTTCTAATCCAAACCTAGGGTCTCGATCCTACAGGCAACACTATGCTCTGATACCATTCTGTAGCACCCTACCTTTTAATAAAGGTAAGATACCTGTGTATAGTGCTATTCCCGGGATCACTGATAGCACACACATTACAAAATATAGTAATCATTGCAATAGTATCAAATTACTACATCTTTGATCCAGAGGGTAAAGTAAAACCTTACAACTTGCATAGTCACATGGACTAGCTCAACAATATTCAGAACATACACAGCGGAAAGTAGATTATCAATGAGCCTTCATCGTCTTCATGTGCCACAGGCAGTCATGTTGGAATGTAGACTCGAGATCCTACCACGTACTTCTCCTCATAAAATCCTGCACGTTTGAATATGCAGCCCCACGAATGGAGGTCAGTACAATGATGTACTGGCAAATGACACTTATACGGTGGCAGTTTTTAGACATGACTATCTACATGATATTTGGCTAGTGGAGTCTAGGCTAATTTGCATAAAGCCAATTTTATCCTATATTTTGTTTGAAAACAAAACTTTTGTAAAACCTGTAATATTGTCATAAACAGCACCATGGTTACATCTCCCAGGTACTATTCGACAGTTGCTACTCAAATTTTAATTCATTCAGAAAAGGTGATGAGATTCTTCCGTACATTCCCTGCCTAGAAAGCTCAAATTGTCCATAACCGAGGACACGGCTAAGATCTTAGGTTTACTCTCGAGAGGTTGTGCACTTTCACCTTACGACCCACCCTTCCCAAGAGAAGAAATGAGACAAGATCTTTCAGAAGGAGGTTTCCACCATAACTAGCTAGACCCGTTCCCGTTGGGTTGCAAGCCCCATCATCATGTCTAGCAACAAGTTTGACCTCACAACTTACTTAATCCCGGCAGAGCCCATAATCTACCTTCACTGACAGTGTTGGGCCTCCAAAAGCAGAGTTTGTAGAACAGCAGCAAGTTTTCCTTAAGTGGCTCACCCAAGGTTTATCGAACTCGGGAGGAAGAGGTCAAAGATATCCCTCTCAAGCAACCCCAATCACGATACAAGAAGTCTCTTGTGTCCCCAACACACCTAATACACTTGTCGATGTATAGGTGCACTAGTTCGGCGAAGAGATAGTGAAATACAAGTAATATGGATGAGTATGAGTGGTAATAGCAATCTGAATAAAATATGGCAGCGAGTAAACATGCAACAAAACAGTAAACAAACGGAGATTCGATGCTTGGAAGCAAGGCCTAGGGATCCTGCTTTCACTAGTGGACACTCTCAACAATGATCACATAATAGGACTACTCTACACCCTTTTGTTGGATGATGAACACCACTAATTGTGTAGGATTACACGAACCCTCAATGCCGGAGTTAACAAGCTCCACAATATTCGATATTCATATTTAAATAACCTTAGAGTGCAAGATAGATCAACACAATTACACCGAGAACTAACATAGCATGCACACTGTCACCATCACACTATGAAGGAGGCATAGATCACATCAATACTATCATAGCAATAGTTAACTTCATAATCTACAAGAGATTACAATCATAGCCTACGCCAAGTACTACACGATGCACACACTGTCACCATTACACCGTGCAGGAGGAATAGAGTACTTTAATAACATCACTAGAGTAGCACATAGATGATATTCAACTAGATCACATAAAGAGAGATGAACCACATAGCTACAGCGGAGCCCTCAGCCCCGGGGTGAATTACTCCCTCCTCATCATGGAGACAAGATGGCGGTGAAGATGGCGGTGGAGACGGCGGTGGAGATGACTCGGGGCAATTCCCGTCCGGCAGGTGCCGGAACAGAGACTGTCCCCCGAATTGGAGTTTCGCGATGTGGCGGCGCCCCTGGAGTCTTTCTGGAGTTTTGTCAATCGGTGTCGAAGTTTTAGGTCACGACGGCTTAAATAGGCAAAGAGTCGGAGTCGGAAGAGTCCCGAGGGGCCCACCTCACAGGGTGGGGTGACCACCCTCCAGGCCGCGCCGGCCTATTGGGAGGAGGCCCTGGGCCTCCCCGGCTTGCCCTTCTGGCTCCGTGAGTCTTCCGATGAAATAGAATTTCTATAATTTTTTTGGATTTTTCCGAGCACTTTGGTTTTTGGGCCTTTTCTGCAATAAACAGACATAATAAACAGAAACTGGCACTGTGGCATCTTGTTAATAGGTTAGTCCAATAAATGCCATAATATGATATAAAGTGCAAGCAAACCATGTAGGTATTGTCATAAAACAAGCATGGAACATCGAAATTATAGATACGTTGGAGACGTATCAGAGCCCATAATACCATAAGGCTGCACTGGAAGCTATCTAAAACATGGACGACATAGTAATCTCTTTAATCCTGAGTGGCCATCCACAAGTGCACCCTCAGGCGAAGACAACCACAATGTGGCCCTGAGTAGCCACTCAACATATGCGCACCCTCAGGCGAAGACAACCACCAAGTGGCCCTGAGTAGTCGCCCACCAATCAACCAATCCACCCAGGTGTTTCATTTAGGGTTGTTAATTTTAATTCCCAATACTCACAATCCAGAATAATCAAAACAGCAGTGGCATTTTGTTATTGCTAGGCAAACTAAGAATACTAGCAATGGTTCAAGGGTGGCTACACACTACTAGGATTTGATAGGCATAGCATAATTTTTGAAAACAAAATCCTACCATGCATACTAGTTGAAAAACACTAATGCATAATAAAATAGGTAGGAATTGAGTGTCACTTGCCTTTTTGGTAGTCGAAGCGCGTTCACTTCTCTTAATCAAAACTCGTGTCTCTCCGTACAACTATAACATAGAATATAGCACAACATAAACACACCATTCAACAATAACATCAAAATCAAACAAGACAACAATCGGAAATCGCTCTATGGTACTAAGGTGTGGCATGAGGTTTGGCTTGCAAGATATGGCGGTGAGAGTTTGGACGGAAAGTCACATGATTAGAAAGAATTGGATAATCTAAGATATAAATGAAGAATATTTATGCTTTACAAAAGCATGAAAAGAATTCGGAACGGCTTATGTGAATTGAATCACATAAATGACAAATAGTGCAACAACAATACTATTGAATAAGTGTGACAACAATTACTCAAAATAGTATAAATTACACATAGGCTTGGGTATGGACCAATGACATATGAAAGTACTCAATTTACTCATTTGTAAATTGAATAGATTTAACTAAGTCAAAGGAGTGAATGAAAATGCATTTGGATAGACACGATATTGGTTCAAGGTAAAGTGTCTAGTGTTTTGGTGTGTGGATGTGATCATGAGTTTCACCTTCACCAAAGAATCATGTTGAGAAAGAAATATAGAAAACAATAATGGATATATACTCAAATTCTCATATTTGAATTTGAATATTTGCAAGGCGATTCAAATATTTTGGACGGTGGTGCTATTGGATGGAGTTCTGTGAAACAAGGCTCATGCAATTGACATAGTGTGACAACACTTATCAGAGTTAGCACAAGGTCACACATAGCATTGGACATGAACTAATGATATATTGAACTACTCAAGTAACTCATTTGAAATTGAATAGTTCGAACTAAGTGGAAGGGTTGAATGACATGAGGTTGTATAGGCATGAATGATATCGGGATTTGGTTCGCGGAGCCTAATGGATAACAAAGGTTCATCACATATGATATGGGGTAGAGTATCTCCACCCTACTAAAGCAAGGTAAATTCTAAACTAGGACATGTCACACATTACTCAAATAACTCAATTGTCATTTGAATAATATGAACTAGACAACCAGGGGTAAGCTATGTGAACATGACAAATAATTATAACTGGTCCTGAAAGATGGATATGATCATAAGGGTTATTTTGGCTAAAGGACTATGTCTAAGTCAGTCATAGGACTACACTTTTCGCGAAAAGTCATTAGAAGAAGTTTTCCGGATGGAAGACATTTCTACACGGAAGTTGTAGAGAATTCCATTACAAGCGTATCGCCAAAAGAATTTCTCGGAAAAAGTTTGTAGAATTTGTTTCATAGATAATGTTGCGGAACAAAGGGATACCACAAAAATAAAGTGGGCGAAACGGCCACGCAACATGTCTGACATGATCTACGTGATTCGCTGATTCCAACGGTATTGGGTTTGTCGAAAACCGACGGATAGAACTTAACATATGAATTTTACAAAACTAGACAGCAGTGGTTATAGCTCTAATGGTGTACGAAAAGTTGTCCGAACAAGTTGCTCGGATGGAAAAACTTCCTACATGAAAGTTGTAGAGGATCGTAATAAGAACTGAGGATCTTAATAAGAACTTAACGGAAGAACCACTATTCTAAACGGAGGTGTAGATCTAAGTAAATAAAATTACGAAGTTACGTGCGACAATCTAGAAAAGAATCTAGAAAAGAGCGGGAATAAAATTATTACCAGACGAAGGTTGCGTTGGGTCGCGGCGTTTCCTAAAATAGCGTTGCAAATGTTGCGTCGCCAAGCTGCGTCGCGTGCGAAGAAAAGCAGCGGCCTTCGTGCGGCGCTGCGCGCATGGAGAAAGAGGAGAGGTGCGCGCTAGGCGCTGTTGGTGCGGCTGGGAGGGTCCTGGGCAGATGTATTTATAGGCTGGGGCTGAAGAGAAATTTCTTCGATGGGCGATGTGGGACTAAAAGAAAACCAAAAGGAGAAGGGCAGCGGATGCGCTGGCCGCATGCGTGCGTGCCGCGACTGGGCCGTGGCGTGGTCGGCTGGGCTGGCGCGGAGGCGAGCTGGGTGAGGCCGTGGCCGGGTGGAGATGGGCCGGGGCGGCCTGGGGCGGTTGGGTGGCGGGGAGCTGGCTGCCGCGCGGGCGGTGCTAGGCCGGGGCGGGCTGGGTGGCTGGCGGGTGGGCCGTTCGGCCTGGCCGCTCCTTCTCTTTTTTTTTTTGGAAATTGGAAATACATTTTGGGGCTTCAAATAAAATCGAAAAAATGCAAATGAGGTACCGTTGGATTCGTTATGAAAAATGCTTCAATATGAGATTAAATTTGGGACAAAAATATAAATTTTATAAAACCAAAAGTTGACATACATGTCTATGTGGCTATAGTGCCTTTTTGGGTTTAATATTTTCTCAAATAAAATATTTTATAAGTTTTCAAAACCTCCGAACAAAATAAGGTATTGTTGGAAAATCTTTTGAAAACCAAGTTTTATGAAAACTCTATGTTTTGCAAAAACCTTTTTAATATCTCTTTGTGAAAATAAAATAATCATTATATACATTTGGCCTATATGTTTGATTTTGAAAATACTTTAAAACCAAAAGTCTTTGAAAACACTATTTTGGAAAATACCTTTAGATAACTTTAAAAGTTTTAATTTCTTGTGAATTTTCAATCAAGTGCAAACAATCAAGCATTAAATTTATTTTATTTTACATTTAGAAATTTAGAAAATTTCGGGATGTGACAATATTTCTGTTATGCCTAAAAAGATTTATGATATGCTTGACTTGCCACCATTGAAGAATTGTTATTTGGATGTTTATCTTGCCGATAATGTTAAAAAGAAACCTTTGGGGAGGATTGATAATGTGCGCATTACGGTTAACAATAACCTTGTCCCCGTTGATTTTGTTGTCTTGGATATCGAATGCAATGCATCTTCTCCTATTGTGTTGGGAAGACCTTTTCTTCGAACCGTTGGTGCTGTTATTGATATGAGGGAAGGTAATATTAAATATCAATTTCCTCTCAAAAAGGTATGGAACACTTCCCTAGAAAGAGAATGAAGTTGCCTTTTGATTATATTATTAGAACAAGCTATGATGTTGATGCTCCATCTCTTGATGTTACTTGATTTGCACTGAAAGGCGTTAAAGAAAAGCACTTTTTGGAAGATAACCCATGTGTCTATTTTACTACAGCAATTTTTGTTTTGTTGAGTCTTGGAAGTTGTTTACTACTGTAGCAACCTCTCCTTATCATGTTTTTGTGCCAAGTAAAGTTTCTATGCTAAAGTTGATGTTATATTTGGGATCGCTGCGCAGAAACAGCATTGCTGTCTGTCACGAATTTTGGCATAAGTCTCTAAAAATTCGAAAAATCTGCAAATTTACGAGCGTGATCCTCAGATATGTACGCAACTTTCATTAGTTTTGAGTTTTTCCATTTGAGCAAGTTAAGTGCCCAGTCAAAATGCATCTTTACGGACTCTTCTGTTTTGACAGATTCTGCCTTTTATTTCGCATTGCCGCTTTTGCTATGTTGAATGAGTTTCTTTGTTCCATTAACTTTCAGAAGCTTTGTGCAATGTCCAGAAGTGTTAAGAATGATTGTGTCACCTCTGAATATATGAATTTGTGGTTAAGCACTAACCCTCTCATGAGTTTTCTTGAAGTTTGTGTGAAGGAAGTTTTCAAGGGTCAAGAGAAGAGGATGATATACTATGATCAAGAAGAGTGAAAGGTCTAAGCTTGGGGATGCCCCGGTGGTTCATCCCTGCATATTTTAAGAAGACTCAAGCATCTAAGCTTGGGGATGCCCAAGGCATCCCCTTCTTCATCGACAACATTATCAGGTCAGTTCTAGTGAAACTATATTTTTATTCCGTCACATCCTTATGTTCTTTACTTGGAGCGTCGGTTTGTTTTTGTTTTTGTTTTTGTTTTGAAAAAAGTTGGATCTCGCCATTCTTATATTGGAGATATTACGCTCCGCTTTTTCTTATGGAACACTTGTGTTCTTAATTGTGCTTTAATGTTCATGGCGAAAGCTTATTGCTTCGTTAAATTGCTATATGGTTGGAATTGCAAAATGATGCATATGGTTTGAAAATTTGGCAATTGTTTGAGCTCTCATAGATCATGTTTAAGCTCTTGCATCATGTAGTTTAATCTATTAATGAAGAACTACTGTAGAGCTTGTTTAATTTGGTTTGCATGATTGTTCTCTCTAAGTCTAAATATTTTCGGGTAAAGTGTTTTGAAAAACAAGGAAGACAGTGTAGAGCCTTATAATGCTTGCAATATGTTCTTGTGTGAGTTTTGTTGTACCTGTTCATACTTGTGTTTGCTTCAAACAACCTTGCTAGCCCAAATCTTGTACTGAGAGGAAATGCTTCTCGTGCATCCAAACACCTTGAGCCAAACTCCATGCCATTTGTGTCCACCATATCTACCTACTATGTGGTATTTTATGCCATTCCAAAGTAAATTACTTGAGTGCTACCTTTAAAATTTCATTCCTCTACCTCTACAATATATAGCTCATGGGACAAATAGCTTAAAAACTATTGTGGTGATGAATATGTAGTTATGTGTCTTAATTTTTATAAGTTGCTTGTTGAGCGGTAACCATGTTTTCTGGGGACGCCATCAACTTTATCTTTGTTGGATATCATGTGAGATGCTATGCATGTTCGTCTTGTCTGAAGTAGTGGATTTCATGATCAAATGGTTTGAGTATGCATATGTTAGAGAAGAACATTGGGCCGCTAACTAAAGCCATGTATCATGGTGGAAGTTTCAGTTTGGACATACAACCTCAATCTCTTATGAGAATATTAACTATTGTTGAATGCTTAAGCATTAAAAGAGGAGTCCATTATCTGTTGTCTATGTTGTCCCGGTATGGATGTCTAAGTTGAGAATAATCAAAGCGAGAAATCCAATGCGTGCTTTCTCCTTAGACCTTTGTACAAGCGGCATAGAGGTACCCCTTTGTGACACTTGGTTGAAGCATATGTTATGCGATGAGAATCCGTGTTTTCCGAGATAGTAGGACAAGGTGCGAGCACTATTGGTACTCTATGCATGAGACATGCAACTTGTAGGAAGTATTATGCATAGCACATATGAATTATTACTACCGTTGACAAAATTGTTTCTATGTTTTCAAAACAAAAGCTCTAGCGCAAAAATAGTAATCAATGCTTCCCTCTGCGAAGGGCCAATCTTTTACTTTATTGTTGAGTCAGTTTACCCATTCCCTTCTATCTTAGAAGCAAACACTTGTGTTAACTGTGTGCATTGATTCTTACATGTTTACTTATTGCACTTGTTATATTACTCTATGTTGACAAATATCCATGAGATATACATGTTACAAGTTGAAAGCAATTGCTGAAACTTAATCATCCTTTGTGTTGCTTCAATGCATTCTACTATGAATTTATTGCTTATGAGTTATCTCTTATGCAAGTCTTATTGATACTTGTCTTGAAAGTATTATTCATGAAAAGTTTTGCTATATGATTCATTTGTTTAGTCATTATCTTTGTTAGCAATCTTTTGTTCAGATCACTCCATTCATCTCATATGCTTTAGAATAATGTTGATCAAAATTATGTTGGTAGCATGTCACTTCAGAAATTATATGTGTTATCGTTTACCTACTCGAGGACGAGTAGGAACTAAGCTTGGGGATGCTTGATACGTCTCAAACGTATCTATAATTT
Organism: Lolium multiflorum; assembly: GCA_030979885.1. Lineage (NCBI taxonomy): Eukaryota > Viridiplantae > Streptophyta > Magnoliopsida > Poales > Poaceae > Lolium > Lolium multiflorum. Next base: position 107,182,821 of record CM061747.1, read on the forward strand.
CTTATGTTCCATGCTACTTTTATTACAATACTTGAGTGATTTACACATACTTTACACGTTATTTTACATTTCGGCACTAACCTATTAACAAGATGCCGAAGTGCCGATTCCTGTTTTCTCTGTTTTTTTGGTTTCAAAAATCCTAGTAAGGAAATATTCTCGGAATTGGACGAAATCAACGCCCGGGGGCCTATTTTTGCACGCTTCAGAAGACCGAAAGGGAGGCGAAGTGGGGCCACGAGTGGCGACACACCGGGCGGCGCGGCCCAAGCCCGGCCGCGCCGGCCTATGGTGTGGGCCTCATGCCGCCTTTGACCTACCCTTCCGCCTACTTAAAGCCTCGTCGCGAAAACCCCCAGAGAGAGCCACGATACGGAAAACATTACGAGAGGCCGCCGCGTCCCATCTCGGGGGATTCGGGAGATCGCCTCGGCACCCTGCCGGAGGGGAATCATCACCGGAGGGCTCTACATCATCATGCCCGCCTCGGATTGATGCGTGAGTAGTTCATCCTTGGACTATGGGTCCATAGCAGCTAGATGGTTGTCTTCTCCGCTTGTGCTTTCATTGTTATAGATCTTGTGAGCTGCCTAACATGATCAAGATCATCTATTTGTAATGCTACATATTGTGTTTGGTGAGATCCGATGAATATAGAATATTATGTTAAGTTGATTATCAATCTATCATATATGTGTTGTTTATGTTCTTGCATGCTCTCCGTTGCTAGTAGAGGCTCTGGCCAAGTTGATACTTGTAACTCCAAGAGGGAGTAATTATGCTCGATAGTGGGTTCATGCCTCCATTAAATCTGGGACAGTGAGAAAGTTCTAAGGTTGTGGATGTGCTGTTGCTACTAGGGATAAAACATTGATTCTTTGTCTATGGATATTTGTGTTGATTACATTACGCACCATACTTAATGCAATTATCTGTTGTTCGCAACTTAATACGGAAGGGGTTCGGATGATAACCTGAAGGTGGATTATTTAGGCATAGATGCATGCTGGATAGCGGTCTATGTACTTTGTCGTAATGCTGATTAAATCACATAGTAATCATCGTTGATATGTATTGAATCTTTATTTGTCAATTGCTCACCTGTAATTTGTTCACCCACATGTTAGTTATCTTATTGGAGAGACACCACTAGTGAACTGTGGACCCCGGTCCATTCTTTACATCTGAATACATTCTACTGCTTTTTTGTTCTTTGCAAACAAACACCATCTTCCACTCAATACACTTAATCCTTTGTTTTCAGCAAGCGGGTGAGATTGACAACCTCACATTACGTTGGGGCAAAGTACTTTGATTGTGTTGTGCAGGTTCCACGTTGGCGCCGGTTTCACTGGTGTTGCGCCGCACTACATTCCTCCACCAACAACCTTCACGTGCTTCTTGGCTCCTACTGGTTCGATAACCTTGGTTTCATACTGAGGAAAACTTGCTTCTATACGCATCATACCTTCCACTTGGGGTTCCCAACGGACGTGTGCATCTACGCGTATCAGCGGTTGCAAGGGCGTGCCACCTGACCTATACCTGGTCAGGAAGGTGTTGGACTGCTTCGATTAGTCTCACATGGTAGACACGTAAACATTAAATACGAGCCCGATCGGCTCTCAGGTTGCCCTGTGGATCGGCTCGAAGAGTCGATTGCCCCATGATTCATGTTGGGTTTACGATGACATGGGGATCCTGCTTGATCAATACAAAGTTAAACCAATCCACGACAGTTTAGGGTTTTCACCGTATGATCGGAACATCCTACGCGTAGTTGAGCCTAATAGATACGAAAGATGATGGAAAACTAACCCTAAAAGAGGCCTAAAAACCAACATTAAGTCAATTCCCGGAACAATCCCTCTTAGGGCTAACAAACCGCACCTCTCGCACTACCGGATCGTTCAACCCGTTTGCAAGGCCTAACCATACGGATATTAAACTAATCCTTGAAGAACAAGGAGACTCTATAACAGATTGGATCTACTAAACAACGAACAAGCAAGGTGCTGCCCCTACACCTAGATAGATGTAAGGGCAGCTAGATATCGAGGGACGGCATAGCTAAGCAAATATGTATAAGAAAAGCATCAATGCAAGCCCCAAAACATCTACGATAAGTAGTGCTAATCGCCATCAACAACGCTTCAGCACGAGTAACACAATGATAACGAATAAACGTATACTGCCTAGATCGCAAGATGCGATCTAGGCAGCATGATTACCCGTAAGAAACCCTCGAAACAAGGGGTGGCGATGCGCCTGGTTTGTGTTTGTTGTGAACGTGATTGTCCTCCTTTCTCAATAACCCTAGGTACATATTTATAGTCCAAGGGACTTTCTAATTCGGGCGTGCACCTAACCGTGCACGGGTTAAACTCTATCTTTTAATTCTAAACTAAGATGCAATCTACTATAAAATACAGATACACGGGCATCTAGCCCAAACTCTTCGTGCAAGGCCGCTTCGACGCGTGTATATCCTTCAAGCCCATCTCAATTACGGCCCATCTCCTGATTTGGCCAAAATCGGTGATAACACATGCCCCCCGATTTTGGTAATGATAATTTCAAAACCACTCTTTTTTCCTTCGAAGGGTCATGTCGTGGCAGAGCAGAACCGTCGCAGTATCCTTCCATCATGATACCCTGTCCTCTCAACTTCTGCACGATTCGTCAGTTTTGGCACCGCATCCTCGAAAACTGCTCAAACATTAAATCTCAACTATATCCCCTTTTTATTTAATCGTGTCAAGTAGTCTGCTTCTTCATCCTCTGCTCCGCACCAACCATTGGCAAAAACCCTCCTCTGCAGCCATGTCTTCCTCCTCCTCCTCTTCCGCTTCCTTCCAGTCCTCTTCCTCGAGTGAGCTGATTCCAGAGTACGACCAGATGGAGGCGTACAATAGGCGTGCTCCCAAACATTGGGATGAGCAGGAGTGGAACTTCGATTTCGTGCCAGATGGCCCACCCGAGCTCCTCGTCTGGTCAGATGGTGACCTGCCCCTAACTGACGGGGAGGACGACCTCCGGTTCCTCATTGACGGAGAACTGGAAGCGGAGAGTGATGATGACCTCTCCTTCTGGGGTAAACTCACCTCCTCCGTCGAAGAGGAAGAAGAGGATGACGACACCTCCTTCGACAAGAAGGAGGAAAAGGAGGATGACACCTCCTCCGACCGCCGCGCCTCCGCGGGCCGGGCTTGGTCGGATGACGATGAAGACGACGATGATGAGGAAGAAGAAGCCCTGTTGAAGGCTATGGCAGCAGCGACGAAGAACTCATCAGCAGATAGTGATGGCTACCACGGCGACGGCGAGGACAGCGACAGCCCTTAGAATAAGGACTACTAGCATAGGATTAGCAGTAATATGTTCTCCTTTTGTTCCCCTTTCCTTGAGCAATCGGCTCCTCTTTGTAAGAAATCCCCTTTTTAATCAATGAAGAAGGATTCCTCAAAAAGCCGATGGCAATACATCGGTCTTTACCCAAATCGTCAATAAAATCAAATGGTGTCCTGATACTTGCTTATGACAGTTGTTCCTCTATAGTCGATGGCTGCGCATCGGCTGTTTTATTCTAAAGTCGATGTCTGCATGTTTCCCAAAAAATTCTTCGGCCGATTTCGTGTCTCGGCCTCCATATCTTACTGCTCATCATCCCACATTCTTGGGAAGTACTTCTTTGATGCTGGCCATTGACGGCCACTAGGAACTTCACACCATCCAACTGCTCGAGCATGTATGCATTACCTTTTAAAACTTGGTCGACTTTGTACGGGCCGTGCCAATTTGGAGACCATTTACCATATACTTTGTCCTTAGTCCCCAACGGCAATACAGCTTCCCATACCAGATCACCAACCTGGAACTCCTTTGGCTTTACCTTCTTATTATATGCGCGAGCCACCTTGGCTTTATTCTCCTTGATTTTCTCAAGCGACCAAAGTCTGAGTTCCGTTGCATCCTCAATGTTGTCACTCATTAGGGCTGCATATTCTTCAGTAGTTAAATCATTCTGAAATGTAACCGTCTCGACCCAGCCTTGATTTCCCAGGGTAACACAGCTTCTTGTCCATAGACCAGATGGTATGGCGAGGTTTTTATTGATCCATGGCACGACATGCGATAAGCCCACAACGCTTCTGACAATACCTCGTGCCAACGTCTAGGATGCTCATCGATCTTCCTCTTAATCAGCTTGATCAAGCTCTTGTTGGACGCTTCAGCCTGTCCATTTGCTTGAGCATAGTATGGAGACGATCGGATCAGCTTAATTCCCATATCCTCGCAGAATGTTCTAAACTCCTTAGAAACGAAGACCGAACCTCCATCGGTCATGATAGTCTGGGGAATCCCGAATCTGTGAATGACATGCTCCCTCACGAAATCGACAACATCTGATGATGCCACTGCCTTCATAGGGACGGCCTCCACCCATTTAGTAAAATAATCTGTAATGGCCAGAACCCACACATGGCCTTTGCTCGAAGGAGGATGTATCTTGCCGATCATATCCATGCCCCACCCTCGGAACGGCCACGGCTTGATGATGGGATTCATCGCTGATGCGGGTACCATCTGAATGCTCCCAAACTTCTGACATGCTTGACACCCTTTATAGTACTTGAAACAATCTTCAAGCATGGTGGGCCAATAAAACCCCGATCGCCTGATCAGCCACTTCATCTTATGAGCCGATTGGTGAGTTCCACAGGCACCCTCATGCACCTCATGCAAGAGCCGATTGGACTCGGCTGGTCCCAAACATTTGAGAAGTAACCCTTCCAAAGTCCTGTAGAACATGTCATCGCCAATCAGGAACGTACTTCATGGCTTGTATCTTATCCGTTTAGGTGCCCCCCGAGCCGGATCTTTCAAGTAATTGAAGATATCGGCTCTCCGTCATCGGATTCCATGAACTGCACCTGAAAATCGGCTCCATCTCGTCCTTGTACCCGCCGTCTGTGCGAGGTCGTTTGCCTCGGCATTTTGCGATCTTGGGATCCAATTGAAGTTTATATACCTGAACTGTGCCATCAGCTCACGGCATTGTATCCATAATGGGAAGAGCGACTCGCTCTCACACTTGTACTCCTCCGTGAGTTGAGAAATCACCAATTTGGAATCCCCAAAGATCTCAACTGCCTCCCCCAGCGTCCAATAGCAACTTCATTCCCTTGCACATCGCCTCATACTCGGCAACGTTGTTGGTGCAAGGGGTAGATAGCTGATGGAGAAGGAATACGTTGCCCCCGAGGCGACACGAGTAGCGCCGATGCCGCAACCATCCTCACAGACCGATCCATCGAAGAACATGGTCCATGCACGCACAGATAGTGCTGCTACGTCCGTGTTGATTCGTTCAGCAATAAGATCGGCCAACGCTTGTCCCTTGAGTGCTTTCGCAGGCTGATACCGGATATCAAATTCCGATAAAGCAAACATCCATTTGCCGAGTCGGCCTTTCAACACAGGAGCCGATAGCATGTGCTTGATGACATCCGATTTGCATATGACGATGATTTCTGCTTCAGCAAGATGTGCTGAATCTTGGTGCAGGTGAAGAACAGACAGAGGCACAACTTCTCGATCTCGGGGTACCTCGTTTCTGCATCCAACATCCTTCTGCTGAGGTAGAAAACCACTTTTTCCAGACCATCATAAACCTGCACTACCACTGACGCGATAGAGGCGTCAGCTACTGACAAGTAAATGTAGAATGGCATGTCTTGTTGCGGTGGAACCAATACATGTGGCTTCGTTAAGTACTCCTTGATATCGTCAAATGCTCATTGTTGCTGCCCCCCAGCGAAACTCCTCATCAGACTTGATTTTGACCAATCCCATGAACGGCTCGATTCGTCCTAACAGGTTGGAGATAAACCTTCGACGAAATTGATTTTGATGAGACACTGGAGCTCCTTCTTCGTGGTGGGCGGCTTCATCGTTCGCACTGCCTCTTGACTTTTCAGGCCGATCTCAATTCCGCGTTCATGAACCAAGAAACCCTAACCGGCCGTCACACCAAAGGCACACTTCTTTGGATTCATTCTTAGTCCGAACTTCCTAGTTCGGTCCAGGACGTGTCGCAAATCTTCCAAGTGTCCGTCCACCGAAACAGACTTGACCACCACGTCATCGATGTAAATCTCCACCAATTTGCCGATTAAATCATGGAAGATGTAATTCATGGCTCTTTGGTATGTTGCGCCGGCATTCTTCAGTCCAAATGTCATGACTACATATTCAAACAAGCCCACCGAGCCTGGAACTCTGAATGCAGTCTTGTGTATATCTTCTGGATCCATAAAGATTTGGTTGTAGCCGGCGTTGCCATCCATGAAACTTAAAACTTTATGACCAGCATGCATTGATCAACGTCTCTGCTACGCATCGGATATTCATCTTTTGGAGTGGCACTATTGATATTCCGAAAATCTATGGCGACGCGCCATCGGCCATCCTTTTTCTCCACGATTACGACATTGGAAATCCATTCAGCGTACCTGCATGGCTGATGAACCCGCGTCCAACATCTTCTGGATCTCCTTCTTGACTTCCACCAAGATTTCGGCCTTCATCTGTCGTGCTCGCTCTGGAACGGGCGAAATCCTTTCTTCAAGGGAGCCGATGCTCAATGATGCTCTGTCTAACCAGGCATCTCTGTATAATCCCATGCAAAACAATCTGGGTACTCTTTCAACAAGGCTATCAACCGGCCCCTCAGATGCGGCTCTAACTTTTCTGATAAATGTTGGTCGTGGCTTATCCCAGGGACCAATGTCAATCTCCTCCAGCTCATCAGTGATGTGAACCCATACCCGCTTTCCATCGCCTTCTAGATCGATGCTGAACACAGGCAAAAGGCATGTTGAGGATAATTTTGGCCGATCGCTAGAATCGGCCTCCTTTTTCCTTGCAATGTTCAATGAGGGTTTACAACTTATTGGTTCTCTACTATGGCTACGTGACATGCTAGAGGTAAGATCTTTGCTTTTTATTTTTTGGGGCCGATCGCAGGGATCGGCCTTGTCACGTATGTCCATAGACTTGGATCTTGCTACTCTGTCAGGCCAGTGGATAAGACCAGCCTCACCCTGTTTTTTGAAGCTTCGATGCACAGCCGTCCAAACTGATTCCAGAGAGCGGCTCTTGGTCGTTTGCATCCCAAATATTCATGTCAGCTAGCGAGATCTCGATCGAGTCATCTGCATGAACGACCTCCACTTCATCTCCATCCCATTGTATGATGCACTGATGCATTGTGGATGGAATGCAGCAGTTAGCGTGGATCCAATCCCTCCCTAGCAGGACAGCGTAAGTGCTTTTGCTGTCGACGATGAAGAATGACGTAGGGATGGTCTTTCGGCCCATGGTTAGATCTACGTTCAGAACACCCTTTGCTTCTGACGCTTGGCCGTTGAAATCGCTTAATGTGACGTTGGTCTTGATCAGATCTTCACTGGAACATCCCAAACGTCGTAACATGGAATACGACATTATATTGACTGCCGCTCCCGTGTCAACCAACATCTTGCCGATAGGCTGCCCATTGATGTAACCTCTCAAGTATAGGGCTTTCAAATGCCTGTAGCTTCTCTCTCGCGGCTTCTCAAAGATGACTGGTCGTGGACCGCAGTCAAACGTGCCATTGACACTTCCTCGTCTTTTGGAGCACAAAATTCTGACGGGAGTATGAACACCATGTTTGTATCAGCCGATTCCTCTGCATCGGCTTTTGTCTGTTTGGGGCGCCACACTTTCTTCTGTGGCCGTGCCTCTGTCTCCAACGTTTGCTGAATTTTCATGGCCAGATCGGGCCGTGCTTTCCTCAACGTGTATAGGTCTGCCTCGGCTTCCTCTAGGTTTCGTAGCCGTGCACCCTCGCTTCGGAGTGGCTGAGTCCATCGGGACACCACCTTGGTCGGTGATATCTATCTTCTTCTTCATCACTCCTCGAAGTCTTCATCTCGAGATGACTCAGCTCGTTTGTTCCGAGGTGGGAGAGGCCCTAGACGCTTGAACACTGAAACTTCATTTGTTCCCTTCCTCTGCTGTTTACATTCCGGGCAGTTCTTGATTGTAGGCAATCGGCTCATTCCTGAGTCCCAGCAGTGTTTAAAGAAAGGGCAGTTCCAATGCTTATCCATGTCCTCTTGCTCTCTCGACCTTCTTCTAGCGTGACACTCATACCCTTCGTGGTCTCCATCATATCGACGATACTTTCTGTCATCTGCATCAGACCGACGATATCTTTCATCATCTACGTCGTAGCGCCGACGTCGGTCATACTGCTGCTCATATTTGTTAAGGAGATGCGCGGAGAGTGGTCGTTGATACCGCACGCTTCTCACTTCTTCCTCGATCAGGTACCGTCTGTCATCATGGGGGGCCGGTCGCGTGGATCGGCCTCCGCTTTATCTTTGCCACGGGAGTGACGCTACCTTTATCCTTGCTATGGCGGCTGCAAGCCCGCCATGTTGATATCAAAAGAGAAGCGGCTCGCTTCTTAAGCGGTGGTGAGATCCACCATGTTGACGCGGGAAATGGATGTGTGTCAACTTTCATGGCAAACTGACCGAAGAGTAATCGGCCTTGTTCTATCGCCATTTGAATCTGTACGCGCAATACTTTGCAGTCGTTGGTGGCGTGGGTGAACGTGTGATGCCATTTGCAGTATGGTCTCCCGTTCACCTCTTGTAACGTAGGGATTTTGTGGCCTTCGGGTAACTTCAGCTGTTTTTCCTTGAGCAAAAAATCTGCTCCGTTTTGCTTAAATCAAAGTCAAACCCTTTTGGGGCCCTGGTTGTTTCACCCATTTGCGGGACACGGGTGCCCCGACCCATTCAGCCACGGCTACTTCGATCTTCTGCGAGTCTTCATCTTCTTGTCTCGACCGGGCGACCGGGCGCTGAACTTGTCTGGTACAATTACGGGTGGCGTTCATACGATGTCAATTTCGAACCATGTGCGCCGATGAATTGTAGTCGCTTGATAGTCGGATCCTTGAGCGGCGCGAGAGGCTGCTATTGCCGGATCGACTTCCTTCTCGGATAAACGAACCGAATAACATCGGTTCTTGACGATCTGAAACGCTGAATGTATTCGGACACCGTCTCTCCTCGCCTCTGCCGCACCTGTCGGATCGGCAATGTCGGTAGCTGCTGAATGATATTGTATGTGGAACTGCTCTTCCAGCTGCTTCCATGTTCGAGAGTCGGTGGCAACGGTGTACCACCCAAAGGCTGGACCCGTGAGAGATTGCGCAAAGAACCTCACACGTAGCTGGTCCGATGCTGAGACCATGCCCAATGTGCCAAATATCGGCTCACGTGCTCAATTGAGCTAGACCCTTCGATCCACTGAATTTTGTGAAGTCGGGGAGCCGATACTTTGGCGGTAGTGGGATCAGGTCATACTCGTTGGGATACGGCTTGGAATAGCCGATTGTTCTCTTCTTCGGCAGGATACCGAACTGGTCTCTCAAGATTGCACCGATCTCGATCCACGGTAGGAGCTGCAGAGGTTGAGCTTTCATGACTCGTTCGGTGGCATACTTAGCTAGCCACGCTGTTTCTCGGCATCTGCTCCGAACTCCCTCTTCCACAATCCCTCTGCTCCACAATCCCTCTGCTGTAATCTGGTTCGTATGCATCCAGTTGTTGCGTCAGGCACATATGTGCACACGTATCCATGTGGGATCTCTTTGGGCGGCTCAAACAGGAATTGGTAATCGCCAGGATCACCTCCAACCTTGTAGATGACGTACGCCGGTGAACCTTGTTCTGTGGAGCTGCCAACGTGTATGGCGTGGTGGCCTAGTGTAGAACGGTATTTCTCCCTGGTGAGTTCCTAGAGCAGGTCTGACGGAGAATACGATGCTTCATGATTTCTGAACCACACGAAGCGTAACACGCTCAGAGTGTTCACCAGGCTCTCGGAATGCCGATGTAGAGAATGAGCCACAGCATAGTTAATTTCCTGGCGCAGGGCTCTGGTACGGTCCTCCGAAGGGAGAGACAGATCTATCCCCTCAAACACGCCTTCGGGTTGGAATCCTTTGAACCTAATGCCGTGCGAACGGGTCTTCTCGAAAGAGCCGATGAGATCGGCTTCAAAGATGGCCTTGATCTCATCGTATTTCTTCTTGTGCTCTGTGAGGCAGATCTTCATACTTGATCGGCTCGTCCGCCATCTCGGATGCGGTGTTGACGTGGTTCTAAAGCTGTCCCGGCGTGCGAGAATGTGTTGCTGCCAAAACCCACCGGTGGTTAAGCAACACGAAGAGCGGGAGGCTGCCAAGGCTGCTGGGTGGGCCCGGTCCCTCGACGTCGTCCCGCAATGTTCGGCACACGTCCTGGCGGTTGCAAGGCGTGCCACGACCTATACCTGGTCAAGGTGTTGGACTGCTTCGATTAGTCTCTGCATGGTAGACACGTAAACATTAAATACGAGCCCGATCGGCTCTCGGGTTGCCACGTGGATCGGCTCGAAGAGCCGATTGCCCCATGATTCACGTTGGGTTTACGATGACATGGGGATCCCTTGATCAATACAAAGTTAAACCAATCCACGACAGTTTAGGGTTTTCACCGTATGATCGGAACATCCTACGCGTAGTTGAGCCTAATAGATACGAAAGATGATGGAAAACTAACCCTAAAAGAGGCCTAAAAACCAACATTAAGTCAATTCCCGGAACAATCCCTCTTAGGGCTAACAAACCGCACCTCTCGCACTACCGGATCGTTCAACCCGTTTGCAAGGCCTAACCATACGGATATTAAACTAATCCTTGAAGAACAAGGAGCAACTATAACAGATTGGATCTACTAAACAACGAACAAGCAAGGTGCTGTCCCTACACCTAGATAGATGTAAGGGCAACTAGATATCGAGGGACGGCATAGCTAAGCAAATATGTATAAGAAAAGCATCAATGCAAGCCCCAAAAAATCTACGATAAGTAGTGCTACTCGCCATCAACAACGCTTCAGCACGAGTAACACAATGATAACGAATAAACGTATACTGTCTAGATCGCAAGATGCGATCTAGGCAATGATGCTTACCGGAAGAAACCCTCGAAACAAGGGGTGGCGATGCGCTGGTTTGTGTTTGTTGTGAACGTGATTGTCCTCCTTTCTCAATAACCTAGGTACATATTTATAGTCCAAGGGACTTTCTAATTCGGGCGTGCACCTAACCGTGCACGGGTTAAACTCTATCTTTTAATTCTAAACTAAGATGCAATCTACTATAAAATACAGATACACGGGCATCTAGCCCAAACTCTTCGTGCAAGGCCGCTTCAGAGACGCTCCGCGTGTATATCCTTCAAGCCCATCTCAATTACGGCTCATCTCCTGATTTGGCCAAAATCTGGTGATAACAGTTCCATGCTAGTTTTATGACAATACCTACATGTTTTGTTCACACTTTATGATGTTTTGATGCATTTTCCGGAACTAACCTATTAACAAGATGCCGAAGTGCCAGTTCTTTTCTTTGTTTCGAAATCTTACAAAGGAAATATTCTCGGAATTGGACGAAATCAACGCCGAGGACCTTATTTTCCCGGAAGCTTCCGAGAGGAGAGGCGCCGAGGGGGTGCCTGGGGCCCCACCCCACATGGCGGCGCGAGGGGCGCCGGCCTATGGTGTGGCCCCGCGGGCCCTCCGAGGCTGCCCTTCCGCCTATATAAAGTCTCCGCCTCGAAAACCCTAAGGAGATAAGCCACGATACGAGAAAAGTTCCAGCCGCCGCCATCGCGAAACCAAGATTCGGGAGACGAAGTCTCTGTTCCGACGCCGCCGGACGGTTGCCCGGAAGGCTTCTCCATCGACACCACCGCCATGTCCATCAACGCTGCTGCTCCCATGATGAGGAGGGAGTAGTTCTCCCGAGGCTAAGGGCTCTAGGTAGCTATGTGGTTAATCTCTCTCTCATGTACCCCAATACAATGATCTCATGAATTGCTTTGCATGATTGAGATCCATATGATGAGCTTTGTATCGCTATTAGTCTATGTGCTACTCTTGTGATGTTATTAAAGTAGTCTATTCCTCCTCATGATGTAATGGTGACAGTGTGTGCATCATGTAGTACTTGGCGTAGGTTATGATCATAATCTCTTGTAGATTATGGAGTTAATTATTACTATGATAGTATTGATGTGATATATTCCCCTTTCATAGTGTAATGGTGACAGTGTGTATGCTATGTTAGTACTCGGTCTAAATTGCAAAGATCTATTATGCTCTAAGGTTACTTAAATATGAACACTGAATGTTGTGGCGCTTGTTAACTCCGGCTTGAGGGAGCTCTTGTAGCCCTACACAATGAATGGTGTTTGTCATCCAACAAAAGAGTATATGTAGCACAAGTGAGGAGAAGTTATTTATTTGTTATGTGATCAATGTTGAGAGTGTCCACTAGTGAAAGTATGATCCCTAGGCCTTGTTTCCAAACACCGCTTACTTACTGTTCTACTGCATGTTTACTTGCTGCAATACTTACTTCATATCGCAATTACCATCTACCACCATCTATATCATCTGCGTTTTAATATCTCTTCGCCGAACTAGTGCACCTATACATTTGACAAGTGTATTAGGTGTGTTGGGGACACAAGAGACTTCTTGTATCTTAATTGCAGGTTGCTTGAGAGGACTATCTTTGACCTCTACCTCCCTGAGTTCGATAAACCTTGGGTGATTCACTTAAGGGAAACTTGCTGCTGTTCTACAAACCTCTGCTTTTGGAGGCCCAACACTGTCTACAGGAATAGAAGCGTGAGTGGACATCAATGGGGTTTAAGGAACTAGTATGTGCTACTTGTTGGTATCTATGGTGGATCCGACGCCGACGAACACATGGCGAGGAGGTTCCCCCAATATTTCAGTGTAAGATTTCCATCCTTTCCATTGTATCTAATGCTGCAAAAGCCCTTTCTAAATTACCAAGAGGGATTCATCGATGGAAGAAGCCTGAGGTTGGGAAGATCAAAGTTAATGTTGATGCTTCCTTCTACCGTGATGATTGAGCTGGTGCAGTTTCTGCCGTTATACGGGATGTACAAGGTAAATTCCTGGCGGCATCGAGTACTTATGTCCCAAACATTTCATCGGCTGCTACTGCTGAAGCGTTGGCCATGAGAGAAGGTCTTGCTTTGGTGAATCATTATGGAGGTACACATGTGATCATGGAATCTAATTCGGTGGAGACTATAAATGCATGCAATGGTGATGAAGCCTGGTGGGGTGAAGAATCTGCAATTTTTGCAGACTGTGTTGATTTGGCATCTCATATTGATAGACTTGAGTATGGTCATTGTCATAGAGAAGCAAATGAGGTGGCTCATGAATTAGCCAGAGCTTGTTATGCAGATAGGAATTCTTGTAATTGGCTAGTAGAGCCTCCTAGCTTTATTCTTCCTATGCTCATAAACGATGTAACTATTATTTGATTGGCGGCAGCATGCAGCATGTTCCAGACGCACTCTTTTCCTTCGAGGGTACCTAAGGGGGCTGGAAGGTTTTTAATGAGGCGGCCTGCTGTTTGCGTAATATAATGGTTTAAGTTTCAGAAAAAAACCTTACTATAGCACCTCATAACAGTTTTTTTTTTTCTGTTGCATTCTTTGAAACAAAAATCTTTGTATGCTACGATTCCGGGTTTCATCTTCGAATTGTCATGATCGTGGTGACGAAGGATGCCACCTTCTCCCCATGTTTGATGAGAACAAAAGCACATTCGTTTTCGCGTGTATAATTGTGCGCCAGAAATAAATAAACCGAGGACCCTATCTTATTTGCCAAGTTGACAAAAGTTCAACTGACAGCAAAGGCCCCACTTAGGGTTGAAAATGAAAGGGAAACTTTCCGTCCGTTTTCGAAGAAAAAGAAAATGGAGAGCAAAAAAGGGAAAAGGAAATGGCATTTTGCGGAAAACGAAAGGAAACGGAAGAATCATAAAAGGAAACGGAAATGAAAACGAGGGAGCTGTTTCCGACGGAAACGAAAACGGCAAAGGAAATTCCGGATAAATAAATATGAAAAGTTTCCGCAAATGTAACCTAGAGAGGCCCATGTTCTTGGTAGGCCTATATTTACACATGAAACTAGGCCTGCAGGCCACCTACTAATTATAGACAGCCGCCTACAGTGCCGACGACTCATCTCTGTTTGAGACGATTCCAAGACCTAGTCCCAACTCCCAAGCGATCGCAGCGATCGCGGCTTCTTCCTACAAGACAAGCGATCAGGCGGCCAAGCGACTGCCCGCGAACAGTGTTAGTGTCGACGTGAAAATATTTATGTGAACTTGCGCTTGTCTAAGTGTTACACTATGTCTGTTATGTAGTACTTTATGTTGAATTGCCACTTGTTGAAGTTGAGTGATATTCCTTGTCTTATTGTCTACTTAGTTATATGTGCTTTTTCGGTATACATACATACCAAGGTAATATGCCCGCCATTTTATTATGACAAATATTCATTTTCGTAACGTATCCGTCCCGTATCCGCTCCATATTCATTTCCGGTGATTTTCGTTTCCATATTCGTTTCCGGGGTTTCCGATTTCGTTTTCGATTCCGTTAAGATAGGGGGAAACAAAAACGATAAGACATATTTCCGTCCGTTTCCGTTCCGTTTTCAACCCTAGCCCCACTGTTCTCCTCGCCGTTGCTCTTTCTAGATCTTATCGCCCAAGCAATGGCCGGCCGCTTTCCCTATACCCAACCCAAATAATTTTCACAGACACTTAAAACCCACGCAACACGGGACCCACTTGCAGCGACTAAGACTCGCTTGGCTAGCATCGGATCCCGGTAGCAACAGATCTCGGCGGAGTCCACCGCACGGAGCTGCTTAAATCAGCCACCCATTCCGCCTCGTCTCACTATCCTTCATCCCGTTGTCGTCGCCTCCTTCCAAACCACTCTCCCCATCCCCGAACTCCAGAACTCCTCCCTCGGCTCCAATGGCGGCGAAGGAACCGATGCGCGTGCTCGTCACCGGCGCCGCAGGTACGGCGCCTAGCCTCCTCCGATCCGCGCAGTTTCCGTCTCGGTCGGCTCGGATCTGGCCATATCCTCGAGATCCGCTTATCCAGTGGGGCTTTGAGTGTGCTTTGCTAGCTAGATCTCCTCTTGCATCGCCTGATCTGATCCGTCAGTGGTTGAACTGTGGTAGCTAGTAGTAGCGGACCAGTCTAGTGGGAGAGCTCACTCTGCGTCGCCTAATTTGGTTTGTTGACTCTAGTTTGACCCCAGTTACTGTGTTTCCGCGGTTTGATAGGCTGATCTGACGGTCTTTGGTCAGGATTTGTGGATACTACTGGTAGTAGTCGCTTGATCTTACATTCTAATATGGTTTATATGTTACAGACTTGTGCACTAACTGTTTGGCTTGTCATGTTGCACCAGATCTCGGGATAGTAGCCTGATCTGGTTAGGGATCTGAACTGACTGTTATTCTTGATTTGATAAGTGAGAGTATTGCACCAGATTGGTGGACACTCTACCTTTAAATTTTGAGAATAGTTGGTCTAGTTTAGTTTAGTTGCGTGTAGAGGGTCGATTTATCTTTTCTTGTCAGATGACCTGATGAGCTTTAGTAGTAAATGGTGCTGTATTTTCTTTTAGGGTTATGTTGGTTGTACTCTGTATATTAGCCCATCTGGTGCCTCAGTACAATACATCAAGTATATTTGACGGCATGGTATTGGAACCACATGCAAATCCTGGTTTCTACTTGCTACCTCTCAAATCTGCGGTGCCAACTCATCTTGGCCGCCAATGTAAGATTTGGAAGGTAGCTAGTGGGTATGGTTTTGTAACTGGCTCTGATACCATGTTGGAAAGCGTGCTTAATGCATTGTGTCGATGCCCAAATGGCCATTATATTGAATATAATTTATGTAATCCTAGATGAGGGCACAGAATCTCACTTGCACTTCGTCTCAATTTAGAGGGCGGCCATACCTTTTTCTCTTCAAATGGCCTGCCTGAGGAGGCTTAGGGCCGCTTCTTTTCGTCTTCTCCAGTGGCTTCTGGGAGAAGCTTCTTCCCACCAGCTTCTCCTAGAAGCCTGGATCAGCCTTAGTATTGTTATGTGTGTAAAATGGTGTCTGTATTTAGTTCAGGGTTACTTGTACGCTGTAATGTAATAATCATTGATACTGCATGACATGGTGTCAGTACTGGTCGCGAATTCTGTGCTGCCATCCCTCAAACTTCCGTACGTGGAGCGATCTCCACTACTTAGTTCTCATTTGTTTGCCCTTAAGAGTGGTGATTGCTCCTCCTGGGACAATGGCCTTATAAGGTTTGGTTGGGTGTGGGTAGCAAGTGTGGTCGCGAAACCTGCTCTGTCTTTTTCTAACATGTTGTTTGATATGCTTAAGTTATTCTGTTGAAGCGCGGATCATGGGACGCACATGAGTTTACTCTGATATTGTGGAAATCTTAGTAAGTAGCAGGAGCTGACTTATTTCTTTGTTGGGCAGGACAAATTGGATATGCTCTTGTTCCGATGATTGCTAGGGGAATTATGCTCGGTGCGGACCAGCCTGTTATTCTGCATATGCTGGATATTCCACCAGCTGCTGAAGCTCTTAATGGTGTGAAGATGGAGTTGGTTGATGCCGCATTTCCACTTCTCAAGGGTAAGCTGATTTGTTTAATTTATTTTTGATTTTACAGCATAACATCTCTTTCGGGAATTATTACGTTTCTTGCCGATGCTTAAACCTCCTGTTGGTGCACTACAGGAGTTGTTGCAACAACTGATGTTGTTGAGGCTTGCACTGGTGTGAATGTTGCGGTTATGGTTGGTGGATTCCCCAGGAAGGAGGGAATGGAAAGGAAGGATGTTATGTCTAAGAATGTTTCAATCTACAAATCTCAAGCATCTGCCCTTGAAGCCCATGCAGCCCCAAATTGCAAGGTATGAATTCCTGGGATATATATACACTGCACCTCTCTCTGTTTTTTCCAGAGGTAGAATGCATTCAGTTAGGTGGTGAACTGGTGATAGATTTTGTATTGAATGTGTCATAATGCATGTGATAAAATAGACTACTCCTAAGTTACAAGATTTAATTGGACACCCCACACCTCCCTTCACACTTGCATTTGATTCATTAACGATCACATCAACAAAATGCAGACTAATTAAAGGACAAAGCTGAGCATAGTGATGCATTTTATACTGAAACGTGTCATAAGAACATAATAAATACATTGGCCTCTAATTATACTAGTATGTTTTAGTTGGACAATCCACTCTTATCTATCACATTTGCATTCATTAAAAATGTGCCTTTGAGGTCAAGCATATGACTCAGTTATAATGTTTCCTAGTTTTCTTCAAAAGCCTTGCAAACTTCAGTATGTTTCTCCGTAGTTCTGAAGTGTAGATTCAAAAAAATTGTGCTATATTTTTGCAGGTTCTGGTTGTTGCCAATCCAGCAAACACCAATGCTCTTATCTTAAAGGAGTTTGCTCCATCTATTCCTGAGAAGAACATCAGTTGTTTGACCCGCCTAGACCATAACAGGGCACTCGGTCAGATCTCTGAGAGACTTGATGTCCAAGTTAGTGATGTGAAGAATGTTATTATCTGGGGTAATCACTCGTCTAGTCAGTACCCTGATGTGAACCACGCCACCGTGAAGACTTCCAGTGGCGAGAAGCCTGTTCGCGAACTTGTTAAAGACGATGAATGGTAAACCAGAAATGCTAAAGCCATTGTTGGTGCTAATTCCATTTTCTTTACAATTAGGATTTAATGGTTTAATCTCCTTTACGCAGGCTAAATGCAGGGTTCATTGCCACTGTCCAGCAGCGTGGTGCTGCAATCATCAAAGCGAGGAAGCTCTCCAGTGCTCTCTCTGCTGCCAGCTCTGCTTGTGACCACATCCGTGATTGGGTTCTCGGAACCCCTGAGGTCTGTTTCAGTTACTCCAACCTGCCCTGTATGTTAGGCTTAGTTACGCGCCTCTGTTAACACATCTAGTTCTTCCATCACAGGGAACATTTGTTTCCATGGGTGTGTATTCTGATGGTTCATACGGTGTGCCTGCTGGGCTTATCTACTCCTTCCCAGTAACTTGCTGCGGTGGTGAATGGACAATTGTTCAAGGTGGGTGCTGACGTAACACTTTGCTTCCTAGGAACAAATTTTCGTGTTCTCATTCTAATGTTCTATGGCCTGTTGACAGGGCTCCCAATCGACGAGTTCTCAAGAAAGAAGATGGATGCCACAGCCCAGGAGCTCTCGGAGGAGAAGGCTCTCGCCTACTCGTGCCTCGAGTAATTGCATACCAGGGAGCGGCTGCTGCTCTGATGTTTTGAATAAAAGGAACATTTTGGGTCCATGAAACTCACCTCCGTTCAGAACAGTTGCACATCGAGGTGCCTTTAGCTGGTTTTTCCAGTGTGTATGAATGAGGCTTTAGCTCTATTGTCGCCTGATGATTTACAGGACAGGATATTGGCAGGATGAATGACGTCTGATTAAAACCACCCCTTATTATTCCAGTGTGTATGAATGAGGCTTTTGTAGCTCTATTTTCGCCTGATGATTTACAGGGAGGGATATTGGCAGGAAGATTGGAACAATTTGACACCTCATTAAAACCAACCTCTTATTATTCTTCCCTGCGTAGTTTGATATATTTTTCTATGGATGAAGCTTGGACAGTGAACGCTAGTCACTGTGAAGTTCGGAAATAGAGCTACAAAATACTGTTTAAGTGATGAATTTGTGAGGGAAAATGATTGAATGCCCCCGGGGGATCGATTTGCAACCCTGGCTTCCGCAAGCGACGCGTGTCCCACGCCTGGGCAAACCCAGGGAAGCCACGTGGGTGGACCAACCATGTCTTACTTATCTTCTCCTTTTCTGCTAACCACGGCCTGGGGACGAGCGAGACCCGGCAAATTCTCATGCTGCCCAGGCGGCGCTGGACTCCGGCAAATTCTCATGCTGCCCAGGCGGCGCTGGACTCCGCCGCCGCCAGCAAAGATCTAGCCAGATCTCCCGCGCGTGACTCTCTCTCTGCCGGCAACCATGTGCTCCTGTAGCGGACTCCCGCGCCGCCGCGAGGTCCGGCCATGGCTGCCACCACGCCCGTCATCGTTGGCCAAAATCCCATCTATCTCGTCGTCTTCTCCTGCACCCTGAAGCTGTCGTCTTCTCCCGCACCCTGAAGCTATAGCAGGCACTCGCCGCCGCTCACAGTTGTTTTGCAGCTGCTACCGAGCCTTCCAAGCTCTAGCCAGATCCATGGCGGCAGCAACCTCCCGTCGAGGAGACCCTGCTCCGTGTGTGGCTCGCCTTGGTCAAGAACTCGCCCGGGAAGACCGGTTCCCCTGACCCCCTGCACGTGCAGCCCTCCGAGGTCGACCCCTGCCAAGCGCCTCTGGTGTTGCTACTGGTGGAGTCTGGTTTTGCTAACTTAGGCCTCCGGCGTTGCTACCGACGGAGGACTGCTTTGCTACCTTAGGCATCAGGTGTTGGTATTGGCGGAGTTGCTTCAACCTTGGACGGCGCGATGCAGGTTGCAGGCGAGGTCTCCGCCTGTCTTCGAGGATTTGCAACATATGAATAACTTTTTTGGTACAACATTTTTACGGTTTTGCTACAATTGCAAAATATGTTTGCTACTGGGGTCTCCGGCGGAGTCTCCGATGAGTTCTCCGGCGAGGTCCCCGTCGATATCCGGTTTTGCTACAATAGCACAAGTTTTTGCTACGCGCACTCCGGCGAGGTTCCGGTGATCTGTCTGACAAGCTCGGTCTATTTATTTTATTTCATGATTGAACCGTTTTTTCCCACATTGAAGCAAAATCGAGATTTTTTTTGCTACCCGGTAGCACAAAGGACACCTGTCAGCTCGGGGACTCGGTGGTCTGGGAAATCAAATCCTCCTGGGGACGCCCAACACTTTCCTGAGGGAGTGGATAAAAACTTGCATCGGCATTAGAGCATGTTCAGTGCGACTGCTCTTGCATTTTCTCAAGCTTCTGTACAGGCAAAGCATCTTACATGTACGCTTGAGGAAAGATCGGTTTTATATCCTGTTGCATCTAGGCATGAGTGGACGATTCCAACCCAAACAATAGTGTTCAGACGATCTATGATGCCGTCACTGAGACCTGGAATAGGGCATGCGCGTGGTAAATCAACTTGTGCGCCGCTGGTTGCATAGAAGCCATCCCGCGGTTTACTTCTCTTTCTTGCTTCCGCGCTTGCTACATATTTTTGCAAAAGGAAACAAAAATATATTGAATGAACGTCCGGATTTTAGCACACGAAGAGAGTTGTTAGCTATTGGGTTTTTTGATCGATAGTGGATGAGAACCGCTAGGACTGGATTATTGCCTTATGGCAATATTCCTAGATGTGTTCGCTCTGCAAGAAGTTTGCTCCGTATTGGCAATACGGTCCCCTCGAGTTCTCTCCCATCGATTTTGTTCCACCGTCGGCACCAGCCGCTTCTAAAGGCATGTACATCACAGGAGCAGGACGATTGGGCAGGTGCTTAGAGCATCTCCAACATGCGCGCTATAAATCGGCGCGCTAAACCACGCTGCCGCCACGCTGTAAACCAATGACGTGCGCCGGACCGAGTTTCTCCCCCGTCGGATGCTCCATTTTGCAGCGCGCGTTGGCGCGCAAAAAAAGCACCACCGCCAGACGCTCTATTTTGCAGCGCGCGGCGCGTCGCGAACGGCTAGTTCGACCATTTCATTTTAAAATAAATCAATCAAAATATGAAAATTTAATCGAAAATATGAAATATATTACAAGTTCAACGATACATCGCGACATAGTGGACGAAAATACGAAATTTGACAATTTTAAACTAGTCCTACTCCAACGAGTGGGTGCTCGGAGTCGTCTCCGACACCAGCGTCGTAGTCCACTCGAAGGAGGAGAGGAGGAGGAGAGGATGATGGTGGACGGCCCTGCGCCGTTCTTCTTTTCCTCCTCCTTCCTCGTCGCCTTCTCGGCCCTCGTCGCCTTCCTCGCCGCGAACTCGGCGCGGCGCTTCTCGCGGCTCGCTTTCTTCTTCACATTCGCCGCCGCCTTCTCCTCCTCCTTCTGCGCGTAGAAGGCTTTCGTGGCGGCGACGTCTTCGGGGAATTGGCCCGCCCACTCGAGCGAGGGCCTCGTCGCGCTCGGCGATGAGGAGCGCGCTCCGCTCCGTTGGTGGCGCTGCTGCTCGCGCGTGATTGCCGGCGGCGGCGGCGCGAGCATCTCCGCCTGCTCCCGTGTCCAGACATCATGAAAGTTCATGGTCCGGCGGGAGCGGCCGAGTCGCCAGGCGACGGCGTCGTACGCCCGCGCCGCCTCGTGCGTATCGAACGTGCCGAGGCGGATCCGCTCGTTGCCGGAGCGGATTTCCGCGTCGAACCGGCCGCTCGGCCGCGCCCGAACGCCGTGGTAGCCGGAGGCGGGGCGGCGGCGCGGAAGCATCTTCGGCGGGGCGGCGACGCGGAGGCGGAGCGTCGGCGGGAGAGAGGTCGAGCGTCAGTGGGGAGAGGGAGAGATGGGGAGAGAGACGGAGCGGCGCAGAGACGAAGGGGTGCATGGAAAGTTCAGGCAGTTGGCACGTTCGCGCGTGTCGCGTTTATAGCGCGCGGGCGAGCGGACGCGGCAATTCTCCCGCGCGGAATAGCGCAAACTCGAGCGCGGGGTAAAGATTTTAGCGCGCCTGCTTTTTTCCCGCGTCCGCTGTAGCTTCACGCAGGCACCCGCGCACGCCAAACCTGCAGGTTTTTTTGCGCGCGGCAGTTTTAGTACGCCTGTTGGAGATGCTCTTAAGAATCTACTAGTAAATATGCCTGTGCGTTGCAACAGGAAAAACTACGATACAATCGCACCATATCACAGAAACCAGGCACGCTCTATGGTCATGATTATGCAGGCCACCATTACCGTCACTGGCTAACGGTTCAGTAAAGCTACCTGGTACACGTGCGCCATTACCATGTCGCCATCACCACCTCACTCCACTCCGCGAAAGCCTTGGCTTTCCTTGGGGTCGGTGAGTGCAGGAGAAGGCAAATAAATGGTTGCAGGAGATGCGGATGCACGATGCCCCTTCGATCACTCACCAATGTCGAATCCTACTACACAATACAAACCTTGATAATATCAACGAAATTGTCATTTAGACAAACTGGTTTTGGTTGACACAAAATCATGTATTTCAAATTTAAGAGTATTTTTTGAGATAGGGATTTGACATGTACGCCATGCTATTTTTCTCACTTGATATTTGACCTTCACTGGATGTTTATATATCACTCATCAGAGATATTGCAAAATATTAAGCGCACGATCGTGAGAACATATTATAAGCATCAATTATAGTATGAATTTTATTCCGTTTGTCACAAAACGATCATAGGACTCTGATCCTCTCACTATTATTACATAGAAAGTAGTAATAAAGAAATTTTCGGGAAGCAAAGAAACCGGGAACGCTTACCAGGTCTGGGCGCCGAGAGCACAAGGAAGGAACCAGACCATGATTGCTCATCTCCATCTCGTGTGCATCAGGGACATCACTGCCCCATCATGCATCGCACATAGCGTATCACATTGATCAGAAAAATGATGGAGAGGTGGAGGAGTGCAACACATACAGCAATATCCCGCTTCAGATCCACCTGCAATGCCATGTCCAACACACACAGATTCAGAAGTTCAGATTCGTCGAAACCCAAGAAGGACAAGCAGCGTTTTCCGCTATGTTGCTTGAACCGCAACAGAGTCTTGCACAACACCCGCCAGTGACTGGGCGTCGTCCAGCGCGTTCGGAGGCCTCCGCCAGCGCAGCACAGGACAAGCACAAATAATTTTCAGTCCGCGTGGCGACCTGGGTGTTGCGCTCCTCGTGCGCTGCCATGGCTAGATGCGGGCGAAAACATGGACGGCAACTTAGTCTGGTTCCACGGTGGCCTCCTCGTGTTGTTCGGCAGCAAGCTCCACTCTCCTCCTTCGGCTAGCACATATGACCACGACCTGGACGCTCTCTCCTGCTGAAGCTGCACCCGACGCTCTCATCTCCATCCAAGCTCGCGCCGTAGCCGCCCCTCCGTCCAGTGCCTCTCCGCCGCCGTTCGGTCGTGCGTGCTCGACGACCACCTCGAGCTCCACCCTTCACCACGAAAATCCTAATCCTGCGTCGGCCTGCAGCCTACCTCAACCCGCCGCCTCGCGTGGTGCTCCGGCCGTCCGGCGGCCGATGTCCACCCTCGCGCACCGTGCCCCACCTGAAGCCCTCGAGCCATGCCGCTCGGCTCTACGTGTTGTTTTAGGTCCTCTCGTCGGCGATGGGTCGATCTTTCCGGTGTGTTTGGTTGGTTGGAACTGGCGGTGTAGTGCTTGATTGATACAAAACAATGAACAAACCGACCGATCGCCGGCGAGAGGAGGCTTTACGCGTGCATCCGTAGCTGCGTGCGGCTTAGGAGAGCAGCCGTTCAGATTTTATTGGAGCGATCGAGGCCCCTAGATGGACTCGGTTGACGTACGGCACGCGATCGTACATGGCAGATCGGATCCATCGTATCTGAAGCGGATTGTAACGCGACGAACGGACCCATAATTAGTTGGGCCGGGACATGACGGGATTCCTCGGAGGCAACACAAGTTATTTAAAGTACATGCTCGATCGATCGATCGGGTTCGAGCTGTACTCGGCTGCAGGATCGTATGGTTCTACCGGGACTCTGCTGCTCGTATGGCAGGAAGCAAGACGTAGGAACAACATAAACTTCAGCGTGGGACGACGGACGAAAACGCATTGGTGGTGGACGAAAGCGCATTATGACGGACCGAACCAAGAAAACGTTAGCTCCTTTATTATTAGGTAATAGATACTTCTATATCTATACCTATCTATATCTATACCTACTAATCTTTACTATTAAAAGCAAACTGGTGAATGCCTGGTGTCACATTTTCAGGATGGACAATAATACCCCCACGTCACAACTAACAAAACAACCATTAGGCGTGGATAACACATTCTCAACAACATTTCAACAAACTGGCCGGATCCTACACATTCTCAACAACTACTATTAAAAGCAAACTGGTGAATGCCTGGTGTCACATTTTCAGGATGGACAATAATACCCCCACGTCACAACTAACAAAACAACCATTAGGCGTGGATAACACATTCTCAACAACATTTCAACAAACTGGCCGGATCCTACACATTCTCAACAACATTTCAAAAAACGTCCGGATCCTATTGTTTCTCAACAACTAAGAGGCATTTCTCAACAACATTTCAAAAAAGCATCCCGCTAACAGCAAACATGCGTTCCGGATGTTTCACAACAACATTTAAAAAAACATCCCGCTGGCGTGGATAACACATTCTCAACAACATTTCAACAAACTGGCCGGATCCTACACATTCTCAACAACATTTCAAAAAACGTCCGGATCCTATTGTTTCTCAACAACTAAGAGGCATTTCTCAACAACATTTCAAAAAAGCATCCCGCTAACAGCAAACATGCGTTCCGGATGTTTCACAACAACATTTAAAAAAACATCCCGCTGACTAGGCATAGCAAAGACCCTGACATAACACTGACCAAAGTCTTCATCGCCTTCTCCAAAGACGCTGCCGGCCACCGTCTTCATCGAGCAAGGGGACCTTGGCCGCCACTGCCTCGCATCAGGAGCCGTCGCTATAACCTCGATTGTCTTCATCGCCCTGACCAAAGTCGCTGCTGGCCACCGTCTTCGTCACTGACGGCCATCATCTTCATCAAAGCAAGGAGAACTTCCTCGGATCGGTTTCGTCGTATACAGTTAGGTTCCTCGTCATCTCCACAATTTTAATCCATCTTCACAATTTTAATCCATCCGCAATCACTGGAACAATTTTAATCCATCTGCAATCACAATAGAAAGCACACCTTGGTTGGTGATGTACACTGCAACATTGAAATGTTGAGTTATATCATTAGAAGATTCATACCCTCGATACTCTCAAGTCTCAAAAACGGGACTAAATGATTGATGTTCCTAGCTTCCCACCACGAAAATGTTGATAAGTCGATAAATTTGCAATTTGCAACAGGTGCTAAACCACCTGCTTCTGTTTTATGTTTTCCATGCCATAGAATTCAGAAAATAATAGAGCAAGCCATGTTACACAGCTTGAGTGTTATTTCCAGAAAATACGCAAGTCAACTCGGGTGCATACGCCCATGTTGCAACAAGAATACATTTGTCAAAAATATTTGGAGTTTATTATGAATGTGTATTACATAGAAGTATGAGCACTAACATAAAAACTGTGCCAAAATATACTCATTTGTAAACTGTACAAAAAGATAAATCTGTGCATACATTGTTTGCTCTTAATAGTAAAGACAAAGTTTTTTGCTGTATTTCGGTACATTTTTTCTCATACTTCCAGATACTACATCATTGTGATTTTTTTTTAAAGTTCAAAATTTGAGAATATGTAGGAGGGAGTGGGTTTTTTTCTAAAGAAGGAAGCCAAATTTGAGTCCAGTTGGACTTAAACTTGGATGTTGTAGCTGTACAACCACTCCTTCACTCAAATTGGCCAGAATTGGTTCCTACACATATGTTTACTCATTCCACCGAGCTGATAAGCAGTTACCTGTTCAACATCCCTCTCAAAGGGATCATTCTTCAAATAATCCGCAACCATGCAGCAAGACGGAGAGTCATATGCCGCAAGCTGAGTTCGTTCCAAGACCACATGTCTGTTGCAAGCACGTGGCTTCCTCCAGACCAATACCAGAAAAGGCAAACCCTGTAGCAAGTGATCTGCAGAATTATAAAGTCTGAATCACTGATTCAAATACAGCACTACAGCTAGACTCTTGATTTCTTCCCATTTTTACACTATGCAAGCATAACATGGGAGATAAACTATAGAAACTTTTCAGCGCATACCCCAAACATGCCTGACATTAGCTTCAGATTAACAATAAACACTAAGCCAACCAACATGGAATTTGAGAAGAAAAATGCGGAGACAAAACGAGAGCACAATAGTTTACACAAAAATGCAGAGCCAGTTTTTTGCTGTAGTTCCAGAGCCAGTTTTTTTCTACTAAAGAAGTAGAGTTTCAAAGGATACAATGTTCCCTCAGTAACAAATATACATTGTTAGAATCATCAAACAGTTTGGAGAAATAACAGAATGGAAGTAAATTCACTAAGCATTTCAGCTAGAGGTGTTACTAAAGAAATTCAAAGGATACAATGTTCCCTCAGTAACAAATATACATTGTCAGAATCATCTTTAGAAAGGAGTAAGTTTGTCAAAACCACAAACAACAATAATTTTTCAGTGACTTGTTTTTCTTTTCTTATTTGCAGGTCATAAAATGTCACACTTTCCAAATCAACTAATTGATAAAGGAAAAAATGGTATGTATATCAGTGCACCTTGTTAAATGGTGTTGAACATTGTCAATGATAAGCTGGTGTGCCCATGTCGACAGTGGTTGCTGAGAATGGCTCTTCAAACCGATCACAAGCCATTGGTTTGTCACGCCCACAAACGGGATTTTTCATACGTGAACCACTGGCGGATCAGACAGTTCTGTCATCGGACGATGATGATCAGACACCATTGGCGTGGACATTTCCAACTCAAAGTAACCTCACAATAAGAGGAACTCCATTGGTTGGGGAAAGCTCAAACGGTATGTCCTTTGACTTAGCTTATTTCACTGCATAAGTTCCAGGATGCATTATCATCGTTAACAGTATGCATCAAACGCAGACATACGAGCTCAAATGAGACTGCCCATTGCAACTCAAAGTACACTCACAATAGGAGGCACTCCATCGCCTGGGGGTAGCTCAAACGGTATGACATGAAACCAATTGAATATGTGTATTATTTAAATTAGGTTGTGTGTATTTATAATACTGAAAAGCTCAAACTGTATGTCATCATTGCAGACAGACAACCTCAAAGTCAACAAACATCACGTGAACGTCAAAGAGCTCATCGATAACGATTAACTCTTGAGGAGAGGCAAGAGATTAATGCAAATAGACGCGCAAACAGGACAGTGGCAACACCTGCTAAGCGGGAACAAGAGAACGCACGTCGAAGAGATAGTAGGCGCAATCTAACAAGTGAGCAGCGACAAACCATCAATACAAACCAAAGAGCACGTAGGCAGGAAATGTCTCAAGATAGGAGGGAGGCAGTGCGGTTTGCCAGTCTGGAGGATTGGGTAGGTCGAATGATATTTTAGCATCCTCCATTGGTACCAGTAGCATGAAGTATACCGAAAATCTTTCTAGCTTAATGATTGTTTTAATATTTTTATGTTGATTTGTCTAGATAGAATTCTACTATAACATTTGCTAATTTTGTAGCGCATCGTGCGGGTTGTTCATGTTAAACTTTATGGAATATTGGACAGGCGATATGCTTTCTGACTGCATCACTCAGGTATTATTTTTGTTTAGAGACCGTTAGTAGTATCTTGCATCTTAAATTATTAATTTACAATATCAATGTTTCTTACTACTTTGTAGGAGGATATGAAAGCATTCCGAAGAAAATTAATTGCCATATTGCATGATTCGGAACTAAACAAAATAAGAGGCAATCCGATATATAATCAATCTAAAGATCAAGAAAATGGATCCGACTCTGATATTACAGAATTGCTAAGTCTAGGTAAAAAACACCAAGGAGATGTAGCCAAAGAAAATATCCAGCTTCCTATTTGCACCTTGTCCACCAAACCACATGAGTTTGTTGACGAGATATGCAAATACATCATGTCCATTGACGATGCAACATGTTTGAAGTAAGCCTCATAAGATATTGATCAAGCATCGGTATATATTATTATCATATCATTATTCTTATCAATTATTTTGCAGAAAAGAATGGGTGCGAAGCTCCACACCTTATCCACTAGGATTAACTCTAAAGCAAATTCAGGACATACTCAGGATGGACCAGCCAATGGACGAGGATTGTTTCAACATGGCTGTGCGCATAGTGGCATGTGATGAGATACATTTTTTTATAGAGCCTCCCGTGCACAACGACATGGACTTAAGATTTTGTGTAAGTTATTATAATCGCATATTTATTGTCACTGTTATGGTTCTAAACCTTTTTATCATTTCAGTCGGCGATACTCCATGGTAGAAAACATCCACTTTGGCGTGTTAAGCCAGATATTAAGGAGTTGGCAACATTTTTTCATAGCTGGCCTAGGATAGACCATAATATATCATCATGCAACATGGTAAGTTAGTCTCTTTTCCATTATTAACATGATTTATGTGTTTTAATGCTCACCACTTGCAGATTTTTTTACCACACGCATTTCTTGGCCACTTCATCTTGTTCACCATCGAGAAACATGAGTGTCGTGTATGTATTTTAGACCCATGTTCTGAAACTCTATCAGAAGAGAGGTACCAACTAAAATTACAAAGGTGTTCATTCTATCTAAATGATGCTCTTGAGATAGCGCAACCTGGCTGGAATTCCAATATTTATTTCTGGCCACGTAAATATCCTCACAATATCCCAATACCAACAAGCCCCGACAGGTGATTTTTCTCAGTTATCTTTACAAGCAGCTTATTTTATCGTCATTCTAATGACCAAGATAATGATATGTTCCATTTATTTGCAGAAAATTGTCTGGATACTTAGTATTTAGTTTTATGCTTTCATGGGATGTTAAAAGATTTGTTCATCCAGTTTGCAGCGTGAGTACTCTATGTTCACAATCTTATATTTTTTGTGGGAAGAAAACTTCATGTTAACATGATAGACCAATTGTGCAGGATGGTTACGAGCTAAGGAAAAAGTTTTTGATACACATACTCAAGTATTTGGCTAATGAAGTTGAGGACAACATTTCTGAGATCGTGCGAGAATACCTTAGACGCGTCAACGGACCATGGATTTAATAAATAGTGTATTCAGTCATTTCTCTTCTACAAAATGAATTGTGCGAAGTGGATCTTTAAATAAGTATTATATATTTATTTTATATACTTTAATATTTGCATGCATTATTTACACGTTTATGCATTTGACACTACGTTAAAGGGCCGTGGCGAAGCACGGGCATTCTACTAGTAAAGGAAGTAAGGTTTCTCCCCTAATTTTTCGTCCGTTTTTAACTCACCCCTGTTTTTCAAACTTAATTTCAAAGACTGCCACCGCATAGTAATAAAACCGGTTGGACGTACGGAAATAAAAGAATCCAAGGTCGGCCGCTGTGCCTTTGCCCGTCGCGTATGTGCGTTCCATCAAGTCGACGCCTTCGTCATTCTATGTTGATGGGCCTTCGTCGCTGAGCGTTGCGCGGCCCTGTATCCCCTAGGCCGTAGGCCAGCGACTCTAATTAAAGAGTAAAATACATGGCGGGTCCTTGAACTTACTAGCGGGATTCAGATTGATCACTGTACACACAAAATACAAAATTACGGTCACTAAATTCGATCAGTGCGCTCACATACGGTCACTGGACCAGGGAGGCCGTTGTATTTGTTGACGTGGCAGTCGCCAGACCCACATGTCAGGACAGATATCAATAACTTAAAGAAGACCCATGTGGAGCAGGGGTTATTTGCAAATGCGTCGTTCTATAGACCTGCACCAAAGTCCAAATTTTGCAAACGAACCCAATCTTCGTCTCACCCAATCTCCACCGTGCCCACCTCCACCGCCAGAGTCCCCGCTCGCACGCGGATCGCTCTCCCCTGATGCTCCTCTCGCGTGCGACGCTGCCCTGTCTCTCCAGCTCGACCCCCTGCTCCAGATGCTGGCAAGGCTCCAGCCTGCCTCGCCCGGATCTCCCTGCTCTGGTATGTCGCCGCCGGCGGTCAACCAGCTGCAGGCGAGGCCTCCAGTGTGCCTAGCCCGGATCTCCCCACTCTGATTCCCTGCTTAGACCCGCGTGCCCATCTCCGGCCGCTTCCGGTAGACAGTCTCTCCTTCTTTCTCCTGCTCCATCCCCTAGAAAGTCAACAAAGAAGGGCGGCGGTGGCCGCGGATTTTGGTCGGGGTTTGGGCGGACGGGGACGGGAGCTACTTCCAGCGAGCGGCGCGTGAGCGACACAGCAACGCGTGCGGCTCTGCGAGGCGTGCGAGGATGCGGAGGGCGAGCAACTGCTCGTTTTGGGGAGGAAAGCATGGCGGCGGGGGGCTCTGGTGGGGAGGTCACCGTCGATCGTCGACTCGCCGGATCTGGTGACGGAGGAGAGGAAGAGGATGGGTGGACTGTTCTGCACATCCCAAACTTCAGGGCGGTTTCTGCAAAACAAACACTGCTGGAACTCTCATGAGTACTGACATGTAGGTCCTCTGACTGCCACATCGGCAAAATACATTGCGCTCCGGGAGCCAGTGACCGTATATGATCGCCCATATCGTATTGAATGACCGTAATTTGGTATTTCATGAGTACAGTGATTAACCTGAACCCCGTCGATAAGTTCAAGGACCTGCCATGTATTTTACTCCTAATTAAACGGACGGATTGATTGCCCCGCGTTTTGCTTAAATGGAAAGGGTACGGCTTGACAGTATGCTAGCTGCATCATGTCAAAAAAAAAAAAAAAGTATGCTACCTGCATGGTGCATGATTCACGGAAAGGAATTTGGATTTGTCCCCGCATGCATGGTGGTGTAAACTTGATAGCTGGCGGTTGCGCATGTATGGTGAGAGGCGGTGTCAACTCTCACGCGTGAATGGATGGAAGCGAAGCGACACGACACGCTCGGCAGAGGTTGACTTGGGCCGCCTAAGAGAGCTGGTCTTTTTCTTCTTACCTTTATTTTTTTACTGATTTTTAGTAGAATATATTTATTTAAAAAAATTAAAAATTAAAAAATACAACATACACATAATATTGTCAACCCTATATTAAAATAGCGAAAGAAATAGGGTTTGCAGATATTTTTTAGGATTTAGCAAGAGCATGAAAAAAAGTGCAATGTGATGATGCCACGATGTTACGATAACGTGCATTTCGACGATGTTTTTCTCGATCCTGTTACAACATAATTACTATTTATGCTAAAAAGTAGTTTATTGGATATAATGTGGCCATAACAATACATGGGATTTATGATTTTAATAAAAAAGACATGGTATAATAGATAGGTTAACTAAAGACCCAATGTATTTACTCCGTAGATTTGATCGACACACTGGCATAAACATATTAAAGGTTACCTTTTATTTGTTGTGACGCCGTAGCAACGCACGGGTTTTTGTGCTAGTACCTACTAATAAAGGAAGTAAGGTTTCTCCCCAAAATTTCGTCCGTTTTTTTGCTTTACCCAGATTTATGTATTAAAATTACAGATGATGCCACCGCATAAAATAAATAACTCGTCCACACCATCGCTCGTTTGGTCGAGACCC
The DNA here is from genome assembly GCA_030979885.1 of Lolium multiflorum. Classification (NCBI taxonomy): domain Eukaryota; kingdom Viridiplantae; phylum Streptophyta; class Magnoliopsida; order Poales; family Poaceae; genus Lolium; species Lolium multiflorum. The sequence continues at coordinate 107,214,289 of CM061747.1, forward strand.
ATCAAGCTCGTCCGTCAACTGACCCACGGGCCTATCGCAGGTGTGGCGCTGGCCCAGTCAAGCGATTGTGCGTCTGCCCGTACCTACGGCCCAATTAATTAACTGGCAAAGAGTCGATCGGGATGGAGCATGGAACGAATTATCTGTCAACATCTTATTAAGTTAATAGTCCCACCTCGCTCCCATATAAGGCTGGCCATAATGCTTAGTATCATATAGTAGTATCATGCATATAATACTTGTGTATGATACTATCCATATAGTGGGTAGTATCATGGAGTAGTATCATAGTTATACTATATTTATTGCTATTTAGAATCTCAATGCAAATTGATGTGCAAGATTTGTTTGGCATTAATTTTTCTCTTGATATGCGTTATGATACGGTATCCACCTATGATACTCTAATCTTATCTCTCCTCCTTAATTGGCTGCCACATCAGCATTTTTGTGGGACCAGTCTGCATGATACTAGCTAAGATACCACCACTATGGCTAGCCTAAGGAATCCACCGGTTTATATGCTAACTTTCCTGGGTTGCAGCAAACCTCAACAAGTAGCAGAATCATTGAACGGTCCAATATCTAATGTGGGAGCGGAATTAGAAGAGGAATTGATCATGAAACATGCGCGCGTCGAATGCCGGCAGCTCGGGATCCCGCTGGTGGTGGCGATCGCGACCTGTATCCCGTGGGGATGAGAAAATAGAATTGGGAGGGGCGAGAAGAAATATGGGGGCGACTCAAATCGGATCATGAAACGTGGCGATCGCGGCCTGGACTGGATGTTATCCCGTGGGGATGAGAAAAGAGAATTGGGAGGGGCTTGTTACACGAGGCGGCAGGACTTTGGCGCAGTCTCTCGATAATTCTAGGAGAGAGCGGGGGCGACCAGCTTGCGACTGAATCGGTTTTCCTGTTTTGTTGCTTCTGTCCTGTAGAAGAGTTGATGCAACTAAAATTTATAGAGAAACAAAGAGAAACCATTGTTTAATTAAATTGTAAAATTTAGAGACTAAAAAAATTGTGTATGCTGTCTACTTGCCGACGCTGGATTTTGCTGTTGTTTTTTACTTAAATTTGGATGTGTACAATTTAGACTTTTAATTGAATTAGAGTGGAATACCCAATTCATGCTCGAAAAGAAAATGGGTAGTGATATAATCTGCTATTTGGGTGCAGTCAGGAATTGTGACGTGTTTCAGGACCAAAATTCTATGCGCACCCAAACGACGGAATTAGAGGTCCAAATTCTAATTCCCTAATTCAAAACCCAATTTGTTGCATCCAAACACAGTGTTTATATTATCGCGTGGTACACGTGATAAGCTACTCTCAAACAAAAAAAAACAGTGTTTATATTTGACTTGTTGTTTATTTCTCATAGAAGTGGACAACTCTTGGTTCGGATTGTGAGTAGGTTAAGATTCCAAAATTCATGCAACTTTTAGTGGAGATACTACAATATAGATTGACCCTAGATATAAGTGTTCATGATTTTTTCCCTGTTATTTTTTTTGCGAATTGATTTTTCTCTATTAGGAATCCTCGCCAATCATACATTTTGACAATTCTGCCAAGGTTTCAAATTAAAGGTGAACAGAGAGACTACAATGGTAATGTTGGATTGTTGGTTCCAATATGAAAATACCAAATATTCCCAAAACAAAGAGACTACAATAATAATTTCTGGTTGTTGGTTCAATAGTAAAATTCTACAGGAATTAAAAAATATTAACAAAATTATAGAATCTACAAGGTTGACAATCTATTTCCGCAGCAACGCGCGCGGGCATTGTCCTAGTCTATACCTAATAATAAAGGGAGGATTATTTCCTTGGTCCGACATTTTCGTTTCCGGTTTTACCCCTAGGTATGGACAAGCCTTAGCTGTACGTATCATGTTTCCATCACCCGTACGTATCAGATCTCCAGCTCTTATATATACACGCAAGGGTCCATCGACCAACGAGATCCGATCTAGATGAATTTTGGGAGGCCTAATACTGTCCAGGACGAACAGGCTTCAACCTTGGTTAGCCGGATGGTGGCGGAGAGTATGAAGGTGATTCCTTCGGTACACATCTGTAATTCTGTCCAGGAAGACTCATCCTCGAGAAAGAGGACGAACAGGCTTCAACCTTGGCTAGCCGGATGGTGGCGGAAGTATGAAGCACATGTTAGAGTCTATTAGCCTTAAGCTAATCAACATAAGGATCTAATCTCGAATTAGAACACCAACTTACGATTAGAATTTGTGTACCTTAGATGGCCAGCGATGACCCTCTCTGCCTGTTCGTTGCAGAGATGCTGAAAAGCTTGGAGAAGAAGATGATCATGGGCAGCATGCCGGCACGACCCTCCTGGTTGCCGGTGGTGGTGGTCTTCCCGTCACTTCTGGCCTCCCTAGATCGGTAGGGTGAGGGGGGCAAATCTAGCAGATCGTGAACCATTATTCTCCATTGCTATTTGCCCCTCCCTTTATATATGGCCCAGTGTGACAGGGGACCAAAACCACCTGTTAGTTATCGATGCCCCCGATCAGGGCGTGCACGAGAAAAAGTCACGTAGGTGAAAAGGTCCTGGACGATGGTCCTGTGGGCCCCACTTTAATCTGGACGTTATGCTTTTGACTTTTCCCTTTTATCTGTTAAACTAACAGATCAACCCAACATTCTCCCCCTTGATCGTTAGTTTTAACCTCATTCGCCCATTCTCCATAGGAATGATAAACCAAAGTGAGGTGTTACAACAGCCAATGAAATGCTATTGAACCTCAACACTTATGGCATAACAACCTATCTTGAAATGGATAACATTTTACTTATTGGGAGTGGTTCCTTTAGTGGTCCCTTTATTCCAGAATCATTTGGCTTGCAGTAATCTTATGCCGGCAACATGCTCATAAAGATACTGTGTGGTAAGCCATTCGTTAACGGATCCACACAAAAAAAACATATAAATCATATTTATATGTTCAATATCAATAGTTTGATCCTGGATTCTATCTTTCACAACATTAAACATATTGTCAATGGTCTTGGCAACACCATTTGACTTTGTTGTTACTTGCGTAGAAGACTGCGTGTTCATATTGCAGTAAGTGGTTTTGAAATGTTGTCTACCACCTTAATTTCGGGAAATACCTTTTGACATACAACCTGCCATATAGCCTCTTAACATGCCACATAACTAGTTGCATCATTTACTGATGCCATATTTGTCATTTTGGAGCTTTTCCACGATATAACTCCATAGGCGAGGGTGAGGATGTGACATGACGTGGAAACCTTAATATCCACACACCTCGCAAAACCAATGTCTGAATAACCCACACAATAGAAGGTTACCATACATCATATTAATGAGCATGCAAACTTTATTGCCATGCATGTACTGCAAGACCTTTTGATAGCTTTTAAACTTATTGTTTATTTGCCAATTATCCCGATCGAAAATAGGGCATATTCTTTCTCAAATACATATGTTGCTTCTGACAACTGAAGCATAAGGAACCGACATTATCTGATCAGTTTTAAAATGGTTCCTTGGACAATTAAATGTCCACCTTATCGCCCTTAACTTTAGTAGCAGGTGAGACAAAGTACTGGTGCATAATATTTTTCTTTCGTACTCCATCGACGTATGTCATCATAATAGAACGTATACTCCTTTTGGACATATATCTTGGTGAACACTGACAAAGTTCAAAGCATTACCAAGATCATTTATATCATACTTGGAATATTGTAATCTCTTGGATAGCCAATAAGATTCAGTTTCCATAAAGTAGTGAAGCTTACTCCCCCTCTTCTTGAGGTACTATTCTTTGTTTGATCCTTTCAAGATTTCCTCAGAGTCACATTTAATTTTGTAGAGCCATATACGGCCTACCATTATTTAACCCATTCAGGAAACTTTACTAAGTTCCATACATCACTAAAGCTCATGATATTCATCCTATATGGCTAAAAAACCACTAAGATGAATTTTCACACACATTATTTATCACAAGAAAATGGTTGAGACTCAACACAAGTGTTGCATTAGGGATTGCATAACTCTCAACCTACCTGATGCATATGAGTAAGGATCTAATGGAATTCTCCTTAAGATTCATGTTCATAAGTTCAAGATCCCCGTGATCACTTTATTTTGGAGAACATGGCTCCAAAACTTGATAATGCTTCATTTCAGTTCTAAACCACAACACCGTTGGGCAGAAGGTGGAAAAGAACTCGATGAAATTAATGTGGCACATGATTATAAACGACGTTGGTCAGAATTACAATCATGAGACACATGGTACTGACAAACTTGCCACTTTTAGTGGAGCAAGACAAATGATCATAAACGACGTTGGTCAGAAATATAACCATAAGCCACATGCTACACCATAAACAACATTAGAATGGCAAACTTGTCACTTTAGCATTCATGTGTGTTTCGTAGTGTTCATAAGGGAGTAATATCACATTAACATAAAAAGGAGTCAAAACATTAGTGTGATTTTTCATTCATTCACTCTCCAAATAGGACTTCTCGTTGGTTCCATCATACTCGGAGAATTAATACAACATCATTCTGGCGTAAGAAAAATGAGTGTGATGACCCATATTAAATGAGACATTCCCTTTCCCCCTTCGAAATGTGGTAAACTTACCACAATTTCGACGAGATCTCATTTCTCACATTTCTTACATCATAATTGTGTCATCTCACACATAATAATTACAAAAGATACATGTCCCGAGGACACAAAAATTCTCACCACATGGTGAGACTTACATAAAATAATTGCGTTCCAAAGAACAAAATGTTCATATAAAGAAGCAAGTTATCTTACAATGCTTTATTCGTCATTATCCTCATAGAAGAACCCATTGTCCATTGCTTAAAATGGATAGCATCTTTATGAGCGTCATTATAAACATAAACATTAAGAAAACTTGTTATGAGACGAATCAAAACAAGGTCATTTGTTGTTCTAATCCGTATCACCGTTGGGCTGAAAACGGAAGAGAACATTATCATTCATAAAGAAATGGGTAATGACAATAATCAACGTTGGTCAGAATACTATCACATACCATATATCATACACTCATAATTAAAATCTCTATTCAAAACTTATGATAGATTACCATAATTTTGCTCAACATCATCTTATAACAATAAATTTATCCTTAAAAGATATTAAGTAGAAAACATCATTAAACACATCAAGTGTTAACATGTTTTATATTCATATTTTCGGACATTATTTTCTGTTTAAAATAGTGCAAAAACTTAACACATAAAACATAATAGCTATTCTAAAATGCACTAAAATAGACAAGAAAGGTCATGAAACAAAAACTGCAGCCCATATGCTAATTTGGCCTGTGGCCTGTGACAAAACACTGGCCCATTAAGGCTCCCCAAGCCCACAACCTACCCGCAATGTGCTGGACCGTTGGATTTGATCCAACGGATGTCCTTGCGACGCGGTCGCACATAACGGCCAGGGGGTCAAACCCTAATCCCATTCTTTCCCTCCCCCGTTTCTCACGCAGCCACGACCAAAAGCGGCGGCGCCGAGCTCCGGGTCCATGGCGGCGCGGTGGCTCTGCTCGCCGGCGCTCGCGTGCAGCGATTGCTGCTGCGCGCAGCTCTGTCGTGCCCAGCTTCCCGTGCACAGAGCCGGCGGCGGCCGGAAGGCCTGCCCGTCCACGGCGGCGAGAGATGCCGACTTCCATGGCGTCTCGGTGGCCCCCGTTCACCGACGGAGCGTGCCTTGGCTTGAGGCCGCGCGCTCCTCCGTCGAACGGCGGTCGCCGTGTCGTGCGGGGCAAAGGGCTTCCCCGGGAGGGTCTGCAGTCGGGCGGATGGTCGGCACATGCGTACATTGCCGGTGGCGGCGACCGGTGCGGAGGCCTGCGATCCCTTCCTTCATTCCGCGCCGTGGCGCGTCCTCCCTCTCGTCCTCTCCGTCGGGAGAAGGACCGTTCGCCGGCGCCTAAAACGGCCTTTAGAAGACGATGGCGGTGCGCATGGCACAGAGACCATGCGCGTCTCGTCCAATTGTTGCGGCGCCGGCCACCATCAAGCATCTTGCCGGTGCCGAGAACGGCCATTAGGAGGCGATGGCGACGCGCATGGCATGGCGGCCGTGCGCCTCGTCATCCATGTGTTGCCGGCACTTCATACGGTAATATTTCCCGAACCCTAAACCATCGGATTTATTCTTGAATTGGGATTCTAGGGTTCAGGAACATTTGGGGAATTTCTTGATTTAACATTTGGAGTCAGGGACATTTGCAATTCCCCTCCAGATTCATCAGAACCGAGCCAGAAAAGATCCAACCAACATATTAATTTGAGACTAACAGAAACTTAACATATGATGACTTTGATCACCATGAGCTAACAGTGCAACATTAGGCATTAAAAATATGCAGTAAGCACGAAGACGACAGTTATTAGACCTTAACTTAAGTAATTAACATTGATCGTGGTCTAATATGGGTTCTAAAACGAGATTAAACTGCTCTGATACCATTGTTAGAGTCTATTAGCCTTAAGCTAATCAACATAAGGATCTAATCTCGAATTAGAACACCAACTTACGATTAGAATTTGTGTACCTTAGATGGCCAGCGATGACCCTCTCTGCCTGTTCGTTGCAGAGATGCTGAAAAGCTTGGAGAAGAAGATGACCATGGGCAGCATGCCGGCACGACCCTCCTGGTTGCCGGTGGTGGTGGTCTTCCCGTCACTTCTGGCCTCCCTAGATCGGTAGGGTGAGGGGGGCAAATCTAGCAGATCGTGAACCATTATTCTCCATTGCTATTTGCCCCTCCCTTTATATATGGCCCAGTGTGACAGGGGACCAAAACCACCTGTTAGTTATCGATGCCCCCGATCAGGGCGTGCACGAGAAAAAGTCACGTAGGTGAAAAGGTCCTGGACGTTGGTCCTGTGGGCCCCACTTTAATCTGGACGTTATGCTTTTGACTTTTCCCTTTTATCTGTTAAACTAACAGATCAACCCAACAGCACACAGGTAGAAATCAATTACAGACGGGTGGATTGCACGTCAGCTTCGCGTGCGCGGTGGACAAGAAGCCTCGAGACTGCCTACATCGATGCCTCATGATCTGCTCGCGCGAGGAGAGCCCAGACCAATAGGGTGGCTTGTCCATGCTCTTCGTTCTTCGCCAAGATGCAGCAGCAGCCGACCAAGGCGGTATTGTTGCCGCGCTTGATGTGTATGTTGTGTTGTTCTGATTTGAAGCAAAGCCTAGCCGGATCAGATTTTTTTTTTGGGATCTCATCTGAAACAAAGTTCTGGCCGGTGATCTGAGGAGACAATGGTGTTTCTTTTTCGATTTGATCTGAAGCTATGCCTATCCAATATGCTAAAACGTATGTCTTTTCATGCCCTATGACTACAATGACGAGCAGATCCTTTTTCGATTTGATGACGAGCACTACCGCTGCCACGAGGATGCCAGACGAGCAGGATCGGTCGATGGCGTGGGCCAGGGCGAGCTGCAGTTGTTCGCCTGAAACGATCTTGGCAGAGGAGTTATAGCAGGAGGAGTCCGCGATGTGGAAGGAACTCCCGGTGTCATTTGCTTCCTACAGCTTCTTCTGAATTTGGCCGCCGTCGTCGTCGCTCCGACCTCTTGCCATCGATTATGTCCTCTCTAGCACCGACGCTAGAGACCCCCTGTGGCGCGAACTCACGATCCTGCTACCCCGTGTCCCCCAGCTGCACGGACAATCGACTAGACATCACCAAAGCTTCCCTGTGCAGCTCCACCCACCGAAGTTAGCTCTCCTCTCATATACCCACCGGAGTATTTCAGATATCGAGAGGTGGATCAATTTATTGGCTATCAGGTTGGAGGAACAATCCAATATAGGACATTGTTTAATGCTTTATAATCGAGCATGAACGTTGTGGAACCAATATATGAATAATCATGAGGCGTACAAAAAGATTGCATCACTTATCATTTGTTGCCATTTTCAGGACTCTTTCGGTTTAATGGGCTGGCATACAGTAACTTCTCATTGTTATAGGTTAGCAATAGATTGGCGTGCAAAATTAACAAAGAGGTATGTTCTGTCAAACTAACCCACAACCTTTGTTTTTTAACATAGCTACGATTGTTTGGTTGAAAGAAAAAAGATATATAATTTTTTTGTATTTTGTGCTGAAGGTATGTTTTTTCATTGAAAATATGAATATAAAGGGAAAGTACAAAAATAATCAAGATATGTTATTTTGATTTCTGGAAATTTTAATTATTGGCCTGAATTTTCCATTTGCTAATCTATTTTATTCATGTGGTAGCAGATAAAGGATTATGGATGCTAGGCTTAGAGAAAAAAAAAGTGAAGAAGTCCAAGGTTTGCTTCAAATTATTGTCAGGCACATTTTATGTTCTATGGATGTCAACTTTTCTTCTTACTCAGGAAAGTTGATGCAATGTCAGAGGATAAATTGTTGTGTAGCAACTACCTGTAAAATTATTGTTAATTGTTGTAAATGATTCCAAAGTTAAATTGTCTTTGCTATTATATTATATTTGGTTTGACTGTGTGCTGTGTGCTGATCATATCTGGGTGGTCTTGGGGCTTCTTTTCTTGTAGTTGAGATATTTTTCTTTTATACCCAGCTTTGAAGCTTAGTGTTGAATCATTCTCTATCATCAAGAAAAATTAGAACATTTCACCAGTAGTGAAATTCTCCATAACGTAAAAAAATTGGGACTGTCTAATTAACAGCTGACTGTTTTTCATTTCGTGCACAATCACTTTTTTGGGCCAACCGGACACTGACATGTGTCTCATTCTTTATTCCCATGCGCAAAAGCTTTGGCAAGGACAAACTGGCCCGCCGGTGGTTAACGGATCGTGATTTCCAACCCAGACCCGAAAACAAAAAAGCCCGTAGGTTGTCTTTCCTCGGTCCGGCCAGAAACAAAAACAGAACCCTGCTCCAAAAGAAGGTAATTTGGGCTGCTGCTACTTCTGGGCTTGTATCGGCCTTGTTTTCGAGCGTCAAGGAAAGACAAGCGGGGATTCTACATAAACGACAGAATGATGAATACCACAAAGACAAAATTGCGACCAAGCAACAAGATCAGAACCACCATGTCAAAAAAAAAAAAAAAAGATCAGAACCAGGGAAGCATCTCAGGCATTGTTCCTCCTTAGTCCTTAGTTTGGCCTGAAGAAAACGACCATGTTCCAAGTAACATCACCTGTGGATACATCTTGTGCCATGTTTGGAAAATAAACACCCAACCCTAGATGAATGAAGCATAGTTGTAGTTACGATACACATCATGGCAGTGTACATTAGGAAAAAACCACATTTTCTGAACACCTCTTATGTGAGTAGCAGAAAAACACATTGATTTATCAAAATGGAAAAAAGGAGCAAAATACATATGACAAGAAACTAGAAGAAAACTGAGGTGGACAACACATGCTTACTTCTTCAAGAACATATGCTGGCAAGCCACAAAACAACGCCTAGAGATTACAAAAAGCTTTGGCAAGTTCTTGAAAATATCCACAAATACATGGAGAGAAATAAAGAGATGCTAAACCACAAGGGCTCCAGGAGATCAAAGGAAATGTTTCGGGAGGCCTCCAACCATGTGAACCATGATCAGAACAACAAGCCCAAAGTCCAACTTGTTCCCGAACGCCAATTATTCCATCCGAACCTGAAGTGAATCCTCCCGTTAGTGGACATGTACTAATCTGCTTCTTTGTCATTGACACCTTCACACATCACTTAAAAGGGCAATGCCACTATGGGGATATCCAACGATGAGACGATATCCTTGGGGATGTGATACATTCCGAAATAACACGAAAAAATGAAATAAACAAAATAGAAGTCCTAATACAATTCGTTGGGCCAAGAAATAGACACCAATTTAAATAGATGACAAAAAATACATAATTTGTGTTACAAATACAAATAAGTTGACTAAAAGGACAACTATTGCCAAGCCAATATGGGAGTTGTGTGTGCAAATTAAGGTGTTCGCAAAAACAGCCCAAGGCCCAACCTACGAGCACTTGTTCACCATTGATATCTGAGCCGAGCTCGGCTCTAGTCATTTTGAGAACACGACAATGGTTGCAGAATCCTAAAACACATAAGATTTTGCAAGTTTCTCGAACACAAAAAAGAGATAGAAGCGGTAACACTAAAAAGGATGAAAAACTGAAATTAATGAAAATATGAGAGACCAAATTAACAAAAAAATCTAAGAATAAGAATGAAAAATATAAAATTTAGTGACACGATCTTGACACAAACGAACTTCTGAAGAAAATAAGAAGAATGACGAATATATTATGAAAAAACGACAATGACAAAGTCAAGAGACCTCAAGGTGAGAAAATGAGAATGACAAGAGGAAGAATGCAAGGGAATAAAAAAATATAATGAGAAATCTAAGAATAAGAAAATGACAAAATGAGAATTAAAAGAGAAGAGAGAGACTAACAATGAATGATGAATAAATAAGACTCAAATACTCAAGACTGAACTGCAAAACTTAACTCTAACTTTCTGCCCACTGGAAAGTGACCAACATCCATATGAGCAACAATGAAAAGAGAGACAATCCTAACAAAAAATAGAAACGAAGAATGACAGACTGAAAATCAAATCCAAAGTTGGAACCGAAGAATGACAAAATGAGAATCAAAAGTGAAGAAAGAGACTAACAATGAATGATGAATAAATAAGACTCAAATACTCAAGACTGAACCGCAAAACTTAACTCTAACTTTCTGCCCACTGGAAAGTGACTAACATCCATATGAGCAACAACAATGAAAAGAGAGACAATCCTAACAAAAATTAGAAACGAAGAATGACAGACTAAAAATCAAATCCAAATTGGGAACCGAAGAATGACAAAATGAGAATTAAAAGCGAAAAAAGAGACTAACAATGAATGATAGTGAATAACAAATAATTATAAATTTGAACATTTTTAAAAATTTGGACATTGAAGAAATAATAAATTTGAACATTTTTAAAAATTTATAAAAAATAATTTATTTTTTCAGAATTTTTAAAAATAAAGAAAAAAAAGAAACAGAAACAGAAAAGAAAAGAAAACAGAAAAACAAACAAAAAAGAAAGAAAACGAATAAACAGAAAATGAAAATAAACAGAAATAAAAGCGAACTACCCTAACAAAAATAAATAGAAAACGAAAATAAACAGAAAACAAAAATAAAAGAAAACGAATAAACAGAAAACGAAAATAAACAGAAAACAAACAAAAAGAGAGACAATCCTAACAAAAATTAGAAACGAAGAATGACAGACTAAAAATCAAATCCAAAGTGGGAACCGAAGAATGACAAAATGAGAATTAAAAGCGAAGAAAGAGACTAACAATGAATGATAGTGAATAACAATAAAGAAAAAGAAGACTAAACAATGAATAATGAGAATGAGAATTACAAAAAAAGAAGGCTCAGATGAAAAAAAAATGCAAATGATTAATAAGGAAATAGGCTCAAACATGTCATGCTTCAGATATAAATGTTTTAACCCAATTTTCCTTTTATAACTTTGGTTCTATGTAATAATTTGGTCCACACATATACATCATCGGAAATAAGGAAAAAAGAAAATATTATCATGCTTCACATATATGAACAAAACATCAGGGTAGTTGCGATTACCATCATCAGCTCTAACATTGTGAGTTCAAAAAACATCAGAAAATGTGTACGGTTGTTCTCACCGAAAAAACAGAAACAAAACAAATTATACAACCCCCAGCCAACACAACATCACTTTCATGGCGCCAATTCGAGACGCTGATCAGACAGAGTGTCGTATCAAAAATACAAAAGAGAAGCTAGAAACTAGCATGCCATAGTAGTTTCCTAGGTGGTGATGTTTCGCTTTACTTGTAGTTTGCATTGAGCTTATGCTCCGAAGGTTCAGAAAATCGACCTTGCAAAAACACAAAAACTAGGACATCTCAGACAGTAAAACATAAGGAGGACATAACAACAAGCTAAAAGTAGTTCCTTGTTTCATATCTCCACGTTAGCAGAAATGCAACCATCAGCAATCTAGGTTCGAACAGAAACCCTTCAAACGACCTCATGGATGCTTTATAAAACACATCCCAAAAATAAACTGCCCCCACACGGATGAACAAATGCAATTAACACACAGAACACCACCATCGCTGCATGCACACAATGGTTCAGTAAAAATCAGACACAAAATGCAATGGAACTGCTACAAAGTGACAGACACACAAAGGAAGGGAATGCTGCAATGGAAATATGTTATGTGCTCTGGATCCCTAACTGAAGGCCAGACAGAGGGAGCATGGCAGCAACTCATCAAAATGAGGAAATGCTTGGTCGTGCAGAGCAACCGTGAAGCCTAAGAGGCCTTGAGGATCATGAGGAAGAAGGCTGGGCCGGCAGATGCGTCGCACGAGAAGGCACCTTTGACGCTCGGCGAGGACATGTTCAACCTTGTGGCGCAGCTGGACGTCGATTGCGCGATGACCATGTCTCTCGTCGTCGTCGTTCTGGACCGGATCTGCTGGAGGTCGTGCACGCTGTTGATTGACATGAAAATGCTTCCACGCACATAAAATCAACAGGGCACATGGATAGCGGCGCAAAATTGTCCAATCACGAACTCCCCGGAGAACCGCGAACTCGCCTCCAATCGTATAGTGGAGCCTCCAATCCGGACACAGAACAAACTGAAATCATGCGACCCCCACACACCATACACAGAAGAACGAGAAAGCGATGGGGAAAAAACGAAATTCGAGCTTCGCAGGAACATACCGTTGCCGGCAAACCCTCCTTCCTCCTCCGTCTCTCGATCTCGTCATCCGACCAAGCTTTATGGCGATGGGCGCGCGACAGGGAGGCGCCGCCTCTCTCTTCCACCAGCCAATTCTGTGTATCCGTCTATCCGAGACTTCAGACTGGCAGACGCCTCGATTCCTTGGTAGTCAAAAAGAACACGCAGATAAGCCCAAAAAAATTCAAAAAAAAGAACCAATAATGGGGGCCCTACATCACTAAACGGGCTCTGATTCAACAGACAGCACAACCCGGTAAGGCGGTAACCTACCAGCCAGACACAAAAACGTGTGTGCCCGAATTACGAACGAAACGTGAAGGCTTCCTCGCACACAAATCTCAGAACAATCGAGCGGCCAGAAAAACGTGTGTGGACGAATTGAAAAACATCTAGCTGTTGTTTAGCAGATCTGAAAAAATTTAATAAAAAATGAACCCGTAGCAACGCACGGGTTATTGTGCTAGTTAATCTATACCTAATAATAAAGGGAGAAGTGTTTCCGTGGTTTGGTCCGTTCCGTTTCCTTCGTACGTTTTTGTCCGTCGCTTGGTCATTGATTTCTATCGTTCTTACCTTGTGGTTTGCCCTGCACCAATCTGGCATACATCCTGGACTCCGTCCTCGAGCTGGATTGTGAGCCGCCAAACCAGCCCAATATTAGCCCACCCGACCGAACGTGAATCTAACTAGGAGTTTGTACAAACTCAGTTTTCTCCGGACTTGGATCTCAGATTTATTCGTTTAGTTTCTTGCATCCTTGCGCACGAAGTTTTACCAATATATAGGTCCTCTCCTCTAAATAATTCCCACAAAAACCTATAAATTTGTTCCATCAGATCCATGGCACGACCTGGCCGGAGTTTCCTTGTCACCGAAGCTCGAAATCGATGGGTCGACGGATCGTTCTTTATGAAGCCCGTACGTAGATCGTTGGCTGCTGATCGACATCTCTCCGGCCGGCCGCAATCCCGAAGAAGCGACCAGAGCAAGCTCCTTTGCGGCCTGCGCGCAGCCGCGCACAGCTCCATATCCTCACGTTTTTCCGGTCACGTCTCCGGGAGGAGGCTACTGTAGCTGCTGCTTTCCTCCGCATCGATCCCAGCGAATAGCAGAGAGTGGGCAGTCGAGACTGTTCAGGCGGCCGGCTGAACAGAGCGAAGTGTGTGATTTGGTGGCGGCGGGCAACCGGCAGGGGCGGCTAAAACTGCGACCTGCACGGCCAGGGCAGCCAGTGCCTTCTGATTCTACAAATGCGCTTATTTTTATAACGGTAGACGCTCGGGAGATGTTGCTCTTGGAGCTAATACATCTGGCACGCCTGGGCCTTTGTCGACGGCACCCCCGATGCGCCATTCTGGACACCGTTTTTGCTTCGGACGCCTCACAGGTTTGGAGAGGTATCGAGTTCGGGCTTGAATTGTTGAAGAAAGGGATCATCTCCAGGATTGGGAATGGCAAGAACACCCAGATTTTTAGGGACCAATGGCTCCTGAGAAAGGCAGGCTTAAAAGTTACAGGCCTGAAGAAAAATACTAGAAAAAGATGGGTAAACCAGCTGATCATCGAGGAGGATAGAGAATGGAATGTTCCTTTGCTTTATGATCTATTCCAGGACCATGACGTTGAAGCCATCCTGGACATTAATATCCCTAAGACTGATACCAAGGACTGCATCGCTTGGAACCCGGAGATAAATGGCCAGTTCACCGTCAGAAGTGCATACAGACTTGCTGTGAGCCTCAGCCAACAATGTCGGGGCGACGAATCATCTAGCTCTGCCCCGAATGGTTGCCGGAGAATTTGGGACAGCATTTGGAAATCTAAAGTTCCTCCAAAAGTAAGGGTGTTTGCCTGGAGGGTTGCTACTGACTCCCTTGCAACTAAAAAAAACAAGTGGCGTAGGACTCTGGAAACAAATGCTACTTGTGACATCTGTGGTACTGAGGTAGAAGATGCCTTTCATGCCACTGTCAGATGTTCCAAAGCTAGAGCTCTGAGAGATAGCATGAGAAAAGTTTGGACTCTACCGAACGAAAACCTCTTCAGGTATTCTGGGGAAGATTGGCTGCAACACTTGCTTGATCCTCTAAATGACATCACCAAAGCTAGGGTCATCCTTCTACTTTGGAGGTCGTGGCATCTGAGGAACGACATTATACACCACAAAGGCGATGAAACTATTGCCAAGTCTGCTATCTTCCTCCAATCCTACCTGGGAGAAACTTACAATCCCACGGTAAGCTCATTCGATGCCAAGGGTAAGCAATGTTGTGACTTCTTTGTCTGCAGGGATATAGCCGAGAAGAACAATGGGAGAGGTGTGGTTTCCTGGGAGGCACCCCAACATGGCTGGGTAAAGCTTAATACTGACGGAGCGTTCTGCTCCAAGGATGGCTCGGGTGGCGCTGGGTGGATCATTCGGGACAGCAACGGCGTTGTAGTAGCGGCGGCCAGTGTCCAACTAAATAAATGCAGCGACGCGGAGGATGCTGAAGCTCGTGCGGTGCTCCTTGGACTAAAATCCTTCGACATTTCTCAATGCCCAAAGCTGATCATTGAAACTGATTGCTCTGCAGTGTGCAAGGCTCTTCAAGACGGCGACAGTAACAGGTCCAAAGCCTTTGCTACCTATGAAGAAGCTAAATCCATTGTAGCCTCCTTTTCATATGTTCACATGAGGTTGATCAGGAGAGAGGCAAACGCTGTTGCCGATGCTTTAGCTAGAGATGCTAGGTCTGGGGGTGATCGCTCTTATGGGGATGCAATCCCAGCTCATATCAGGGAGCTTGTAAACAACGATTGTAACCTACTTGGTCTCAGTTTTCTATAAAGCTCTTTGTTTTCTCAAAAAAAAAATGTATCTCCCATGGCCGTCTTCGAGAGCACGAGAACCCCCAGAGTCTTGCGGCATGAGACGCAACAGTGGGACGTGTGGAGACTAGCCGGGTACAACAGTAGGCGGCGGCGTTCAAGCCGTGCCTCAACTTCGTGACTCATGAGGGGCTGACAGAAAGCTCCGACGGCGGGGGTCGCCGACGCAGGTAGAAGTGCAGCATGGGCATGGCGGTGGCCAATGTGGTCCGCACCGGCGAAAACTACGCATGCCTTATTCTCACCGGCCGGCAATGTATCGTTTAACCTCCCATCAACCACACCCTCGCCATCTCCCTTTCCCGCTTCGGTAAAGGGGTCGTCTTTACTCATGGATCTGAATTGCTAATTTCTACTGTAGGAGAGAGTTCAGTCAAATAAAAAGAGCTGCTAGGAAAGAAAGAGATTTGGTCTGCAACGTCTTCGCTGTGTTCCCTGCATCAGAACTTCAAAAGACAAGCCAAACATGCAACAACCAGGTCGCTTAATTGTTTACACGAATCTTTTTAAACATTTGTCCATGTACATCATCTTTATTTACGAATTATAGTGTTAGCCAATGAAACTGCCTGACGTTTCCTATGGAAAGAATTTTGATGTTGTGTGATTTAATTAGTCCTACTAACCATTCACTAATATTCTGTAAATTTGGGGCATAAATCTGGGTACACTAAGATTATTATTAAGACTGGGTATCTTAAGGATCTCTTGTGCAATTCTTTGTTGAATTTGTATGGAAAATGTTCTTTGTCGAATGTGTATCAGATATATAGTGGTGTTGACTTGGCACAAAATATGTTAAATGCTATGAGAGATAAGGGTGTTGTAGTGCGTACCATTGTGGTTTATGTGTTTATCTTGCAAACTAACGCAGTACCATTTCATATATGCAGATTGTGTTGTTTGTGTGCACCAGCCTAAAACAAGTCCTGAACCATAGAAAAGACTAGAATTATGCATTTCTGGTTGAAGTACATGCATTGTCGTATCACGAAGCTATCTCGAATATTTTCGATCGGAGAGCTAGATTTCAATCACCCCGGTGCAACGCACGGGCAATTTTCCTAGTAATAATAAAGGGAGGATTGTTTCCTTGGTCCAACACTTTTTTGGACGATTTTACCCTCCCACCAAATCGCATAATCTCTACTAATAAGTTTCGTCCGTTGGCTAGAAATCCGTTTCACCTACGAGATCCGATCTATCTTAAGATGTACGGTCCATGTACAAACGCTGACCTAACGCGCAGAGACTTAAACGCGCACGTCTGTGTGCAGTCAGCGTCTCCTACCGAATCCCTCACGAAATTCATATCGATCACGGGCCCTCAATCCCTCCTATAAAAGCCGGACAGCCGCATGCCTCAAGCCGCCTCTAGCCTAGCAGTCATCACCTGCGACGTCCTCTTATCGAATTTTCGAGTACAATAAGCGGTAGGGAACATGATGGACTCAAGCAAAAGCAAAGTCGACTAGACGAGGTCGTGGGTTAGGAGAGCGCTCAGATGACAAGCGCCAGGCGGCGGCGCTCCGTTACTTCTATCCGGCGGGAATCAAGCCTTTGAGGCAGAGCGATTCAACGAGATATCAAGGAAGAAAAAACGGTGGTGACTATGCCGTCGTTGAGACGAGGTCGTGGGCCGGTATCCATCTCCTATGTCGACCGAAGACCTACTATGCTGGCGGCTCTGTGATACGCGGGTCAAGATCTCGTTGGCGTCCGCTGGTTGTTTTTCCACACACGAGAGAATAGCCAGCGATTGTGATCAGACATTTTATACAAGTAATGTATTCCGCTGCTGCCTCTGGAGTTGACAACGGCGCTACACCGCAGACGGATTCCCGGCCGTCGAAGGACGGAGTGTGGTTCTGGTCCCTGCTGGCCGCGCCGACGCGTGGGATGGCTGCAGTTTAGGCCCTAGAGAAGAATGGAGGTTGTAGCTCCCTCCGGTGACGTCCCGGTCCGACGGTTCGGCCTCTACATGTACACGACGTGCTGTCCGTAGAGATTGAAACTAAGAGCGCGCCTAGGTAGCAATGTACTGTTCTAGCATTGTAACTGATTCTGCGAGCCAGCTGAAAAGTGTGTATGTGTGTTTGACAAGCAAAAGTCTGCACCCACATCAATGCCTCTGGCGACGCCCACTTCTGCAAAATCCTACAATCTTCATCGATTCTGGGTTTGGCTATTGCCCTTCACAATGTTATGTGTGACCTAATCTCTGTTTGCATATTCAGTACTTGGTACTTGTTGGCTTCCGAGGCAGGCATTGAATTGTTCATCGATGCTGGCAAGTTGATTTTGAAGCTTTAACTTGTTACTATTTTCATGTCCTGTCAGTCAATGTGTGAGGTGCCTTGATGTCTAATTATCGACAGTCTACATTAGTTATTACTGTGCTTGATGTTTGCTTTGTCCTCTGGTTCTATATGCCATATGTATCTGCAAACTGTTTTTCTATGTGTAGAATCAGGTCTCATATGTTTTCTTTTATCAGTTTTACCCAACTTTAGGGAATCTAAAACATCAGTTTATAATTTATGTTTTACCTATGAGCAGACCTGGGTGAGCATTTACCTATGAGCGAACCATGGTCGGCATTTGTGCTGCTTTATCAGTTTTATGCAACTTACGGAATGTAAAACGGTTTTATGCAAACCTGGGTTGGCATTTGTCATTCGCCTCAGTTCTTACAACATTTTCATAATTCTATCTTCATTATAAATACATGATTTTCTTAGTCATGTTATTCTCTATCTAGGTGTCAGTCTTCTTAGTTTCTTGTATCAGTTAAAGCATAAGTTTTAGTTTGTCAAACATTGCTCATTCATTCCAATGTCTTGTGTCGCAGTTTCTTTAAATTCCGCCTGTTACATATCATATACGTCACCTGTCCGCAGAACGTTGGCAGGAGCAAACACAACCTCATCTTCTAGCCAGTGTCCATCTACCCGGCCACGGCGCTCATGAGCGCACGATCTTCGAGCTGGTCGGCGTATCCAGTGCATCTTAGCGTTGTTGAATATAATTGTCTAGCCCTCTTCCATCAGAGCGGTCTTTTGGTTGAACTGGCTAGAGCATGCAATTCCACATGGTATCAGATCACGAGATCCTAGGTTCAAATCCTAGCCAACGCAGTATTTAAAATACATATTTGCGGCCACTCTAAAAAAAATCAAGGATACACGTCTAAAGCCGGTGATAAAAAAAGTCCCGCCGGCCTAGACGTGAGAGGAGGTGTTGAATATAATTATCTAGCCCTCTTCCATCAGATCGGTCTTTTGGTTGAACTGGCTAGAGCATGTAATTTCACAAGCGTGACGACCTCGTCAGGGTCGTCCGTGCGTTGACCAGACATAGACGGGTGGGCTTCGCGTTTGACGAGGTTTATTTACAAAAAAAAAACTAATTTTCAAACTCTGCATCCATCGCTAATTAATTATGTTAGTCGTGAATAGGAGAAAATGTGACCATCTTCGTCGATGATTGCACCAGATAAGACAAGTGTCAGGAATGATACTTTTGAGTGTTGAAGTTTTTTCCCGATGCAACGCACGGGCTCTTTGCTAGTAAATACTAGATGATACCCAGCGCGTTGCGGCGGGGATTTTCTTTAGTGATGTACTGAAGTAAAATTCACAGACCTTTTTGAAACCTTTATGTAAGACGGTGCATTTCATGATTTGGAAGTCGATAAAACATTTATTACATGATAAGAGTACTCGGTAAGTACATTGGTAACTATTCAAAGTATTTGCAGTTCTTTTAGTCATCACAAAGTATAGCCACAACATGTCTTTTCCATGTTTGATGTATATAATTGTGAAGAACGGATTATCAGATCCTCGTGTGCTTACAATATATGCACGTGAATGTCCATCTTTGCTCCCCTCTTGTAAAATTAGATGCAGTGGTTGTCTAGTATTCCTGAGTTTTTTTATTGCCTCGGTATACATCTTACTATGTTCTGTTTGTTGATGAGGTGAAGGTGGAAGTACACATGTGGTGGGCCTTGTTGCTAGGCTGGATAGAAAGCACTGTAATATACAACAGAAAAAGAAATAGTTAATAATCGAAAATGATGATGCTATATTCAATCTCAGCTGATACCTTGCAGCACGTGCGTCCTGACAAAACAATTGAGAACTCTCCATATTTTTAACAAAAGTTCCAAACCTGAAAATATTTTTATGTCTATTAGAATGACCATATCTGTAAATAAAACAAAACCGAAACTAAACCAATTTCTAACAGGAACAACACATTGTTGCATGATATCTTGTGCATAAAAGTATTGTGAAACGACTATACGAATAACTAACCATATCGTACACCAAGAATAAATCTGATGAGTCATGCACCATATAATTTGCATTGCTATGCTAATGTGACATGATAGATCAACTATCCAAGTGAAAAGACCATGTAAAATAGGAAAAATACTCGGCAAACATAATGTCGAGACGTCATGGGTAGATTGCAAAAAATATCATGAGAACTGCAGTCCAAAATAATGGATTGATGGGCAGTTGCTAGTACTGCTTCTGAAATGAACACAGAGGTAAAATAGATATATAACTCCTCAGAACTCTATACAACTACGAATTCATCCGATAAACAACAGTAATGTTTCAAAAGTAGCATCAGCTAGCTCAGTGGATAAAAACAAACTGAAAGCTTTTTACGGGCATTAAGATATGTCATCAAGTACCTGGTTGTCAATTGTAGAGCCCCCACCTGTGCTGTTAACACTTCAACATGCATGCATTTAAATATATAGGAGGCAACTTGCTGGCTCCGTCAGGATTACAACTGAAGGTGATCAATCTAGTGATCAGTACTTCTTTACGTAAGCAATAATAACCAAATTTAGGTAGAAGCAAGTCTGCATGTGGTTAAGAAAATCAGTAAGAAGAAGCAGGTACTGTTGTGCTTGTCTCTAGACGGTCTATTTGAACAAATGCATTTGACGGAAAATTCAAAGCAAACAAATTCCATTGTAGCTAAAATTCAAAGGAAACAAATTCCAATGTAGCATTATTCCAGGGGAGATTCCAGGGAAATACGTGCAGTCAGCAAGTTCAGAAAACCAGAAGATGCGCTCATGCAATGTAAATTAAAAATTCAGAGTAAAAGATGTGAGCTTGATTACCAATTGACGATATAGGCTTTTCTTAGCTTCAGCAACTGTCCTTAGCCGTAGTGCCATACACGTGATGATATACGCTTTCTCCTGGCTTCAGCTAGTAGCACGCATAATAAATCAATTTATCAATTCGGAGGGTCTTGAGCGAATAGCACATACAATCCATTCAAATCGGCTGCGGGGGAGGAAATCGCCGAGCTGATTCCGAGCGGGAGCAGAGCGCAACCTGACAGATCGATTGAAATATTTTGGGGGATTGAAAAATAAGAAGGAGAATCCATATCGGGACTGGAAGCCAGGAGCGTACAGCTACATGAGACTGTTGCAATATATGGTGGCGCAAGCAGGCGGCCGCGTTTGATGTCGATGGCAGGATTTATAGGTTCTTAACATGGAGGCGTCAACGACTGAGTTGAATCGGACCGTTTCTAGTCGATGAATGCTGTGATGTATCGGCTGATTTCATGAGCATTTGTTGCGAGGAGTCCTTAGGTCGCGGTGAGAGGATTTGTGGCCGGGAGGCCGTCCGTCGCGGCGGCGGAGGTGTTATTGCTAGTGAATTACAGAGTCGAGGAATAGGAACGACGATTGGCTTCTTCTCAAGTTCTTCACGAGGACAACCAGCGACTCGGCTGCATGAGCCCAAGGAAGGACGTACACCAGCCCATATGGCCCGGTCGGCCCACACGCAAAGATACGTGCACTGCAAGAGGAGAATCGCGAGCGTGGGTGTGCAGGGGAAAAGAGATGACGTGGACGCACCACAGGCAAGGAAAATAAGGTAGTGGGGGATTGCTATTTAGAGATAAAAGATAAATAATAATACTAATTAAAAACATAGCGTCTCTATGGACTATGGGTGTACTGTCTCAACGCAAAGAGCTGAGAACGAAAAACAAGGGACGCTAAATATTTTTTTCAGCGCTTGATGCTGAGTAGAATCGCTTAATGCAGGGAAACAAAAGACATAGCGCGCTAGACCTAATCACAGAATCGAACGGGATTATGGCAAAACTGCCGGGATATGGCAAAACTGCCGGGAATTTCATCCTAGCAACTGCCTTTGTATGCATTGTGCATGCCCTAAAGGCTATAAGTTTACATCCAACTTCTTGGCTTAAGGTTAGAGCATCTCCACTTGTCCCCTCACTACGGCATCCAGCGAAGCTGTTTTTTTTTTTTTGGCCTGTATGGGGGCGCTGGGGCGTACTCAGGAGTGGGGGGGCGCCAGGGCCCAGCCGTTCACCCTATACGTCCCCATACACTTTTATTGATATTAAATTTAAAATAATAAAATGAACAAACTACAATAATTTATTACAAATTTAGCAAAGCTTGAATAAGTTCAATATAGTAATATTTTAGTTTAACAAAGCACACAAATAATTTAACAAGTTTAAATCACAATGAACATATTAAGAAACTAGGCCGTTGCTTTGCACATTCACAAATGCTCCACCAGATCATCTTGATCTTGTAGTTGGTGATGAGTATTTGTTTCTCGAACTTCTTGAGGCTTGGCGGGAAAAGCAGCAAACGCTTGATCAATATCTGCAAGAAGATCCATCCATTTATTCGGTTAAGTGTCGAACCCTGAAAATTTATACTTGCTTCCAGTGATCATTGTGCAATATCACACAGACAATCATGAACTCCCACATCTGATCTTTCAACCAGGTAGGAGCGGGTACCGAACAATGGCAAATCCAGCTTGCAACATACCAAATGCCCGTTCCACATCCTTCCTACGAGCCTCTTGCTGCTGAGCGGACCAAGCTTTCTTCTCTCCAGGTACATGATTTGAGATGGTCTTCACAAATTTTGCCAATTGGATAGATGCCATCAGCCAGATAGTATCGCTTGTCATATTGGTGGCCATGTTAATCTCAAACTGCACGGGGTAGGCTAAATATGCCGTAGTCGTAGCTACGTATGATGTTGGACTTACTGAGATTCAACAAAGGTGAATTCTCATCACTACTATAGTTGCTATGTTTAGGAGGACATGATCACATAGTTTAAGAATGAGAAGGAAAAAAGGCAGAAAACAAAAAGTGTGGACTCCGTTCTCTTCACCCGTGCCAACGCGGGTAGGAGGGCTGGAGCGGAGGGTAATCGGTTTATAAAAAGACTTGGCTTTCAATCACGCTACCATATAATGGTCAAGGAGTCAGCCCAGCATCCAAGTGGCGGGATCGGGATTGAACCTTTGGTCGAATCAGAGGTGTCCCATCTTAACAATTTCTCCGTTTCAAATTAATTGACTCCACTTTATCTAGATATGCATGTATCTACACACTAAAACGTGACAAAGCTGAATCAAATAATTTAAAATTGAGGAAGTATAACAGGAGGCGTGCAGAATACTATACTCCCTTTGTTCCATTTTATAGTGCCTATAGTTTTTTGGCACGGAAATTAGCGCAATAGTATTTTTTACACAAGACCCCTAGCTGAACGATTTGAGATCAACGTAAAATTTGAGAAATCCATATCTTCCTAACTTAACATAACAAATCCCACAAATTTGTCTTGTTGATTCTCCATATATGTGCAGCCAAATTCCATTAAGGAAAGTAAAACATTGCTGACTAATTTTAAGGAATCGTTAGGCCATGCATTAGGAATCTCAATTAATTGTTTCCAATTTTGTATGGATTTTTTCTCACGCATATTGTGTGGGAGCTGAACGGGGGAGGGGGTAATTGAAAAAAAGCCAAGCTACAACCTTATATTCTGAAGCAAATGCCAAAAATCTATAGACACTATAGAAAGGAACGGTGGGAGTATGTCCGAGACCATGTTACTATTGTTTCTTCCTCCTCCTCCATCTTACCTTTTCTCCTTTTTCCCCACAAATGATTAGCTACAAAATGATTATTTTGCAAATAAAACGGTTTAAAGCGACGAGTATTGGAAGAGCAATTCTTCTGTGCTTGGAATTTTTTCTACCCATCCAACGGCCCACGTTCGATGGTACCTGCCGGTACCTCCTCACTGATCGCACGCGGACGAGAAGTCGAGAAGAGGTACCAGGCAAAGCGGACAGGGCGGTAAAATTCGCCCTTGATCCACTTCTGATCGAACGATGCTGCTACGGTGCTTCCTCTCCACCGCCGGCATGCCGTCCATCCGAAGCCGGCCGACGCCATGCGGTCCTGGCGGCTGGCGCCGCTTAGATGCCACTCTTCCCCATTGAGGGACCCTACCGCCGTCACCGCCTATTCCCTTCTCGCAGACAAACGGTTCCTTTTTTGTGCTAAATTCTGCTTCACAAATGCAGGTCGTTGACTTGTTCATGAGAAAATAGATCAATCGCCATGTCAAACTTGATCCGTGCAGGTGGCAGTTATCTTAACGAGGATGAATCAAATCCATGCCAAACTTGATCCGTGTTGGGCTCATGGCTACATGTTTCAGTTAAGATTATTTTTTTGACAGTTTTTTTTTGACAGTTCCAGTTAAGATTTGGAACATCGATAGCTCTGGATGCAACCTCCTAGACATCTAAAAAAAAGTTCTGAACAAATCAATGAAAAAAAAAAACTACGAGATCTGAAATGACCACACTACATTCATGGAGATCAACCGTGGATCCTGAGGAGGTACCAAATTTGGGCCAAGAGGTACCGGTACCTCCTGCTACCTCCCAAGCACGGGAGAATTGCTCGTATTGGAACAAGCAATGTTCAGGAAATCGTTAATCTTAACTTATTAGTCAGTCTTAAATTGGAGATTAATCGCTTATCGGTCGATTAATTGATTTTATCTATCGCTCATTTATCGGCTTAATTTTTTGCAAATCCTAATTTTCAGCACTAAATTTTCTATAATATGACATGTAAAAATAATATTAGAGCATTGAGCAGAAGTATTACCTTGATTTTTTGCATTTGAATCAACAGAAAATAGAAAAATTGAGCTAATGCACAGGTCTACAAGACCATGTGACGAAAATATCAACTACCATACCAAATTTTAGCGAAAATTCACTAACAATCGGCCGAAATATCGATCATCAAAGTGAAAATCGGGCTAAATATCGGCTCTAAGTCAGAAAATCGGCCAAAACCGCGATAAATTAGCCAATATGCTAAAATCTATCGGTTACCACCCGATTCACGATAAATCGGCCGATAAATCAGTATCTCGGCTGTTTTTTTGAATAGTATCCGAACAAGAGGAACTTTTTTTTTTCTTTGTCAAAGTCGGTCTACAAGGCTCACTTTACTCGAGCAATTAGCTCTAGATGAAGGAACGATTACCGAATCCTCAGCTTCTGAAAAACAGATGTGGTCTACTCTCTGGAAACTAAATGTTATGCCAAAAATACGTGTCTTCTGGTGGAGGGTTCTTCGTGGCATTCTCCCTATTGAAACTGTCTTGAAGCATAGGCATATTACTGAAATAAGCAGATGCAAAATCTGCTTAGCTATGGACGAGGATCTTATGCATGCTTTGGTTCATTGTGAGCATGCACGCAGATTCTGGGAAGAAGCATAGGGCTGGCTAGATTTCATACCACCTAAGCTTCATCCACTTACATGGGCGCGAGATACCACTTGTGACTCGCGCTTTTCTGACTCAGTTCGGGCCAAGATAATTACTACAATGTGGGCGATCTGGAGTTCAAGGAATAGCTGGACACATGACAAGGGAAGTTATGACCCTGTTCATTCAGTCAAGATGGCCAAAGAATCGCTGGCCGTGCTGGATATTCCAAAGAGATGTGCAGCTACCTTGCCAGGCCATGGATGGAGAACACCTGAGGAGGACTTTATCAAAATTAATACATATGGGGGTCTATCATTGGTTGCTCGGAAAGGAGGCGCTGGAGGGGTCGCGAGATCAAGCTCGGCCTTCCTTGGTGCTTGGAGAAAGCCCTGTGAGGGTATTACTGATCCGCTCATCGTCGAAGCTTTAGCGGTGCCAGATGGTGTCATTTTTGCTCGGTTACGAGGCTATTCTAAAGTGGTGATGGAGACGGATTGGCTGGAGGTTATTTCACTCTGGAACAATCGCCATGATTCTCGATCGATTGTGGCACCTATCCTTCAAGAACTTGGAGAGCTAGTTGTTAGTTTCAATTTGTTTATTTCTCAGCATGTTCCTAGATCAGCTAATAACTCTGCCCATCTTTGTGCAAAGCTTGCTTGCACATTGACAGTTTCTAGCTACTGGTTAGATTGTATTCTAGACTTCCAGCTGGTAGTATTCAGGCTGATCAGTCAGGATTAGTTTCTTTTGAATAAAGCTCTCTAAAAAAAGGCTCACTTTACTACCAGCAATGGCGATATGGGGTTCATGGGCACCACTCCAATGTAAATTTGCAAATTGGTTATTCGATTGGCAAAGAGGAGTCTGCCGCATAATGACTCATGCTTAGGGCATCTACATTGGGGGCGCTAAGCGCGGGCGCCAGGGTCTTAATCCCAGCGAATCGGCAGTTGTGGCATGGGATCCTGGCCTGTAGACGCTTAGTTAGGGGCATCGATGCAGAGTCTTTGCGTCGGGCGCTTCGTTGGAGTTTAGACTGTGGCATGAAAATCGGTTCGACTCAGTTGGAGATATAAGCGCTTGAAATAGGAGGCTACCGTTGTAGCTCTGGACTCTTCGTCCGGACGCTGGGATTAGTTCCTATTTTTTCTCAGCTCAAGAGCCTTCATAAGCGCTCAGCATTGGACTTGCCCTTAGAGCATCTCTAAGCGTAAATCCCGCCGGAACTGAACTTTTCCGGCGGATTTACGGGTTTGGATCAAATCTGTCGCAGAACAGAGCCCGAAAAACATGGGCCAGCTCGTAAAAGAATTTTAGGGGCCCGAGAAACTCCCCGCTCGCCCCATATTAAAAGGGTTCGCGGAGGGGAGTTCGGTTCGCAAACCCTACTCCCCTCCGCCGCCGCCACTTATCATTTCGGCGAGCAATCCAGCTCCCCCCGGCTACCGATCCATAGCCCGCCGCCACGCGATGGCGTCCCGTGGAGGCTCCGACGGCCGTGTCGCGGGATTGGGCGGCGGCGACTCGCTGCCGCGTCCACCTGTCTTCCGCACCGACGCGGAGCGTAGCAAGTGGAACAAGAGCGAGGGCGCGCGCAAGCGGAGCGCTCGCCGGTGGACGAACTGGGGGATGACGACAACGCTACGGCAACGCCGGCGAGGGCCCCTCGTCCGGCCAGTCTAGCCGCGCACCGTGGCTGCTCGTGGCGGAGAGCAGCGAGGATGACGACCTCGTCCCCGCGCGGTCGCCGACCTTCTCCGCCGGGGACTACGTCCACGGCAGCGACGAGGAGGAGGCCGTCCTCGCGCCGAAGAAGGCCGTCAGCGAGGCGGAGGCTCGGGCCGACAAGCTGCGCCACCACCGGCACCGCCGCGCGCCATAGGTCATTATAGGCCGCATTTTGCTTATAGCTAGGTAGCGTCTTGCCGGTGTAAGTATCGATTAGCTTCAATTTCTCGAACAATGTAAGTATCGATGTTCAATTGGAGCATCTATGTCATCTAGAACTATGATCATCGCCTAAATTTATCCGCGCCATTTCGAATTCCGCTTTTCAGTTTCATTTTACGGTTTCTATTCTGCGCCACTGCGAAATTCGACAGAACTTACGTTTTTGGTGCACTGAACTCCACATTTTCAGTTCGCGTTTTTTCGGGCTCTACTAGAGATGCTCTTATACTGCAAATCAACCAACAGGAGAGGATGCAAAGCACCTGTTTGTGTCTTGTGCAATCACTCGCATCATGGGGTGGGCTGGTTTTCAGCAGGTCGTGCCAGCAGCAAATCAAGATTTAAGCAGTTGGTGGAGACAGTGCAGGGCCTCCATTCGGGGAGCAGATCAGCGACGACTTACCTCCCGATTGATGTTGGTGACTTGGAATATTTGGAGAGAAAGAAATCAGAGAGTTTTCGAAAACAATTATAAACCCATTCAGCAAGTCATCGATCAGATCAAATCTGAGGCCCGGCTGTAGACGATTGCCAGTAGGGGTCCTCCTTTTTTTTTTTGAGATCAAAGGCTGCTATTTCATTAATCACCAGCATCATTGTCTAGCAAGGTTACAAGGAAACATGGGGAAAAATGATTCCAGGAACTACCAAATTTATTCTCACAGCCTATCTTAGCTAGTTTATGCGCGACCTCATTGCATATCCGTCGCACGTGTTTGACCGAAGCGTCTTCAAAACCTTGTAGAAGCTTCTTGATATCCTCCACCAGTGGTCCATGAGCCGATCGATCCAACTCCCTACTTGACATCTTTGTAACCGCACACTGGTAACCTGAGTCCAGCTGAATCCGTGATACCTCTTTCTCCCGCGCCAACTGCAGTGCTCGGTGACAAGCAAGGAGCTCCGCTCATTCAGGATCAGTCACATGAGGGAAAAAAAGGCTTTCTCCCGCGAGGAATCTGCCTTGGTGATCACGGATGACCACAACCCAATGAAGACTAGAACGGTCATTTCCAGATGCGTACGAGCGAGGATGAAGTGTGGTGAAAACACTAGTGTTGATATGTAGGATCAGTCTAGAAGTCCCAAAGAGCTGCCAGAGGTAACATATCTATCCGGGATGCGGCCGAGGCGGTACACCCTCTCAATAAGCACCCCGGCAACGATCAAACTGAAGTTAAAATTGTACCGAGCTGCGAGGCTATCCGACGTGAGGCGTTTAGCTCCCCGCCGTCAATGCCGATGTGGTTGTCGGATGACAATTAATTTACATTCCAGTTAGAGCTCTCACTTTTTTTTAAACATAAGGCCTTAGCCCAGCTTTAAATTAATAAAGCCACGAATGGCAGATACAAGATGCTGACAGTTCAACTAACAGGCAACACACACAAAGCAAAAAATACATCAAGAAACACCGCCTGAGATGAAGCCTTCATCCGTCCTCGCGCTCATAGCCTTGAAGAAGAAGTCGTGGAGTAGACACGCCTGAGAAAGGCCCTGTCTTCGTCAGATCTCGACGGCACCATAGTGGTCATGAACTCCGCCTCTACCTCCGAAGAAGGCCCCTGCCTCCCCGCCTTGGATCGAAAGGCGTCGAACCATCGGAAGGTAGAACAGCTCACCCTAGAGCACGCAGGAAGAACTGAACAAAAGGGCTGCCGGGAGCCGAACATCGAGCAGGATCAAAACTGCACACGAGCTGTCCACGCACATCGTCATCCTCAGCACCGAACACTCATCAAGAAGCAAGCTTTAGGGCGAAGCCGCCAAAAGAAGACACGACCAAGATAATGGCACCAGAACCACCGTTGGAGGCCGCAGCCGGCCATGGTAGAAAGCCGCCACCATTGAACGCCGCCACCAGGTGCCCACGGACCGCCGTTCACCTCCCACCGTCCCAAGACGACGCCTCCAAGGAGGACACGACGTCAGAACGCCGCCGCCGCCCAATCCAAGGGATTTAGGTTTTCACCCGGGAGGAGGGAGGAAGGGGATAGGGTTGGACCTCAACATCACCTCCAAGGAGTGCGCCCGGAGCGCCCTTGACGCCGTGGCCGCCTCTGCCGGCCAAAGGTTCCCCCGGACCAAAGCCCCAGCCCCGCACATCGCGACTACCCACCAGATCCGGCGAGGCCAAATCCGGAGGCATCGGGATCGGAACAGCACAGGCACGGGCCACCGTCTTCAGATCTGACCGGAGGCCGACGGGGCAGCCACCACCGCGACCTCACCACACCCTCTCCTCGCCGCCCCTGCAGCCAAGAAGAGGAACCACCAGCATCAGCGCGCGCCTCCTGCCGCCGGAACGGCGCCGCCCTCCCCAAGCGAGGCGCCGCCCCAGAAGCCCGAGCTCTCCGCGAGGACCGCGAAGCAGCGAGATCCCGGCCGCCACCTTCCTTGGCGGCCGCGCGCGGATTTCCGGGCGGCCACCTCCGGCGGCGGCGAGGAGGAGGGAGGGAGAGGGGAGGGCTAGGAGGTCTAGGGTTGGGGGTCCTCCGGTGTCGCCCCAAGCGGGAGCGACACGGGAGGAAGGGGGGACCAATTCTCCTCAAGCGTTAGAGCTCTCACTCCTGCGGGACTTACCTATCTTGTGATATTGGAAATGCCCTTTTGCATCTCTTTTATGATATTTACTATATTTGCTAGGGTTTATTCTTGAAAAAGAGAACTTTCTCATATCAAGACATTTAGTCGCAGCTAATTAAGATGCCCTGATTTAAAACTAGAAATTAGCACAATCCAAGACGTGTTCTCTTCTCATAGCCATGGAGATTTTCCATTTGACTTCCTTGTGAACCTGAAACATTTATGTGATACATGTTTGCTTAAAATAAGCATGACGCTGTAAGGTTTTGTTTCCAATAGAAATGGAACCGTTGAGCGATCCATCTTATTGGATCGGTGTCTAGGAGGAACTAGACATCACTGATATAGTAGCATATTTGCTTAAAATAAGCATGACGCTGTAAGGTTTTGTTTCCAATAGAAATGGAACCGTTGAGCGATCCATCTTATTGGATCGGTGTCTAGGAGGAACTAGACATCACTGATATAGTAGAAGCGGGACTTGACGTGACAATTTCAGAAATTCATCCCTGACAGGGATCGAACTCTGGTCGTTGAGATGCGCCACTGCGACTCCAACCACTGGGCTATGTCCATGTCGTCGCGATCCGTCTCATTAATTCTAAAAAAACATTTTTCATTGAGCTAGATTGTTCGACAGACATGGTCAGGAAAGAATTTGGTATATTTATTATCTAGAGGCTTTGTAGCTATAGACATCCTGTTTTTCTCGCTGTGCAAATTGTCTTGAGCTCATCCTAACATCTGAATTGGGCAGGCATATTTGATGAAATATGGCCTTTAATTTGTTCAAGTACACGCATTTGAGCGTCCTGAGCATACCAAACTTGAGATTCTTACAAAAGGGAGTGGATTACTAAAGAGGGTGGATGACTTAACTTCACTTTGATCGTTGCCGGGGTGCTTATGAGAGGGTATAACACCTCGGCCGCCTCCTGGCCACACATGTTACCTCTAGCAGGTCTTTGGGACTTCTAGACTGACCTCAGAAATCAACACTAGTGTTTTCAAGTAGACGTTTGTTTTTTCATACATTCACTGCCCTTCTTATGAAATCGACTTTGAGATGGAATATCTTTCGTGCCAGTATGTACACCGAATATGTAGTGCACTTAACCTTGAAGGTAAACCTGAAGGCAAATAGTTAGTACATGAAGGCATGAATGGGCGAATAGATTTTTTTTTGATAAAGAATGGGCAAATAGATATTGCTAATATGCTGCATCTGATTAATTCTGATGTTTTATGAAGAACAAAAGGAATGTTGCTACTGATATTCATTTTTTTTCTTCTAAAGAAGGTGAAGTCACCTCAATTTCCCAGCATTTTCTCGCAGGAAGATGGGGAGTAAAAAAAGGGAGAACAAAACAGAGAACAGTCTAATCTCCCAGGTAGATAACTAAGCTTGCTTTCCCATTGTTACAAGATAGCCAAGTCCCTCATCTCTCCGGCCTCGTGCAGTATATTGAGCCAGAACTCCATGTCCTCGTTTCTCGAGCTCATCTTCAGGCTCAGATCCGTGTCCAAGGCGCCGAGGTCCATCACCTCTGCCAGGTCTGTCGACGACCAGAAGCTGTCGTCGATGACCACCGCCGAGCTGACCTCCTTGACAAGCTCGTGACCGTTGCTTGCGCTTGTGTTGGCCGCGTTGTCGGCCGGCGAGGATGATACCGCCGCCGCTGAATCAGTCACGGTCACCGTGGAGCAGGTCATGCTGCTGCTCGACCGCTCCGGCGACGCCGTGAGCTGCTCATGCTTGACCTCGCCATTTGCGGTGGCGCTCTTAGCCTTGGCCTGCTTGCCTGACTTCTGCCGGCTCTCGCCACCTATGGCTGCGGTGCCCTTCTGGTCGTCCTCCACCCTCTTCTTGAGGTTTGTGTGCCAGACGTTCTTGATCTCGTTGTCAGTGCGTCCCGGCAGCTGCGCGGCAATCGCGGACCACCTGTTGCAAAGAAAAGAAAACAGTTCAGAGCTGCAACTGCTAAAAAAAAACTGCACCCGGCGCGCAAGATTCAGATACTACAAATATTTGATTCTCAACGCACAAGGGCATCACAGGTACTATTAGAGCAGGTCTAACAGGCCCCGTATAACCCGCCCACCCCGTAAAATTCCGGCGACATACGGGGCAGGCGCGGTTTGGGCCGTCTAGCAGGCCCCGTATTCGGGCCGCCCCGTTTCGGCGGAATACGGGCCCCAGGAAATCGGCCCCGTCGCCCCGTACATATAGTGGGCGCAGGTGCGAGTGAGGGGTTCACCCCTCACTCGCAACCCTAGCTCCGCCGCGCGCCGCCGCCTCCTCCTCCGCTCCGGCGAGCAATTAGCCGCTCCCCCGCGCCGCATTCCACCCGCGCCGCTAGGATGGACTCCCGCCGCCGCAGTAGGGCCTCGCCGGCGAGCGGATCGAAGCGATCCCGCTCGCCGGACACCGTAGAGGAAGCATGGCGGCTGAAATGCAAGTATTCCGCCGCGGGGAGCCGTCGCGCGGCCTGCAAGTACGCCGGCGCGCAGACGTGCCGGAGCCGCTCCGGAGTACGCCGCTGGGCGGTGGTACAGAGGACCCGCCGCTCAAGCCAATGAGCGGCGAAGCGTTCGAGAAGTGGCTCGCCGAGTGGCAGCGCGACCGCGCGTCCAAGGCGGCATGGAGGCGACCATCGCAGCAGCAGGCGGAGGAAGCGGAGGCGGCGAGGAGGAAGAGGAGGCGGCGGAAGAGGAGGCGGCCTACCGCCGTGCGCTCGCCTTATCCGAGGCGGATGCCGCGAGAAAGCTCGGGCGGAGGCAGAGGAGGCGGCGCCATCGCTCGGTGGAGTTCCGGCGCGGGAGGCGGAGGAGGCGGCGAGATCGCCTTCATCCCCTACGTCATCCTTGACGACTAGAGGTAGGTTAGCTTAGTTTGATCCGTAGTATGATCAATATGTATGTATGAATCCTAGTATGATCAATGAAGATGAACTTCCCGGGGTTTTTATTTTTGAAAATACGGGGCGAAATACGGGGTCTGCTAGACGGAATGGCTCAAAATGTTGCAGTTTTTCGATACGGGGCGAAAAAAGAAACTCATACGGGGCAGCGAAATACGGGGCCTGTTAGACATGCTCTTAGATTAAATAGTGGACTAGTCTGGAGCACTTCTCCTCCTACTACTGCTACTTGTGATAGTTAAGTCAGAAATGCTCTTGGATTCAGCAACTGAGGTACTGATTGATCATGTGTAATTAAACAAGGAAACAATGGAGGATCGCTCTGGTTGGGCACTAGATATCGTTGCATCATATATCCACAATTTATAATAGCAGCAGTAGTCTGGACTATTGGACATAGTGTGGTCCACCTCCAGTGGTGGCCGGATGATGGTGATGCTGTTAGAACCTGCATCAATATCAAATCCGCAGGATTTTCATATGCACCATATACCTGCACGCAGCAGCCACTACCACGCGCGCACCACTCCACTGACAGCCGTGAAAGGCCAAATGAGATGGAATCTCTAGCGGCTTTCGAGCTTTGGATTGGTTCACTTGCATGTGGGGGTTTAAGAACACGAAAGTGCAGAATTAAACTAATTGCGAACGCTTTTGTCTTTTTGGAGTATAGTTAAGCTATTGTTTCGAGGAGGCTATGGCCGTCACCAATCAATTGATGGGACATTAGGACCGTACATCAAAGTTCAGAAAGACGGTGCATCTTTTACTGTCTGCAGTTCTGAATGATCTGCATGTCCAATAATGGACTTTTAGAGATCTACTGACTAGCCGTGCAATGACGCAAGATGAAGAGATGTGCACATCATGCAATTTCTGAGTAGAAATGAACACAATTGGATCAAAGTAAAGAAAGGGAGTAAAAAACGTTACGAGTAACTTTTTCTTACGTAGATCAAAATCAGAAAACCGTGTTTACCTAGGGAGATTAATGTAAAAAAAACGAGATTTTACAATGACAGGGGGGGAAACCGAAAAAGGATGGAATTTTACCTGTTGCCGAGGGACTGATGGAGGCGGATGATGCGGTCCTCCTCGTCGGCGGTGAAGTTGCCCCGCTTGATGTCCGGGCGGAGGTAGTTGATCCACCGCAGCCGGCAGCTCTTCCCGCACCGCAGCAGCCCTGCAGAAACAGCAACCATGAGACCAGGCATTCGCTGGTACTCGGTGGCCCGGCGGCCGGAGAGGAAGAGAGAGATGCCGAACTCACCGGCGTGTCTGGGAAGGGCGCGCCAGTTGGGGTGGCCGTGCTGGGCGATGTAGTCGGCGAGCACCTGGTCCTCCTCGGGGCTCCACGTGCCCCTCCTCAGCCCCTCCTTCTCGCAACAAGGTGCCCTCCCCATGAACCGATCCAAACTAACTAAGAACTCTCCCCTTGCGGCGGGCGGCGGCCGGCGACGTGATCGATCGGCGCGCCGCCTGTGTGCGGCCGGGGGGGGGGAGACCGGGAGAGAGACAGACGGGGTTAGCAGTTGCTGGGCCTCCGTCGCGGTGGAGTATTTAAGGGCGACGGGTAAACGTGCTGCTATAGATGCAGTGAGCAGGGCTGCGGCTGCGGGCGCGTCTCTGGGAATTTTTTGTTCCCATTCGGTGTAATGCACAATGCAGGGTGGATGTTTCCGTTTTTATTCGCATATTGGCCGAGGTATTGATTGGATTAGAATTACGGTCAACTTTTTGTTTTTCTTCGTCTTGGCACTCCAAGCCCACAGGAGTTTAAGCCACAGGTTTAACATTTTGGTGTCTTATAAAAGTAGAATATTTTTCAGTGGGAGGAGATGTTTCCGTCGATAGTGAGGCCTGTAATGACTTCGTCAATCTCAAGGCCTGCCGAATCAGATTCATGACCTAGTCTCTCGAAGGTTATGCTCAAAAAAAAAAAAGTCTCTCGAAGGTGATCATAGGGGTAGGGTGAGTATGTGTACGTATTTGTGAGCGTATGCATATGTACTGTGTTTCGCAATTTTTTTTGTCGTCATTCTCATTCAATTCTGCGTGCTTCGTCTCTCCCTAGCCTCCTAAGGATCAGGTGGCCCATCCGTCGAGCTATGCCGATAGCGATAAGAGGGTGACGAAGAAACATGGGGGGGGGCACCACTCTTCGTCGACGACTTTGGGATGATGTGGATCTAAACTAGGCCATCTATTTGAACTCTCTCTAATCGCGAGGAGGAAAATGGAAGGTGGTGCACTGAAATCGCGAGGAGGAAAATGGAAGGTGGTGCGGTATGAGATGGGATCATCCATAGAGGATGCAACGGTCTTCTGCTTTCGCGATCGACTTCTAGTTCGGATGGTCGATGGACAAGGAAGTAAGTGGCCAGCGGCCAGGGGGTTGGGTGTAGGCACATGTGCGCATGAATAGATATGGCGCCTTCAAACCTAGAGGGAGGGCTGCGACGACGGTGTCAACCCGGGGTGGCGGAAGAGGACCTGTCGGGTAGTGTTGACCGCCACTTTTTGGACAACTTAGGAATGGTATGGATCTTAACTAGGTCATCTATTTCACCTTCCTCTAACTTCCGTTTGTTTGTTGTTGCAACCCTACTTGAGGAAATTGGCGGTAGAGGCATCGTGAGGAGGAAAGTGGAGGGTGGCGTGGTACGAGATGCCTTAGCGGATGCGGCGGTTTTATGCTTTCGCAACTGATTTCTCAGGGGGTCGATGGACAAGGAAGTGGCCAACGGCCGGCGGGGTGTGGTAATTTTCTTTTTGATTACATTTCCTTACATATTTTTTTATTTAAAAATAATTTATTATTAAACAGTCCGTAAGTAGAGACTATCATGTATTCATATATGATTGCATTAACAAAAGTAGGCTAAACGAGTCTGACCTAGCACAAAATATTAAAAAAAATGGCAAATGATGTTAGTTACTCATTAAAACTTACCATATACATACAAGAATGCTACTCTTACTGGAACAACAGCGCAAAAAACGTGGGCTTTTAATCAATAAATAAGATAGAGCTTTTTTTTGTCTTTGTTTTAGAAAAAAGAAACTACAGCTAGCACCGGACAACAATTAGGAAAGAAAGTACTGAAATGCTTAATTTTTCTATGGCAGGCGCAAAAGATCCAGGATCGAGCTTGCTGGGCAATAGCTAGCTGCTAGCAAGGTGGCTGCCAGCCATGTATTATCCCAGTTGACGAATATATCAAAATTAGCACGCATTAATCCTTATATCTTTTTTGCGCTATTTACAGTCAGCGTATCTTTTCTGTGGACAATTAATTTATTGCACTATATTAAAATTTAAAAGAAAATACGGAGTAGAAGAAAAGAAAGAAAAGGATGATCTTATGTGCATCTGGGCAGGCTTCGGTCTGTTCGGTTTGCTCCCTCTGGTCCTTTCGGTCTTTCATAATTTTGATCATCTCCGTAATTTTCGGTCTTTACGGTTTTCTGCTATTTGGTCTTTGGTTTTTCGGTCCGGTCTTTGGTCATGACCACCTAGATATGTGCAACCAAATAATTTCCGGTCTTCGGTCATGACCAAATAATTTTTCTCTTTTCGGTTTCGGTCTCGGTTTTTCAAGTTGGGTCTTAGCGTTCGGTTTTTTGTGCCCACCCAGATATGTGCAACCAACAAGCCAAATAAAGTACGGAGTACTAGTACTTCCTCTGTCCCTTGAGCAGTCTTTTTAGGACAGACAGAGCACTACCTCTACCATAAAAAGATGTACTCTCTTCGATTCAAATTAATTAACTCAATTTTATCCAGATATGAATATATCTATTCGTATCTAGATAAATTTAAGTTAATTAATATAAATCGAAGGGAGTAACATAAATCTAAGACGTCTTTTTACAGAGAGAGTAGAAAACCATTCCCTGAAGTCGTCAAATGTTACAAATGACAGACACCAAGTTGGTTTGTGATAGCAATGCTACTGGAACAACATCTGCATACGCATCACATGTTACTTATTTAGAAGAGATCTTGCCACGGCTAAACGAATATTCATGTTTTCAAACATGGGAAAGCTAGGACGCATTGTTTGCGGTCAAATTTGGCATAGTTCCTTTGATACAGCAGAATCTACATGTAACTACCTGTCAGGACCTACTCGGCGGGGATATACGACTGTTCGACAAGTCCATCAGCGCAAGCTGACTCGGCAGGCCAGAGCGTCAAGGAAGGAGCAAAGCCGAGTTGCATCAGGTGATGGACTGCAGCTATCCAGGAATCCATGGCGATCAAGCTTAGTCAGATATTTGGAAAGTACAGTCAGATTCAGGCTAGAATAAGGCTCTACACGTTGTAATCCTTTTCTTGTGCGCAGTGGCGGGCCAGAATAACACCATAACATAATCACAATTTTTTTTTTGTAATAGTACATAAATTTGGTACGATGGCAAACATGAACATATATTTCAAATCCATTGTTACTGGTCCAATAGTACATAAGAGGTGACTAAAAACTATAAATAGTAGTAATGGGGATTCAGAAGGTAGATCCAAATCACTTGTTTAGTTCATGCGAGCCTCCGATGACCTCACAACAGTAGAAGATTTGTGTTTGTTGAGATTGAAGGTTCGGTTTGGGGAGTTAATTAGTTCGGGTAGCATCTTCAGTTTGGGGACATTCTTCACTTTGAGGTTGCGTTCCAAAATAAGATCTCCATATCGAGGAGCATTTGTTGATAGGTTTGGTGTTGGGATCAATGGATAAAATCTCTTATTAATATTTTGTTCATACAACATGAAACTGATTAAAAACAATTGTTAAAGCACACCACAATCACTCAATGCTCAATCAGCCAATTAGGAAGGAGTTCTCGTCTGTTGTTCCTAAAATGCTAAAACAAGAAGTTACATAGTTACAAGACTTGCATCGACCAAGGGAACCAGAAGGCATCCATCATTCAAAGAGACCAAGGGAACCAGGTGTGGCGATCAGCCGGCCGTCCAAGCTCTAACAGCCTCTTGCATCGACCAAGGGAACCAGAGTAGGATTCTATTTTCACCTAGCTCGTTGTAAAGCTCCTTTTATGATGTCTTGTTCCTTTTTTTTCAGTTACTCTGTACAACTCCTTGTCCGACTGAATTTTCGTCAAAAAAAAAAAAAGACTTGAGATGAGCCGCAACCAGTGCCAATGTGTCATGCCGAGGAGAAGGATCAATCAGCTGGAGTAGAGGTGGTAGAGCAGAGGAGCCATCTCGTGCTGAGTCAGGCTAGGGTGATGTCGACTGACGATCCTGTGGCGGTATTAGCGCAGAAGTGCCAAGTCAGGAGGCGGCGGCCATGAATAGTGTTGCGCCGCCGCTTGTAGCACAGGAGGTCGCAGGGCAACAGGCGGATAAATGAGGCACCGGCCAGGTAGGGTGTGTTGGGGAATGCGTATAGAAAATAAAAAAATTCCAATGCATAACCTGTTGGAGATATGCCTAAGAGGCAATAATAAATTGGTTATTATATATCTTTATGTTTATGATAAATATTTGCATACCATGCTATAATTGTATTAACCGAAACATTGATACATGTGTGTTATGTAAACAACAAGGAGTCCCTAGTAAGTCTCTTGTATAACTAGCTTGTTGATTAATAGATGATCATAGTTTCATGATCATGAACATTAGATGCTATTAATAATAAGGTTATATCATTAGATAAATGATGTAATGGACACACCCAATTAAGCGTAGCATAAGATCACGTCATTAAGTTCTATTTGCTATAAGCTTTCGATACATAGTTACCTAGTTCTTCGACTATGAGATCATGTAAATCACTTATATTGGAAAGGTACTTTGATTACATCAAACGCCACTGCGTAAATGGGTGGTTATAAAGGTGGGATTAAATATTTGGAAAGTATGAGTTGAGGCACATGGATCAAGAGTGAGATATTGTCCATCCCGATGACGGATAGATATACTCTGGGCCCTCTCGGTGGAATGTCGTCTGATTAGCTTGCAAGCATGTGAACGGTTCACAAGAGATGATATGCCACGGTACGAGTAAAAAATACTTGTTGGAGACGAGGTTGAACAAGGTATAGAGATACCGATGATCAAACCTCGGACAAGTAAAATATCGCGTGACAAAGGGAATCAGTATCGTATGTAAATGGTTCAATCGATCACTAAGTTATCGTTGAATATGTGGGAGCCATTATGGATCTCCAGATCCCGCTATTGGTTATTGGTCGGCGAGAAGTCTCAACCATGTCTGCATAGTTCACGAACCGTAGAGTGACACACTTAAGGTTTGATGTCGTTTAAGTAGATATGGAATATGGAATGGAGTTCGAATGTTTGTTCGGAGTCTCGGATGGGATCCAGGATATCACGAGGAGGTCCAAAATGGTCCGGAGAATAAGATTCATATATAGGAAGTCATTTTCTAAGTTTGAAAATGATCTGGTGTATTTATGGAAGGTTCTAGAAAAATCCGGAAGAAATCACCATGGAAGGTGGAGTCCCGGAAGGACTCCACCAAGCTTGGCTGGCCAGCCAAAGGGAGGAGGAGTCCCAGGTGGAATCCACCTAAGGGGCCGGCCACCCCATCAAGGAAAGGGAGGAGTCCCACCCCAAGTAGGATTCGTCCATATGGCAGTTTTTGAATTGGGGTCTTATTCGAAGACTTTGGGCAAACCCTTGGGGCTTCCACCTATATAATGAGGGACAAGGGGAGGGGGGCGGCCACACCTTGGCCGCACACCTTGGGCACCCTTAGAGGCGCCCCCCCCCCTCTCCCCAAACCCTAGCCGCCCCTCCTCCTCATACACCTCTAATAGTGCTTAGGCGAAGCCCTGCCGGAGTTCTCCACCACCACCGCCACCACGCCGTCGTGTCGTCGGGATTCCGAGGAGGATCTACTACTTCCGCTACCCGCTGGAACGGGGAGAAGGACGTCGTCATCAACACCGAACGTGTGACCGAGTACGGAGGTGCTGCCCGACTGCGGCACCGTCAAGATCTTCTACGCGCTTGTTGGGGGGATGACCCCGGTATGCCAAAGGTATGCCATACCGGATGGTCTCACCCTTCAAGATACCGGTTTAATGTTCATGCCGGTATAAGAGAATAGAGTTTGGCTAAGTGAAGCTAGGCCGGTATCCCCAAGAGGGGTATACCGGAACCAGGAAGGAAAGACACCGGGGCACCGGAAGGAAGAACATGCCGGCTGACTGGTCAAAGATTCCGTCAGGAGCTAAAGGACAAAGATGAGCTAAGCAAAGTGGCTTTAAACGAAGACTAGAAGACAAGGAGGAGGATGACGGTCAAAGAAGCCGGAGGACGTCATCCTTCATGTTTAAAGAAGACCCCGGCGTCATCTGTGATTAAAGTAGCTTTATAAAGTATCTTTGTAAATTAGTTTGTCTAGTCAAAGATCCCATTAGGGTTTCTTGTTCTGTAAGCCACCCTCTCCCCTATATAAGGAGAGGGGGCAGCTTCTTTTACATGCGCGATCCACTGAAGGGAAAACCTGTAACCTGTCCTGAGATCAATGAACATGGTGATCTAGAGCGAGTTCGTCCTTGTGTCTTTCTTCTCCTACCTCTGGCCCTGGCCAAGTTCTTGAGGAAAGCATCCGGAAGTTCGTCCATCTAGTCACAAACCCTCCCCCGAATCCTCTAGCGTCCATTCGGCCCCAAGATAAGCCATCCCATGGCATCTGCTCGTTCACCACGACGACAGTTGGCGCCCACCGTGGGGCATGAAGTGGCGCTTGCTGGAGTTCATATTCGGGCGGGCATCCTCGACATCAACGGCGAGCGCACGGTGTCCGCGCTCGTGGAACGCATCTACAACATGGACTTCATCAACGATAATGCTGGCTGCTTCGCCAACGGTGGCAAGTTCCCGCAGAACGGCCGCACCGTCGAGTTCGGCAGCATCCGCATCTACCTCGGCACCGTCCCTGTGCGCCAGCGCATCTCGCCGGTGCTGGTGGCGCCGGATCCGCCAAGATGGCTGTGTGCTGGCCGCGCCGCCGGCAGCGTGGAGGTCATGATGGCTGGTGCGGTCAACACCGGCAAGGGAGCTGTGGAAGAAGGAGCTGAACGTGCGGCATCGACTCGCCCGGCAAAACCACCGCTGGAGCGTGACGCCGGCGTCGCGGGAGCATCATCAGCACCACCGGCAACACCTCTTCAAGCGGCGATGAACACGCTGGCCACGCCCATCGCGCAGAACATCGACCCGGCAAAGGCTCAGGAGGAGCTGGAGGCCACGCGCAAGGCCCTGCTTACCGGCGGTGCCGACATCATCCGGGCGCAGCGCGAGCTGAACCTGACCCTACGTGAGTACAATGCTGCCCATGGCTTTGCTTCAGCTAGTGCTCATGCTGCTAGGATGCCGGAAAACCGGCTTAAAGCTCGCAATCTAGATCAGGATTTGCGTAAAGAAGTTCTTGCCGGCAAGAGTGCATCTGTATCTGTGAGCATCATAGAAAAGCCTAAGTACAGTAGTCCGGATAAAACTATAAAAGCCGCTAAAGCTGCAGTAGCATTATGTGAATCTCTTTCCGGTGACGAGTTGGCAAAGCAGCAAGAACGTGTGCAAGAGCTGTTGATGAGCAGCAAAATGCTGAGCAACTGGCTAAGCTGAACGAGGCAGGGCCTCAAAATCCGCGCGTTCAACAAAGAATGCCGGAAGCAAGTCCCATGGGCAGGCATCATCCCCACATCCGGACAAAAGAAAAGAAAAGATGCACGTGTATGACCCAGTTCTTGCCGGAAAACAGAAAGCCGGGCAATATGATGCCGGTAGAAAAAGCCAAGGGGCAGATCGGGGCTATGTCAAGGGAGGCTATGCCGGAAACAATCATGCCGGTAGATATGAAACCGGGCAAAATTATCAAGCCGCAAGAGTGGCGTGCGTGGATGAAGAGATGCCACCACCAGGGTACCGGCAGGCAAGGGCCGCGGAACTGGAAGAATATGATGAATCAGATTCCGAGGCGGAACGAACAAGAGTCCGCCGGAACCCTTTGGGAGAGCGCCTAGGGGAAAGATGTCTGCCGACCGGGATGCGAGGCACAGGCTGGACAGAGTACGTCTATCCGCAATAGTTGAATGTGAAGGACCTCCTGGTCCAAGGTGTTTTGGCCCTCGGATCATGAGAGAAGAACCACCGGTGCGCAATTTCCA
The DNA here is from genome assembly GCA_030979885.1 of Lolium multiflorum. Classification (NCBI taxonomy): domain Eukaryota; kingdom Viridiplantae; phylum Streptophyta; class Magnoliopsida; order Poales; family Poaceae; genus Lolium; species Lolium multiflorum. The sequence continues at coordinate 107,256,311 of CM061747.1, forward strand.
GTTGCCCCGAGACACAAGAACATATGATGGTACGACCAAGCCGGAAGACTGGCTGACAGATTATGTCACAGCAGTTTATGTGGCTGGTGGTGGAGTAAACCGGCGTTGGGCGGTGAGAATCATACCGTCTTACCTTGTGGGTCCTGCAAGGATCTGGCTAAACAACTTGCCGGCAGGAAGTATTAACGGATGGTTGGACTTTGAGGAAGCATTTGTGAACAATTTCAGCAGCACCTACAAGAGGCCAAACCGGCCCCAACAGCTTGCGCTGTGCCAACAGCGTGCAGGAGAACCAGACCGGGATTATCTCACCCGGTGGAACTCAATGAGAAACACATGTGAAGGAGTGATTGAGGCACAAGCCATTGCTTGGTTCAGTCAAGGATGCCGGAGAGGATCACCTTTGTGGCAAAGGCTGCAGAGAAGCATGCCCACAACTCTAGCAGAGATGATACGAGTGGCAGATAGCTATGCCTTGGGAGATCCGATGCATCCGGCAGTCCAAGCCGAGCCGGAGCAGTCGAATCCGCATCAGCAGCACCGGGATAACCGGAACAACAAAAGGAGGGAAGATTTCCCGGATCGAAGATATGCATCACAGCAAGTTGCTGCCGTGCAAGAAAATTCTGACGCCAGCGGCAGTCGAGACAAAAAACCGGATCGCAGCCATGGACGGGTCCTAAGAAGCAGTGGGTAGAAAAGAAACCCGGGCCAGAAAAAGAACTGGCAGGAACCCGTGAAATACACCATGGAAGCCGCCATGGACCAACCTTGCCGGTGGCACACGCCGAATCCGGATCACCCGTCGAACCACTTAACGAAGGATTGTTCTTGGACCAAGTTCTTGATGCAAAGAGGAGCGGTAAAAGATGCGCAGGCGCCAGGGGGCCCCATGCAGCAACAGCAACAGTTACCACCTCCACCACCGCTTACCGGAGCAAACGCCTTACCGGTACAGCCAAACAGGCAGCAGTACCAGCAGGTTAACCGGGTGGAGCAAAACAATGACCAGCCACCTCCACCGGCACCTTTAGGCCGGAATGTTTATGAAGACCCACACTTGTGCATGGTTGTCTTTGTCACAGAGCCAATGGACAGGCAAAGCGTGCATCGCCGTTCCATGGAAGTGAACGCCGTGATGCCGGCAGTTCCAAAATACATGCTGTGGTCAGATCAGGAAATCACCTGGTCGTTCAAGGATCACCTCAAAGTCATGCCGAATCCGGGTGGATATGCTCTCGTTGTGGACCCAATCATGAAGGGGCCTGAAACTCGAGTAAAATTCAGCAAGGTGCTGATAGACAATGGTAGCAGATAAACATCATGTACAAGCACACCATGCGTACGCTCGGCATAACAGAAAACATGCTGCAGCCAACTCACACAACTTTCCATGGGATTGTTCCCGGTTTGTCTTGTGCCCCGATAGGAAAAATTCGGGTGGATGTGTCGTTTGGAGGACGCGACAATTGTCGTGTTGAAAACCTTGAGTTTGAGGTGGTGGACCTAGATAGTCCCTACCATGCCTTGTTGGGGAGACCGGCTTTGGCAGCGTTCATGGCATCGACCCATACGGCTTATCTCAAGATGAAGATGCCGGCACCTCGTGGACCACTAACTGTGGTGGGAAACTACAAAGTCTCAATGGAAACAGCGTCTGCCGGATCAAACCTAGCGGAATCGCTGGTGATCGCGGAGGAGAAAAAGAGAATGCAAACTGCTGTTGCGCTGGCTCAGTCCTCAAAGTTGAGCTTAGCGGCAATGAGTGGAAGCTTGGACTCACCGGCATTCAAGCCGACAAATGAGACAAAGAACATTGTGCTGGATCCGGCTTACCCAGAGCGCACCGTCCGTATCGGTGCCGGCCTCAGCCAAGCATAGGAAAGCGCGCTCGTCAGCTTCCTCCGTGAGAATCGGAACATCTTTGCCTGGTCTACTGATGATTTGGTGGGTGTTCCGAGGGAGCTGGCTGAGCACTCTCTAAATGTCCGGAAGGATGCTAAGCCGGTGCGGCAACCTTTGCGCCGGTTCGCTGAAGATAGGAGGAAAATCATTGGAGAAGAAGTAACAAAGCTGCTGGTAGCCGGTTTCATCGTGGAGGTCACGCACACAGAGTGGCTGGCCAATCCGGTGCTGGTCGAAAAGAAAAAAGATGAGAACCTGGAGGCAAAGCTTGCCAAAGTGTGGCGCATGTGCATCGACTACACCAACCTCAACAAAGCTTGCCCAAGAGATCCTTTCCCTTTGCCCCGAATCGATCAAGTGATTGATTCTACTGCTGGGTGTGAGTTGTTGTCGTTCCTGGATGCCTATTCCGGCTTCCACCAGATCCCTCTGAAAAAAGAAGATCAAATAAAAACTGCGTTCATTACCCCGCACGGGGCTTATTGCTATGTTACTATGCCTTTGGTTTGCGCAACGCTGGTGCAACGTACCAGCGCTGTATGCAAAAATGCTTGTTTGATCAAATCGGAAAGAATGTGCAAGTTTATGTGGATGATATCGTGATAAAAACTAAAGTAAAAGATACCTTAATCGATGACATCCGGCAAACATTTGATAACCTAAGGCGGTTCCGGATGAAACTCAATCCGGCAAAATGCACCTTTGGTGTCCCTGCCGGCAAGCTGCTTGGTTTCCTTGTGTCAAGCCGGGGCATTGAGGTCAATCCGGTAAAAATCAGGGCAATAGAAAGAATGACTATCCCACGAGAACTGAAAGATGTGCAAAAGTTTACCGGAAGCTTGGCATCGCTAAGCCGGTTCATAAGCAGGCTAGGAGAAAAGGCCTTGCCGCTTTATGCTTTGATGAGAAAATCGGATACTTTCGTCTGGACCACGCAGGCAGACGCAGCGTTTAAAGAATTGAAAAACATGCTCGTAACGGCCCCAATTTTGGCCTCACCCTTGGAAAGAGAACCTATGTTGCTTTATATAGCGGCAACAAACCGGGTGGTTAGTGTTGTGGTTGTGGTGGAAAGAGAAGAGGAAGGAAAAACCGTCCAGAGGCCGGTATACTACCTGAGCGAGGTGCTCTCCTCGTCAAAGCAAAACTACCCACACTTTCAAAAAATGACTTATGGTGTGTTCATGGCCGCCACGAAACTCAAGCATTACTTTGAGGAACACCCCATGAAGGTGGTGAGTGAGGCACCCATCTCCGATATCATGGGCAACAAGGATGCCAGCGGCCGGATTGCAAAATGGGCAATTCAGCTATCACCGTATGTGCCGGTATACGAAAGAAGAGATGCCATAAAATCGCAAGCTTTAGCTGATTTCTTGGTCGATTGGGCGGAGATACAATACAAGCCGCCAGAACACAAAATAGAGTACTGGAAGATGCATTTTGACGGATCCAAGCTCAAGGAGGGCCTAGGTGCCGGTGTGGTACTCACCTCGCCAAAGGGAGATCACCTCCGGTATGTTTTACAAGTGCACTTCAGGGCATCAAACAATGTAGCTGAATACGAAGCTCTGATACATGGGCTCAAGGTTGCAAAAGAAATCGGGGCACTCAGGATCATTTGCTATGGTGATTCAGATCTTGTGGTGCAACAGTGTTCCGGAGATTGGGATGCAAAAGATGCCAACATGGCCTTATACCGGTTCCATGTGCAAAAGATTGCCGGCTTCTTCGAAGGGTGTGAATTCCATCATGTGCCACGTGCAGAAAATGAGGCCGCGGATACTTTATCCAAGCTAGGCTCATCCAGGCAAGAAATTCCTCCCGGAATAGCTCTGGCACACTTGAGGGTTCCATCAATCAAACCAAGTCCGGAGTCGGAATCAATTTTTGTACCGGAATCACATGTGGTGCCAATGGAGATCGACGGAGGAAACCCGGGGACTACTCCGGCAAACTCGGGGACTGTACCGAACTCGGGGACTGCGACGCCCATGCCGGAAGAGGCAATGCTTGTGGACAGCATGGACATAGACATGCCGGTCTTTGTGGTTAGAGAGACACCGTCTTGGGTTGAACCTATTAAGGAATTCCTGATCAACGGCACCTTGCCGGTTGACGAAAATGAATCAAGAAGGATACAGAGAAGGTCCAAAGCTTACACCATCATCAATGGCGAGGTGTACAAGAGAAGTGTTACCGGTGTCCTCCAAAGGTGTGTGGAGCCGGAAGAAGGAAGAGAGATGCTTGAAGAAATTCATCGAGGAGAATGCGGGCACCACGCCTCTTCGAGGGCTTTGGTAGCAAAAGTGTTCCGACATGGGTTCTACTGGCCCACAGCCTTAGACAATGCTGAGGGTTTGGTAAGGAAATGCAATGGCTGCCAGAGGTACGCTAAGCAAAACCATACCCCAGCATCCGGCTTGAAAACCATACCGCTAACCTGGCCTTTCGCTGTCTGGTGCTTGGACATGGTTGGACCGTTCAAAACCGCGAGGGGAAACATGACCCACATCTTAGTAATGGTGGATAAATTCACCAAGTGGCTGGAGGTGAAGCCTATCGCAAAGTGTGATGGCCACACAGCAGTAAAATTCCTGAAAGATGTAATCCTGCGATATGGATACCCACACAGTATCATAACTGACAATGGCACGAACTTTGCCCAAGGAGAATTCAAGCGGTTCTGTGAAAGCAAAAACATCCGGCTGGATTTGTGCTCAGTGGCGCACCCACAAGGCAATGGTCAAGTTGAAAGGACAAATGCTTTGGTACTTTCCGGTATCAAACCAAGACTCATTGATGCAATGGAAAAGTCGCCGGGATGTTGGATCGATGAGCTACCGTCAGTGCTCTGGAGTCTAAGAACAACTCCGAACCGGTCTACCGGATACACACCATTTTTCATGGTTTATGGAGCAGAAGCGGTCATACCAACCGACATTCTCCATGACTCACCAAGGGTGCAGCTCTATACCGAAGAAGAGGTAAAAGAGGCCAGAGAAAATGATGTGGACTTGCTAGAAGAAGCAAGAGAGCTAGCTTTGGCAAGAACAGCCATTTACCAGCAGAACCTCCGACGCTATCATAGCCGGAAGGTAAACCCGAGGGTATTCCGAGAAGGAGACCTGGTGCTACGCCTGGTGCAGCGCACTGAAGGCAGGCACAAGCTGTCCCCTCCATGGGAAGGACCTTTCATTGTGAGCAAAGCTCTCCACAATGATGCATATTACCTAATCGATGCACAGGAATGGAAGAAGGGAAAGGCGGACAGATCTGGAGACGAGACCAAACGCCCGTGGAACGTAGCCTTGTTGCGTCCGTTCTACTCTTGAAGTTGTGGTGTAAGAAGTTCCTTTTTGTACCTTACATGTTATGAATAAAAAAGATGTCGGAACCTTGAATGAATCTCGGGGACTTGTCTTGTTTAAATTGCATGGAACATGTCTATTTTTTCCGTTGCCGGTTGCTTATTGAACGTTTTTTCTTTCCGGTTTAGTAGTGTGCTAAACCCTACCGGAGTCTTCGACTCTGCTGCTGTCCATAACTTGGCTTCATGGCAAGCAAGATAAACCGGTAGGGGATAAGCACATGAACTGTGGAGAGGGAAACCGGGAAAGAACAATTCGGAAAAATTTAACTAACCCCGGTCATACCGGTTTTTTGCAAAATTTCGAATTATTTCTAAGTTCAAGAAAATGCTTGTTTGGTGAAAGAACCTTGTGCTCATATGCCAAAGAACGCCCAGAGAAGGCAGGCAGAGTCAAGGCAAAAGAACCAAGTGTGCATCGAATTGGATGCAGAAACAATTTGGAAATCTTTGCAAGTGCAGGATAAAAGCAGAACCAAAAGCAGAAACACTAAGGCAACATTAAGATAATTAGCTACCGGTATAACTTACCGGCACAAAAGTTGTACGTCAACCACAAGCGGACTTAAAGTTTTACATCATAAGCCCCGGCATACCGGGGCAGAATTTAACAAAAGATTGTTTTAAGCCACACAGGGCCAAGGGCATGACAGGTAAAATCTTGAAGTAGAGGATCAGGCAGCAGGATCGCCAGCACCAGCATCGTCAAGAGGCTCCTCCTCGGCTTCATCTTCCTCCTCGTCAAGATAATCTTGGACGCCATGAGGGGGAGGGATGAAGGTGCGCATTTCGGCGTACTCCGCGATGCGGTACGCGCGATCCTGCCGTTTGCGGCAAGGATCGGGTCCAGATCGGTTTCCGCGCCTTCGCGCACTGTGAGGGCATCCAGATCGAGCTCCGGGTACCAGGAGCAGGCGACGCGGAGGACAGAGTCTGCTCCAGCGCGGGCAGCAGAGCACTGCCATTCGCGGATCCTCCTGCCGGCGCCCTTGAGGCGATCGCTGATCAAAGAGAAAGTGTCCGGCACCACCTCGCCAGGCCAGAGAGTCCTGTAGAGCTGGGAAGCTACGTCAGGGATATCAGATAAATTGCGGTCAATGGCGCGCATATGAGACACCCGCGCGTTAAGCGCGACCAGATGGTCGTTGGGCGTCCATGGCACGGCAAGACTCGCTTGGCTCTGGCTGGGGCGGCGCGCGTTGACCTTCTTAACAGCATAAGTCTGGGAGTCCGGGAAGAGGCCTGTGCAAAGAAGAAAAAAGGGCTAAGGAAAAGAATCCGGAATGAAAAGAATCCGGAAGAAAAAGAGACCGGAAGAAAAGATAGCGAAAAGAAAATGAAGCCGGAGGAGAAATGGTTTGTATGCATTAATCAGAGAGCTCACGATGGGCAAGGTTGTCGGTTTGGAGGATCAGCTGATTGCATTCCTTGCGCTCCTCCTCCAACCGCGCGACCTTCTCCTCGGCAGCCTTCCGGGCCTTGGCCAGCTCCTCCAGCTCAGCTTGCAGCACCACGGTGGCGTTGCTAGCGTTCTCCAGAGCCTCGTTCATCTTGGCCGCTGCGTCAGCTTCAGCGGCCTCGAGAGCTTTGGCATGGTCAAGACCCAGCTGGACAAGCTGGGACTTGAGCTCCTGGTAGCTGGTCTTCTGGGCGCCCAGCTCCTCCTGATGCTGCTTGATCAGCTGCTCCTTCTCCCCTGTGAACCGGAAAGGAAGGTGTAAACAACAAGGTGTTGGTAAAATTCAAAGTAAAGACAAATTAGCAGAAGGAAAAAAGAAAGTCGTACGTTGGGCGTTGGCGAGCTGCTCCTTGAGAGCATCAATGGAAGCTTCCGGGAGCACTGTCAAGAAGAAATTACAAGTGTCAGAAAGAAAAAAGGTTCCGGTAAGAAAGATGCCGGCAGAGCAAAAGTATACCTTGGCACTTGTCGTGTGCCTCCACAAGCTCCCGATGCTCCCACAAGAGCTCCTCAAAGAGGGTCTTCCGAGCGTCAGCCGTGAGCTGTTCAAAGCAAAAAGAGTAAAGTTTCGCTAAGAACAGAGTTCTTAACCCGAAGCTCGGGGACTGGCAATGCCGGTTTGCGCTAAGTTCTTTTAAGTTTTGTCCTAAAAGCTACGCTTTCACCACAAAACTCGGGGACTGGCAATGCCGGTTTCGCGCGTTCTAAGGTAAAGTTTCGCGCTAAGAACAGAGTTCTTAACCCGAAGCTCGGGGACTGGCAATGCCGGTTTCGCGTTCTAAGGTAAAGTTTCGCGCTAAGAACAGAGTTCTTAACCCGAAGCTCGGGGACTGGCAATGCCGGTTTTGCGCTAAGTTCTTAGAGTTTAAGTTTTGTCCTAAAAGCTACGCTTTCACCACAAAACTCGGGGACTGGGAAGATAGACAAGAGAGAAACCGGCATGAAAGTAAAAGATAAAAGACTCCGGAAGAAAGGAAACCGGCAATTGAGAAAAGATAGTAAAACGCACCATCAGGTTGTTCGTGGCGTCGTACCACGCACTATCTAGCTCTTTCACGGCGCAGCGGAGCCGCGTGAAGTGCTCCTCGGAAGAGCGGTTCCCAACGGGGTCAGGTGCCGGCTGCCTGTCCTTGCCCAAGCCGCGGGTCGCCGGAGTGATATCCGCGGCGTTCCACTTCTCGGCGTAGGGCGAAGGTGCCCCAGATCCTGGCCTCGGCGCTTGAAGTCGGTTATGCGGCCAAGAAGACCGGTGGCCTTGGTGACAGTGTTCTGGGCGGCCTTGGAGACGTGCAGCACCAGGGGCTGCTGGCCCGCAAGAGGTGCCGGGAGCCGTCGCCTTTCCCTTGGTAGGCCTGGAGGTCTTGGGCGGCGGCGCGGCAAAAGCAGCCCCGGAAGGCTGGGCGCCGGGAGCACTTGGCGGCGGCATGAGGATGGTCCGTGGAGAAGGGGGAGCGGTAGACGCACCACCCGAGTTGGAGCTTCCCGGCGCGGAGGATTCCGGCGCGGGAGTTGTCTTTTTCTCAAGGGCAGGAGGAGCTGGAGGCTCCGCCTGCCCGGCAGCTTCTTCTTCTCCGGCACCGATGTTGCTGGTGCCGGTGTCTTGATTCTCGAGGAAGAAGGAAGGATCCTCCTCCGTGCGGTGATCGAAGATGTAGGGGCCGCACGCCCCGAACTTGTTGTGCCCCCCGAAAGGGAGGCAGAGATGTTACAGCAGGTGGTGCCGGGCTTGAGTGAGGAGGGGTTGAGGTCCTTGCGGAACCTTCAGAGCCCGAGGGTCTTGAGCCGAGCTTGAGCGCAGGGCTGAAAGAGAAAAAAGAGAGATGGTTGGAAGAAAGCAACCGGAAAAAGAACTTAGCAAAAAGAGACGAGTCAAAGAACAAAAGCTTACCCGGAAGCGGTTGGCATCTGCTTGCGCGCGTAGCGGCGCACGCCAACTTTCTTCTCCCCCAGCTCTTCAGTCCGGAAGCGCTTGGGAGGAGGGGCCTGGCTGGAGCCATCGTCAGATGGCGACCGCTTGTTCTTCTGGCCCTGGGCCATGAGCTTGTCCACAAACTCCGTGCCGGCCTCGGCGCGCAGGGGCGGCACGTGCTCATGGATCTGTAAATTGGATGAGGCTAAGAAGCAGTTCGAAGAAAAATGATAACGGAAGAGTAAAAGAAACCGGAAAAAGAAATACCTCAAGCATAACCAGGTCATCAGAGGACCCGGTTGGCTTTGGCGGAGACCGGCCCAGGCGAGATGCCGGGGTCTTGCCCATCTTCAGATCCTTCCAGAAAATGAGGGATCTGGGTCGAAGGAGTCGAGGGCGCGCTTCCGGCAAACTCCTCGCCGCTCGGCTTCGATGAGGGGGAAGCGGTCCTTGGCCTGAAACATGAAAAAGAAAATAAGCAAAAGCAAAAGGTTACCGGCAAGGAACAACCTCAATCGCATAGTCCCTTACTTCTTGGGTCGGAGGGTTAGTAGTGCTGAAGGGAAGGAGGCCCCATTTCCAGTTAAAACGCATAGCAGTTTGGCAAATCTGCTTAGCCTTGAGAACGACGTCCTTCTTGCTAAGGGGCAGGCCTGTGATCTTGGTAGGATCGCCAGGGCCGTACATCTCGCTCATCCTATGGGCGCGGCGCTTCAGAGGAAGTACCCGGCGCGATATGAAGGTGCGGATGATATCATCAGAGCAGATGCCGGTGTCCTTCATCTTCTGCTTCATGAAGCGTATAATCCGGTTGGTCTCGTTGTGAGACTCCTTCGGATTGTAGCTCCAGTTGGTTTTCGCGGGCGGCGCCGGATCAAAAGGAGGCAGGCAGATGAGATCTGCGGGGCCGTTGTTCTTCACATAGAAAAACGTCCCTTGCCATAACCGGCAAGACTCCAGGCCGGAAAACTCAAAAAAGGGGCTCCCTTGACGTTTGCTGATGATGCAAGACCCGCATTGTACGGGGGGCTTGGGTGCAGGAATATTTTTGCCCTGAACGGAATTAATCCGAAGAGCGAAGAAGCGAGCAAACGTCTCGAGAGTGGGACGTATGCCGATGTAGGCCTCCATGAAGGTGGTGTAGCAGGAGAGGTAAAAGACGGAGTTGCCGGGAAGATGATGAGGTTGGAGTTTATAGAAATCTAAGATCAAGGAAAAAAGAGGAAGGAGGAAGGCCAAAGCCACGCTCAAAGTGAGCAAGGAAGACAACACGTTCGTCGGGCTCGGGGTCCGGAATTATTTCGTCACCAGGAATCCGGCAAGTGACTCCTTCCGGAATCCTACGGGACCGGTATAACCAATCTATCTCGTACTTAGTAACATTGGAGCCCATCCAAGCTCCGCGTGTAACTGGGGAAGGCTCCTCGCCGGAAGATTGGCTAGAGCTACTTGAAGCTTCGCCAGAGCTACTCGTCCCAAGGTGGCTACCGGCATCCTGGGAGCTACCGGTATCCTGGGAGCTACCGGCGTCCTGGGAGCCACCGGCATCTCGGGAGCTACCGGCATCTCGGGAGCTACCGGCATCTTGAGGGCTACCGGCCTCTTGATGGCTGCCGGAACCTTGCTGACTACCGGAGTCCTGCTGGTTGCCGGAATCTGTCCTAATCGAATTTGAGGGCATAGATTCACCGGAAGTTTGTTCGCTATGACTAGCAGAAGAAGAAGAGGAAGATGTGGAGGAAGATTCCTCGTCAGACATTGGTTGGGAGGCAAAGGAAACAGAAATCCCACACTCGACCCCCGCGCGAAGATCTACGAGTAAGAGAAAAACCAAAGAAAAAGGAAGAAATAAGAACACCGTAGACCCCAGATCTGGAAAGCAAGCAAATGGCAAACAAAGCAAGATTCGAACTGACCTGGAGTGTCGCAGTTGATGAGGAAGACCTTCTCCGGCGAAAGAACAGGCCCGCGGTCGCCGGTGAGCTCTGCCGACGGCGAGGCGGTGAAGGTCAAGAAGAAGCACGAATGCAGCGCGCGAGAAGAAGACGCTGCAGAAGCTCTCCACACGACGAAGTCCGGCGGAGGCGCGGCGTAAGTTCACCGGGCGGCGAAACTCAGGCGAGCAGCGGCACGAAGTGCGGTGAAGGAGCGCAGGAGCGAGGAACACTATGCGCGAAGGAAGGAGAATGCGAAGAAGAGGAAGAAGAAGGGGCAGTTGAGCTTATAAAGGAGAGAGAAGGTGGGCCGAAAACCGCTGGGCCTGCGCGGTTTGCCTCGCGGCCCGCGACGGTTCGCGTCGCTGATCGCCACGTGTCACAGAGATACACGCGGAAAAGAGAAAGCCACACGGAGGCACACACGGGATCCGAAGCGGTGAGTGGGATCCGGAGCGGTGCAGTTAATGAGCGCGCAAGTGTCAATACGAAGTGACAACTGACACTGGCGCGACAGTCACAGTGCGCATGTCTCTGACAGGCACAGAACCCGAAATATTCTCGACCTCGTCGAGGAGAGACTTAAAGACTAAGATACCGGAGGGTAAGATGCCGGAGAATGCCTTGCGAACAGAGAATATGTGAGTCCGAGCAAAGATGCCGGATTTGAGGCAAGGGCTAAGAAAGTTAAACCGGTATCAAAGATACGAGAACCTGGCATGGTCTGTTGGATAGGATCCGCGACTATACCAGCCTACTAATGTTGGGGGATGACCCCCGGTATGCCAAAGGTATGCCATACCGGATGGTCTCACCCTTCAAGATACCGGTTTAATGTTCATGCCGGTATAAGAGAATAGAGTTTGGCTAAGTGAAGCTAGGCCGGTATCCCCAAGAGGGGTATACCGGAACCAGGAAGGAAAGATACCGGCGCTCCGGAAGGAAGAACATGCCGGCTGACTGGTCAAAGATTCCGTCAGGAGCTAAAGGACAAAGATGAGCTAAGCAAAGTGGCTTTAAACGAAGACTAGAAGACAAGGAGGAGGATGACGGTCAAAGAAGCCGGAGGACGTCATCCTTCATGTTTAAAGAAGACCCCGGCGTCATCTGTGATTAAAGTAGCTTTATAAAGTATCTTTGTAAAGTAGTTTGTCTAGTCAAAGATCCCATTAGGGTTTCTTGTTCTGTAAGCCACCCTCTCCCCTATATAAGGAGAGGGGGCAGCTTCTTTTACATGCGCGATCCACTGAAGGGAAAAACCTGTAACCTGTCTTGAGATCAATGAACATGGTGATCTAGAGCGAGTTCGTCCTTGTGTCTTTCTTCTCCTACCTCTGGCCCTGGCCAAGTTCCCGAGGAAAGCATCCGGAAGTTCGTCCATCTAGTCACAAACCCTCCCCCGAATCCTCTAGCGTCCATTCGGCCCCAAGATAAGCCATCCCATGGCATCTGCTCGTTCACCACGACGACAAAGCGGCAAGTGATCGACTACATCCACCACGAGATCTAATCTCGTTAACGCTTAGCGATCTTCAAGGGTATGTTGATCTTCACCTCGTTGCTACCATCTACTAGATTAGATCTTGGCTTGTTGTTCGTTCTTGCGGTAGGAAATTTTTTGTTTTCTATGCTACGAATCCCATCAGTGGTATCAGAGCCGTGTCTATGCATAGATTGGTTGCACGAGTAGAACACAATGGTTTTGTGGGCGTTGATGCTTTGTTGTCTTTAGTTCGTGTACTTTGCATCTTGCGGGATGGTGGGATGAAGTGGCTCGGGCTAACTTTACATGACCGCGTTCATGAGATTTGCTCCACGCTCGACATGCAACTTGTATTGCATAAGTGGCTTTGCGGGTGTCTGTCTCTCCCACCATAGTGAAGATTCAATTTACTCTTTCTATTGACAACACTAGTATCACCGTTGTGGTTCATGTTCGTAGGTAGATTGGATCTTACTCGAAAACCCTAAGCCACGTAAAATATGCAAACCAAATTAGAGGCGTCTAACTTGTTTTTGCAGGGTTTGGTGATGTGATATGGCCATGATGTGATGATGAATATGTATGAGATGATCATTATTGTATTGTGGCAACCGGCAGGAGCCTTATGGTTGTCTTTAAATTTCATGTTGATGTATTATTTCAAAATAGTTGTAATAGTTGCTACATGGGAGAACAACCATGAAGACGGCGCCATTGACCTTGACGCTACGCCGACGATGATGGAGATCATGCCCATTGATGATGGAGATCATGTCAATGCTTTGGAGATGAAGATCAAAGGCGCAAAGACAAAAGGGCCATATCATATCACATATGAATTGCATGTGATGTTAATCCTTTTATGCATCTTATTTTGCTTAGATCGCGACGGTAGCATTATAAGATGATCCCTCTCACTAAATATCAAGATAATAAAGTGTTCATCCTTAGTATGCACCGTTGCTAAGACTTGTCGTTTCGAAGCATCACGTGATGATCGGGTGTGATAGATTCTACATGTGCATACAACGGGTGCAAGCCAGCTTTGCACACGCGGATACTAAGGTAGCCTTGACGAGCCTAGCATGTACAGACATGGTCTCGGAACACGGGATACCGAAAGGTAGAGCATGAGTCATATGATTGATATGATGAACACTTTGAGTGTTCGCCTTTGAAATTACATCTTGTCTCGTGATGATCGGACTTGGTGTAGTGGATTTGGTTCGTGTGATCACTAAGACAATGCGAGGGATATTGTTTTGAGTGGGAGTTCACCTATTTTAATTTTTTAGAATTAAAATTTGAACTCAATTTGTCATAAACTTAGTCTAAACTCTTTGCAAATATGTTGTAGATCATGGCGTCCCCCTCCATCAATTTTAATCAGTTCCTAGAGAAAGAAAAGCTTAAAAGCAATGGTAGCAACTTCACCGACTGGTTCCGTCATGTGAGGATTTTCCTCAATGGTGGAAATCTGCAATTTGTGCTCGAAGCACCGCTAGGTCCCCCACCACCACCTGCAGTATCTGAGGATGTAAAGAATGTTTACGAGACTCGGGTGACTCGGTACTCTCAAGTTCAGTGTGCCATCCTGTGCAGCCTAGAGGCAGAGCTCCAAAAGCGTTTTGAGCACCACGACCCTTGTGATATGATCAATGAGCTCAAGGTTATCTTTGAAACTCATGCGGCCGTGGAGAGCTATGAGGCCTCGAAATAGTTCTTTGGCTGTATGATGGAAGAGGGCAGCTCCGTTAGTGAGCACGTGTTCGCTATGTCCGGACACGCGAAGAAGCTCAGTGACTTGGGGATTGTGATCCCTAACCAGCTGGGTATTCATCGTGTCCTCCAATCACTGCCACCAAGTTACAAGAACTTCGTGATGAACTACAACATGCAGAACATGAACAAAGAGTTACCTGAACTCTTCTCCATGCTAAAATCTGCTGAGATTGAGATACAGAAAGAGCACCAAGTGTTGATGGTCAACAAGACCACCAGTTTCAAGAAGCAAGGCAAACCTAAGAAGGGAAACTTCAAGAAGGGCGGCAAGAAAGCTGCCGCGCCTCCTGAGAAGCCTAAGGCTGGCCCTAAACCTGATACTGAGTGCTATTACTGCAATGAAAAGGGGCACTGGAAGCGTAATTGCCCCAAGTACTTGGCTGATCTGAAGAGCGGCCTTGTCAAGAAGAAGAAAGGTATATTTGATATACATGTTATAGATGTCTATCTTACTGGTTCTCGTACTAGTGCCTGGGTATTTGATACTGGTTTGGTTGCTCACATTTGTAACTCGAAACAGGAACTACGGAATAAACGAAGCCTAGCGAGGGACGAGGTGACGATGCGCGTTGGAAATGGATCCAAGGTCGATGTGATCGATGTCGGCACGCTCCCTCTACATCTACCTTCGGGATTAGTTTTAAACCTCAATAATTGTTATTTGGTGCCTGCGTTGAGCATGAACATTATATCTGGATCTTGTTTAATGCAAGACGGTTATTCATTTAAGTCAGAGAATAATGGTTGTTCTATTTTTATGAATAATATCTTTTATGGTCATGCGCCTGAGATGAATGATTTATTCTTGTTAAATCTCGATAGTAGTGATACACATGTTCATAACATTGATGCTAAGCGAATTAAATTGAATGATAATTCTACTTATATGTGGCACTGTCGTCTTGGTCATATTGGAGTGAAACGCATGAAGAAACTCCATTCCGATGGACTTCTTGAATCACTTGACTTTGAGTCACTTGATAGATGTGAAGCATGTCTAATGAGAAAAATGACTAAGACTCCATTCTCTGGTACAATGGAGTGAGCTACAGACTTATTGGAAATCATACATACCGATGTGTGCGGACCAATGAGTGTAGCCTCGCGCGGTGGTTATCGTTATGTTCTAACCTTCACAGATGATCTGAGTAGATATGGGTATATCTATTTCATGAAACATAAGTCCGAAACTTTCGAGAAGTTTAAGGAGTTCCAAAGTGAAGTAGAAAATCAGCGTAACAAGAAGATTAAGTTTCTGCGTTCTGATCGCGGAGGCGAATATCTGAGTTATGAGTTTGGCATGCATTTAAAGAAATGCGGAATACTTTCACAGTTGACACCGCCGGGAACACCACAACGCAATGGTGTGTCCGAACGTCGTAATCGAACTCTCTTAGATATGGTTCGTTCTATGATGTCTCTTACTGATTTGCCGTTATCATTTTGGGGTTATGCATTAGAGACAGCTGCATTCACTTTAAATAGGGCACCATCTAAATCCGTTGAAATGACACCGTATGAATTATGTTTCAGAAGAAACCTAAGTTCTCGTTGGGGTTGCGAAGCTTATGTAAAAAAGTTACAACCTGACAAGCTAGAACCCAAAGCGGAGAAATGCGTCTTCATAGGATACCCTAAAGAAACTATTGGGTACACTTTCTATCACAGATCCGAAGGCAAAATCTTTGTTGCCAAGAACGGAAGCTTTCTTGAGAAGGAGTTTCTCACTAAAGAAGTGACTGGAAGGAAAGTAGAACTCGACAAGGTTATTGAACCTTCTCTCGTAGATCAGAGTAGCGCAGTGCCGGAAGATGTTCCTGTACAGCCTACACCGATAAGAGAGGAAGCAAATGATAATGATCATGAAACTTCGAACGAGGTAGCTACTGAACCTCGCAGATCGACAAGGGAGCGTACCACTCCTGATTGGTATGATCCTTGTCTAAATGTCATGATTGTGGACAACAATGATGAAGACCCTGCGACGTATGAAGAAGCGATGATGAGCCCAGATTCCAACAAATGGCAAGAAGCCATGAAATCTGAAATGGGATCCATGTATGATAACAAAGTGTGGACTTTGGTAGACTTACCTGATAGCCGCAAGGCTGTCGAGAATAAATGGATCTTCAAGAGAAAAATAGATGCTGATGGTAATATTACTTTCTATAAAGCTCGACTTGTCGCAAAGGGTTTCCGACAAATTCAAGGAGTTGACTACGATGAGACCTTCTCACCTGTAGCAAAGCTAAAGTCTGTGAGGATTTTGTTAGCAATAGCTGCATTTTTCGATTATGAGATTTGGCAGATGGATGTCAAAACGACGTTCCTTAATGGTGACATTGAGGAAGAGTTGTATATGGTACAACCCAAAGGTTTTGTCGATCCTAAAAATGCTGACAAGGTATGCAAACTTCAGCGTTCCATTTATGGACTGAAGCAAGCATCCCGGAGTTGGAACCGACGCTTTGATAAGGTGATCACAGACTTCGGGTTTATACAGTGTCATGGAGAGGCCTGTATTTACAAGAAAGTGAGTGGGAGCTCTGTAGCATTCCTGATATTATATGTAGATGACATATTATTGATTGGAAATGATATAGAACTATTAAGCAGTGTAAAAGGTTATTTGAATAAGTGTTTTTCAATGAAAGACCTTGGTGAAGCAGCATACATTTTAGGCATCAAGATTTATAGAGATAGATCAAGACGCCTAATAGGGCTTTCACAGAGTACATACCTGGACAAGATTCTAAAGAAGTTTAGAATGCATGAAAGTAAGAAAGGATTCTTACCTATGTTGCCAGGTAAGGTCTTGAGTAAGACTCAAGGTCCGGCTACGGCAGAAGAAAGAGAGAGGATGAACAAGATCCCCTATGCCTCGGCAGTAGGCTCTATCATGTATGCCATGCTGTGTACTAGACCGGATATCGCACATGCTGTTAGTTTGACCAGCAGATATCAAAGTGATCCAGGAATGGAACACCGGACATCGGTCAAGAATATCCTGAAGTACTTGGAAAGGACTAAGGATATGTTTCTTTGTTATGGCGGTGACCAAGAGCTCGTTGTAACCAGTTACATCGATGCAAGTTGGAACACCGATCCTGATGACTCTAAGTCTCAGTCTGGGTACGTGTTTATATTGAATGGTGCTGCAGTAAGCTGGTGTAGCTCCAAGCAGTGCACGGTGGCGAAGTCTTCAACAGAATCGGAATACATAGCGGCTTCGGAGGCTTCATCGGAAGCGGTATGGATGAAGAGGTTCATTGTTGAGCTTGGTGTGGTTCCTAGTGCATTGGACCCACTAGTCATCTATTGTGACAACATGGGTGCCATCGCCAATGCACAAGAACCAAGGTCACACAAGAAGCTGAAGCATATCAAGCTGCATTTTCATTCGATTCGCGAGTACATCGAAGATGGAGAAGTAAAGATTTGCAAAGTACACACCGATCTGAATGTAGCAGATCCCTTGACTAAAGCTCTCCCTAGGACAAAGCATGACCAACACCAGAATGCCATGGATGTTAGGTACCTTACAAGTAATCTAGATTATTGACTCTAGTGCAAGTGGGAGACTGTTGAAGATATGCCCAAGAGGCAATAATAAAGTGGTTATTATATATCTTTATGTTTATGATAAATGTTTGCATACCATGCTATAATTGTATTAACTGAAACATTGATACATGTGTGTTATGTAAATAATAAGGAGTCCCTAGTAAGCCTCTTGTATAACTAGCTTATTGATTAATAGATGATCATAGTTTCATGATCATGAACATTGGATGTTATTAATAATAAGGTTATATCATTAGATGAATGATGTAATGGATACACCCAATTAAGCGTAACATAAGATCACGTCAGTAAGTTCTATTTGCTATAAGCTTTCGATACATAGTTACCTAGTCCTTCGACCATGAGATCATGTAAATCACTTATATTGGAAAGGTACTTTGATTACATCAAACGCCAATGCGTAAATGGGTGGTTATAAAGGTGGGATTAAGTATTCGAAAAGTATGAGTTGAGGCACATGGATCAAGAGTGGGATATTGTCCAACTCGATGATGGATAGATATACTCTGGGCCCTCTCAGTGGAATGTCGTATGATTAGCTTGCAACCATGTGAATGGTTCACAAGAGATTATATGCCACGGTACGAGTAAAGAGTACTTGTTGGAGACAAGGTTGAACAAGGTATAGAGATACCGATGATCAAACCTCGGACAAGTAAAATATCTCGTGACAATGGGAATCGGTATCGTATGTAAATGGTTCAATCGATCACTAAGTTATCGTTGAATATGTGGGAGTCATTATGCATCTCCAGATCCTGCTATTGGTTATTGGGCGGAGAGAAGTCTCAACCATGTCTGCATAGTTCACGAACCGTAGGGTGACACACTTAAGGTTTGATGTCGTTTTAACTAGATATGGAATATGGAATGAAGTTCAAATGTTTGTTCGGAGTCTCGGATGGGATCCAGGATATCACGAGGAGGTCTAGAATGGTCCAGAGAATAAGATTCATGTATAGGAAGTCATTTTCTAAGTTTGAAAATGATCCGGTGTATTTATGGAAGGTTCTAGAAGGTTCTAGAAAAGTCCGGAAGAAATCACCATGGAAGGTGGAGTCCCGGAAGGACTCCACCAAGCTTGGCCGGCCAGCCAAAGGGAGGAGGAGTGATGTCTACGGGTGCTTCTATTCTTGTAGACAGTGTTGGGCCTCCAAGAGCAGAGGTTTGTAGAACAGTAGCAAGTTTCCCTTAAGTGGATTACCCAAGGTTTATCGAACTCAGGAGGAAGAGGTCAAAGATATCCCTCTCAAGCAACCCTGTAATCACAAAGCAAGAAGTCTCTTGTGTCCCCAACACACCAAATACACTTGTCAGGTGTATAGGTGTACTAGTTCGGCGAAGAGATAGTGAAATACAAGTAATATGGATGTATATGAATGGTAATAGCAATCTGAATAAAATATGGCAGCGAGTAAACATGCAACAAAACAGTAAACAAACGGAGATTCGATGCTTGGAAGCAAGGCCTAGGGATCCTGCTTTCACTAGTGGACACTCTCAACAATGATCACATAATAGGACTACTCTACACTCTTTTGTTGGATGATGAACGCATTGCGTAGGATTACACGAACCCTCAATGCCGGAGTTAACAAGCTCCACAATGCAATGTTCATATTTAAATAACCTTAGAGTGCAAGATAGATCAACATAATTACACCAAGAACTAACATAGCATGCACACTATCACCATCATGCATATGTAGGAGGAATAATACACATCAATACCATCATAGCAATAATTAACTTCATAATCTACAAGAGATCATAATCATAGCCTATGCCAAGTACTCACACGGTGCACACACTATCACCATTACACACGTGGAGGAGGAATAGAGTACTTTAATAACATTACTAGAGTAGCACATAGATAATATTCAACTAGATCACATAAAGAGAGAGATGAACCACATAGCCACAGCGGAGCCCTCAGCCCCGGGGGTGAATTACTCCCTCCTCATCATGGAGGCAGCGATGGCGGTGAAGATGGCGGTGGAGACGGCGGTGGAGATGACTCCGGGGGCAATTCCCCGTCCGCAGGTGCCGGAACGAGACTTCGTCCCCGAATCTTGATTTCGCGATGGCGGCGGCTCGGAAGGTTTTCTCCGTATCGTGGCTCCCCTCGGTGTTTTTAGGTCAGAGAGGATTAAATAGGCGAAGAGAGGGAGTCGGAGGGGCCACGGCTGCCCACACCCTAGGGCGCCCCCCGCCGCGCCGGGGTGTGGTGTGGGCCCCCCGGCTCCCCTCTCATCCTCCTCCGGTGCTCTGGAAGCTTGGAAAAATAGGAACCGGGCGGTGATTTCGTCGATTCCGAGAATATTTCGTTACTAGGATTTCTGAAACCAAAACAGCAGAAAACAGAACCGGCACTTCGGCATCTTGTTAGTAGGTTAGTTCCAAAATGCGTAAATACGACATATAATGTGCATAAAACATGTAGGTATCATCAATAAAGTAGCATGGAACATAAGAAATTATCGATACGTTGGAGACGTATCAAGGAGTCCCAGGTGGACTCCACCTAAGGGGGCCGGCCACCCCATCAAGGAAAGGGAGGAGTCCCACCCCAAGTAGGATTCGTCCATATGGCAGTTTTTGAATTGGGGTCTTATTCGAAGACTTTGGGCAAACCCTTGGGGGTTCCACCTATATAATGAGGGACAAGGGACCACCTTGGCCGCACCCCTTAGAGGCACCAAGGCCGGCGCCCCCTTCTCCCCAAACCCTAGCCGCCCTCCTCCTCATACACCTCTAGTAGTGCTTAGGCGAAGCCCTGCCGGAGTTCTCCACCACCACCGCCACCACGCCGTCGTGCTGTTGGGATTCCGAGGAGGATCTACTACTTCCGCTGCCCGCTGGAACAGGGAGAAGGACGTTGATGTCTACGCACGCTTCTATTCCTGTAGACAGTGTTGGGCCTCCAAGAGCAGAGGTTTGTAGAACAGCAGCAAGTTTCCCTTAAGTGAATCATCCAAGGTTTATCGAACTCAGGGAGGTAGAGGTCAAAGATATTCCTGTCAAGCAACCCTGCAATTAAGATACAAGAAGTCTCTTGTGTCCCCAACACACCTAATACACTTGTCAGATGTATAGGCACATGATACGTCTCAAACGTATCTATAATTTCTTATGTTCCATGCTACTTTTATTACAATACTTGAATGTTTTATACATACATTACAACATTATTATACATTTTCCGGCACTAACCTATTAACAAGATGCCGAAGTGCCAGTTGCTGTTTTCTGCTGTTTTTGGTTTCAGAAATCCTAGTAAGGAAATATTCTCGGAATTGGACGAAATCAACGCCTGGGGCCTATTTTTACACGAAGCTTCCAGAAGACCGAAAGGGAGACGAGTGGGGCCACGAGGTGGCCGACACCGTGCGGCGCGGCCCAGCCCGGCCGCGCGCCCCGTTGTCTGGGCCCTCGCGTCGCCCCCGACCTAACCTTCCGCCTACTTAAAGCCTCCGTCGCGAAACCCCCGTACGAGAGCCACGATACGAAAACCTTCAGACGCCGCCGTCGTAATCCCATCTCGGGGATTCGGGAGATCGCCCGCACCCTGCCGAGAGAGGGGAATCATCACGGAGGGCTCTACATCATCATGCCCGCCTCCATTGATGCGTGAGTAGTTCATCCTTGGACTATGGGTCCATAGCAGAGCTAGATGGTTGTCTTCTCCGCTTGTGCTATCATTGTTTAGATCTTGTGAGCTGCCTAACATGATCAAGATCATCTATTTGTAATGCTACATGTTGTGTTTGGCGGGATCCGATGAATAGAGAATACTATGTTAAGTTGATTATCAATCTATCATATATGTGTTGTTTATGTTCTTGCATGCTCTCCGTTGCTAGTAGAGGCTCTGGCCAAGTTGATACTTGTAACTCCAAGAGGGAGTAATTATGCTCGATAGTGGGTTCATGCCTCCATTTAATCTGGGACAGTGACAGAAAGTTCTAAGGTTGTGGATGTGCTGTTGCTACTAGGGATAAAACATTGATGCTTTATCTAAGGATATTTGTGTTGATTACATTACGCACCATACTTAATGCAATTATCTGTTGTTTACAACTTAATACGAAGGGGTTCGGATGATAACCTGAAGGTGGATTATTTAGGCATAGATGCATGCTGGATAGCGGTCTATGTACTTTGTCGTAATGCCCTGATTAAATCACATAGTAATCATCTTTGATATGTATTGAATCTTTATTTGTCAATTGCCCGCCTGTAATTTGTTCACCCAGCATGTTAGTTATCTTATTGGAGAGACACCTCTAGTGAACTGTGGACCCCGGTCCATTCTTTTACATCTGAATACATTCTACTGCTTTTACTGTTCTTTGCAAACAAACACCATCTTCCACTCGATACGCTTAATCCTTTGTTTTCAGCAAGCCGGTGAGATTGACAACCTCATTGTTACGTTGGGGCAAAGTACTTTGATTGTGTGCAGGTTCCACGTTGGCGCCGGTTTCACTGGTGTTGCGCCACACTACATTCCTCCACCAACAACCTTCACGTGCTTCTTGGCTCCTACTGGTTCGATAACCTTGGTTTCTTATCGAGGGAAAACTTGCTGCTGGCGCATCACACCTTCCTCTTGGGGTTCCCAACGGACGTGTACATCTACGCGCATCAAGACCGTTCTGGCGCCGTTGCCGGGGAGATCAAGACACGCTGCAAGGGGAGTCTCCACTTCCAATCTCTTTACTTTGTTTTTGTCTTGCTTTATTTTATTCACTACTTTGTTTGCTGCACTTAAAACAAAACACAAAAAAATTAGTTGCTAGCTTTACTTTATTTACTATCTTGTTCTCTATATCATAACACAAAAAAATTAGTTACTTGTCTTTACTTTATTTGTTTAGTTTACTTTTTGCTTATTTCGTCATGTTTCCTCCTAAGTACACTCTAAAAGACATACCGGTAGGCCGAGGGTCTATAATTGGAAGAGATAATATAGAAGATTTTTTCACTCATGTTAGTATAGCTGAAGATTTTGAAGATAGACACTTGGTAGAACTTGCTCCTACTTATGAAATTGCTGTTGCTTCTCTAGTACACATGTTGGAAATTAAATTTGTTAATCTTAATCCTATAATTCAGCATATGTTTCTTACACTCTCTGATATGGAGGAAGGAGAAAAGAAAGATTTTGTCTTAGAAACTCTTCTAAAAGAATTTGGTGGTGTAGCAAGAGAGGCTAGAAAAGTCTTTACTAAATATAAAATGCTTGGTTCTTACACCAACTTTGCTAGTACCCTTGAGAAGATGGACATTGATAGGATAAAGTACACTAATAATGTTAATGATGGAGGGGATATTAAGACATCAATACCCTGCAAGCTTGTAGGAATGTTCGAGGCACTAGAAAAGAATTATGATTGGATTGTTCCCGAAAATTTATTTGATGAGAATAGCAAGCCTAAGAGTAATGAAAAGGGAGCCTCTGAAACTTACATAGATAAGATAACATGTATTGTTGAGGAAACCCCTGACACCCCTGGTAAGAATGTTGATGCTCCATCTCTTGAAAATACTTGATTTGCACTTTCTGCGCCTAGCTGAAAGGCGTTAAAGAAAAGCACTTCTTGGGAGATAACCCAAGTTTCATTTTATTTACTGTATTGTTGAGTCTTGGAAGTTGTTTACTACTGTAGCAACCTCTCCTTATCATGTTTTTGTGCCAAGTAAAGTTTTTATGTTAAAGTTGATGCTATATTTGGGATCGCTGCGCAGAAACAGCATTGCTGTCTGTCACGAATTCTCGCAGAAGTCTCTGTAAAAAATCGAAAAAATTTGCAAATTTTCGAGCATGATCCTCAGATATGTACGCAACTTTCATTAGTTTTGAGTTTTTTCATTTGAGCAAGTTAAGTGCCCCTTCCAGATGCATCTTTACGGACTGTTCTGTTTTTGACAGATTCTGTCTTTTATTTCGCATTGCCGCTTTTGCTATGTTGAATGAGTTTCTTTGTTCCATTAACTTTCAGAAGATTTGTGCAATGTCCAGAAGTGTTAAGAATGATTGTGTCACCTCTGAATATGTGAATTTTTGGTTATGCACTAACCCTCTAATGAGTTTGCTTGAAGTTTGTGTGAAGGAAGTTTTCAAGGGTCAAGAGAAGAGGATGATATACTATGATCAAGAGGAGTGAAAGGTCTAAGCTTGGGGATGCCCCGGTGGTTCATCCCTGCATATTTTAAGAAGACTCAAGCATCTAAGCTTGGGGATGCACAAGGCATTCCCTTCTTCATCGACAACATTATCATGTCACTTCTAGTGAAACTATATTTTTATTCCGTCACATTCTTATGTTCTTTACTTGGAGCATCGGTTTGTTTTGTTTTGAATAAAGTTGGATCCCGCCATTCTTATATTGGAGATATTACGCTCCGCTTTTTCATATGGAACACTTGTGTTCTTAATTGTGCTTTAATGTTCATGGCGAAAGCTAATTGCTTCGTTAGATTGCTATTTGGTTGGAATTGGAAAATGCTGCATATGGTTTGGCAATTTGGCAATTGTTTGAGCTCTCATAGATCATGTTTAAGCTATTGCATCATGTAGTTTAATCTATTAATGAAGAACTACTGTAGAGCTTGTTTAATTTGGTTTGCATGATTGGTCTCTCTAAGTCTAGATATTTTCGGGTAAAGTGTTTGAACAACAAGGAAGACAGTGTAGAGCCTTATAATGCTTGCAATATGTTCTTGTGTGAGTTTTGCTGTACCTGTTCATACTTGTGTTTGCTTCAAACAACCTTGCTAGCCCAAACCTTGTACTGAGAGGAAATGCTTCTCGTGCATCCAAACACCTTGAGCCAAAACCCATGCCATTTGTGTCCACCATATCTACCTACTATGTGGTATTTCCCATTCCAAAGTAAATTACTTGAGTGCTACCTTTAAAATTTCATTCCTCTACCTTTACAATATATAGCTCATGGGACAAATAGCTTAAAAACTATTGTGGTGATGAATATGTAGTTATGTGTCTTAATTCTTATAAGTTGCTTGTTGAGTGGTAACCATGTTTTCTGGGGACGCCATCAACTTTATCTTTGTTGGATATCATGTGAGATGCTATGCATGTTCGTCTTGTCTGAAGTAAGTGGACTTCATGATCAAATGGTTTGAGTATGCATATGTTAGAGAAGAACATTGGGCCGCTAACTAAAGCCATGTATCATGGTGGAAGTTTCAGTTTGGACATACAACCTCAATCTCTTATGAGAATATTAACTATTGTTGAATGCTTAAGCATTAAAAGAGGAGTCCATTATCTGTTGTCTATGTTGTCCCGTATGGATGTCTAAGTTGAGAATAATAAAAAGCGAGAAATCCAATGCGTGCTTTCTCCTTAGACACTTGTACATGCGGCATAGAGGTACCCCTTTGTGACACTTGGTTGAAGCATATGTCATGTGATGATAATCCGTGTTTCCGAGCTAAGTAGGACAAGGTGCGAGCACTATTAGTACTCTATGCATGAGACATGCAACTTGTAGGAAGTATTATGCATAGCACATATAAATTATTACTACCGTTGACAAAATTGTTTCTATGTTTTCAAAACAAAAGCTCTAGCACAAAAATAGTAATCCATGCTTCCCTCTGCGAAGGGCCATTCTTTTACTTTATGTTGAGTCAGTTTACCCACTTCTTTCTATCTTAGAAGCAAACACTTGTGTTAACTGTGTGCATTGATTCTTACATGTTTACTTATTGCACTTGTTATATTACTCTATGTTGACAAATATCCATGAGATATACATGTTACAAGTTGAAAGCATTCGCTGAAACTTAATCATCCTTTGTGTTGCTTCAATGCATTCTACTTAGAATTTATTGCTTATGAGTTAGCTCTTATGCAACTCTTATTGATACTTGTCTTGAAAGTACTATTCATGAAAGTTTTGCTATATGATTCATTTGTTTAGTCATTATTTTTGTTAGCAATCTTTTGTTCAGATCACTCCATTCATCTCATATGCTTTACAATGATGTTGATCAAGATTATGTTGGTAGCATGTCACTTCAGAAATTATTTGTGTTATCGTTTACCTACTCGGGACGAGTAGGAACTAAGCTTGGGGATGCTTGATACGTCTCAAACGTATCTATAATTTCTTATGTTCCATGCTACTTTTATGACAATACTTGAATGTTTTATACATACTTTACAACATTATTATACATTTTCCGGCACTAACCTATTAACAAGATGCCGAAGTGCCAGTTGCTGTTTTTGCTGTTTTTGGTTTCAGAAATCCTAGTAAGGAAATATTCTCGGAATTGACGAAATCAACGCCCAGGCCTATTTTTACACGAAGCTTCCAAGACCGAAAGGGAGACGAAGTGGGGCCACGAGGTGGCCGAAACCAGGCGGCGCGGCCAGGCCCCGGCGCCGGCCCTATTGTCCGGGCCCTCGCGTCGCCCCCGACCTACCCTTCCGCCTACTTAAAGCCTCCGTCGCGAAACCCCCTGTACCGAGAGCCACGATACGTAAAACCTTCAGACGCCGCCGTCGCGAATCCCATCTCGGGGGATTCAGGAGATCGCCTCCGGCACCCTGCCGGAGAGGGAATCATCACCGGAGGGGCTCTACATCATCATGCCCGCCTCCGGATTGATGTGTGAGTAGTTCATCCTTGGACTATGGGTCCATAGCAGTAGCTAGATGGTTGTCTTCTCCGCTTGTGCTATCATTGTTTAGATCTTGTGAGCTGCCTAACATGATCAAGATCATCTATTTTTAATGCTACATGTTGTGTTTGGCGGGATCCGATGAATAGAGAATACTATGTTAAGTTGATTATCAATCTATCATATATGTGTTGTTTATGTTCTTGCATGCTCTCCGTTGCTAGTAGAGGCTCTGTCCAAGTTGATACTTGTAACTCCAAGAGGGAGTAATTATGCTCGATAGTGGGTTCATGCCTCCATTTAATCTGGGACAGTGACAGAAAGTTCTAAGGTTGTGGATGTGCTGTTGCTACTAGGGATAAAACATTGATGCTTTATCTAAGGATATTTGTGTTGATTACATTACGCACCATACTTAATGCAATTATCTGTTGTTTACAACTTAATACCGGAAGGGGTTCGGATGATAACCTGAAGGTGGATTATTTAGGCATAGATGCATGCTGGATAGCGGTCTATGTACTTTGTCGTAATGCCCTGATTAAATCACATAGTAATCATCGTTGATATGTATTGAATCTTTATTTGTCAATTGCCCGCCTGTAATTTGTTCACCCAGCATGTTAGTTATCTTATTGGAGAGACACCTCTAGTGAACTGTGGACCCCGGTCCATTCTTTTACATCTGAATACATTCTACTGCTTTTACTGTTCTTTGCAAACAAACACCATCTTCCACTCGATACGCTTAATCCTTTGTTTTCAGCAAGCCGGTGAGATTGACAGCCTCACTGTTACGTTGGGGCAAAGTACTTTGATTGTATTGTGCAGGTTCCACGTTGGCCCGGTTTTACTGGTGTTGCGCCGCACTACATTCCTCCACCAACAACCTTCACGTGCTTCTTGGCTCCTACTGGTTCGATAACCTTGGTTTCTTAGTGAGGGAAAACTTGTTGCAAGCATCACACCTTCCTCTTGGGGTTCCCAACGGATGTGTACATCTACCCGCATCAGCGCACTAGTTCGGCGAAGAGATAGTGAAATACAAGTAATATGGATGATTGTAAGTAGTAATTGCAATCTGAAATAAAGATGGCAGCAAGCAAACATGTAGCAGAACTTGTTGGAAACGGTGTTTCAATGCTTAGAAACAAGGCCTAGGGATCATACTTTCACTAGTGGACACTCTCAACATTGCAATCATAATTGAATATAAATATAAGCACTTCACTATGCTATTCTGAATTACTCTCTGGCTGGATAACGAACACTAATTCACCGTGTAGGGCTGCAAAAGCAAACCTTAAAGATGTATTCCCAAGTACTAATAAACACCCCACGCTGTCACTTTGAGCATTCATAGGAGGTACTAACACACCACAATTTCATAGAGACATCCAACTCAAATCATAACCCAGTGAACAAGTATTCTGTGAAATATAGCCTAAGAGACCCACACGGTGCACACACTGTCACCTTTACACACGTGGGACAAGGAGTCTCCAGAGATCACATAAGTAAAATCCACTTGAATAGCATAACGACATCTAGATTACAAAGCTCATCATATGAATCTCAATCATGTAAGGCAGCTCATGAGATCATTGTATTGAAGTACATGGGAGAGAGATTAACCACATAGCTACCGGTAGAGCCCTCAGCCTCGGAGAACTACTCCCTCCTCATCATGGGAGACAACAACGGCGATGAAGATGGTGGTGGTGTCGAGGAGAAGCTTCCTTGTGACGGTACAACACACGTCCGTTGGGAACCCCAAGAGGAAGGTATGATGAGCACAGAAGTTTTCCCTCAGGAAACCAAGGTTTATCGAACCGTAGGAGATGAAGGCCACGTGAAGGTTGTTGGTGGAGGAGTGTAGTGCGGCGCAACACCAGTGATTCCGGCGCCAACGTGGAACCTGCACAACACAATCAAAATACTTTGCCCCAACTTAACAGTGAGGTTGTCAATCTCACCGGCTTGCTGAAAACAAAGAATTAAACGTATGGTGTGGAGAATAATGTTTGCTTGCAAAGAACAACAGAGAACAGAGATTGCAGTAGATTGTATTTCAGATGTAAAAGAATGGACCGGGGTCCACAATTCACTAGTGGTGTCTCTCCAATAAGATAAATAGCATGCTGGGTGAACAAATTACAGGTGGGCAATTGACAAATAAAGATTCAATACATATCATGATGATCACTATGAGATTTAATCAGGGCATTACGACAAAGAACATAGACCGCCATCCAGCATGCATCTATGCCTAAATAGTCCACCTTCAGGTTAGCATCCGCACCCCTTCCAGTATTAAGTTGCAAACAACAGACGATTGCATTAAGTATGGTGCGTAATGTAATCAACACAAATATCCTTAGACAAAGCATTGATGTTTTATCCCTAGTAGCAACAGCACATCCACAACCTTAGAACTTTCTGTCACTGTCCCAGATTCAATGGAGGCATGAACCCACTATCGAGCATAAATACTCCTCTTGGAGTTACAAGTATCAACTTGGCCAGAGCCTCTACTAGCAATAGAGAGCATGCAAGAACATAAACAACACATATATGATAGATTGACAATCAACTTGACATAGTATTCTATATTCATTGGATCCCACCAAACACAACATGTAGCATTACAAATAGATGATCTTGATCATGTTAGGCAGCTCACAAGATCTAAACATGATAGCACAAGAAGAGAAGACAACCATCTAGCTACTGCTATGGACCCATTGTCCAAGGATGAACTACTCACGCATCAATCCGGAGGCGGGCATGGTGATGTAGAGCCCTGCGGTGATGATTCCCCTCTCGGCAGGGTGCCGGAGGCGATCTCGAATCCCCGAGATGGGACTCGGGCGGTGGCGGCTCGGAAGTATTTCCATATCGTGGCTCTCGGTAATAGGGTTTTCGCGACGGAGAGGTAGGCGGAAGGGCAGCGTTGGAGGGGGCACAGGGCCCCACACCATAGGCCGGCGCGGCCCCATGCGAGGCCGCGCCTATGGTGTCGGCCCTCGTGGCCCCACTTCGTATGCTCTTCGGTCTTCGAAGATCCGTGGAAAAATAAGACCTCGCGTTGATTTCGTCCAATTCCGAGAATATTTCCTTTGTAGGATTTCTGAAACCAAAAACAGCAGAAAACTGCAATCGGCATCTTGTTAATAGGTTAGTGCCGGAAAATGCATAATAATGATGTAAAGTATGTATAAAACATGTGAGTATTGTCATAAAAGTAGCATGGAACATAAGAAATTATAGATACGTTGGAGACGTATCAAGCATCCCCAAGCTTAGTTCCTACTCGCCCTCGAGTAGGTAAACGATAACAACAATAATTTCTGAAGTGACATGCTACCAACATAATCTTGATCAACATTATTGTAAAGCATATGAGATGAATGGTGTGATTCAAAGCAATAGATTGCTAACAAAGAGATAATGACTAAACAACTGAATCATATAGCAAAACTTTTCATGAATAGTACTTTCAAGACAAGTATCAAAAAGACTTGCATAAGAGCTAACTCATAAAGCAATAGATTCAAAGTAGAAGGTATTGAAGCAACACAAAGGATGATTAAGTTTCAGCAATTGCTTTCAACTTGTAACATGTATATCTCATGGATATTTGTCAACATAGAGTAATATAACAAGTGCAATAAGTAAACATGTAAGAATCAATGCACACAGTTGACACAAGTGTTTGCTTCTAAGATAGAAAGAAGTAGGTAAACTGACTCAACATAAAGTAAAAGAATGGCCCTTCGCAGAGGGAAGCATGGATTACTATTTTGTGCTAGAGCTTTTGTTTTGAAAACATAGAAACAATTTTTTCAATGGTAGTAATAATTCATATGTGTTATGCATAATACTTCCTACAAGTTGCAAGCCTCATGCATAGAATACCAATAGTGCCCGCACCTTGTCCTAATTAGCTTGGATTTACATGGATTATCATTGCATAACATATGTTTCAACCAAGTGTCACAAAGGGGTACCTCTATGCCGCCTGTACAAAGGTCCAAGGAGATAAATCGCATTTGATTTCTCGTTTTTGAATAATCTCAACTTAGGACATCCATACCGGGACAACATAGAAAACAGATAATGGACTCCTCTTTAATGCATAAGCATTCAACAACAGATAATATTCTCATAAGAGATTGAGGATGAATGTCCAAACTGAAAACTTCCACCATGATACATGGCTTTGGTTAGCGGCCCAATGTTCTTCTCTAACATATGCATACTCAAACCATTTGATCATGATAAATCACCCTTACTTCAGACAAGACGAACATGCATAGCAACTCACATGATATTCAACAAAGGTGTAAAAAGTTGATGGCGTCCCCAGAAACATGGTTACCGCTCAACAAGCAACTTATAAGAACTAAAACACATAGCTACATATTCATCACCACAATGGTTTCTTTCTGAGGGAAAACTTGCTGCTGTGCGCATCATACCTTCCTCTTGGGGTTCCCAACGGATGTACATCTACGCGCATCAAGCAACTTTTTCTGGCGCCGTTGCCGGGGAGATCAAGACACGCTGCAAGGGGAGTCTCCACATCCAATCTCTTTACTTTGTTTTTGTCTTGCTTTACTTTACTTTATTTACTGCTTTGTTTGCTCTTATATCTAAAAAAACAAAAAAATAGTTACTTTACTTTCTGTCTTATTTACTAGCTCTATATCAAAAACACAAAAAAATTAGTTACTTGTCTTTATTCTACTTGCCTAGTTTACTTTTATTACTGTTATAATGGGTACTCCTGAAAATACTAAGTTGTGTGATTTCACTAGCACAAATAATAATGATTTTATAAGTACTCCTATTGCTCCACCTGCTACTACAGCAGAATTCTATGAAATTAAACCTGCTTTACTGAATCTTGTTATGAGAGAGCAATTTTCTGGTGTTAGTACTGATGATGCTGCTGCCCATCTTAATAATTTTGTTGAACTTTGTGAAATGCAAAAGTATAAGGATATAGATGGTGATATTATAAAACTGAAATTGTTTCCTTTCTCATTAAGAGGAAGAGCTAAAGATTGGTTGCTTTCTTTGCCTAAGAATAGTATTGATTCATGGACTAAATGTAAAGATGCTTTTATTAGTAAATATTATCCTCCTGCTAAGATTATATCTTTGAGAAGTAGCATTATGAACTTTAAACAATTTGATAATGAACATGTTGCTCAAGCATGGGAGAGAATGAAATCTTTGGTAAAGAATTGCCCTACCCATGGACTGACTACTTGGATGATCATCCAAACCTTTTATGCAGGATTGAATTTTTCCTCGAGGAACCTATTGGATTCAGCTGCTGGAGGTACTTTTATGTCCATCACCCTGGGCGCCGCAACTAAACTACTTGATGATATGATGATCAATTACTCTGAATGGCACACTGAAAGAACTCCTCAAGGTAAGAAGGTAAATTCTGTTGAAGAAACCTCTTCTTTGGGTGATAAGATTGATGCTATTATGTCTATGCTTGCAAATGATAGATCTCATATTGATCCTAATAATGTTCCTTTAGCTTCATTGGTTGCTCAAGAAGAAAATGTTGATGTGAATTTCATTAAAAGTAATAATTTCAACAACAATGCTTATAGGAATAATTATGGTAACAACAACTATAGGCCATATCCTTCTAATAATGGTAATGGTTATGGTAATTCTTATGGTAATTCTTACAACAATAATAAGAGTGTACCCTCTGGTCTTGAAGTCATGCTTAAAGAATTTATTAGTACACAAACTGCTTTCAATAAAACTGTTGAAGAAAAGCTTGGTAAAATTGATGTTCTTGCTTCTAAGGTTGATAGTCTTGCTCTTGATGTTGATCTTTTAAAACTGAAAGTTATGCCTGAGGAAGTTAAAGATGCTAGGTTTGCTAAAACAAATGCCATCCAAGTTCAAATTAATGATAATATTAGAATGTTGGCTGAATTGCATGCTAGGTGGGATAGAGAAGAAAAAGAAAAACTTGCTAAAGAGAATAATGTAGCTAAAGTTTGGACTATTACCACCACTAGTAATGTTGATTCTTCACATGTTGCTACACCTCCTACTATCAATGGTAAAATAATTGGTGTTGGCAATGTTTCTACTCCTAGTGCAAAGCGTGCAAAATTGCCTGAAACTGCTGAAACTGCTTGTGATAAAACTGCTGAAATTTTTCAAAATATTGGTGACAATGATTCTATTGCTGTAGAACATAATGGTTTAGATTTTGATGATTGTCATATTACTGAAGTTATAAAGTTCTTACAAAAACTTGCTAGAAGTCCTAATGCTAGTGCTATAAATTTAGCCTTTACAAAACATATTACAAATGCTCTCATTAAAGCTAGGGAAGAGAAATTAAAACTTGAAGCTTCTATTCCTAGAAAGTTGGAAGATGGTTGGGAGCCCATCATTAAGATGAAATTCAATGATTTTGAATGTAATGCTTTATGTGATCTTGGTGCAAGTATTTATGTTATGCCTAAGAAAATTTATGATATGCTTGCTTGCCACCATTGAAAAATTGTTATTTGGATGTTAATCTTGCCGATAATGTTAAAAATAAACCTTTGGGGAGGATTGATAATGTTCGCATTACGGTTAACAATAACCTTGTCCCCGTTGATTTTGTTGTCTTGGATATTGAATGCAATGCATCTTGTCCTATTGTGTTGGGAAGACCTTTTCTTCGAACTGTTGGTGCTGTTATTGATATGAAGGAAGGTAATATTAAGTATCAATTTCCTCTCAAGAAAGGTATGGAACACTTCCCTAGAAAGAGAATGAAGTTGCCTTTTGATTCTATTATTAGAACAAGCTATGATGTTGATGTTTCTTCTCTTGATGTTACTTGATTTGCACTTTCTGCGCCTAGCTGAAAGGCGTTAAAGAAAAGCACTTCTTGGGAGATAACCCAAGTTTCATTTTATTTACTGTATTGTTGAGTCTTGGAAGTTGTTTACTACTGTAGCAACCTCTCATTATCATGTTTTTGTGCCAAGTAAAGTCTCTATGGTAAAGTTGATGCTAGATTTGGATTGCTGCGCAGAAACAGCATTGCTGTCTGTCACGAATTCGCGCAGATCTCTCTGTAGAAGAGTCAAAAAAATCTGAAAATTTACGTGCGTGATCCTCAGATATGTTCGCAACTTTCATTAGTTTTGAGTTTTTCCGTTTGAGCAAGTTAAGTGCCCCTGAAAAATTCGTCTTTACGGACTGTTCTGTTTTTGACAGATTCTGCCTTTTATTTCGCATTGCCGCTTTTGCTATGTTGAATGAGTTTCTTTGTTCCATTAACTTTTAGAAGCTTTGTGCAATGTCCAGAAGTGTTAAGAATGATTGTGTCACCTCTGAATATGTGAATTTTTGATTATGCACTAACCCTCTAATGAGTTTGCTTGAAGTTTGGTGTGGAGGAAGTTTTCAAGGGTCAAGAGAAGAGGATGATATACTATGATCAAGAAGAGTGAAAGGTCTAAGCTTGGGGATGCCCCGGTGGTTCATCCCTGCATATTTTAAGAAGACTCAAGCATCTAAGCTTGGGGATGCCCAATGCATCCCCTTCTTCATCGATAACTTATCAGGTCACTTCTAGTGAAACTATATTTTTATTCCATCACATCTTATGTTCTTTACTTGGAGCGTCGGTTTGCTTTTATTTTTGTTTTGGTTTGAATAAAGTTGGATCCCATCATCCTTATATTGGAGATATTACGCTCCGCTTTTTCATATGGAACACTTGTGTTCTTAATTGTGCTTTAATGTTCATGGCGAAGGCTGAAATTGCTTCGTTAAATTGCTATTTGGTTGGAATCAGAAAATGCTGCATATGGTTTGGAAATTTGGCAATTGTTTGAGCTCTCATAGATCATGTTTAAGCTCTTGCATCATGTAGTTTAATCTATTAATGGAGAACTACCGTAGAGCTTGTTAAATTTGGTTTGCATGATTGGTCTCTCTAAGTCTAGATATTTTCTGGTAAAGTGTTTGAACAACAAGGAAGACAGTGTAGAGTCTTATAATGCTTGCAATATGTTCTTGTGTAAGTTTTGCTGTACCTGTTCATACTTGTGTTTGCTTCAAACAACCTTGCTAGCCCAAACCTTGTACTGAGAGGAAATGCTTCTCGTGCATCCAAACACCTTGAGCCAAAACCCATGCCATTTGTGTCCACCATACCTACCTACTATGTGGTATTTTTCTGCCATTCCAAAGTAAATTACTTGAGTGCTACCTTTAAAATTTCATTCCTTTATCTTTGAAATATATAGCTCATGGGACAAATAGCTTAAAAACTATTGTGGTGATGAATATGTAGTTATGTGTCTTAGTTCTTATAAGTTGCTTGTTGAGCGGTAACCATGTTTCTGGGGACGCCATCAACTTTTTTACCTTTGTTGGATATCATGTGAGATGCTATGCATGTTCGTCTTGTCTGAAGTAAGTGCGATTTCATGATCAAATGGTTTGAGTATGCATATGTTAGAGAAGAACATTGGGCCGCTAACTAAAGCCATGTATCATGGTGGAAGTTTTAGTTTGAACATACAACCTCAATCTCTTATGAGTATATTATTTGTTGTTGAATGCTTAAGAATTAAAAGAGGAGTCCATTATCTGTTGTCTATGTTGTCCCGGTATGGATGTCTAAGTTGAGAATAATCAAAAGCGAGAAATCCAATGCGTGCTTT
Source organism: Lolium multiflorum (assembly GCA_030979885.1). NCBI lineage: Eukaryota > Viridiplantae > Streptophyta > Magnoliopsida > Poales > Poaceae > Lolium > Lolium multiflorum. The sequence continues at coordinate 107,291,122 of CM061747.1, forward strand.
CTCCTTAGACCTTTGTACAGGCGGCATAGAGGTACCCCTTTGTGACACTTGGTTGAAACATATGTCATGCAATGATAATCCGTGTTATCCGAGCTGATTAGGACAAGGTGCGAGCACTATTAGTACTCTATGCATGAGACTTGCAACTTGTAGGAAGTATTATGCATAGCACATATGAATTATTACTACCGTTGACAAAATTGTTTCTATGTTTTCAAAACAAAAGCTCTAGCACAAAAATAGTAATCCATGCTTCCCTCTGCGAAGGGCCATTCTTTTACTTTATGTTGAGTCAGTCCCACTTCTTTCTATCTTAGAAGCAAACACTTGTGTTAACTGTGTGCATTGATTCTTACATGTTTACTTATTGCACTTGTTATATTACTCTATGTTGACAAATATCCATGAGATATACATGTTACAAGTTGAAAGCAATTGCTGAAACTTAATCATCCTTTGTGTTGCTTCAATGCATTCTACTTTGAATTTATTGCTTATGAGTTAGCTCTTATGCAAGTCTTGTTGATACTTGTCTTGAAAGTACTATTCATGAAAGTTTTGCTATATGATTCATTTGTTTAGTCATTATCTTTGTTAGCAATCTTTTGCTTCAGATCACTCCATCCATCTCATATGCTTTACAATAATGTTGATCAAGGTTATGTTGGTAGCATGTCACTTCAGAAATTATTTGTGTTATCGTTTACCTACTCGAGGGCGAGTAGGAACTAAGCTTGGGGATGCTGATACGTCTCAAACGTATCTATAATTTCTTATGTTCCATGCTACTTTTATGATAATACTTGAATGTTTTATACATACTTTACATCATTATTATACATTTTCCGGCACTAACCTATTAACAAGATGCCGAAACGCCATTGTCGTTTTCTGTTTTTGGTTTCAGAAATCCTAGTAAGGAAATATTCTCGGATTGGACGAAATCAACGCCCAGGGTCCTATTTTTACACGAAGCTTCCAGAAGACCGAGGGGGAAAGGAAGTGGGGCCACGGGGCGCCGCCACATTAGGGCGGCGCGGCCTAGGAGGGCCCGCGCGGCCCTTGCGTGTGGGGCCCCCGTGACGCCTCCGACTCCTCCCTTCCGCTTACTTAAAGCCTTCGTCGAGAATACCCCTGTACCAAGAGCCACGATACGGAAAACCTTCCAGACGCCGCCGCCGCCAATCCCATCTCGGGGATTCAGGAGATCGCCTCCGGCACCCTGCCGGAGAGGGGAATCATCACCGGAGGGGCTCTACATCATCATGCCCGCCTCCGGATTGATGCGTGAGTAGTTCATCCTTGGACTATGGGTCCATAGCAGTAGCTAGATGGTTGTCTTCTCCGCTTGTGCTATCATTGTTTAGATCTTGTGAGCTGCCTAACATGATCAAGATCATCTATTTGTAATGATACATGTTGTGTTTGATGGGATCCGATGAATCTAGAATACTATGTCAAGTTGATTATCAATCTATCATATATGTGTTGTTTATGTTCTTGCATGCTCTCCGTTGCTAGTAGAGGCTCTGGCCAAGTTGATACTTGTAACTCCAAGAGGGAGTATTTATGCTCGATAGTGGGTTCATGCCTCCATTTAATCTGGGATCGTGACAGAAGGTTCTAAGGTTGTGGATGTGCTGTTGCTACTAGGGATAAAACATCGATGCTTTGTCTAAGGATATTTGTGTTGATTACATTACGCACCATACTTAATGCAATTATCTGTTGTTTACAACTTAATACTGGAGGGGGTGCGGACCCCGAAGGTGGATTATTTAGGCATAGATGCATGCTGGATAGCGGTCTATGTACTTTGTCGTAATGCCCTGATTAAATCTCATAGTAATCATCATTGATATGTATTGAATCTTGATTTGTCAATTGCCCATCTGTAATTTGTTCACCCAGCATGCTAGTTATCTTATTGGAGAGACACCACTAGTGAACTGTGGACCCCGGTCCATTCTTTTACATCTGAATACATTCTACTGCAATCATTGTTCTTTACTGTTCTTTGCAAACAAACACCATTTTCCACTCGATACGCTTAATCCTTTGTTTTCAGCAAGCCGGTGAGATTGACAACCTCACTTACGTTGGGGCAAAGTATCTTGATTGTGTTGTGCAGGTTCCACGTTGGCGCCGGTTTCACTGGTGTTGCGCCGCACTACACTCCTCCACCAACAACCTTCACGTGCTTCTTGGCTCCTACTGGTTCGATAACCTTGGTTTCTTTCTGAGGGAAACTTGCTGCTGTGCGCATCATACCTTCCTCTTGGGGTTCCCAACGACGTGTACATCTACGCGCATCAGCGCGCCAATCCAATCTCGGGGATTCAGAGATCGCCCCGGCACCCTGCCGGAGAGGGGAATCATCACCGGAGGGCTCTACATCACCATGCCCGCCTCCGGACCGATGCGTGAGTAGTTCATCCTTGGACTATGGGTCCATAGCAGTAGCTAGATGGTTGTCTTCTCCTCTTGTGCTATCATGTTTAGATCTTGTGAGCTGCCTAACATGATCAAGATCATCTATTTGTAATGCTACATGTTGTGTTTGGTGGGATCCGATGAATATAGAATACTATGTCAAGTTGATTATTGATCTATCATATATGTGTTGTTTATGTTCTTGCATGCTCTCCGTTGCTAGTAGAGGCTCTGGCCAAGTTGATACTTGTAACTCCAAGAGGGAGTATTTATGCTCGATAGTGGGTTCATGCCTCCATTGAATCTGGGACAGTGACAGAAAGTTCTAAGGTTGTGGATGTGTGATACGTCCAATTTGCATCACTATTTTGTATCATAATTTGCTGATTATTCATTGATATATTTCATATTGGGACACAATACTTATGTTATTTCATCTATTTTGCATGTTTCATCATCATTGGAGGATCAAGCACCGGAGCCAGGATTCTGCTGGAAAAAGCACCGTCAGAACGCAATATTTCGGAAGATCAACTGTGGAAGGAAATTTCACGTAAATTCCTATTTTTCCAGATGACGGAGGGAGCCAGAAGGGGAAGAAGAGGGGAGCCACTGTGGGCCCAGACCACAGGCCGGCGCGGCCCATGGCCTGGCCGCGCCACCCTGTGGTGTGGGGGCCCCACAGCCCCTTTCGCCTCCTTTTCTTCGCGTACTCCTTCGTCCCGAAAACCTAAGCCAGAGGGAGGACCTCACGAAGAGTTACAGCCGCCTCTGCGGGGCGGAGAACACCAGAGAGAAAAGAGCTCTCCGGCGGGCAGGAATCCGCCGGGGAAATTCCCTCCCGGAGGGGGAAATCGACGCCATCGCCATCGTCATCGAGCTGGACATCATCTCCATCATCATCATCATCATCTCCACCATCTACACCGCCATCACCACCGCTGCACCTCGTCACCGCTGTAACAATTTGGGTTGGATCTTGATTGTTTGATAGGGGAAACTCTCCCGGTGTTATTCTCTACTTGTTGTAGATGCTATTGAGTGAAACCATTGAACCAAGGTTTATGTTCAGATTGTTATTCATCATTATATCACCTCTGATTGTATTCCATATGATGTCTCGTGAGTAGTTCGTTTAGTTCTTGAGGACATGGGTGAAGTCTAAATGCTAGTAGTGAATTATGGTTGAGTAATATTCAATGTTATGATATTTAAGTTGTGGTGTCATTCTTCTAGTGGTGTCGTGTGAACGTCGACTACACGACACTTCACCATTTATGGGCCTAGGGGAGTGCATCTTGTATTCGGTTGCTAATTGCGGGGTTGCCGGAGTGACAGAAACCTGAGCCCCCGTTAGTATATCGATGCAAGAGGGATCGCAGGATCTCAGAGTTTAAGGCTGTGGTTAGATTTATCTTAATTACTTTCTTGTAGTTGCGGATGCTTGCAAGGGGTATAATCACAAGTATGTATTAGTCCTAGGAAGGGCGGTGCATTAGCATAGGTTCACCCACACAACACTTATCAAAACAATGAAGATTATTTAGCTACATGAAGCGAAAGCACTAGACTAAAATCCCCGTGTGTCCTCAAGAACGCTTGGTCATTATAAGTAAACAAACCGGCTTGTCCTTTGTGCTAAAAAGGATTGGGCCACTCGCTGCAATTATTTCTCTCGCATTTTACTTACTCGTACTTTATTCATCTGTTACATCAAAACCCCTTGAATACTTGTTTGTGAGCATTTACAGTGAATCCTTCATCGAAACTGCTGCCAACACCTTCTGCTCCTCGTTGGGATCGACATTCTTACTTATCGAAGATACTACGATACACCCCCTATACTTGTGGGTCATCAAGACTATTTTCTGGCGCCGTTGCCGGGGAGTGAAGCGCTATTGGTAAGTGGAATTGGTAAGGAAAACCTTTACTGTTTGTGCTGATTTTATTTCTGCCTGCTGCTATAAGTCATTATGGAGAGATCTTCTCTTCAATTTCTATTTGGGAAATCTACTACTACTGCAACGGTAGTGGATGAAGCGCCAGGTGAGGAAGTAGTACCATATAAAATACCTATGAAAATTATTGAACGTGTTATGGATAACCGCTATGAAGGGGATGGAACTGTCCATCCTGGTGATCATTTATTGTTTTTGCATGAATTATGCGGGTTATTCAAATGTGCAGGTATTTCTATGAATGAAGTTAGAAAGAAACTATTCACTATATCGCTGTCTGGTAAAGCGGCGCACTGGTATAAATTGCTGAAGAATGGTGATTCTATTGATTGGGAGGACATTGTGCCTTTATTTTATTCCAAATTTTATCCTCCAAGTGAAATTCACAAAGATCGGAACCGCATATATAATTTCTGGCCTCATGATGGAGAGAGTATTGCCCAAGCTTGGGGGAGATTGAAGTCTTTAATGCTCAAATGCCCCATTCATGAGCTTCCTGGTAATGTTATTATTGATAATTTCTATGCAAGACTTTCTTTTCAAGACAAGACCTTGCTGGATACTTCTTGTTCTGGATCATTTACACGCAACAAAGAAGAGTTTAAAAGGGACCTTCTTGATCGGATCCAAGAAAATACTGAAGGATGGGAGAACGACAAAGATAGAGAATCAGGTATAATTTATGATTATAAATGCATTGAAGCTTTTATGGATACTGATAAATTTCGTAATATGAGTGCTACATATGGTCTTGATTCTCAAGTTGTTGCAAATCTTTATAAAGCTTTTGCCTCTCATTATGAATTGCCTAAGAAGAATTTTGATAAGTATCATGAACCGTATAAAGATAAAGTTGATTCATCTGTAAACAAATGTGTAGTGATTGAAACTGTTGATAATGTTATTCCTGAAGCTTATATTGAAAAAACTCCTTTCCCTGCTAAAATGAAGGAGTACTCTGTCATATCTAGTGCGGTTAATAAAAGTGAAAAGAAACCTAAAGAACCTGAAGAACAAATTAAAATTGAACCTGCTGTTGCAATAGTTAAAGATCTTGTGACTGAAAATGTGGAGGATGGTCATATTATTTTCTGTGAAGATGCTTCTAATATTGTTTCACATCCTAATAAACCCAAACAAGTTAGTGTTCCTATGCTATCTGTTAGAATTGGTGATCATTGCTATTATGGTTTATGTGATATTGGTGCAAGTGTTAGTGCTATTCCTTATGAGCTTTACACGGAGATTATGCACGAAATTGGTTCTTGTGAACTTGAAGATATTGATGTGGTTATTCATCTGGCTAATAGAGAAACTATTTCTCCAATTGGTATTGTTCGAGATGTGGAAGTTCTATGTGGTAAGATTAAATATCCTGCTGACTTTTTGGTACTTGGTTCTGCTGCTAGTGATCATTGTCCTATCATTTTTGGTAGACCTTTTCTAAATACTTGTGGAGCTATTATAGATTGTAAGAAAGAGAAAATTTTGACTAGATTTGCTGGTGAACCTTATGAATTTAACTTTTCTAAATTTACCAAAACTCCTTATAAAGCTGACTTGCCTAGTAATGATTTTAAAATGGAGCAGTGTGCATCTATTGTTCTTGTTCCTAATAATCCTTTGCAGCAACATTTGGAGAATAGTGAAAGTGAAGCTTTTAGGAAAGAAAGAGATGAGCTTGAGGAAATTTTTCTTCGTCAACCTATTCTCAAGCATGATTTACCGGTGGAAGATTTGGGTACAACACCGCCACCGAAGGAAGATCCTGTTTTTGATTTAAAGCCTTTACCTGATAATCTTAAATATGCTCATATTGATGATAAGAAAATATATCCTGTTATTATTAGTTCTAAGCTTTCAGAGATTGAGGAAGAAAGGTTATTGGAAATATTGAAGAAACACCGAGGAGCTATTGGCTATACTCTTGATGATTTGAAAGGGATTTCTCCTTCTATTTGCCAACATGCTATCAATATGGAAGATGATGCAAAGCCTGTTGTTGAACATCAACGTCGTCTAATTCCGAAGATGAAAGAGGTGGTAAGGAATGAGGTATTAAAACTTCTTGAAGCTGGTATTATATATCCTATTGCTGATAGTAGATGGGTTAGTCCTGTGCATTGTGTTCCTAAGAAAGGAGGAATGACTGTTGTGCCTAATGATAATGATGAGCTTATTCCTCAAAGAATAGTTGTAGGTTATAGAATGTGCATTGATTTTCGAAAAGTTAATAAAGTTACTAAGAAAGATCATTACCCTTTACCCTTTATTGATCAAATGCTAGAAAGGTTATCTAAAAATACTCATTTTTGCTTTCTTGATGGTTATTCTGGGTTTTCACAAATTGTTGTTAAAGCTAAAGATCAAGAGAAAACCACGTTTACTTGTCCTTATGGAACTTATGCTTATAGGCGTATGCCTTTTGGTTTATGTAATGCTCCTGCTACTTTTCAAAGATGCATGTCTGCTATTTTTCATGGTTTTTGTGAAAGTATTGTAGAAGTGTTCATGGATGATTTTTCTGTCTATGGGAATTCTTTTGATAATTGCTTGCGAAACCTCGATAAAGTTTTGCAGAGATGTGAAGAAACTAACCTTGTTCTTAATTGGGAGAAATGCCACTTTATGGTTAATGAAGGAATTGTATTGGGACATAAAATTTCCGAGAGAGGTATTGAAGTTGATAGAGCTAAAGTTGAAGCAATTGAGAAGATGCCCTATCCGAGGGATGTTAAAGGTATTCGTAGTGTTCTTGGTCATGCTGGGTTTTATAGGAGATTTATTAAAGATTTCTCTAAAATTTCAAAGCCTCTTACTAATATTCTTCAAAAAGATGTACCTTTTGTTTTTGATGATGATTGTAAGGAAGCTTTTGAAACTCTAAAGAAAGCCTTAACAACTGCTCCTGTAGTTGAACCTCCTGATTGGAATTTGCCTTTTGAAATTATGTGTGATGCTAGTGATTTTGCTGTAGGCGCTGTTCTTGGACAGCGGGTAGATAAAAAATTAAATGTTATTCATTATGCTAGTAAGACTCTTGATGCTGCTCAAAGAAATTATGCTACAACTGAAAAGGAATTGTTAGCTGTAGTCTTTGCTTGTGACAAGTTTAGACCCTATATTGTTGATTCAAAAGTCACGATTCATACTGATCATGCTGCAATTAGATACCTTATGACAAAGAAAGATGCTAAGCCAAGGCTTATTAGATGGGTACTTCTGTTGCAAGAATTTGATTTACATATTATAGATAGGAAAGGTGCTGATAATCCTGTTGCTGATAATTTGTCTAGATTGGAAAATATTGCTTATGATCCTGTTCCTGTTAATGATAGTTTTCCAAATGAACAATTGGCTGTAATAAAGGTGAGCTCGCGAGAGAGCCCTTGGTATGCAGATTATGCTAACTTTATTGTTTCGAAGTATTTGCCTCCAACCTTTTCAGCTCAGCAAAGAAGGAAATTCTTTTATGACTTGAGGCATTATTTTTGGGATGACCCACACTTATATAAAGAAGGAGTGGATGGTATTATGCGAAGATGTGTTCCTGAATATGAACAACAGGAGATATTGAATAAATGTCATGGTAGTGTTTATGGAGGACATCACGCTGGAGATAGAACCGCGCAAAAGGTTCTACAATCAGGTTTTTATTGGCCAACACTCTTCAAAGATGCAAGGAAATTTATTTTATCTTGTGATGAATGTCAAAGAGTTGGTAATATCTCTAGACGCAATGAAATGCCTATGAATTATACTCTTGTTATTGAACCATTCGATTGTTGGGGATTCGACTTCATGGGTCCTTTCCCTTCTTCAGATGGTAACACTCATATACTTGTCGCTGTTGATTATGTTACTAAATGGGTAGAAGCTATACCTACAAAAAGTGCTGATGGTGAGACCTCTATAAAAATGCTTGTAGATGTTATATTTCCTAGATTTGGAATACCTAGATATATTATGACTGATGGAGGTTCTCATTTTATTCATGGAGGTTTTAGAAAAACTCTTGCTAAGTATGGTATTAATCATAGAATTGCTTCTGCTTATCACCCTCAAACTAGTGGTCAAGTAGAATTATCAAATAGAGAGATTAAAGCTATCTTGGGAAAGACTGTTAATAAATCTAGGAAGAATTGGGCTAGCAAATTGAAAGAAGCACTATGGGCTTATAGAACTGCTTATAAAAATCCTATGGGAATGTCACCTTATAAAATGGTTTATGGAAAAGCTTGTCATTTACCTTTAGAACTAGAGCACAAAGCTTATTGGGCTGTTAGAGAACTAAATAAAGATCCGAAACTAGCCGGTAATAAGAGGTTGCTGCAATTAAGTTCTCTAGATGAATGGAGAAGTGAAGCTTATGAAAATGCTAAACTCTTTAAAGAAAAAGTTAAGAAGTGGCATGATAGAAGGATCATCAAAAGAGAGTTTAATATTGGGGATAAAGTCCTATTGTATCGGTCTCGTCTCAGATTCTTTGCAGGGAAATTACTCTCGAAGTGGGAAGGACCATATGTTGTTGAGGAGGTGTATCGTTCAGGAGCAATTAAAATTAGCTCTCTCCAAGGCAATGCCACACAAGTGGTGAATGGACAAAGACTCAAGCATTATATCTCGGGTGATTCTTATAATGTTGATGTTGATATTATTCAAGTGGAAACACCGGAGGCTTTCATCAAAGGACAAATTGACAGTCCGCCAGAACTCGACTTTGAATAGGTAACAGTACAGGTAATAAAAAGTCCGCGTTTACCTTTCCGAACATTATTTCTGCTGTTTTTAGAAAATATGAAAAATTACGGAATCGAAACGGAGTGGAAAAGACGCGCGAGGGCCCGTCACCACAGGCCGGCGCGGGCCCCACCCTGGCCGCGCCGACCTATGGTGACGGCACCTCGGCGTCCCGTTTCCACTCGTTTTCGGCCTGGAACCTTCCTTTTGTCGTAAAAATATTTGCTATATAATCCCCCGGACCCCTGGAGGTCCGTAATATCGTTTTCTCGTCGTGTTTTGTTTCGAGCTGTTTTCTGCCAGATTTGTTTTGATCTAGAAGCACCATGGTCTCCAACAACAAAGACAAGGGGCCTTGGAGGGAAGAGATGGATGAAAGGATCAATAAGGAGAAGGAGAAGATAGCATCAGCAAAAGGAGAGTGGGAAACTACGAAGAGTAAGCCAATCTTGGTGGGATCGGTTAACACTGGGCGTTCCTTTTCTCATAACTTGCAGGGAGCTCTTCCGCCTGCTCTGGACCTCGACTCTTTCCCTTGTGTGGAGGAAGCAATACGGGTTGCCGATGAGTTTTGTGATCAATATCGTGCTCTAAAAAGGGAAGTGGAGATACTTCAGGAGGAGAACCAGCGACTTCGCAGAATGCTGGAATATTACTCAAATCCCAGCACAAGGCCGTCACCGCCACACTCGGGTAACAATGAGTCTCTTCAGGTTTTGGTGCAGAATTACAAAATTGAGAAGCTGAAGCTGAAGGAGATCCTTATGAAGCGCGAGAGGAATCCATCACCATCATCACCGAAGGAGTAATTCATCATCGGTATTGGCATCCCCTTGGTTTGTTCCAAGCTTGGGGGAGTGCCGCGGTATCACATCATCACCACCTTTATCTTTTACTATCAAGTAGTGTCATATCATGAGTAGGGAAGTTATCATATGGAATAGTATGCAATGTGGAAGTATCTCTCTTAGTTAGTTATCTATGTATCCGTTGGTGTGAGTTATCGTTATGGAATATTAATGAGAAGTCTTATCATTTACTTTTTGCACACCTTATTTTAGTTTGCAATCTCCATTATATGATTACTCTTGACATGAGTATTGATATCACTTTGGGAGCATCAAGTAAATCTATTTGGTTTTGGCAAACTTAGCATTGGTCAATAGCAACAACATCTTGATGTTTAATAAAAGAGAGAAATACACTTAGATATATTACTATTATCTCTATGCTTAGTATTCTGAAGTTAAAATTGCTTGTGCTTATGAGAAAGATGCATGATTGTTTCTATCATATGTATATTTGTTTGTTTCCCTCAACCTTTATGCTTGCTATCAAACCTTGCTAGCCAAAGACCTGTATCGAGAGGGAATGCTTCTCATACATCCATAACCTTAGACCAAACCTATGCCATTTGTGTCCACCATACCTACCTACTACATGGTATTTTCTGCCATTCCAAGTAAATACTTCATGTGCTACCTTTAAATAATTCAAACTATACTACTCTTTATTTGTGTCAATGTTCTATAGCTCATGAGGAAGTATGTGGTGTTTTATCTTTCAATCTTGTTGGGCGGACTTTCACCAATGGACTAGTGGCACATCCGCTTATCCAATAATTTTGAAATAAGAGCTGGCAACGGGGTTCCCAGCCCAATTAATAACTTTCATTAATAATTCTCTTCACATGTTTTGCTCGATTTATCATAAGCAACTTAATTTTGCAATAGACACTCCTCCATGGTATGTGAAAAGGCACCCGAGGATTCGGTTAGCCATGGATTGAGAAAGCCAAGGTTGGGGGGAGTGTCATCCTTAATAAAACTAAAATACATGTGTAAACAAAAGAGAAGAGGGATGATCTACCTTGCTGGTAGAGATGCCGTCCTCATGGGAGCCGCTCTTGGAAGGTCTGTTTGGCAAGGGGGTTAGAGTGCCCGCTACCATTCGTTGACAACAACAAACACCGCTCAAAATCTTACTTTTATGCTCTTTATATGATTTCAAAACTTGAAAAGCTCTAGCACATGATTTAATCCCTGCTTCCCTCTGCGAAGGGCCTGTCTTTTACTTTTATGTTGAGTCAGTAAACCTATTTCCTTCTATCTCAAGCAAGCAATTGAGTTGTTGTGAACCAATCATTTATGCTATGATTCAGTTAATCATGTCTTTTATACTTTCTTGTTTAGTACCAATTTTATCTGAATGAATATGACTTTGAAGTTATCAATGATTATGAGGAGATTGTTATGCTTAAATATGAAGGCTCAGCTATAAAATCTAATATGAAAGCTTTGCTTAGAAGTACAATCCGTTAGTAGTTCTCTGACCAAGAACAAAGTTTGCCATCACCAACTATGATTTCTTATGCACCTTTACTTGTGATTTCTCTTTACCTATTTCAAGATGAGTTATATGAGGAAGTTGTTTACTAGAATGTCTTGTGTGAATGAATATGATGCTTCTTGTCCGTATTTTATTTATCGACTCTTCACTCCATAAACATGTGGTCTTGTTTATCGAGCTTTTCGCTTGGGGACAAGCGAGGTCTAAGCTTGGGGGAGTTGATACGTCCAATTTGCATCACTATTTTGTATCATAATTTGCTGTTATTCATTGATATATTTCATATTGGGACACAATACTTATGTTATTTCATCTATTTTGCATGTTTCATCATCATTGGAGGATCAAGCACCGGAGCCAGGATTCTGCTGGAAAAAGCACCGTCAGAACGCAATATTTCGGAAGATCAACTGTGGAAGGAAATTTCACGTAAATTCCTATTTTTCCAGATGACGGAGGGAGCCAGAAGGGGAAGAAGAGGGGAGCCACTGTGGGCCCAGACCACCCGGCGCGGCCCATGGCCTGGCCGCGCCGTGGTGTGGGGGCCCCAGCCTCACTACAAGAAAAGTTGCCATGGCCGACGGTTGAAGTCGCGCCCGTGGTTGCTGGTGTACCATGGCCGACGATTTTGGTCCCTCCGTGGTGCATGTCAAAACTTTTTTTTTCTCGTTTTTGAGGCCACCTAGCCCGACGAAAGCGGCCAAAACGTGGCGTATGGTGGCCCGGGACGTGGTGCATCTCGAAATCTCGGGTTCGCCGGCCGAGTCAACGCAAATCCGCACCGCCGAGGGATGTAGGGCCCAGATGGCAGCCTCTCTGGCATTGTTTTTTTTCTACATCGCGCCATCTCGTTCAACGAGCCGTTTACGATGCAGGATCATGGGTCCCGCATGTCATCCTCTATGAACCAAAATTCTTTCTATTCTTGGATTTTTTTGACCCCCTGATTTCTGGCTACTTCCTTTTTCTTTTGATCCCTTGCCGCCTTGGAAACGTTGAGACCGCTGCTGCTAAATGGGACCCGCATGTCATCCTCTATGTGCAATCAACTTTCTTTTCTTGGAGTTTTTTGGCACCTCAAATTTGGTCACTTGCCTTTTTCTTTCGATCCCCCGCCTCTCAAACGGTGATACCGCTGCTAACTGGGACCCGCATGTCATCCTCTATGTACTATAAAACTTTCTTTTCATGGATTATTTTTGGCACCTCAAATTTGGTCACTTGCCTTTTTCTTTCGATCCCCTGCCGCCTCTCAAACGGTGATACCGCTGCTGCTAAATGGGACCCGCATGTCATCCTCTATGTACTATAAAACTTTCTTTTCATGGATTATTTTTGGCACCTCAAATTTGGTCACTTGCCTTTTTCTTTCGATCCCCGCCGCCTCTCAAACGGTGATACCGCTGCTGCTAACGGGACCCGCATGTCATCCTCTATGTACTATAAAACTTTCTTTTCCTGGATTATTTTTGGCACCTCATATTTGGTCACTTACCTTTTTCTTTCGATCCCTCGCCGCCTCTCAAACGGTGATACCGCTGCTAAATGGGACCCCCATGTCATCCTCTATGTACTATAAAACTTTCTTTTCTTGAATTATTTTTGGCACCTCATATTTGGTCACTTGACTTTTTCTTTCGATCACCTGCTGCCTCTCAAACGTGATACCGCTGCTGCTAAATGGGACCCGCATGTCATCCTCTATGTACTATAAAACTTTCTTTTCTTGGATTTTTTGGCACCTCATATTTGGTCACTTGACTTTTTCTTTCGATCCCCTGCTGCCTCTCAAACGGTGATACCGCTGCTGCTAAATGGGACCCGCATGTCATCCTCTATGTACTATAAAACTTTCTTTTCTTGAATTATTTTTGGCTCCTGATATTTTTTCACTTGCCTTTTTCTTTCGATCTCATGCCACGTTTGAAACGTTGAGGAACCTGCAGGCTCATGGGACCCGCATGTCATCCTCTATGTACTATAAAAGTTCATTTTCTTGTTTTTTTTCACCATCTGATTTTTGGCAATTTCTTTTTTCTTTTGATCCCCTGCCGCCTCTCAAACGCTGATACCGCTGCTGCTAAATGGGACCCGCATGTCATCCTCTATGTACTATAAAACTTTCTTTTCTTGAATTATTTTTGGCTCCTCATATTTGGTCACTTGCCTTTTTCTTTCGATCTCATGCCAAGTTTGAAACGTTGAGGAACCTGCTGGCTCATGGGACCCGCATGTCATCCTCTATGTACTATAAAAGTTTATTTTCTTTATTTTTTTCACCCTCTGATTTTTGGCTATTTCCTTTTTTCCCCTGCCGCCTTGGAAACGTATGGTAAGCTGCTGACTCATGGGACCCGCATGTCATCCTCTATGTACTATAAAACTTTCTTTTTTTGGATTATTTTTGGCACCTCATATTTGGTCACTTGACTTTTTCTTTCGATCCCCTGCCGCCTCTCAAACGGTGAGACCGCTGCAGCTAAATGGGACCCGCATGTCATCCTCTATGAGCAATCAACTTTCTTTTCTTGGAGTTTTTTTGGCACCTCATATTTGGTCACTTGCCTTTTTCTTTCGATCTCATGCCACGTTTGAAACGTTGAGTAAGCTGTTGGTTCAAGGGACCCGCATGTCATCCTCTATGTCCATCAAGTTTCTTTTCTTGGATTTTTTTTCACCCCCTAATTACTAGCTACTTTCTTTTTCTTTTGATCTCAAGCCGCATTACAAACATTGAGACCGCTGCTGCAAAATGGGACCCACATGTCATCCTCTATGTACAATAAATCTTGGATTATTTTTGGCTCCTGATATTTGGTCATGCCTTTTTCTTTCGATCTCATGCCGCCTTTGAAACGTTGAGTAAGCTGCTGGCTCATGGGTCCCGCATGTCATCCTCTACGAACAATAAAAGTTTCCTTTATTGGAGTTATTTTTGACCCCTAATTTCTGGCTATTTGCCTTTTTCTTTTGATCCCCTGCCCCCGTTGAAACGATGAGGACGCTGTTGGCAGGTCGGTCCCACATGTCATCCTCTATGAACAATAAAAGTTTCCTTTGGTGGATTTATTTTTGACCCCTAAATAATTTCTGGCTATTTCCTTTATTTTTCTTTTGATCCCCTGCCGCCTTGGAAACGTTTGAGAATGCTGCTGCCTCATGGGTCCCGCATGTCATCCTCTCAGAATGATAAATGTTTTCTTTTCTTGGATTTTGTTACCAACTGACTTTTGGTTTTTTATTTTATTTTCGATCCCCTGCCGCCTTTGAAACGTTGACGACGCTGCTGGCTCATGGGTCCCCGATGTCAGCCTCCCCGTACAAGAAACATGTGATATCTTGATTATTTCGCTCTGAGCTATTGCAAACGGATAAATTAAATCTTTATTTTTACATAAACAAACTTATATGTTGAGTGTCCTTGTTTTTTGTTTTTGCGATGCATAGGACTTTCCTGTTTTTTTTAGAAAAATCCGAACTTTCCTGTTTTGGAGTGGGCTGAAATTGTACGAGACAAAAGGCCCAGCAGGATAGTTCGAAGGCCCAGATGTCCAGATACAGCCCAATTGAAATCTTTCTTTTCTTGGATTTTTTTCACCCCCTGATTTCTGGCTACTTCATTTTTCTTTTGGTCCTGTGCCGCCTTGGAAACGTTGAGACCGCTGCTGCAAAATGGGACCCACATGTCATCCTCTATGTAACATAAAGTTTCTTTTCTTGGATTATTTTTGGCTCTTGATATTTGGTCACTTTCCTTTTTCTTTCGATCTCATGCCACGTTTGAAACGTTGAGGAACCTGCTGGCTCATGGGACCCGCATGTCATCCTCTATGTACAATAAAAGTTTCTTTTCTTGGATTTTTTTCACCATCTGATTTTTGGCTATTTCCTTTTTCTTTTGATCCCCTGCCGGCCTGCCGCCTTTGAAACGCTGAGTAAGCTGCAGGCTCATAGGTCCGACATGTCAGCCTGTATGAACGATAAAGCTTTCCTTTCTTGGAGTTTTTTTTACCCCCTAATTTCTGGCTATTTTCTTTTTCTTTTGATCTCAAGCCGCATTTGAAACGTTGAGACCGCTGCTGCTAAATGGGACCCGCATGTCATCCTCTATGTACAATAAAGTTTCTTTTTTTCTTGATTATCTTTAGCTCCTGATATTTTGTCACTTGCGTTTTTCTTTCGATCTCATGCCGCCTTTGAAACGTTGAGTAAGCTGCTGAATCATGGGTCCCGCATGTCATCCTCTACGAACAATAAAAGTTTCCTTTTTTGGAGTTATTTTTGACCCCTAATGTCTGGCTATTTGCCTTTTTCTTTTGATCTCCTGCCCCCTTTGAAACGATGAGGATGCTGTTGGCACGTCGGTCCCACATGTCATCCTCTATGAACAATAAAAGTTTCTTTTGATGGATTTATTTTGAACCCCTAATTAATTTCTGGATATTTCCTTTTTTTTCTTTTGATCCCCTGCCGCCTTGGAATCGTTGAGGATGCTGCTGCCTCATGGGTCCCGCATGTCATCCTCTCAGAACGGTAAATGTTTCTTTTCTTGGATTTTGTTTACCAAATGATTTTTGGCTTATTTTATCGTTCGATCTCGTGCCGCCATTAAAACGTTGAGGACGCTGCTGGCTCAGAGGTCCCACATGTCAGCCTCTATGAACAATAAACCTTTCCTTTGTTTGATTTATTATTGACACATAATTTCTGGCTATTTGCCTTTTTCTTTCGATCTCATGCCGCCTCTGAAACGTTGAGACGCTGCTGGCTCATGGGTCCCACATGTCAGCCTCTATGAACAGTCAAAGTTTCCTTTGTTTGATTTTTTTTACCCTAATTACTGGCTATTTGCCTTTTTTTTATCCCCTGCCGCCTTTGAAACTAAGAGGACGCTGCTGGCCCATGGGTCCCACATCTCAGCCTCTCTGAACGATAAACCTTTCCTTTCTTTTTTTTTCGATCCCGTGCCGCCTTGGAAACGGTGAGACGGCTCCTGCAAAACGGGACCCATATGTCATCCTCTATGTACAATAAATTTCTTTCCTTGGATTATTTTTGGCACCTGATATATGGTCACTTGCCTTTTTTTCGATCCCCTGCCGCCTTTGAAACGTTGAGGACGCTGCTCGCTCGTGGGTCCCATATGTCAGCCTCTAGGAACAATAAACATTTCGTTTCTTGGATTTATTTTTGACCGCTGATTTCTGGCAACTTTGCTTTTTCTTTCGATCCCCTGCCGCCTTTGTTAAAGTTGAGGACGCTGCTGCAAAATGCGTCCCACATGTCAGCTTCTCTGTACGATAATTGTTTCCTCTCTTTGATTTTTTTTCCACTGCTGGCCAATGGGTCCCCGATGTCAGCCTCTATGTACAAGAAATATGTGAATTCTCGATATATTTTAAGCCGAGATATGTAGGATGCTTTTTTTTTTTTTTTTTCTGTTTGTTTTTACCTTCAAATGTTGAGGGACGCTACTGGCAAATGGGTCCTGCTCTAGCATTCTCAACTGAAGGAAAAATTGAAATATTGCCTATTCATTTGTTTTTCGTACTCCATGCATCTAATCCATACTAATTGTTGATCCGGGTTTTAGTTCAACTTAATTAGATCAAATTTGATCTACGAGGGAGTATGTAATATATTTTGGGTTCACAACACTGCACTTGTTAACAACAATCTGATGAAGAGGTTTGTCATTTTTTTAAACTACAAATACACTCTAAGATCTTGCACACTAATAGAATAAATCTTGGAACTTTATATAATTAATGACAATTTTGAAATCGACTATATGAATATATCAAAATATAGAGCCCATGTAGATGCGCATACTGGCTATGCGCATTTAAAAAGAATCATAATCATAATTGATACGAAATAAAAATAACTTTATATGTAGAATCTCGGTTTCTAGAGGGCCAATCATAGGATATCCGTGTTTAAATTAGGAAGGGCCCCAATGGCATGAGTCGGAGGCCCATTAAGTGTTTTTGGAATGTTATCAGCGAAGTAAGCAGGCTGACAGCAATCACCATGTACATGGCCGGCGGCAGCCCAAAAGTACAAACAATTGGCCCATGCAGGGAAGGTAGTACTTTTTTTTATTGGGAAGGTTGTCTGGCTAACCCAAAAAAAAAGTGGTGCTACATGGGGTAATACTTGAACCCGGAATGAGATCGAGTGCCTTGATGAAGGCGAGGCACACATAAATAGTACTCCGTACCATGCCTTGCCCCTCCCTTTCAACCGTTGGATAAAAAATAATTAGACAGATGACTATTAACTAGTAACTGCTACAGTACCAACCAATGTACAGGACATGTGCTACAGTACGTCGTCCACAGTGCATGTGCTTTAGAACCATGAACAGTACATATGCTACATGCTACAGTACTTTGATCTTAGCTATCTATTTTCAATCCAACGGCCAAATCTACAAGTCACCGTACTGTTCATCTGTGCCTTGCTTATGTCAAGGCACTGGATCCTGGACACTTGAACCCATGATCGTTGCTGAGGGTTGCCTATTTGCGCATAATATGTTTTGTCAGCGGTCACTTCACTAGTTTGTGCAAAACATATCCAGCGCAGGATTCAAAAAAACATCACGTTTTTTTCTTTACGTAAACAACAAAACATCTCATGTTCATCACAATCCAGCCAACATAAGCACATAATAATTAATAGTACAACTAGAGAGCTGTACACATAAATAAGGTTTGTCAAGCTTCATGCACTAGCCAACGCAACCAAAAGTCCGAACTAATGGAAAGGGCTAGGCAATCCAATTATACATTTCAACATCCCCCCTCACATGTGACCACAATCCAGTAATGGTACCATCATGTTCACCACAATGCATCATTAAAGAGAGCAGTATACTATTATAGACCAGCTCTCTCTAAAGAACATTTGTAAGACAACTTAATACAGCTGTGATTGATATTGTTGCCCCAGCGATGGGTGATAACCTGAACACCATATAACCTTCTCACAGCAATTGTAACCAAATATGAGCACCTGCAATGATTTGGTGTCAAGCTTCTTGAAGGTCAGGAGGTATCCTACCTTCAAGTCATGTGCTTTGACAAACTCTGGCCATCCTTTGTCCATTAAAACATTGCCATCTTGTTGCTTCAGGTCCACAATCCAGGTGCATGCAGTGGACATCTTCAGGTTGATGGACTCTGGACACCCACCGTAAAACCAGGGTAGAACACGACTGGGGATGGAAATCACCTCTAACTCCGATGTACATAGTACCTTGCAGAAGCTGTCAGGGGTATTCTCCTCATCGATGCGCCCAAACACCTTGCACACTGGGGCTGGCTCTACAGATGTCTCCTTCCATGATAAGCTCTCTCCAAGCTTGAGCTTCTTGTTTGAACACTGCAAAAAAGAGGCCTCAATTAGATAATGCCTCTAGCTTCTGACCGTAATTCCAAGCAAATGCATAATAAAAGGCACCTAGCAAACTCAGCGGATCATTGTTCTTATCAAACACACAGTCTGAACAATAAGCTTCTGAATCTAGCTAGGCTGATATGTACAACCTTGTATCATCAAATTATTCAGCATAGTGTATCATTGTATCGCAGAAGCCAAATCGATATAAATAGTAGCTATGAGAATAGAAATCAAGCTAGCATGAGCCATGCATGCTTGCTGGCTATGTCTAGCATCAGAATAATGCATCTGCAGTTCATCATCCGCCAGTACAGATTGACCAAGCAAACAAAAAAAAATCAGCGTCGGCCTAAAGAGTCCACAAGCCAGACATGCATGCTCGGTGTCCTCATATGTGATCATCGGCCGTGGATTGACCAATAGCATATTTGAACGATTATTACTGCACACATTAGATCCAGTCCCAACATAGCTAGCATGGGTGCATGTGTAACCCGAGTCTTTACCAGAGGATTAATATATACACTGGCTGAGAGAAGTACTGTATATCAAACAATGCTAAGCAACCGGCAATACAGCTTAGATATAATAAAGATGTGACCGGCAACGCTAGTGATTCGGGGGAAACATACCGCCATTGCAGCCATGGACCGAGAGAATCGGGGATGCCGCGCCGCCTTAGTGGAGTTTTTAGATGCGACGTCGCCGCATCCGTAGAGGACGGAGTCCAAGCCGCGTAGTCCGAGCGGTGGTGGACGCCGGTGGTGTAGAGAGAGGACTCAGGGGAGATGGACGGCGAGGGATCTGGGGAGATCTGAAGTTCTGAACATGAGGGGGCTGTGAGAAACTGAGAATGATACATCAGCAATCAGCAAGGGAATAAATGCGCGTGTCCCCCGGTCAAAAAAAATGCGCGTGTCTAGGAGGAACGAAGCCAGGTACGCAGGAATCCACACACAAAACTTCACCCGGCGGGTCACTGGGCTTTATCAGTATCTGGTGGGGTCCGGACCTACAGACCAGTGAGACATGTCGTGTGGGTTATGATCCGTTCAGTGTGCACACAGAAATTGCATTCAGAGCTCAGGGCTTCAGGCTACGTTGTACTATACAGTAATATATCCATTTCTTTTGGTAAAATGAAAACGATACTCCATCTGATCCTCATTACATGATGATAAAATGGACGTCTCTACAACTAATATGTGTCTAGATACATCTATATGAGAGCGTCTGTGTTTGTACTGTGTATCTAAAAAAAATATGGATCGGAGGGAGCATTAAGAGGTGTCCAAAAAAAACTGCAAACAAACATGGATGTAAGCAGTTGAGTATTAAACCAGTGCGTGAAATACCTTTATATCTCGACCATGTAACAATGAATATGAGAAGTTTTTGGGGTTTGACCATCTGCACTTGTGTTTGCTACAATCAGATCAAAAAATTGGTCACTTTTACACTTTCTAAAATAAAATGTATTTTTCCCTGAGATTTTACAAGTTCGTACAAGATAGCATTGACTACATCTGGGATATATCACATTTACACTTACAAATCTATGAATATTTCAAAATATTGAGCTCCGTGTACCTACATATAATACAAATCATCAGACCGCACATTGAAACTACCGCAGCATATCACAGTAAATTAAAATAAAATAAAACAAGTCTAACATATACTATATTAGCTAATTAACAAAGTCTCATCACAGTGTATCTGATCCCCAGTTCAGCTTAATACAAAAACCAAGTTCAGCTTGAACATCAGCAGGGGAGTAACCCAGGTCCAAAAGCAGCATCTAGTTAATTCAATAAAATATTGAGGTTATTCTGATCCCCTCTTCCTAAAAACACTGCAGATCATGCATGCAACTAAGGGTGATCAGCACAAAAGATTATCCTCTGGGTGGAGGTGTTACTGTCGTAGATCAACACATTCATCAAGGAAGTGTCTTTCACCTCGAAGACGAGAAGGTCATCAAGCTGCAGTTCATGCGCCTCTGCAAACCCGAACCAACCATCCTTCAAGACCAGTTCACCCTGGTACTCATCGATGTGCACATACCAGGCGCAGCCTACGCTGGTCTTGAGCTTGATAGGCCTGGGAAGAATCCCTTTCAGACATTGCTTGAATTCTCTGGGGATGACCAACATATACATGTCATCGTTGCCGTCCAGTTGCACATAGAAGCGCGAGGGCTGAGGAGGGTCCGCCGAGTGACCAACCCGTTTAGGGCGGCCTTTCCCTCGCCCTTTTAATATACAACGTTGAAATGCTGCATCACGCCTGCCCGTCACCTTTGGCTTTTTGGCTAGTGAATTTCTTTGAATTCTGAACTCGGGGCGGTGCAGAGGACATGTACAATCGACAGTCCTAAGACGTAGTTGCTCATTGACGTTGGAGCGAGTTTGCTTCTGCATCTAGTTAAGCACGGTATATATCAATCAACAGCATATAAATCAGAACGTAGCATACATGGAGAAAATGCATCTAGCTATCTCTTTAATTAGTTTGCACAAAATCTAGCAGCAGCAAGACAATTTGATTTTACAGGTACTGAGCAAGCTTTCAGACTTTCTGAAACAGGTAACATGGAGCATATATTTGTATGTTCAGACTGCGAAACCCTGCTCTGTGATGGATAATATTACTAAACATCTTTTTTTGCCAGAACTAGTACTTAACATCTACTGTTTCCCGTCATTAAAATTTTTTTGCAGAAGAATACTACGGTTTCCCGTCATTAAATTTTAAAGAAAAAAGAACTTGTTTAAGATCCCAACTATCATTGACTACTTACACCTGCATCCTAGTGAGTTCAGGACAACTTACAGCATCTTTTGGTGGTGCCGCCACCGGAGAAGACCGTGCCGCGGGGGTTGGGGTCGGCGCAGCCGGAGAAGCTGGTGCCGCCGCCAGGGAAATCAGTGCCGAGCCAGATGGTGCTTCCAGCGGAGAAGAAAGTACCGCGAGAGATGGAACCGACGCTGCCAAAGGGTAAGAAACGGATGTACTCGTAGATCCTTCTCTAGTCACGATCTGGATAGAAGAGACTGGACGTCCATCAAGCTGCTGGAGGATGCGGTGGATCAAATCGGCTGAGTTCAGGAAATATCGGTGATGTTCATCTGTGTCGGCGAAGCAGCTGCCGGTGGAAGGAGGAGGCGAGCCGTTCATGGCAGTCATTAGTGTAAAAGAGGAGAAGTGGGTGGGAGTATGGGTGGGAGAGAGAGGGTTCGGGACTGAAGTAATTGTAGTCTGCTCTCTCTTTTTTACAAGCATGCGTCCTCAGGCTGATATTTTTTTTAGATACGTACTCAGGCTGCTTTGTCAAACCAGGGCCTCAATGAAGCTAATAGCACGCTATAGCATATCTAGAGGGTCCACGCTTAGTAATTTTGCTCGCTGTGGCGCTATTTGCGAAACAGCATGCTATATCGCCCTAAAACTTCATATCGTTAGCGCGCTATTTTTTTCAGGCAAGTTGCTTTCACTTTTTCGTGGTGATGAACTAATCTGTTGGTTCCACTTCTAAATCAGAAAATAATATCGCTAATGCTAATTTTTTTAATAAATAATTTATACTATGTTGTTGCCTTGTGAAATGTTGATGTTAGCCTTCTAATATACTTGAGATCTATTTCTATATGTGGTTATGTATGTATGATTCAGTCACTTTTGGACTATATATATCTATTCGTTCTAGTAAAATTATTTATTTTTAGGCTATATTTAGTATTATTTTGAAAATGCTATTTAAAATATACCACACTATTACCACGATATAGCGTCCATATCGTTTGAAGGTGGCTGCCGCTAATTCATTTAGCACGCTATTTTAAACCTTGGTTAAGACGCGTTTGGCGGCCTGCATCCAGGCTGGTGGGGAAATACCGTACCCAAGTGCTTAAAAGATTGCATCTTTTAGCTGGAAAACATTAGGGCATGTCCAACACAGGCGCTACTGCAAGGGCGCTAGGAATTATTTCCTCGTCGTTTGGCGGTTGGAGAGGCTAATCCCAGCGGTAGTCCTAGCGTCGACGCAAAAGAAAGCAGGGGCGTGAAACTCTTTTCACCTGTCCTAGCTAAAGCACCGGAACCAACAGGAAGTCAGTCTGTCATCAGCAATTAGCGCTGCAAGGAGAGTACCTGGAGGATTTTACAATCTTTTGACATTCATTTGTTCTCTATTAGCGCCATATAGTATATAGCATTGTAATGCCCTTATACTCCTCTCAACATTAAAAAAAAGGTGTGCATATACTAATAACAGTTGCTGAAATGAAACTAAAAATAAACAGACATGCACGGTTTACGAAGGATGGAAATACAGAGTTCATCACCATCCGTTTTAAATTATAAGATTAGATTACTTCAATGTGGGTTTACATACGCACTAAAATGAGTAAACAGACACACTGAAATGGGTCCAGGTATATAAGATTCAGAAAAAAGGAAGAGCATCTTAAGATACAGAACAGGTTACTAAATTGTTCAAACATATCGTACAAAAAAGATTATTTGCTCCAGAAAGATTCATGGCTCAGTTTAGGGTTGCATCAACATGCGGATATTTTTCAGACTAGGCTTAAACCACATTGTCGCCTGTCGGGGAAATCCCCAACCATCTTCTGGAAGGGTGATAACTCCCATGAGCTCATTTTCCCCTTGCTGCAGGTTACAACGACAAATACAACTAAATGCTGGTTCCCGAAATGCATAGTACGCGATGTACACACAATTTGACCTCATGAATGGAGTCAATGTTCCATCAGGAGCATTGCCATCATTTATCTTCAGGTTCAATGGATAATTCAGTCCAATGAACAGAGAGTGTGTGCCAAGGCTGTCAACTCGACTCCAATTGGGTCCAATCAGGGATAGATCTTTCTCAAAAACATGTATGACAGGGGCAGGACACTCCCGCAGGATAAGGCCATTACCATGATGCAGAACTTCTGCTGGCTCAAGGTGATCATTGCTACGTATATACCGATCTTCATGGATGATCATCAAGCGCTTGCCATCGGCTGATCGAGCTAAAAACCATCTGCCAGATGGTTCCTTCATCGGTGATGGGATCACGAATGGCGGGGCAAGGTGTGCATCTGCATTGTAAACGGAGACAACAAAAAATAGTGTTTGAATGGCTCGGGAAGACAATAATACCAGTAGCTGCAACTTCACATTTGTAGGATCAAATGGAGGATGCAGTCATTATACTTGTATAAAATCTCGAAGAAATAAAATTGTTCCCATTTGAGATGTATGTTAATTACACTCATATTCATTGATGGTAGATACATGTCTCAACCTTATCTGATCCATGATTGTAATGCTTTGAGTACATCGAATATTGAAATAAATTGAAAGTTTGCATGCATCAATTGATGAAGAGGCCAGGGCTAAGCTCCTTATTCATATTCTGACAAGAGCATGCAGTAACTAATTCAGGAATGCATTCATATACTGCAATAATCTGGTTTGGGTTGACAGATTAGTGCACAGCATATACTACTGTAATTCGTTTGTAGCAATGGTTCAGTCAGGTTAGGATAATTTAATGGTGCACAGTCATTTGAAAGGTGAAAAAAAGTCTTAGTGAGCAATTAGTTATTTCAGTTACAATATATCATGAATGGGCTTGATATTAAAATTTATTGCGAAGTATATCATATGGATTGAAGAATTACCAGCCTGTGATTGATCCCAGCAATATGTGGTGCCGGTCCACCCATCCACCGCAACAATAAAGCCGTTGTGCTCGATGGCATCACTGTAATCTACACCCCAACTAGCAAGAGAGAATAACCTCCACTCCTGGCTACCATTAGCCAGGTAAGCGAGTCCAGAATTGAATAGAGCGATGAGCTTGTAATCTGAGTAATGTCCAGCTTTTGTGGGCACTTCGCAAATTACAATCTTCAACAAAAACATGGCACGCCCATACGTCATGTACCTTTCAGGAGGCAAGTCGGGGAAGCCAATCCATTCCTCCCGAAAAATGTTGCAAGTTTCCGACGATGGTAGGGAGATTTCTTGGTGCGTGTAGATGTTCGCGAGGAACCAGTTCCCACCACTGTCCACGCCGGCGATCCAGTCGCCATTCATGCCAACCCAGAATCTATTGTCCATGAACGGCAGGATGGCTGTGCGCCGAGGATGGTCGAGGGGCACAACGTGGTACACCGTGTGGTGCGCACTACTATCATCATAGTGCCAATGGGCAGAATCGGGCATCAGCAAGCAGGGTCCATCCCAATGGTGTAGATTCATGTTGTCGGCGACATGGCGGCACAGCGTTTTGGAGCATGCGGCCAGCCGGACGTCGACTGTAACGTCCAGACTCTGGGCAATGAGATTGAACAGCTCGGCGGGGAGCTTCCCCCAGTCGCCATCCAGCTGGTCGTCGTTCGATGCCGCCATGGAGACGAGATGGATTTAAAAGGGCGGATGCAAGTATGTGTGATTGGAGTTTTGTAGGAGAGTCGAGCGGGAAGGAGGAGTGCTGCGGTTCTGCGGAGGGGTGAGGAGAGAAAGCTATGCAAATGGGAGATCTAGAGGATGAAAAAACTTCTAGCAGCGGTTGGCGAGTGGAGAACGATGATGGAAGTGGAGAGCCAAGGATGGAAACGATGGACATGAAGAGTAGGAGTGGATATGACTTTTTTTATTCTTCAGCAGCTGCATCGAGGCGCCGAGTAAAACTTCGGCTAGGATAGCACGCCACTACGTCCTGGTGCAGTTACTGTCCCGTCAAATCAGTTT
Organism: Lolium multiflorum; assembly: GCA_030979885.1. Classification (NCBI taxonomy): domain Eukaryota; kingdom Viridiplantae; phylum Streptophyta; class Magnoliopsida; order Poales; family Poaceae; genus Lolium; species Lolium multiflorum. The sequence goes on from CM061747.1 coordinate 107,316,780, forward strand.
GACCACAGAAATGGTTTCTTTATTACAGTATAACTTAATTTTTTCGAACAATATATACTAGTACTCCATTTAATATAATCACTCCGATTCATATTACTTGTCAAATGATATGGATGAATCTAGAACTAAAATGTGTCTAGATATATCTATATTATAGTCAACTAATATGAATCCGAGTTTGTTTGGTTCAAAGGATTTCTAAAGGTATCTTGTACGGAGTAGGATTTTTACACATAGGGATTTTTCCTATAGAGCTTGCTTGATTCAAAGGATTGAGAACCCTCCAAAATACCTATGGATTGCTTTCTCTACAATCCTATCTCTCGGTAATATTGCTATGTGTCTATAACAACTATGAAATGAACTCAATCTCAATAGAAATTTCCTTTGTCTTTCCTAATCAAACAACTAGTTATTTTATGTCTTCGTTTACAAATTAAGATAATTTTTAGGTTATAGGTAATCGTCGAGCTTATGTGATCATCTTTTATGATCAAACTTACTTGATCAGCCGCGGAGGCGCAAAGGAGCAGTGGTGTGCATTAATACGGCCGCATGGGGAAGGCACAGCTAGCGACGATGAGACGTATCGCCAGCATTGGCCTAGGGAACCGTCGCCACCATTAATAAAAGCTATCCCTTTGGGCACCATGTCTCCCACTACTCGTGTCACGCGCGCATGGCTGGGGAAGCCGGACAGAAAACATGACAACCAGGGGGAAAATGAATAAAAATAATACAAAGTCGAAAATATTTCGAAAAATAAACTTTGTACTTCGTAAGAAACTCCATGCGTTTAGCAAATGCGAAGGCAATATGTAGAAACACGTCTAGACCACGTCTAGAACCACTTCCCAAAGCTTAAGGATTATATTGATTTTTAGAAAGTCAAACTATGTTAAGTTTGACTAAGTTTTTACCAAAAGCATTAATATGCAAGATACAAAATCAACATTATTAGATAGAAAATAAATTATATTTTCATATGGTGTCTACAAAATATTATATGTGCTGATAGATTCTTCTAAGAGTTTGGTCGAACTTTACTTGGTTTGACTTTTCAAGAAAAATATACAAAGCTTTAAGCATTGGAACGGAGGTATTTTTCGAAGCACCTACTTGTCTTTAGAAGACAAAAGAAAACATGGAGTAAGGTTGTTTTTTGTGCAAAAGTTTACGTCAAAATCTGGTTATTTGTGTAAAAAGAATCTCAAATTGTGTTATGTGCAAAAACTGCACCAAGAAGTGGTGGTATGTGCAATTTCCTCCATCACACAAAAGGCAAGCCATTGATACATATATAATTGTGAATAATTACAAAAGTAGTAGGCAGCTAATAAGCGCACATGATTAAACTGCTATGCGAGATCTTCAGCCACCAGAAGTCGTTCCCGCGCCTCTCTAGCATTGAAAATCACGCGTTCTGCGACTTCCATCAAAGAGACAAGCTGAGCTTTGATCCGTTCTCCCAGATGAATGGCCTCGTCACAACTCCTACGAGCACAGGCCGTGATCTCATCCACTTCTAGGAAAGACACCGCCTGCCTGTACCGAAATATCTTGATCCCTAACTCTCTGTTCTCCTCCCGCATGCTGGCAAGATCCAACTTCATCCTCCGACAAGATAAGCAAGGGGAGTGATCCTGCCAAAGGTAACAACAAACATATCGAGCGTTACCGGCAAACGAAGGGCACAAATTGGCTGATTAACGAATATGGTCACTAACATGTAGGACAGACTTAAGTGGTGTCTACATGTCAGTGACTCGAAGTACCCAAAAACCAGCAACCCAAAGTCAGCTAGTAATATTAACCTCCGTCTTCAGCTCCTTCATCCTCTTGAACGGCGGGGAAGCTGGCAACTTATCTTCTTCTACGACCTCTCGCTGGAACCTGACGTCGAAGGATGAGAGATCCTGCGAACGGATGTGCTGCGCCTGCGCGTGCGATTCCCCAGGGCGCTTCTGGCGTAACTCGGAGTTCTCCGCGCCGAGATGCGGAAGTTCCGCTCCCGGGGCCTTGTTGACCCTAAGCCGAGATAGCTCATGTGTAAGCCGACGAAAAATGTTCAAAATGTTACAGATCAGGCATATCATTACCAGTGCAAACGAGGTAAGTGAATCTCCGGGATCTCGCCCAAAGACCGCGGTTGGTCCAATGCCACCACATCTTCTCCGAGATTGACTAACTCCTTTACATCATCTTCTCCGACATTGACTATCTCCTTTACATCATCTTCTGCTCCGAGCTTGACCATCTCCTTTACATCATCTTCTCCTGCGAGCTTGATCATCTGCCTCACATCATCTTCTCCGGCGATATCGACCCTCTCCTGCGGAAGATAACAGATATAAGTCCGAGTATTACCAGCAAAACGAAGGTAATTAAAAGAGGCGTAGTAACCCTTGTGTCCTGGCCAATCAACGGCGGGGACGCTGAGCCCGCATCGTCTCCTCCGAGATCTCCCTTCGCAGGCAGGATTGTTAGAGACAGTGTACTTCTGGTAGTAGTATTTATGCGTGGGGCGCCAGGGGGTCGAGAAGCTAGGACTGCATCTTCTCCTCCGAGCTCTTCCTTGGTAGACATGACAAATGAAACGAGGTGTGGGGGGCGTAAAAGGTATAAAATGGCGGACGGCCGCCCCGCCTCGGCCCTCCAAGGCTTAATTTTTTTGCCTTACTAAACTAAAAACCCTATTTTGCGTCTCACACGGACTGCCCTCAGAGGGCTGCAGGGTCCCATATGCGTGCAGGTCCCACACTTTAGGTAGGCAAACTTCCAACAATCTTCTTTGTCAAGTGAAGACACGTCGTCAAGACTCTCTCTCTCTCTCCCCCCTTTTGTCATTGAAAAAAAAAGAATATTAGACGGGCGCGTAGCCTGCACTGCAGGGGGGCGATTTTGACAAAAGTAATCCTTTTGGCGAAGAAAAACACAGAAAGCCACACAAAAAGGTTAGTCCAGTGAAATAGATTGCTCAGAGGGTCAGTCCGTAATTTTCTTTGCCAAAAGGGTTATTTCTGTCAAAATCGCCGCACTGCAGGTTTGCAGCACTGAAAAACCTTGCGTGCCAGTCAACATCACTTCCCGGATAGGGGGAAAATATCTAGTGATACCATCCCTTACATGATACCATGATACCACTTCATAATATTTGAATTCTAAGTGTCGAAAAATTTAGAAAAAAAACCTTGTGATGCTACCCTAAATTTGTGGGACCCCAAAAAACTTGCAAATCAAGCCAAAGAAACACGATCTTGTCCCCTACCCCCCCCCCATGATTTTGACCTAAATTTGAAATCAAGCCAAAGGTGGTTCAAAAACAGCAATCGGAAATCATGGATTGTTCATCATTTTTCTATATAGCTAGGGAAAATAGCAGACATGCCATACCAATGTTTTAGAAAAGAGCCCTTCAAAAAAGTGTGGCAACATATATGTTGGAATTCGACCATCTTAATTTCTTCCCACGTGTGAGCTTTGGTACTACTACTACACAAGAACCATGTCAAACTTTTGAATCATGGCCCATTTTATGTATATATTTGCAACTTTTCATGCACGCATGAAAACTTTGCAAAATATGTGCATTTTGGGTTGTCGCACATAAATGTGTGTTTACTTGTCTGCCACCAATTAATCCAATTCTCATTTGTGGGGAAACATGACACGAGATGGCCATTTCCAAAGTTTCATGAATTATCTCAAAGTGAATCCATATATGTACAATTTTTGGGGGCTAAATTTCATGTTTTAAACCTAGCTAGTATTTGACCAAGATTCAAATGGGCATAAAATTCAAAAAAAAACAGAAAAATGAAAAACCAAAGCACATAGCCTTCTTATGTCATATAGTAAGAATTCAAGTTGATAAACAAGGTCTAGACATATTCAAACTAGAAAAATCATGTATCTACCCCTAACACTCTAAACTCTGTCTTATGAAGTCAAGCATGAAGAGAAGTGGTTTTGGGTTTCAAACATGGAAATTTCAAAAACCTCCCAAAAGCTTCATTTTAGAGTGACTAAGAAGGATCCATGCTTACCTTTTAATTTTTAGATTTTAAACTTGTTTAAATCTTTGTGAAACCTAGGATTTGACCAAGATTCAAATGGGCATAAAAAATCAGGAAAAAGCCAAAAGAATGATAAACCAAAGCACATAGCATTCTTATGTCATACTGTAAGCATTCAAGTTGATTAACAAGGTCTAGACATATTCAAACTAGAAAATCATGTATATATCTGTCCCTAACCTTAAACTCTGTCTTATATATGAAGTCAATCATGAAGAGAAGTGGTTTGGGTTTCAAACATGAAAATTTCAAGAACATCCCAAAAGCCGCTTCATTTTAGAGTGACTAAGAAGGATCCAGGCTTACCTTTTCATTTTCATATTATATACTTGTTTAAATCCAGGTCAAACATAGGATTTGACCAAGATTCAAATGGGCATAAAATAAAAAAATAGAAGAATGAAAAACAAAAGCACATAGTCTTCGTATGTCATATAATAAGCTTTCAAGTTGATAAACAAGGTTTAGACATGTTCAAACCAGACAAATCATGTATCTAGCCCCTAACCATAAACTCGGTCGATCTTATGAAGTCTAGCATGAAGAGAAGTCGTATTGGTTTAAAACATGAAAATTTCAAGAACCTCCCAAAATCTTCAAATGGGCATAAAATTCAAAAAAACCAGAAAAATGAAAAACCAAAGCACATAGCCTTCTTATGTCATATAGTAAGAATTCAAGTTGATAAACAAGGTCTAGACATATTCAAACTAGACAAATCATGTATCTACCCCTAACACTCTAAACTCTGTCTTATGAAGTCAAGCATGAAGAGAAGTGGTTTTTGGGTTTCAAACATGGAAATTTCAAAAACCTCCCAAAAGCTTCATTTTAGAGTGACTAAGAAGGATCCATGCTTACCTTTTAATTTTTAGATTTTAAACTTGTTTAAATCTTTGTGAAACCTAGGATTTGACCAAGATTCAAATGGGCATAAAAATTCAGGAAAAAACCAAAAGATTGATAAACCAAAGCACATAGCATTCTTATGTCATACAGTAAGCATTCAAGTTGATTAACAAGGTCTAGACATATTCAAACTAGAAAATCATGTATATATCTGTCCCTAACCTTAAACTCTGTCTTATATATGAAGTCAATCATGAAGAGAAGTGGTTTGGGTTTCAAACATGAAAATTTCAAGAACATCCCAAAAGCCGCTTCATTTTAGAGTGACTAAGAAGGATCCATGCTTACCTTTTCGTTTTCATATTATATACTTGTTTAAATCCAGGTCAAACATAGGATTTGACCAAGATTCAAATGGGCATAAAATAAAATAAAATAGAAGAATGAAAAACAAAAGCACATAGTCTTCGTATGTCATATATATAGTAAGCTTTCAAGTTGATAAACAAGGTTTAGACATGTTCAAACCAGACAAATCATGTATCTACCCCCCTAACCATAAACTCGATCGATCTTATGAAGTCTAGCCTGAAGAGAAGTCGTATTGGTTTCAAACATGAAAATTTCAAGAACCTCCCAAAATCTTCAAATGGGCATAATATTCAAAAAAACCAGAAAAATGAAAAACCAAAGCACATAGCCTTCTTATGTCATATAGTAAGAATTCAAGTTGATAAACAAGGTCTAGACATATTCAAACTAGACAAATCATGTATCTACCCCTAACACTCTAAACTCTGTCTTATGAAGTCAAGCATGAAGAGAAGTGGTTTTGGGTTTCAAACATGGAAATTTCAAAAACCTCCCAAAAGCTTCATTTTAGAGTGACTAAGAAGGATCCATGCTTACCTTTTAATTTTCAGATTTTAAACTTGTTTAAATCTTTGTGAAACCTAGGATTTGACCAAGATTCAAATGGGCATAAAAATTCAGGAAAAAACCAAAAGAATGATAAACCAAAGCACATAGCATTCTTATGTCATATAGTAAGCATTCAAGTTGATAAATAAGGTCTAGACATATTCAAACTAGAAAATCATGTATATATCTGCCCCTAACCCTAAACTCTGTCTTATATATGAAGCAATCATGAAGAGAAGTGGTTTTGGGTTTCAAACATGAAAATTTCAAGAACATCCCAAAAGTCGCTTCATTTTAGAGTGACTAAGAAGGATCCAGGCTTACCTTTTCGTTTTCATATTTTATACTTGTTTAAATCCAGGTCAAACATAGGATTTGACCAAGATTCAAATGGGCATAAAATAAAAAAATAGAAGAATGAAAAACAAAAGCACATAGTCTTCTTATGTCATATAGTAAGCCTTGCAAGTTGGTAAACAAGGTTTAGACATGTTCAAACCAGACAAATCATGTATCTAGCCCCTAACCATAAACTCGGTCGATCTTATGAAGTCTAGCATGAAGAGAAGTCGTATTGGTTTCAAACATGAAAATTTCAAGAACCACCCAAAATCTTCAAATGGGCATATAACATTCAAAAAACTAGAAAAATGAAAAACCAAAGCACATATATAGCCTTCTTATGTCATATAGTAAGCATTCAAGTTGATAAACAAGCATGTCTAGACATATTCAAACCCGACAAATCATGTATCTACCCCCTAACCCTAAACTCTGCATGTCTTATGAAGTCAACCATGAAGAGAAGTGGTTTTGGGTTTCAAACATTGAGATTTCAAGAACCCCCCAAAAGCTTCATTTTAGAATGACTAGCTAGGAAGGATCCAGGCTTACCTTTTCATTTTCATGTTATAGACTTGTTTAAATCTTGGTCAAACCTAGGATTTGACCAAGATTCAAATGGGCATAAACATTCAAAAAAATCAAAAACCAAAGCTAGCACATATAGTCTTCTTATGTCATATAGTAAGAATTGAAGTTGATAAACAAGGTCTAGACATATTCAAACTAGACAAATCATGTATCTACCCCCTAAAGCCCTAAACTAGCTTTGTCTTATGAAGTCAAGCATGAAGAGAAGTGTTTTTGGGTTTCAGACATGGAAATTTTGAAAACCTCCCAAAAACTTCATCTTAGAGTGACAAAGAAGGATCCAAGCTTACCTTTTCATTTTCATGTTTTAAGCTTGTTTAAATATTGGTCAAGCCTAGGATTTGACCAAGATTCAAATGGGCATAAAAATTCTGGAAAAATAAAAAAAAACCAAAGCACATAGTCTTCTTACGTCATATATATCTATAGTAAGCATATTCAAGTAGATAAACAAGGTATAGACATGTTCAAAACAGACAAATCCTGTATCTACCCCCTAACCCTAAACTCGGTCTTATGATGCCTAGCATGAAGAGAAGTCGTTTTGGGTTTCAAACGTTTAAGCCAAAAGCCCCATTTCATATATTTCAAATTTGGTTCAAATTTGAAAGACATACAAGTTATAGCACACATAGTGCATACATGTTCACACATTCTGCACTAGATGCTAATTAACCCTATAGTTTGAGGCCATTTGGATGAGGTCGAAAAAAATCTTGGATTAGAAATGGGGTTGTTCGAACCCCGTAGTTGGATTTTTTATGAACTTGATCTGTAGTACTGGGCAAAACCCTAGTTTAACGTATTTAATTATAGATTCGTAGGTTGATTTTTCTACCTTTTTATTATTATTACTATGCAGCACATGTGTGTTTGCCCGTCGAGTGAAACTCGGAGGAAGAGGGATCACTCGGAAGGAGAGAAGAAGGGAGAGCATTATGGTGTCTCCCCTTTTTCGGGTGATGATGTTGACTTTTGTGCAGGGTTTGTCAGTGAGCAGGAGGTGCGAGCGAGCGAGCGAGCGAGCGAGTCGAGCGAGGCCGAGAATGAGAGAGATTTGTTTTTTTTTTTTGTGAGAGGGACAACCGAAGGATCCAGAAGGACCCACAGATTTCCAAAACGCATCCTGATGCGTCTTCTCTTGACAAAGAAGATGGCTTGGAGTTTGCGTACCTACTGCACTTGACTTGTGCTCACTGAAGTGTGGGACCTCACGCATGGGCGCCACACGTAAGTGACAGACCTGTTGGCAATGTTGGTGTAAAAACACGGTTGATTATTATAGTGCATTAGAACAAAGTTTCCTATGGATTCAACGGCAGGAAATCCAAGTTAACTCATTTACATGACATTATTTTTTCCATGAAGCAAAGTTAACACATCTATCAATTGGTACATTTTGGAGTGACTAAGAAGGATCCATGCTTATTCGTTTTCACGTGTTAAATTTGTTTAAATCTTGCTCAAACCTAGGATTTCACCAAGATTGAAATGGGCATGAAAATTCAAAAAAAAATGAAATACCAATGCACATAGTCTTCTTCTGTCATATAGTAAGCATTCAAGATGATAAACAAGGTCTAGACATATTCAAACCAGGCAAATCATGTATCTACTCCCTAACGACCCTAAACTCCGTCTTATGAAGTAAGGCATGAAGAGAAGTGGTTTTGGGTTTCAAACATGCAAATTTCAAAAACCCCCCAAAAGCTTCATTTTAGAGTGACTAAGAAGGATCGAGGCTTACCTTTTCATTTTCATGTTTTAAACTTGTTTAAATCTTGGTCAAACCTAGCTAGTATTTGACCAAGATTCAAATGGGCATGCATAAAATTCAAAAAAAACAGAAAAATGAAAAACCAAAGCACATAGCCTTCTTATGTCATATAGTAAGAATTCAAGTTGATAAACAAGGTCTAGACGTATTCAAACTAGACAAATCATGTATCTACCCCTAACACTCTAAACTCTGTCTTATGAAGTCAATTAAGCATGAAGAGAAGTGGTTTTGGGTTTCAAACATGGAAATTTCAAAAACCTCCCAAAAGCTTCATTTTAGAGTGACTAAGAAGGATCCATGCTTACCTTTTAATTTTCAGATTTTAAACTTGTTTAAATCTTTGTGAAACCTAGGATTTGACCAAGATTCAAATGGGCATAAAAATTCAGGAAAAAACCAAAAGATTGATAAACCAAAGCACATAGCATTCTTATGTCATACAGTAAGCATTCAAGTTGATTAACAAGGTCTAGACATATTCAAACTAGAAAATCATGTATATATCTGTCCCTAACCTTAAACTCTGTCTTATATATGAAGTCAATCATGAAGAGAAGTGGTTTGGGTTTCAAACATGAAAAATTTCAAGAACATCCCAAAAGCCGCTTCATTTTAGAGTGACTAAGAAGGATCCATGCTTACCTTTTCGTTTTCATATTATATACTTGTTTAAATCCAGGTCAAACATAGGATTTGACCAAGATTCAAATGGGCATAAAATAAAATAAAATAGAAGAATGAAAAACAAAAGCACATAGTCTTCGTATGTCATATATATAGTAAGCTTTCAAGTTGATAAACAAGGTTTAGACATGTTCAAACCAGACAAATCATGTATCTACCCCCTAACCATAAACTCGATCGATCTTATGAAGTCTAGCCTGAAGAGAAGTCGTATTGGTTTCAAACATGAAAATTTCAAGAACCTCCCAAAATCTTCAAATGGGCATAATATTCAAAAAAACCAGAAAAATGAAAAACCAAAGCACATAGCCTTCTTATGTCATATAGTAAGAATTCAAGTTGATAAACAAGGTCTAGACATATTCAAACTAGACAAATCATGTATCTACCCCTAACACTCTAAACTCTGTCTTATGAAGTCAAGCATGAAGAGAAGTGGTTTTGGGTTTCAAACATGGAAATTTCAAAAACCTCCCAAAAGCTTCATTTTAGAGTGACTAAGAAGGATCCATGCTTACCTTTTAATTTTCAGATTTTAAACTTGTTTAAATCTTTGTGAAACCTAGGATTTGACCAAGATTCAAATGGGCATAAAAATTCAGGAAAAAACCAAAAGAATGATAAACCAAAGCACATAGCATTCTTATGTCATATAGTAAGCATTCAAGTTGATAAATAAGGTCTAGACATATTCAAACTAGAAAATCATGTATATATCTGCCCCTAACCCTAAACTCTGTCTTATATATGAAGCAATCATGAAGAGAAGTGGTTTTGGGTTTCAAACATGAAAATTTCAAGAACATCCCAAAAGTCGCTTCATTTTAGAGTGACTAAGAAGGATCCAGGCTTACCTTTTCGTTTTCATATTTTATACTTGTTTAAATCCAGGTCAAACATAGGATTTGACCAAGATTCAAATGGGCATAAAATAAAAAAATAGAAGAATGAAAAACAAAAGCACATAGTCTTCTTATGTCATATAGTAAGCCTTGCAAGTTGGTAAACAAGGTTTAGACATGTTCAAACCAGACAAATCATGTATCTAGCCCCTAACCATAAACTCGGTCGATCTTATGAAGTCTAGCATGAAGAGAAGTCGTATTGGTTTCAAACATGAAAATTTCAAGAACCACCCAAAATCTTCAAATGGGCATATAACATTCAAAAAACTAGAAAAATGAAAAACCAAAGCACATATATATCCTTCTTATGTCATATAGTAAGCATTCAAGTTGATAAACAAGCATGTCTAGACATATTCAAACCCGACAAATCATGTATCTAGCTACCCCCTAACCCTAAACTCTGCATGTCTTATGAAGTCAACCATGAAGAGAAGTGGTTTTTGGGTTTCAAACATTGAGATTTCAAGAACCCCCCCCCCAAAGCTTCATTTTAGAATGACTAGCTAGGAAGGATCCAGGCTTACCTTTTCATTTTCATGTTATAGACTTGTTTAAATCTTGGTCAAACCTAGGATTTGACCAAGATTCAAATGGGCATAAACATTCAAAAAAATCAAAAAATCAAAAACCAAAGCTAGCACATATAGTCTTCTTATGTCATATAGTAAGAATTGAAGTTGATAAACAAGGTCTAGACATATTCAAACTAGACAAATCATGTATCTACCCCCTAAAGCCCTAAACTAGCTTTGTCTTATGAAGTCAAGCATGAAGAGAAGTGTTTTTGGGTTTCAGACATGGAAATTTTGAAAACCTCCCAAAAACTTCATCTTAGAGTGACAAAGAAGGATCCAAGCTTACCTTTTCATTTTCATGTTTTAAGCTTGTTTAAATATTGGTCAAGCCTAGGATTTGACCAAGATTCAAATGGGCATAAAAATTCTGGAAAAATAAAAAAAAACCAAAGCACATAGTCTTCTTACGTCATATATATCTATAGTAAGCATATTCAAGTAGATAAACAAGGTATAGACATGTTCAAAACAGACAAATCCTGTATCTACCCCCTAACCCTAAACTCGGTCTTATGATGCCTAGCATGAAGAGAAGTCGTTTTGGGTTTCAAACGTTTAAGCCAAAAGCCCCATTTCATATATTTCAAATTTGGTTCAAATTTGAAAGACATACAAGTTATAGCACACATAGTGCATACATGTTCACACATTCTGCACTAGATGCTAATTAACCCTATAGTTTGAGGCCATTTGGATGAGGTCGAAAAAAATCTTGGATTAGAAATGGGGTTGTTCGAACCCCGTAGTTGGATTTTTTATGAACTTGATCTGTAGTACTGGGCAAAACCCTAGTTTAACGTATTTAATTATAGATTCGTAGGTTGATTTTTCTACCTTTTTATTATTATTACTATGCAGCACATGTGTGTTTGCCCGTCGAGTGAAACTCGGAGGAAGAGGGATCACTCGGAAGGAGAGAAGAAGGGAGAGCATTATGGTGTCTCCCCTTTTTCGGGTGATGATGTTGACTTTTGTGCAGGGTTTGTCAGTGAGCAGGAGGTGCGAGCGAGCGAGCGAGCGAGCGAGTCGAGCGAGGCCGAGAATGAGAGAGATTTGTTTTTTTTTTTGTGAGAGGGACAACCGAAGGATCCAGAAGGACCCACAGATTTCCAAAACGCATCCTGATGCGTCTTCTCTTGACAAAGAAGATGGCTTGGAGTTTGCGTACCTACTGCACTTGACTTGTGCTCACTGAAGTGTGGGACCTCACGCATGGGCGCCACACGTAAGTGACAGACCTGTTGGCAATGTTGGTGTAAAAACACGGTTGATTATTATAGTGCATTAGAACAAAGTTTCCTATGGATTCAACGGCAGGAAATCCAAGTTAACTCATTTACATGACATTATTTTTTCCATGAAGCAAAGTTAACACATCTATCAATTGGTACATTTTGGAGTGACTAAGAAGGATCCATGCTTATTCGTTTTCACGTGTTAAATTTGTTTAAATCTTGCTCAAACCTAGGATTTCACCAAGATTGAAATGGGCATGAAAATTCAAAAAAAAAATGAAATACCAATGCACGTAGTCTTCTTCTGTCATATAGTAAGCATTCAAGATGATAAACAAGGTCTAGACATATTCAAACCAGGCAAATCATGTATCTACTCCCTAACGACCCTAAACTCCGTCTTATGAAGTAAGGCATGAAGAGAAGTGGTTTTGGGTTTCAAACATGCAAATTTCAAAAACCCCCCAAAAGCTTCATTTTAGAGTGACTAAGAAGGATCGAGGCTTACCTTTTCATTTTCATGTTTTAAACTTGTTTAAATCTTGGTCAAACCTAGCTAGTATTTGACCAAGATTCAAATGGGCATGCATAAAATTCAAAAAAAATCAGAAAAATGAAAAACCAAAGCACATAGCCTTCTTATGTCATATAGTAAGAATTCAAGTTGATAAACAAGGTCTAGACGTATTCAAACTAGACAAATCATGTATCTACCCCTAACACTCTAAACTCTGTCTTATGAAGTCAATTAAGCATGAAGAGAAGTGGTTTTGGGTTTCAAACATGGAAATTTCAAAAACCTCCCAAAAGCTTCATTTTAGAGTGACTAAGAAGGATCCATGCTTACCTTTTAATTTTCAGATTTTAAACTTGTTTAAATCTTTGTGAAACCTAGGATTTGACCAAGATTCAAATGGGCATAAAAATTCAGGAAAAAACCAAAAGATTGATAAACCAAAGCACATAGCATTCTTATGTTATACAGTAAGCATTCAAGTTGATTAACAAGGTCTAGACATATTCAAACTAGAAAATCATGTATATATCTGTCCCTAACCTTAAACTCTGTCTTATATATGAAATCAATCATGAAGAGAAGTGGTTTGGGTTTCAAACATGAAAATTTCAAGAACATCCCAAAAGCCGCTTCATTTTAGAGTGACTAAGAAGGATCCATGCTTACCTTTTCGTTTTCATATTATATACTTGTTTAAATCCAGGTCAAACATAGGATTTGACCAAGATTCAAATGGGCATAAAATAAAATAAAATAGAAGAATGAAAAACAAAAGCACATAGTCTTCGTATGTCATATATATAGTAAGCTTTCAAGTTGATAAACAAGGTTTAGACATGTTCAAACCAGACAAATCATGTATCTACCCCCTAACCATAAACTCGATCGATCTTATGAAGTCTAGCCTGAAGAGAAGTCGTATTGGTTTCAAACATGAAAATTTCAAGAACCTCCCAAAATCTTCAAATGGGCATAATATTCAAAAAAACCAGAAAAATGAAAAACCAAAGCACATAGCCTTCTTATGTCATATAGTAAGAATTCAAGTTGATAAACAAGGTCTAGACATATTCAAACTAGACAAATCATGTATCTACCCCTAACACTCTAAACTCTGTCTTATGAAGTCAAGCATGAAGAGAAGTGGTTTTGGGTTTCAAACATGGAAATTTCAAAAACCTCCCAAAAGCTTCATTTTAGAGTGACTAAGAAGGATCCATGCTTACCTTTTAATTTTCAGATTTTAAACTTGTTTAAATCTTGTGAAACCTAGGATTTGACCAAGATTCAAATGGGCATAAAAATTTAGGAAAAAACCAAAAGAATGATAAACCAAAGCACATAGCATTCTTATGTCATATAGTAAGCATTCAAGTTGATAAATAAGGTCTAGACATATTCAAACTAGAAAATCATGTATATATCTGCCCCTAACCCTAAACTCTGTCTTATATATGAAGCAATCATGAAGAGAAGTGGTTTTGGGTTTCAAACATGAAAATTTCAAGAACATCCCAAAAGTCGCTTCATTTTAGAGTGACTAAGAAGGATCCAGGCTTACCTTTTCGTTTTCACATTTTATACTTGTTTAAATCCAGGTCAAACATAGGATTTGACCAAGATTCAAATGGGCATAAAATAAAAAAATAGAAGAATGAAAAACAAAAGCACATAGTCTTCTTATGTCATATAGTAAGCCTTGCAAGTTGGTAAACAAGGTTTAGACATGTTCAAAACAGACAAATCATGTATCTAGCCCCTAACCCTAAACTCGGTCTTATGATGCCTAGCATGAAGAGAAGTCGTTTTGGGTTTCAAACGTTTAAGCCAAAAGCCCCATTTCATATATTTCAAATTTGGTTCAAATTTGAAAGACATACAAGTTATAGCACACATAGTGCATACATGTTCACACATTCTGCACTAGATGCTAATTAACCCTATAGTTTGAGGCCATTTGGATGAGGTCGAAAAAATCTTGGATTAGAAATGGGGTTGTTCGAACCCCGTAGTTGGATTTTTTATGAACTTGATCTGTAGTACTGGGCAAAACCCTAGTTTAACGTATTTAATTATAGATTCGTAGGTTGATTTTTCTACCTTTTTATTATTATTACTATGCAGCACATGTGTGTTTGCCCGTCGAGTGAAACTCGGAGGAAGAGGGATCACTCGGAAGGAGAGAAGAAGGGAGAGCATTATGGTGTCTCCCCTTTTTCGGGTGATGATGTTGACTTTTGTGCAGGGTTTGTCAGTGAGCAGGAGGTGCGAGCGAGCGAGCGAGCGAGTCGAGCGAGGCCGAGAATGAGAGAGATTTGTTTTTTTTTTTGTGAGAGGGACAACCGAAGGATCCAGAAGGACCCACAGATTTCCAAAACGCATCCTGATGCGTCTTCTCTTGACAAAGAAGATGGCTTGGAGTTTGCGTACCTACTGCACTTGACTTGTGCTCACTGAAGTGTGGGACCTCACGCATGGGCGCCACACGTAAGTGACAGACCTGTTGGCAATGTTGGTGTAAAAACACGGTTGATTATTATAGTGCATTAGAACAAAGTTTCCTATGGATTCAACGGCAGGAAATCCAAGTTAACTCATTTACATGACATTATTTTTTCCATGAAGCAAAGTTAACACATCTATCAATTGGTACATTTTGGAGTGACTAAGAAGGATCCATGCTTATTCGTTTTCACGTGTTAAATTTGTTTAAATCTTGCTCAAACCTAGGATTTCACCAAGATTGAAATGGGCATGAAAATTCAAAAAAAAATGAAATACCAATGCACATAGTCTTCTTCTGTCATATAGTAAGCATTCAAGATGATAAACAAGGTCTAGACATATTCAAACCAGGCAAATCATGTATCTACTCCCTAACGACCCTAAACTCCGTCTTATGAAGTAAGGCATGAAGAGAAGTGGTTTTGGGTTTCAAACATGCAAATTTCAAAAACCCCCCAAAAGCTTCATTTTAGAGTGACTAAGAAGGATCGAGGCTTACCTTTTCATTTTCATGTTTTAAACTTGTTTAAATCTTGGTCAAACCTAGCTAGTATTTGACCAAGATTCAAATGGGCATGCATAAAATTCAAAAAAAAAAAATGAAAAACCAAAGCACATAGCCTTCTTATGTCATATAGTAAGAATTCAAGTTGATAAACAAGGTCTAGACGTATTCAAACTAGACAAATCATGTATCTACCCCTAACACTCTAAACTCTGTCTTATGAAGTCAATTAAGCATGAAGAGAAGTGGTTTTGGGTTTCAAACATGGAAATTTCAAAAACCTCCCAAAAGCTTCATTTTAGAGTGACTAAGAAGGATCCATGCTTACCTTTTAATTTTCAGATTTTAAACTTGTTTAAATCTTTGTGAAACCTAGGATTTGACCAAGATTCAAATGGGCATAAAAATTCAGGAAAAAACCAAAAGATTGATAAACCAAAGCACATAGCATTCTTATGTCATACAGTAAGCATTCAAGTTGATTAACAAGGTCTAGACATATTCAAACTAGAAAATCATGTATATATCTGTCCCTAACCTTAAACTCTGTCTTATATATGAAGTCAATCATGAAGAGAAGTGGTTTGGGTTTCAAACATGAAAATTTCAAGAACATCCCAAAAGCCGCTTCATTTTAGAGTGACTAAGAAGGATCCATGCTTACCTTTTCGTTTTCATATTATATACTTGTTTAAATCCAGGTCAAACATAGGATTTGACCAAGATTCAAATGGGCATAAAATAAAATAAAATAGAAGAATGAAAAA
Source organism: Lolium multiflorum (assembly GCA_030979885.1). Classification (NCBI taxonomy): domain Eukaryota; kingdom Viridiplantae; phylum Streptophyta; class Magnoliopsida; order Poales; family Poaceae; genus Lolium; species Lolium multiflorum. The sequence continues at coordinate 107,333,035 of CM061747.1, forward strand.
CAAAAGCACATAGTCTTCGTATGTCATATATATAGTAAGCTTTCAAGTTGATAAACAAGGTTTAGACATGTTCAAACCAGACAAATCATGTATCTACCCCCTAACCATAAACTCGATCGATCTTATGAAGTCTAGCCTGAAGAGAAGTCGTATTGGTTTCAAACATGAAAATTTCAAGAACCTCCCAAAATCTTCAAATGGGCATAATATTCAAAAAAACCAGAAAAATGAAAAACCAAAGCACATAGCCTTCTTATGTCATATAGTAAGAATTCAAGTTGATAAACAAGGTCTAGACATATTCAAACTAGACAAATCATGTATCTACCCCTAACACTCTAAACTCTGTCTTATGAAGTCAAGCATGAAGAGAAGTGGTTTTGGGTTTCAAACATGGAAATATCAAAAACCTCCCAAAAGCTTCATTTTAGAGTGACTAAGAAGGATCCATGCTTACCTTTTAATTTTCAGATTTTAAACTTGTTTAAATCTTTGTGAAACCTAGGATTTGACCAAGATTCAAATGGGCATAAAAATTCAGGAAAAAACCAAAAGAATGATAAACCAAAGCACATAGCATTCTTATGTCATATAGTAAGCATTCAAGTTGATAAATAAGGTCTAGACATATTCAAACTAGAAAATCATGTATATATATATCTGCCCCTAACCCTAAACTCTGTCTTATATATGAAGCAATCATGAAGAGAAGTGGTTTTGGGTTTCAAACATGAAAATTTCAAGAACATCCCAAAAGTCGCTTCATTTTAGAGTGACTAAGAAGGATCCAGGCTTACCTTTTCGTTTTCATATTTTATACTTGTTTAAATCCAGGTCAAACATAGGATTTGACCAAGATTCAAATGGGCATAAAATAAAAAAATAGAAGAATGAAAAACAAAAGCACATAGTCTTCTTATGTCATATAGTAAGCCTTGCAAGTTGGTAAACAAGGTTTAGACATGTTCAAACCAGACAAATCATGTATCTAGCCCCTAACCATAAACTCGGTCGATCTTATGAAGTCTAGCATGAAGAGAAGTCGTATTGGTTTCAAACATGAAAATTTCAAGAACCACCCAAAATCTTCAAATGGGCATATAACATTCAAAAAACTAGAAAAATGAAAAACCAAAGCACATATATATCCTTCTTATGTCATATAGTAAGCATTCAAGTTGATAAACAAGCATGTCTAGACATATTCAAACCCGACAAATCATGTATCTAGCTACCCCCTAACCCTAAACTCTGCATGTCTTATGAAGTCAACCATGAAGAGAAGTGGTTTTGGGTTTCAAACATTGAGATTTCAAGAACCCCCCAAAAGCTTCATTTTAGAATGACTAGCTAGGAAGGATCCAGGCTTACCTTTTCATTTTCATGTTATAGACTTGTTTAAATCTTGGTCAAACCTAGGATTTGACCAAGATTCAAATGGGCATAAACATTCAAAAAAATCAAAAAATCAAAAACCAAAGCTAGCACATATAGTCTTCTTATGTCATATATATAGTAAGAATTGAAGTTGATAAACAAGGTCTAGACATATTCAAACTAGACAAATCATGTATCTACCCCCTAAAGCCCTAAACTAGCTTTGTCTTATGAAGTCAAGCATGAAGAGAAGTGTTTTTGGGTTTCAGACATGGAAATTTTGAAAACCTCCCAAAAACTTCATCTTAGAGTGACAAAGAAGGATCCAAGCTTACCTTTTCATTTTCATGTTTTAAGCTTGTTTAAATATTGGTCAAGCCTAGGATTTGACCAAGATTCAAATGGGCATAAAAATTCTGGAAAAATAAAAAAAAACCAAAGCACATAGTCTTCTTACGTCATATATATCTATAGTAAGCATATTCAAGTAGATAAACAAGGTATAGACATATTCAAAACAGACAAATCATGTATCTACCCCCTAACCCTAAACTCGGTCTTATGATGCCTAGCATGAAGAGAAGTCGTTTTGGGTTTCAAACGTTTAAGCCAAAAGCCCCATTTCATATATTTCAAATTTGGTTCAAATTTGAAAGACATACAAGTTATAGCACACATAGTGCATACATGTTCACACATTCTGCACTAGATGCTAATTAACCCTATAGTTTGAGGCCATTTGGATGAGGTCGAAAAAATCTTGGATTAGAAATGGGGTTGTTCGAACCCCGTAGTTGGATTTTTTATGAACTTGATCTGTAGTACTGGGCAAAACCCTAGTTTAACGTATTTAATTATAGATTCGTAGGTTGATTTTTCTACCTTTTTATTATTATTACTATGCAGCACATGTGTGTTTGCCCGTCGAGTGAAACTCGGAGGAAGAGGGATCACTCGGAAGGAGAGAAGAAGGGAGAGCATTATGGTGTCTCCCCTTTTTCGGGTGATGATGTTGACTTTTGTGCAGGGTTTGTCAGTGAGCAGGAGGTGCGAGCGAGCGAGCGAGCGAGCGAGTCGAGCGAGGCCGAGAATGAGAGAGATTTGTTTTTTTTTTGTGAGAGGGACAACCGAAGGATCCAGAAGGACCCACAGATTTCCAAAACGCATCCTGATGCGTCTTCTCTTGACAAAGAAGATGGCTTGGAGTTTGCGTACCTACTGCACTTGACTTGTGCTCACTGAAGTGTGGGACCTCACGCATGGGCGCCACACGTAAGTGACAGACCTGTTGGCAATGTTGGTGTAAAAACACGGTTGATTATTATAGTGCATTAGAACAAAGTTTCCTATGGATTCAACGGCAGGAAATCCAAGTTAACTCATTTACATGACATTATTTTTTCCATGAAGCAAAGTTAACACATCTATCAATTGGTACATTTTGGAGTGACTAAGAAGGATCCATGCTTATTCGTTTTCACGTGTTAAATTTGTTTAAATCTTGCTCAAACCTAGGATTTCACCAAGATTGAAATGGGCATGAAAATTCAAAAAAAAATGAAATACCAATGCACATAGTCTTCTTCTGTCATATAGTAAGCATTCAAGATGATAAACAAGGTCTAGACATATTCAAACCAGGCAAATCATGTATCTACTCCCTAACGACCCTAAACTCCGTCTTATGAAGTAAGGCATGAAGAGAAGTGGTTTTGGGTTTCAAACATGCAAATTTCAAAAACCCCCCAAAAGCTTCATTTTAGAGTGACTAAGAAGGATCGAGGCTTACCTTTTCATTTTCATGTTTTAAACTTGTTTAAATCTTGGTCAAACCTAGCTAGTATTTGACCAAGATTCAAATGGGCATGCATAAAATTCAAAAAAAATCAGAAAAATGAAAAACCAAAGCACATAGCCTTCTTATGTCATATAGTAAGAATTCAAGTTGATAAACAAGGTCTAGACGTATTCAAACTAGACAAATCATGTATCTACCCCTAACACTCTAAACTCTGTCTTATGAAGTCAATTAAGCATGAAGAGAAGTGGTTTTGGGTTTCAAACATGGAAATTTCAAAAACCTCCCAAAAGCTTCATTTTAGAGTGACTAAGAAGGATCCATGCTTACCTTTTAATTTTCAGATTTTAAACTTGTTTAAATCTTTGTGAAACCTAGGATTTGACCAAGATTCAAATGGGCATAAAAATTCAGGAAAAAACCAAAAGATTGATAAACCAAAGCACATAGCATTCTTATGTTATACAGTAAGCATTCAAGTTGATTAACAAGGTCTAGACATATTCAAACTAGAAAATCATGTATATATCTGTCCCTAACCTTAAACTCTGTCTTATATATGAAATCAATCATGAAGAGAAGTGGTTTGGGTTTCAAACATGAAAATTTCAAGAACATCCCAAAAGCCGCTTCATTTTAGAGTGACTAAGAAGGATCCATGCTTACCTTTTCGTTTTCATATTATATACTTGTTTAAATCCAGGTCAAACATAGGATTTGACCAAGATTCAAATGGGCATAAAATAAAATAAAATAGAAGAATGAAAAACAAAAGCACATAGTCTTCGTATGTCATATATATAGTAAGCTTTCAAGTTGATAAACAAGGTTTAGACATGTTCAAACCAGACAAATCATGTATCTACCGGCCCCTAACCATAAACTCGATCGATCTTATGAAGTCTAGCCTGAAGAGAAGTCGTATTGGTTTCAAACATGAAAATTTCAAGAACCTCCCAAAATCTTCAAATGGGCATAATATTCAAAAAAACCAGAAAAATGAAAAACCAAAGCACATAGCCTTCTTATGTCATATAGTAAGAATTCAAGTTGATAAACAAGGTCTAGACATATTCAAACTAGACAAATCATGTATCTACCCCTAACACTCTAAACTCTGTCTTATGAAGTCAAGCATGAAGAGAAGTGGTTTTGGGTTTCAAACATGGAAATTTCAAAAACCTCCCAAAAGCTTCATTTTAGAGTGACTAAGAAGGATCCATGCTTACCTTTTAATTTTCAGATTTTAAACTTGTTTAAATCTTTGTGAAACCTAGGATTTGACCAAGATTCAAATGGGCATAAAAATTTAGGAAAAAACCAAAAGAATGATAAACCAAAGCACATAGCATTCTTATGTCATATAGTAAGCATTCAAGTTGATAAATAAGGTCTAGACATATTCAAACTAGAAAATCATGTATATATCTGCCCCTAACCCTAAACTCTGTCTTATATATGAAGCAATCATGAAGAGAAGTGGTTTTGGGTTTCAAACATGAAAATTTCAAGAACATCCCAAAAGTCGCTTCATTTTAGAGTGACTAAGAAGGATCCAGGCTTACCTTTTCGTTTTCATATTTTATACTTGTTTAAATCCAGGTCAAACATAGGATTTGACCAAGATTCAAATGGGCATAAAATAAAAAAATAGAAGAATGAAAAACAAAAGCACATAGTCTTCTTATGTCATATAGTAAGCCTTGCAAGTTGGTAAACAAGGTTTAGACATGTTCAAACCAGACAAATCATGTATCTAGCCCCTAACCCTAAACTCGGTCTTATGATGCCTAGCATGAAGAGAAGTCGTTTTGGGTTTCAAACGTTTAAGCCAAAAGCCCCATTTCATATATTTCAAATTTGGTTCAAATTTGAAAGACATACAAGTTATAGCACACATAGTGCATACATGTTCACACATTCTGCACTAGATGCTAATTAACCCTATAGTTTGAGGCCATTTGGATGAGGTCGAAAAAATCTTGGATTAGAAATGGGGTTGTTCGAACCCCGTAGTTGGATTTTTTATGAACTTGATCTGTAGTACTGGGCAAAACCCTAGTTTAACGTATTTAATTATAGATTCGTAGGTTGATTTTTCTACCTTTTTATTATTATTACTATGCAGCACATGTGTGTTTGCCCGTCGAGTGAAACTCGGAGGAAGAGGGATCACTCGGAAGGAGAGAAGAAGGGAGAGCATTATGGTGTCTCCCCTTTTTCGGGTGATGATGTTGACTTTTGTGCAGGTTTGTCAGTGAGCAGGAGGTGCGAGCGAGCGAGCGAGTCGAGCGAGGCCGAGAATGAGAGAGATTTTTTTTTTTTTGTGAGAGGGACAACCGAAGGATCCAGAAGGACCCACAGATTTCCAAAACGCATCCTGATGCGTCTTCTCTTGACAAAGAAGATGGCTTGGAGTTTGCGTACCTACTGCACTTGACTTGTGCTCACTGAAGTGTGGGACCTCACGCATGGGCGCCACACGTAAGTGACAGACCTGTTGGCAATGTTGGTGTAAAAACACGGTTGATTATTATAGTGCATTAGAACAAAGTTTCCTATGGATTCAACGGTAGGAAATCCAAGTTAACTCATTTACATGACATTATTTTTTCCATGAAGCAAAGTTAACACATCTATCAATTGGTACATTTTGGAGTGACTAAGAAGGATCCATGCTTATTCGTTTTCACGTGTTAAATTTGTTTAAATCTTGCTCAAACCTAGGATTTCACCAAGATTGAAATGGGCATGAAAATTCAAAAAAAAATGAAATACCAATGCACATAGTCTTCTTCTGTCATATAGTAAGCATTCAAGATGATAAACAAGGTCTAGACATATTCAAACCAGGCAAATCATGTATCTACTCCCTAACGACCCTAAACTCCGTCTTATGAAGTAAGGCATGAAGAGAAGTGGTTTTGGGTTTCAAACATGCAAATTTCAAAAACCCCCCAAAAGCTTCATTTTAGAGTGACTAAGAAGGATCGAGGCTTACCTTTTCATTTTCATGTTTTAAACTTGTTTAAATCTTGGTCAAACCTAGCTAGTATTTGACCAAGATTCAAATGGGCATGCATAAAATTCAAAAAAAACAGAAAAATGAAAAACCAAAGCACATAGCCTTCTTATGTCATATAGTAAGAATTCAAGTTGATAAACAAGGTCTAGACGTATTCAAACTAGACAAATCATGTATCTACCCCTAACACTCTAAACTCTGTCTTATGAAGTCAATTAAGCATGAAGAGAAGTGGTTTTGGGTTTCAAACATGGAAATTTCAAAAACCTCCCAAAAGCTTCATTTTAGAGTGACTAAGAAGGATCCATGCTTACCTTTTAATTTTCAGATTTTAAACTTGTTTAAATCTTTGTGAAACCTAGGATTTGACCAAGATTCAAATGGGCATAAAAATTCAGGAAAAAACCAAAAGATTGATAAACCAAAGCACATAGCATTCTTATGTCATACAGTAAGCATTCAAGTTGATTAACAAGGTCTAGACATATTCAAACTAGAAAATCATGTATATATCTGTCCCTAACCTTAAACTCTGTCTTATATATGAAGTCAATCATGAAGAGAAGTGGTTTGGGTTTCAAACATGAAAATTTCAAGAACATCCCAAAAGCCGCTTCATTTTAGAGTGACTAAGAAGGATCCATGCTTACCTTTTCGTTTTCATATTATATACTTGTTTAAATCCAGGTCAAACATAGGATTTGACCAAGATTCAAATGGGCATAAAATAAAATAAAATAGAAGAATGAAAAACAAAAGCACATAGTCTTCGTATGTCATATATATAGTAAGCTTTCAAGTTGATAAACAAGGTTTAGACATGTTCAAACCAGACAAATCATGTATCTACCCCCTAACCATAAACTCGATCGATCTTATGAAGTCTAGCCTGAAGAGAAGTCGTATTGGTTTCAAACATGAAAATTTCAAGAACCTCCCAAAATCTTCAAATGGGCATAATATTCAAAAAAACCAGAAAAATGAAAAACCAAAGCACATAGCCTTCTTATGTCATATAGTAAGAATTCAAGTTGATAAACAAGGTCTAGACATATTCAAACTAGACAAATCATGTATCTACCCCTAACACTCTAAACTCTGTCTTATGAAGTCAAGCATGAAGAGAAGTGGTTTTTGGGTTTCAAACATGGAAATATCAAAAACCTCCCAAAAGCTTCATTTTAGAGTGACTAAGAAGGATCCATGCTTACCTTTTAATTTTCAGATTTTAAACTTGTTTAAATCTTTGTGAAACCTAGGATTTGACCAAGATTCAAATGGGCATAAAAATTCAGGAAAAAACCAAAAGAATGATAAACCAAAGCACATAGCATTCTTATGTCATATAGTAAGCATTCAAGTTGATAAATAAGGTCTAGACATATTCAAACTAGAAAATCATGTATATATATATCTGCCCCTAACCCTAAACTCTGTCTTATATATGAAGCAATCATGAAGAGAAGTGGTTTTGGGTTTCAAACATGAAAATTTCAAGAACATCCCAAAAGTCGCTTCATTTTAGAGTGACTAAGAAGGATCCAGGCTTACCTTTTCGTTTTCATATTTTATACTTGTTTAAATCCAGGTCAAACATAGGATTTGACCAAGATTCAAATGGGCATAAAATAAAAAAATAGAAGAATGAAAAACAAAAGCACATAGTCTTCTTATGTCATATAGTAAGCCTTGCAAGTTGGTAAACAAGGTTTAGACATGTTCAAACCAGACAAATCATGTATCTAGCCCCTAACCATAAACTCGGTCGATCTTATGAAGTCTAGCATGAAGAGAAGTCGTATTGGTTTCAAACATGAAAATTTCAAGAACCACCCAAAATCTTCAAATGGGCATATAACATTCAAAAAACTAGAAAAATGAAAAACCAAAGCACATATATATCCTTCTTATGTCATATAGTAAGCATTCAAGTTGATAAACAAGCATGTCTAGACATATTCAAACCCGACAAATCATGTATCTAGCTACCCCCTAACCCTAAACTCTGCATGTCTTATGAAGTCAACCATGAAGAGAAGTGGTTTTTGGGTTTCAAACATTGAGATTTCAAGAACCCCCCCAAAAGCTTCATTTTAGAATGACTAGCTAGGAAGGATCCAGGCTTACCTTTTCATTTTCATGTTATAGACTTGTTTAAATCTTGGTCAAACCTAGGATTTGACCAAGATTCAAATGGGCATAAACATTCAAAAAAATCAAAAAATCAAAAACCAAAGCTAGCACATATAGTCTTCTTATGTCATATATATAGTAAGAATTGAAGTTGATAAACAAGGTCTAGACATATTCAAACTAGACAAATCATGTATCTACCCCCTAAAGCCCTAAACTAGCTTTGTCTTATGAAGTCAAGCATGAAGAGAAGTGTTTTTGGGTTTCAGACATGGAAATTTTGAAAACCTCCCAAAAACTTCATCTTAGAGTGACAAAGAAGGATCCAAGCTTACCTTTTCATTTTCATGTTTTAAGCTTGTTTAAATATTGGTCAAGCCTAGGATTTGACCAAGATTCAAATGGGCATAAAAATTCTGGAAAAATAAAAAAAAAAACCAAAGCACATAGTCTTCTTACGTCATATATATCTATAGTAAGCATATTCAAGTAGATAAACAAGGTATAGACATATTCAAAACAGACAAATCCTGTATCTACCCCCTAACCCTAAACTCGGTCTTATGATGCCTAGCATGAAGAGAAGTCGTTTTGGGTTTCAAACGTTTAAGCCAAAAGCCCCATTTCATATATTTCAAATTTGGTTCAAATTTGAAAGACATACAAGTTATAGCACACATAGTGCATACATGTTCACACATTCTGCACTAGATGCTAATTAACCCTATAGTTTGAGGCCATTTGGATGAGGTCGAAAAAATCTTGGATTAGAAATGGGGTTGTTCGAACCCCGTAGTTGGATTTTTTATGAACTTGATCTGTAGTACTGGGCAAAACCCTAGTTTAACGTATTTAATTATAGATTCGTAGGTTGATTTTTCTACCTTTTTATTATTATTACTATGCAGCACATGTGTGTTTGCCCGTCGAGTGAAACTCGGAGGAAGAGGGATCACTCGGAAGGAGAGAAGAAGGGAGAGCATTATGGTGTCTCCCCTTTTTCGGGTGATGATGTTGACTTTTGTGCAGGGTTTGTCAGTGAGCAGGAGGTGCGAGCGAGCGAGCGAGCGAGTCGAGCGAGGCCGAGAATGAGAGAGATTTGTTTTTTTTTTTGTGAGAGGGACAACCGAAGGATCCAGAAGGACCCACAGATTTCCAAAACGCATCCTGATGCGTCTTCTCTTGACAAAGAAGATGGCTTGGAGTTTGCGTACCTACTGCACTTGACTTGTGCTCACTGAAGTGTGGGACCTCACGCATGGGCGCCACACGTAAGTGACAGACCTGTTGGCAATGTTGGTGTAAAAACACGGTTGATTATTATAGTGCATTAGAACAAAGTTTCCTATGGATTCAACGGCAGGAAATCCAAGTTAACTCATTTACATGACATTATTTTTTCCATGAAGCAAAGTTAACACATCTATCAATTGGTACATTTTGGAGTGACTAAGAAGGATCCATGCTTATTCGTTTTCACGTGTTAAATTTGTTTAAATCTTGCTCAAACCTAGGATTTCACCAAGATTGAAATGGGCATGAAAATTCAAAAAAAATGAAATACCAATGCACGTAGTCTTCTTCTGTCATATAGTAAGCATTCAAGATGATAAACAAGGTCTAGACATATTCAAACCAGGCAAATCATGTATCTACTCCCTAACGACCCTAAACTCCGTCTTATGAAGTAAGGCATGAAGAGAAGTGGTTTTGGGTTTCAAACATGCAAATTTCAAAAACCCCCCAAAAGCTTCATTTTAGAGTGACTAAGAAGGATCGAGGCTTACCTTTTCATTTTCATGTTTTAAACTTGTTTAAATCTTGGTCAAACCTAGCTAGTATTTGACCAAGATTCAAATGGGCATGCATAAAATTCAAAAAAAATCAGAAAAATGAAAAACCAAAGCACATAGCCTTCTTATGTCATATAGTAAGAATTCAAGTTGATAAACAAGGTCTAGACGTATTCAAACTAGACAAATCATGTATCTACCCCTAACACTCTAAACTCTGTCTTATGAAGTCAATTAAGCATGAAGAGAAGTGGTTTTGGGTTTCAAACATGGAAATTTCAAAAACCTCCCAAAAGCTTCATTTTAGAGTGACTAAGAAGGATCCATGCTTACCTTTCAATTTTCAGATTTTAAACTTGTTTAAATCTTTGTGAAACCTAGGATTTGACCAAGATTCAAATGGGCATAAAAATTCAGGAAAAAACCAAAAGATTGATAAACCAAAGCACATAGCATTCTTATGTCATACAGTAAGCATTCAAGTTGATTAACAAGGTCTAGACATATTCAAACTAGAAAATCATGTATATATCTGTCCCTAACCTTAAACTCTGTCTTATATATGAAGTCAATCATGAAGAGAAGTGGTTTGGGTTTCAAACATGAAAATTTCAAGAACATCCCAAAAGCCGCTTCATTTTAGAGTGACTAAGAAGGATCCATGCTTACCTTTTCGTTTTCATATTATATACTTGTTTAAATCCAGGTCAAACATAGGATTTGACCAAGATTCAAATGGGCATAAAATAAAATAAAATAGAAGAATGAAAAACAAAAGCACATAGTCTTCGTATGTCATATATATAGTAAGCTTTCAAGTTGATAAACAAGGTTTAGACATGTTCAAACCAGACAAATCATGTATCTACCGGCCCCTAACCATAAACTCGATCGATCTTATGAAGTCTAGCCTGAAGAGAAGTCGTATTGGTTTCAAACATGAAAATTTCAAGAACCTCCCAAAATCTTCAAATGGGCATAATATTCAAAAAAACCAGAAAAATGAAAAACCAAAGCACATAGCCTTCTTATGTCATATAGTAAGAATTCAAGTTGATAAACAAGGTCTAGACATATTCAAACTAGACAAATCATGTATCTACCCCTAACACTCTAAACTCTGTCTTATGAAGTCAAGCATGAAGAGAAGTGGTTTTGGGTTTCAAACATGGAAATTTCAAAAACCTCCCAAAAGCTTCATTTTAGAGTGACTAAGAAGGATCCATGCTTACCTTTTAATTTTCAGATTTTAAACTTGTTTAAATCTTTGTGAAACCTAGGATTTGACCAAGATTCAAATGGGCATAAAAATTCAGGAAAAAACCAAAAGAATGATAAACCAAAGCACATAGCATTCTTATGTCATATAGTAAGCATTCAAGTTGATAAATAAGGTCTAGACATATTCAAACTAGAAAATCATGTATATATCTGCCCCTAACCCTAAACTCTGTCTTATATATGAAGCAATCATGAAGAGAAGTGGTTTTGGGTTTCAAACATGAAAATTTCAAGAACATCCCAAAAGTCGCTTCATTTTAGAGTGACTAAGAAGGATCCAGGCTTACCTTTTCGTTTTCATATTTTATACTTGTTTAAATCCAGGTCAAACATAGGATTTGACCAAGATTCAAATGGGCATAAAATTAAAAAAATAGAAGAATGAAAAACAAAAGCACATAGTCTTCTTATGTCATATAGTAAGCCTTGCAAGTTGGTAAACAAGGTTTAGACATGTTCAAACCAGACAAATCATGTATCTAGCCCCTAACCATAAACTCGGTCGATCTTATGAAGTCTAGCATGAAGAGAAGTCGTATTGGTTTCAAACATTAAAATTTCAAGAACCACCCAAAATCTTCAAATGGGCATATAACATTCAAAAAACTAGAAAAATGAAAAACCAAAGCACATATATAGCCTTCTTATGTCATATAGTAAGCATTCAAGTTGATAAACAAGCATGTCTATACATATTCAAACCCGACAAATCATGTATCTACCCCCTAACCCTAAACTCTGCATGTCTTATGAAGTCAACCATGAAGAGAAGTGGTTTTTGGGTTTCAAACATTGAGATTTCAAGAACCCCCCAAAAGCTTCATTTTAGAATGACTAGCTAGGAAGGATCCAGGCTTACCTTTTCATTTTCATGTTATAGACTTGTTTAAATCTTGGTCAAACCTAGGATTTGACCAAGATTCAAATGGGCATAAACATTCAAAAAAATCAAAAAATCAAAAACCAAAGCTAGCACATATAGTCTTCTTATGTCATATAGTAAGAATTGAAGTTGATAAACAAGGTCTAGACATATTCAAACTAGACAAATCATGTATCTACCCCCTAAAGCCCTAAACTAGCTTTGTCTTATGAAGTCAAGCATGAAGAGAAGTGTTTTTGGGTTTCAGACATGGAAATTTTGAAAACCTCCCAAAAACTTCATCTTAGAGTGACAAAGAAGGATCCAAGCTTACCTTTTCATTTTCATGTTTTAAGCTTGTTTAAATATTGGTCAAGCCTAGGATTTGACCAAGATTCAAATGGGCATAAAAATTCTGGAAAAATAAAAAAAAAACCAAAGCACATAGTCTTCTTACGTCATATATATCTATAGTAAGCATATTCAAGTAGATAAACAAGGTATAGACATATTCAAAACAGACAAATCATGTATCTACCCCCTAACCCTAAACTCGGTCTTATGATGCCTAGCATGAAGAGAAGTCGTTTTGGGTTTCAAACGTTTAAGCCAAAAGCCCCATTTCATATATTTCAAATTTGGTTCAAATTTGAAAGACATACAAGTTATAGCACACATAGTGCATACATGTTCACACATTCTGCACTAGATGCTAATTAACCCTATAGTTTGAGGCCATTTGGATGAGGTCGAAAAAAATCTTGGATTAGAAATGGGGTTGTTCGAACCCCGTAGTTGGATTTTTTATGAACTTGATCTGTAGTACTGGGCAAAACCCTAGTTTAACGTATTTAATTATAGATTCGTAGGTTGATTTTTCTACCTTTTTATTATTATTACTATGCAGCACATGTGTGTTTGCCCGTCGAGTGAAACTCGGAGGAAGAGGGATCACTCGGAAGGAGAGAAGAAGGGAGAGCATTATGGTGTCTCCCCTTTTTCGGGTGATGATGTTGACTTTTGTGCAGGGTTTGTCAGTGAGCAGGAGGTGCGAGCGAGCGAGCGAGCGAGTCGAGCGAGGCCGAGAATGAGAGAGATTTGTTTTTTTTTGTGAGAGGGACAACCGAAGGATCCAGAAGGACCCACAGATTTCCAAAACGCATCCTGATGCGTCTTCTCTTGACAAAGAAGATGGCTTGGAGTTTGCGTACCTACTGCACTTGACTTGTGCTCACTGAAGTGTGGGACCTCACGCATGGGCGCCACACGTAAGTGACAGACCTGTTGGCAATGTTGGTGTAAAAACACGGTTGATTATTATAGTGCATTAGAACAAAGTTTCCTATGGATTCAACGGCAGGAAATCCAAGTTAACTCATTTACATGACATTATTTTTTCCATGAAGCAAAGTTAACACATCTATCAATTGGTACATTTTGGAGTGACTAAGAAGGATCCATGCTTATTCGTTTTCACGTGTTAAATTTGTTTAAATCTTGCTCAAACCTAGGATTTCACCAAGATTGAAATGGGCATGAAAATTCAAAAAAAAAAATGAAATACCAATGCACATAGTCTTCTTCTGTCATATAGTAAGCATTCAAGATGATAAACAAGGTCTAGACATATTCAAACCAGGCAAATCATGTATCTACTCCCTAACGACCCTAAACTCCGTCTTATGAAGTAAGGCATGAAGAGAAGTGGTTTTGGGTTTCAAACATGCAAATTTCAAAAACCCCCCAAAAGCTTCATTTTAGAGTGACTAAGAAGGATCGAGGCTTACCTTTTCATTTTCATGTTTTAAACTTGTTTAAATCTTGGTCAAACCTAGCTAGTATTTGACCAAGATTCAAATGGGCATGCATAAAATTCAAAAAAATCAGAAAAATGAAAAACCAAAGCACATAGCCTTCTTATGTCATATAGTAAGAATTCAAGTTGATAAACAAGGTCTAGACGTATTCAAACTAGACAAATCATGTATCTACCCCTAACACTCTAAACTCTGTCTTATGAAGTCAATTAAGCATGAAGAGAAGTGGTTTTGGGTTTCAAACATGGAAATTTCAAAAACCTCCCAAAAGCTTCATTTTAGAGTGACTAAGAAGGATCCATGCTTACCTTTTAATTTTCAGATTTTAAACTTGTTTAAATCTTTGTGAAACCTAGGATTTGACCAAGATTCAAATGGGCATAAAAATTCAGGAAAAAACCAAAAGAATGATAAACCAAAGCACGTACATAGCATTCTTATGTCATATAGTAAGCATTCAAGTTGATAAATAAGGTCTAGACATATTCAAACTAGAAAATCATGTATATATCTGCCCCTAACCCTAAACTCTGTCTTATATATGAAGCAATCATGAAGAGAAGTGGTTTTGGGTTTCAAACATGAAAATTTCAAGAACATCCCAAAAGTCGCTTCATTTTAGAGTGACTAAGAAGGATCCAGGCTTACCTTTTCGTTTTCATATTTTATACTTGTTTAAATCCAGGTCAAACATAGGATTTGACCAATATTCAAATGGGCATAAAATAAAAAAATAGAAGAATGAAAAACAAAAGCACATAGTCTTCTTATGTCATATAGTAAGCCTTGCAAGTTGGTAAACAAGGTTTAGACATGTTCAAACCAGACAAATCATGTATCTAGCCCCTAACCATAAACTCGGTCGATCTTATGAAGTCTAGCATGAAGAGAAGTCGTATTGGTTTCAAACATGAAAATTTCAAGAACCACCCAAAATCTTCAAATGGGCATATAACATTCAAAAAACTAGAAAAATGAAAAACCAAAGCACATATATAGCCTTCTTATGTCATATAGTAAGCATTCAAGTTGATAAACAAGCATGTCTAGACATATTCAAACCCGACAAATCATGTATCTACCCCTAACCCTAAACTCTGCATGTCTTATGAAGTCAACCATGAAGAGATGTGGTTTTTGGGTTTCAAACATTGAGATTTCAAGAACCCCCCCAAAAGCTTCATTTTAGAATGACTAGCTAGGAAGGATCCATGCTTACCTTTTCACTTTCATGTTTTAAACTTGTTTAAATCTTGGTCAAACCTAGGATTTGACCAAGATTCAAATGGGCATATATAAACATTCAGAAAAAACAAAAACCAAAAACCAAAGCACATATATATATAGCCTTCTTATGTCATATATATATATATAGTAAGCATTCAAGTTGATGAACAAGGTCTAGACATATTCAAAACAGAAAAGGCATGTATCTACCCCTAACCCTTAACTTTGTCTTATGAAGTCAAGCATGAAGAGAAGTGGTTTCGGGTTTCAAACATGGAAATTTCTAAAACTTCCCAAAAGCTTAATTTTAGAGTGACTAGGAAGGATCCAGGCTTACCTTTTCATTTTCATGTTTTAAGTTTGTTTAAATCCTAGTCAAACCTAGGATTTGACCAAGATTCAAATGAGCATAAAAATTCGTAAAAAATCAAAAAAAATGAAAACCCAAAGCACATAGCCTTCTTACGTCATATATATAGTAATTAACAATCAGGTTGATAAACAAGGTATAGACATATTCAAAACATACAAATCATGTACTCCGTATCTACCCCCAACCCTAAACTATGTTTTTGGGGGATTTCTTTGACGAAGTTATAACACCCCCACATTTCACATTGGAATTACTTTCAGTAAATCAGCATAAAGTCGTTTAAATGTGCGAAACTATCTTGAAAGTACTAAAACCGTAAAAGTTGGGAATTGGCACTAAAATATGGCGTAATTTATCTAAAAAATGTAGAGTTGCCAGTTTGACCCGTATCTTATATGTACACCATTCACAAAATAAACATATTTTGTCATCTAGAAAATGAAAAAAAAAATTTATACCGAAAAGTTGAAAAGTCTAGTCATTAACATTGTTGGGAATGGCAAGATGCACCACCATGCCCAATTTGGGCACATTGTAACAAACTGTGCCACAAATATGGCCATAACTATATCATTTGGCTTGCAAACCATGAATCTTCATACACGATAGTCCGCTTTGTGAAGACATTTTGTTTTTCACTACCCTATCACATGTTTCTTATTTTCCCTGTCAACTAACACATACAAGCACACTCCATGTAGAAGGGTTTCATTTTTCAGGTTTTCTTCAGTTTCATTTATTTATTTCAAAACCAGGTCAAAATGTTTTACATGATTATCCTGCAAAGGGGTTGAATATTTCAGTACTATCGCTGGTTTCTATATATAGTAAGTAATATGTATATAAAAATTATTTATGGGGACTTGTAGGACCAAGTTATAACATATCTACAATTCAAATTTGAATTACTTTGAATAAATCAGCATAAAGTCATTTAAATGTGCGAAACTAGCTAGAAAGCACTAAAAACCGTAAATTTGGGATTTGTCATTAAAATATGGCGTAATTTATTTAAAAAATGTAGATGCGCCATTTTGACCCATATCTTTTCTACCCCATGCACAAAAAAACATATTTTATCATCTAGAAAATGAAAAACGATTTTTTATACCGAAAACTTGAAAAGTCTAGTCATCAACATTGTTAGAAATGGCAAGATGCACCACCATGCCCAATTAGGGAACACTATAACAAACAATGTTGTCCAGGGATAATCAAACTTGGTAATATGAACTATGAGATTGAACAAAACGTTATATTTGGTTTACCCTTTGAACCTCCTAACTTACCACAACATTGACTTCTTATTTTTATTTACAAATAGGAGGCGACGTTCCCGTCGACAGCGAGGCGCCTGTGGTGACTTCGTCAATTTCAAGATTCAATCCGCCGGCTCAGTCTTCCGGAGGTGCTCATAGGGGTAGGGTGTGCGTGTGTGTGTTCATAGGGATGAGTGTATACGCGTGTATGTGAGCATCTGCGTTTGTACTGTGTTTCTCAAAAAAATATGTTTTTTATTATCTCAATCAATTAGCATTTGATTTTAAAAAACTACCATAATAATTCATGAGAAAGCGTTGAACAAGTTTCAGAATGTAATTTTAGACTTGATAGTTGATATGACCAATAATAGACTTAAATTAAATTGGATTTCAAAGTTCAGATTTTATAAGCGAATATAGTTTCATGTTGCAGATTATGTATTAGCTTGAGGGGCACCCCTAGAATAAAGTAGGTCGGTCACTTACGTGTGGTCCCATGCGTGTAGGTCCCACACATCAGTGAGCACAAGTCACGTGCGGTAGGTAGGCAAACTCCCAGCAATCTTCTTTGTCAAGTAAAGACTCGTCGTCAAGACTCTCTCTCTCTCTCTCTCTCTCTCTCTCTCTTTTGTCGCTGAAAAAAAATGAATATTAGACGGGCGCGTAGCCTGCACTGCAGGTCTACATAACTGAAACCCTGTGTGCCAGTCAACATCACTCACCGAAAAAAGTGAAGCATTTCTTTTCACCATAAATAACAGCGGCCCCGTGAGGCACTGCTCTCCCTTTCTCTTAATTTCTCCTTCCGTGTGATCCCTCTTCCACCTTTTATCCTTTGCACGATCGAAACTCCACTTATTGTTGTCATTGTTGCACAAAACACTCACTTAACCTGTTCTTTTGCACATATCACCAACTCATGTATTTGTTGCACAAAGGTCTAAATCTGTCGCTAAGCTACTTTACTCTAAATCTGATGACCGGGACCTAGAAGGTAGTGATATCCCTTGTGTAGTGTGTTTTTTAGAACTCTAAAAGAATATGAAAATATTTTAGCAATTGAAATAATATAAATTAACTAATATGGGATCGATAGTCATGAAATATATTTTCTACTATCCGGCCAATATCAAGTGTCATGAAATATATTCATTGTAAACTTAGTGATAATCACTCGAGTTTGATATGAATGGCCTAGCTAGCTATGGGCATCTCCCACTATATATGTTGTCCACACGACCAAGCAACAAGCATCCATGAGGAAAGTTTCTTATGGGTGACTTTCATCTCTGCCGCAAAACACGCGCCGAAATTGTTGGCGCGTCCCATTTTCAAGCTACCCCAAAACCTGCGGTTTGCCCGTCGGCCTATAAACATCGGTCCACAGAGGATATTTCCCTGTAGAGCACAATTCGAACACCACATCTTTCTCATGCTTCTACCAGGCACACTCCCACGACGACGGCCGTGCCCCACCGCCCCTCCTCACCATCACTGCCTTCTCACCGGCCACCGTAGTGACCGACCACGTTTTACCGGCTCCCTTGCTGCCTAGCAAGCCGGATTAGCTTCCTCGACGCCGACGTTCACCGCGCCATATCTCCTCCGGATCTGCTTCCCCGACTCTGTAGTCCACCTCACCGGAGATCGAGATGGGCAAAAAACGCGGCCCCAAAGTCGACCACCCCCAACCAAAGAGTAAATCCGCCCGGGCCTCAGACGAAGGTTGATGAATACTTTACATGTCCGCTTTTGTTATATGCATTTGATTTCTTACACTAGTTTTCGTTGCTTTCTTGCAATGCATTCTTGCTGATATTAGATCAGTGTAGATAGTTGTTTGCCGCGTAGCTATATGAGATCTTAACCTTACATCTGCTGATCGAGAGGAAGATCGAGGTTATGTCCGCTTTCGTTATGCATTTCTTTTCCGAGAATCACTTCTGTGTGATATGTTTTGGGGGTTTGAAGTATGCATTTTACAAAGGTTATGATAGCAGTCAAGCTAGCAGAGCAATTTGTTGATAGTATTAAACTGCCTGTATTTTTTTTATCTCGGAACTCTGCTGATCGTAACCTTACATCTGCTGATGGAGAGGCAGAGCTTATGTCCGCTTTCGTTACGCATTTCTTTTCCAAATATCACTTCTGTGCGGTACTTTTTTGGGGTTTGAACGTCCCAAATTAGTTGTCCCAAATTTTTTTAAATATGAATGTATCTAGACATGTTTTAGTGTCTTGATGCATCCATATTTTAACAAACTTGAGACAACTAATTTAGGACGGAGGATAGTACATTACTACCTCCACCCCAAACCTGAAGGCTTATTTATAAAAGTCAAACCAAGTAAAGTTTGACCAAACTTTCAGAACAATCTATCAAGAAATATAATATTTTGTAGATACCGTACGAAAATATATTCGTTATCTATTTAATGATATTAAATTTGTATTTTGCATGTTAATGATTTTTGATAAAAACTTCGGGATGGTGGTAGTACGTATTACAAAGGTTATGATAGCAGTCAAGCTAGGAGAGCAATTTATTGATAGTATTAATGAGGTTTTATCACTTAACACCAGAAGTTCAGGATTTTTTTTTATCACAGAACCACAACCCTAGAAATTTGTATCACAAAACACTAACATTTGGGGTAATTGTTTCGCAGAATACACGATCTCTGTTTGATAGCCCATTAGTGACCTCCGGCCACCGTCAGTTTAAGAGTGACCGCAGGAGAAAGACAATTAGACTTTATTTTGTGGTATTTGCTGTTAAACGCAAATACAAAGCTGTTTGTCAACACTAGTTGTTAAATCTTAAGTCCAGACAGTTCAAAATAAAATCTTATGTCCAGGGTAGTTGTATTGGTAAACATTATCAAAACCTTATGCTGGTACAGAATATATTACCCAAATCTCATGTTCTTGTGTGGTTATAATTTCTTGTGGATATTTGTCATATGGTAATTCATTTGTGTGTAGCATATGTAACAAGTGTGACTCATATTCTCATTTCCACAGAGTGTCTACAAAATTTCACACCAAAATTCATTTGTTTGTAGCAAACATGCTCACGT
Source organism: Lolium multiflorum (assembly GCA_030979885.1). Taxonomy (NCBI): domain Eukaryota; kingdom Viridiplantae; phylum Streptophyta; class Magnoliopsida; order Poales; family Poaceae; genus Lolium; species Lolium multiflorum. The sequence goes on from CM061747.1 coordinate 107,353,063, forward strand.
ACTGTAAATTGGTGTCACGCTGTAGGGTCATGCTCTTGTCAAGCCGACTAATGACAAATAATGTGTTATGTGAAATAATTTCCCCAAATGTTGGTGTTTTGTGATTAAAAATCCCCAACTTGTGGTGCTAAGTGATAAAACCACTCATTCAATAGACCGAGCCTTAGGCATGTATCATTAGATATTTTTTTAGGAAGGCTGCAAATATTTATTTTGAATACTGCGTTGCTACTTGCTAGGATTTGAACTCAGGACCTTGTAGGTCTGATACCATTTCGAATTGCATGCTCTAGCAAGTTCATCCAATAGATCGATCTGTTGGAATTTGGAAGACCCTAGGCAATTATATTAAGCACACGCCATTCCATATGGTTAACCATTGGCATGAAAATGACACTTATATGTGTTTGAGTCTATATGTGGATTGCTTAGCCCTTTCCATCAGTTCGGACTTTTGGTTGCGTTGGCTACTGCATGAAGCTTGACATCATACTTATCCTAAAAATTGTTGCTGCTGCCCTTTGTTGCCCAACATAAATTATTTTTGAGCCATAATTTGTTTGCCCTTTCCATCAGTCCGGACTTCCGGTTGCGTTGGCTAGTGCATGAAGCTTGACAATATGAACATCAATTATTTTTGAGCCATAGTTTGTTTGTCATTACACCTTTTGAGCAGTCTCACTGCTACTATTAATTTGTTCTTATATGCACAGTTCCATGATAAATCTCATCTGCATTTCTCGCCAATGCATGTTAGGTCTTCCACTCGAGAATGAGTACGAAGAGCAACGGAGGCAAACTATTCTGCATAATAGCCGAGTTGCAGCCTCGTTGGGCCTAACACTACATCCTTCTACAAGGTCTAGTGCAAAAACGCCACCCACCTCCCTCACAAAGGATACGGAACATTCCTCTGATTCAGAATTTGATCCTGCTGATTGTGATGGCGAGCTGACTCAGGAAGATGCCCTGGTCGACTATCGTCTGCAACACAACAAGGTGAGTTTTCTCTGTCCTGTCATCGAATTATTTGTCCCAACTTCCATTTGTTGTATCCCAGTCCTACCAAATATGTTACCCATGCCATGTTCAATCTCATTACTACAATTTTTCCTGCTTAGTTAACGCCTCATATATGTTTTGGCATATGTTGCCTGACTGTTTTTCCATTCCATCTGCATATCATCATCATATAATATTGTACATTGAAATATCATTTATGTGTGACAGGCATCTGCAGATTCGGGAAAGAACTTTTCAAGAACGAATAGGAGGAAGAACACTCAACAGGAACCTCAGGCTGATACCGGAGGATGGGTGACAGTGCGTAATAAAAAAAGAGTTAAGCCTGATGCTCGTGCTGCTCCTCCTATTACAAGGTCTAACAAGAGACTGACACGAGGTGGCGAACAGGCCAAGAATGATAACAGTAAAAGGTCTCGTAAAAACCACAAACCATCGAATCAGACAGAAGTAGCCCCAGCATGTACCAGCCCACACATTCCACAACCACCAGTTGCCAATACTGATTCTCAGCAACAATTGCCAACAGAACCAGTTTCCACAGCAAATTCTAGCCAAGAATTGGCACCATCAGGAGTGGTGGTAGGTAATAATGGCCAAGGACACATGATGCTAGTCCCAGATGATACAGCCTCAAATGTCCAAACAGTGCTGCCACAACACCAGCAAACTGGTGATGATCTCCCTCCGACCCTTAGTCCTGCGAAAGACAACTCCTCTCCCGATGATGAGACCCACGCCAAAAAAGGTAATACTTTTTTCAAGACTTGTAGTTTAATGCTCCCTTATGTATCTATATACCATGATAGCTTGATGTAATGCTTAACTTGGTAGGTTCGCCACGATCAATAAAAACGAGGGGGCCAACGGTAGGAAAAAAACTTGCAGCTAAGATTTCCGGAATGGGTTCAAGATTTCGCATCACATCTATTGTAGGTGGCAGAAGGCCACTTCATCCGCATGAATCTTCATATCTTGTATCACAGGTTGGCCATTTTATCAGGAATGAACTTCCTACCTTCCCATTGTGGAAGCAGCACGTTGACACCCCTTCACAGTTCGAGAGTTTAGTGCATAATTTACACGTAAGTCATGCTTCTCCTGGTAATGATAAATTATTCCACATTGATCTGTCCCATTTCTTGTAGCTTACTGTTGTTTCTATGCTATATAACTCACCAATCATTCCACCGTTGTGAGCAGTTAAGGTTTGAATTCGATGAGGATAATGAGGATGTAAAGTTTGTCATCGCTTCCATATTCAAAGAATTGTTGCGCCAGCACCGCTATAAGCTTAAGGCGACATACTTCACTGGCCAGATTACTGCCAATGTTCGAACAAAGTCTCCTGCACCCTGTATGACTGACGAGCAGTGGGGAGATCTTGTCAAGCATTGGTCTGATCCAAAGAATGTGGTATGGCTTATGAGGACCGTGAAACCAGATTAAATTCCGAATACTTATTTTGCGCCAGTGTCTCACTAGTCTCCTTTTGCAGACGTTGTCTAAAAGGAACCAGGCTAACCGCTTGAAACAACGTTTACCAAGCCGTACAGGATCTCGTCACTTGGTTGGGCATCTCTGGCAAAAAGTAATGCCCCGCTGGTCTGTACTGCTACATATGTTACTCGTAAATTGTGTAGAACTCCGTGTGCATGTTATATTTCCATCCTCCATTTCAACCACGTTATTTGATCTCCATATGATTGTACAAAAATGCAGAAAGTAGATCATGCAAACAACATGCAACCAGACAAAGAGATGACTCTGGCAGAGCAGTTCGAGGCATGCCAGAAGAACAAACATAATGTGATAGGAGAACTTGCAGAAAGTGTTATTGTAAGTCTTCTTTATGATTTAAATTTTTTAACTACACACTTGCCAATTTGTAGGAGCAATATGTCAATATGATCTTGTAGGCGTTTTTGTGAAAATGCATTTGATGTGTAATCAGGCATACCAACTTGTAGGATTAGAAGTAGTTCATACACATTAAATCTACCGTCTGCATGTTTCTCTGTAATAACTTTTATTTTTACACGACTCAAAACTTTTCAGGCAAATATGAAATTGGAGATGGCAAAACCCGGGAAAGATGGTATGGAAAAAACTCTAGAAGAATGTATGGAGACATTTACCATGGTACTTAAAAATAAAGATATCACCAAAAACACTTTCCTGCGAAATGCTGGGTTTTTGCAGTCCAAGTCCAAGTCCAAGTCCAAGTCTTTCTCTGCACAAGTTCTGGAGGAACAAATCCAAATAGAACGAGCTGCAGCAGATGTGTTAAGAAACCAAGTTGACATGTTGAGATCGAGATCAGAAGCATGTGATGCCCTACTGCAGGAGGCCAATCAAGTTTGTTATAATCTCTCAAAAGACTAATAAAATGCCATAGATAATTGGAGATGAAAACACTGACATTGACATGTGAGTACCTTGGTATTGTGAAATGTTTACTGAGACTGAGGCACTGTTCCTATTTTGTTGGTGGATGCATTTATCTACGGCTGGGATCAACTTGGTAGTTGTTCCTGTGGATGTTTTAGAAATTGGTTGCCTAGCCTTTTCAATCCGTTCGAACTTAAATGGTATTAGAGCCAAGGTCTCGAGTTTGAATTGTTGACGGTGTGGTTCAATTCATCCTTAAATTGTTGGTGCCCCATTGGCCCTTGTAAAGCTTCATGTGCCTACCTCCGAATCCAGTGTTGAATTTCTCTTGTCACACACGAGGATGGCTGTTAATGTGTATATAAGTGGGTTGCATAGCCCCTTTTATATAAGGTTGCAAGTTTCCTTTTTGTGTTGTGCCTTTGGGATTCAGCCTGCACTTCTGACTTTTGGTTGCGTTGGCTACTGCATAAGTTTAATATAGTTCCATGTGGTTTTTGTTGAGTTCTATAATAAGTGGATTGCCTAGCCCTTTCCATCATTTCGGACCTGTGGTGTGCTATTCTGTTTTCCACGTATTAGACCTCCTCTTCTTAACAAGACTCCATGAGTAGGAGGCACTATGATTTTTTTTTGCGCATGAAATTACTCAATTAGATAGCTTAATCCCATTTGTTGACTCTCTGTTGATCAGCCACTTGAGGGTAAAACTGAGTATATTGCACTAGCCAGTATTTTTTTTATGAGGTAATGCACTAGCCAGTATTAGTACTCGAGGGGAAAACTGAGTGCAGATATTTTTCCAGTGTAAGGCTAACTGAGTACACGTAACGGTGCAGACGTGCAGTACCACGGACGCGTGTCGCGGTGCACAGCGGTTAGGCGGTGCGCGTGTTGAGACCAAACGTCTAGCTTTTTTGAGAAACTGCCGAGACCAACCGTCACGTTGCCAGAGCCCCCTCTCTCCCTCCCTCTGCACACAGTCTCATTCTCACTCACGCACGCAACCACGCCTCTCACGTCCCATCAACTTCTCCAAATCGAAGGAAAAAACACCAACCGCCCACGCGCGCTCCCTGCCGGCGATGGACAAGAAGAATGCGCCGGCGGCCGTCGCCTCCGTGAACTGGGCCTCTCTCTCGGCTGATGGACCACTTCACAAGATCGGCGAATGCTTACTGGCGAACGAGCAGTACGCTGACACCTACTCTGCTATGAGGCAAGTCTGTAGAAATTGGCGCTCAGGTTTACCTGAGCCCGACGTGCACCTGCACGAATGGATCATGCTAGACCACGGCCTTCCACGCGCTGCTGATTTCACCTTCCTCCACCTCCGCACATCCCGCTACGTCACCATCGATCTAACGGAAGTTCATGCAAGGTTCAAATTCCTCCATATCTATAGAGTTAATCTATTTTTATTTTCAATCGTAAACATCTTAGTGCTGAATGTTATCTTCATCAATATATTTTAGATACTACTTTGTCGGCTTTTGCCGTGGCGTCATCGTGCTTGCCCAGAAGAACCAGCCGCACAAGATACGGCTTCTGAACCCACTCACAAAGACATTGAATACTATGTTTGAGGCGCATATGCCAAACGTTATTCTGAAGTCAGTCGCTGTGATGAAGTCCCCGACTATGGTCTTCGTTTCCAAAGATTACCCGGCGGAAATTGCTTGGGTCGATGAGAGCACTCCAACTAAGGGTATAGATGAAGATTGGGGAGAAGGAAGATTTTCGATCGAGCACCATTGTCTGCGTTGCATTACCCCGTTCAATGGTGAATTGTATGCAATAGCTGTGAACAATTTTGAGTTCGGAAAATTAGTGTGCACCAACAATGTCCAGTTGGAGCAGCGTGCGAGCACTGTCAAAATGGATACACTATTTTCATTTCCAGAACTTGGAAATAACAAGTTCTACCTTGTGGAGTCGGATGGTGCTCTGCTGCTTGTGTTGTTGGACAACAAGCATTTGGAGGAAGGTCAACCATTGGTGTACCGTGTGGACACTGAGAGCCGCTCTCTCCATGCCGTCAATAACATTGGCAGTCGTGCCTTCTTCGTCCATTATATCCGGTGTATCTCCGTCGACACCAGAGTGCACCCGACACTTCGACCTGGCTGCATCTACTACACAGATTTTGGTTATATCAGAGAGTACTTTGATGATATAAAGGCCTGGGATGAGTGGCCAATACATGTGAATAGATTAGGAAACTACGGTATGAGAAATGAACAAAGGCCATACCGTTTGGAGGATGTATTGGCTGCACACTGCAGACGAAAGGAGTTCAATGAAAATTTCCTTCAATGGAGTGACGAAGAAATATATGCTGAATGAAGAACATATTCGTTCATCCTGGGGTATCCTAATCTTCATGTTGGCCATACATTGTGTCTTGTATTATTTTCAGATTAGTTTGTCGTGAACATTAACATTGTTATTGGCTGCTTTTGGCTCTTGTATGCAGTTTATGTAGTATTATATTAGTTTTCTGGATTTATTATGCTGCTGTGAATTTATCCTATACTAGCTTCTAGATTTGACTGATTTTGTTTGTAATGATGATGGCTTGATGTGGCTGCTGGCCTTAACTGCCGAAGCAGAGCAATTAGTACTTAACCAGGTGTACCGTCTTTATATTAGTATTATATTATATTACTTGACCATAGCCATATTCAAAATCAAATCTCAGTCGGGCGGCAAAATCTCCCGCCAATCTAGAAATATTTCAGGCGTGTTTTTGAATGGGATAAGAAGATAGAACACGATGATAGTAACCGATATTCAAGGTGATGATGATTTGATTTTGCACTCGGCCTTGAACAGAGGTACTAGTACGGTCTCACAATTTTTTATCATTATACTTGGACCTTAGCCAAATTCAAAATCTCATAGCGGCAAAACTTCCCGCCCACAAAATACAAAAAATTCACACGCTTTCAAATTCCCATTCTACCCTTGTGGAGATGACAGAAAGTCGGTTGGTGGGGGGGTCTGCCCGTCATTTTTTGGATCACCACCTCCCTAGCCCCGGAAACCCTCCCAAAAAAATTCATTTCCCTCAGACCACCCACCGGAACTTCCCAAGTCCCTCTCTCTACCACCTCCACGACCACCGCACCGGAACATCCCCGCCGGACTTCCCTGGCCTACCCGAGCCCTCGCGATCCTCGTCATCCGGCTGCCTGCCGGAGCCGCTTCATCGACGCCGTCATCAACCGGACCGGATCATCCCCGCCGAACCTCGAAACCATATGCTCATCCAGCAGCCTACCGCAGTCGCTTCAGCTGCGGCATCGTCCACCGCATCGGATCTTGCTCACCGACACCGATGTGCATGAACCGAATCTGCTTCACCGGCGCCGTCCATGATCTAAACTCTTCTACTGTCGCTTTTCTATTGCTTGCCTGCAAGTTCTTGTTTAATCTTGGGGGAACCTGTTTGTGCTAACGACGCGCCGTTACGTCTTTGCAGATTAGATGAGTAACCATGAAGTGTAATGGCCGTCTCTCCAACCCCAAGTAGCACATGTAGCGTACTTCATCACCGGATCTATCAACCCCAGGAAGATCTGCTGTGACTCCCACAGAGTGCTTCTCCTAATGTAAGTCCCTTGTTTTAGCGCCATGTTCTGGGTTCAGATGCTTGTTTGTCTGAAGCTCTTTTAGTTCATTCCTAGCTATGACCGTAACACGTTGCTATTTTCTACTTCATTGCTAACTTTAAGCGATTGAACATTTTGGTTTGCATTCCCTGCTCTGTAGATGTAGCCATCATAACTTCTATCTTGCTCAGTCGTTGTTACAAAAATTATACTGTAGGTATTATAGTAACATCCTGCTATTATTTAGTTCATGGCCAATTTTAAGTAATTGCACATGTTGGTTCGCATTCCCTGCTCTATAGCTTTTGGCATCGTAACTTCTATATTTGGTTTACATTCCCTGCTCTGTAGATCTAGCCATCATAACTTTATCTTGCTCAGTCGTTGTTACAAAAATTATGGCCTGCTACTATGTTGTTTGTGCCAATTTTTTACTCCATGAACATGTTGGCTTGCATTCCCTGTACTACAGGTGATGCCATTGTTTTGTATCTAGTTCATTGTAAGCTAACAAAGTAAGGACTTAGTTTGGCATGCTATCACTCTGCTATCTAGCCTGTAGTACAAATAAACTTGTCATACTACTAGATAATAATTTTGCGTGCCATCTTGTTCTTCAAAAGCTGCATTATTGACTTGTTTCTCTGACTTGGCATGACGCTCACATATGGAAAGCTGAACATATTGGTTTGCATTCCCTCTTATACAAGTTCACAGGTGATCCCACTATATTCTGTATCTGGTCCATCCTAAGCTCCAGCATTAACTATCCTCCATGTGTTGCTCATTACAAGTTTATATCCCGAAACATCTTGATTTGCATCCCCTTCACTATAAGTTCAGGAGTATTATTTAGTTCACGGCCAAAATGAAGTAATTGCACTTGGCACATGTTGGTTCACATTCCCTCCTCTTTAGCTTTTGCCATCGTAACTTCTATTTTTGGTTTACATTCCCTGCTCTGTAGATGTAGCCATCATAACTTCATCTTGCTCAGTCGTTGTTACAAAATTTATAGCCTGCTACTATGTTGTTCATGCCAATTTTGTACTCCCTGAACATGTTGGTTTGCATGGGACTCGACAGTAGTAAGTCTGCTGTTTCATTCTAACATGCTCTGTTATATTGGTTGTTGGTATGCGGCATGCACTCTTTGTTTGCTTATTGTGCACATTACAATGATCTTGTTATAACGACGAAATGATGAGTTCCAAATTCTTTGCCAAACAATATTGTAGTGTCTTTGCCTTTCCATTGTTGTTGTCTTAACTTGTAATGTCTTTGTTTCAGATATAGGTGCTGCATGGACAACTTAAAAGATTGCCGGATCGCTTCATTGTATTGCTAGGTTTAATTACCATTCAATTTCTCTGGGTTCTGTAATATTTTTTCAATGCCTTGCAGCTGATGTAATATTTAGTTAGTTTTTATAGTTCTTTCGCGCATTTTTTCTTTGGTGCTTGTGGTAAGTGAGGCTATCCGACAGAAATCAATGCTGCGTAAATATTCTCAGTATCTAAATCACGAATTCCCATCCCTTAAACGGCCCAATTAAGCGAAATCACATATGTGCCTGCCCGCAAAATCCTAAAGCGCATATTATGCCGGCATATAAACAACAACTAAACGGGCTGGCCCACTTACTTCTTGGGCCAGCCCATTTGATTTACGGTGGACCCCACACACTAATTGGGCTGGCCCACTTGCTTTAAGGTGGACCCCACCAACCTCCATTTGCTTTTTTGGTGGACCCACATATAAATGGGCCGGCCCTTTAAGAGGAAAGTGGGACCCACCTGTGTTTTTGGCCCCACTATCTTGTTGGGCCGGCCCACTATATGGTGGACCCCACATACTGTTGTAGGCCCTTTAACAGAAAGTGGGACCCACATGTGTTTTTGGCCCGCCACTATCTTGTTGGGCCGGCCACTTGCTATATGGTGGTCCCACATACTAAATGGGCCGCCCTTTAAGAGGAAAGTGGGACCCACCGTGTTTTTGGCCCTACCACTATCTTGTTGGGCCGCCCACTCGCTATATGGTGGACCCCACATACTAATTGGGTCGCCCTTTAACAGAAAGTGGGACCCACTCGTGTTTTTGGCACGGCCCACTATCTTGGGCCGCCCCACTTGCTATATGGTGGACCCCACATACTAAATGGGCCGCCCTTTAACAGAAAGTGGGACCCACTGTGCTTTTGGCCCGGCCCACTATTTTGTTGGGCCGCCCACTTGCTGTATGGTGGACCCCACAAACGAAATGGGCCGACCCTTTAACCGGAAAGTGGACCCACCGTGTTTTTGGCCCGGCCCACTGCTTGTTGGGCCGGCCCACTTGCTATACGGTGGACCCCACACACTAAATGGGCCGGCCTTTTAACAGGAAAGTGGGACCCACCTGTGTTTTTGGCCCGGCCCACTTGCTTCTTGGGCCGGCCCAGTTGCCGCGGTGGATTCCACATGTTAAATGGGCCGCCCATTTAACTTTTGACCATCAACATTAGAGGTTAGGCCCGGCCCACGTAACTAATGGACCAGCCCAGCTATATAGTTGACCGGTCAAACTATGTCATCTGGCCCGGCCCGCTTAAGACGTGGCAGGCCTCGTGTGGGCCTACCATCTACCACGGGGTTTCAGCCGGTTAACGCCGTTAACTGGCAGTTAACGGCGTCTGCCACGTGTCAGTTTGCATGACGTCAGCAGTCAACGGGCTCCCGAAAACACTTCCGCAACGGTCCGATTTTCCGTGGCGGAAGGGCGCCCAAGCGCGACGGACCGAAAAAATCGTCGTTGGACTTTGCCTGACGCAGTTTCCACAACGGAACCCATATCGTCGGGTTAGGCCCATAGGCGACGAAAAATACCCCTTAGCGGGCTTTTGAGACGTTATCAACAGTGCCTTTCGCCTCCTTTTCTTCGCATCCTTCGTCCCGAAACCTAAGCCGAGGAGGACTCAACAACCGCCTCTGCGGGGCGGAGAACACCAGAGAGAAAAGAGCTCTCCGGCGGGCAGGAATCCGCTGGGGAAATTCCCTCCCGGAGGGAAATCGACGCCATCGCCATCGTCATCGAGCTGGACATCATCTCCATCATCATCATCATCATCTCCACCATCTACACCGCCATCACCACCGCTGCACCTCGTCACCGCTGTAACAATTTGGGTTGGATCTTGATTGTTTGATAGGGGAAACTCTCCCGGTGTTATTCTCTACTTGTTGTAGATGCTATTGAGTGAAACCATTGAACCAAGGTTTATGTTCAGATTGTTATTCATCATCATATCACCTCTGATTGTATTCCATATGATGTCCCGTGAGTAGTTCGTTTAGTTCTTGAGGACATGGGTGAAGTCTAAATGCTAGTAGTGAATTATGGTTGAGTAATATTCAATGTTATGATATTTAAGTTGTGGTGTCATTCTTCTAGTGGTGTCGTGTGAACGTCGACGACACTTCACCATTTATGGGCCTAGGGGGTTGCTAATTGCGGGGTTGCCGGAGTGACAGAAACCTGAGCCCCCGTTAGTATATCGATGCAAGAGGGATCGCAGGATCTCAGAGTTTAAGGCTGTGGTTAGATTTATCTTAATTACTTTCTTGTAGTTGCGGATGCTTGCAAGGGGTATAATCACAAGTATGTATTAGTCCTAGGAAGGGCGGTGCATTAGCATAGGTTCACCCACACAACACTTATCAAAACAATGAAGATTATTTAGCTACATGAAGCGAAAGCACTAGACTAAAATCCCCGTGTGTCCTCAAGAACGCTTGGTCATTATAAGTAAACAAACCGGCTTGTCCTTTGTGTTAAAAAGGATTGGGCCACCCACAAGTATAGGTGTATCGTAGTATCTTCGATAAGTAAGAATGTCGATCCCAACGAGGAGCAGAAGGTAGCAGTCATGAAGGATTCACCGTAAATGCTCACAGACAAGTATTCAGGGGGTTTTGATATTGCAGATAAATAAAGTACAAGTAAATAAAATACGAGAGAAATAATTGCAGCGAGTGGCCCAATCCTTTTTAGCACAAAGGACAAGCCGGTTTGATTACTTATAATGACCAAACGTTCCTGAGGACACATGGGGATTTTAGTCTAGTACTTTCGCTTCAAGTGGCTAAATAATCTTCATTGTTTTGATAAGTGTTGTGTGGGTGAACCTATGCTAATGCACCGCCCTTCCTAGGACTAATACATACTTGTGATTATACCCCTTGCAAGCATCCGCAACTACAAGAAAGTAATTAAGATAAATCTAACCACAGCCTTAAACTCTGAGATCCTGCGATCCCTCCTGCATCGATATACTAACGGGGGCTCAGGTTTCTGTCACTCCGGCAACCCCGCAATTAGCAACCGAATACAAGATGCACTCCCCTAGGCCCATAAATGGTGAAGTGTCGTGTAGTCGACGTTCACACGACACCACTAGAAGAATGACACCACAACTTAAATATCATAACATTGAATATTACTCAACCATAATTCACTACTAGCATTTAGACTTCACCCATGTCCTCAAGAACTAAACGAACTACTCACGAGACATCATATGGAATACAATCAGAGGTGATATGATGATGAATAACAATCTGAACATAAATCTTGGTTCAATGGTTTCACTCAATAGCATCTACAACAAGTATAGAATAACACCGGGAGAGTTTCCCTATCAAACAATCAAGATTTAACCCGAATTGCTACAGCGATGACGAGGTGCAGCGGTGGTGATGGCGGTGTAGATGGTGGAGATGATGATGATGATGATGGAGATGATGTCCCGCTCGATGACGATGGCGATGGCGATTTTCCCCCTCGAGGAATTTCCTCCGGATTCTCGCCCACGGAGAGCTCTTTCTCTCTCGGTGTTCTCCGCCTGCAGTAGCGTCAACCTTCGTGGAGGATCCCTCTCGTGGTTTAGGTTTTCGGGACGAAGGAGTACGCGGCGAAAAGAGGCGAAAGGGTCGTGGGCCCGCAGCACAGGTGGCGCGGCCAGCCCTCGGGCCGCGCCGCCTCATGGTCTGGGCCCACAAGGTCCCCTCTTCTTCCCCTTCTGCTCCCTCCGTCATCTGGAAAAATAGGAATTTTTGAAATTCCCTTCCACAGTTGATCTTCCGAAATATTGCGTTTGACGGTGCTTTTTCCAGCAAATCCCGGCTCCGGTGCTTAATCCTCCAATGATGACGAAACATGCAAAATAGATGAAATAACATAAGTATTGTGTCCCAATATAAAATATATCAATGAATAACAGCAAATTATGATACAAAATAGTGATGCAAATTGGACGTATCAACTCCCCCAAGCTTAGACCTCGCTTGTCCCCAAGCGAAACTGAGCTCGATAAACAAGACCACATGTTTATGGAGTGAAGAGTCGATAAATAAAATACGGACAAGAAGCATCATATTCATTCACACAAGACATTCTAGTAAACAACTTCCTCATATAACTCATCTTGAAATAAGTAAAGAGAAATCACAAGTAAAGGTGCATAAGAAATCATAATTGGTGATGGCAAACTTTGTTCTTGGTCAGAGAACTACTAACGGATTGTACTTCTAAGCAAAGCTTTCATATTAGATTTTATAGCTGAGCCTTCATATTTAAGCATAACAATCTCTTCATAATCATTGATAACTTCAAAGTCATATTCATTCAGATAAAATTGGTACTAAACAAGAAAGTATAAAAGACATGATTAACTGAATCATAGCATAAATGATTGGTTCACAACAACTCAATTGCTTGCTTGAGATAGAGGGAAATAGGTTTACTGACTCAACATAAAAGTAAAAGACAGGCCCTTCGCAGAGGGAAGCAGGGATTAAATCATGTGCTAGAGCTTTTCAAGTTTTGAAATCATATAAAGAGCATAAAAGTAAGATTTTGAGCGGTGTTTGTTGTTGTCAACGAATGGTAGCGGGTACTCTAACCCCCTTGCCAAACGAACCTTCAAAGAGCGGCTCCCATGAGGGACGGTATCTCTACCAGCAAGGTAGATCATCCCCCTTCTCTTTTGTTTACACATGTATTTTAGTTTTATTATGGGTGACACTCCCCCCAACCTTGGCTTTCTCAATCCATGGCTAACCGAATCCTCGGGTGCCTTCCAACATTCACATACCATGGAGGAGTGTCTATTGCAAAATTAAGTTGCTTACTGATGAATCAGAGCAAAACATGTGAAGAGAATTATTAATGAAAGTTATTAATTGGGGCTGGGAACCCCGTTGCCAGCTCTTATTGCAAAATTATTGGATAAGCGGATGTGCCGCTAGTCCATTGGTGAAAGTCCGCCCAACAAGATTGAAAGATAAAACACCACATACTTCCTCATGAGCTATAAAACATTGACACAAATAAGGGGTAGTATAGTTTGAATAATTTAAAGGTAGCACATGAAGTATTTACTTGGAATGGCAGAAAATACCATGTAGTAGGTAGGTATGGTGGACACAAATGGCATAGGTTTGGTCTAAGGTTATGGATGTATGAGAAGCATTCCCTCTCGATACAGGTCTTTGGCTAGCAAGGTTTGATAGCAAGCATAAAGGTTGAGGGAAACAAACAAATATACATATGATAGAAACAATCATGCATCTTTCTCATAAGCACAAGCAATTTTAACTTTAGAATACTAAGCATAGAGATAATAGAGTAATGTATCTAAGTGTATTTCTCTCCTTCATTAAACATCAAGATGTTGTTGCTATTGACCAATGCTAAGTTTGCCAAAACCAAATAGATTTACTTGATGCTCCCAAAGTGATATCAATACTCATGTCAAGAGTAATCATATAATGGAGATTGCAAACTAAAATAAGGTGTGCAAAAAGTAAATGATAAGACTTCTCATTAATATTCCATAACGATAACTCACACCAACGGATACATAGATAACTAACTAAGAGAGATACTTCCACATTGCATACTATTCCATATGATAACTTCCCTACTCATGATATGACACTACTTGATAGTAAAAGATAAAGGTGGTGATGATGTGATACCGCGGCACTCCCCCAAGCTTGGAACAAACCAAGGGGATGCCAATACCGATGATGAATTACTCCTTCGGCGATGGTGGTGATGAATTCCTGACAAGCTTCTCAATAAGCTCCTGGAGCTCGTCAATCCTGTATATGAGATTGCGAATCATCTCTGAATTGTGCTCGACGCGGTTAAGGAGTCTGTCCGACGGTGAGTCCCAACTCTTGGAGTTATTTCCCCACTCTTCAGCCTCAGGCTCCTTCTCTCCTGCAGTGTCAGAACGATTTATATCCCAATTACTTGGCAACACTACCTTGGGGGTCCTTTCAGTTTGACGATCGTAGATTAGATTGCGGTAAGGGTTGTAATGGCTCGGAGAAGATGTCCTTGGAGCCAAGTAATGACGTGGAACCGCTCCTCCGGTAGCGATTCGTGCACTCCTCTTGATGTTGGATGGACTTGATATCACGCCAATACTTGCGACGGTGGCTTGTTGGCGTTCCTGCGGAGCTTCCTCCACTTCTTCCTCATCCTCTCTTGCATCTTCTTTCTTCAGCTCCGGGTCTTGAATATTTTCCTTCAAAGGTTCCTTGTCCTTGTTGTTGGAGACCATGGTGCTTCTAGATCAAAACAAATCTGGCAGAAAACAGCTCGAAACAAAACACGACGAGAAAACGATATTACGGACCTCCAGGGGTCCGGGGGATTATATAGCAAATATTTTTACGACAAAAGGAAGGTTCCAGGCCGAAAACGAGTGGAAACGGGACGCCGAGGCGGCCAGACCATAGGTCGGCGCGGCCAGGGTGGGGCCCGCGCCGGCCTATGGTGGCACGCCCTCGCGCGTCTTTTCCACTCCGTTTCGATTCCGTAATTTTTCATATTTTCCAAAAACAGCAGAAATAATGTTCGGAAAGGTAAACGCGGACTTTTTATTACCTATACTGTTACCTATTCAAAGTCCTGGCGGACTGTCAATTTGTCCTTTGATGAAAGCCTCCGGTGTTTCCACTTGAATAATATCAACATCAACATTATAAGAATCACCCGAGATATAATGCTTGAGTCTTTGTCCATTCACCACTTGTGTGGCATTGCCTTGGAGAGAGCTAATTTTAATTGCTCCTGAACGATACACCTCCTCAACAACATATGGTCCTTCCCACTTCGAGAGTAATTTCCCTGCAAAGAATCTGAGACGAGACCGATACAATAGAACTTGATCTCCAACATTAAATTCTCTTTTAATGATCCTTCTATCATGCCACTTCTTAACTTTTTCTTTAAAGAGTTTAGCATTTTCATAAGCTTCACTTCTCCATTCATCTAGAGAACTTAATTGCAACAACCTCTTATTACCGGCTAATTTAGGATCTTTATTTAATTCTCTAACAGCCCAATAAGCTTTGTGCTCTAGTTCTAAAGGTAAATGACAAGCTTTTCCATAAACCATTTTATAAGGTGACATTCCCATAGGATTTTTATAAGCAGTTCTATAAGCCCATAATGCTTCTTTCAATTTGCTAGGCCAATTCTTTCTAGATTTATTAACAGTCTTTCCCAAGATAGCTTTAATCTCTCTATTTGATAATTCTACTTGACCACTAGTTTGAGGATGATAAGCAGAAGCAATTCTATGATTAATACCATACTTAGCAAGAGTTTTTCTAAAACCTCCATGAATAAAATGAGAACCTCCATCAGTCATAATATATCTAGGTACTCCAAATCTAGGAAATATAATATCTACAAGCATTTTTATAGAGGTCTCACCATCAGCACTTTTTGTAGGTATAGCTTCTACCCATTTAGTAACATAATCAACAACGACAAGTATATGAGTGTTACCGTCTGAAGAAGGGAAAGGTCCCATGAAGTCGAATCCCCAACAATCGAATGGTTCAATAACAAGAGTATAATTCATAGGCATCTCATTGCGTCTAGAGATATTACCAACTCTTTGACATTCATCACAAGATAAAATAAATTTCCTTGCATCTTTGAAGAGTGTTGGCCAATAAAAACCTGATTGTAGAACCTTTTGCGCGGTTCTATCTCCAGCGTGATGTCCTCCATAAACACTTCCATGACATTTATTCAATATCTCCTGTTGTTCATATTCAGGAACACATCTTCGCATAATACCATCCACTCCTTCTTTATATAAGTGTGGGTCATCCCAAAAATAATGCCTTAAGTCATAAAAGAATTTCCTCCGTTGCTGAGCTGAAAAGGTTGGAGGCAAATACTTCGAAACAATAAAGTTAGCATAATCTGCATACCAAGGGCTCTCTCGCGAGCTCACCTTTATTACAGCCAATTGTTCATTTGGAAAACTATCATTAACAGGAACAGGATCATAAGCAATATTTTCCAATCTAGACAAATTATCAGCAACAGGATTATCAGCACCTTTCCTATCTATAATATGTAAATCAAATTCTTGCAACAGAAGTACCCATCTAATAAGCCTTGGCTTAGCATCTTTCTTTGTCATAAGGTATCTAATTGCAGCATGATCAGTATGAATTGTAACTTTCGAATCAACAATATAAGGTCTAAACTTGTCACAAGCAAAGACTACAGCTAACAATTCCTTTTCAGTTGTAGCATAATTTCTTTGAGCAGCATCAAGAGTCTTACTAGCATAATGAATAACATTTAATTTTTTATCTACCCGCTGTCCAAGAACAGCGCCTACAGCAAAATCACTAGCATCACACATAATTTCAAAAGGCAAATTCCAATCAGGAGGTTCAACTACAGGAGCAGTTGTTAAGGCTTTCTTTAGAGTTTCAAAAGCTTCCTTACAATCATCATCAAAAACAAAAGGTACATCTTTTTGAAGAAGATTAGTAAGAGGCTTTGAAATTTTAGAGAAATCTTTAATAAATCTCCTATAAAACCCAGCATGACCAAGAACACTACGAATACCTTTAACATCCCTCGGATAGGGCATCTTCTCAATTGCTTCAACTTTAGCTCTATCAACTTCAATACCTCTCTCAGAAATTTTATGTCCCAATACAATTCCTTCATTAACCATAAAGTGGCATTTCTCCCAATTAAGAACAAGGTTAGTTTCTTCACATCTCTGCAAAACTTTATCGAGGTTTCGCAGGCAATTATCAAAAGAATTCCCATAGACAGAAAAATCATCCATGAACACCTCTACAATACTTTCGCAAAAACCATGAAAAATAGCAGACATGCATCTTTGAAAAGTAGCAGGAGCATTACATAAACCAAAAGGCATACGCCTATAAGCATAAGTTCCATAAGGACAAGTAAAAGTGGTTTTCTCTTGATCTTTAGCTTTAACAGCAATTTGTGAAAACCCAGAATAACCATCAAGAAAGCAAAAATGAGTATTTTTAGATAACCTCTCTAGCATTTGATCAATAAAGGGTAAAGGGTAATGATCTTTCTTAGTAACTTTATTAACTTTTCGAAAATCAATGCACATTCTATAACCTACAACTATTCTTTGAGGAATAAGCTCATCATTATCATTAGGCACAACAGTCATTCCTCCTTTCTTAGGAACACACAGGACTAACCCATCTACTATCAGCAATAGGATATATAATACCAGCTTCAAGGAGTTTTAATACCTCGTTCCTTACCACTTCCTTCATCTTCGGAATTAGACGACGTTGATGTTCAACAACAGGCTTTGCATCATCTTCCATATTAATAGCATGTTGGCAAATAGAAGGAGAAATCCCTTTCAAATCATCAAGAGTATAGCCAATAGCTCCTCGGTGTTTCTTCAATATTTCCAATAACCTTTCTTCCTCAATCTCTGAAAGCTTAGAACTAATAATAACAGGATATATTTTCTTATCATCAATATGAGCATATTTAAGATTATCAGGTAAAGGCTTTAGATCAAAAACAGGATCTTCCTTTGGTGGCGGTGTTGTACCCAAATCTTCCACCGGTAAATCATGCTTGAGAATAGGTTGGCGACGAAAAATTTCCTCAAGCTCATCTCTTTCTTTCCTAAAAGCTTCACTTTCACTATTCTCCAAATGTTGCTGCAAAGGATTATTAGGAACAAGAACAATAGATGCACACTGCTCCATTTTAAAATCATTACTAGGCAAGTCAGCTTTATAAGGAGTTTTGGTAAATTTAGAAAAGTTAAATTCATAAGGTTCACCAGCAAATCTAGTCAAAATTTTCTCTTTCTTACAATCTATAATAGCTCCACAAGTATTTAGAAAAGGTCTACCAAAAATGATAGGACAATGATCACTAGCAGCAGAACCAAGTACCAAAAAGTCAGCAGGATATTTAATCTTACCACATAGAACTTCCACATCTCGAACAATACCAATTGGAGAAATAGTTTCTCTATTAGCCAAATGA
Organism: Lolium multiflorum; assembly: GCA_030979885.1. Lineage (NCBI taxonomy): Eukaryota > Viridiplantae > Streptophyta > Magnoliopsida > Poales > Poaceae > Lolium > Lolium multiflorum. The sequence goes on from CM061747.1 coordinate 107,371,464, forward strand.
ATAACCACATCAATATCTTCAAGTTCACAAGAACCAATTTCGTGCATAATCTCCGTGTAAAGCTCATAAGGAATAGCACTAACACTTGCACCAATATCACATAAACCATAATAGCAATGATCACCAATTCTAACAGATAGCATAGGAACACTAACTTGTTTGGATTTATTAGGATGTGAAACAATATTAGAAGCATCTTCACAGAAAATAATATGACCATCTTCCACATTTTCAGTCACAAGATCTTTAACTATAGCAACAGCAGGTTCAATTTTAATTTGTTCTTCAGGTTCTTTAGGTTTCTTTTCACTTTTATTAACCGCACTAGATATGACAGAGTACTCCTTCATTTTAGCAGGGAAAGGAGTTTTTTCAATATAAGCTTCAGGAATAACATTATCAACAGTTTCAACCACTACACATTTGTTTACAGATGAATCAATTTTATCTTTATACGGTTCATGATACTTATCAAAATTCTTCTTAGGCAGTTCATAATGAGAGGCAAAAGCTCTATAAAGATTTGCAACAACTTGGGAATCAAGACCATATGTAGCACTCATATTACGAAATTTATCAGTATTCATAAAAGCTTCAATGCATTTATAATCATAAATTATACCTGATTCTCTATCTTTGTCGTTCTCCCATCCTTCAGTATTTTCTTGGATCCGATCAAGAAGGTCCCTTTTAAACTCTTCATTCTTGCGTGTAAATGATCCAGAACAAGAAGTATCCAGCAAGGTCTTGTCTTGAAAAGAAAGTCTTGCATAGAAATTATCAATAATAACATTACCAGGAAGCTCATGAATGGGGCATTTGAGCATTAAAGACTTCAATCTCCCCCAAGCTTGGGCGATACTCTCTCCATCATGAGGCCAGAAATTATATATGCGGTTCCGATCTTTGTGAATTTCACTTGGAGGATAAAATTTGGAATAAAATAAAGGCACAATGTCCTCCCAATCAATTGAATCACCATTCTTCAGCAATTTATACCAGTGCGCCGCTTTACCAGACAGCGATATAGTGAATAGTTTCTTCCTAACTTCATTCATAGAAATACCTGCACATTTGAATAACCCGCATAATTCATGCAAAAACAGTAAATGATCACCAGGATGGACAGTTCCATCCCCTTCATAGCGGTTATCCATAACACGTTCAATAATTTTCATAGGTATTTTATATGGTACTACTTCCTCACCTGGCGCTTCATCCACTACCGTTGCAGTAGTAGTAGATTTCCCAAATAGAAATTGAAGAGAAGATCTCTCCATAATGATTTATAGCAGCAGGCAGAAATAAAATCAGCACAAACAGTAAAGGTTTTCCTTACCAATTCCACTTACCAATAGCGCTTCACTCCCCGGCAACGGCGCCAGAAAATAGTCTTGATGACCCACAAGTATAGGGGGTGTATCGTAGTATCTTCGATAAGTAAGAATGTCGATCCCAACGAGGAGCAGAAGGTGTTGGCAGCAGTTTCGATGAAGGATTCACTGTAAATGCTCACAGACAAGTATTCAGGGGGTTTTGATATTGCAGATAAATAAAGTACAAGTAAATAAAATACGAGAGAAATAATTGCAGCGAGTGGCCCAATCCTTTTTAGCACAAAGGACAAGCCGGTTTGATTACTTATAATGACCAAACGTTCCTGAGGACACATGGGGATTTTAGTCTAGTACTTTCGCTTCAAGTGGCTAAATAATCTTCATTGTTTTGATAAGTGTTGTGTGGGTGAACCTATGCTAATGCACCGCCCTTCCTAGGACTAATACATACTTGTGATTATACCCCTTGCAAGCATCCGCAACTACAAGAAAGTAATTAAGATAAATCTAACCACAGCCTTAAACTCTGAGATCCTGCGATCCCTCCTGCATCGATATACTAACGGGGGCTCAGGTTTCTGTCACTCCGGCAACCCCGCAATTAGCAACCGAATACAAGATGCACTCCCCTAGGCCCATAAATGGTGAAGTGTCGTGTAGTCGACGTTCACACGACACCACTAGAAGAATGACACCACAACTTAAATATCATAACATTGAATATTACTCAACCATAATTCACTACTAGCATTTAGACTTCACCCATGTCCTCAAGAACTAAACGAACTACTCACGAGACATCATATGGAATACAATCAGAGGTGATATGATGATGAATAACAATCTGAACATAAATCTTGGTTCAATGGTTTCACTCAATAGCATCTACAACAAGTATAGAATAACACCGGGAGAGTTTCCCCTATCAAACAATCAAGATTTAACCCGAATTGCTACAGCGATGACGAGGTGCAGCGGTGGTGATGGCGGTGTAGATGGTGGAGATGATGATGATGATGGAGATGATGTCCCGCTCGATGACGATGGCGATGGCGTCGATTTCCCCCTCCGGGAGGGAATTTCCCCGGCGGATTCCTGCCCGCCGGAGAGCTCTTTTCTCTCTGGTGTTCTCCGCCCCGCAGAGGCGGCTGTAACCCTTCGTGAGGATCCCTCTGTGGCTTAGGTTTTCGGGACGAAGGAGTACGCGAAGAAAAGGAGGCGAAAGGGTCGTGGGCCCCGAGCACAGGGTGGCGCGGCCAGGCCTGGGCCGCGCCGCCCTATGGTCTGGGCCCACAGTGGCCCCTCTCTTCTTCCCCTTCTGGCTCCCTCCGTCATCTGGAAAAATAGGAATTTTCGTGAAATTCCCTTCCACAGCTGATCTTCCGAAATATTGCGTTCTGACGGTGCTTTTTCCAGCAGAATCCTGGCTCCGGTGCTTAATCCTCCAATGATGATGAAACATGCAAAATAGATGAAATAACATAAGTATTGTGTCCCAATATGAAATATATCAATGAATAACAACAAATTATGATACAAAATAGTGATGCAAATTGGACGTATCAGCCACTCGCTGCAATTATTTCTCTCGCATTTTACTTACTCGTACTTTATTCATCTGTTACATCAAAACCCCTTGAATACTTGTTTGTGAGCATTTACAGTGAATCCTTCATCGAAACTGCTGCCAACACCTTCTGCTCCTCGTTGGGATCGACATTCTTACTTATCGAAGATACTACGATACACCCCCTATACTTGTGGGTCATCAATGTGCTGTTGCCACTAGGGATAAAACATCAATGCTTTATCTAAGGATATTTGTGTTGATTACATTACGCACCATACTTAATGCAATTGTCTGTTGTTTGCAACTTAATACTGGAAGGGGTGCGGATGCTAACCCGAAGGTGGACTTTTTAGGCATAGATGCATGCTGAATGGCGGTCTATGTTCTTTGTCGTAATGCCCTGATTAAATCTCATAGTGATCATCATGATATGTATTGAATATTTATTTGTCAATTGCCCACCTGTAATTTGTTCACCCAGCATGTTATTTATCTTATTGGAGAGACACCACTAGTGAACTGTGGACCCCGGTCCATTCTTTTACATCTGAAATACAATCTACTGCAATCTCTGTTCTCTGTTGTTCTTCGCAAACAAACATCATTCTCCACACCATACGTTTAATCCTTTGTTTTCAGCAAGCCGGTGAGATTGACAACCTCACTGTTAAGTTGGGGCAAAGTAATGTGATTGTGTTGTGCAGGTTCCACGTTGGCGCCGGAATCACTGGTGTTGCGCCACACTACACTCCTCCACCAACAACCTTCACGTGGCCTTCATCTCCTACTGGTTCGATAACCTTGGTTTCTTCGAGGAAAACTTGCTGTACGCATCACACCTTCCTCTTGGGATTCCCAACTGACGTGTGCTTCACGCGTTATCAAGGTCTTTTTCTGGCGCCGTTGCCGGGGAGATCAAGACACGCTGCAAGGGAGTCTTCCGCATCCAATCTCTTTACTTTGTTTATTGTCTTGCTTACTTTACTTTATTTTCTGTCTTGTTTGCTTTATATCAAAAACACAAAAAAATTAGTTGCTTTTTTCTTTGTTTACTTCTCTACATCAAAACACAAAAAATTAGTTACTTATTTTTACTTTATTCTGTTTGCTTAGTTTACTTTTATTACTGCTAAAATGAGTAATCCTGAAGTTGAAGTTCGTTCTTTTAAGCAACAAGGTGGAGAAAGTTTTAAAGATGCTTGGTACAGAATTAGTAATGCTCATCATAGGTGCATTAAGAAACACTCCACTATTATCCTTCTTAGGAACTTTTATGTTGGTATATCTAGCTGGAATAGGTATGTTCTTGATACTCTTTCGGGGGGTAATTTCCTAGGTACTCCTGCTTTAGAAGCTAGTTGCATCATTGAGAGTCTAGTTGGAACACCACCTGTTAATGAAGTTAAAATTGAAATCTCTCTTGAGGATGTCATGAAAAAGTTGGAAGCCATAGAGAAAAATCTTCCAAGTGTTGAGACTAAATTGGGAATATTACTTGATAATACTGATAAACTTGATAAATCCCTAGGAGGAATTAATGAAAGAATTGCTATCCTAGAAACTTGTGTTATCCATGATAATCAAACCAATAGGATTAGTGAACTTGAAAAAGCTATGGGAACCTTGGGTTCAACTTTTTCTTCTCTTAAGTTTAAGGAGAAAGCTTATGTGGGTAAAGAGCAAAAATTCATGTATGTCTCTAAGGTGCCTAAACCAAAGAATTATTATAGGCCTAAAATTGATAAAACCCTTAGTACCACCATGGGAAATTTAGATAATGGAGCATCTAAGGTACCCTCTGCAACAAGTTGTGTTTGTAAGAAAAATTATGATGTTGATGCTTCTTCTCTTGATGTTACTTGATTTGCACTTTCTGCGCCTAGCTGAAAGGCGTTAAAGAAAAGCACTTCTTGGGAGATAACCCATGGTTTTATTTTTACTACTGTATTGTTGAGTCTTGGAAGTTGTTACTACTGTAGCAACCTCTCCTTATCATGTTTTTGTGCCAAGTAAAGTCTCTATAGTAAGGTTGATAATAGATTTGGATTACTGCGCAGAAACAGATTTGCTGTCTGTCACGAATTTGCGTAGATCTCTCTGTAGAAAAATCAAAAAATTCTGCCAATTTACGTGTGTGATCCTCAGATATGTACGCAACTTTCATTACACTAGTAGGAAAACCATTATAGGTAGAAACAACAACTGTGGCGCACGAAACTGTCCATGCGCCACAAAATTATTTCTGTGGCGCACCACATTCATGCGCCACAAAAATTTGACCGTTTCGTGGCGCACTCACCCATGCGCCACGTAATGTCGACTTTCAGGCGCACCGTGGCTGGTGCGCCACAGAATTTCCATGGGGCCCACGCGGGGTCCAGCACTGCACATGGGCGAAGTGAATTCTGTGGCGCATGGTGGCATGTGCGCCACAGAAGTTCAAAATTCTGTGGCGCATGGTGGCATGTGCGCCACAGAAGTTCAAAATTCTGTGGCGCATGGTGGCATGTGCGCCACAGAAGTTCAAAATTCTGTGGCGCACCAACAATATGCGCCACAGAATTCTGCAGGATTTTTTCTCCCCACGCAACTCCACCCCCCCCGTGGATCGCCTTTTTTACCTTTAAAAAATAAAAGAAATAGATAGAAATTTCAAAAAATAAAATCCTTCGAGATTCCCATATATTATGTCATCTAGCACCACTGAAATTTAACAAACATGAATTTTGACTTTTTTTGCAAAATTGCGTGGGAAAATCATCAAACTGGATTTCTGGTTGCATACGAACTCGAAAAAAAACGCACAATATATCAAAATGTTCCCACGAAAATTCTACATTCGAATTCACCCGGGCATGCCCGGTTGGACAATTTTTAGAATCGCCAAATTCGAAAAGAGTAAAAAGTTACGGGCAGTTAAAGTTTTTTTCCTGCAAAATAGAAAAATTGAAAAAAAAATTCTGTGGCGCATCCATGCGCCACGTGTTTTCCAATTTCTCCTCCACCACTTCTCCTCCACCTCTTCTCCTCCACCACTTCTCCTCCACCACTTCTCCTCTCACTTCTCCATCTCCTCACTTCTCCTCCCACCACCACCACCACCTCCTCCCTTCTCCGGCGACCACCACCACCTTCTCCTCCTCCTCCGGCGACCATCACCACCTCCTCCGGCGACCACCACCACCTCCTCCTCCGACGAACAACTCCGGCGACCAACACCAACACCACCACCACCTCCGGCCACCACCACCACCACCATCACCACCACCACCACCTCCGGCCACCACCACCATCACCACCACCACCACCACCACCACCACCACCACCACCACCACCACCACCACCACCATCACCACCACCACCATCACCACCACCACCACCACCACCACCACCACCACCACCACCTCCGGCCACCACCACCACCACCACCACCAACACCACCACCACCTCCTCCACCGCCAACACCACCACCACCACCACCACACAAAAACGAAATTCCGGCCCCAGATCTAGATCTAGATCTAGATCTAGATCTGGCCGCCACTTTTTTTTGAAATTCGAAAAAAAATTCTGTGGCGCATATTGGCATGGTGCGCCACAGAAGTTTGACAGACAATTCTGTGGCGCATATTGGCATGGTGCGCCACAGAAGTTTCAAAATTCTGTGGCGCACGTACATATGCGCCACAGAAGTTTCAATACTAGTCGCGTGGTAACTGTGGCGACCTGGATATGCGCCACAGAATTCGATTTTGGTGCGCCACAGTTAGCCTTTTTTCCACTAGTGTTAGTTTTGAGTTTTTCCGTCTGAGCAAGTTAAGTGCCTCAGAAAAATTCGTCTTTACGGACTGTTCTTTGACAGATTCTGCCTTTTATTTCGCATTGCCTCTTTTGCTATGTTGAATGGATTTCTTTGTTCCATTAACTTTCAGTAGCTTTGTGCAATGTCTAGAAGTGTTAAGAATGATTATGTCACCTCTGAATATATGAATTTTTGATTATGCACTAACCCTCTAATGAGTTTGCTTTAAGTTTGGTGTGGAGGAAGTTTTCAAGGGTCAAGAGAAGAGGATGATACAATATGATCAAGAAGAGTGAAAAGTCTAAGCTTGGGGATGCCCCCGTGGTTCATCCCTGCATATTTCAAGAAGACTCAAGCATCTAAGCTTGGGGATGCCCAAGGCATCCCCTTCTTCATCGACAACTTATCAGGTCACTTCTAGTGAAACTATATTTTTATTCCATCACATCTTATGTTCTTTACTTGGAGCGTCTGTTTGTTTTTTTTTTGTTTTTTGTTTGAATAAATTGGATCCCACAATCCTTGTATTGGAGATATACACGCTCCGCTTTTTCATATTGAACACTTGTGTTCTTAGTTATGCTTTAATGTTCATGGCGAAGGCTGAAAATTGCTTCGTTGATTGCTATTTGGTTGGAATCAGAAAATGCTTCATATGGTCTTGAATAATTTGATATTTGGCAATTGTTTTGAGCTCTCATAGATCATGTTTAAGCTCTTGCATCATGTAGTTTAAATCTATTAGTGGAGAACTACCGTAGAGCTTGTTGAAATTTGGTTTGCATGATTGGTCTCTCTAAGGTCTAGATATTTTCTGGTAAAAGTGTTTGAACAACAAGGAAGACAGTGTAGAGTCTTATAATGCTTGCAATATGTTCTTGTGTAAGTTTTGCTGTACCTGTTCATACTTGTGTTTGCTTCAAACAACCTTGCTAGCCAAAGCCTTGTACTGAGAGGAAATGCTTCTCGTGCATCCAAACACCTTGAGCCAAAACCCATGCCATTTGTGTCCACCATATCTACCTACTATGTGGTATTTTTCTGCCATTCCAAAGTAAATTACTTGAGTGCTACCTTTAAATTTTCATTCCTTTATCTTTGCAATATATAGCTCATGGGAAAATAGCTTAAAAACTATTGTGGTGATGAATATATAGCTATGTATCTTAGTTCTTATAAGTTGCTTGTTGAGCGGTAACCATGTTTCTGGGGACGCCATCAACTTTTACACCTTTGTTGAATATCATGTGAGTTGCTATGCATGTTCGTCTTGTCTGAAGTAAGGGTGATTTATCATGATCAAATGGTTTGAGTATGCATATTGTTAGAGAAGAACATTGGGCCGCTAACCAAAGCCATGTATCATGGTGGAAGTTTTCAGTTTGGACATTCATCCTCAATCTCTTATGAGAATATTATCTGTTGTTGAATGCTTATGCATTAAAGAGGAGTCCATTATCTGTTTTCTATGTTGTCCCGGTATGGATGTCCTAAGTTGAGATCTATTAAAAACGAGAAATCAAATGCGATCTATCTCCTTGGACCTTTGTACAGGCGGCATAGAGGTACCCCTTTGTGACACTTGGTTGAAACATATGTTATGCAATGATAATCCATGTAAATCCAAGCTAATTAGGACAAGGTGCGAGCACTATTGGTATTCGATGCATGAGGCTTGCAACTTGTAGGAAGTTTTATGCATAACACATATGAATTATTACTACCGTTGACAAAATTGTTTCTATGTTTTCAAAATAAAAGCTCTAGCACAAAAATAGTAATCCATGCTTCCCTCTGCGAAGGGCCATTCTTTTACTTTATGTTGAGTCAGTTTACCTACTTCTTTCTATCTTAGAAGCAAACACTTGTGTCAACTGTGTGCATTGATTCTTACATGTTTACTTATTGCACTTGTTATATTACTTTATGTTGACAATTATCCATGAGATATACATGTTACAAGTTGAAAGCAATTGCTGAAACTTAATCATCCTTTGTGTTGCTTCAATGCCTTCTACTTTGAATCTATTGCTTTATGAGTTAGCTCTTATGCAAGTCTTTTTGATACTTGTCTTGAAAGTACTATTCATGAAAAGTTTTGCTATATGATTCAGTTGTTTAGTCATTATCTCTTTGTTAGCAATCTATTGCTTCGAATCACTTCATTCATCTCATATGCTTTACAATAATGTTGATCAAGATTATGATGGTAGCATGTCACTTCAGAAATTATTGTTTTTATCGTTTACCTACTCGAGGGCGAGTAGGAACTAAGTTTGGGGATGCTTGATACGTCTCCAACGTATCTATAATTTCTTATGTTCCATGCTAGTTTTATGACAATACCTACATGTTTTGTTCACACTTTATGATGTTTTGATGCATTTTCCGGCACTAACCTATTAACAAGATGCCGAAGCGCTAGTTGCTGTTTTCTGCTGTTTTTGGTTTCAGAAATCCTACAAAGGAAATAGGACGAAATCAACGCCTAGGGTCTTATTTTTCCATGGAGCTTCCAGAAGACCGAAGGATACTGGGGCCACGAGGTGGCGACACCACAAGGCGGCGCGGCCAAGGAGGGGCCCGCGCCGCCCTATGGTGTGGGCCCCTCGAGAGCCCCCTGCGCTGCCCTTCCGCCTACTTAAACTCTCCGTCGCGAAAACCCTATTACCGAGAGCCACGATACGAAAAAGTTCCAGAGACGCCGCCGCCGCCAATCCCATCTCGGGGATTCAGGAGATCGCCTCCGGCACCCTGCCGGAGAGGGGAATCATCACCGGAGGGCTCTACATCACCATGCCCGCCTCCGGACTGATGCGTGAGTAGTTCATCCTTGGACTATGGGTCCATAGCAGTAGCTAGATGGTTGTCTTCTCCTCTTGTGCTATCATGTTTAGATCTTGTGAGCTGCCTAACATGATCAAGATCATCTATTTGTAATGCTACATGTTGTGTTTGGGATCCGATGAATATAGAATACTATGTCAAGTTGATTATTGATCTATCATATATGTGTTGTTTATGTTCTTGCATGCTCTCCGTTGCTAGTAGAGGCTCTGGCCAAGTTGATACTTGTAACTCCAAGAGGGAGTATTTATGCTCGATAGTGGGTTCATGCCTCCATTGAATCTGGGACAGTGACAGAAAGTTCTAAGGTTGTGGATGTGATGTTGCCACTAGGGATAAAACATCAATGCTTTGTCTAAGGATATTTGTGTTGATTACATTACGCACCATACTTAATGCAATTGTCCTGTTGTTTGCAACTTAATACTGGAAGGGGGATGCTAATCTGAAGGTGGACTTTTTAGGCATAGATGCTGGATGGCGGTCTATGTTCTTTGTCGTAATGCCCTGATTAAATCTCATAGTGATCATCATGATATGTATATGAATCTTTATTTGTCAATTACCCACATGTAATTTGTTCACCCAACATGCTATTTATCTTATTGGAGAGACACCACTAGTGAACTGTGGACCCCGGTCCATTCTTTTACATCTGAAATACAATCTACTGCAATGTTCTCTGTTGTTCTTCGCAAACAAACATCATTCTCCACACCATACGTTTAATCCTTTGTTTTCAGCAAGCCGGTGAGATTGACAACCTCACTGTTTCGTTGGGGCAAAGTACTGTGATTGTGTTGTGCAGGTTCCACGTTGGCGCCGGAATCACTGGTGTTGCGCCACACTACACTCCTCTACCAACAACCTTCACGTGGCCTTCATCTCCTACTGGTTCGATAACCTTGGTTTCTTACTGAGGGAAAACTTGCTGCTGTACGCATCACACCTTCCTCTTGGGGTTCCCAACGGACGTGTGCTTCACGCGTTATCAACACCCACATCAACAAATCAAGGCTAGCAAATAATTCTTTTCATTCTTTTGCTTTTCAAGAAATTCAACTCATTAGTAATGAGACCATGCCAAAACTTTGTGTATTTGACTAGACTGAATAGACTTGAGAAAAAATTATATAACCATCTTCGATCATGAAAGTGATGTTTCACTTTTTGTTTCCAACGCAAACCATGAGAGTGGCATACTTTTCACTATTATTATAGCATTGCTGCTGGAATGTTACTCAACTTAATAGCCGAAATCCAAGAGTTTTCTATGTGGGGATCGCTCGTAGGCTAGGTGAATTGTGGCAACCAGGGGCGCGAAAGAGATTCGAGTATGCATAAAGCAATATCATATTTTGATTAACAGATCAAATTTTGGCATGCTCTTAATCATCACTAAACATTCATTTCATCAAACAAAAATCCTTTCAAAAGTATCATCAAGTCTATCATCATATTTATGGGTTGAGTATCTACAAGGTTAAACTCGTAAGACAATTCCTCAATGTACAAGTTATAATTGCAGACTTTTTCTTGTTATATTTATTTGGTAATATTATTTCTAAGGCAAGACTCGGTTAACTACAAGAACTAGAGTAAGAGCTTAAACAACTAATTATCCATAGAAATAAAAAGTTTTACTATAACTCCCTTAGTTTACTTCCACTAGCACAATATCTTACAAATACTACTACCTAGCATAAACATTTCTCACATCCAAAGTGGACATACGTTGCAAGTGACTTCACAATTCTCTCCCTTATGACGTGTTCCTTGAAAAATCAAAGTATATCACTCTCATTAATAATATTGAAGCAACGAGGCAAATGGCGATCCACTTCTCACGAATAAAGATAAAAGGAAAATATTTTTGTATTTTCTTATAATTGGGTTTAAAGAAAAGATTGACAAAAAGAAGATAAAGAAAACAAACGAAAAACGAAACAAAAAACAAGTAAGAAAGAAAAGTTTTGGAACAAGTCCAACATGAGTGTTTCAAATCTCATGTAGAGCTGAAATACAACTTTATTATTACGCAAATAAAATGCTTATGGAACACATCACCAAGCTTAGGCTGTTGCAAGCCCTATTCATGCTCATTATTGTGGTGGAGGAAAGTCCTTCAAGTTCCATTGATCACTCCAATGGTTGAATTGGGGCACGAGGTTTGCAATGGAGAGTCGAAGGTCGATGGCGAGGGACGGCTGTTGCTCCTGCTCGGGTCGTCCTTGTTCTTCTTCTGTTTCATCATCTTCTTCGGGTACCTCTTGTTGGGGTAGATTTGCTTCAACATGTGTATCGTAATGCAAACGCGCATCCTCGATAAAGTATAGACCATTAGGTAAAGGAGATTGATAAGAAAATATCTACATTTCCTCTTCCTAACCACGCCAAGCATTGAGAGTAACAAAACCGAGACGACAAAACCTACCAACCGCTGCAAGTTACCTATGTTGATATGAAGTGCTCTAGCGAGGACGGTGATCACTCCAGCAAATGGAACCACGGGGTTTGATGAGACCGATACACCAAATAAAATAAGAGAAGAGCTCAAGCTCAGCGTCAAGTTGCATACTGGGATAGCAACTTTTGTAAGGACCATCATGTCCTCTTCTTGTGAATTTACCACGAGCCTGCATGATGTTAGCAATAACATAGTACAAATAGCGATGAGTGATGTTAGGAAACTAAAGTTAGACGGTTCGTGCATGCTGTGTTAGGAAAGGTTGTGTTCAAGTTCATTTTCATACTACGTATGAGTCAATTTTAAAACCAGAGTTGTACTAGGCTACGTCGTATTGGGCATGTGAGTCGTGTTGGACGCAGTATGTATCCCCTATATAAATCAATGAAAAGAACCAAAAAAAACTACCTGTATTGCTGCACGAAATTATTTCTTGACATAACTCAAATTGCTACGCCCACACCACCAGTACGCAATAGTGACGTCATGTCGGTGGAATGCCATGTCAATGCCACCAAATATGAAATCTCAACGCCACTACTGAATTATTTTATACTAGTGAATGTGGGCATCTTTGAAAGTAATAGTTGCACAACCAGCAATACACACATTCAGCAAGAATTCGCTCGAAGCAATAGTCTTTAACCAGCAGAGCAAAAATCCACTTTTGATACTGGCGGAACGCTCACCGTTGTTGCATTTTATCTTCACAATGATCCACCAGGTAGAAAAATTATATTCTTGCGCTGATCCACTGTCTGATCACACAACGTGCAAATGTTTTCAAGTGTGTTATATGTATGATCAGAGTGCATAGTCAAGTGTTTCACGTTGATGTAGATTCAGCCATATGCTATGTGTCCCTTCTCTGCGGCACCGTCAAGCTTCGTAGCAATAGCAACGAACTGTTATATTTTGGCTCAGCTTCTGTGGTACCGCCAATCTTCGTAGCGCTGGACCAAACTCAGGGGCTAGACATCGAATCAGTGTCCACACGGAGCCTGCGGAAGGGCCATATAACTACTATACTAAACCTTAACAGCTTTTTTTCTCAGATTTTTGGATTATTTTGTTGCCTATTTTCCATGCTGACACGTGTCTAACTGTGCTCAATTGCTGTTTTGTGTGTACTTCTGGGGATGCCTTGCAGTTTGTGATTATTTTAATTAGACATGGTTTTTCATGTGGTATTTACTTCTGGGTGGACATACTCATTTCTTGTACTGTTACTGGTGGGATCTGGATTCGATGCGCCGCCGCCTCCTCGGCTCTGCTCCGTCCGGCGCGTCGTCGGCTCTGCGGCTGCCGCCGCCTGCTCGGCTCCGCGATGGCCGGCGCGTCCTCGGCTCCGCGCGCCGCATCGCCTCCTCGGCTCGCGGTGGCCGGCGCGGTTACTTTGTCACGGTGAGCGGTAGCTGCAGTGGCTGCCGGCGTGTCCGGACCCCACGGCAAGCGGATGCGAAGGATGGCGCTAGGTCACGTCCAGCTCCGCGCCTCCTCCTCTTTCGTTTCCATGGCATTCGCCGGCCGCGCCCTACACGCGCGCCGTGGAAACCGGCCCCGCCGCTAGCCGTTGTTTGCTTCTTCACTGCGCACGCGCGAGGCTGACTTAGCTGCTGCTACTCAAATTGAAGGAGATATGCCCTAGAGGCAATAATAAAGTGGTTATTATTTATATCTTTATGTTTATGATAAATGTTTATATATCATGCTAGAATTGTATTAACCGAAACATTAGTACATGTGTGATATGTAGACAAACAAGAAGTCCCTAGTATGCCTCTTAAACTAGCTTGTTGATTAATGGATGATTAGTTTCATAATCATGAACATTGGATGTTATTAATAACAAGGTTATGTCATTGTGTGAATGATATAATGGACACACCCAATTAAGCGTAGCATAAGATCTCGTCATTAAGTTATTTGCTATAAGCTTTCGATACATAGTTACCTAGTCCTTATGACCATGAGATCATGTAAATCACTTATACCGGAAAGGTACTTTGATTACACCAAACACCACTGCGTAAATGGGTGGCTATAAAGGTGGGATTAAGTATCCGGAAAGTATGAGTTGAGGCATATGGATCAACAGTGGGATTTGTCCATCCCGATGACGGATAGATATACTCTGGGCCCTCTCGGTGGAATGTCGTCTAATGTCTTGCAAGCATATGAATGAGTTCATAAGAGACCACATACCACGGTACGAGTAAAGAGTACTTGTCAGGAGACGAGGTTGAACAAGGTATAGAGTGATACCGAAGATCAAACCTCGGACAAGTAAAATATCGCGAGACAAAGGGAATTGGTAATATATGTGTATGGTTCATTCGATCACTAAAGTCATCGTTGAATATGTGGGAGCCATTATGGATCTCCAGATCCCGCTATTGGTTATTGGTCGGAGTGAGTACTCAACCATGTCCGCATAGTTCACGAACCGTAGGGTGACACACTTAAAGTTGGATGTTGAAATGGTAGAACTTGAATATGGAATGGAGTTCGAATATTTGTTCGGAGTCCCGGATGAGATCCCGGACATCACGAGGAGTTCCGGAATGGTCCGGAGAATAAGATTCATATATAGGAAGTCATATTCCAAGTTTGGAAATGATCCGGTGCATTTATGGCAGGTTCTAGAAGGTTCTAGAAAAGTCCGGAAGAATGGCACTTTGGAAAGTGGAGTCCCAAAGAGACTCCACTTGCATGACCAGCCAACCCTAAAGGGGAGGAGTCCAAGGTGGACTCCTCTAGGGTGGCCGGCCAACCCACCTCAAGGAAAGGTGGGAGTCCCACCTTGAGTAGGACTCCCCCTTGAGTAGGTTTCCCACTTTTGGGAGGTTTTAGTGTTGGGGTCTTATTCGAAGACTTGGACTAGAACTCTTGGGGCTTCCACCTATATAATGAGGGGCATAGAGAGGGGGCTGACCACTTCAAGCCTCAGCCTTGGCCGCACCCCTTAGAGGGCCGGCGCCCAACCCCCCTCTCTCCCCAAACCCTAGCGGTCTCTCTCCTCCACCACATCCCGCACGCTTAGCGAAGCTCCGCCGGATTTCTCCACCACCACCGACACCACGCCGTCGTGCTGTCGGATTCAAGAGGAGCTACTACTTCCGCTGCCCGCTGGAACGGGGAGGTGGACGTCGTCTTCATCAACAACCGAACGTGTGACCGAGTACGGAGGTGCTGCCCGTTCGTGGCGCCGGAAGCGATCGTGATCAAGATCTTCTACGCGCTTTTGCAAGCGGCAAGTGATCGTCTACCGCAGCAATAAGAGCCTACTCTTATAGGCTTTGGAATCTCTTCAAGGGTTAGTCTTGATCATCCCCTCGTTGCTACCGTCTTCTAGATTGCATCTTGGCTTGGATTGCGTGTTCGCGGTAGGAAAATTTTTGTTTTCTATGCTACGTTATCCTACAGTGGTATCAGAGCCGTGTCTATGCATAGATGGTTGCACGAGTAGAACACAATGGTTTTGTGGGCGTTGATGCTCTTGTTGTCTTTAGTTTGAGTACTTTGCATCTTTGTGGCATAGTGGGATGAAGCGGCTCGGACTAACTTTACATGACCGCGTTCATGAGACTTGTTCCTCGTTCGACATGCAACTTGTATTGCATAAGAGGCTTTGCGGGTGTCTGTCTCTCCTACTATAGTGAAGATTCAACTTACTCTTCTATTGACAACACTAGTATCACCGTTGTGGTTCATGTTCGTAGGTAGATTAGATCTTACACGAAAACCCTAAACCACGTAAAATATGCAAACCAAATTAGAGACGTCTAACTTGTTTTTGCAGGGTTTGGTGATGTGATATGGCCATAATGTGATGATGAATATGTATGAGATGATCATTATTGTATTGTGGCAACCGGCAGGAGCCTTATGGTTGTCTTTAATTTTCATGTTGAGTAGTATTTCAAAGTAGTTGTAATAGTTGCTACATGAGGTGAACAACCATGAAGACGGCGCCATGAACCTTGACGCTACGCCGACAATGATGGAGATCATGCCCGTTGATGATGGAGATCATGTCCGTGCTTTGGAGATGAAGATCAAAGGCGCAAAGACAAAAGGGCCATATCATATCACATATGAACTGCATGTGATGTTAATCCTTTATGCATCTTATTTTGCTTAGATCGCGACGGTAGCATTATAAGATGATCCCTCACATTAATATCAAGATAATAAAGTGTTCTCCCCTCGTATGCACCGTTGTAACAGTTCGTCGTTTCAAAGCATCTCGTGATGATCGGATGTGATAGATTCAACGATTCACATACAACGGGTGTAAGCCATGTTGCACACGCGGAATACTTGGGTTTGCTTGACGAGCCTAGCATGTACAGACATGGCCTCGGGACAACGGAAACCGAAAGGTTGAACACGAGTCATATGGATGATATGATCAACATGTTGATGTTCACCATTGAAGCTACATCATCTCACGTGATGATCGGTTTTGGTATAGTGGATTTGGATCGTGTACCACTTAACAACTATGAGGGATGTTGTATTAAGTGGGAGTTCATTAGTAATTAGATTAAAACATGAACTTATTATCATAAACATAGTCTGAGTAGTATTTTGAATTAATTTTGTAGTATTGGCATCCGTTTTCTACCATGCGCTAGTCTTGTTATTGAGATAGAAATACTGTTAAAATCTGACAAGAAACTTTACGGATTGGTACCGTATTGTTAAAGAATCAAGAATTGATTAAGTCCTATTGCAAACTTTTAGTAAACCTCACATTGTTGATTCAAAGAGCTATGTTTTCAATTAGTACCTAAAGTTATCTTGTCTCCGTCAAACTTGAAGTTCAAATTTGTTTGAAAAGTAAGGAGCTGAAAATTTAGTTTTCAGAAATAATCAAGGTATGAGATATATGTGATATCTAAGACCTTATTACAAGATAATAGAATATAATTTGGTGAGACTACATAAACTCATAAGTTTTATGGGAATGTATGAAGGTTGAAGACGCCAGGCGTCACAATCCTCCAACTATTGGGGCACTAACAATATTCGCATATCCATGAAGTGACCATCCTTAATATGCACCGTTATTAAGACTCGTCGTTTCGAAGCATCACGTGATGATCGGGTGTGATAGATTCTACGAGTGCATACAACGGGTGCAAGCTAGATTTGCACATGCAAATACCAAGGTTAAAACTTTACGAGCCTAGCATGTACATGGTCTCGGAAAGTCGTCATGATATGATGGATAAAATTATGAGTGAAATTGTTCATCATATTACAAAGTTACTAATAGTGAAATCTGGAACACTTGTCATATGATGATCAACTTCAAAGTAAGAACCTCAAGGTTATTGGTATTTGACCAACAAACCTAGAAGTTATTAATGTTGAAGTGTTTTTCTGAATAATGAGGAAAGCTAAAAGAGAAACTGCAAAAGATATTTTGGCAAAAGAAAAGAAAAGACTAGAAAGTCTAGCTCAGGTGTATATAAATGATATACATGTTATGGTTGTATTCCTAGTTAAGTCACACAATGAAATTCTTGGGTATTAGTACCATATTGGTTGGTATGAAGTGTCATACAAAACAACGCAATACAAGAATACAATGGCCTAAGTGACTGACAAGGAATATGATAGGAATGCACGTCTGGAACAAAATAAAGTGTTATTATGTTCGTCGTTGGCATTCTATCTAGCCCTTAGAATTTATAATAAAGAACTTAATAATTGTTATTTTGCTCTGGTCAAATGAAAACAATGAGTTGTTCAAATTATGACATTACTCCATGTACGATGGATAAGTTATTATAAATCTTAATGGTGAAACACACATACATAAAACTGACGCTAAAATGCCATAAGGCAAATGATTTGAATTCCACTTATTTGTGGAACCGCCATTTAGGTCATGTTAGAAAGGAACGCATGAAGGAACTCCATGCAAATGGATTTTGGAGTCATTTGATTTTTGAATCATTTGACGCTTGCAAATCTTTTCTAAAGAGAATGATTAAAATACCGTTCATAGGCCAAGAGTTGAACGGGCAACAAACTTAGTGGAAAAATACATAATGATGTATATGGTTCACTGGGCATAGTTGTGTGCGGGAGATTCTTCTACTTCATGAAAACTTTCAACAATGAATTGAGTATATATATGGATATATTCGATAAGGAAGAAGTTTGAAACATTTGAATGGATTCAAATAAATTTCAACATGAAGTGGAAATCAACGTAATAGAAAAGTCAAATATCTATGATTGGATCATGGTGGAAATATTTGAATTACGAGTTTTAGCGAACATCTAAGAGAGTTATGAAATTATTCTACAACTCACATTTCTTGGAGTATCATAATGATGATATAGTATCCGAGATATGTATCCAAACCTTGTTGGATCAATGATGAGATAAAATATTGATGCCATTATATTTTTGTGGATTATGCTTTAGTGACTACCGCTTTTACACTGAATAGAGCATCATCATGATCCGATGAAATGACACCATACAAGTTATGACATGGGTATAAACCCTAATAGTCTTTTCTTTAAATTTTGGTCTAAGAGTTTACAACCAAAATCGGATGAATGTCTTTGTTGGTTATCCCAGAGATTTAATTGGGAATTCTTCCCACGAGACAAAGACAAAAGTGTTTGTCAATGTTTCTTATTTCCAAGAAATTGTTTCTAGTGAAGTTTTTGAGTGGGAGGACAATATAATTTGATAAGGTTTATGAACCTGAGCATAATGATCAGAGTAGCGCAGCATCGGAATTGGTTTCGGAAGCGGCCACGACGATCATGGCTCCCATGACTACAAAGTGTTTTAGCCATGGAGATCGAAGTACATATTGAACCTTGTAGGTATGGTTTACTTTGTGATCAAATAAAAGATTTGTGGACAAAGGATTGATTTTGAACAATAATAAACCAACTACAAACAAAGAAGTTATGATGGGCCCTGACTCCGTTAAAATGGCTATACGCCATGAAATCCAAGATAGATGAATACTTTTTGAAAGTAAATGGATCTATGAAATTGATGGACTTGGATGAAATATCCTTGAAGAAGCTCAACTTGTCGAAAAGTTGTTTACGACAAAGTTCAAAGAGTTGACTACGATAAGATTAGATCTTCCGTAGCAATGCTTATAGTCTATGTGGATTATTCTAGTAATCACTACATATTTCTTTTATGAGATATAGTAGGATGGCAAAATACACTACTTAACAGAAGTGTGTATTAAAGGTGTATACAAGATACAACCAAGAGTTTTGCTGGTCCGTGAAATACTAGATAGGTATACGAACTTCAATTGGATGAAGTAAGTATCGCGGAGTTGGAATCTTCACCAGATGAAATAGTCAAAGAGTTTTTGATTTCATCAGAAACGATGAAGAGGCTTGCATTTGCAAGAAATTAAGTGGGAGCGCTAAGACATATTTATAATACTTTATGTAGATGACATATAGTTGGTTATAAATGATGTAATTATATACTTGATTAAAAGGTTTCATTGAAAATTAACTTCAATGAAAGGATATGGACTAAAACATATTTAGTGTCAAGATCTATGAAGATAGATTGAAACACATAATAAGTTTAAGTCAAAGTACATAGAATGGATATTGAAATAGTTCAATATAGAAATATTAAGAAAATATTCTTGTCATGTGAAGGTTTAACAAGACTTGAGTGTATCTGACACTCGATGAGTAAAAATACATGAGTGATTTTAGATCACAAATAAAATGTACAAAATCAGATATCTTGTGCTCTAAAATGTTATGAGCATATACCGGAATGATTCATAAGATGATCATAGGACGACAGTAAGAATATCCTTGAGTACTTTAGAAGAACTAAGGATATACATATATATTTTTGTATGAAGAAATGACAAACAAATCGCTGTAAGGTGTTACACCGATATTTATTTTGTCACATATCAAAATAGAATTTCAATCTCAAATTAGACTAAGTGTTGTTTTAAAGGTAGCACAATGAACTAGAAGTTGTCTATGTTAGATTTAGAAGAGTTCTAAATATTGTGATGGATTCTACAAAACGAAGGCAGAGTATGTCATTTGTTTTGACAAATGACTGAGGATGTTGAGTCAAGAAGTTCTTTGAGAACTTGGTGTAGTTCCGATAGTGTCAGAACTTTGAAGCTATATTGTATATGACAATATTAGTGACTTATTTCAGACCGCGGAATTAAGGTTCCACCATAAGATCAAACATATTTAATGCCAACTCATTTGGAAATGAGTGATGCGTTGAGACGCAAATGAATTACAAAATACATACGTTTCTGAGCGTGTCAGATCCGTTGACTAAAACCTCTCCCGTGAGCAATACATGATAAAGCACCATAAGGCCAAGGTGTTATATCTTTACAAATGTAAACTAGATTATTGACTCTAGTGCAAGTGGGAGACTGAAGGAGATATGCCCTAGAGGCAATAATAAAGTGGTTATTATTTATATCTTTATGTTTATGATAAATGTTTATATATCATGCTAGAATTGTATTAACCGAAACATTAGTACATGTGTGATATGTAGACAAACAAGAAGTCCCTAGTATGCCTCTTAAACTAGCTTGTTGATTAATGGATGATTAGTTTCATAATCATGAACATTGGATGTTATTAATAACAAGGTTATGTCATTGTGTGAATGATATAATGGACACACCCAATTAAGCGTAGCATAAGATCTCGTCATTAAGTTATTTGCTATAAGCTTTCGATACATAGTTACCTAGTCCTTATGACCATGAGATCATGTAAATCACTTATACCGGAAAGGTACTTTGATTACACCAAACACCACTGCGTAAATGGGTGGCTATAAAGGTGGGATTAAGTATCCGGAAAGTATGAGTTGAGGCATATGGATCAACAATGGGATTTGTCCATCCCGATGACGGATAGATATACTCTGGGCCCTCTCGGTGGAATGTCGTCTAATGTCTTGCAAGCATATGAATGAGTTCATAAGAGACCACATACCACGGTACGAGTAAAGAGTACTTGTCAGGAGATGAGGTTGAACAAGGTATAGAGTGATACCGAAGATCAAACCTCGGACAAGTAAAATATCGCGAGACAAAGGGAATTGGTAATATATGTGTATGGTTCATTCGATCACTAAAGTCATCGTTGAATATGTGGGAGCCATTATGGATCTCCAGATCCCGCTATTGGTTATTGGTCGGAGTGAGTACTCAACCATGTCCGCATAGTTCACGAACCGTAGGGTGACACACTTAAAGTTGGATGTTGAAATGGTAGAACTTGAATATGGAATGGAGTTCGAATATTTGTTCGGAGTCCCGGATGAGATCCCGGACATCACGAGGAGTTCCGGAATGGTCCGGAGAATAAGATTCATATATAGGAAGTCATATTCCAAGTTTGGAAATGATCCGGTGCATTTATGGCAGGTTCTAGAAGGTTCTAGAAAAGTCCGGAAGAATGGCACTTTGGAAAGTGGAGTCCCAAAGAGACTCCACTTGCATGACCAGCCAACCCTAAAGGGGAGGAGTCCAAGGTGGACTCCCCTAGGGTGGCCGGCCAACCCACCTCAAGGAAAGGTGGGAGTCCCACCTTGAGTAGGACTCCCCCCTTGAGTAGGTTTCCCACTTTTGGGAGGTTTTAGTGTTGGGGTCTTATTCGAAGACTTGGACTAGAACTCTTGGGGCTTCCACCTATATAATGAGGGGCATAGAGAGGGGGCTGACCACTTCAAGCCTCAGCCTTGGCCGCACCCCTTAGAGGGCCGGCGCCCAACCCCCTCTCTCCCCAAACCCTAGCGGTCTCTCTCCTCCACCACATCCCGCACGCTTAAGCGAAGCTCCGCCGGATTTCTCCACCACCACCGACACCACGCCGTCGTGCTGTCGGATTCAAGAGGAGCTACTACTTCCGCTGCCCGCTGGAACGGGGAGGTGGACGTCGTCTTCATCAACAACCGAACGTGTGACCGAGTACGGAGGTGCTGCCCGTTCGTGGCGCCGGAAGCGATCGTGATCAAGATCTTCTACGCGCTTTTGCAAGCGGCAAGTGATCGTCTACCGCAGCAATAAGAGCCTACTCTTATAGGCTTTGGAATCTCTTCAAGGGTTAGTCTTGATCATCCCCTCGTTGCTACCGTCTTCTAGATTGCATCTTGGCTTGGATTGTGTTCCGGTAGGAAAAATTTTGTTTTCTATGCTGGTTATCCTACACAAATTCCTGTCAGCATTGGTTCGTTTCCTTATTGTGGACTGTTATTTTGGATGTAGGCAATCACGGCGTGCATCGTGGTGGTGGTCGTCGGCGGGGCCCTTCCTTTCGCCGCATTGCGGTTTTCAAGACACGATGCCGCGTCGCCGGGGCCGTGGAGCGGGAGGATGTCAAGCAAGCGGTGCGAGAGTGGTGGGTGGTCAGTCATCTCCGACGCCATGGAAGTCGGGACTCAAGGTATACTGTAAACAAAGAAGAGACGATCTAGGCTGATTTGCATCAAGCGATGCACATTCTCTAACACATGTCCGTGAACCGACAAATGTTTATCTTAAGGTCGAATCGACTCTGGCCATGCAGAATCCAGCCACAGCTCCAGAGATTCAGATGAGATATTAAAGCAATCAGGTTTACCTCGAAACTTTTGCCATGGATGTATAAGGGGCTGAAGCTTATGCTTTGTTTTTAGACATGGATGCATATTGGCAAGAAAAAGATTATGGTTCCCTTCATTAGTTTGTTCTGTTTGATTTTTCAAGCAAGTTTCGTTTCGATCTTTTTGTCTCTACCTTACTTTTCTTTGGAAAGAATGTAAATCTAGACTCGTCGAAGACAACTAGTCAATCATCCAGGTTTCTGATTTTATCATCCTAAGCCAACTTAGTTCTATGGTGAAATGACTTCTCTGGTCCATTGTGTGCACTAGCCTGATTTTCCTCCTTTTAATAAGTTTTATTTGCTTTGTTAACATATACCGTATGCAAATGAAGTTGTAAAAGAAATCGAAGTTCTATTTGGTGCATGTTTATGCTATCGTCACATTTTTTTCCAACGCCATACATTGTTGTCGTATGATCGTTTGTGGTCAACTCAAGTTAGTTAGAACTTTATTATACTCGAATTAATCAAGACCATCCCCACAGTGCTATTACCTACTATGGCATCCTTCCGATTTTAGTTTCCTTGGGTTTGATGTTCCTTCTTAGTGTGCAATAGAGATTCAGCGAGAATAATATGTAGGCAGTGTGTGTACCTACCATCAAAACAAGTTGAGAATACTTTTTCAAGAACTAGACTGATTGTTTTCAACAACTATGGTACCTTAACACAAGAACAACAAATTATAAATTTTAATTTTTTGCAGTGTATTGTGTTGTTAAAATTTTGTTCTAATGTTTCCCCGTATTGCTTTTCCTTTTTTGCTCATATAGAGTCTTTTACATTAGGAAATTGAACTCTTCATATATTTTCTTGATGTGTGATTAGTTTTCCGATTGTTAATTTATATGATATTTAGTTTCTTTTCTCTTATCTCAACAAAGTAAATGATTGGTCTTATCTTTAGTGTTGTAAGCTAGATTTGGTTGTAGAACACGTGGAAGTGAGATCAAAACTCTGTTCAGGTTTTTAGAGCCATGAATTTTTACCTTGAGTTTTCATTGTTACCTAATGATCCTAAGTTTGAGCCCATTATTGCAACCTACTTGCATGGATAGCAGGGGCATGATCCATTACTTTTAGGCTTTCTCCATTTGGTAAGTTATCTTTCCTTCTTTCCATGCCTTCTTCTCGCCATGAAGTATCCGATATACCACAAAGATGTCTTGCCGATAGTGATGGTTTTGGAGAAATAAAGATGTAATCCAGCGTAGCCTTCATCCCGAGGCTGCACCCCGCACCGTACACCACTACCGCAATTGCCATGAATTATATCCCAGAATCGCTCCGACTATACACAACCGCAACTTCAGAATATTTTAGTCCTTTAGGTCCATACATGTATGCACTAACTAGATAGTATTATGAAATTTCATGTGAGGTATAGAAGCTACATAATATATTTTCTAAGTATGAATGTATTTAGCCAAAGATAACACAAACCTCTCTTTCAAACAAAGCATAGCCATTTGGAACATCTCGATCATTTATTTGATACCGTTATAAGCATTTAGGCCTCGATAGTAATGTTGGGGTCTTCTGCTATTGTGGGAGAAGATTTATCGCTTATCACCGGCCGTAGCCACCGAAATGTTGCAACCGTTATTGGCTTCCCCGGAAATAATTCAGCAGGCAATATGCAAGCACAAGTACTTAGTGATCTCTTCCTCGATACTAGCTCATATAAAAGTTGAACTTTGTGACCAACCGTT